>CM032067.1:3825417-6225417 GCA_018831715.1 Matsumurasca onukii
AACTAGTTAAACTTGTAATTAGTTACACGCCGGAGATTTCAAGTTTCTGAAACTCTACGCTAGTTTCACAGACATCCTGAGTATGATTAACTTTTTACTCCAGTTCACCTGGAGTGCAGGTTTTTACTTCTCTGGTAGTTCATATTAGTCTTGTTCAAACTTACCAACAGTTTTCAACGCAAAAGTCTTGGTGATTAATATGTGGGTTATAGAACAGCTATTTCAAATCGAATACCTTCTTGATCTAAATCTTCTACTTTAATTCGTCTGCAAACGTACGGACATTAAGAAACACTATTTTACTTTGTTACAAGCGAACAGCATGAGAATCAAATGATTAAAAACGTGACGAATTGATTCAAGGGTGTTCTCTCTGAAAACGTTTTTCTAAATGAATTCCTGACTTTCTAATAATGCAGCACATTCTGTTACAGACAATATTGGAAAATCCTATGTTAATTTTGTAAATTTATATTTAATATATTTAGCGGTGGCGAGAGGACGTTTAAAAATCAATAAACTAAAGCTGCAAAGTGAAAATACAAGTTACTTTTTTGACGTATCCTGGCTGTTTTAGAACTCATATTCTTTGTATACAGATCGAGTATTATTTAAGATATTCACTACACATTATTTGTAAGGTGATGGGCTGTAACCTTTTAGTATCAGTAAACCGTTTTGACCATGTTTAAACGAGAAATGCCTTTACAACGCTAAATAGTCAGATTCGCTTAAGCTTACCTGAAAAATAAATGCAATCCTCCAATGAAATATTGGAAAATATGATAAGGTTAATAATATTCAGTATAGTAAAAAAAGCTTTGGAACCGTAAAAAACCTATACAATATACACATACCATACACAAATACGAGCTTATCGACATGTTTTACCACCTTATTTCTAGTTTGTCAACTATCTATATCAATAAATAGTTCTAAACTTTGTTTGAAGTTTGTTGTTGACAATGGTACAATATTTAGGTACCTTGGGTACGTTTAGTTCACCCAAAACGATGGGAAAAAACTCGTGACTTCAATATTTTTAAAATTAAAATAATTATAAAATTTGTGTAATCTAGGAATAGTAAAGCTTATGTAGGTAGAGCGGATACGTGGCGGATTGGTATCGCGCGCGACTCCGGAGTTCATCACTCCGGTGGCGCGGGTTCGATCCCCGCAGTCACCACTTACAATTTCTTATGTGACTAATACGGTTACGCTAGGTAAAGGTCGAGGTTGAGTGGCTGTGAGGACTTTGTGGTCCTAACTTCACCTAGTTAAACAGGACAAACTTTACCTTTTTACTTGAAATAAAAACTTTTGGATTGATCACAATGAAAATAGTATTTAATAATATTTACCTCGTTACCTTTTAAGTTGAAAATATTCTACCCTTTTACACGAAATTCCAACAAAAAAATTGACCAATAAGTGGAACCTCAATATAGGTCAGTTCCGAGTGGTTTATCGGATAATATATCAGGTCGTAGACAAGGCGAAAAATTGGCTGTGATCTCTTCAGAGTAGAATCTATCTTACGAGATCACCGTTGTCAGACATCCGATACTAAAGAATAACCATGTAATATTCTTCAAAAATCATCTAAATAGTATAAATATCTAAAGAAAAGGGTAAGTATTAAACATGTTGGTAAGGTCGTATTAAAGTTGTGAATCGTAAAGTACCGTAGACTTTGGAACATTAGCTAGATTTGGAAATACATCTGCAAATTGAGATTTAAGTGTGAATTGCAAACTGTTACTTGTTCATACAAAACCAAAACGAGAATTAACTAATAATGTTGCCGTTAGAAGCTTTCTTAGCCTATAGCTGCTTAACTTAAAGGAAACCAATGACTAAGGAATATTCCATTAAATATTCAAGCATTGAATCTACAGCAAAATGTTCATTGCTGAACGGTCTGGTAAAGATCTACAAGGTCTTTTTAAACAAACCAGAAGAATCAAAATTCAAAAAACTAAAGAGCACAGTTTTCAAAGATTAATAAAATTTTGTAGAGTCCAACTCTGTAACTTAACTCTACCAATATTTGTATTGAACCTAAAAATTAAATTTTAAGGATCATATTGTTGTTAAATTCTTAACATACATAATAGTAATTTAAATTATGTAAAATATAATAGAAATTAAATTCCCAAAGTAGAACATAACGTATAAATCTACAATCAGCTGAAGCTTCTCTCAGATGGCTAAAAGCAGTTAATTATGAACAGCTGTTTCAGCACTGACCTCAATTATCGGCTTTAACTGCTGGGGATTTTATTCATTTATTCATTGTCAATTTCAAACAGAAATTAAAATATTCAGCGTGTTCCTTCTAAATTCTGGGTAGCAAGATGTGTGTTGATGTATTGTATAATTTCACGGGTTGCAAATAAGAAATAAGACGTTATATTTTATTAATTCTAGATTTATTTACAATCTAAGTATAATTTCTGCTAATGTTTAACACAAATGATTAATCACTCAATGGCTTCAAACTATTAGGCTGCGTACAAGTTCTTATTTCTATTCACAAATGATTATTCACTAAATGGCTACAAACTATTAACTGCGTACAGTTTCTTATTTCTATTCACAAATGATTAATCACTAAATGACTACAAACTATTAGGCTGCGTACAGTTTCATATTTCTATTCACAAATGATTAATCACTAAATGGCTACAAACTATTAGCTGCGTACAGTTTCTTGTTCATTCACAAATGATTAATCACTAAATGACTACAAACTATTAGGCTGCGTACAGTTTTCATATTTCTATTCACAAATGATTAATCACTAAATGGCTACAAACTATTAGGCTGCGTACGGTTTCTTATTTCTATTCACAAATGATTAATCACTAAATGACTACATTTATTAACTGCGTACAGTTTCTTATTTCTATTCACAAATGATTAATCACTAAATGGCTACAAACTATTAGGCTGCGTACAGTTTCTTATTTCTATTCACAAATGATTAATCACTAAATGGCTACAAACTATTAGGCTGCGTACAGTTTCTTATTTCTATTCACAAATGATTAATCACTAAAATGAGCTTTAAACTATTAGGCTGCGTACAGTTTCTTATTTCTATTCACAAATGATTAATCACTAAATGGCTACAAACTATTAGGCTGCGTACAGTTTCTTATTTCTATTCACAAATGATTAATCACTAATGGCTACAAATATTGGGCTGCGTACAGTTTCTTATTTCTATTCACAAATGATTAATCACTAAATGGCTACAAACTATTAGGCTGCGTACAGTTTTTATTTATATTCACAAATGATTAATCACTAAATAAACACAAACTATTAGGCTGCGTACGGTTTCTATTTCTATTCACAAATGATTAATCACTAAATGACTACAAACTATTAGGCTGCACAGGTTTCTTATTTCTATTCACAAATGATTAATCACTAAATGGCTACAAACTATTAGGCTGCACAGTTTCTTATTTCTATTTTAATGATTAATCACTAATAACTACAAAACTATTAGGCTGCGTACAGTTTCTTAGTTCTATTCACAAATGATTAATCACTAAATGGCTACAAACTATTAGGCTGCGTTACAGTTTTCTTATTTCTATTCACAAATGATTAATCACTAAATGGCTACAAACTATTAGGTTGTTACAGTTTCTTCTTTCTATTCACAAATGATATAATAATAATAATAAATTTCTTTATGATTGTGATTAGCTTCAAAATTGTATTTCAAAACAAATTTCAGTTGTTTGTGAAAACGTAGTCAAATTTTCTATAAAATTAAAATGGTTTATTTCCGGTTTAAGTTCCACGTAATACTTTAGCTCTTTTGTATTTATTGACCATTCATGTTATTATTTTGTTGTTGTTGTTGATTTCATCTTGACTAAGCCATGTAGCTATAGTTTATGTAATTTTATATGTTATAGCTAAAACTGCAATCTAGTTTAAATTGTGCTAATCACAACTTCATCAATGCTAGAACTTCAATTATTTTAAACGAACAAACAAAATATGAAAATGTATTCGCGTTTCCTTTTTTTGCACCTCACAACAGTTACCACATTTTCTCTTAAATCCTGGCACATTTTATAACTTGTATACAATTGAAGGACATTTCTTCTAAGTGTTGAGAGACTACAGTTACAATCATAGTCTACAGAGACTACAGCAATTGTGGCTAAGTGCATTACCATCCCCCACTGAATCAACCCTTGATTGTAAACATTCATGTTATCACCACTGTGTTGATCACCACTTTCCTCGTGTTGATCAACTGTTATCACTTCGGTTGATCAACTGTAAAACTGCAGGTTCAGGTGAAACTGAATTTACTTTATGTAATAAATTATTGATTTTCGAACCAAACTTTATAGTGTCCTTGGTGTAATATCTTCATTTAAATACATTCGTAAAGAATTGTTATCATAAATGAGCGATCGAAAATGTTACACTTGCGTGGCATTAATTGCAAGCAGTCGGTCAATAATTATATTAAAGACAATGTTATGGTAAGTAGACAGCGCATATATGCCATAAGGCTGAAACAGAACACTCAACATAGTTAGGCAACCCACGCACGGAATGCGCTGCCATATCGCGCCCTCTTTCTCTCAAATCGGCTCCGCAACCCACATGATTGATTTTGTCCCAGCATATGTTACCAAATAGTTAATGGTTAAATTCTTTCAAATTGTTCAATTCAAATGGTTAAATTCTTGTTAATTCTGTTAAAAGTTGTTAGTTCTGAGAAGAACTAAACTTGCGGGTGCGTCGGTGGCTCTCGTAGCGCATTCTGTGTGTCGGCTGCCTCAACTATGTTGAGTTTCCTGCCTCAGCCATGTGGAATCTATGCACTATCTACCCATCATAAGATTGTCTTACTTATATTCTTACTTTTAAGTACGTGTAAATAAAATGACGCTATGCAACTATTTTGTTCCAATTTTTTTAACCTGATACAAGTTTTGAGTTTTTATAAACGTAAGTAACAACAACAACAAGATTAATTGTCAATTATTGTACAAACAAGTTTGTTTCATTTGACATAACGATCAATTTAAAAATACAATACCACTAATAATGACTTAGATCTATAGAGAAAAAACACACAAAACAATTAACATTAAAATTTTAAGCCTCCATGAATTCTCTCAAATTATAAAACGAATTTTGATATAAATATTGTTTTAGGCGTGTTTTAAATATTTTTAAATATGTATTTCGTAAAGTATCAGGTAGGCGATTAAAACATTTCCTACCAGCTTCAAATGGTAGTTTGTCGAAAATTTGAAGCCGATGGTAAGAGGTATAATAAAGTCATAAACAGTCTCAGTACTACAATCACCAAAGGAATATTTAGATCTAAAGAACAATAAAGTTTCTAACATGTATAATGAAGCAAAGGTAGTATACGTAGAGCTTTGAAAGCATCTCGACAGGTGTCCCTGTAGATGATATTTGAGCTATTGAGAGGTCTAATGTGAATGCAATTATATTGTACTCAACTTGTTTAGTAGCGTAAAGATCATATACGTAAAACATAAATGTTTCATTCCAGTTGCAGTTTCAATTTGTTGTTTGAATTTACCTTTATTACATTTTTTTCTTGAAATGTTTGCCAAACGTTTAGCTCAAAAAGTATGATTGGGCAAAAAGCTTCAAGATTGGATGTTGTTTAATATGTTTTGTTGAAAGAACCGTTGCATATTTTCTATATTTGTTTGAGGGTTAAAATATCTATATTTTGTACAATGTGTAAGTGTCTATTATTTAAAAATTGTTAAAAATGAAAAAAAATTGTTACAGTAAAGTGTTATAGTAAGTGATGCAATGAGTTTTAATAATATATTATGTTATATTGTATTGATAGTGAGTTGAAGGTGACGATTCCCTTTAATAAAGATTTTTTTATGTTTAATTCATTTATTGGTGGTTTACAGCCGGCTTTTCGCCAGCCCGTACTAGTCGTGGATAACCAAAGACCGAAGAAGCGAGCACAAAAAACATTAGGGTTTAATAAATACGATTTAAAATTATTATTATCAGCTTCATTCTCCACACTATCGAAGACCCATCAATATTCTTCTATGTTATCTATGTTATTATGAACTGCAATGAAATTGCTTTATGTACTGTATTTTGTGGCATGGAAATAAAATAAAATATTAGAATTACATTTTTTTAACTAATTTGCCCAACAGTGAAGTAAAAGGTATTGTTTGAACCATAATGGATTTAAATGAAGATTAGATATTTTAGCCATCATTCTTATTTTGTTTAAAGTTGAAAGACGTTTCAATTACATTTTATACAAAGCACCTCTATAAGTATAACTTCATCTTGTACATCTACACTTTGTATGCTTTTCGTTCAATTATGTAAATAAATAAATGAAAGATAAAAATAATGAAATTAATTTTTAGTTAATCTTGATAATGTACTGTTAGCTTGGTGATTTCTGTTAGTTTCTGTCACCGCCGCTAGAAGCAGCACTAGTATATGTAATCTACGTCATCTAAATTTATTGTTTTATTATTCAATCTAAACTCTGCAAGGTAGCGCTACCATTGATTGTCGTTGAAACTGCAATAAATGCACAAAAACAGTTTTAATAATTCCTTACCAATTAAAATAATGATTACAAAATCTCGAGCTCTATATTCTTCCTTTGTTGTCGACGATGAAAACATTTCGGAGGTTGAAATCTTATTACGGACATTTTCCATATTTTTTGAGTGGCCTAAAATGACAGAACGTTTCAGGTTCTGGCATGTGATACCGTCTTCAGGTGAAATATAACCTAAAACATAACACAAAACTTTAGAAAATGAGATAGTCTAAAAGTAATAGCGCGAATTAACCAGTCACCACTGAATGACTCTTTTTCCATTAAACTTATTTGTTTATAAGGTCTAGTCTAGACATAATATATGCACAAAATCTTTTAAACGTTAAAAAAACACAAATAGAGAAGTCAAGCACGTACAACGCCAGTGACTGCTGCCCACTGGCTGGCTGCCTCTTTGGCTGGCTTGGAGAGGCAGACGACCAATCACAGCCGTGTTCTTTTACCTCGCCTCGGTTTTTTGTTTACCAATTTAAATACTGTATGCTAAAAATATCCTGTTTAAAATACCATATTTCACATACAATTAATTTTGAATGAATAAATTACCTTAAAAATATTCCATGGGATTATGTTACAGAGTTGTGATGTTTCCCTCTGAGTTCGATATAAATTGTATGTGAAATGTGGCATTTTAAACCTGATTTCGTGTAATATTTAAATTGGTATGAAAAAAAGCGAGTCGAAATCAATTATTCTTCTTTGCGTCGTTAAAGTTGTGATAAAATTCCCTTTCTTTTGAGATGCCAATAAGGGGGGTTTGTATTTAAAAAATTTGGAGGGCCCTGCCTCCCTAATTTTAAGTGGGGGTCGGGTGACGCAAATGCTCCAATGCTCAAGGATTTTTGACGGGGGAGATTGACACATATGTTTGTTTTATTATTTGGCAAGTTTTTCTGGACTGTCAATTATCTTGTTTATTTCATCCAACATCCTCGTCGCCATTATAATGTGTAGTTAAAAAAAGTTTACATAAATAATTTTAATTTCAAAAATATCTTAGATTTCAAAAATAATTTTATTTCCAAAAAGTATTTTCAATATTTATTTGATTTTAAAAGTAAATTTCAAAAATAATTTACAACAATATTTATGATTTCAAAAATAATTTTATTTTCAAAAAGTACTTTCAAAATTAAAATTATTATAATAATAAATTAAAAACATAATTTTTATAAATATTTTTCTAACAAAATTTTAATTTAAATAATTATTTTTAAAAAAATTTTAATTTCAAAAAAAGTTTTTAAAAAAGTTCCGATTTAAAAAAAAACTTATTTCAAAAATAATTTTCAAAAATATCTTAATTTCAAAAATAATTTTATATAAAAAATGTATTTCCAAAATTCATTTTATTTTAAAAGTATATTTCAAAAATAATTTTGATTCCAAAAATAGTTTACAAAAATATTTTTGATTTCCAAAATAAGTTTATTTTCAAAAAGTACTTTCAAAATTATTTCATTTTAAAATAAATTTAAAAATAATTTTAATAAATATTTTTCTAACAAAATTTTAATTTAAATAATTATTTTAAAAAATTTTAATTTCAAAAAAAGTTTTAAAAAGTTCCGATTTAAACTTATTTTCTTAAAAATAATTTTCAAAAATATCTTATTTTCAAAAATAATTTTATATAAAAAAATGTATTTTCAAAATTCATTTTATTTTAAAAGTATATTTCAAAAATAATTTTGATTCCAAAAATAGTTTACAAAAATATTTTTGATTTCCAAAATAAGTTTATTTTCAAAAAGTACTTTCAAAATTATTTCATTTTAAAAATAAATTTAAAAAATAATTTTTATAAATTATTTTGATTTCAAAAATAAATTTGATTTAAAAAATAATATTTATTTCAAAAATTATTTCATTTTAAAAATAAATTTAAAAAATAATTTTCATAAATAATTTTGATTTCAAACATAATTTTATTTTCAAAAAGTACTTTCAAAATTAATTATATTTAAAAAAAATTTAAAAATAAGTTTCATAAATAATTTTGATTTCAAAAATAATTTTAAAAATATTTTTGATCTCAAAAATTATTTTAATATTAGGAAAATTTTCAAAAATCATTTGGATTTCAAAAATAATTTTAATGTCAAAAGTAATAAAAATTTAAAATTAATTTTCAATTTTTGGTTTTATTAAATAATGTTCAAAAATATTATTTATATAACAAATTATAATCAAAAATAATTTTAATTTAAAAAATATTGTTGATTTTAAAAATAATTTTCCAAAATATCTTAGATTTCAAAAATAATTTTATTTCCAAAAAGTATTTTCAAAATTAATATTATTTTAAAAGTAATTTTCAAAACCAATTTTGATTACAAATATAATTTTCAAAAACATTTTTGATTTAAAAAATAATTTTATTTTCAAAAAGAATTTTCAAAATTAATTTTATATTAAATATATAAATTTATTAAATAATTTTCATAACTAATTTTGGTTTCAAAAATAATTTTGATTTCAAACATTATTTTTATTTCAAAAATTCCTTTTTTTAAAATTATTTTTTTTTTCAAAAATAATTATAAAAATTATGTTTTATTTCAAAAATAATTTTCAAATATATTTTTGAGTTCAAAAATAATTTATTTTCAAAAGGTATTTTCAACATTAATTTTATTATAAAAATAAATTTCCAAAATAGTTTTGATTTCAAAAATATTTTTGATTAAAAAAAATTATGTTCAAAAAGTATTTTCAAAATTAATTTTGTTTTAAAAATAAATTTAAAAAAATAAATTTTATAAATAATTTTGATTTTAAAATAATTTTGATTTCAAAAATAATTTTGATTTCAAAAATAATTTTCAAAAATATTTTTGATTTCAAAATATATTTTAATTTTAAAAGTTATTTAAATTTGAAATTAATTTTCAATTTTTTAAAAATAATGTTTAAAAATATTTTTATATAAAAAATTATATACAATAATAATTTTAATTTCAAAAATAGTTTTGATTTTTAAAATAATTTTCAAAAATATCTTAGATTTCAAAAATAATTTTTTTTCCAAAAAGTATTTTCAAAATTAATTTTTTTTTAAAAGTAAATTTAAAAAATAATTTTGATTTCAAAAATAATTGTAAAACGTATTTTTTATTTCAAAAAATATTTTCAAAATAAATTTTTATATAAAAATAAATTTCAAAAATAATTTTGATTTCAAAAAAAATTTCAAATATATTTTTAATTTCAAAAATAATTTTCAAAAATATTTTTCATTTCAAAAATAATTTTCAAAAATATTTTTGATCTCAAAAATAATTTTATTTTCAAAAACAAATTTTGAAATATATTTTTTATTTAAAAAATAATTCTCAAAAATATGTTTGATATAAAAAAAACTTTATTTTCAAAAAGTATTTTAAAAATTAATTTTATTATAAAAGTAAATTTAAAAAATAATTTTGGTTTCAAAAATAATTTACAACAATATTTTTTATTTCAAAAATAATTTTTTCAAAAGTACTATCAAAATTAATTTTATTTTAAAATCAGATTTTAAAAAAAGTTGACATTAATAATTTTAATCTCAAAAATATTGTTGATTTCAAAAATAATTTTCAAAAATATCTTAGATTTCAAAAATAATATTATTTCCAAAAATTATTTTCAAAATTAGTTTTATTTTAAAAGTAAATTTCAAAAATATTAACAAAATAATTTTCATAAATAATTTTAATTTCAAAAAAAAAATTTAAAAATATTTTTGATTTCAAAATTATTTTTTAATTTTAAAATTATTCAATTTAAAATTATTTCAATTTTTAAAAAAAATTTTTTAAAAAATATTTTTTTTTTATAAAAAAAATTAAAATCATTAATAATTTTAATTTCAAAAATATTTTGATTTTTAAAATATTTTCAAAAATATCTTATTCAAAATAATTTTATTTCCAAATAGTATTCTAAATTATTTTAAAAGTTAATTTAAAAAAAAAAATTTTGATTTCAAAATAATTTACAAAAATATTTTGATTTCAAAATAATTATTTTCAAAAAAAGTACTTTCAAAATTAAATTTATTATAATAATAAATTAAAAAAATATTTTATAAATATTTTTTTTCAAAAAAATTTTAATTCAAATAATTATTTTAAAATAATTTTGATTTCAAAATAATTTTTAAAAATATTTTTGATTTCAAAAATAATTTTATTTTCAAAAAGTATTTTCAAAATTAATTTTATTTTAAAATTAAATTTAAAAAAAGTTTACATAAATAATTTTAATTTCAAAAATATTTTGATTTTAAAAAATAATTTTCAAAAATATCTTAAATTTCAAAAACAATTTTTATATTCCTAAAAATTATTTTCAAAATAATTTTATTTTAAAATAAATTTCAAAAATAATTTTGATTTCAATAAATATTTTTTATTTCAAAAAATAATTTTCAAAAATATTTTTGATTTTAAAAATAATTTTATTTTCAAAAAGTATTTTCAAAATTAATTTTATTTAAAAATAATTAAAAAAATAATTTATTAAAATATTTTGATTTCAAAAATAATTTTATTTTCAAAAGTATTTTCAAAATTATTTTTTAAAAAATTTATTTAATAATTTTCATAAATAATTTTAATTTAAAAAAATTTAAAAAAATATTTTGATTTCAAAAATTATTTTAATTTTAAAAGTTATTTAAATTTAAAATTAATTTTTTTAAAAAAAATAAATGTTAAAAAAATATTTTTTTTATAAAAAATTAAAATCAATAATAATTTTAATTTCAAAAATATTGTTGATTTTTAAAATAATTTTCAAAAATATCTTAGATTTCAAAAATAATTTTATTTCCAAATAGTATTCTCAAAATTAATTTTTTAAAAGTTAATTTAAAAAAAAATTTTATTTCAAAAAATAATTTACAAAAATATTTTTGATTTCAAAAATAATTTTATTTTCAAAAAGTAATTTTTTAAAATTAAATTTATTATATCATTAAATTAAAAATAATTTTTATAAATATTTTTTTTCAAAAAATTTTAATTTAAATAATTATTTTTAAAATATTTGATTTCTAAAAAAATAATTTTCAAAAATATTTTAGATTTTAAAAAATAATTTTTAAAAATATTTTTGATTTCAAAATAATTTTATTTTAAAAGTATTAAATAATTTTATTTTAAAATTAAATTTAAAAAAAATTTTACATAAATAATTTTATCAAAAAATATTTTGATTTTAAAATAATTTTCAAAAAATATTTTAAAAATAATTTTATTTTTAAAAGTATTTCAAAATTAATTTTATTTTAAAATAATTTCATAATAATTTTGATTTCAAAATAATTTTATTTCAAAAAATAATTTTCAAAATATTTTTGATTTTAAAAAATAATTTTATTTTCAAAAGTATTTTCAAAATAATTTTATTTTAAAATAAATTCAAAAAAAATAATTTACAAAAATATTTTAATTTCAAAAATAATATTTTATTTAAATTATTTTCAATAATTAAAAAAAAATTTTAATTTAAAATTATTTTATTTTTAAAAAATAATATTTTTTAAAAAAATTAAATTTTTTAAAATAATTTTAATTTCAAAATTTTTCAAATGAATTAAAAATTAATTTTTAAAAAAAATATTTTGATTTTAAAAATAAATAATTATATTTTCAAATATAAATTCAAAAATTTTTGATTTCAAAATATAATTTAATTTTATTTTAAAAATAAGATTTCAAAATAATTTTATTTTCAAAAGTAATTTCAAAATTAATTTTATTTTAAAAAATTAAATTAAAAAAATATTTTTATATAAATAATTTTAATTTCAAAAAAATATTTTTGATTTAAAAAAAAAAATTATTTTCAAAAATATTTTAATTTCAAAATAATTTTATTTCCAAAATGTATTTTAAAAATTAATTTTTAAAAGTAAATTTAAAAAATAATTTTTTTTTTCAATAAAAATAATTTTCAAAATATTTTTGATTTTAAAAAATAATTTTATTTTTCAAAAAAAATTATTTTCAAAATTAATTTTATTTTAAAAAAAAAAATAATTTTAAAAAAAATAATTTTCAAAATATTTTAATTTCAAAATTATTTTATTTTTAAAAGTATTTTCAAAATTAATTTTATTTAAAAAAAATTTATAAAATAATTTTATAAAATATTTTTGATTTAAAAAATAATTTTGATTTCAAAAATTATATTATTTCAAAATATTTTATTTTGAAAATATTTTTTATTTCAAAAATAATTATAAAATATTTTATTTCAAAAATATTTTGAAATATATTTTTATTTCAAAAAAATTTGAAATATATTTTCATTTTAAAATAATTATTTTAAAAAATATTTTTTATTTTAAAAAAATTTTATTTTTCAAAAGTATTTTAAAATAATTTTATTATAAAAGTAAATTTAAAAAAATTAATTTTGATTTCAAAATAATTTACAAAATATTTTTTATTTCAAAAAATATTTTGATTTCAAAAAAATTATTTTCAAAATTAATTTTATTTAAAATAATATATTTTAAAAAAAAAATTTGAAATTAATTTTAATTTCAAAATATTTTGATTTTTTAAAAATAATTTTCAAAAAATATTTTAGATTTAAAAAAATATATTTCTTAAATTATTTTCAAAATAATTTATTTTAAAAATAAATTTCAAAAATAATTTTGATTTTCAAATAATATTTATTTCAAAATAATTTTGATTTCAAAAAATAATTTTTTAAAAAATAATTTTCTATAAATAATTTTAATTTCAAAAAATAATTTTAAAAATTTTTGATTTCAAAATTATTTTAATTTTTAAAATATTTTAAATTTAAAATTAATTTTTCATTTTAAAAATAATTTTAAAAAATATTTTTTTCATAAAAATTAAAATCAATAATAATTTTAATTAAAAATATTTTGATTTTAAAATAATTTTTTTAAAAATATCTTAGATTTCTTAAAATAATTTTATTTCTAAATAGTATTCAATAAAATTAATTTTTTTAAAAGTTAATTTAAAAATAATTTTAATTTCAAAAATATTTACAACAATATTTTGATTTCAAAAAATTTTATTTTCTAAAATTAATTTTATTTTAAAATTAATTTTAAAAAATTATATTAATAATTTTAATCAAAATATTTTGATTTTAAAATAATTTTTTTTAAAATATCTTAGATTTTAAAAATAATATTATTTCCAAAAAGTATTTTCAAAATTAAAATAATTTTAACAGTAAATTTCAAAAATAAATTTGATTTCAAAAATAATTTTGATTTCAAAAACAATATTGATTTCAAAATAATTTTGATTTGAAAAATAACATTTATTTTAAAAAAAATTTTGATTTCAAAAATAGTTGTAAAAAGTATTTTTTATTTCAAAAAATATTTTCAAAATAAATTTTTATATAAAATTATTTAAAATAAATTTGATTTAAAAAAATTTCAAAATATTTTTTATTTCAAAAATAATTTTCAAAAATATTTTTCATTTTAAAAATAATTTTCAAAATATTTTGATTTCAAAATAATTTTATTTTCAAAACAAATTTTGAAATATATTTTGTATTTAAAAAATAATTTTCAAAAAAATATTTTATTATAAAAAAAAAATTATTTTCAAAAGTATTTAAAAAAATTATTATTATAAAAAATTAAATTTAAAAAATAATTTTGATTTCAAAATAATTTACAAAATATTTTAATTAAAAAATAATTTTTTTTTTCAAATAAGTACTTTCAAAATTAATTTTATTTTAAAAATAATTTTAAAAAAAAAGTTGATAAATTAATAATTTTAATTTCAAAAATATTAATATTTCAAAAATAATTTTCAAAAAATATCTTAGATTTTAAAAAATAATATTATTTCAAAAAAGTATTTTTAAAATTAATTTTATTTTAAAAGTAATTTAAAATATTTAAAGATTTTAAAATAATTTTGATTTCAAAATAATTAACAAAATAATTTTCATAAAAAATTTTAATTAAAAAAAAATTTAAAAAAATATTTTAATTTATAAAATAATTTTGATTTTAAAAGTTATTTAAATTTAAAATTAATTTTCAATTTTTTTTAAAAATAATGTTAAAAAATATTTTTTTTAAAAAAAATTAAAATCAATAATAATTTTATTTTTAAAAATATTGTTGATTTTTAAAATAATTTTCAAAATATTTGATTTCAAAAAATAATTTTATTTCCAAATAGTATTTTCAAATTTAATTTAAAGTATTTTAAAAATTATTTTATTATAAAAGTTAATTTAAAAATTAATTTTGATTACAAAAATAATTTACAACAATATTTTGATTACAAAAATAATTTAC
This sequence comes from Matsumurasca onukii, assembly GCA_018831715.1. NCBI lineage: Eukaryota > Metazoa > Arthropoda > Insecta > Hemiptera > Cicadellidae > Matsumurasca > Matsumurasca onukii. The sequence goes on from CM032067.1 coordinate 3,840,369, forward strand.
AAAATATTTGATTTCAAAATAATTTTATTAAAAGTAATTTCATAATTTATTTTAAAATTAAATTTAAAAAAATTTATAAATAATTTTGATATTAAAATTAATTTTAAAAAAATATTTTTGATTTCAAAAATATTTTAATTATAAAGTTATTTAAATTTAAAATTAATTTTCAATTTTTTAAAAAAATAATTTTAAAAAATATTTTAATTTAAAAAAAAAAATTAAAATCAATAATATTTTAATTTCAAAAATATTTTGATTTTAAAATATTTTCAAAAAATAATTTAGATTTCAAAAAATAATTTTATTTCAAATAGTATTTTCAAATTAATTATTTTAAAGTTAATTTAAAAATAATTGATTTTAAAATAAATATTTTCAAAATAATTTTATTTAAAAAATAAATTTCAAAATATTTTAGATTTCAAAAATATTATATTTAAAATTTATTAAATTAATTTTATTTTAAAATATATATTTCAAAAAATAATTTTGATTTCAAAAAAAAAATTTCAAATATATTTTATTTTAAAATAATTTTAAAATATTTTTTGATTTAAAAATTATTTTCAAAAATATTTTAAATAATTTTATTTTAAAATAATTTTTAAAAATAATTTTGATTTTAAAAATAAATTTGATTTCAAAATAATAATGATTTCAAAAATATTTTCAAAATTATTTTTTTTTAATAATTTTATTTTTAAATTTTATTTTCAAAATAATTTTATTTTTAAAAATAAATTTAAAATAATTTTCAAAATAATTTTAGATTTCAAAATAATTTATTTTAAAATAAATTTTTATTTCAAAAATAATTTTAAAATATTTTATTTTAAAATAATATTTTTAAAATTATTTTCAAAATAATTTTATTTTTAAAATAAAATTAAAAATAATTTTCAAAAATATTTTTGATTTCAAAAATAATTTTATTTTCAAAAGTATTTTCAAAATTAATTTTATTTTAAAATAAATTTCAAAAATTTTGATTTCAAAATATTTTGATTAAAAATTATTTTCAAAATTATTTTCAAAATTAATTTTATTTTAAAAATAAATTTTAAAAATAAATTTTAAAAATAAATTTATAAATAATTTTGATTTCAAAATAATTTTGATTTCAAAATAATTTTCAAAAATATTTTGATTTCAAAATATATTTTTAATTTAAAAGTTATTTAAATTTGAATTAATTTTAATTTTTTTTAAAAATAATGTTTAAAATATTTTTTATATAAAATTATATACAATAATAATTTTAATTTTAAAATAATTTTGATTTTTAAAATAATTTTCAAAAATATCTTAGATTTCAAAAATATTTTTTTTTTTTTCAAAAGTATTTTCAAAATTATTTTTTTTTTTAAAGTAAAATTTAAAAATAATTTTGATTTCAAAAATAGTTGTAAAAATATTTTTATTTCAAAAATATTTTCAAAATAAATTTTTTATTTAAAAATAAATTTCTAAAATAATTTTGATTTAAAAAAATTTCAAATATATTTTTTATTTCAAAAATAATTTTCAAAATATTTTTGATTTCAAAATAATTTTCAAAAATTTTGATTTCAAAATAATTTTATTTTCAAAAGTAATTTCAAAAATTAATTTTATTTTAAAATTAAATTTTAAAAATTTTACATAAATAATTTTAATTTCAAAATATTGTTGATTTTAAAATAATTTTCAAAAATATTTTAATTTTCAAAATAATTTTATTTCCAAAAATTATTTTCAAATTAATTTTATTTTAAAATAAATTACAAAAATAATTTTTATTTCAAAATAATTTTACAAAATAATTTTCATAAATAATTTTAATTTCAAAATAATTTTAAAAATATTTTGATTTCTAAAATTATTTTTAATTTTAAAATTATTTGAATTTAAAATTAATTTTCAATTTTATATTTTAAATTTTTTTTTTATTTTAATATTTTAAAAATTAATTTTATTTTAAAAATTAAATTTTAAAATAATTTTGATTTAAAATTATTTTTTTATTTCAAAAATAATTTATTTTAAAATATTTTGATTTCAAAATAATTATCAAAATATTTTTTATTTCAAAATAATTTTCAAAATAAATTTTGATTTAAAAATAAATTTCAAAAATAATTTTATTCAAAAATAATTTCAATTTATCAAAATAATAAAATTTAAAATTAATTTTTCAATTTTAATTTTATAATAATTTCAAAATATTATTTATATAAAAATTATAATCAAAATAATTTAATTTTAAAATATTTTGATTTTAAAATAATTTTCAAAATATTTTAGATTTAAAAATAATTTTTCAAAAAAGTATTTTTCAAAATTAATATTATTTTAAAATAATTTTAAAATAATTTTGATTTCAAATATAATTTTCAAAAATATTTTTGATTTAAAAAATAATTTTATTTTCAAAAATATTTTCAAAATTAATTTTATAATAAATATATAAATTTATTAAATAATTTTTCAAAATTAATTTTGATTTTAAAAATAATTTTTGATTTCAAATATTTTATTTCAAAATTATTTTTTTTAAATTAATTTTAAAAAAAATAATTTTAAAATATTTTATTTCAAAAATAATTTCAAATAATTTTATTTCAAAATAATTTTATTTTCAAAATATTTTCAAAATTAATTTTTATTTTAAAATAAATTTCCAAAATTTTGATTTCAAAAATATTTTGATTTTAAAAAATTATTTTCAAAAGTATTTTCAAAATTAATTTTATTTTAAAATAAATTTTAAAAAATAAATTTCATAAATAATTTTGATTTCAAAATAATTTTGATTTCAAAATAATTTTCAAAAATATTTTGATTTCAAAATATATTTTAATTTTAAAAGTTATTTAAATTTGAAATTAATTTACAATTTTTTTTTTAAATTAATTTTAAAAATATTTTTTATATACAAAATTATATACAATAATAATTTTAATTTCTAAAATAGTGTTGTATTTTAAAATAATTTTCAAAAATATCTTAGATTTCAAAAATAATATTTTTTCCAAAAAGTATTTTCAAAATTAATTTTTTTTAAAAGTAAATTTAAAAATAATTTTGATTCAAAATATTTTAAAAGTATTTTTATTTCAAAAAATATTTTCAAAATAAATTTTTATATAAAAATAAATTTCAAAAATAATTTTGATTTAAAAAAAAATTTCAAATATATTTTTTATTTCAAAAATAATTTTTAAAAATATTTTTGATCTCAAAAATAATTTTCAAAAATTTTGATCTCAAAAATAATTTTATTTTCAAACAGTAATTTCAAAATTATTTTTTATTTTAAAATTAAATTTAAAAAAAATTTTACAAAATAATTTTTTAATTTCAAAAATATTTTGATTTTAAAAATAATTTTATTTTCAAAAAGTACTTTCAAAATTAATTTTATTTTTAAAAATAAATTTCAAAATAATTTTAAAAATATTTTTGGTATAAAAAAAATTTTCAAAAAGTATTTTAAAATTAATTTTATTATAAAATTAAATTCAAAAATAATTATGATTTCAAAAATAATTTTCAAATATATTTTTCAATTCAAAAATTATTTTTATTTGAAAATATTTTTGATTTAAAAAAATTATAAAAAGTATTTTTTATTTCAAAAATAATTTTCGAATTACATTTTTATTTCAAAAGTAATTTTAAAATATATTTTTCATTTCAAAAATAATTCTTAAAAATATTTTTGATATAAAAAAAATTTTATTTTCAAAAAGTATTTTAAAATTAATTTATTATAAAATTAAATTTCAAAATAATTTTGATTTCAAAAATTATTTTTATTTCAAAAATACTTTATTTTAAAATATTTTTTGATTTCAAAAAATAGTTATCAAAAAAGTATTTTTATTTCAAAAGTATTTTCAAAAAAATTTTATCAAAAAAATTTACAAAATAATTTTGATTTAAAACAAAAATTTCAAATATATTTTTTTTTATTTCAAAGTAATTTTCAAAAATATTTTTCATTTCTAAAATAATTTTCAAAAATATTTTTGATTTCAAAAAAAAATTAATTTTCAAAAAGTACTTTCAAAATTAATTTTATTTTAAAATTAAATTTAAAAAAAAATTTACATAAATAATTTTAATTTCAAAAATATTGTTGATTTCAAAAATAATTTTCAAAAATATCTTTATTTCAAAAACAATTTTATGTCCAAAAAGTATTTTCAAAATTAATTTTATTTTAAAAGTAAATTTCAAAAATAATTTTGATTTCAAAATAATTTTGATTTCAAAAATAATTTTCAAAAATATTTTGATTTTAAAAATAATTTTATTTTCAAAAAGTACTTTCAAAATTAATTTTATTTTAAAAATAAATTTAGAAAATAATTTTCAAACATATTTTCAATTTCAAAATAATTTTATTTCCAAAAAGTATTTTCAAAATTAATTTTATTTAAAAAAAATTATAAAATAATTTTCATAAATAATTTCGATTTCAAAAATAAATTTGATTTCAAAAATAATTTTGATTTTAAAAATTATATTTATTTAAAATTATTTTTATTTTGAAAATATTTTTTATTTCAAAAATAATTATAGAAAGTATTTTTTATTTCAAAAATAATTTTCAAATACATTTATTTCAAAAATAATTTTGAAATATATTTTTCATTTCAAAAATAATTTTAAAATATTTTGATATTAAAATTTTTTTTTCAAACAGTATTTTAAAATTAAATTTTATTATAAAATAAATTTCAAAATAATTTTGATTCAAAAATTATTTTTATTTCAAATTACTTTTATTTTAAAAATATTTTAATTTCAAAAATAGTTAATAAAAGTATTTTTTATTCAAAAAAGTATTTTCAAAATAAAATTTTATTAAAATAAATTCAAAAATAATTTTTATTAAAAAAAATTTCAAATATATTTTTTATTTTAAAAAGTAATTTCTAAAATATTTTAGATATATAAAAAATTATTTTCAAAAAGTATATTTAAAACTAATTTTATTTTAAAATAATTTTTTATAAATAATTTTGATTTTAAAAATAAATTTGATTTCAAAAATAATATTGATTTCAAAATAATTTTTCAAAATTATTTTTTTTTTTTTTAATGATTTTGTTATTAAATTGTATTTTCAAAACTAATTTTATTTTAAAATAAATTTAAAAATAATTTTCAAAATACTTTAGATTTCAAAATTAATTTTATTTTAAAAAATAAATTTTTATTCCAAAATAATTTTAAAATATTTTTTTTATTTTAAAAATAATTTATTTTTTAAAGTATTTATTCAAAATAATTTTTTTTTTAAAATAATTAAAAAAATAATTTTCAAAAATACTTTGAATTTCAAAAATAATTTTTATTTCCAAAAAGTATTTTCAAAATTAATTTTATCTTAAAATAAATTTCAAAAATAATTTAGATTTCAAAAATAATTTTCAAAATTGTTTTGATTTAAAAATAATTTTATTTTCAAAAAGTACTTTCAAAGTTAATTTTATTTTTTAAAAAAAAATTTATAAAATATTTTTTATAAATAGTTTTTGATTTAAAAATAATTTTGATTTCAAAATAATATAAATATCAAAATAATTTTATTTTTTAAAAAAAAATTTATAAAATATTTTTATAAATAGTTTTGATTTAAAAACAATTTTGATTTCAAAAATAATATAAATATCAAAAATAATTTTGATTTCAAAAATTTATTTTTATTTAAAAAATATTTTTGTTTTAAAAACAAATTATAAAAAGTATTTTTCATTTCAAAAATAATTTTATTTCCAAAAAGTATTTTCAAAATTAATTTTATCTTAAAATAAATTTCAAAAATAATTTAGATTTCAAAAATAATTTTCAAAATTGTTTTGATTTAAAATTAATTTTATTTTCAAAAAGTACTTTCAAAGTTAATTTTATTTTTAAAAAAAATTTATAAAATTTTTTTTATAAATAGTTTTGATTTAAAATATTTCTCAAAATTATTTTGATTTCAAAAATATTTTAAAGGAAAATTAATTTTTGAATACAATATTTGAAAATAAAATTATTTTTAAAACAAATATATTTTCGAAATCAAAATAATTTTTGAAATTAAAATTATTTTTAAATCAAAATTACTTTTTAAATTTATTTTATAAATCAAAAATACTTTTTTAAATTATTTTTTAAATCAAATATATTTTTTTAAATTATTTTTGAAATTAAAAATACGTTTAAAAACTATTTTTGTTTTAAAAATAATTTTATTTTCAAATATTGTATTCAAAAATTAATTTTCCTTTAAAATATTTTTGAAATCAAAATAATTTTGAGAAATATTTTTAACTTTAAAAATTATTTTAACTTCAAAATTAATTTTCAAAAAAATTATTTTCTAAAACAATGTTTACAAACTAATTAATTTCAAAAATAATTTTAAAAAAATTCTGATTTCAAAATATTATTTTCAAAAATATTTTTGATTTCAAACATAATTTTAATTTCAAAAAAATGTTTTAAAAAATTTTGATTTCAAAAATAATTTTAAACATATTTTTGATTTGTAAAATAATTTTCAAAAATATTTTTGATTTCAAAATCTATTTTCAAACAGATTTAATTTTAAAAACAGTTTTGATTTTTAAAATTCACTTTAACTGCAAAAAAACTATTGTAAACTAATGTCGTAAATGTAAATTGATGGAAAAGTAAGAATGTTTAGACGTTTGAATGAATTTCGGCACGAATCTCTTAGATTAAGATTGTCTAAGATTCGGACGGCATAAGTCTATAAGACAAATATCCGACTTATTTTGGTTTCAGTACAGTTTCCCCATAAATGTTCCATATATTAGATGCGGATAAACAATACCATGATATGCTATTTTCAAAATTTCTCTGGAACCTGCTAGGTTTCTGAGCATAAAGATTTTTTCGTTGACAGTTTATTGCATACATGCTCGATATGAGAGTTCCAATTTAATTTTCTATCTAGATTAATACCTAAAAAGTTGAAATTTTCTACTTCTTTGATTTGGTTTTCATTCAAAAGTACCAGTGGGCTTTCATTGTTGATGTGGCGTCCAATATTGAAGTTCAATAATCTTGTTTTTTAAAGTTAGTTTTAAGGTTTAGTTGTTCGAAAAACTGCACTCGTGTGTTAGTTGATTGAAGTGAAACTATTTCTAGTTCATTCAATGTTGGAGCTGTGAACATTAAAGTTGTGTCATCGGCGTATTGAATTGAGTTTAATGTACGAGGTCGTTAAACGAGCGAGGATCAAAAAGATACTTCGGGGTCTTTGCTGTGAAAACAATAATTTTCGTCATGATGCAGATATTATAATTATCGATACTTTTAACTATTAAACTGCTTTTATCTATTATATCCTACTGACATTTTAGAAGTGTAAGCCTTTACTTTTAGAAGTGTATTTTTAGAATGTGTACTGTTCTGATGTACTAGTATTGTTCAACTTATGACATGGTTATTAGAACAAAAATTCTTGAATCTTGATTTTAATTTAAAATAATTCAAATGACGATACTGAATTCAGGTCTCAATCTTTACCTGAAGAAAAAGCTGTTACGCTAGTTTATCTTGACTGTTATTGCTTAGGACTTGAAATCAATTATTTATGAGATACAAAAGTAAAGTAAAAGTTAAAAGTGTCGAGTGTTCTTTGGGCGGGTGAACTCAGCCTTTCCCTGCAGTAACCAGTTAACCATGGAGGCAGACCCTTAATAATTATGTTTTTATAGATTTTATGTTCTTACTGAAGACATAAAGTTTTGGTATATATATACAGCTTCTCCATATGAATCAATCAGCTGAGATGCCAGAAAGCAAAAACTGCAAACCTGCACACCTTTCTACGTTCTCTTTGGCGAGAGAAGTAAATAGTTCTATTTCCTACGGAAATTCACTAAAAACATTGCTACGAGTATGTATTTTCTACTTTATAAAACTATACTATGCTGTAGTGTTAGTGTGTTTATGTTTTCATTTGAAAAACAGCTGGTCGAGAATAAAACTTTGGCAACGCGCACAAGACGGAATCAATACAACCAGTCCCACTGTGGCGCCTTAAGAAGAAACATCTACCACACAATGGATACTTGACAAAGGTTAGTTTTATTTTAATTGCTAATTATTTTAAGAAAAGTATAAATAACAATGGAAAACTGATATGATAGATTTGTGTTCTATGTCAGTACGATGTCAGTTTTTATTTGGGTATGTAAAAATTAAGCAAGGCATAAATTAATACTATTCAACCTACTTAATTACTAATCTACTTAGCTATGTAAATTAAATTAAGTAGGTTGAATAGTACTAATTAGAGACTTACTACTGGGTAGTTTCCCTGTTGTAAAATTGACCACCCATAAATTTATACATCGTTTATGCCATCATTAAAATTTGGCCAATAACTAAGTTGTAATTTTAAAAGTACATCGAATAATTACGTTTGGTCATACCGTAATCACATACTAAAAATAAAATGAAAATATTGTTGAGCAATTGGAAACTTGTATTTATTAGATTTAACTAAATTGCATCTTCGTATAATTATTCATCTGAGTCCACTGAGGCATAAACTAGGTTAAAGTAAATATTTTTTAGTTGTACAACCAAGTGCTCGAAAATTATTATCTAAATAGCCCTATTTAGTGTGTTGTCAAATCTAGAACGTATACGATTAAGACATCCTACAACAGAAGGCTTTAACAGTTGCAGGTGATGATTTAAATAACTCGTTGCTGACTTCAACAAATTATTCCCCTCAACTTAACACTCAATAAGAAAAATGTTGAAAATTGGTTTGAGTCCTTTCATTCTACGGCGTTATGCGCGCTAGTCCATCCATCTCTTGCTTATGGTAAGAAGATTTATCACAGTTATTTCATAGGTTACCTAGTCTTTTTTTGTGGTTCCTTAGTTTTAAGGTCAGTGAAATTAATACTCTCTCAAATCGATGGAACGTAATGGGTTCTCAAAAGTACTCTTAAATCTAAGACAATATTTTCGGTTTAAAATAGTTTTTAACAGTAGTCTCTTATACCCAAAAGTAGTTCAAATAAATGAATTTGGATTATTTTAAAATATGCGTCAAGAAATACTATTTCGTTACACTAAACCAACTTTATACAGAATCTTACCCAAAATAGAAAAAGTTTGAAACAGAAAAGTCACGTTTAACCTTTATATATAAGTATATTGAGTTTCCATTATCTAAATTGTCAGTAAGATCTAATGTCCCCTTAGAGGTGATTTAAAAATCTAGCTATATGGAAGTTTATTAACCTTGTCTTATTACAGGTTATTCGAATTACTATCAGCGTAAAAGTCGAGATCAGCTTCTGTTTGAAACCATCTGTGGGTTTGTTGTTTTGATACTTGCGGGCTGCTTTTATTGCTACAAGTATTGCTGCAGACCAAATCCAGAGCTGGAAGAGCTAGAAGCCACCAGACCACAAAGATTTGCAAAAACCTACGGTAAGTGGAGCCTACAACAAACTTAACCTTTATTAATTTGATTTGAAATATATTTTTGATGCTATCATTTATTAGCCTATGTTGGTACAGTAAAGGTTGTTGTACACGGGTCAGTAGTGACGTCCACTGCACTTGGCAAGTACTAGCCGCCATCAATTATCGCACTACTGGCCTTGTTTATAAGGGTACTGGTGCTTTCCCTAGCCATTGACTAGAGGCGGCCATTAAATTTGAGCCTGTTCAACTTTAATCGACGGCGAAACGCCAGTTACAGGTCACGTGATCTAGTGACAGCCAGTGATTGGCCGAATCTTTAAGTGTCATGGCCGCCAGTAGAGTTGTTTATACCGTGGTGGAGGAGCCGCAGAGACAGTCTCTGATTTTTTAGCCTACGTTTGTTGTTTAGCATACGTTTTGTTTATACTCTTTGTTGACTTTAAATAGTATTCAACTCTTCACTTGAAACTACAACACATTTATTCATCGCATCGTGATAACATTCCTCAAACTCACTGTCACTTTCTATATTCACTGAATATTTATTAAATTTATTTTGTCAACTAAACAACACCTCTACATCAAACTGGCGGCCACTAAGAGGAAATATTGGAAGCCACTATTAACCTCTTATAAGTGTACTGGCCGCTAAAAATAGTGGCCTACTAATGCCTGCCAGAACTGGAGCCACAACTGACCCCGTGTACAACGACCTTTAGACTGGTTAGGATGGTCACATTTTTCACACTGGAGAAAAATTCGCTTACTCCTACCTTTAATTCGAACGAATGTAATGAAATATACTATTAGCGTTTTTAAAATTTGAAGTAGCTTTTTTTAGTTTTAACTTTATGGAAAATTGTTAAACAACTTTATTTCCATATACCGAGGACTTTGAGAAATTTGGAGTATGTGTTATTCATTTCTAAACTGATAATTTTGTTTTGTATGGTAAGCGTGAATGTCATTTATTTAAACAAAGTAAAACTGCTTCGTAAATATGTTTATAAATGTTGTTTCTCATCAAAATTGTAACTTTTCAGTATGTCAAGATAGCTGTTTTAGGTTTTTCCTGTAGCTGTCATGTAAATTAAATAAATAAATACAAGCTAATGTCATAACCTTTAAACCTTTTAATATATCTTGATAGGACTCACGAAATTTTATTTGGCTACTATTCCAATGGTTTTTTGCAAATTGAAGAGCCGTATTAATCTAAATTCGGAGCAAGCTCCCCAAAGTGCAAAACCGTATGATAAACGGCTTTGAATTAAACCATACGCTGTTTTCAGTACATCATTTTTACAATAGCTCGATAAGTGTCTGAGAAGGTAGATTCCAGTGGAAACTTTCTTACAGACGTAATCAATGTGCTCATCCCAAGATAGTCTACTGTCAACATGAAGCCCGAGAAATTAATATAACAAACAATGATCACAAGTCGTAGGTAGATATTACTCTGTGTAGTCACTACTACTTACTTACTTACTTACTCCCAGGGCCATTTATATCCGAGTTGGTATTTAGCCGCGCCAACGTATCCCCTCCACCTGGACCGGTCTTCAGCGTCTTCCTCAGTAGCTCCACTGAAGTTTTGAAGAAGTCACTACTAATGGTTCATTTCCAGGTATAACACCTAGGCAAATGCAACTTCACAATAACCGTGGAAATAGATTGATAGAAGATATATCACCGAGAAGTACGTCTCCTGAACACAGTAAGTAATCATTTCACAGAAAATAGAGACTAGTGCCAGTTCTGCTCTCAATAATATGACTGGGACTCGTGGCGTGGTCCTGTAATCCAGCTTCATGGAGGTCAGGTTTTGAGGATGATATAGGTCTAAAGCGGCTCAGATAGTCTCAGTGATCATCTGATGATACCCGCACCAACTCCACCATTATCAGACCATCACCTGCGTGGTTCGGAAGTCACGTTGCCGTTGGTCCGTGTATTTCCATTGGTCATTGGGCTATTAATTAATGACCCATTCTAAGGAAGAGTCGGCCTTAGTTTGTAACAAGACTACAACTCATAACTCATTACTACCACTCATCACACTCATCCTTCACCACATATTTGCCTTAAAATACCCTCATGAGAGTGGTCGGCATCTCAAATAGTGATTTAGTGATATGTAAAACATTTTTATTCAATTGATTTTTAGGTACAAAGTTAATCCCATCGTGAACTCGTAACGAGGGAAACAGAAAACGTAAGAAAAACAACAAAATGGACAAAAACTGTTCTGAATTAAACCAAGAGTTTAAAAGCTGTTTAATGTTTTAAACAATCAACAAATGAAAATCAAACCATTCTCAATGTTTGTTTGCTCCAAACCTTTTTTAACCTGAAATATCAAAATACTTCTCCAAAGAGCTTAAACCTTCTTGTTTCTTGTACTATACTGACTAAAAGTTTATACTTGTGGCTATAGTTCGATATCCATTATAATAATAATAAAAAGTTAATTGATGGCAGTATTTTGTTATTGTTGTATGTGCTTCCCAGTAATCAATACTTCTTTCTAAAACCAATAAACATGTTATTCGAATCAAAGAGTAGCAAACCAGACAAAAATATTGCAACATTTTTGACTTACAGGCACGGGTCAACAAAGTCATGGTCAACAAGGAAGCGATTTAGCAAGCTATGATAACTTTGGATTCAGACCTCACATGGGAAAGAGTAAGTAATCTAAAATTAATAAAATAGGTTAAAATTAAAAAGAAACCAATTCGTTCAACTCCTCTACATTAGCTCAAGTGGGTTTCGATTGCCGCCTCTCATTTCTGTTGTAAATATTTATGTTAGTGAACTAATTCCCATATTGGAAAACGCAAATACGGCTGGTGTCAACATTAATATCTAAGACTTCCATTTTACACCGCGTCACAGTTAAAATACTGCTAAACGTTTCGACCTCGCTGTGGAGAGTCATCCTCAGTAGCTGGTTGACTGGCTGAGACTCATTAATACATTTATTAATCGTTCTATTGTACTGAGCGAGTTATATCTTGGAGCTTGTAGATGTTGTGTGCTTTAAAACCAATTGGAACTCAAGATAATAATCTTAATCAATAAACGTATCTTAATACTCTATGTATGTAAATATTCACATGATTAAATAGGACATTACCGAATATTGTTCCAGCTCATGACCAAACAGTGGTGTGACTGAAAAGATTTGCTGTCAAGAGCTCTGCAAGATACCTACTGAACTGCGTCCAAATATAACCAACGAGAAAAATGGAAGCTTTTCTTTAGCTTTACTTGGTGGGAGGGAGCAGGGGGCAGTTATGACCTTCACAAAAAAATTGTGTGAAATATTTATTTTTACCACTTTTAAATCATAAGCAGTTTATTTTAAAGATCAGTTCAAAACCATTAGAAGTTTTCAAAACATTTATTTTGGAAGATTATGATTAAGCTACTTTCTGAGGTCAGATCCTTAACTCTTCCTAGGGGGTTCAATGCCGTCAGTTTAAATCATGTCTTGACTTTCCATCAGTTATAACCCCTATGCCGCCACTGAGTTGGGCTTCTATAACTATAAACTCAATGGTGTAACACTATTTCAAACGATTTGGGCTTAAACTTTCTGGCTATTAGGCCTATTAGATTATCTATCTTGTATACATAAGCAATTGGCAACTGTGATGCCAATTTACCACAGATAATAGAAACTTCTACAGAGATCCAATGGAAAAGGGAAAATATCGTTTCGCAGTTTTATTGTCAAATCCATCATCAAGCGAGGTTGTCACGTCGTGCAGAGCACTTGGTGATGGATTTGGTGATTGAACTAGCCTTTTTTCATAAATAATGAACGTCTGTAGAGAGTTTATATTGTTTGTGACGATACATTGTAGTATATATGTTATTATTAAGTTCTTTGGAAACTAACTAACTAATTTGACCTTGAATAGTATTGTATATTTTTTACTTTAAGGCTGCCTGATATTCATTAAAGTGCCAACAAAGTATTTTTAATATATATGACAATGAATGAACTCTGTAGTTTATAGCTGTGGTTGAGTAAATATTTTATGCTATGAATATTTCAGACTAAACGAATTATCTTTAGCTAAGCCACTTTTTGTACTTCTGCAATCTGAATAAAAACTAATATTGTGACAATAAATATTACAATGATTATAAACATGACCTTAATTTCCCATGTTCTGCTGAAATATTATTGCCAACATTTTCCATAGTTTGTAGTTATAGAAGCTACAGCAATTTTATACAGAGGGTTAGGTAAAAAAGTATTACACTCAGTAGTTGTTGTTATTTATTTTATTTTAAAATATGAAGTGTAGAATCAATATTTTTGAGTTCACACTATATTTGGCAATTTTAACCGAGTACTTACATCGGTGAACACTTGAGAGCGCAGTACAGGCGTAAAAGGACGACAATGTTAGGCCGCATTAGTTAAAAAGAAGACCTTAGCCATTACGCAAGAGTGACGTTCTTTTCCCTCTATGACTAATTCACGCCCATTGAGGCACACCCTAATGTTCAGGAAGCATAGTATGAATTGGCCAATCAGACACTTTGTAGTGTTTAATCAGTTGCTGATGTTGCTGAACAGTCTCCTCCACCTGAATAATCTCCTGCTGAACAGTCTCCTGCTGAGTAATCTGTTGCTGAACATTCTACTGCTGAGGATTCTGTGAAAGTGTAGTCTGTAGCGTCCGCGTACGGGCTTCATGCTCTGTTCGGTGAGAAGCTGAAAACCCAATAAACATTAATATGTAATATCTTACTGGAAAATTTGCTTTCACATCATTGTTAGTCAATTTTTGTTGTTGAAAGCTCTTGGTCAAATTGAACTTTTCGTAACTGGAAGTTTTGGACTTTGAATTGAAATTATGCTGGTTTTATCGCTGAGAATATACCTAATAGAATTTACTTAAAGTTTTCACAGAGTTTTGCCCGCACTCTGATGGCATTAACTGGAAGGTTTGAAGATTTGGTAAATAGAGAACATGATCTGTTATAATGCCAGCTGTAAAAAATAAACACACCTAAAGGCAAAAGACCTGAACTACAAGAAAAATAACACTTGGTTGCAAAAGGTTTTTCATTCAGTTGTTGTTTTCCCTCTATAACGTACATTACTATGAGGAGTTTAAGAACTTCCTTGCAACTTTATTATTATAGTTCAAAAGGGATAAAACCTTCTAAAACTAATTTTGAACTGGAATGGGATCATGAATCTTCCTCTAAAATATTTACAAACTAACAAAGATATCCCTATTAAAGACATTACTAAGAATTTTTAGTGTTGTTTTATCGAATTCGTTATGATTTGCAGGAATAAAGTACGGGTTTTAAAGACCTAACGTCACAAAAAAGAAGATTATTCCTGTATTTCGGATTTTAAACCTCGTATGTTAGTGGTTTGTCATAATTCTTTAAAATAAAACCTTTGGGCGAACTATATAATTATACATTATTCTTTTTAAGGTTTAATTTGCCTCGAGAAGCAAGATATTTCAAAAAGTATACAGTAAACATTAAGAATATTAGCTTTAAAACTCCAGAAAATCCATCAACGAAAAACCTATTATTTTATTATGAATCTAAAGGTCTCCAGCGGATATTTCCTTACCTCCTTCAGTAGTATCTAGGAGACCAGCTCCTGATGAAGAATATTCGTAATTTTCCCAATTGTTCCTTAGTTGATTCTGCAACATCAAGTTAGAAGCCACTGACCCTAAAACAGTCAACCAATTAATCACTAAACATGTGACACATTTGTACAACTATAATCTAGTTCTACAAGTTCCGACGCGTCATAAGATCAAAATAAGTAGCTTGAGATATTTCGGTCTCGCTGTGGAGTACCATCTTCAGTCACTGATTGGCTGAAACTGAAATTTGCTATCTGCTGTCCTATTGGTCACAGGGCTGCCAACCGTCCATTGGAGCAGGGAAGCCAACGGATGTTCTCATTGGCTGTGACATTATCGAAAAGACTTCTTCAATCTTCAAGACTGGTTGTCAATTTCTGACGTCTACATGTATACAACTACAGTTTGTAATAGATTATCGTAGAAAAATACTTTGCTACTACAAACTCAATCCATTGTGAGTTCCTTTTCATGTACTTCTTGAACTGCATTCCTGTTTTGATTACGTAAAATATACATCGAACCATTTAATAGCCACTTAAATTGGTATCCTATATATTTTCCAGTTCTAAGAATTTAGATATCCAAACCGAGTTATTAAAGTTCATATTTATCCTAAGAATAATAGAAAATAGAATATTAACATTCCCATGCATTTACATCCTTGAATCCTTGTCATTCCTTATGAAAACCGTAAGTTTTCCCCCAAAACTGTCTAACTCCTATGACCTAAGAACCCGATCAAATTTACCAATACCCCATCATAAGACAGCTTTTTTCGAGAGGTGTTTGACGAGTCAAATAGTAAATTTATACAATACTCTTCCAGCTTGTTTAAAACAAATTCAAAATTGTCAAAAGTTCAGATCTGAACTAAAAAATATTGATGGTAAATGTTTTTTACTGTGTGGAGGAAGAATTTAAAGAATATTTTAAAATGATGTTACACTAGTTTAAAGGTTTAAGCTTTAACTACTTATTGAAATGACGAGTGCTCATGTACTGTAAATATGTATTTATGGCATAATAAAGATGATTTGATTTGAATTGTGGAATAAGACACTATTTCAAAGGTTAAACTTACTGTAAGTAGCGGAACGCCCTGTAGGTCTAGATGACGAGGATGGTGTGTTACCTCCCCCAGAATAGTCCATTGCCATACAGCACTTGTATACAAAAAAGCAAACCCCCGCTACCAAGAACACAATCACAATCATCAGCTTCCACATCACATCTTTAGGGTTTGTTTCGTAGTAGGGATCGCCTGAAAAAAACACACACGTTTATGAACAGCAAAATGGGTATCACCGAAGATTATGTTATGGTAGGTAGATAGCGTATGGATCTCGTCATCTTTCTCCCTCCTCGGCTCGAGTTTGTCTGATGTTGATGACTAAATCGTGCGATTTTCGAGAACGAACGAACTTGCGCGTCCGTCAGTAGCTCTACTTGAGACTTTATGAATTCTAGCCTCTATTCTTGCTGCTGTCACAACAATTTTGATTTTCCTGCCTCGGTTATTCGGCATCCATGCACTATCTACCTACCAGGATTAAGCGCTTGATAGTCATTCTATGGTCACAGTCTCGCTTTAGCCTTCGGCTTCAGTTTTACGCCCTGTATAACCACAGCAGACTTTACGAGACTTTTTAGTCTTGCAAAAGTAAGTTTTTATTTCAAAAACTAAGTTAAGGCTGCGCAGTATTTCGGCTGTGACCTTGAATTTCGTCCTGTAAGAACAATGTAAAAACATGCATTTTCTTGGGACACTCCACACCTACAGTTTTTATCGGATTTTTATTATATAAACTTTGTTTTAAAGTGCATTAATTGCTTTAGTGCCTCCACTGAGCCGAATTTCCATTTTCTTATGTATAAGACCGTGACATAAATCCAAAATGTGAAGAAAGTTTGCATTTGAATTTCCTTTTCCTACTAGTAAACTACTAAAATTAAAAAGAGCCACTTGTCATCTTTGAAATAAAGCCTTTTTCAAAAATATCTTATGAAAATTGTAGGCGTGAGGTGACCTAAGAAAATTTTGTTTTTACATTGTTCTATGGGACATAAAACAAACGGCCGACAGATTGTGTACTCTCAATGTGATTTAAAACACAACAGCTACTGCACAACAATCAATTTAATTTTGTTTTAATGTGTTATTTCTATACATTAACACAAAACTGTTTATACTGTAGGATCTTTTGTGAAACAAATCTTGAGAAATCAACAAAAATTATTAGTTTATTAAAATGTAAACAGGAAAACTAAAATTAAATTAAAACAAAGACGAATTTGCAGTTTTTAAACCAAACTGATTTTGTTCAAATAAAAATTGAGGTAATGACATGACTAATTGTTAAGCATTTGAGTAACATTTTTATTTCGGCTTAGTTTGGCCGTAATCTGCTATTTTGTACATTTTGAAATTAATTAATAATTTATAGACTCTTTGAGGTATTTTTGCAAAACTTGGTTTAAACCTTAATTGTTTTCCTAATAAAACTTTCCAATAATATTCTGTAACTTATGAAATTTCAAAATGGCGGCTATTTAAAAATTTCAAGTCAAAATGGAATTAAATTGGAATTTGATTTTGAAATCATTAACTGCCGCCATTTTGAAATTTGATAGATTAGATACAAAATATTGTTGGAAACTGTTATTAAAAAACAATTAAGGTTTATACCAAGTCTCAAAAAATATCTCAAAGTGGGTTTTTAAATTATTGATTATGTTCAAAAGTTTTCAAAATGGTGGATTATGGCTAAATTAATCTGATATAAAAAGTTACTGGACATTTTCGAGTTACTTTTGTATGTAGAATCCGGTTCTGCATAGGGCGCTACACATTTTTGTGACACCCTGTACAGTATTCTCCATTTACAAATCTTAAAAAATTGTACTCATTATGGCGACATAACGCAGATAAAACTCAGCGAACAAGAACCACACTTGAGCTGACCTTCTTTAATTATTATTATACTCAATTTCATCACTCGACATTACCATAGAAATGCGTTATGTAGAAATAAAACCATATAAACTAACGCTTGAAAAGGTATAGCTTGTTATTGATTTTGGTTAGTAATGAGTTGTTTTATTAATTGTGAATGAATAATAACACTGATAATGATCGTGTAAGGTATTCAACCCTCTATAAACTAGTGCTTCCGGTTCACACCGTGTCCGAACTTCATAATTAGGTTGAGATATTTCGGCCTGGGTTGAGATATTTATGACTGTAGATGGTACTTCACAGCGAGGCCGAAATATCTCAACCTAATTATGAAGTGTGGACGCGATGTCAACAGGAATAACTAGATTATAGGTGTGACACCGGCCACGAAAGCCTAAGAGTTAAATTATAACAACCCTGTTTACTATGGGAAGTTGACATAGCCTATAAGTGTTATGAGAAATTTTAGTATCTCTATCAGCTCAGTTACATAAATGAGCGTCATCCCCGATTTTTTAAACGGCCGCCATTTTTAAAATATGCGTTTATGAATACCAATAGTTTTTCTACCAAAGAACGTTATTATTTACACAACCATATAAGATTTTTTTAAATGGGCAAGTAGCTAAGAAGATAAAAAATATTTACTGAAAAACACAAAATGGCGACGGGTGGCTTTATTTTGGATAACTGCATTATTTTGCCATAGCCGCATAATTTTTAAAATATATTTCTAATGTAGTTTTTTTAATCAGGAGTCACGAATTAGTTTCTCTGTTGAATTTGAAAGCTAAAAAGTGGAAACACTAATTATACTATATATAAAGTTGATTCGTCTGATTATAAAAACATAGATTCTAAAAGGCTACCATAATTTTTTTTTAACTTACCATTTGCAAAAGTCGTCTGAAGCACCAACACGTGCAGAAGCACCAGGATACATGTCTTCAAGGCCATTTCAACTCCACTTGAACCGATCCGAAAAAGATGATTCCTCAAGGCATATTTTTCTTAGAAATGTTACTCCAACAAAGCACAAAATAATTCATAACTGCACAAACACTTGAAATCACTGACACTATATCACATGTAAACAGGCGTACGTTTTTCTGCCCACTCGATGCAACAACGGCCAACTAGATTCTTCTCTCAAAGGATGACAAAATTCATCTCTGCGCCAATGTTGCCAATCGACCTAAAAGAAGCAGAGAACACATTTGACACCGACACTGTAAGTATTTGAGCGGAGAACACAAGTGATGACTATCAATGTGAAATGTGTGCAGAAATGGAGCCACACTGTTGCATGGTGGGTAATGTCTGAGCTGCGTTGAGGTCACGGCCAGCTGACTAAACAGCTGACGCCACGCCCATCTGGCACACTGCCAGCACATAAACAAACCGGTGTCCGTGGCTCAGTGGGTAGAGTCACGGCTTGCAAAGCGCAGGGTCGCGGGTTCGATTCCCGCAGACACATTGGTTTGGACCGTATTCCCAAAAGCGTTTGGTGATGCCCACAAAATCCTTGGTTAAGTCTCTAAATCAAAAATGCCATTGGCGTTGACAGTAAAAAAACTAAAAGCACATGCGTCGTGAGAAGCAGGAGATTCTCCCACTGAATGTTTTGTAAAATAAGGATACAGTTTGAGGTTGAAATATGACTACGGACCTTTTCTATCGTTTTTGAATGAGCGAAATGTACACAACGTTTCGGGATATGGAATCTGGCCCCGTCTTCAGACGAAAAGTAACCTAAAACCTTAGGAAATGAGCTTAAACGAAGTTATCAGCGTAAGCTGACCAGTCACCCGGCACCAAGTAACCTTAATTTTTAAGTTGTAGAATATTTTTAACAGCTAGCCTAGAAAACAATACAACGTGAACAAAAACTTTACGAAATGTAAAAAAAAACAAGTCCACAACCAGAGACAGCTGCGCACTGACTGCCTGCATGGCCAGCAACC
The DNA here is from genome assembly GCA_018831715.1 of Matsumurasca onukii. Lineage (NCBI taxonomy): Eukaryota > Metazoa > Arthropoda > Insecta > Hemiptera > Cicadellidae > Matsumurasca > Matsumurasca onukii. Next base: position 3,860,396 of record CM032067.1, read on the forward strand.
AGACAGCCCCATTGGCTGGCTTGGAGCAGCGGATGATCAATCACAGCAGTGAATCAGTCTGACCAACTGTAGCAGAGAACACAAAATAACTATTTATGCACAGGGGGGTTAAGGGAAATTCTGGAAGAGATTTGATGAATGAATCAGGATTTTCTAACAAAGTACGGCCCCGTCTGATAAGATCTACTGAACATGACGTTATTGTGGACAAACATACAGATAGAAACGTTACTAAAGGAGGTTTCATATTGAAAACAAACAGTATAACATCGTTATTACTTTACTATTCGAAAGAAAACCCTCCTCAGGCATGTGTAATATTTATTTTGAATTTTAAGCTTAAGTGGTTAGTCATAAAAATTCTTTTTTGGATAAAACCACTAAATAATATTTTATTAAATAAAATATATAACAAAACGTTTGTCTACCCTATGGTAGACATCTTCAGTTGTATAGACAAAGAAGAGTTAAAATAAAATGTATGAAATGAAAAAATATAAAATGTATAGGAGTATAAAAATTCAAAGGTAAAATAATTTTAAATTGTAATAAAACAAACTAAACCAGATGGTTCAAATTAAAATGATTTAAAATTGTTAAAGACAATTTTAGTTTTGTATTATACGTATAAGGGGACCCTTGATGGTTGAAATTGTTTGAATGTTTTTAAACATTCAATCGAGTGACACTTTTAAATTACCAGCAGCATAAGACCCTCTTTTATGTATGAAAATAAGCAAAACTAAAATCTTTATCAATTAAATCATTTAATTTGAACCATTTGGTTTAGTTGTTTATTACATTAAAATTATTTCTTAATTTTATAATCTATACATTTATATTTGTTCATGTTATACATTTATTTTAGCTCTTCTTTGTCTATACAACTGAAGATGTCTACATAGAACAACGTTGTTGTTATATATTTTATATAATAAAATATTATTTAGTAGTTTAAAAAAATTTTTATTATGTGTAATATTTGATTAATTTAAATTGAATAACCTAATCTTTGTGTAAAACGTGTTTCTTATGACAGTTAACACAAGATACAATGGTGGCCGAATTATCAAAACATTGATCAAGTAATACTAATAGTAGGATCCCAATAACAAAATACTATAGATAAAAGATTTACACAAAGTAAGACATACTCGTATATCTCTGGAAATAAAAATAGTTACAACGAACTTTATTTATTCGGTACGTATAGAATACATAAAAGCGTCTTGATCCGCTTTCAAATTAAATCAAATTATTAACGGCAATACACCTTTTCACAACAATTTTAATGTATATATTATAAATGCTTTGAAGGTGAGGCAGATAGGGGACAAGAAGTTCAATAAAACCGCATTCATACGCATTCTAGCGGGACAGCTTAGAACTAAGTCGGCCTTGTCTAGATACCGTAAGGTTCTTTGCCGCAAACTACTGAATTTGTGTCATTGTGATCTAAAATAACCTAGCCTAATCACTAGATGCCTTAATCACATGCAATGACGTCATTGCATGCTCGTACTTAAGTTGCACTCGTCTTTTTTTTTAAATAAAAAGGTACTTTGTCATACAATTTTCACTGTCTCATATTGGTGCTACATAGTTTAAATGTGAATATATAAATGGATGCAAATAAATACTAATGTTTATTTGTAGGGGTATAATGATAAACTATAAAGTATAAAAGTGCCAGTTAATACCTTTTTTTACTAATTTTTCTATATAACTTATACATTTTAAATAGTTTGTTTGCCTAATAATTTATTTTTATTTATATAGGAAAATTCAAAATAATATTTTTGGAGACTGGACGATGGATTGTTTGAGCTATATTGCAGGCACATAAGCAAGTTTAAATTAAATACTTACCTCACTTTGATCAAGGTAGTGAACCCTTCTACAAAGATGTATATAGTAGTAATAGATTGTACAATGTTCACTTAATCTAAATATCGTGACCTTAACTATCTCTTATCAGTTTAAGCCTTGACTTTGCTAAACAATGCTTACAGATGGGCTGATAAGGCAAGCACTATACAGTTGCTGGTCTCTCAATACGGCGCCACTCTGACTGTCAGCATCGATCCTAACACATAGATAACCTAACCCTCACTCTGACGTACGTACAACACAGATAACCCAGTGAATCGAGGAGGCCCCAACTTAGCCCAACTTAGGGGGGGAGGCTTCAATCTTGAGGATCCTCGACCTTGGGGGACCTCGACCTAGGGGCTCTCAATCTAGTGAGGTACCACAATCTAGGGGCTGTCAATCTAGGGAGGCCCGGGAGCCCCACCCAAGGGGCTCTACCCAGTGAGAGTCCCGATCTAGGGCTCTCTCACCTAGTGAGGCCCCGATCTAGGGGCTGCCAATCTAGGAGGCCTGGAGCCCCACCCAAGGGCCCCCACCCAGTCAGTGAGAGGTCGCGATCCAGGGGCTCTTAATCCAGTGAGGCCCTGACCCAGGGCTCAATCTAGGAGGCCCCAACTAGGAGCCTCAATCTAGTGAGGTTCTTGATCTGGGGGCTCTCAACCCAGGGGGCTGCTCGACCCAGGGGCTCTCAACTAGTGAGGTCCCACCCAGGGGCTCTCAATCTAGTGAGGCCTGATCTAGGGGCTCTCACCCAGAGAGAGGCCCCATCTGGGGGGCTCTAATCTAGTGAGGCGATCTAAAGGGGCTCAATCTAGGGAGGCCCAGGAGGCCCCAATCTAAGAGGGCTCTCTAGTGAGGCCCCGATCTAGGGGCTCTCAATCAGTGAGGGTCTCGATCTAGGCTCAATTCCAGTGAGGCCCCACCCATGGGGCTTCCCAATCTAGTGAGGTCCCGATCTAGGGGGCTCTCAATCTAGTGAGGGCCCGATCTAGGGGTCTCACCCAGTGAGGCCCCACCCAGGGGCTCTCAATCTAGTGAGGCCCCGATCTAGGGGGCTCTCACCCAGGGGAAGCCCAGGAGGCCCCAGTCTAAGAGGCTCAATCTAGTGAGGCCCCGATCTAGGGGGCTCTCAATCTAGGGAGGCCCCAATCTAAGGGACTCTCAATATAAAGAACCTTCAATCTAGGGGCCTCAGTTTAAGGGGGTGGCTTGGATAGCAAGGGTGTTTTATTAATAACGCAAGTTAACTAGGATTTTATTTTGAATGTTGCTGAATCGAAAAGGGCGTCTAAATGGGTTTCCCCCGGGGGAAAAAGATAAAATTTCAAGTTTTCAAACTCAAATTTTAAAGTTAAATGTCATTGTATTCAAGGAGTTAAAATTCTCCTCCTTTGCCTAATTTTTTGACAACGGAAAGTTTTAAAACTCTTTTTAAAATGTTTTTGTAGGATTCTGGTTTGTTTTAACGTACTTTCCTATTTATATAATTATCAACCTCATTGTTTGACTAAGTAGGTGTTTGAAAGCCCAAAACTGCTTTCGGTTTTGCTCTACGACGTTTCTTTTTATAATTATGACGATAAAAATTAATTGTTCTAATTAGATCAAAATGCAAATCATATAGGTGGAAATACTATAGTAATGGAAATATGGCAACATGGAACGATACTGTATCGCTTAAGCAACAATGACACAGTTTAAAGACAATTTTTTAATACTGAAACATAAACGTAGATCCACGCTACACGCATTTCTGCAGATACAAAATGAAACGGTTGACTCAGCTCTCAAAGGAAGATGAGCTAAATATAATCGTCTTAATCTAATCAAGGAGCTTAATCTAATCAGCGCTTCTCCAGAATTATCCCTCTATAATCCCCCTTGTCATGTTATAAATATAGCATGATCAAAAGTACTTCATCATCTACGAACAAAATATAATCTACATATTCAGACTTCAGATACTATTCTCTATTAATATATCATATATGACTATGAAAGTACTGCTAAAAGAGGATTTTTCAACGGGGAAAAAATACATAGTCTTTACTCATCGTGGGGTAAAACCTTTTAGGAATATTTATGACCGACAAAAGTTTTGGCATAGTTTATTTAAACTACGGTATGTGATAATTTTTCCAATTCCATCGAAGGACCATCTGTATAAAATGTGTTATACGGATTACAAAACTGACACGTTTCTTTAAACTCCCCTTTCTTAAAACCCAAAGATATTGCTATGGTAGGTAGATAGTGCATAGAGGCAGGAAACTAAGCGTAGTTGAAGCAGTCCACACACAGAATGCGCTGCGAGGGCAACCTTTGCAGAGTTTCAAGTAGAGCCACTGACGCACGTACAGTTCGGTTGTTCACAGAAATCACACGATTTGGTCACATTTCAGTCATCGACATCGGACAAACTCGAGCATGTGGAGCCGAGGGGGAGAAAGACAGCGAGAGATGGTGGCGCTCGCAGCGCATTCTGTGTGTGGGCTGCCTCAACTATGTTCAGCCATAATATACGTGTATATTCGTTATCTACCTTGTCTTGTTCGCTCATTAATCAAAACTGCAACTCAAACTCAAATCGACGTATTTAAAATCCAGTCTGATCTGTTCAAGCAGACTTAAAAAGTATTTTGGTTGTTAAACAAGCCTCCGTAATCTAGAAGAATGACAAGAAACCAAAAGTTCCTTTGTTGGGAAATCCCGTATACATTTCTGCTTCAATTTCCATAGTCCAGGTTCTCAAATAATCAATCCCCAAAAAAGTTAAATATTTTACGAAACTCATAATCAGCTGTGTGAATAATATTTTAGGAGACACGTGACTGCAATTTCTGAAATGAGAAACGCGGAACAATTTATACCAATTTGATATTCCAGGATTGTAAACATATATTTCAAAGATGTCGGGCTTTACAAGACAAGTGGACAGGAGACGAACGACTTTTGTTTTCAAACTGACATAAAAGCAAGGAAAACTGACAACTGGAGTTAAAAATATATTCAAGAAGATTTAAGGGGACCCAACGCATTTCAATTTCTCGAATGAAAGATCCTCTGTGCGGTGAAATCATATATAAATGTATGTTGCGTAGCTACAAGCGCTAACGTGAATCCTAACGAATTTCCATCAGCGGGATAGTTTACACCGGAAGTGTCCTTTGGGGGAGGGCACTATTTTAATTTTCATTTTCATTTTAAGTTGAGTTTGAAATACTAACTACAATACAAACTTTTTAAGAAACAGTTCCAAGGAAATCAAGTTCGAAGATTTAATGTACCCACGACAAAAGAACAAAGATGTTTTGTTCCATTGTTCTTGGTGTCTGTAACCGCGATGTCGTTCTATTGTTTGTTCTATTGTCTCTAGAAATGGATCTCGATTGTAGTTATTGCTGTGTCTTTATTTTCTCTTTTGTGAGGGCTTCGAATTTGGGTTTATTAAAAGTAATTATTTCAAAACAGTATCAGAAAACTCACGTATTCTGGCGATTTCTTAGTTGATTTTTTTGTACTGTTTTAGTTTAGTCTTTAAAAGTCATTTAATTCATGTATTATGAAATAAGATTGCCATTTACAATAAAATTTAAAATTCCTTCTAAAGTTGTTTTAAAACTCCTGAGGACGTTTATTTCAGTTATTCGTGTTTAATCCGAGATTAGATAACTAAATATCCGAAAGCCAATAGAAACAGGAAACATTAGCGCTTAGGTTTAACTTTGACTGCCTGTTTTAGCATTATATTGTGAATAACCTTCAGTCATTTATGAAGTGTATTAAAGTTGTGTACAAAATGTAAACATTGAAGGTAGAAAGCAACTTGACTGGAAATAGCTAACTCTTGCTTGGAATTGAAAAATTACCTTTGTTAGAGCTATTTTTCCATAATCTACTTTATATTGAATTATGGTACATCATTTTACGCAATTAAGGGTTAAAAGATTTATTTTATTAGGTTGCAATTAGGTTTGTATGTCGATTAAATGATTTCGGTTTGTTTACACTTTTAGACAAGGGTTAGTTACTTGATTCATTATTTTTAAAGTGTGATAGTTCCTCAGATTGTTGGACGCAGTTATCTTTTGTTCTCTTTTTCTTGACTAAATTGTGATGTAGTACAGCTTGATACGTTTTTGAAATTCCCATCAAACACACATATTTAAGTCTCTAATAAGTTTTGAGTTTGGATTCCCTTGTGAGGGATCCCATAGTTATTGATAAAATTGGTAATAGATTTACTGACGGTTTCTGGACTGGCTCATCATCCGGTGAGTGGTACAATACAAAATGGTATAAACAAATAAGACCATCAAAAAGGACCTTACAAAATAGTTATGGAGTTTGGAAACATATTTTTGCATATTGTATCTAGTGGGGTTTTTATTATATCTGCAATAATGTTGAAAATTGAGGTTTTCCAGTTTGCGTCATTAGAAATCAATACAGTACTTTGATCTTGTAATTTCCTTAAATAAATGTGCAGATCTTTGTTACAGTGTGTTCCCTTTTGGTTCCAAACTCTAATATTTTCATATTTTCTTTGATATTTCTGAAAATATTTTTGGGATCAGCAAATGTTGATTTTATACTAGTATTGTTATTTAAGTTGAAAGCTTGATGAAGTGGTCTTTAGACCTGTTATGGAACGTTCTTCCAGTTTGTCCTATACAGTTATGAAATCTCTAATCATATTTATTGTCATCATTGGTAGTATTCGAGTTGAAGTAATAATCAAGGAATCATCCCTAGGGATGAAGGGGAGGAAAAAGGGAGAGAGAGAGGGGAGGGAGACATCTTTGATGTAGGATTATTCACAATCAGATTCATCTTGGTATTGTCAGAAGCCAGCACTGTTCACTGCTCATCCATTCGTTATGAAGGGGTCGATTTAGCATTCAAAGTGGCCTGGGGGAAAATAATTTAGCATAAAACAGTTGAGTTTTGAAGAAGTTCAAGTTTTCTTTTCGCTTTATTGGACATTACATTATTCACAGAAAATGATGCTAATGTTATTTATTACAGATGATTGACATATTTTAACTCAACTTTTAAGCGAAGGCTTTGGTGGTGAGATTTAATCAAAATTCAACAAAACCGGGCTAGTACCAGGAAACTATAAGAAAGAGTATCTTCCTAATGTTAAAGGTACTCCAAAAAATGGGAAAGAATTTCGCAAAGTTAATATAAAACCAAAATATATAGGCCTACGAAACAAATACATTTTAAGAACAGTCAAAGATGAGATCCCTTTATCATCTTCTGGGGTATACAGAATTCCCGTGGCTGACAAATTAATTTCAACAACTAATAATCTGGCATCATGTTTTGGGAAATCAATTTTAACGATAAATGATCTTCTGCCATTGACATTTCAATATATCAGATGCCAAGCCGTTGTTCGTGAATGATATAAAGTTATTGATGATGGAGATTATTCAGTTTCCTTTTAAAGAACTCATCTTCGTTTGATTGCACGAGTGATTGTAGGAAATCGTCTTATGTTTTAAATAACAACATAGTCATCGTCATTTATTTTCATCATATACGTCAATTTACATTGATTATGATTTTGTCAAGTTACCATACTTAATCAATTGTCTCAATTGAGGGGTGCAGAATTTTACCAACTGCGTTTTATCCTTTAGAAGGAAGGCCAATTTTGAAAAGTATCATTTCTGTACTATTTAAGTCAAATGTTTTATTTTAATTTAAAAATATAAGACTTATTTATTTAAATTTGAAATAAGAGTAATGTTTTTGTAAAGATTTTGGTTATTTCTATGCAGGTAAAGTGTAAGAGAGGATTGCTAGTCCTATCTTCACCTAATAAAGCCATGATTCATTCGTTCGTTTGTTCGTTCTTTCGTTCATCCATCATTCATCCGTCCATCCGTTCATTCATTCATCTTCAAATATTCGTCGGCATTCTCAAATATTCATATATTCATCTTCATACGAATAAGGAATCGAGCACATTTTACATAGAATTTATATTTTGAATTATTGCTCGAATAATTGAAAATGTTCAAAACGCCCGTTTAATACGAATTTAAAGTGGATATTTTCAGGTCATTATTTAGCTTCTACTGTTTTCTTACCAAACCACGTTCATGTTATTTACAAGAGCAATTTCCTCTCCCAAGTCGTATTGCCTTGTTTCTTGACACTCGTGGAGTTTTCCTATAACAAACAAAAACCTCTCCAAAGCTTTAATTGAAGATTAAGAACCACGGGTTGAAAACAACTTTTAATGAAGAAACTTCGGTTTCAAGGACTTTGCTAAACAATTCTTCACTTATTCCATGCCCACATCGTTCCCGTGCTGTTCAGAAATACGTATATTCCGAGTATTTAAATTTATAATTTTCGCAGTTGATTATTAGGTTTTTTTACTGTCTACGCCAACGGCATTTTTTACTGAGTTACTTGACCTAGGGTTTGTGGGATCACAAAACGCTTTTTAGGGAAAGCGGTCCAAACCCGTGTGCCTGCGGCGGGAATCGAACCCGCGACCTTGCGCTTTGCAAGCCGTGACTCTACCCACTGAGCCACGGACGCAGGCTTTGCTCTCAACCTTTTAAGATCGCATGTTAATTGTAAAATAGGGCACAAATCTTAGTTAGAGGTGTTTTTACGCAAAACCTATTAATCAAAATAATTCTATTCATGAAGAAGCCCGAAAATGCTTATATTACTCGCTAGCCATAATTTCGTTTTCAACTAATTATGTTTATCCCCCACACGATTTTTTAAATTAATCTTCCACTTATGGAATTTGACTGAAACTTTACGTTATTTAGTATCTAAGTTATTAAATCCAACTTGCAATTTCAAAATGGTGGCTATTTTATGGTATTCTTAGGGGTTTTGGCAGATACGTTAATAACGGTATAGACTATAGACGGTCAGGTTTGCAACAAAGGTTAAGAATAAAACTTCATAGTTATCGAGATAAAGACCATGAAGCCCTATTAGAAACAACAAATAGTTTGGAAACTTTGACTGAAAACTTGTTTTTGCCGGAGGAGTTCAGCTTAACCTAGAATCTTGAAACTTTTTTCGTTGTACTTAAATATCAGGTTAGCTGCACAGGCAAATAATCATTCATATTCCAACCAGGGAAACTACAAACAAGCTACCAATTAACTAATTTAGGTTAGGAAATGAAAACAAATTCATCTTAGCCCCTACCCAGCCAATTTGTAAATCCCTCTGTTCTGACTAATTTTACGTTTGCCAAAGTTATTGTCAGCAGAATATTATCTTCGAAATGTCAGTGCATGTAGCTGCGTGTTGGCTAGTCATCAGCGTATACAGCATACATACATACATGCATACAGAGAGGAATTATCTTGACAGGTAGTGTCAAGCTACAACAACACTCCTAGGGGACCAAATAGCAACTAACAATCCCTGTAGAGTTCGATCTATTTTAATTAATATAGTGTTAATCTGTTTTACGTAAGTGTTTCAGAACAAAGGATGTGTTAGTTTGTTGTGGGTTTATTTCAGAGTGGGTGAAATTATAATCTTTGTGATTATTCCAAAACTAATAAATTCATTATAACTAATATCAATTTACTTTTTATACTTTAAATGCAATACATATTTCTTTTAATGAAACCATATTTTGATACAACGGAGGAAACGGACAACCTAAACCATTTATTAAAAAGGACCAAAATGAAATTATTGCAGAATTCAAAAGGCGTTCAGTCTGTTTCGTAAAAAGAGATATTTTGTTCGAGGCTGCGAAAGGGGTCAACACAGTAGTCTGCATTGAACTACTTTAGCAAATTTAGATAAAAATATTAAATTAAAGATTAGTATATTTTAACTTCTCATCTTAATTTCTATAAAATTCCACTTTACTCTGAAAAAGTCTGCTATTTGTGTTTAAATTAATTTGAAAGTCTATGTCTCAGTTTCGAGATGCTGCAAAATGCTGCTTATAGAATTGGTTTGCAGATTTCTCGCTTGCGGCATGGACCACAGAGAATTACTATAACTTACTATTACTTATTAATAGTAATTACTATTCTCTGTGGCAGTGACTGGCGCGTTGTGCGCATGGCCTAAGTAGAGCATCGATACTGTTAGTTGGAAGCTCTGTACCGGAAGGAGGTCACCCAACGAAGCACTAGTCAAGAAGAGAAGCTTCACTTCCCCAAAAACGAGACTTGAAGTAAGCAGGAGGGCATCGATCAATCATGTCAAACCTTGAAAGGAAAAGTTAAAGAGATTTATTTGTCTTGGTGGTTTTTTTGGTGGACTGGGACTCGTGGCGTGGTCCTGTAATCCACTTCATGGAGGTCAGGTTTTGAGGATGATATAGGTCTAAAGCGGCTCAGATAGTCTCAGTGATCATCTGATGATACCCGCATCAACTCCCACCAGCGTTTAGACATATCAGACCATCACCTGCGTGGTTCGGAAGTCACGTTAAGCCGTTGGTCCTTGTATTTCCATCGGTCATTGGGCTATTAATTAATGACCCATTCTAAGGAAGAGTCGGCCTTAGATTGTAACAAGACTACACCTCATAACTCATTACTACCACTCACATCCTTCACCACATATTTGCCTTAAAATACCCTCATGAGAGTGGTCGGCATCTCAAATAGTGATTTGTCCGCACGTTCTGTTTCAACTCCCAAGTGTTCAAAGGACATTTAGCGGAATCACTGCGGATCCTGGCTGGAAGTGGAAGCATTTCCCCTCGGTTCTTGACTTGTGCGAGGATTCAGTCAAGTTTGTCAACAATTATAAACTCATCAACTGCTCACTTCACTTCACTCCCCTCACTGATATTAATTGTAATCACTCCTCACTCCTCAGTCGAGTCAACGAACTGAAGGGGAGCATCATCTCACGATTTCTTAATTACTATTAATTAATGCCGTTTATATACAGGGTCACCGAAAAGGTGCAGGATTTGAAAGTGAAATAAAAATTTTAATATAATTGGTAGAATTTTGATTTTTACATAAAAAGGCACAAATCTTAAATTTTTAAATGTATTTAAAAAGTTTCAATGTGAGCCCCTCCATTGCACGACAGACATCTAGCCGATAGTCAACCTCCCGCCATGTGTTTTGGAGCATTTCAGGAGTCACCGTTGAAATGGCTACGTTGATTCTTCTTCTCAGGTGCTGTAGATCACGTATTTTCTCGGCACAAACTAAGTTTTAAATGCAACCCCAAAAAAGAAATCTAAATGCGTCAAATCAAGACTCCTAGGTAGCCACAAAACAGGACCATTCCTCCCAATCCAACGATAAGGAAATCTGTTGTTGAGACGAATCTTCTTGGACGATTAGACTGTAGTGACATGGAGCTCCATCCTGCTGGAAAATGACATTAATGCCCTTTCCTCTTTCAATTTCTTCAACTTGAGGGAACAGATAAGAAGAGGAATCAACGTAGACATTTCAACGGTGACTCCTGAAATGCTCCAAAACACCTGGTGGGAGGTTGACTACCGGCTAGATGTCGTGCAACGATCCCGTTGTAAAGCGTTCAAAGCTCACATTGAAACCTTTTCAATTATACTCGTACATAAAAAATTAAGATTTGCTGTGTCTTTTGATGTAAAAAATAAAAATTCTACCATTATGAAGTTATAGTGTGGAAACGCCTTTATAACTTTTTAATTAGAGTTTTTAGCGCACCGAACTCGGTACACATTATTAGAGGAAACCAAAGTATTTTTGTGCACACGACGTTTCCAGTTTTCAAAAATGGGAAATTGAGGAAGCCCATAATTTTCATAGGGAAGCTCCATCGGGTTACATCTAACTTGAAGGTTGTAGAAAATTATGATGAGTGTGGAATTGGCCCCATCTGGAAAAAACTGGCTAAAAAAGTTATCAAAGCATTTCCACACTTTCGCGTAATAAAAGTCTGTGTATCTTAAAATGGACGCCATTTCTTTCTGGGTTAAGATAGAGATGTCTAGTTTTCAGAATTCATCATCATTTCTAAGACCTTCAAAATGAGGTGTCACTGGATGGGGCTTCCCTATGAAAAATTCGTAGCCCCCAATCCCCCATTTTGAAAACTGGGGCCAAGTGCCAGTATACATTAAAAAAGTAATTTTATTTTCAATAAAATGTACAGGTTAGGTTGCTGGGAAAACTGATTAAAAGTTATAAAGGAGTTTTCACACTTCGCGATAATACAAATCTGTGTACCTTAAAATGGACTTCTTTTTGGGTTAAGATAGAGACTTCTAGTTTGCAGCATTCATCAACATTTTCTAAGACCTTCAAAATGAGGTCTCACTCAATGGGCTTCCCTGAAAATTATGGGGCTTCCCCAAATTCCCCATTTTGAAAACTGTGGCAAAGTGTCAGTATGCACTAAAAGTACTTTGGTTTCCTCTAATAAAGTACCAGTTCGTTATGCTTAAAACACTGGTTAAAAGTTATAAAAGCGTTTCCACACTTTTGCCTAACCCTGTATATTAACACTTTTATTTCACTTTCAAATCCCGTACACCTTTTTCGATGACCCTGTAATTTCTCAACTGTAAACTAATTCTTCCGTCATACCGCGTCAAAAGTCATAAAACATCACAATAGTAAGGAATATTTCGGTCTTGCTACGTAGAATACCGTCTTCAATCACTGATTGGCTGAAACTGAGCTACTTGCTGTCTGCTATCCTATTGGTTGTAGGGCTGCCAACTATTTATTGGAGCAAGGATGCCAACTGTCGATGTTCTCATTCGCTTTGACACTATTAAAAAGACTTAAAACTGGTTGCTAGATTCTGAAAAGTTTAAAATAGTCTTCTTTGTTGATGTATTTATCTTTGTAAATTTTTATTGGTTTTACGCCTCGGTAATAATACTATGTTTTAGCACTTCAGTTTCAGTTAATCAGTGAGAAAAGAGGGTTCTTTACAGCGAGACCGAAATATTTTATGTTTTCTACTGAATGATGTTTTGACACTGTGTGAACCGGAAGGACTAGATTATAATAGAACTTTTTTAATTTAGTTTGATCTTCATGTTGAACCTAACTTTTAGTTTTATTAATATCGTTCATCTTTCTTTTAACTTTATTTACTTTTTTGAAACATTTATGTCTTATAACATAAGTAGCAAGACGATACCTGATAAACTTTGTCAGTAAATTTCCACAATGTTAATGCTTTTTTAAATGTTTTTGTTTAAGCCAATTCAGTAAAGTTTGAATGCCACCTTTAATTAAGAGGAAAAAATTGTCACGCTTTATGGTATATTGAAAGGCAGAACGCTGTACTACTCTAAGTATTACTGTATTAAAGGCATTTTATTGCTGTTTTAGCAAACAACTGATGTGGGAACTTCAGAGTGGTTATTTCACCATACTTCTCCAAAACGATTCTTATTTAAAAGAAAGAAACAGACTTTTCCTGCTGTAAAAACTCCACCTGCCTTCAGAGGACTACACTAATCTAGGAACTACATTTAATTATAAATCTTAACTTAAGATCTAACCTAAAATTATACCAAACAATATTTAAAAATACTGCTACATCTAAAAAATTGACAGCTTGTCAAATTTACAATTAAAAATAGAACCAATTAAACTCCTAACTCTTTCTTTGAACTAAATTGCTCTCCGCCACTATTATGAACTTTCAAACTAACTTTGATTCTTATTTGTTGTGAACCTTAATATACAATTTTCAAATTATTCTAGGATGGTTCTCTGTGTGACTACTTGGTTTAATTTTGAAGAAGCTCTCGCGTGAGTTAAGCGTGTAAGTATCTCGAAGGCGGGAAAGCAATCCGGAAAGTTATGTGAGGCAATAACCGAGACTTGTAAACTGTAAGGCTTACCAAGGCTTAGAACCAACCTTCGTACTACACTCGGTGATTTCAAACTCTCTTGTTCAATTTCCCTGTCTGACCAAATCAGGAATTAGAACAACAGGTTATAACATCAGAGTTTGAATAATGTTATAAAAGCCAATGTTCGTAAAAAATAACTTGTGGAAAGCTTTTCTTGAGCCGAATACAATTATTGAAAAGATTGATTTACATAGTAAGCTACTATCATAAAGCCGAATAATAATATAATCAATATTATAACTAGGCTCACCTTAGCAATCAACAGATTTTGTCCTTCAAAATTATTTTCAGGATTGAAACCCCATCTTCAGTTGGGAATTAGAAAAACCAACATTCATGTTCCATAAGATCCATCCATTGTATGTTTTCTTAAAAAGAAAGTCACTCACACACATTTACTACAAAACATTTCAAAGCCCAATTGCACTGAGCACTACTCAATTTAACCTCAAACTGTCAAAACATAGTATTTTTTGTTTAGGTTTTGATTTTGCCCTGGGCCAACTAGATGTTTTTCTGTGTGTTGATTTTGTTAAGGTTCATGACTGGCTGAAATATTATGTATGAAGATGCAAAATTAACTTGATCATTTGGAAGAAGGTCCTTTAGTAAAGTTAGTGTTTTGTATAATTATGTGATACTTTTCCAATACATTTAATCCATTTACTTGACAGAGCTGAATGGACTACTTCTAAGTCATTGTCTATTGTTGAAAACAATCAGAGGCTAGATATGAATTCATTTGAAAAATATAATTTGGCATTTGCTCGAATTCACCAATACTGACACGCTAAAGAATAAAGGGAAAAGAATAAACACAGGTTACAAATTCACATTAAAATTTAATATAGCTTCTAATCTGGCTTCAAGTTTTATAAATTACCACAACTATTTACAGATAAATTACATTACATATTTATAATTTAAACTCCTGTGTGCATTTTGAACTCGTCTCTAACAATGTGAATATGTAAGTTATTAGATTAATTTATGACGATTAATATTGTTATTACAGGTAGAGGGAATTACATGAAAAACTTATAGCATAGAGGAAAATACGCGGTGACAAATGATTACAGTATTCTAAGATACTTGTCTCTGCTATTTTTCTATCTTGTATGTATAAAGAATCTTTTAAAAGTATCGTTACCATTATTTTGAAAAATTAACCGGCTCCTTCGTAATAAAACGTCAAGAACCAACACACAAAATGTGTAATGAATCCAGCAATTTCCACATTATGTACACAACGTAAACTCGCTTTCAACATTGGAGCGATTCCAAAATGCACACAGCGAAGACGGAAAAGACGAGAAAGAGATGGATGACAAGGAGATGAGGGACGGTGCGATGAATGGAAAATGTTATCAGTGCCTTATCAGTATCACTTGTCCTTATCAGTGAGTCCATCGATTGTCAATATCTACCTACAGAGTAGAGTAACAGCTGAGGTGTGGGCTATGAGGCTTTTGCTTCTTGAACGAGAGACAAGGATTTATAGGGGAGGAAAACGGTAAATAACTTTAAAAACAAATATAAACTTTCTATTTTGATTTTGGTTTGTTCGTTGGTTTGTAAGTTAAGCTACTTACTTATGGTTAAAAAACACCCTGTAAAACAATTTTGATTAACATTGGTTGCTTTAAGAAAACTTTAAAAGAAATTTTGTAACTTGAATAAAAACACTGTGTTTTGATGAGTTAGTTTAGTTATAAATAAATGGTCAATTAATGATTTGTTTATAGGGACCGTGCTTTTTTGGATTTGAATATATCACACTGCAAACTGTAGGGTATAAATTTTAAACCAAAATTAAATAGCAGACAAAAGCCAAATGTCCTTCACACCTCTTAGCTTGCAGATGGAAAAATTAAAAATATTGCTAGTTGCAGTCATTAATTGGTTTTCAAATTAAACACTTTTAGAGCAAGCTACCAAAATAAATGCTTGATAAAACTATTGAACTATTTAAATAATATGGCAGAAATTCTCAGATTACCAATTAATTAAATTTAATACAAATTGATAATATCCATACATTAGATCACAATTCATGCGCCTAAAGGAAAAATGTCACAATAAATCGATTAACAAGCAACTAACAATATTGAAAAATTACAGATCCATTACTTAGGTAAAAGTGAGCGAATTATTCAAAATGAGTAGTAAAATTTACCGTAAGAAAAGTAACCTTTTAGAAATTTAGAAGCTTAGTTTGATGTAATATGCACATAAATAAATACCTAAAGTATTGAAAAACGCTAAGGAACATAAGCTCTAAAACACACATTTTTCAAATTAATCAAAAGTAAAAAATATGACACAAATTACACAGGTTTGGACACTTTTTTGGCGTTTATTTAAGTAAGTTTACATTTAAGAGAGACCAAACCGCAACACACAAAATCAGCTGCATTTGACTTTTGTAAATCAAAAAAATATTTTAACATTTTTGTAGCATGCAAGTTTTAGTACTAAGGAATTGTAATTGACATATTGTTATTCACATTGTCTATTGTTTGTTGTGGTATGTTAAGCTATAATTTCCTAGGAAATGGTGACCGCTATTTCACAATTGTAATATGGTGGCAAACTTTTCTTTTCAATGCAATCATGTGAGAATGTTTTCCTACAATGGACCCTTCCATATGATTACGTTAAGACAACCCGTATAAACAGGTTGTTGGCGGTCCGCGATTTAACTATGATTGCAATTTATAACAATTTCAGTTTACATGAGTAGCTATTTAAAGTACAATTGTTCATTCAACTAACTACAAAAACGGTAAACCTTTCATATCATTAAGGACATTTTACCCGGATGCAACCTCCACTTCTTCTTTCGTGATTATTTAGAATGTTCGATTCTACCTCTAGATGACGAAAGTGCAAACCTAATAAAAATAAACCATACAAAACAAACATTGATAAAAAAATCAGCGAAGATATGTTTGGCACATTGTTAAAAGGCAAGCAGTTGAGAAATGCAACATTTAAACTTGCAAACAGCGAAACAAACATCGGAAACCGCGTCAAATTCACAACTTTGAGCACCATGAAGAGGAATGCTGACTTACTCGGAGCCTGGCTAGCCTAAATCCATCTCTTCTACAACCTACCTACTCTCCTACCGACCTACATGCGTAAGATCAACCATTCCTCGTGGAATGATCAGCTATAGACTCTGAAATGCAGACTCGATCACAATATAATATAGATCTGCAACTAATAACGGAACTTCTACGATACGTTCTATTTAAAAATATAAACCGACTCGCACGTATTACTCTATTAGGATTGTTTAATAAACCTCTTCACTTAATACTTCACTTAAGGACTGTATAGTAGCTAACTAATAATATATGATAGAAAAATTATTTATTAGTTCATTCGGGACAGCCCCAAACTAAAATTGTCATGTTTCGTCTCGATTATCCACACTCGGTTTTCAGTTCAACCCTGTACATTTAAGGTATAAAAGACATTTATAAAAGACAACGTGAAGTTACATAACAATTTGAGCTAGTGTTGTGGAGAAGGAGGGTTTGGTTCAGGTCTTCAATCCCGGAGCTCTTCCTTCCGGCAGCAGGTAGACTCCGTCCACGCTGAATATTGATACGTCTGCAACATAAACGAGAAATTTTGTATTCCTGGTCACAATATAGAGTTGGATTTCATATACAGAGTGTCCAGTAATTAGGGAATCAAACTTCACGAAAATGTCAGTAACATATAGTCTTAGCTCACTTAGTTTTCCATCTGTCTGTATTATTCACTTAAAAACTATCTTTGAAGTCAATCAAGTTATAAATTTTAAACTTTACACACCTATTAGTATAACAATACAAATTATATTTAAAAATAAATTTGAATAATTATTATTTCTGGTTTCAAAATGGTGGCAATACTAAATTGTCTAAGCTTAATAACTCAAAACCCTTTATAGTAAGTACCCCTCGCAGTACCAGGATTTTAACAATCACATAGTGAAAGGCTACGTAACCAAAAAAACTAAAATGTAACAAAAGTCGAGGCTAATATATTTCCTGTTTCTAATGTTGTAATACGACAACAGGATAAAAAGAAATTATTTTCTATCCTCCAAACTAGCGTTATTTCCTGCACTACGTCTGTAGTGCCAGCTACAGTATTCTTGCCTTACCGCCAATACATTTGGCGGGAATCAGCTGTTATGCTATTGTGGGCAAAAGAGGGACTGAGTCCATCACATGCTGCCCTCTAGCAACAAATCCCAACACTACCCTGCTGAGGCATCAATAGCAATTCCTGCAAGAACCAACGTTGAGTGTTGACAAGTCATTACCGCACGAAGGGTTAAATATTTCAGGCCCCGAACGTTGTCACTGTCCAATTTTCTAGTAAAAATATTTGTACAGAGGTGTTTCAAAGTTTCTGCACACACAGTGTTTTTCCATGCATCATTTTGACGAAACCATTTCCGATTAACCATTTTTTACTGACCTAGGACACTTCTAATGAATCAAACAATATATCAATAACTTTTTTCCATTCTGTACCATTTCTACTGGCCTCCACTACCTGTGAACCATTTAGCTACTCACCATCAGGCAACTCGTACAGTTTCTTGGGAAGGTTGGAGAAATACCGATGTCTTAGAGCTCCCTCAGCTCCTATCCTCCTGTCAGGGTCCAACTGCAAACAAAACATCCTTTAAGCGTTTCCACTATCCCTCTGGCAGCAGACATTACTTCTATGAATACAAGGAAGGTAGAAGGGATAGAGGTTTTGATCTTGGGGCAAACGAACACTAAGCTGAGAATTTTAATGCTTGCAATAGTTAAAAAAAGTTTGTAATGGACAATTATCAATGAGAAGATTGTCCAAATTTAGAAATATTTTTGTTGGAGTGGGCTTAGATGGCTCTTGTGGCTGAATTGTTAAAATTCATGAAAAATATCTTCACAAGCTTCATAAATCTACTTGAATTTGCCGTTGAGGAAGACAAATTATATCAGAATAGCCACATGCATAAATTGAAAAATTGTATTTCCTGTTTTTTTTTCACAGAATTTCCGAAGGTTTTAGCAGCGTTTTCTATAGTCATAGATGCACCTGCAGTTTTCGAAGATGATGCTGATAAAGTTAAGTCCATTATTGTTTCTTGTGCTAATTTATTCTTTCCCTCTGAACCTGTGACGATTAAGAATCAATTTAACTCATACTGTAATTTTGAAGTACCGTCAAACGCCCTGATAAAATGTGAGAACAGAGTAACAACTAGGACTTGTTCCAAGGACCACGAAAGGTTTTGACGAACGTTTAACAGCAGCGATACATTTGAGAACTACTTATCACCCGGGATACAGTCCAAGTGTTGTATTACTCAACCAGGACTACTTTTTGGTTCCATTTTGTTTTCACAAATTCATCGTTGTAAAGCACCTTTAATGAATCCCCCACTATTGATCTTCGCATAATTTTTGCTAGCGGAACTAAGACTAAGAATTTTTTGTTTTTCCAGAATTCTCAGTGTGTGACCACTTTGTCACCAAGTCAGATGGAAGATGCTTGTCAGCGCATCAAGAAACTCAGCTGTTTAACCGACGATGCGTATGGCTTGGACACAACACTGACCTGTAGTAGTGACGTGGCCATGCTCTCGCCCTCCAGTATGTCGTAGAGACGAGGGTAGGTGAGGCCGAGTTTCTTGCCTCGGTAGAAGCCGAGCTTGTGGGGTTTGTAGCCGGGCAGCTGAGACACCCCTTCCCAGTCCTCCTCACACGGTGTGCCCAGAACCTGTCACAACAAAGAAGTGATGATTGATTCATATTTCAATATTTCAGCTTCACAAGACACATTTGTTAGAATGCATGCTTCATTTGTTCTTTTCTTATCATTTATAGAAAGTCCTGAAAACTCCAGCAGTGAGTCCCAAGTGCTTAAATTATTCTTACGGTAGTTGATTTTACAATTGAGTTAAGTTAGCCTTGGGGTGCGTTTTGAAGAGTTGTTTTGCTCCACCCAACACCAGAAACGCCAGTGAAAGTAGCTCTCAAAAAATAGCTTTAATACTTTGTTTCTTCAGGAATTTCAGGCTTTTTCTTGGTATCCTATGGAAGAATAAATTTACTAACTAAATGATGCCAAATGGGTTATTAGAAATACAGAGGGACAAAGTAAAGATTTAATTTGACTACAAATCAACTCCGTAACATATCATCCCAGGAACAATTTACCAGCTTGACAGGACTTTGGAGACATTTAAATTGGAAATGTCTGTAACTTGTTGGAATTGTCTGGCAGGAAGTAAATAACTGGAGATGGCACACGATCCTTCACAAGTTCTGTTTTGGCCAAGAGCCAATCTCTTGTGTTCGATCAAGCCACTCTACTTTGCCTTAGATTTAAAACATTCAATAAGTAAATTTTCAGTTTCACAAAATTACATTTTTTAAAGCAAAGTATGTTACCGTTCTAAAAATATGTGTATTAGTTTTTAAATATGCTAAGAATTTTGATTGTCTTTGTTAATTTTGAAAAATTATGGTTTAAAGATATGCTTTGAGTGGAAAACTTAACAAATCACATGGGCAAAAAAAAACACACCAAGTTTTCCACATTTTTGTGGTTTTATATAAACGATTTTTGCAATAGCTAAGACCTTCAGTAAAGTTAAAACCATTATTCGTTTAATTGCAAGCAAACTAAAGACATATACAAGTGTAGGAGTATGACGTTCCGATTCATTTTGTTGCTTGTAACTTGTAAAGCAATCTTGATATACATTAACAGACATTTTGCCAACGAATATTTCTGTGCTAAATAACCTCTGGACTACTCTGAAATCTGTGACAGTGACTTTTACCACTTCTGCTTGACTTTGATAACTTAAACAAAATCTGTTGATAAAGAAGATTTCAACTCACCTTAAAGATCTTGTCGAGCTGGTCGTAAGTCTCCCGGACGCCGGGGAAGGTAGGGACTCCCGTGATCATCTCCACGAAGATGCAGCCGACGCCCCACATGTCCAGCGAGGTGGAGTAGTGCGTGGAACCCAGCAGCACATCCGGGGGTCGATACCACAGCGTCACCACTTCATGAGAGTATGTGTGGCTCGGCACTGACTTGGCTCTGGCGAGACCTGTATGCAGACGATACGCGTTGGTTAGTCGGAGAAGAACTGCACCACATGACTATTTCTGGATGACTAAATTGTATAAAGAGTCAAGACTTGGATCGTGATCAAGAAACTCACTAAAGCCTAGAAAGGATGTAGTAGTCATTAACTCTGGTAAGTTCAGAAACCATAAGCTTTAACTCTTATTTTATTCAAAACCTTGTAAGGACTTTTTTTAAATTTTAAGACTATATTTTCTATATTTTATTCCTTGACCATTTCATACATTCAAAACATTAGTCCAAACAGTGTTTCAAAATACAAAATATTTTGTTTGACTGTAACTTTAAAACTACAAGGCATTTTCATATGCACATTTTGTTTAAAGTCATTTTTGAACAATCGGGATAGTTGTTGAGGTCTTCTTAGAAAATGTATTATGTGAAATATAATTTTAAAGCTCTTAAAAACAAAATTAACAATACTCTCTACAACGCTTTTCATTTCATCCATAACGGCAGCCGAAAACACTAAGATTTTTCCTTCAGGTTTTAATGGTTCTATTTTTTATGTACAAAGGAAAATAAACATTTCTATTTTAGTGGGCTAAGAGCTTTATAACAAAGTGCCTTCTGATATTGTCCAGTAAAGTTATAAAAAACTAGATAAAAAATACTTTGGATAAAAGCACCTGGCTGCTTTTGAATCCTACAACCTCAACAATTTGTTTTGATATCTTGCAAACTCAACCACTGGTGGCCATGAATTTGAGCAAAAATTATTTATATACTTGTAATATCTAAACTGTATGCTATGACAGAATTCCCAAACTCTTAGACAAGATGAGAACGAGTCTCACCAAAGTCAGCGAGCTTGAGTTCGCCCATCTCGCTGATGAGCAGGTTCTGAGGCTTGACGTCGCGATGCAGGACTCTGCGCGTGTGACAGTACGCCAGCCCGCGCAGCAGCTGGAACAAGAACAGGCGCACGTTCGCGTAGTGCAGTCCGCCCGGGTGCCTCTCCATGTACTGCGACAGGTCTGTGTGCTGAAACATGACACCACAGTCGTAACTAACAAAGGAAAGTTGACGCTTTGTAAAGTAGATGTTTCATTTTTCTACTCGACCTAATGTACAAGATGTTGTCCGAACTTTAATTTCCCAACCAGACGTCCTTTTACATAGGCATAACAGGAGGGGTGAGACTTTGGGGTCATGACGAGGGTCCTAGTGAATTTGTAAGTTAGATTTTTATATAAATAAATATTCAAAACTCAAATTTGAACACAATTAGCCAAAATAGTTCTTAAAAGATGATTAAATTAATCACAAACTGAAACTTAACTTTATCTCTAGTTGTTCTGTGGCTTAATCCTTTTAAGTTAAAACTAATCATAATGTTCTTATAGGGGCCTCAAAATGTGTTATTTAAGTCTTAAATTTCACATTACTTACAAAGGAAAATATTTGTCCTCATATTCTTAAGGAGCGCTCTGAGAGGAAACAGTTGACACTGAAGTTGTGACTACCAGGGGGGGAAATTAAATAATTGTTTAATCAAATCAAACTAAAGACCAACTATTATCTTCAATTGCAAATGTAAGGTAGAAATAACCATCCTAGGGAGTGTAAGTGTCAAAGTTTCTATTGAGTTGAACCAAAGTAACATGTTGAGTTCAACTTGGGGTTGATGTACAGTTTAATTAATAACTAAAACTACTATTGCTCCACTCTACTCCCGTAGCTGGTGAATCGAAGTTCATAGGTTTTTGTAGCTAAGGTAGAAAAAAACTCACCACTTACATACAAGGTGTGATCAAAAAGTTCCAGGACTTTTTATATAGCGTGTGAATGCAGCAACATACTCATGTTAATTTACATAATTATGTTAATTTATCAGTGGAGATTCTAACTATTGTATTTTACTCATATTACTCCAAGATAGTATTTAGAGTCCAGTTGCATGTTTGGCTTGACCCTTAGCATGTAAGCCCATCCTAATTATTTATGTAGTTCTATAACGAAATGTATATGTTGAAATTGGTTTCAATCGCTGAGTTAAATAAATAAATAAACATACGACAATGCGGTTTGCATTAATGCATTCTCTGACTCATCAGCAACACAACTGTGGTTTTAGATCAATCCTATCTTCACCTAAACTAAACTAAACAAGTTTTATTTGAGACATGTTTTTAATTCTGGCAATTTTTGGTTCAAGAAAATTAATGTGAAAGAAGATAAGAGTGTTTGTGTGTAATTGAACAAAACCTTTACTGAAACTTTTCACATGTTACAAGAGGATTTTGGTGAAGAATGTTTAAGACGTTCAGGTTGTCATGAGTGGTACAAGAGGTTTAAAGATGGCCGAACATCAACAGAAGATGATCCTCGCTCTGGAGGCCCTTCCGGCTTGGTCAATGATGATCAAGTTGCTAATGTGAATGATCTCTTACAATTAAACTGTTATCTAACAATTCATGAAATGGCAAAAGTATTTAATATTTTATTTAGATCATGTTAAGAAATTTTAACTGAAAATTTCAAATGCGTTGAGAGTTATGACAAAGTTTGTTCAAAGCTTATGCGGAAGGGTGTATGGAACGAGGATCATCTTTTGTTGCTGTTTGGTAATCTTTACCTCTTGTACCAATCATGACAACGCTATAGTCCTGGAACTTTTTGATCAGCCCTTATTAAGCGAATCGCAACCTCTCCAACACATTTACTCTAAGGCCCGGTTTCCCATCTGTTTTAACGCTCGGTATAAATTTCATGCTAGGGATAAAATGACATTAATTGCATGTTGAGGTGGTGATTTTTACCTAGCAAACAATTTATACCAAGCGTTAAAACAGATGGGAAACCGGCCTAAGAGTGGCATTCTTCTACAGAACATTCTGAGAGTAAAAAAGTTTGTCTTGTTTAACGAGGCGAAGTTAGGACTACAAAGTCCTCTCTACCACTCAACCTCGACCTTTACCTAGGTCCCCAGAGATAGTCACATTACAAATGTAAGTGGTGTCTGCGGGGATCGAACCCGCGCCAACGGAGTGATGAGCTCCGGAGTCGCGTGCGATACCAATCCGCCACGGATCCGCTGTCAAGAGTATTAACGTGTGAGTACTCACGACATATTCGAAGACGAAGGTGAGAGTTTCCCGTGTATGTACAATGTCGTGCAGAGTCACAATGTTGCAGTGCTTGAGCTCCTTGAGGAGAGAGGCTTCTCGGATAGCCGTGAACGGAGCTCCTTCCTCCTCCTGCAGTCTGATCTCCTTTAAGGCCACCACTTGGTTTGTCAGGCTGCAAACAAGATTCAATATTACTCTACAGGTTGTTAATAAAAAGGGTGTCGCAAACTTTGGGGTTGGACTTATTAGGTCAAAATAAAGAGAAAATTATCATCTTCAATAGGAAAATTCAACTACATACAACTGATTAAAGAATTATTACTGGTATGGTTTATAGTGTAGGACTCACTTGCTGTATCCTTTGAAGACGGTCGCGTAGGAACCCTCGCCTAGCTGCTCCAGCTTAATATAAGCCTCTGACTTGCCGAAAGGAGAGTCCCCCTGAAACATAAAGCAGATAATTAGTAAACACAAAAAAAAAATAAAACAGGGTCTTGGTGGTCTAGTGGCTAGGCCACTAGGGTCTGAAGCTTGAGATTGCCGGTTGAAATCCTGTTGTAGGTGTTTGGACCTTACACCCTCGCAGGGCACTCAGTTACTTGAAGCAAGTGAGAAGCTTCGCCCTAGTAGCGCATCCTGGTAACCAACACTGGAATCAAAACTTTTCGGTTTCACAGCAATTGTACCGATTTCTAAACTGTCCAGTAGCGTGGTCCCTCCGGCCCAACCGTGAATTATTATTGTGAAATAAAAATAAATATACACCTATTTTACAAATTAAATCACATAGAAACATTGTTTTAAGAGCTATTTGACTTCGGGTACCGATAAAAACCTAACAAGACTACTCTAAGAACTTTCATTGATTCAGCGCGTAGGCACAATATCGACAAAATGTTATGAATTTATGGGAGCTTATGGAGTATCATTGTCGAAAACAATAGCCTATGTGCTATATATAACCCAAGGCAATTAATATGTAAATATACTCGAAATGTATCCATTAAAAAGGGGGACCAAGGGGTATTAGACCTATAACCTAATAGCTTTCGTAGGTTCTTCCTGCTCAGAGTCAAGTTTATCAACTTTGACTAAACTGCGAAGTGAAGGATGTTCTGCCTCAGTCTCTCAAGCGTCCGGCTCAGCAGCGCGGCGACAATGCTTCAATGCAGGGGTTTACGGTGGCTTGTTTTGCACCTCACAAAACAATTTTTACATTATTGAACATGATGTATTTGGAAACTAGAGGAATTTCACGACACGAGTTTAGAGGAGTTTTTCTCTCAAAATCATGTGTTTAATTGTACAAAATCGAGTTGAAAAGCACTAAAACTTAAACAATTTTAAAGTTTATTTGTGAAGCTATTGAACAGCTCATGAGAAATCAGGATCTATACTCGTGTCGGAAAACTCCTCTAGTTTCCAAATATATCATGTTTGTTAATGTAAGAACTGTTTGAAAGGTGAAAGCGGTCTTGCCGAAACAACAGTTTGACAGTTCAGGTTGTATCAGTTGAAAGAAGGCCGTTGTTTAGTCAGTTCTTCGTCGCAGCGGTGTGATATAGTTCCTTGAGTGGCGAATTAAACCTTTCTCTGAAGTGACCAAGAACTTTCGGCAATAAACAAATTTAAGACGGTTAAATCTCATGGCTTTTAATCATTTTAGATTTCTCTTGAATGTCAGTTTTTAGTTTACAGGACAACAAGTAGCGTGAGAAAAGCGTACGCCTTTTTTCAAGAAAATTTGTCCAATGCACAACAAAAATAGAATCTCAACACAACTTTGAATCAATGTTTGAACATCTGATAAAGTTTGACATAACGAGGAGGTAGTGCGAGGAGAAGGAACGAGGCGAGTAGAAACCTGATAGCGAGATAACGGGCAGCAAAGTTGGGAGGAAAACAGCCAGTTTTATGAGCTTCAGTTGCCAGAACCGACCAAGTTTGGACACCTCGATACTTTAGTGAACCGCTGCTCAACTTGGAAACAGCAGCTTCATCATTTTTATGTGTCTTAAAACTCAATAACGGTGTGTCTAACTTTCATCAAACTGAAGATGTATTGTCTATTGGAAACTTTCAGAGGTTTCCTCCAATTGGGTCAAAGATGTTTTTGTGATGTTGGCATTACTGAGTGAAGATACTGGTTGAATTTTTTATAAGCTGACCTTACAGTCTTTTGAGGAGTACTTCAAGGCGTGTGTGGAAGGGGCTTCGCCCTCGAAATCAGTCTTTAAAGACATCAAAAGATTTCTTAGATAAGCTTATTTAAAAATATACAATATCAAGCATCTTTGAGGTGAACTTCGATACATTCAAGGACAAACTAATTTGCATAAAAACGATAAAGTTTAGGCGAAACCATGTCAGATTTATAGTGCATTTACTCACAAGGAGGAGAAAATGACTCATTTCATAGTAATTATGAAAATACGGAACAACTACACTCTAAATATGAAAGAGTGAATACAACTTCCAAAGAGTGAAAATCGAGTCACTCTTTAATGTGAGTGGCCTTCACTCCTTCATTTTTAGAGTGTGGATACACTTTTTAAAGTATTGGGATTTGTATTTACATTTGAGGAAAGGGTCAAAAGGGATAAATACAATTTGTGTTGTGTGTTAAAAGATTATTGTTTTATGGAAGGTCAGAGGGGATGCAGACATGTGTCGTGAGTTCAAAGGTTATATATAATTTAAAATTTAACCCAAACTTTTTTTGACAAAATTTTGAGCTATACTATGTGCCTACTGTGTTTCTTAAGCATGTTAACAGTCAAGGTAAAAGATAATTTTGTCTTGTTTATAACAAGGTGAAGTTAGGACTACAAAGTTCTCTCTACTGCGGGGATCGAACCCACACCACTGGAGTGATGAGCTCCGAAGTTGCACACGATACCAACCCGCCACGGATCCGTTAATGTGTTTATGTCATGAATGATTGTGTAATCTAACCACTAAGACAATGATTCGACAAAACAACAGTGAATAAAGATTGAGTAACTGTTACAAATATTTGAGTCAGAATTATCAGTATTTGCTTTAGTTATCATTCGACTCGAGAAGTTTGGAGTTAGTTAAAATGAACTAGTTAAATCAATATTGAGTAAAATTACGTAAAAACTCTTTAATTCCTTTCACACTTAACACCAGCCAACTGATTCTAATTCCTGACTGATGTTGTGTAAACATATTTTCAAAAGAGCGTAAGACCCATAAAAAGTCAGGAACCTAGAGTTTTTCCCAAAAAATGTTAAGATATCAAATACAAGGCATCATTCTTCATTGTATAACAATTGAAAGTTAAAGGAAGCGTTTAAGGTATACCAATCAGGCTTTACATGTAAAGTGTAAGAGAGGACTTGCTGGTCCTAACTTCACCTGAATGAAGACAAGTTTAATTTATTTTAAACTTACAGTTTTAAATTTTCCAAAATTTTCGAAGGACATCCATTTTTCTTTCCCTACGACTATGCTCTTCAACGAATATTATTAATACACTTGCGTTAAAAAAATGCATCACCAAAGAAACAGAAACAATTCGATACATTAAAACAACTGCCAATACAAAAATATAAACAAGGCAGCAGTATACACCGTAAAAAAATACATTTTACTTAAAGTTTAAAATTTATCAGTAGTTGTATAAAACCTTTTACTCTAGACTTGTTAAATGACTTTAAGGAAGGTGTTCAAAGACTTCTCCCTTAACCAAACAGGAATATAATTGAAGAGTTTGAGGCCAATGGGGTGGGTTTAACTTCAAAGGTACTTCTGACATTTTAAACTACGAAAATATGGAACATCCACATTCAGAAACTCTAGAAGACAAACAAACCCAAGTTTGATCTGTTTGTCCGATCACAAAATCAAGAGAGAGAAAGAGTTGAAGTCCGAACAAACATTGGAAGCTCAGCGTATCAAAACTTACACAACTTTTGTTTTCTTTTGCTATTAAACATCTGTGAAACTTGAGAAGTTGAAAACATGTGGAACCCAAACACGAAGACGAGAGACGTTTCTAAGAAGTTAAGTGGTAGTTGAATAATTTCCAAGTAATGACAGTTTGCTTAAAGTTACTTGTGTTTTCTGCGTTTGATAATTGAATTATTCGTTGTTTTTTGCTGCGTTCTGAATTCCAAGAGATCAGTTTCGAGTAATATTGATTTTAACTCGAAACAAACCCCTTCGAGAAAACAAACACACATCATACGGGACAAATGCTTGAAATGGTAAAGTGGACTCAGCACAGTCAGCGGTGGTTGACCATTTCTACCTTGCCAGTTTTTTACAAATCTTTAGTATTCACCTTAGTTACTTGAATACTTGTGTGGTACATTGTCAAGAGTACAATCACAGGATCAGCAATCATAGACAAAACTTAGTAATAATAATAATTTATTAGGTCAGTGTACAATGTGAATTGTGTTGACTTTCATGAAATGGAGATGAAATTTAATAAGAGGTTTAGCTTAAATTTCTATTGATTTAGAATAGATAGTTAAAGTCGTCAATTGAGTTGAAATTGAAAAATTCCAGGATAAAATTCAAGTTTTCCAGGACAAAACAAAAAATCAAGAACGATTCCAGATTTTCAGGGTTTTTAGGACGCGTATGAACCCTGCCCTTAAAAACGCTTGCCTCCTAAAACAATTAATTATTATCTTGCAAACTAACTGTTGGCAGCCATTTCTCTAAGCAAAAGGTTGTAGAACGGAAAGGGTTTTTAAGGGCCGTGATGAGTGATGAACTCCGAAGTCACGAGCGATACCACCCACGGGTCCGTTACGAATACATATAACCAAAGATTATGTTAAGGTAGGTAGATTGCGTATAGATGCCACATGGCTGAGGCAGGAAAATCAACATTTTCCCAAGCACAGCTAGGGCTGCGAAATAATTCTTTATATAGTATCAAGTAGCGCCACTAACGCACGAGCAAGTTTGTTCGTTCTCGAAAATCGCACTATCTGTGCTGGGTCTGCCGCAACTATAACTTTAATAAGGCCTGCCTCAACCATGTGGCATATCTACCTATTATAACATTATCTCTGGTATAACATAACTCCAATATATACTATAAACATAACCTGACCATTAACAAATTTACCCTAAAATGTCAACGACAATACCTTGTCCTTGGGTGCCTTGTGGCGGTAACGCAGACTCCTACCATGGCGAGACGTAAGTCCACAGGCCAAACACACTCCCATGCCCAACATATCACTCACGCACTCACTCTACTGTCACTCACTCCACTGACTGTCACTCTATTGACCAGGCGATAACGGAAGTACGGCTATATCTGAGTAACGTTCACACTTCCTCCGAGCAGTCACTGACCGCCTAATAGTCACGAGTTCGAGTATCGATACTTTACGAGTGGTCGATCTTTCACCCTCCCGGAGCGAGTGTCAAGGCACCCCGGCGAGCACCGCAGACGCGAGTGAGGGCAACGGTGTAACATGAATTTTTCATGTTCTTTGTGTGTGTACTCCGAGTAGTATGTCTTTAGCTGTAGCGCAAAAGAAGAATCTAAAAACATTTGCCAAAGGAAACATTGAGCCAGAATACTTATTAAGAAATGGTAGGCAAATTAAGTTGTCATGGATATTAAATATTAAACTTTCTATTTAACAAATCGTGAAACTTACTTTTTTTGTTTTTGATGGAAGCGGCTTTGCTTGAATGTGCAAAAGCTTCGCGAAGAACCTGACAACTTGCATTATAAACTGAAATCTTGTTTTAAGAATTGTATCAAAGAAAAATGTAAATTATGCAAACCGTCGCCAAGAAACCTTTTAAATGTACACATGAAAAATATGGCGAGCTCGTCAAAGTTGCCTGTATGTACAGGCGTTCTTTAAATGTGGCGGTGTAAATTTCGAAAATGGAAGATACCCAGAAAGGATTTTGAATATTTAAGAAGTTTACAAAACCTATGACGACGTTTCCAAGAATTTATTTAATAATTACAAAAATTGAAATATACATACAAGGATGGTAAATATTTGAAGTTTCTACAACCTATTGAAACATTCATAACCAAAATTACTTGTATAAATAAAATAATTCTGGTAATAATGGTTCTGAGACAAAAAATGCCTACTTGAAGAATAAAATCCATGCGCTAAAAAGTACTGATTATAACTAATGAATACCAGGAAATAAATCAAGTAAATGGAAGTAATATCAAGACGACTTATTTTTGTTTGTTTGCACTGTTTTCCAGTAATTAATCAAATACTTGTGTCAACAATAACATACTGGTAAACTTTACATTCAAGCAAGAAACATCGAGTAGTACGCTGTTACTTTCTCTTCTAATGACGCCAAAACACAAAACTGTATTAAAACGTGAATATCATCACACAAGAGTTTCATCAAATCAGAAGAAGATGGCGTAAAATTACAATTTTGTCTACAAAGCTCTGCGGACGTAAAGCAAATGCGGCCATGGACGGATGGAATAAATGTTTGTGGAGGCCAGCAAAGATCAACCGAGCGGTAAATTGTGCCGACCAACCGAGCCTTGGGGACAAAGCATAATGTTGAACCTATGATTTTCTTCAACGAAACTCCTCAAACAACGTAACTTTTGAGATAAAAGCAACGTTGCAAACCTTTAATGAACGGTTGAAGAAGTATAGTGAAAAAGTTCACAGATTAGTCACAAGAGTATTTTTATCGTGGATGTAATTTGAGTTTTGTAGAGAATGTTGTGAAGATATGTAACCAGGCAAACTGGTAGAACTTCTAAACTGTAGGGAACTTTCTAAAGGCTTGTTAGTCATTTAAACTCCTTTGAAACCCTGATTCATTCGTCAAAACTCTAAAGAACTTCTTCTCCATTGGTTGGGCATAAATAGGTATTTTTCTGTTCTCTGTTACAATTGGTCAGTCTGATTCATGGCTGTGATTGGTCGGCTAGCCAGGCAGTCAGTGACTGGCCTTGGACGTGCTTTATCTCTCTGTTTGTTTATTTTAATTTTAAGTTTTTTTTTTTGCATGTAAACTAGGGATAAATAAAGTTTTAGGAAAGACACACACAAAACAAATTTCACTTGGTGGTGGGTGACTGGTAGCTTGCACTGATTACTCATTTCTTTATATTTTGTGTTATATTTTAGGTTACTTTTCACCTGAAGACGGAATCAGATTCCAGATTTCGAAACGTCGTCTTCTTCTTGTTCCCTAACAAACTATGAAACACGTCCGTAGTAATAAATTTCAACCTGTTAATACGAATTCTTCAGAAGTGTTTAGAAATGTTGTGATTTAATAGTCTCACGTTGAGTCCGTGTTTCTTCGTGGCGCTTGACCTGGACGACTAAAACCAGTTATAACTGGGTTTTCGAGGGTGGGGGTAACCAACTGTTCAGTCTTTCCATGGCACTCGCACTGTGAGGAAAGGCTATTACTGTACTTTTTGAAAACATTTGTTTTCACTCTGACCCATCACTTCCTTCACCAAGCGCCACGAAGAAACGCACGGACTCTATATTTGTTGATGATGAATGCAGGGTCTATGAGTTATTAGTATATTTTATCGATCATGAATGTAAGAACGTAGACAAATAATTGTCATTTCATCTCACACCTCATAACGCTTAATACTAAACTTATTTACAAAGAATAACTTAAATTATTTATGTTAATGATGCACACTTCTATCTTGCATTTACTTTACTTCCATTTACGCCCTCCGAGAAGGCGGTTGCCCTGCTGCCCCCTGGGGACCGAGGCCTATCTTCTTTCCCAAGATTGTTTTTTGAATCATTTACCTCTGCCGAGTCCATTTTTCCTTTAAATCGTTGCATTTGTTGTAAGAGGAGAAGAATACGCTCTGGATGTACTGGGCCTAAATTTACAAAAAATCTATTAATGTTGTAAATTTGACAGCGGTTAGCTAATGATAAACTGGGTGGATTTATTGATGAGAACAAAATCTATTGAACATTAAAGCTAAAGCAGTCCTTACATTATTATAACAAACAAATATAGTTTGAACACTTTACGGCTAAAGCAATGTTTGACTATAATGTATTAGCTGTGTTATATATAAATTTTCACCAAAACATTCCCGTCCAACTATTTATGCCTTCAAATTTCTAATAGTTGTGCCGAATGTAGTGGTGAGCATAATCACCCGGAAAGCGACAGACCCAGGTTCAAAACCCCGGTCTAAAATTCTCTTCAAATTTCTTTAGTAATAAATTAGCTTTTTAGTTTATACAAATTAAGATCAATAATCTATTTTGGATACTTTGACCTGTTCTCGACCACTTGGAGGGTAATATGAGGAATTATGGTGAATGTGATGAGTATTTTGATGATGGTGTAGTCTTGTTACAAATTAGGGCCGACTGTTCCCAGACTGGGTCATTGGGCAACGACTTATAGAGATGGACCAAAGGATCAACGTTTTTAGGTGTTTAACAGCACCGAAAATGGTCAACTTAATCGCTGAATCTCCCTTAACTTAGTTATTTGATAACTCATGGTTAAATAAATCCATTTTTGGAATTTAAAATAAGATAAGTTATGAAGAAAGAGCGAAACGAGTGTTTAATGGTGATGTTCCGAATGGTACTAGAAAGCGCAACAATAATAGTCCAGATGTTAAAGGTTTGTTGGTTACACAAGGCGAACCAACGACTTGACTTCACTTTTGTGTAATTTTTAAAAACTCCTTCGAGTAAATTCACCAAAAGGTCCATGAACTGACCAGAACGGTAATAATAATATTTAGTTTAAGGCTTTTCAATATACTTAGAGTATAAAGGCTTAAAAGTAAATTCCCCTAAAATACGACTGAAAGGTTTAAAATTGAAATTGGGTTAATTAAGATTGAAATTCCTTAGAATAAATATTGAAAGATTTGAAGATTGAAGTGGTACCTGAGGGGTGGCAGGAGGAGGGCTGGCAGCCAAACACTGGTGGAAGCAAGAAGGCACAGAGATCGCCAGGTCTATCTTGGACACACTCTTGCTCTTGGCTTTGCACTTCATTTCACCTTACGCTAAATCTCACTTTCTAAGAAAAACTGATTTCCTAAAGTCTTTAAAATTATTGAAAACGTAATATCCTAATTAAAAGTATCACTATGTTAGTTGTAAGATGTCTGAAATAATTCCTGTGTCTACAACATCTTAAAATCACTCTATTAGGGTCAAACAGAAGAGCACCAACAGAACACTTCTTCTAGGCTATACAAATAACCGTTCTTAGCACATTCCGTGTTTCAATAACTGCTCTAGGATTAGGTTTCGTATAAAGGAAATGTTGATTTCACCGCACACGTGTATAGAAAGTCACATTTACACTCACAACAAAATATCAAACAACATCCAGGTACGTTTTAGAACTTCTAGAAGATTATCCTAGCAATGTCAAGGAAGTTATGAACAAGAAGACACATCACTAAAATAAAACCTTATCACATTACTAAAGATTTCAGATGAGTCCTGTTTCATCGCATTAACTAAAAGAAGTCTTCCGATGCGTCATCTGAAGAGAAGCTTCAATCGCGAAGAAGATTTTCACCGAATTAAGAGAAAAGGCGACCACACGGAAGGAAGGCAGGTAGAGGTACTACTGACTGGAAGTGGCGCGACTAACTGGCATGCATGCCTGGAGGGATCGGCGCCGTAGGGATCGATCTTGAGACCATAACGTGCAACAAGTCCACCTGGAGCTGCCTGCACGCAATCCTTACATCCAGGACTGAACTGTACGTTTCAATCTGTTCTCGTCACGCGACCTGGACAGTGTGTCACTCGTGGAGACCTGGGGCTGCGCTTCGCTCACGGCGATCGTAGGTCGAGTGCCTTCACTGCTGCGTCAAGGCAACAAGTCCACCTGGAGCTGCCTGCACGCAATCCTTACATCCAGGACTGAACTGTACGTTTCAATCTGTTCTCGTCACGCGACCTGGACAAGTGTGTCACTCGTGGAGACCTTGGGGCTGGGGGTAGCTTCGCTCACGGCGAGATCGTAGGTCGAGTGTCTTCACGGCTGCGTCAGCCTTTGGCTAATCGGATTTAGGGGTCATTCAATTCCCTCATGGAAAATCTTGGGGTAAGGTTATCACTGCCCACTGGGACGCGTCCGCCATCGGTCAAGAAGGTTAGGGCGTTCGCTTCGCTCATGGTAGGATCGTATAACTAAGACCGTGGCTTCGCCCTTCGCCCTGGTCGGCAATTTTCAAGGTACATTAGATTTTGAAATAGACGTTCATTCACCTTTATACTCTACACATTTATTTTTCATACACACTTATCGACCGATAATATAGGTTACTACATTTGTAAGTAATACCATAAGAAGTAGATACATATACTATTATGAAACTCTATGCAGATGACAACTACCAGACACAGAACGGAAGTTCATGAACGTTTGCCTTCCCAGGCGGGAGTTCACTTCGTCAACATATTGTAAAATTCGTTGAAAGATACTCTTGTGCCTTTCAAAACTCTTCTCAAATAAATGTATAGATCTACTGATGCTGCTGGATATGACTTTTACTTTCATCAGAAAATAAACTTTTGTTTGACTTATAAATCCCATGCAAAGCACAAACGCCTAGAGCGGGAGTTGAACCTGCAACCTGAAACTCCAGTGGCCAATAACTTAGCCACTAAACCTCCAAGGCCTCACATGGATATACATGTATCATAACAAGTTCATGCATTATAAACTTATAGATAAATTAATATAAAATGATGAATTTAAAACACATTAAAAAATAGCGAAGAAAATATTATTTGTTTTATACATTACATTCAGTAAACATGTTGTAGAACATGAAATAAAGCAGAGAGTTTGATCCCTCGCAAGCTCTGGTCTTTGATTAAGTCCTGCTGAAGGGGAGGAAACAGGACAAAGAATTTAAACAAACAACCGAAATTACGAGACACGACAAACTTTCCCTTTCACCAGTGAAAAACTCTCTCTTTCATTAAATTTACCTCAGCGCCTACTTATTTAATGGAAACTTCCACTCGTCCTTTCAAAGTGATTCAGACTTCAGTTTTGAGTTGAATTTCAGGAAAGTAAACAGGAAAACTTCACACGCAGAGGAATTTCGTGATAGTGCGTTTGGTAATTTTAAACACATAAATAACATTCTTATGGTTACTAATCGTAATTCTTAAGGCTTTCAAAATCTGTCTAATTTATTTCATATCACTTTATTTAATTTATTTTATTTTCAAAAAGTTAGGCTACAACTTTTTACATAGCACCATAATTACAATGTGTTTGTAAGGTGAAAATGATGTAAAAGAGAAAAAGTTTGATTTGTAATGTTGTCTATACATGATAGTTTGGTTTTAGGCTAAACAAGTTGACAATCTTCTGTTTATCACGATTAACAGGTGAGGAGATAAAAGTCTTTCGAATATCAGTCTGCTATATTTACGAACACGTGACTAAGGGGTTCTGGAAAAGTAACAGTTTTGCAAACTGCCGACGTTTTTAACGAGGATTTTGTAGTCAGGCGTAGATTCTACATTGCATTTTATCTTACAAAGTTTCGTTATACAGAGTTTCACAAAAATGTCTTGAATAAATAAATAACTTTATTTGTCATGTACAAGAATTGATTGTGTGACAAAATAAACAAGTTACAAATCTAAATATAAAAACAAATAGATAAACCATCACAAAATACTGTTCTAAGTACACATTTGCTACAAGGTGAAATTTAAAATTAATTATATTTGAATCATCCATACAATTTTAACCATTTACATACAAAGTCAGGACTGAACTGTACGTTTCAATCTGTTCCGTCACGCGACCTGGACAAGTGTGTCACTCGTGGAGACCTTGGGGCTGGGGGTAGCTTCGCTCACGGCGAGATCGTAGGTCGAGTGTCTTCACGGCTGCGTCAAGGCAACAAGTCCACCTGGAGCTGCCTGCACGCAATCCTTACATCCAGGACTGAACTGTACGTTTCAATCTGTTCCGTCACGCGACCTGGACAAGTGTGTCACTCGTGGAGACCTTGGGGCTGGGGGTAGCTTCGCTCACGGCGAGATCGTAGGTCGAGTGTCTTCACGGCTGCGTCAAGGCAACAAGTCCACCTGGAGCTGCCTGCACGCAATCCTTACATCCAGGACTGAACTGTACGTTTCAATCTGTTCTCGTCACGCGACCTGGACAAGTGTGTCACTCGTGGAGACCTTGGCTGGGGTAGCTTCTGCTCACGGCGAGATCGTAGGTCGAGTTCTTCACGGCTGCGTCAAGGCAACAAGTCCACCTGGAGCTGCCTGCACGCAATCCTACATCCAGGACTGAACTGTACGTTTCAATCTGTTCCGTCACGCGACCTGGACAAGTGTGTCACCCGTGGAGACCTTGGGGCTGGGGGTAGCTTCTTCACGAGATCGTAGGTCGAGTTCCCACTGCTGCGTCAAGGCAACAAGTCACCTGGAGCTGCCTGCACGCAATCCTACATCCAGGACTGAACTGTACGTTTCAATCTGTTCTCGTCACGCGACCTGGACAAGTGTGTCACTCGTGGAGACCTTGGGTTGGGGTAGCTTCTCGGCGAGATCGTAGGTCGAGTGTCTCACTGCTGCGTCAAGGCAACAAGTCCACCTGAGCTGCCTGCACGCAATCCTTACATCCAGGACTGAACTGTACGTTTCAATCTGTTCTCGTCACGCGACCTGGACAAGTGTGTCACCTGTGGAGACCTTGGGGCTAGCTTCGCCCATGATCAGGTCGAGTGTCTTCATGCTGCGTCAGCCTTTTACAGCGGATTTAGGGGTCATTCAATCTCCCTCATGAAAATCTTGGGCAAGTTTATCACTGCCCACCTGGGACGCGTCCTTCCGCCATCGGCCGAAGTTAGTTTCCTGCTTGCCTATGTAGATCGTATTCGCCCCAGCTGGTCAAGTACTCTTCCAGGTTCATTAGATTTTGAAATAGACGTTCATTCACCTACACACATTATTTTTCATAATACCCTATCGACTGATAATATAGGTTACTACAACCCATTTGATAAAGTAATACCATAAGAAGTAGATACATCTACTATTATGAAACTCGATGCAGATGACAACTATTAGACACAGAATGGAAGTTCATGAACGTTTGCCTTCCCAGGCGGTGGTAGTTCACTTCGTCAACATATTGTAAAATTCGTTGAAAGATACTCCCAGCCTTCAAAACTCTTTCCAGGCACAAAGTAAACTACTGATGCTGCTGATATGACTTTTACTTTCGTAAGTAAAATAAATCTCTTTTCGTTTTGAACATTTAAAATTAGATTTTTGTTTAAAAGCATAGTCTATATTACATTATAATTATATTCAAATGAAACTGTTTGACGGAGGTAATTTTCCACTAAATAGTCTAGACAAGTTTCGTGGCTATAAACACATAATGTATTTGAAAAGCATACACTTGAAATTTCGAAATTAAAATTATATTTTTTACAACCAAACTCAATTTGTTTGTTTTATATACAGTAGAACTAATGACTCGATGGTTCCAGAGAAAAACTTCAACGTTTTATTTTACATACAAACAAAGTTTGCAAATTTTACCTCTTAAATTACTAATCCCATGCCAAGCACAAATGCCTACAGTGGAGTTGAACCTATAACCTGAAACTCCGAGGCCAGTAACTTAGCCACTAAACCTCCAAGGCCTCACATGGCTATACATGTATCATAACAAGTTCATGCATTATAAACTTATGAATGCATTATGAACTTATAAAACTTATGAACTTATGAAAATGATAAATTTAAAACACAAAAAAAATAGCGAAGAAAATATTATTTTATTTTATACATTACATTCAGTAAACATGTTGTAGAACATGAAATAAAGCAGAGAGTTTGATCCCTCGCAAGCTCTGGTCTTTGATTAAGTCCTGCTGAAGGGGAGGAAACAGGACAAAGAATTTAAACAAACAACCGAAATTACGAGAGACACGACAAACTTTCCTTTCACCAGTGAAAACTCTCTTCATTAAATTTACCTCAGCGCCTACTTATTTAATGGAAACTTCCACTCGTCCTTCAAAAAGATTCAGACTTCAGTTTTGAGTTGAATTTCAGGAAAGTAAAAGGAAAACTTCACACGCAGAGGAATTTCGTGATAGTGCGTTTGGTAATTTTAAACACATAAATAACATTCTTATGGTTAGTAACAAAACCATTCTTAAGGCTTTCAAGGCGTAATTCTTAAGGCTTTTAAAATCTGTCTAATTTATTTCATATCACTTTTATTTAATTTATTTTATTTTCAAAATCTAGTTAGGCTACAACTTTTACTACATAGCACCATAATTACAATGTGTTTGTAAGGTGAGAAATGATGTAAAAGAGAAAAAGTTTGATTTGTAATTTTGACTATACATGATAGTTTGGTTTTTAGGCTAAACAAGTTGACAATCTTCTGTTTATCACGATTAACAGGTGAGGAGATAAAAGTCTTTCGAATATCAGTCTGCTATATTTACGAACACGTGACTAAGAGGTTCTGGCAAGTAACAGTTTTGCAAACTTCCCGACGTTTTTAACGAGGATTTTGTAGTCAGGCGTAGATCTCTGCATTCCATTTTATCTTACGAAGTTTCGTTATACAGTGTCACAAAATGTCTTGAAACATTTTATTTTGGCTTAGTTTAGCCGTAATCCACCGTTCTGTAAATTTTCGAAAATAATTAATAATTCAAAACCCCTTTAAAGTCATTTCAAAGTCAAATTCCAATTATATTTCATTAGAGTTTGAAATTTTAAATGGCCGTCATTTTAAAATTTGATAAGTTGATAAAAGATATTTTTGGGAAATGTTGTTGAAAACATTAAGGTTTATATTTTTCTCACAAAATATCTCAAAGGGTTTTAAATTATTTGTTATTTTCAAAAATTACAATTAGGATTACGGCTAAATTAAGCCGAAATAAAAAAATTAACAAGACATTTTCGACTTACTTTTGTAAGTAGAATCCGGCTCTGCACAGCGCGCTACACATTTTTGTAACACTCTGTATATGGTGATAGAACCAAACTAGTATCTACTTCCTATGGAACTTCACTGATAATTTAGCATTTTGAAATACTGTAAGTTCCAACACGAGTTTTATGACAGATCCAACAAGCAACACACATTTCTTGTAGTCTAAAACATTTAGACGCGTAGACATAATAGAAACTCAAGAGCAAATGTAACTGTATTCGACGATTCCAACAAATTCACGAGGAAACAACTTATTCCAGACGGATCAGCATTTGAGATGTTCTATATAAAAGAAGAAACTGCCGGGTCGGAATAAAAAGCGCTCAAAAGTGGGGATTTCGTTTCCTCCTCGGCTTAAACAGGCTTAAGTCGCAGCCGCGAGGCTTCTTGGCTTGCAACCCCAGCATTCCTTGCGACCAGGACGCAACATCCTCACAAATAACTTCAGTATCTCTACACTAAATTAATTATTCTTTTAATACTATAAAGCCGGTTGTACAGGGACTGACCGAGTAAATGTTTAGGCACTTCCCGGCATGTTACCCCCCAACCATTCGTTTTGAAGCTCTTGGTGTTAAACCTCCGGGAAAATCTGAAAACATTTTCTGACGGTTTCGCTGCTACATCAGTTTGAAGATAAATTGTAGAAAACTCAACTTTTTCTGTGTGTTTTTCAACATTTTGAAGGGTTTGGGCTCTTAGTCATGGAACTTATCAACCACCCAGACGTATAAATCTTTGTGTGTGTATAAAATTTTATAGTTTGTGAAACCTTCGGGAAAAATCTGAAAACATTTTTTTAATGCTCTAACAAGTTGGCGGCCAAAAACTATGGTGTCTGAAAATCTGCCCCCGCAAATTTGCTAAATATATTCCTTTATTTTCCTATTATTTTTTATACATGTATTATATGATGTGTTAGTCATTCGGTGACTTCAAAAGTCATCGTTAAATAACTATTAGTTTATCAATACCGCATTGGGTGACATGTGTCTTTTTTATAACAAAAATCTAAATGTACAAACTTCAAGGCAATTACTTTTTTTTACATAAATACGATTTGAAATATAACGTTATTTAAGTGTGTCTTAAAGCTCCACAAAAACAGGTTTAAAGGAAATCGTCTTTCGAAATTCAAATAGCCATCAAAAGTCTTATGAAAAGTTACTATATAATCTATTTCTTCCAGTTCACACCGCGTCCAAACTTCATAATTAGGTTGAGATATTTAGGCCTCGCTGTGTACCATCTTCAGTCACTGATCGGATCACTGTTTCAGCCAATCAGTGACTGAAGATGGTACTCCACAGTGAGGCCTAAATATATCAACCTTATTATGAAGTTTGGACTGGTGTGAACCGGAAGAACGGGATTATAGTTGTGACACCGGCCACGAAAGCCTAAGAGTTAAATATACTATAGTTTTCTTTTTTGTAATTGAAAATTAGTTTCGTATACACGGTTCTACATTCATAATAATTATATTTTTAAATTCATATGACCTTAAAAGAGTCAAAAAGAGCTTTGGGGTAAAACTTTAACCAAAAGCTCATTTAAACAAGACCTTTACCAGCACAAATCCTATAGAACACGAGTGGAACAGCTGTCGTACTTTTCATGTCCAAGTGTATTTGATGGCCAGCGGTATTACAGCGGAGATTGAATGGGACGATTTCACTGTTGAACGACATAAAACGATTTTCCAGACGAATCAACGACACTAACGACACACGCTTGACCCCACAATCGTTAAACGACGTCGTTGCTCTTTGCACTGGTGGCCGGACTTCAGTCTGTCCTTAAACTTTCATAAATATGGACAATCAAAGCGTTCAATATATTGAAAATCAAATTCTCCGGTACATAATAATTTAGATGATTAAACTTTCTGTTAGTAGTTGAGGTAAATGTTAAAAAAATTAAGCTAATAAGGTAAACCTGCAAGAAAATTCAACAATTTATTGTTTACTTGGGTTTATAATTATTTTGATTCGTAGTCATTTTTACAATAAAATTATGTTGACTACTACCACTGGTAAGACAAGGTCCAATTCTGTAACTATGTAATTTAAAACTATAATAATTTATACTAAATAGAAGTATTCATAATTTCGTCTAAAGTGTAAAATGGATGGTTTATTAGGTAATTTTTCAGTTTCTTTCTAAATGAAACAAAGTCGTTGGTTGATCTAATATCTATTGGGAGTTTGTTAAATAATTTTTACCAGCCTGAAGTGGAAGTTTATTAAACATTCAAATGTTAACATATTCCTATTGCGAATTTCCAGAATAGGAAGGTGGCAAACATTGGAATTTTGGAATACAAAAATTAGAGTTTCAAATATGAAAAGGGAAGTAACGGTCAAAATACCCAAAGAGACAAACGCATCACGACAGGTCTGTCCGAAGCGCAGCCCAAACTGCTTTAATACTAGATAATGTAAAATTAACGTTGTCTAACATAGTTTTTAGTTTGAAGCCTAAGTAACAAATTCCGTAGTTATATGGTACTTTTGAAAACTTAGTAATCGGTTACCTATAGGACTTTTCAAATTTGCTCATACATAATTTGTAACGATTCTATAATAACCAATTAAAAATCCTCGAGTATATTTCAATTATATTTTAAGTTACATCACACCTATACGAATAATTATGGAAATAGTCTTGAATCAAAATACCATAACCGTACTGATTGCTTTTACTTACTTAGCAATCTGTAATATTATTATATTTCGTATCAAAAATATACATTTATTTACATTATTACTTTTTTGTGGCATCTTCCCTTCTGGTAAAAATACTCAATTTTTAGAGAGAAACAAAATATATTTCGAGTATTTTCAATACTTATCTTCAGAATAAAATACTTGAAATACAATTTTTTCTCCTTGAAAATTGTGTATTTTTACCAGAAGATGAGAAGCCACCGAATAGTCATGTAATGATTCCATCTTCACCGTGACCATCATACCGCCCAATTATGATACATTTATTTATTATAACACGGCTTACCATCGCGACTATTAGTGTCAAAGATATGTGTCGACGTGTCTAGAAACAGTTAAACAGCATAAACAGTTATTATAGTATTTAACCGTCAAAGCTTATTTTTACCTTTCAAAGGGAGAAATAAAAAGGCGCGTAAACGAAAGCAAACGCACTGAAACAAGTGGGTGAAATCGGTTTGAAAATTAACTATTTCCACGCGATCACGCCCACATTGACAAAGAGAGGGAAAATTCATCGGGAGGAGAGCGAGAGGGAGAGAGAGAGAGAGAGAGGAACTATTGAGGCGAAAACACAAGCGGTGTCGACAGTGCGGAAAATGGCCTGTATTTGAGTAAAATGATCCTTCATCCCTTTTCAACCTAACCTTGCTGGCACATTCGCACCTTCGCTGGCTTGGTCTCACTGAATACTCTCCCTCAGTGGTTATTCTGCTCTTGTTAAGGGTTGAAAACTGATTTATGTAGCCGACATTACTGAAGACGGTATGCAGGAGAGTATAAGAATTCGAGAACACACATCATCATAATGTTGAAAGTTAGGGTATCAGTAAACAGTTCTTTAAGAAATAGAATCTAGTTCTTCCGGTCCACACCAAATCATTATAGTTAGCTTGAAATATTTCGGTCTCGCTGTAGAGTATGATCTCAGTCGCTGATTGACCGAAATTGAGATACTTGTTGTCTGCTATCTTATTGGTCACAGGGCTGCCAACCGTCCATTGCAGCTGTGTACCAACTGTCGATGTCATTTTGGGGTTTGCCCCATCTGAAAATAGGGGTAGTTGGGGGTGACCCTTTGAAATATTTATTTCACCCCATCATGTAACCCCTTATTTGAAAGGGTATAAAAATACAAAGTCATTGATACCTTTAAAATTTGTACGATGGCCCTTTTCAAAATAACCAGCCAAAACGTGTTTCATTGTTTGAGCAAATAAATGGACGTAGTCGCTGTCGTTTTGATTTCCTAATTAAGGAAAAAATGACGGAATCAGTTTTGGGCAACCGAAGCTTTACAATGATATGCTGCAAGACAATTTTGCAAGCTTTTTAAAACTGCCCTTTATAAAAAATCACCAATTAAAGATTGCAAAATCTGTTTTGTAGCACATCATTGTAAAGCTTTGATTACTGATTAATACGTGATTTTATACTCACTGCTGAAAGCTCCTCCTTATTAAAGTTCGCCATAACAGTGCGTTGTGCCAAATTCATGTCTTGTTTTACTTTTTAGTAAGGTCTTT
Organism: Matsumurasca onukii; assembly: GCA_018831715.1. Lineage (NCBI taxonomy): Eukaryota > Metazoa > Arthropoda > Insecta > Hemiptera > Cicadellidae > Matsumurasca > Matsumurasca onukii. The sequence continues at coordinate 3,903,591 of CM032067.1, forward strand.
TAAATTCAAAATTCGGCTAAGTTGGTAACAACTGCCAAAGATTATTTCACTGTTTCCTAAATATATAATTGGAAATTGGAATTAATCTCGTAAATTTTAAAGTTCAGGGGAAATATTGTCAATAGCAACATATCTAACTCGTCATCAATAAGGAGTCTAAATAAACATACCAATTCATTTAGATTCGGTTTGACTGTTATAACTATAGCTGCCAAATTTATGTACGAACACGATGGAAGAGTAGGCATCCTGAATAAGGCATAAAGTAAAATTATCTCTGCCGTTGAGAAACTAAGGACGAAATTTGAAAGGACAAAATTCATCAGGCTTTATTACGCGGAAGTGATACATTATCCAAAGTGTGAGCTAATCCAAGCGGGAAATTCAGCGCTGTCGGTAAGATAGATTGGCAACACTGGGTTCCGTGACGGTAATTGGCTGCACTGTTTCCCCATCCGCTTCCTGAACCTAACTAACCTAACCCCAATACCTAACTGACCTTATACTATCGTGTTAAGGTATTGTAAATTGCTCAAATTACGCTGTAATGAAACTGTTTATAAACTGATGGTACGTCAAATTTGCATATTTCTTCTGCAATGCATGACCGTAGTAAACAAATTGGATAGATGTGTTTTACATAACGCCTAAGAAGAGTCGTGAACCAATTATAACAACAAAACCGCCGTACGAAATATACAGCTATAGTTCAAGTAAGTACAGTACACTTATAAATCGAGGTGGCCGGAATACTTCCCAAAGGTTGCGTGGAAAAAATATTCATGAATTTCCGGGCCAGAAAGCTGTATCGTTACCTTAACTATGAAAGTCATAGTCTCTCTCACGAATTTCGGTTACACGAACGCTTAAATACTAAAGCAAACGGCGAAACCCAGCCAGATACACACGAAATAACAATAACGAATGTTATCAACAATCGTGCACACAAGAAAATTGGAGGTCACACAGTAAATTTTAAGCTTAATATTTTAATGTTTATGATTTTTAAATTCAGAGAAAGGTTCTGCATACGCGAGTACTGCATAAGCTCAGGAAGGAGTGCAACTATTTTCAGTTGATACATTACCAAATTGGCGCCCGAACAGGGACTAGAAAATCAATTTTAGCTTAATGAACTAAAACCCTACGCTAAATGAATTCCATGCAATTTAGGAAGCCCTGGAAGGTTTATATGACGACGAAGTTTACTCACCCCAAAGGCAGAATACCGCTTGGTCCTTCTTCGGTTGGAGGTTTGTTGGTCCTTGTTGAGAAAGACTTCGGACTTGGGTCTGGGTGGTTTCTTAGGCCTCAGTATCACCCGGGCCTCCTCGCAGATCACCTCGTCCAGTAGTTTGGAATCACTGGACACAGACAACTGCCTCTTCACCCGCTCATGGTCTCCTAGACCGTCCCAGTCTGTAACATAGACATGCAACCTGAAGAAGTGGTTTCAACATCGAAAGGTGGAAAGACAAAAGTTAAATTAACATGGTTTTATTATTCCTGCGGTAGGATGGTCCAAATGAACACAAAAGCAATCAATCGCCCAAATACATTATGAATGTCCAACGTCAAATACAGACCCTGCATTATACTGGATTATACAATGGGATTGTTTGGGAAACCAAGTGAATGCCAAAGCTGGATCAAAGCTCACTGTAGTGTTTCGGGATTGATTCCTAAGGGTGCGCCTCTTGTTTATTTTTGACAGCTGATCATTATAATAAACTTTGTTTTCTATTCTCAAAATCTTTAAAAGCTCCTGGGGATAATCTCAACAGAGTGCGGTCTAAACTCCCATTTGAGCTGGACTTCTAAATCGTATAACCCTATGAGTATAAACTCTACTGTTCCAGAAGTTTAAGGAATCATCGAGAACTGGTGCCTGGTTGCAAGGTCTTAAAAGTAAAACCAGAATCTACACAACCGGAAAAGCCTGAACGGCATCAACGTTTTGAGAGATCTTTAGCTTCTTTCGGCTTTGAAATTGCCAATATAGCTGACGGCAATGAGATAGCAGCGAAAATCTATGGCGTCGGGAATAAATTTATATCGTACACCCCCATTTATGGGTGGAAACTTTTAAATTAACCCCATTATAAAATAATTCGCCAGGATTCACAGTGGCTACGCGTCAGCTATATTTTTCAACATATACAACTATATACTCGCTGAGAGGAAATCACTCAGGAATCAATGTATTTGTACCCCCGCGGGGCTGGGGAGCGTGGATTTGTACGGCGGGGATATCGTCGAGGATTTTCCACTACAATTGGTGTCTGAAATGATATTTACGGTAAGGCGCTGCGAGCTGCATACGAATGTGTTCTTACCCCTTACGCTGCATCTCGATAACGACTTTGCTCCCGTACCCCTTCTACTGGCCTTGTTAAAGGGTATATTTGTTCTGTTAAAAAGTCTATACTGTATTAAAATTATAGTCGTATTTTATTTATTGTTTGGTCGAGAAACAGTTTTGAATTGAGACTAAAAGGTAAAGTTTGTCTTGTTTAACGAGGCGAAGTTTGGACTACAACGTCTACCACTCAACCTCGACCTTTGCCTAGCCTCACCATATTAGGCACATTACAAATTGTTAGTGGTGACTGCGGGGATCGAACCCGCGCCACCGGAGTGATGAGCTCCAAAGTCGCGCGCGATATCAATCCGCCACGGAACTACTCGTTAGTTTTCATAGTAAGCGAACGTAAACACGAGAACGGTTGGCGTTAAATACTTAGAAACGTTCACAGTAGAATTTAATAAATCGTGTGCCAAAGCTCAGACCAGGATAATGATATTTATAGCTCAGTCCACCCCCACGCAGTTCAACCACCCTCTAAGCTGATTTAATTAATCGTGTTGTTTACAGGCCGATGAATCATATCCCTATCACAGTTGTACAGAATATCATCTGCTTCATATGAAATAATGATAATGAATTATTTCCAACATTATACAACAATATTACAAAATAATGAACAGATTTGGAAATTTCTGTTGACCAACATCCAGTAATAGGTATAGGTAATAGGGTATAGTAATAGGTAATAGGTCCATATACTACTGTACAATCTATTTGTAGGTTCCATATAATTTAGGACCTATACGAAAATATTATTTTTTTTTATCAATTTCCTTTGGTAATATGAGATATTCATGCCGTCAGCATGGTAAGATCCAGGCTAGGGATCATGAAATGAGCGCCAATCTTGACCCCAGGACACGTTTTGAGTATTTTTTCGAAACTTTATTTACATCATTTATATGTCCGATTTTCATGCAATTTGGTACAAATGTTCCTTTTGTAAATATCTCGGTAAAGTTCGTTGACAAGAAAAATCGGACCACTGCAAGCCCCTTTTGGGAGCGGGGATGTTTCTAAAAAAGGTTTTAATGCTTTAAAAGCAGTAAATTTCATCCGATTTTGATAAAATTTTAATGAATATGCACTTTAATAATATCAATATACCAAAAATTAAAATCCATTGAGTCGTTTCAAAATGGCGGCCAAAAGATTTTTCGCTACCACACCTGAAATGAGTAGTCCTATTTAAATGAAATTTGAAATGTGTATCGCTTCAAGATGTATAATAAAACTTGCAGTGAAAAACATGTAAGTCTGAGGCCGAAGGCCGAAGCGAGGCTGTGAGCGTAGCGAATTAGAGAAACAAATTGCAAAGAAAATTCGATTCATTAATGCCAACGGCGCTTTAGCGCTTAGCTGCGTTTCGGCCTGGTTTTATGCTTAAGTTGAAAGAGTATTTAAACAGTTGTAAATAAATAAAAATCATTTAACTGTAGATAAGTTGTTTGGCTTATATTGTATTCATCACTTGGAATTATCCATCTTTTCGCCCACAAATAAGACTCAAGACAGTATAACAATACATAAGACACAAATCTCTCCCTGCCCTCCTCCCGCAGGCCCAAGCCGTTCAATCATCCCTTGAGCCTGATGCAATTAATTGTTGTGTACAAGACATTAAATCAAACCCCCGACAATTGGAACTGACAGTGGGGCTGGGCAATACAATTCTCAAGCCGCAAACATTCCATTATTGTCAGAGACCCCCGCAGAACCCAGGGAGGCCAAGGAGGTCGTGGTCTCAACCGCAGCTTCCGTACTTTCTGGAGAGCTTCTTAGTTGAAATTTAACTAAACGGCGTGGCCTCGGTTCTGAATTCTTGATTTTGGCCTCAGCGTTCTAAACTGTGAATTTCGACTTAGGAACTCTAAACTATGATTAAAGCCTCGAGGCAACCTTGTAGTTCTGAATTGCAACTCCCAATCTCAGAGTCTTTAACTGTCGATTTTTACCTTGGACTTTTGAGCTTCTGTTCTCACGCCAGGGGCACTTTGTATCCGCGATGGGACAATTTGCAAGCGGTGTTTCAGAGAGGGTATATAATGAACACAAAAATTTCTAGACTGTTGATTCTTCAAAAATTGGCCGTACGAATAATTGCAAAGCTAAAACATAGAGAATCCTGTCGAAATGCTTTTAAATCAACCGGAATTACGTCACTTTACGTATTAGAAACTATAATATTCTGTTTTCCAAAATTTCAAAATGACAATTGCTTGTCATGGAACAGCCACGTAGAACAAGTATGCAAAAAATTAGTTCAGCCCTTTTTGTTCTCAGAAGACTCAAAATCTATCGGTACGTTTCTAGCACCCAAACCGCATAACTGTTTTTTGGACTGTATTTATACAAAACTAATGGTAACAAACAAAATGTAATAATATGACGCCAATTCTGTTCTTGATTAATACGAAAATAAAGATATTTGAGTATTGAGTATTGGAGAGTCAAGTCACTCTTATAATACCCGTAGTGCAAACATTTTAAATTTTAATAGCCACCGTTTGAAATGTTCAATAAATTGCCGATAAATTCTGGTAAAAGATGTTAACAAATTACCAGAAAACATCAGACAAATTCAACATTTTAAAACTTTTAATTTGAACTAAAGAACTTTTTATTGTCAAATTCGTTGTATACAATGCGAGAATTCATGGAAAATGGTATTTAAATTTGCCTACTAATATTTTTTATCATATAGCTGAAGATGTTTTAGCTATCTTTTCTTACCAGTGGTAGTAGATTTTGTGTTTTTTTTTTATATATATGTTAGTTTGTTGTCAACACAATTATTATTGGATTGTATATTGACAAATAAAACTGAACTTATGAACTGAAAGAGTAAAGAGTTTTGCTCTGGAAGCATAGAGTCCTAGCGATGCTGCATGTAAAACGTAAAACTTGAGTTTAGTTGTAAAATAATAACGGAAATTCAAGATGTTCTTATGGAGAAATTGAGTTTTAATTCCAAAATACATAATTTATATAATTTATGTGATGATGAAAGTAAAGGTTTTGACTTTATCTGCAACAGCATCAATATATCTGTGCTTCCAGAGATAAAATTCCACATTTAAATCAGTTAATTTGCTAACAACGTCGTTTACAGTTTTTACCCTTTGTGTTGAGCGGTACTCAGAATTGAACCAGCAGCCGCTCTATCAGGCCTTCTCTTAATCTATATTTGTGGAACACAAACCTATTTTTGGGGAAAACAGTCCAAACCCATGTGCCTGAGTCGGGATTCGAACCCATGGCCCTACGCACCGGAGGCTGCAACTCTTCCACTCAGCTACGTACTTTTGGTCTCGGAGTTCTAAATTGGAACCACTTCAAAGGTTTGAGCTGTTGATTTCATCCTCGGGGGTCTAAACAAGAATCTTCGGTATCGGGAGTTCTAAACTGGAGCCTTCAACATGGAAGATCTGAACGGTTGATTTTCGTTCAAGAGTTATAACTGTGGTTATGCTTCTGAACTGTAGGCTTCAACCTAAAAAAAAGTTCTGAAGGCCTTTCGCTCTAAAAACATATAACTAGGTTTTATCATGAATGATCAGTCCGCTAGTTTGAAAATTGTATTTGGTTGGAACCAATCTTGTGAAGTTCTTAGATAAAAACGTTTTAACGAAGTTATTAAAAGAATGTTGTGGCGACAACTGTAAACATGCTGGTGGATCTAAAATGAGACTTAGATTGACCTCGGAGATAAAAACTATTTAGTGAAAAGCATAGACAGACAGACGGAAAACTAGCAGAGATAGGACTATGTGTTATTGGACATTCTTTGTTTATTTTGACTTGATAAATCACCTGGTGAAGTTTGATCCCTTAATTACTGGACACCCTGTATAATTTAAACCAAATTTTTCTTCTCAGGTGTTCAACTACATAAAGCTAAGTCTACATTAGCCAGCTGAGTTTTGTTTTCTAACTGAAATGAAAACACGTTTTTGAACCGTGGAGAAACTCGAGTTTCAAACAAAGTTTCTGTTGAAGTAAGTAAAAGCCGACTAAAAGTCAGAAGAACGCCTTTCATATTAAAGAAGCTGTGTGGAAACTTTTACAGGTTCTTTAATCTTCGGTACTGTTCTGTTTGTAAACCGACTTAGCCTTTGTGTCGAACAAAAACCTGATGTTTTTTGTTGTATTGGAAGTTTTAGGTTTTAAAGAACGAATGTATTGCAATGCCCAAAATAGAGTGATTGTTTGGTTGCGTACATGAGATAACTCGTACGTTTTTTAACCGATTTCATTTTAACTTACTGCAAACACCTAAAATGTGTTCCAAAATTCAATAAAATTCTTTCAGCCAGACCAAAACTGGGGCTGAAAATCATTTTTGACCGCCATTTTGGTCTGCCTAAACGGATTTCGTGGATTTATAGTACACGTGTCAGGTATAAAGCAATACATTATTACAAACAAATTTTATTGAAATGGATTCAAAAATACAGGTTTTATACGATAAAAACCTTTTCAGGGGCCGATGTCGCAGGTTAACAATAGAAACATGTGTACCAAATTTCGTGAAAAGCAGACCAAAAATTCGACCTACAGAATTATATACACACATACGCGTATTAAGTTGAGAATGTTTCATGTCATTTAATTGTAATTTCTATTTGTGTTTTATTATTCATAAACTCAATATTTTTATTGTCAAAAGCAAATAAATATTGTTATATTGTTATGTCATTTGACTCAAGGGGGTGTTATGAAGCTCAAAAATACAAAACAGTTTTGTTCTAAGACGTTTCGTTCTATTCTGACTGGGACTTGTGGCGTGGTCCTGTAATCCAGCTTCATGGAGGTCAGGTTTTGAGGATGATATAGGTCTAAAGCGGCTCAGATAGTCTCAGTGATCATCTGATGATACCCGCATCAACTCCCACCATCGTTTAGACATATCAGACCATCACCTGTGTGGTTCGGAAGTCACGTTAAGCCGTTGGTCCTTGTATTTCCATTGGTCATTGGGCTATCAATTAACGACCCATTCTAAGGAAGAGTCGGCCTTAGTTTGTAACAAGACTACATCTCATAACTCATTACTACCACTCATCACACTCATCCTTCACCACATATTTGCCTTAAAATACCCTCATGAGAGTGGTCGGCATCTCAATTAGTGATTTAGTGATTTATTTGGCGATGCATATGAAAAACTCTATTTCTAAAGAAAATTTGCTAATAAAATACACAACCTTTACGGATTGCTGTAAAAAAACTGTAAACTGATAACAATCTCTACAAGAATTGTGTTTTTGCTTGAATAAAGCCCGACCGACTGATGAGCGTATTTGTTACATTACCGGGAGAACTCCCCAGTGTTATACAGTGACGTTAACAACATTAGCATCAATGTCTGCAGCACTCTACCTTCTACCTTGGGGTTTACATTGCCACTCACCCTGTATAAACAGCTAGCTCCCCACAGTGACGTCAGAGCTTACACAAATGAGTTTGTATTTTACAAGGAAAACTCGTAGTCCAAGATAGGAGTTTCTAATTTCATCTGTTATTTGAATAAGAGAAAAATCAACACAAATAAAATTGCCTCAAAATTAAATCCAATCAAAGATGAAATTAAATTTTTTGACAATTGTCAAAAATTAGCTTATTTATTCCTTATGGGTTTCAGTGGTGTAAACTATGGTTAGAATTCGTTATTCGTACAATCCTACTGATAAGGGTAGTTTTGGGTCTGTGTACACGATGATAGATTACAGTCCGGTCGTATTTGGGGGAAATATACATGTACGAGAGCACTATAATTTCGGTAACGAGAAAACAATAACCCGGACTGAATTTGATTAGGCAATCCATGTTTTTTAATAAATCTGTAAATATTCGATGTTTTTAAATTCTTACATATTTTTGTTTAAATATTAAACAAGTAGCTTAAATTAACTGATGAGAGTAGAAATACATATGTAGGATGTTAGACTATAACACTATTTGCAGACGATACGGCACTATTATTTAAATTCTTACATATTTTTGTTTAAATATTAAACAAGTGATGTAGTTTAAATTAACTGATACTTAAACATTTTAAACGGTAGCTTAAATTAACTGATGAGAGTAGAAATACATATGTGGGATGTTAGACTATAACACTATTTGCAGGCGATACGGCACTATTATTTAAAAGAGATACGGTATTAGAACTGAGAGAACAAATTCAAAATTATAATGACGTAATGAAAGCGAGGTTTACACTCCTAGCATACACCCTTAATATAGTTATCTTACACTACATTATTTTTGAAACTCACCAATACAAAAACTACTTAAAATTTTGAATACTGCTTTGTGTTCAACCAAAATTATTAAAAAACAATTCAAATAAAATCTAGTTCTTTCAATTCACACCACGTCAAAACATTAATAAAATTAGCTTGAAATATGGTCTCGCTGTGGAGTAGGCTACCATCTTCGGTAACTGATTGGCTTAAACTGAGCTACTTGCTGTCTGCTATCCTATTGTTGGTAGGACCGCCAAATGTCCATTAGAGCAGAGATGCCATCAGCCACGATAGGCTGTGGCACTATAGAAAAAACTTCTTCAGGGCTGGTTGCCAGCTTCTAGAAAGTTAATGCTGTATTCTCTGTTGAAGTTATTACTATTTTTCATTATTTATTGTTACACTCATTCCTGCATCCCTGCTTTAATAGATGGTTGGCAGCACTGCCACCAATAGGACAACAGACAGCAAGTAGCTCAGTTTCAGCCAATCAGTGACTATGGATGATACTCCAAATCGAGACCGACATATTTCAAACCAATCATTATGTTGTTTTGGCGCGGTGTGAAACAGAAGAACTAGATTATAGTTATGACACCAGCCACGAAATCCTAAAAGTTAACTTTTAAATAAAGGAACCGTAAAGTTTTAATTAAAACCTCTGGAATAAAACGTTAAAATGTAAGGCTGAAATGTTTTCAGATACTAAACGATCTATAAGTTTCAAACAACTACGAGTTAAATGGATAAATCCCAACAAACCCATGAACAAATCAACACAAAGGAGAGCTGTAGACTTGTCAAACTTCACCGCACGTGTGTTCTTGAACGGTCCGACACAATCAACTCTTGAACAACTCTTGAACGGCTTATTTCTTGTTTGATCCCCTTACAACCCCTCAGCGTGTGAGTGTGCACTAATTGCGCCCCTGTACTACTCCGTGGAGGGATGAGTGTATTTAGTGACTACGCTACGGAACATTTACTTGCACAGTCTGATAATACTTCCTAGGATAAGACTAGATTTGTATCTTTATGGTAAACTTGATTTGTATTGAAATCGATCTAACAAAATGTATGGTTAACCAACAGGGAGCTATGAATGAAAAATGGTAATTTTCATCTTAAGTTTGTTATTTTTAACCTCATTTTCACCACAGTTCTAAAGATTTTAATAAACTTGTCATTGTCAGATTTCTTTTCAAATGTACGGAACAAAATAGTTGTACATAAATTTACGTATAAAACAAACAAAATGATGTTAGCGGGTAAAGAAACATTATCAGAGACATTCTATATGAAAGTGCCCGATATTTCTGTTTTATATGTAAAAATATGTTAAAAATACTTTTCATATTAAAATCTGACGAAATCAAAAATTAAAATTGGTGGAGAAATAACCTATAGTGGGAAATATGGTTTTAAAGTAACAAACTTAAGCTACAGTTACCATTTTCCATTCACGTGTTTATTAATTGAAAAGATCTACTTGTTAACGTTAGATTTAAATATAAACTTACTAAAGATCTTCACTTAAAATTCCGTAATATTTAGTCTTCAATACGTATAAGGTGTCAAACAACTTCTTGACCCCAAAAAATATTGTTGTCATTTAGAAAAAAGCTGCTTTAGACACATGTATTTTTAGTGCTAAAGTGTCACCTTTACACCCAGGTAAATAAAGTATTGTTTTGATAATATTTTCTCTATAGGAAAAAAGATCATTTTAACGATCTTTTAGTGGCATGGACATCAGCTGGTTCAACGAGTTTGTTTTGATTATTTTGAATTTTAACACCGACTTTTAGTTAAACCAGTGTAACATCTGTTTCTTCAAACATTATAATTCAGACTGATGCGTTCAAAATGATGATAAATTATTATTTATAATATTAAAACATTTATTGACATTTATTTTTCATTATTTTTGCATTATGACAAAAAGTGTCACTTTAGGACCTAGTGATGAAATATACTATTTCCTTTGAGTTTTGTCGAATTCCGATTTGGCCCGGAGGCTCTCGGTTAAATACCGATGTGCTGCGGAATAAAACCTCCAACTCCTTTGTTATCCGGCGTTGGTGGAACAGATTGGGACATAAATATCACAGTTGTGGTCGGCTAACAATGGTTCCACTGTCACCGTTACTCACTGCAACTGTTACAGTCGCAACCGTTACTGTGTGCTACCTGTTATTTCTGATAACGTATTAGTATACTTAGTCAACCTACTGAGTGACTATCGGAAACTGATTTTAATTTGACAGTAACCTGAACTGTCAAAATGGAAATGGACATTTGTCAAGCTATGGTAGTAAGTAAGGTAACTTACAGAGCTAAAGACGACACAGGAAAATATACTGTTTAGAGCCTAAATTTAAACTATTGACATCTCAGGCCAGGCAAATGAATTCTAGAATCAGTATATTTCAACTACTTTTGGTCAGAAACTTCAACTGAAAGGGATTTCCGGACAAAGAGTTGGGAAATTCAGGAAAATATGGGATCACCTGAAAACCGGAAACATCTAATCCCAATGGATTCTAGAGGACATTTAGTCTATTTTTGTCAGAAACTTCAAACGAAAGTAATTTCCAGACAAAGAGTTGGGAAATCTAACCACCTGAAAACCGGAGACATCAAATGCATTCTAGAATCAGGATATTTCAACTATTTTTGGTCAGAAATTTAACAGAAAAAATAGTTTCCAGATAGAAATAGAGAATTGGGAAATCCAAGAAAAGGTGAGAGGAACCAACCAAAATACCGGGAAATCCCAACTTAAGAAGAATTTTTAACAAATACATTTGTGTGTTGGGTTTAAAACACTTCATTTAACAAATTATTAGTTTGTTTACGTTTGGGACAAATGGGCCGACAATCATTTCTAACGTCTAGTGTGGAATTTCCTTCCGGTGGCTGTGCATAAATATGGATTTTTTGTGTTATCTTTTTCAGTTGGTCAGTCTGATTCACGGCTGTGATTGGTCGCCCACTGCTCTGAACCAGCCAGCTTGGCGGCTGGCCAGGGAGTCAGTCAGTGGATCTATTGATTTATCTTTTTTCGTTTTTGTACTGTTTTCTAGGCTAGCTGTTATAAAATTAACAAGTTTAAGGAAAAAAGTTAAGGTTACTTGGTGGTGAGTGACTGGTCAGCTTGCGCTGATTACTTTTAGGCTAGCTTTAGCTTTTTTCCTAATGTTTTAGGTTACTTTTCACCTAAAGACGGGGCCAGATTCTAGACCCCGAAACGTGTTTACGTTTTTTTCACTCAAAATTATGGAAACTCCGTAGTAATATTTTAACCACAGTCAAACTTATGTTAGGCTATATTAAAAAATATATTCTAAATGGGTACAGTTACAATACACTATTGCTATGCAGCTAAAGACTTTATTTTTGCTAAAAAACCTCCTCTTTCTACGCAGAAAAAAACACGAAAGAATAAAAAGAGTACTCTCTAAAACCGCCATTTATCACTCGGTAGGCCATAAGGCCGAGTTTGGCAATAGCGGGCATGCCGACATGAACCTTATGTCTCTACCCCTGCTTGATGCCTTCACTACCCCAGCAATTACTTTGTCGACATCATTTGCTGCAGACGTTATGAGATGGTTTTATACGCCAGCCGGTCGTAAGGCAGTTATGTATCTTACAGTATCCACAACTGGCAGAATATAGCGCGGCCGTCATTAGTTGACCGATGTAATGTCTTGTTGATGACGTCAGTAAAGCTTATCGTGTAAAATGACTATTATGTCAAAATAATGATGTTTTGAAAACGCTTTTTCTAGGTACGCCTTAGTACGAGTATTATAACTGCGAAACATTATTCACTTTTGCAAACAATTATAACTAGAAAAAAAACAAAACACAGTATACTTTTTATTAGAAAACTATATCATTTTCGTCAAACAAACCATTTAGTACAGATATAGTTTTGAAGCAAGACTAATAATGTGTTCAACAACTTAAAAAACTATGAATAATAATTCCTAAAAAGATAATAAGTGTAACTAATTTTAGTAAACAGTCGTCTAGAAATAGATTAGGTGCGTCAACCGTTGCTGTTATTTCATGGTCGGTTTTAAAGTAAATAAACTCGTAAAATACTGGAGTTCTATAATACTGGAAATCCTTATAACATAATACTGGATTAAATAAGGAAATAAACTAATTTAGAAATTGAAAACTAATATTTTATAACATTTTTGGACGAGATCTTTAAATATCGGTGATATTATCTTTGGGTCCTTAACAATATGTTATCGATTACTAATCTACTCAATCTACTAGATTAGTAATCATTAGTGTTACGTTGTTAAATAACTATTTTATCTTTGTCCAACTGTGTTAAAATATTGAGCTATTAAATTTAAAACTATCTTTGTACTGATTTCGTAGTTTTCATTTGCAGTTTAAATATTTTGTACCATCTGCATATATTGTTAGTGATTTTTCGTTATTGTATTCATCATACAATTCTAGTACTGTTCAAGTACATGACAAACAGGATTGGACCTAATAAACGCCCTTGTGGGACGCCACGTTTTATCTCGGTAAGTTTGAAGATGTACTTTTCTCTTTGTTTGAGGTCCTCAAATAAGAGAGTTTCCTACCACTGTTGTAATTACTAGCAAAACTTAAATCACTATTTGAGATGCCGACCACTCTCATCAGGGTATTTTAAGGCAAATATGTGGTGAAGGATGAGTGTGATGAGTGGTAGTCATGAGTTATGAGGTGTAGTCTTGTTACAAACAGGCCGACTCTTCCTTAGAATGGGTCATTAATTAATAGCCCAATGACCAATGGAAATACAAGGACCAACGGCTTAACGTGACTTCCGAACCACGCAGGTGATGGTCTGATATGTCTAAACGATGGTGGGAGTTGATGCCGGTATCATCAGATGATCACTGAGACTATCTGAGCCGCTTTAAAACTATAAAGCTATATATATTTATATTATATTAAGCTTGAATATACTAAACCAATTTCATTGAAACATAAATGCTAAACTAGTGTACACACGAATTTAGTGAGCACATAAAATAATGCGAAATACGACAACATTACAGGGAAAGGGTAGTTTCCGGCGCCCGTTGCAACAAAGCTGCTCACAGCAACTTCCGGTCAAATCTGCATCCGGTCCGCGCGCGGATTTGTTCATTTCCTGCTCAAGCGGCGCTCAGCAGTACTATCAGCAGTAAAACGAGTGTTTATGCATGTCAGATTAGTGCTGAGTCATATATGTACATCGCACATGGGAGAAATGAAACCTTAAACTGTGTAGGCTCAACGAGTACAAATTCTGAAATAATCTAAAAGTTATTGTATCCAGATTATAATTGGACGTGTTAAATCACCTGGCATACAGAGTTGACAAGACACTTTTTAACTAATGTATAATTATTACGGCATCACTTGTTTGAAAGGAAAGTAACGGTTTTGTTCACTAGTCCTACAGAAAACCTTAAAACACTCTTTTTACCTTGTAATTTTAAATTATATAGATCCTCTTCCACGCCTTCTTCGTACAATTTTATATTATTATTTGACTTTGTAAATCAAATCAAATAAAAATCGTTAAGATCTCAATCTAGCTATGAAATTAACTCATAAACACTTTAAAATCTTTAGTAAAACAAAAGCCCTTGGTAAAAAGGGTAAAGTTTGTCTTTTTTAACGAGGCGAAGTTAGGACTACAAAGTCCTCTCTACCACTCAACCTCGACCTTTACCTAGCGTTACCGTTTTAGTCACACCGGAGTGATGAGCGCGCGATACCAATCCGCCACGGATCCGCTAAATTTTGGATTTTGGTAAACTTTAATGTTAGGCATTGAAATTTCTAGAAACTGACAAGTCCTGAAGAAGTAGTTTCGATAGTGTCACAGCCATTGAAAACATTGACAACCCTGCTTCTATGGACGGTTGGTAACTCTGTCACCAATATGGTAGCAGAAAAGTGGCTTAGTTTCAGCAAAAAAGTGGCTGAGGTTGGTACTCCACGACGAGACCAAAATATTTTAAACTAATTAGTATTTGATTTGCAGAAGATTAAAAACAACAAGTCTACGAATATATGCTTATATTTTGCTACTTGCATAGCTTATTCATAGCCAAGCAAAAACTATAAAAATCCCTTTCAAAATGTGTTTTATGATGTTTTGAAGCGATGTGAACTGGAAAAACTAGATTATAGAAGCACAAATATACTATGGTACGTACAACTCATTTCCTATTCGTTGAGATTATTCGAAAGTGCAAAAGTACCTACCAATTTTAAAAGAAAATCTACCCCTTACAAAATATCTTAAAATAAACTATAACATTTTCCGGATGGTGTCCTGGGCCTCCTTCTGTTAGGTAGGTATACAGCTTCAATTCGCCCAAGGAAATAACTGTCAAAACACAACGAAGCTTCAAGTCACAAACACGTGTATTATCCTGTAACTCACTTCCTTATCGCTGAGAGGATTCCGGGTGCAATAAAGTATCTATCAGGAGTCCAGAAGGGACCAGTGACAAACGCTAATGTCCAGTAGGGACCAGGGACAGGGACACTGATCCCTAGGGAGAGGGTTGGTCGCATCATCCCCTCCACCCTTATCCATAACACTGTTAACTCCATCGTTGTCGACTTATCAATACTCAGTGAATGGTGACGGAATAGAGGATATATCCTGCCTCTACTGGAGAGAACGAGAGTTCGAGGTTCCACAAGGTTCTTCTTTTCGTCCTTTTCTGTTTACGCGATATTTGTTGTTTTACTGACTTGGCTAAGGTCTGGATAGTAAAATGGGGTCTGTAAGGTACATTTTTACAGTGAATTCTGTTATAGTGGATTTTGTTTTCTTAACTTCAAGAGTGAAATGAACCATTACAAAGCCAATTGAGTTTGCCTAGTTTTCCATACTTTGTTAATTAGGTCTTGCGCAAGACTTTCACATAGTTCATTGGTCGGAAAAATCAAACTCCATCAATTTTATTGACAAATTGACTTGAGCTTTACCTAGTTCACTGATATTTTAACTTTCAACGATAGGATATAACTTGGCGCACACTTGCTTCCGCAAGCCTAACCTTATTTGATCAAAATTTTCGTCTTATTTTTCAGTCAGGTGGTGGTCACCGCACTACCAATAAGCTTATTCCTTCAATAAGCGACCGAACAGTTAAAAGTAATTGATTTTAGAAAAAGTAAGTTAATCGTTCAAAGAAAAAACTGGGATTTCTACTTTTGAAGCAAACTTTAAAGCTAAATCGTCGAGTTTGAAAGGTAACTTAAAAAGGTTTGTTCTAGGACTGTAGTCACAATTACACCGCCGTAAAAACTTGCATTGAAGCGATCACTACGCAGCTAAGAGCGGACTCTTTCCTTGTATATGTTAAGGAAACCTGTAAATACAAAATAATACATTTAGTTCAACATTTACGTCATGGATTGTTAGCTAAGTTCAGAGTGTGACGTAGGATATTGACAAGCCGGTATACAGGGTGGTAATTAAGTAACGCTCATGTAGGTCAACTGCTATTGTACACTAATGGCTTGATATGAGACACTAAACCACACCCATTAGCTGGTTACGTAGCTTCCTTGTATACTGTGACATTGTTGTTACAGCTACTCTGTCTATATACTACATAATGTGCTATACATTACAAGTGGTTGAACTGCAGCACTGACCGTATCTGAGATCCTTGTCGGTGGGGATGTTGCCGTTGGGTTCCAGTCGGTCCAGGAACTCGTCTGAGTATCCGTTGAACGGCAACTTGCTCACTTTGCGTGCATCATTCAGCTCCGGCTCGTCCTTGGAGATCGCTGCAACACAACACAACGCAGTGTTAGTGGCAAGTGTATAGTGGTTAAGGCTGTGGGAGCGCTGGTCGCGCCAAACTCTGCCGCTAGGGCCGCGCCACCCGTCCGGGTTTTGAAGTTGGCTTCTCGCTGTTGCGTATAAGATGATTAACTGCGTTACATAAAAAACAAACTTTACTCATATTTCTAAATATGTAACATTTTATAATTTTGTATATTTTCAATTGGTTTGAAAAAATAAAGTAAATCTTGTAATTTGTATTATAAGAAACATACGGTAAAATCTCGTCAACAGTTTTATGGACAGCTTTAAATCAAATGATAAGTTAAACAAGGCAAAATCTTATAATACTACGAAATGAGTCACATTCAAACCATCATCATTTTAGGGTCGAAACGTTTCCATACCACAATTTTGAATCAACGAATTATCTTTTCCGTTGTATTTTGTCCAAAACCAGCTAGCAAGAAGTATTTCATGAACTTTCACTTAAACAGTTAAGACTTAAAATGACATGCGCACTAAATAATGTACAGTTAACAACGCATATAAAAATAAATTGTTATTACAAATAATTAACAGCTATAAATAGATAACAGGACGTTTACTTGACATCAATAGTTTACTCATGACACTAAATATAATTTAACAAAAAATTAATAAATACAGACATAAAATAAATAAATAAAATGCAATTGAATTGAGCTCACCCTCCCCCCAGACCAAGGCATTCAAGCGTTCCTGGGCTGGACGCCAACACAGAGCTGCCTTCAAGTAAAAGGCAGCCGGCTTTTCGCCAGCCCACACTGATCATGAATAACCAAGGACCGGAGAAGAAAGCCCAAAGCTATTGAATGGTTATTATTTAAATATTAATTATAATTGAAAAATTTATCAATATTTCAAAGCTATTTCAATCTGGGGCGCATTCGGTACTCTGCAAATAATTTGAACTGCCACATTTTTTACTATTACTGTCCAAACCATTCATACATTATAGTCTATAGTGTAACACAATGAACATGGAGGCAGGTTCCTTATGTACTGCTAAAAAAACTTCACCGTCAAACGTGTAGTCAAAAATATATCAACGGTTTTGCACATGACGAAAACTCGTAAATAAAATAAGCTTTTGACAACGTCAAGCCTTGTGTTGATCCCTCACAAGCTCTGGTCTTTGATTAAGTCCTGCCGAAGGGGAGGAAACAGGACAAAGAATTTAAACAAACAACCGAAATTACGAGACACGACAAACTTTCCCTTTCACCAGTGAAAACCTCTCTTTTAATCAACCTAGTGTATCCAACAGACGAAAGAGGACCTAACTAGAAGATAACTTGATATGCTTCTTTGTGTAATAAATTTTTCTTATTTCGATTACTACTGAATTTTCAACGTGTTTTTATTAGTCTTTTGAGGTTGAGTGGTAGAGAGGACTTTGTCCTCGTTAAACAAGACAAACTTTACCTTTACCTATTACTCTAGATTAATTAATTCTTGGTTGACAAAAGAAAACTTGGACCTAAACAAAATCACAAATATCCCCATTTTGGAATCATAGTAAGTTTTGTGATGTATGTACCTTCGCCCTCGTTTGTAAGTGAGGGACATACATATAAAATGGAAATCTTAATCGGCTGGAGACACAAATAATATTTAAATTTTCCGTACAGACTGTTCAACTATTTACAATATTTACAGTGTAACACGTTTCGTTCATTTTACATCGAGCATCCTCAGTGGACTTGCTGAGACTGGTTCAGATATCTGTAGCTCCTCATCTGCTGCCAACTGCTTCCTTCTTACGCCAGGTGTAACAACCGTCGGCATACGTGATGAGGTACAGCGAACACGATTGGTCGAAGCTGCCGCTATCAACCAATAGACGCCGACGAACTTCACGCACGATTAAATCTGTACGTAGCTAAAGCACAGTTGAGCCAATGGGAGTGCAGAGAGATCTTAGGCCGCGGGGATCGTCCAATGGAGTTCGTAGGCGTCTTTGTGTTTGTAGTACCTTAAATCGTGTTTGTAGTACCTTATTACGTTTGAACACACCACTTTTTATTCAATTAAAGGTACAATTAAACATTTTCAGAAAGGAAAATTTTTAGATCCATTGAGGAGCACGTTCTGTGGATTACGAACGGTTGAACAGGTTTTATTTACTAGTTAAAATATCTGCAGTTTTTCTAAAAAAGGGGAGAAACAAGTTCTAATGGGTATTTTGTCTTAAAACTCTTTTTAACAATTTAAATTAATGGTCAAAGTTAAATTAACATAACGTAACCAGATCGTAGCTTAGTAGCTTTGTTAAAAAACATTTTTGAATTAGTCTTTCTTTTAAGAAAGGAGGACAATAGTAAAAATAGTAGTTAAAAATGTAACTCTTACACTTTCGCGGCCCCTGTCACAACTTGATTGTGTTTGTCCGGTTCTCACCGTGTCAAAAATCATAATAAGTGTTGGAAATATTTCGGTCTCGATGTGAAGTACCTTCTTTATTCACTAACTGATTGAACCAATTTGACGCGGTGTGACCCGGATGAACTAGATTCTAGTCCAAAATATTTTTAAAAGTGTAAAAACACTGCTAAGACATATTTACACCTTGACATTTATAATAATGTTGCCTCCCCTCCCTACAAAAACACTAACATTCTCCGTCCCACAAGTTTATCGAGCAAACAAGCTGATATCTCAAGCTAAGCTTATCGGCAGAAGCTTAGCTAACAAGTTTAACCGCTCGTCGCTTAGCGAACTCTTGCCGTTAGTTAACTCTAATAACTCCTCATCTTCTGCAATTATACCCTCGTGTAAACATTTACTTCTCACCGACTCTACCTAACTGAGGAGGGTTTGACACTGGGTAAACAGTTTAGCTTATTTGTGACTGTGTAAATGTTGACTCTTCTCGTGAGGTATGGTGATAAGTGTGAAGTCGCCTTCGTAAATGTCAAGTGTTGGTTGATTTTCATAAAATCTTACTAGCGATTTTACAAGTGGTTGATGTTTTAGTTGGTCAAATTTCACGATAAGATTAACACTTAGGCTTTTCGGGCCGATGTCACAACCATAATCTAGTTCTTCCGCGCGTCAAATTGTATAATTAGTTTGAGATATTTCGGCCTCGCTGTGGAGTACCATCGTCACTGGCTGAAACTGAGCTACTTGCTGCCTGCTGTCCATTGGAGGAGGGATGCCAAGAGAACATCACGATAGTTGCCATCCCTCCTCCAATGGACGGTTAGCAGCCTGCCACCAATAGGACAGCAGACTGCAAGTAGCTCAGTTTCAGCCAATCAGTGACTGTAGATGGTACTCCACAGGGAGGCCAAAATATCAAAACTTAATAATGAAGTTTGGACGCGGTGTGAACCGGAAGAACTAGGTTTTAGTTAACGATAAGAGTTTACCCAGTTTCAACTGATTCTTTACCCGGTTGACATAAACCGGTATAGATTGTTTCTCGTACCATTATCTTTATGGCATCGCGGTACGGGCCAAAAAGTGACCAAGCTCTATGGAAAGTCAATATAATATTTTGGGCAAATTCCAAGCCGATGTACTGAATTCGAGTTTTATTTAAACAACCTTATGTTTAAAACGTAAACTTACTGTACACGTAGAGAATTTCCATTCTAAATATTTTTATTTCATATTAACTGCATGGCCAAACGCTCAAGGTCACCTAGGCAGAGCCAACCCTTAAAGTACACAGATAATTGGAATATGCTGTTCCTTTTTGACCTGGGGCGCCAAATAAATTCCGTGAAATTCACTTCATGGCGGTTTGAAATTTGGGATAATTAACTTAAAAAATACTTCCATTTTGGATGGAACCGATCTTTTCGGATCGTGTTTCCGGTATAATTCTTTAACAAATGAGTACTTTAAATTAATTCCAAACAAACGGCAAGATGGCAATTTCTGTTACCCGCGAACCGCGAACAGTTACTGCAGAAGCAAAAGACATTCTTTGTTTAAAGTTTGTTGTTGACGATGGGAGAATTTCAGAGTTTAAACTATTATTGCGGACATTTTCCATTGTTAGTGAGCAAGATGATCACGACGTTTCGGGATCTGCAATCTGATCTCGTCTTCAGGTGAAAAATACATGTCGGATAACCCTACAGATGGCCACATAACGCCGGCTGCAGTATATAAGGTAAAGGTAGTGCATATTTCACTGGGAGACAGGAATGGTCGGACTTGAGGGTTTACGTGATAAAATATGGTTACAACCGGGAACGGCACTAAATACTGGGATATGTTTTCATCGCAGTCGGGTAAAATACTGCCCCTCTATCAGTGGCTCTTCTCTCAACGTCTTTGCGTTTATATCTGCTGTTTTCCCCGTACACTGGTGGACATTAAATAAACAGGGTGTTCAGTAATTAGGGGATCAAACTTTCCCAGGTGATTTGTTAGGTCATAATAAACAAAAAATGTCATATAACACATAGGTCCATCTCGCTTAGTTTTCCGTCTGTCTGTGTTTTTCACTAAATAATTTTTATCTCCGAGGTTAATTAAGTTACAAGCTTAAAATTTGCACATTTGTTAGTATAATTAATACCAATATTTCAAAAATAAATTTGACTAGTTTTCACTTCCAGTTGAAAAATGGCAGCCATATGAAATTTTCTAAGTTTAGTAACTCAAAACCCTTAAATTTTATGATAAATACAGAAGGAAAACAATAAGTGGCAAATGTTTTTATGAACATTTTTGAGTCAAGTTCGTTGTGCTACGATAAGTAATAACTCACCTCTATTTACATTTGAGAAACATATGTAAATAAAGGTTTGTGCTCAGGAAAACTTTAGATACTCAGTTTTACTTATCACAGCACAACAAACTTGGTCAGCACACCTTTATTTACATATGTTTCTCAAATGTAAATAGAGGAGTGTGTTCAGGAACACTTTAATATCTCCGTTATAACTTATTGCAGCACAACAAGTTGGTCATAAAATGTTTATAAAAACTGTTGCCACGTATTGTTATTCGTCGTTATTTGTTTATTATGACCTAACAAATCACCTGGTGAAGTTTGATCCCCTAATTACTGGACATTCTGTATAAGCCCTAGAATGTTTTAAGGAATAATAACTAATATTCTTTGAAGAAATATGTGTAGTAAGATAGTATAACGCAAGACAAGTCATCCAAATTACCAATGTTTAGGGAAATAACATTTATTTCTAGTAAGTTTTAAATTTGAATTAAGTGTCCCATGAACGATAGTGAATTTAACTGTTCCAATCTTGCACAAACTTAAAAGAAACATCTAAACTTAAATATTTCCTATTGGTCGAGAGAGTAGGTCTACCACTGCATTTCAAATCAGATCTAGCCTTACAGTTATTAAAAATTAATTCTGGGACTGACAATAAACGTTGTCTCATAAAACTGGTGCTTTAAATGCGTTTTTGCTTTATATTTAAAAATTAAAAATTCTTTTCCATGCCTTTTAGACATAATATTGTGTATTTCGATTAATTTATCTTTCTGTTTAAAGGGCTCTAGAGTTACCTTAAGCTGAATGATGAATTTGTGAACTGCAATGGAAGAAGTATTTTTGAAAAGCATCCTAATCTAGTAAAAGAAAATACACATTTTTAAATTTTAAGTATACCTTTTACAGTGAAATTATATTTTCCCTCTTAACAAGTATTAAAACCTCAGAAAGTTAACATTATCGGAGAAAATACCAAAGATATTTCAAAGAAACAACTCAAATATCGACGCCCACTAACAAACAACTAATTATACCGAGTAAACTTATCGGCAAAACCGTACTGCAGTAAAGAAACCGACTATATCCAGAAGTAACTGGAATAAACTGGATATTTCCGACAACAGGTAAACCTGGGGTGCGGATCATAACTGGCTGAAATTCAAGGAAACATTACACAAGGGCACGCAAACTTTTCATGATTCACTCAATGAATTATTCAACTTAGAGCATTTACTCAGTTTAACCAATTATGCTAAAGCGGTCAATTTATAATACGATAATTGTTATTTAAAATTAATATTAAACTTAACACGCAAAGATAAAGGTTTATTTTTACACTATCACGATAAGACATTTATGATAAAGCAAGTTATCCCTTATAATACAAAGCGTTTAACACTTTAAAATTGTATAACAAAACACCCTTATTAAAATAATATTGTGTATAGAAAAAATTATAACGAAATTTCATTTGAAAATAAGTATTATGATAATGGTGTTTTGTTTTATACACATTTATTTAATACCTAAATAATATTTTACCACTAGGTCCTAAAGTGAGCTTTACTCAATAAAAGAAAAAGTCATCAAACCTTTATTAATTCTTAAGCTTTTCATGGCTGGTGTCATCACTAAGATCTAAGTTCCGGTTAAACCGCGTCTTAGTTGAATTACAAATACGTTAGACGTTTTGACCTCGCTGTGAGTCATCCTCAGTAGCTGTTGACTGGCCGAGACTGGATTGGCCGGCCGCAGCGTCTTCTTACTCGTATACCCAAGCGGTGGGGTATATAAGAAGGGGTCAAGTCAGCTACTGAGGATGACTCTCCACAGCGAGGTCAAAACGTTTAACAGTATTTGTAATTCAACTGAGACGCGGTTAAGCCGGAAGCCTTAGATCTTAGTCATCAAACCTTTTTTCCCTAGAATAAAATTGCACTTTAATTCGCCTATACTTTTGTCTAAAGCAGCTGTTTTAGAATGATTATGTTTAGATTATGTTAAAACATAAACAGATTATTCTTATCAGTCATCATTATACAATTTAACTAAAATCTAGAAACAAAAATTTTTTACTAAGGTAACATTCCACGAGTACGAAATAGCAAGGCTTAACCCACAAAGCCACATAAAAACATTTACCGAAGCTCACAAAAGCAAGCGCACACAATACCACAAACGTTCTGCAACGTAAACTTTCACATTCATCCGACAAAGGAAATTAGGACACGAATATTTACTTTGTTAAAAACAAAACTTGCACAGCACCGGAGAAGAAAAGAATGCAAAGAGAATAGACCACAGAGAACAACCCCTCCCCACCCCCGCCCCGGCTGAGTTCCCGCCAAAACTTTACTTTATTTCCGGTTCCGGTCGGTATTATGCAAATGACGTCACTCCTTTGCGTTCCTAACCTCAAACCCAGCTTTAAACTTTCCTTTAAAGCATTAAATTAGCCGACAGACATTTTCTGCTCGCCCAGCTTTAAACTTTCCTTTAAAGCATTAAATTAGCCGACAGACATTTTCTGCTCGGAACTCTCTTTCAGGAAAGTTTGGGGGATTAAATAGACTGTAAAATATTAATTCGGTTATAAAATGAAGAGTTTAATTCCTAAAGAACAATATTCAAGAACGTAATTTGTATTCAGATCAACATTATTTAATCCATTTTTACCTTTCCTGCGAATTTACAAATGATGGCTAATCTGATGAATTGACAGATCATTATTTGATAAATTAGATGTTATTAGATGGATAAAATCGAATTACATATTCCGCTGTAATAGCAAAAACCAATTTTTGGTCGCCGTTTTGAAACGGCTCGATACATGTTTATAATTTTATGTATATTGATGTATGATAACAAAAAGCATATTGGTTTCAAATTTAACCATAATTGGACAAAATGTACTGTTTTTCCAAATAGAGATGACACAAATGCTCAAAACGTATTCTGGGGGTCAGGATCGGTACTCATTTCATGGTCCCGGCCTTGGGTCTCACTGTCGCCTTGACTAATTTTCCCAAAGGAAATTCGATAAAAAATGTTTATGAAATGAAAATTAATCGTTATAGGCCTATGTTATAAAAAGAAATGTTTTACAGGAGAAGAAACAAGTGGCACGGCGCTCGCAGACAAACTAGATACGTGGCTGTACTGCGGGAATTGTCTGGGGAGTTTTGCAGGCGCTGAGCAAATAATTCTCTTGCCTTGGCACACCAGCTACTACTCAAGTGGATGGCTCTTGCTCAAGGTGCAGGAATTCTATTTATTATTTTATTTATTACATATTTCTTTTCACGATGAGCTTCTTGCCAATTCTGCTGCTCGGAGTGTCCCCGGGTTTTGAGCTCTGGCAGGTACCTGAGCAGGGTTCACGTGTTATGGGGATGGGGATGAATCGATTTTGAGTTTGAGCGCTCAGAGAGGGGAGGTGTAGTGACCTCTTTACACACTGAACTCTTGACGCCTGGCTTATTTCGGTTTGTTTCCACTCGTGACACCTTAGTCATGGTAATTATAGTAATTTACCAGCTGATCAAAATTCTATTTTATGATGACATAATCAAAATAAAAAATATATTAAAATATGTAGGATTAGTTTTTTTTTAAAGTGCGGAACACCGAACTTCCACTTGAATGTCTTCAGGGATGACCTACAATACTTTTCATCGTACTGAAATAAGTTGTGTGTTGATTATCAAACTTTAATTAAATGAAGAGACACATTGGGTTTAAAAGCTTAAAGAAATGTTTATTGTGCAACATTAATTATTACAA
This sequence comes from Matsumurasca onukii, assembly GCA_018831715.1. Taxonomy (NCBI): domain Eukaryota; kingdom Metazoa; phylum Arthropoda; class Insecta; order Hemiptera; family Cicadellidae; genus Matsumurasca; species Matsumurasca onukii. The sequence goes on from CM032067.1 coordinate 3,928,562, forward strand.
ATCGTATATTTGATTTATGACTTAATTACTGAGTTCAAGACAATGACATTACACTAAGTACAAAATCATTCATCACCTTCAAAAGACAAAATAATTATTTTTCTTTGACGTTACTGTATTTATTTTTAACAATCTCGCTTATTATAAATATGTCTAATTGGACACTTTGGTACACAAATAGACAGAATTCAAAAGTAGACTGAAGGTTAAAATTTCTTTAGAAGATATATCAACAATTTTGAAATAAACACTTTTAAACAAAAAAAATTAGATGACTTAAAAAAACACAATAAATTAAAAATCATCTGTACATATTCATTTACATCCGTATCATTCAAATTATGTTCTACTCTAAACAGGCTTTGAAATTGTCCTACTCTAAACAGGCTTTGAAATTGTCCTACTCTAAACAGGCTTTGAAATTGTCCTACTCTAAACAGGCTTTGAAATTGTTCCTCACTCTAAAACAGGTTTTGAAATTGTTCCTACTTAAACAGGCTTTGAAATTGTCTACTCTAAACAGGCTTTGAAATTGTGTTTTACTCTAAACAGGCTTTGAAATTGTTTTACTCTAAACAGGCTTTGAAATTGTCTACTCTAAACAGGCTTTGAAATTGTCTTTTCTTAAACAGGCTTTGAAATTTTTTCTACTCTAAACAGGCTCTTGAAATTGTTCTTATTTCTAAACAGGCTTTGAAATATGTCCTTCTCTAAACAGGCTTTGAAATTGTCTTCTTAAACACCTTTGAAATTGTTTGTTCTAAACCGGCTTTGAAATTGTTCTACTCTAAACAGGCTTTAAAATTGTTCTACTCTAAACCATCTTTGAAATTTTTCTACTCTAATTGGCTTTGAAATTATGTCCTACTCTAAACAGTCTTTGAATTTTACTACTTTAAACCGGCTTCTTTTACTATCAACAACGATAGTTAATCCAGTCAACGATGGCGTATTTCAAACAATTATCTGTTTCGAGGAAACAAACTAGTATATTAGTGTGATACATATGCAGATCAGTCCCTGAGAAGGTACACTGACGAGAATAGAAAGGTCACAGGTCAGGTAACTAAGCAACAAGTCGCCTGACGTCATCCATTGTAACGTGAACAGACTGTGTACATCAAACATGTAAGCGGCTGCCAGCTGTGTGATCAACGTTGAAAACATGATCAGCTGATAACCACACAGATTTTAACTAAACCACAAGTATTTAAATATTTCATTCGTGGAATATATTTCTTTGATTAGAGTTGGTTACGTTGGAATGAAATAGCAAAATAATAAATCTTAAGGAACATAACACAGCCGCGACGCGTAGCCACAAGCGCTCGCTATCGTGACCCCAGCGAATTTTCTACAACGGGGAGTAATTTGCACCATTTGCCATTTTGGAAGGGAAGGGCGTTTTAAAAATTTGGGTTTCGATTTTGATTAAACTTGACACGACTTTTCGCCGCTATCTAGGTATTGCTAATTGGATTTTGGTACACATGTAGGGTACCCTGTGGAAAAATGTATACAACTCATTTAATCGAAATCGGATGATAAATACAGTTTTGTAGCATAACGCCCCTGTTAGGCGAAAACGCCCCCCCCCAGATCCACTTCCGGTGACCGATTTTGCTGGTTTTTTGCTACAGATGTCACTGTCAGTCAGCATTGTTAACATAGAAAGTGTATTAACTTTTATAACTGAATTTTCAAATATGTATGTATTTATATACAAAAAATTAAAAAGCTATGTATTGAGTATTTCTAATAATGTTTTTAAAACAAGGTTAAATATAGATTTGCAAAGGCAAATCAAATTTATCTCCATTACATTAAATATGCTTAAATTTTCGACTTTTACATTTTCTTTTTTAATACATGATTGTGTGAGGTTTGCAAGGTTTTGTGCGTTATTCAGATATGAAACCCTTCTTCATGAAGGACTCAAGTATTCCATGTTTGTCAATGTTTGCAAATATTCCTTCGTCACGGACTCGAAATCCAACTCCATTTTCCCTTTTCGTTCTCACAACTATGATATGTTACAATTTTACACATATCATGTTTCTTGCTACGGTTAACATTATGACTGTGTCATTTTCGATTGAATTTTAAGATCTTGGAGTCAATAGATAGGTTCATAGGTTGACTTAAAATTTTTCACAATTTTCCTTTGAATAAGATATTATTTTAAAAAATACCTTGGTTTGCCAAACATTTGAAATGATACGTTTAAAAATGGAGTGAGATAACAGTTTTGTTTGCAAAAGTGGTCTTACTTAGATTAAAAATAATGTTATGGTACGTAGATTGCCCGCAGATGCCGAATGGCTGAGGCAGAAACCCAAAAATAGTTGCGGCAGTCCAAGCACAAATAGCTCTGCGGTGGGATTCGAATAGAGCCACTGACGCACGTTCGTTCATACTCTAAGGTCGCACGTTTTTGGTCTCATTTAGTCATCGACATCGGACAAAAGTGGAGCATTTGGACCGGAGGAGAAATACGGCGAGAGACGGCAGCGCTATCTCTGCTCGGGCTGCCGAACTATGTTGATTTTGCTGCCTCAACCGTGTGGCACCTATACGCAGTCTACTTATTATAACATTATCTTTGGTTATATCCAGTAGTCATTCTTCCGCTCGAACTGCGCAGCCCGTATACAAAACTTTAATTAGCTCAGGGATATTAACACTGCCTGGACTGTTGCCAAATTGAATCTACCGTTGAAGAGCAAAATTGGTTGAAAGTTGTACGGAACAGAAGTTAACTGAATTATATCTGGGATTGTTCCTTGCTGGGAGCTATCCTACCGTACAATTGACAAGTTGATACATCCGTTCCATCTAATACACAAACACAACATGACATAACACGTAAAACATCAAAATTTGGTCATTTATTCTTTGGAAAAACTACCTACATGTATTAAATCAACTATACAGTACGATAAAAAAAATGACGTTTGACTTGTTTAACGAGGCGAAGTTAGGAGTTACTACCATTCAACCTCGATCTTAACCAGCGTTACCGAAAAGTCACTCAACAATTTGTTGGTGGTTACGGCGGGGATCGAACCCTGTGATGAGCACCGAAGTTGCGCGTGTTATTACATATTTGCTACGGGTCCGCAGCACAATTGAGTAAGCAGCATACAATCGTCAATAGTTTGTCTTGAAATTGTAAGTGAAGTTATTCATTCTTTTACATGTGAAATGAGTAGTTCAGTCTTTTTACTCCAGGCTTGTATCGAAACTAGAGTTCTGTTAATCCCGGATATTCTAATGATTCTGGATGATATAGGTCTAAAGCGGCTCAGATAGTCTCAGTGATCATCTGATGATACCCGTCAACTCCACCATCGTTTAGACATATCAGACCATCACCTGCGTGGTTCGGAAGTCACGTTAAGCCGTTGGTCCTTGTATTTCCATTGGTCATTGGGCTATTAATTAGTGACCCATTCTAAGGAAGAGTCGGCCTTAGTTTGTAACAAGACTACACCTCATAACTCATTACTACCACTCTCATCACACTATTTCACCAAATATACCCTCATGATGAGTGTGTCGGCATCTCAAATAGTGATTCGGACAGTGAGTGATTGAACGTTCAGTCGTGACTGACAACGAAATATTCACAGGGAAAATATTGTCCGCAATTCATGATCACCAAAGCTACAACTCTAATTGATGGTTGGAATAAGCAGTATATTTACTATTATTATGTGTGATTTATTTTTAACAGAAACAATTAATCTGGAAGTATGCGACACACTATAGCTGACCGGATAAGCAAATTGTTAGGTTAGGTTAGGTAGGTTCAGTTAGGTTAGTCTTGCTAGGTTAGGTTCAGTTAGGTTAGTTCAGTTTGGTTAGGTCTGAAGCTAGGTTAGGTTAGGTTCAGTTAGGTTAGGTTAGGTTTCTTTGAAATTTATTACTCTACGCTCGACTTGGACTTCATTATTACGGGCGGTTAAAAGCTGGTTAAACAAACGTTGAATGACGTAAAAAAACTCTCACATAAAAAAAGTTAAAATAATTCTCAAAACTTGTTCTAGGGGTTAGGAGTGGTGATCATTTCATGGTACTAGGTCTGGTTTTGCCACGCGGACGAAATTAATAACTCACGAAGGAATTTCGCTAACACTTTTAAAACCACCCCTCTTCTGAGGAAGAAGAGAACTACCACATCAAAGTGTATAGGGGTTGAACTGAGCGAGTTTACCTGTTCACTAGCAAGTGTCTCCTCTAGCAAACTTAAACAAATCTTTGGTATTTTGGTCATTCACCTTCCTAGCTTATAACGCTAGAAATATTGATCAATCTTAAAAAAAATGATTTTGATCAATTTTAAAACGTCACTGTTGTAGTCCAAGCACTGTTACTGGAAACGTGCAACTCTTTTACATTCATTCTAGTGTGTATGTGGCATGAACCTTTTACGAGAAACCTACGATTAAAACCTCGTACGCGTAATAACTTTTTTATCAAATAAATCTTAAAGAAAGGCCCAAAGAAAGATCGGCCAAAACATTAAAATAATTAACAATTGGTGGAAAAGTTCTGGGAACAATACGAATCCTAAAGACATTATCCATCCAGAATTCATTCCACAAGGTCAAAATAACATTTGAAAAATATTATTTGGGTGTTAAGGAACGTCTGTTGCCGAGAATCGTCAAAGCAAGGCCTGAAAGTCAGGACCCGTGGAGTTGCTCTTTTTGCACGACAATTCACCCTTTCACGAGCCGTATCTTTGGGGCCGATAAGAAGTCAGTATCCTTAAATTCTCTATATTGGTTAAAGCTACATCCATGTGTTCTTTTTTCCGAAGCTAAAACTGGCCTTAAAAGGACACTTCTTAAGACAGCGTTGTCCAAACCAGGATGGGTGACGAGGGTCATTGAGGCAATTCCAAAAAATTATGTAAAACAATCCTCTTTGGCGTTAGTTGAAGGTACCTGATGTGTATCGATGCAAAGGATTGTATTTTGAATAATAATGAATACATCTTTTAGCATAGACAATGTACATTTTATCGCAATCGGTTATAATATAATGTATCTAAAATTTTCCATTCATTCACATCGAAGTACCTTTCAGACATACAGAGGTATTCATGTCATTCATTTCATACATCGAATTATTCAATCCAGTCCCGGCCTGTCTGTCGGTTTTAGAGGTCTCCCCAGTTATGTGCCATGAACTCTGTCTGTGCTGTAAAAATGCTTCCTGAGCTAGTATTGTTTTGAGACGAGATTTAAAATGCCTTTATAGTGGCACCTTTAGTCGAATTTGGAAGCCTGTTGACCAAAGGAACTCCTTCCTGTGAAGGAGAACGTTCATGAGTAACCGTCCTGTGTCTCCCAGTTCGGTAATCATCCCTGTCTCGTTACGCAAGAGTGTATGTCTCTACCTCTTACGGGGTCGCACTTGGATTTAAAAGGGACATGTTTTAAGAATATATAGGGAAGGTAGTGTCAACAGTTTTAGTTTTGTGAAAGCTTGTTTGCACAAATCTCCCCATTAAAGATTTGCGATTGTTCGGATTGCTTGCTTTTGCAAAATGAAAACCTGAAACATTCGCATTTAAGCAGCCCCCCACAAGCCGAACCTAGGTAAGGTGTGGGTAGGCAACTCCATAATACGCCGTCAATAGTATAAACACTTTTCACTAGGTATATATCACTATTTGAGATGCCGACCACTCTATTTTTAAGCGACACATTTATGCAAGGGTATCATAAATCACCAATGAGATGGTCATGAGGGTATTTTAAGGCAAATATGTGGTGAAGAATGAGTGTAATTAGTTATGAGTAGTCTTGTTATAAACTAAGGCCGACTTTTTCCTTAGAATGGGCCATTAATTAACAGCCCAATGACCAATGGAAATACAAGGACCAACGGCTCAACGTGACTTCCGAACCACGCAGGTGATGGTCTGATATGTCTAAACGATGGTGGGAGTTGATGCAGGTATCAGATGATCACTGAGACTATCTGAGCCGCTTTTCACCTATATCATCCTCAAAACCTGACCTCCCTGAAGCTGGATTACAGGACCACGCCACGAGTCCCAGTTTGCACAAACAAGTAACTGTGTCTTTGAATGTGTAGCCTACAGCTGTTGTTATGTTGAAATACTTCAAGTCGAGAATTGTTATCACACAGCCGAATTGACCAGGGGAGAAACAAGAAAGCCAACACTCGCTATAAAGCGAAGCGCAACTCTTATATAAAATGAACACTTAAATGTTAAGGGCGGATTCGGCAGTGAAAAAGGTTTCCGGCGAGTTATGTAGGGCAATATCCAGGACTTATAAACTGCGGGGGCTTACCTGGGCTTTGCCCACAAGACGTTTTACTTTATGCCGAACACTAAACTTCTCCCCACCATTTCTGCTGAACACTCCTTTCTACACCAGTGTCAGGTAATTGAAAACGTGTAACAAAGTAGAACTGTAAGGGTTGAAATGTCATTATGGATGTTTTCCATCGTTTTTAATGGAGAAGAACACGACGTTTCTGGATCTGGAATCTGATCCCGTCTTCAGGTGAAAAGTAACCTAAAACATAACCTTTTCATGCACCCGAAGACGGGCTCAAATTCCAGATCCCGAAACGTCGTTTACTATTTGTTTACTAAAAAAAAGTTTGGACATTTAAATGACAAATGCCTTCCCGAAAAAAATACAAAATATGTTAACTACAAACAATGTAAGATTAAATAATACTACTTCAACATTTCTTTATATTCACATTTTTTTATCGACATAACGTAAGAAAGTTTTAGATCGATTCTACACGAAGGAGGGCAAACAGTGGCAGAGGTATTGAGTATTTGTTCAGACTGTGACGTCAAACCATAAATCAACATTAGTCGACATAAATCTGAAATGCATCAATCCAGGAACACTGGCGTCGCAAACAGCGTTACCCACAGCTGAATAATGTAGGGCAAGCTTCAGTGACAAATATACATTGTAACCTTGTAAATTACGGGCTTATATACCCCTACTTGGCTTAGGCCTATGCGGCAGCATCTACAAACCAACAATTGGAAATAGTTTCATTTCTTGAGCTCAATAATTTAATTCAGCATTTCAACTAGCTCAATCTTAAAACAAATGCAACAAAACCAAATTTCATTCAATTTTGTCTGCGACAGACGGTCTCAGATAGAAGTCCAACAGTCATGGTGGGCGATACTGAGATCAAAGAGATTCCTTGGGATATACCTCGATCGAGGTTTGACCTGGGAGTGTCATATAGACAGTGTCTGTTCAAAATTAGCCTCAGGAATTTATCTTTTAAGGCAATTATCCGAATACTGCCCAACTCAGGTACTGATGACGGCGTGTTACGGTGTAATCTACCAACACCTTTCCTACGGATTGGCGTTGTGGGGTGGATGCTCAAAATCAAGTTTTGCCAGGGTCTTCATTCTACAAAAAAGCAGTCCGAACCATTGCAAAATTACAATGGAGAGAGTCGTGTAGGCCAGCATTCAAAAATTTGAAATTGTTGACACTACCTTGCCTCTATATTTTAGAAACATGTTTTTTTTCAAGTCAAAATGCGGTATCGTAAGAGGAAGTGACATTCACTCTTATGAAACTAGAGGCAGGGAAAACTACCGAACTGGGAGACACAGAACGGCAGTTCATGAACGTTTACCTTCTCAGGTAGGAGTTCAGCTCGTCAACAGGTTACCAAATTCGATCAAAAGTGCCCATGAGCTTAAGGCTTTCAACACTTAAAAACGTTTTGGCCGCAGAAGCATTTTACAATACACACGAGTTTATGGGAAAACGCGGAACACACAGACAGACTACAGAAATAGAGTGGTACAATTCGAATGAATGAGAGAGTGAATGTCAAAATGTATGTCTGACTGGGATTTCGATGTTAGAATGCGTGGAAAATTTTAGCTTTTCAAAATTAAGTGACGTTTGCATAACATGTCAAGATGCTGAACGCAATAAACCATTTATTTATTTGTAGCCACGAAATTCAAAAAGGGCTGTGAGAACGGTTTTTCTCTGGTTTTGCGCCAATCCTGTAGGGAGGTGTTTCGGCGGGCGCGCATTTTAACGCTCCCGTCGATCTACGTCCTTGAAACCTTGACATTTGTAAAACAGAACTTTTCGAGTTTCATTTTTTCAACAAAACACATTATTCTTTGCGCCATTCAAAAAATTATCAATCCCTAAACACTCGACATTTTCACACGGTTTATAACGGAATAAACCTTTTCAACAAACTTCCACTTCATCTCAGGTTGGAATCAGACCTCTGTAAATTTCGAAAGGACCTCAAAGTATCTTGGTCGATCTTGCCTGCTACAGCGTTCGGGACTTCTTGGCAAACTAGCATACCATCACATGAATGTATAAATGTAAATAGGCTAGAAATATAAACAGATTATCAATAATTTGTCAAAGAATTAAATTTATTACTACTCAAAGGAGGAAAATGTTTTTAGAAATTATTATGTATGACTGGCCAATGCATGTAAATTGTTAATCTGGCTCAATAAAGAGTTTGAGATTGAGTTTGAGTACTGGCAGTTGAGTTGTAGAGAACCGTCCCATGTCATGCGCTTGCAGTTGGGTAGTTTTTCTGCAGGGTGAGTTAAAAGTATGGATACCGCATGTTAAGTTTTAGGGATGGAAAAGCGAAACTCAGGATACCTTTATAGGAAAAATGTACTATTACAACTTTGGCCATTTTCAAAAAGCCTAAGAAAATGTTCTTATATTTCAAGGTAAGTCACAACTAAACATGCACATGTTCACATATATCAGGGCACAGTTTGAGAACAGCTGATCTGATATTCCACACGGATATAAGGGGACAAGTCCATATTGTCAGCCACAGCAATATCTGCCTTTGCTTTCTGCCCTTTGTACCCGAGACTATATACGCTCAAGTATTCACGTAGCACTCAGTGCCGGACTTACAATGTGAAAAGGTAAAGTTTGTCTTGTTTAACGAGGCGAAGTTAGGACTACAAAGTCCTCTCTATCACTCAACCTCGACCTTTACCTAGCGTCACCGTATTAGTCACATTACAAATTGTAAGTGGTGACTGCGGGGATCGAACCCGTGCCACTTGAGTGATGAGGTCCGGAGTCGCGCGCGCGATACCAATCCGCCAATGCAATTGTACGGTGTTGGGCTAATAAGTTGGGCTATCATCAACTCTTCTGGACTCCGACTATTACTAAAATGTTTAAGAGTGCGCAGTAGTGGATGTGACCTTGAATTATGTCCCGTAAGAGCAATGTAAAAACATACATTTTCTTGGGACACTTCACGCCTACAGTTTTCATCGGATTTTATATAAACTTAGTTTTTTAAAAGTGGTGTTAAATGTTTAAACCTCCGCTGAGTCGAATTTCCATTTATTTATTTATAAAACCGTGAAATAAATCCAAATTGTAAAAAAAATTGTATGATTTTTTTACTAGTAATCTAATACAATTTTCTTAATAGTGGTCAGCAGAGATATTGCATTACATTGTCAACTTATCAAATAAAACTTTCAAAAAGATCTAATAATAATTTTAGGCGTGAGGTGTTTAAAACAAATGCTAGTCTTTACATTGTTCTTACGGGACAAAAACAAAATGGCCGACAGGTTCTATGCACTCTTTAGAGAAAGCCCTTTGAAACTCTTGACTCTTTATTAAGTGGCTAATTTTCTTGCAAGCTAAAGCAAATTTCAAAACTTTGAAAATTATCCGTTTTCATATCAAACTATGGCGGAACACTAAAATATATGACATTTGATCATATACTTCAGAATAGCATTCACTTGTGTAGAACTAATGGGTTTGCTTCCTAAACCCAGTCAAACAAAAAATAAAACCCCGATGAATAATTATTATACAAATTTAATTTTATATCAGAGAAACTTTCCAATTTTCTTTCATTTGATAAAAATAAAACCATGTTCACTATTAAAGAAACAACATGTTTGTGAAAATCTATTTCAAAAAGCAATTATTCTTGGATTTAGTTCAAGTTGAGGAAATTGCTCTACAGTAAACAATGTTTGCGAAACATTTGCGAAGAACATAATCATGCTTCACAATTAAAAGCATTCCATAATAAAGTCTTAATATATGGCCGCATATTTTATATCAGATTATAATTATTAATTATTTTAAATTTAGAGGAAGACAAGACGAATTTTCTTACTTGAAAAATTAGCAAAAATGTTTGGTATTCATCTGCACAAGATACCATAAAAGCTTACAAGTGAGCCTACAATTTGTACATCTAAACAGATTACCAATTCTGCAAAACTATTTAAACACCGTCTCAGGTAATACGAACCAATTACTCAAGGTAGAAATAAACTCAGGTCGAACTAAATGATAAAAACAAATTTTAACGGAGGCGTAAATATTTAGGTTCACCTTGGGCCAGCGATTCACTCACAATATTGGTGAGCCAGTAAAGTTTGAGTTCAGCTATATTCACTTGGACAAATCTCCGAGGGAGGTTCCACGACAAATTACAAAGACAAGGCTATCATTTCCATCAGAGAGATTTCTGGACAAAAGAAATTGTCTCGATTCTTTTCTTTGTTTCTTTCAACAAACCTTTCATTGTTTCTTTATTAAATTCGTGCCGCGCCTACAAAAACGGGTTCGATTCTTTTAGATCATTCTTTTCGGGCCCCAACTACCGATACCGTGTGATTTCTTTAAGTGGTTTGCAATACTTTTGGTAACACTGTTTTAAAATGTAATATTTTCATTAATATAAAGGTCTGATTATATTTTCTAACACTTACAAACTATCAGCTCATCCCACTCACCTGAAACACAAAAGAAACAAAATTAGAAAAGAAGAAAAAGCCGGACACAAAATATTTTCAGTAAGTAAACTCTTTTCATCTTGACTTTTCCACTTGATTTGCAGTCATTCCTAATTAATTATAACTGTTCCAGATTTGAATAACAAAAGATAACACTTTTTTAATCATATATATTTCAAATACTTGTAATGTAGCTAAATATCTTTGTGTGTAATATATACAATCTGTAGTGATAAAAGAATTTGGCCTATACAGTAAGTTTGAGAGTAAAAGGTCAATAAAAACACAAAGATAATACTGAACCTAATTAGTAGTAAAATGTTCGATGCCTGCAGAAACACATACAGTAATGACATTGAAGAGCCCAGAGCTAGTGTTCTGGTTTTGAAGGAGTTTCTTATATACTAGGTTATCATGGAAAGCTAAGTTCCTTTTTATCGAATTTTCTTCGGATATTCATTCCGTCAGCATGGTAAGACTCAGGCCCGGGACAGTGAAATGAGCACCGATCCTCACCCCCAGAACTCGTTTTGAGCATTTTTTCAAAACTGTATATACATGTGTATATATATGTATCATCTCTACAAGTCGCCTTCTTTTGTCCAATCAACATTTGGTACAAACGTTCCTTTTGTAAATATCTTGGTCGAGTTAACCAGCAAAATCAGACTACCGGAACCCCCTTTGGTGAAAAAATTTTTCACTGTAACAGCGGAATGAGTAGATTTTATTGTAATTAAAAATTGTTTTTCTTTTATGATGTGTAGTATAACTTAAAAATAACCCGGAAGTCTGAGGCCGAAGGCCGAAGCGAGATGTGACCGTAGCGAATAAGAGTAACAAATTTCAAAGGAAATTCGATTCACTCATGCAAGCGGCGCTTTAGCGCTTAGCTGCGTGTTGGCTTAATTTGTTCAGAGTTAAAAAACACGGAAATTTTCTTGACGAATAAAAATTTAAGAAACTTGAGACCCGATATAAATTTATGCCAGTTTATTACTTAATAAATTTTAAAACAAAATTTGTGCACCGAACCGGAACAAATTTGGTTTTAAATTTCCAAAGTAATAAATTAGCTATTTAGCGTTTATACAAATCAAGATGCCAATTTACTTACAGTGAGCAAATATTATTCCATATTACGATGGTATACATACATGTAAAAGTGTTGTTCAACGAGGCGAAATTGGGACTACCACTCAACCTCGACCTTTACCTAGCGTTACCGTATTGACACATTACAAATGTAAGTGGTGACTGCGGGGATCGAACCCGCGCCAGCGGAGTGAACAGCTCCGGAGTCGCGCACGATTCCAACCCGCCACTGATCAGAATGTTAGTAGATCGTTTTCTCAAGCAAATTATATAGCATAAAATCAATACCATTCTTAACAATAGGCGAAGAGAGAAACTAAAGACAACGTCAACATTTGCATTAAACTTGTGTAGCTTGTTATAAATTTCACTTGAGTTTAATGTAGAAGCAGAGAGCTCACTTAGCGTTACGTAATGTGAAATATAATGTAAAGCGTGGTGGAGAGGGGGTGAAGTGGTGGGTTGAGAGTAAGTCCTGGGAAATCCTCACAGGATTAAATGCGATGAATGAGCCATATTTTACCTGTTACAGAACACGCGTGACACAGAGTAATTTGCACACTTTGTCCTCGCAAGAGGTCATTTTATACTCGCAGGAAATTTGGGATTTTTAACTTGGTTTTGTAAATGGTCATCAAGTACATTGTTGTTGTAAAGGCTTGAGCCAAAAGGCAATAGCGTTTTGAAGAAATTTAAGAAAGATTCTGAGCAACGTAACTCCTTTCCGGGGATAAATGTTTAAATCGTAATTATTTGGTGAGTTTCTAGAACACAAACGTGACACGGTGCATATAATTTGTACACTTTGTCCTTGCATGGGGTCATTGTTTACTCGCAGGAAATTTGGGATTTTTAACTTTGTTTTGTGAAGAATCATCAAGTAAGTTGTTGTGGTGAAAAAAGCTGGAGCAAAAGGCGTAATCATGTTTTGAAAATTAAGGAAGATTCTGAGCAAGTAACTCTTTTCCGGAGATCATTTTTGGAATCGTAATAGTTCAAGTGAATTTCTAGAAAAAAATTAGAGCTAAGGCTGAAAAGATGGATGAAAAATTATTATTTTCATTTTAGCGAATCCGTGGCGGATTGGTATCGAGCACGACTCCGGAGCTCATCACTCCGGTGGCGCGGGTTCGATCCCCGCAGTCACCACTTACAATTTGTAATGTGACTATACGGTGACGCTAGATAAAGGTCGGAGTGAGTGGTAGAGATGACTTTTTAGTCCTAACTTCGCCTCGTTAAACAAGACAAACTTTACATTTTTTAAACCAACGAAAACTTTCAAAAAGCCACTTTCAGTTTTCAACGTTAATGATTTGTATGCTTATAGTCAACCTATTAGTCTTAGTAATCAAAATTCGGGAAGCTTATAAAATCCATGAAATTATTTAGCAGGTATGTATAATTTTCTATAAAAGGCTTATGGGTAGGTTAGGTAATTATCAATCAAAATGTGGGACAACAGAGCTAATAAAAGTAAAGGTACAAGCGTCAATTTACCATAAGGTAGCTCATGAGACTTTGCTTTCACAGGCAAGGATTTAACTCGTCAACTGGTTGCTAACTTCGGCACTTTTGCAGGACCCTGCATTTTCAGGGTCGAGACCCTAAACATTGATCGCTATAACTCAATTCTTTCCTGGTAAAAACATATAGGATGTTATTTCTGAAACTTGGAATTTTTCCTTCCAATTCAGCATCAACTTCCATATTTTTTACTGAACTAATATTAGCCAAAGAGACAACCTTGTTAAAGTGTAGCGAATGAAAAATAGTATAAAAAAATACTTTGACTCCACCTTAATGAACTTTTCTGGCGAGCAGCTTGCATTAATACTAAGGGGTAGTCTTTCCACACCTCTCTTACGGAGTTGAGAAATTTCCCTTTAAAATGTCATTCTTCCATTACAAGCAGTATGAACTATATAAAAGCTTCAAAATAGAGCCGTGTAAACTAGCATTCAAAAGGGGAATCTTTTTTCAGAGAAACATTCGACCTTGCGAGAGGAGATGAGATGGCAGAGAACTACCAAACCGGGGACACAGAACGGTAACTCGCACAGGCAAGAGTTCAACTCATGAACAGGTTGCTAAATTCGATCTAAAGTAGCCAGAGGCATTTAAAACTCGTCAAAGACTTGTTTTAGTCGCGGAAGCTTCTATGAAACAAAATGAAAGTTTTCATACTGTTGCATAGGTTCAAACTCAAAAATTCTACAACCATCTAAAAAAGCAAAAAGCTGTCCGTTTCCTACTTTTGAACATTTTTCCAACATCCATTTTGTGAATTGTTACACAGTGACAAGCTGCAGGTCTAGATCTCGACAAATCATACTACCACCTGTAAGTTGCCACTTATGAGTTATCCTTATAACTGTTATTTATGAGTAACAGCAGGTGTTACACGCAACGGTGACTCAGCGGTAACCGTTACACGAACGTAAGTAAAATAAACACAAACAGGACTAAACAATAACAAACTTTAAAAAATGCTTGGAATTTAAAGCAATTTAATGATTGGTAAACATTTTGATAATGCTACAACTTTCATGTGCGCTTGCCAAGTTGATCAATGTACGAAAAATGCTACAGCAACCCATGGAACTGCCAACGTTTCTTTGAAAAAACGGGAGGTACTTTGATTTCTGAAACTTGGAATTGTTTCCTTCCAATTCAGCATCAACTTTCATATTTTCTACTGAACTTATAGTAGAGACAACCTTTTAAAATATAGCGAATGAAAAAAGTATAATAAAATACTTTGACTCCACTTAATGAACTTTTAAAGTAGTCTTTCCAAACCCTCTCTTACGGAGTTGCAGAAATTTCCTTTAAAATTTCATTCTTCCATTACAAGCAGTATGAACGATAGAAAAGCTACAAAATAGAGCCGTGTAAACTAGCATTCAAAAATCTTTTTCAGAGAAAATTCGACCTTCTGAGGGAGAAGTATCCACCAGGGCAGAGAACTACCGAACCGGGGGACACAGAACAGGCAGCTCATGCACGTTTACTCACACAGGCAAGAGTTCAACTCGTAACAAGTTTTAAATTCGATCTAAAGAAGCCAAAGGCAATTAAAACTCGCCAAAGAAGTGAATTAGTCGCGGAAGCGTTCTATGAAACAAAGTGAAGTTTTCATACTGTTGCATAGGTTCAAACTCAAATTCTACAACCATCTAAAAGCAAAATCAAAAACTGTCCGTTTCCTACTTTTGAACATTTTTCCAACATCCATTTTGTGGTGTTACACAGTGACAACCAACCAGGCCTAGATCTCGACAAATCATACTACCACCTGTAAGTTGCCACTTATGAGTTATCCTTATAACTGTTATTTATGAGTAACAACAGGTGTTACACGCAACGTTGACTCAGCGGTAACCGTTACACGAAGGAAAGGGTGACCAACCCTTCCCTTGGCGTGACCTGGGGAAACATTTCATCACCAGGTGACTAATGTAATCAACACAACACATTAGGTGTCGCTTCATGGGGGAAGTAAACGATGTGTTGTTTTAGAAGTAAGGACAGGTAACTAACTGTTTAATTGATTTAGTCATTTGATATTTCGATGAACATTAATGACAAGTTGCTTCGATAGAAAAGAAAAATGTATCATTATTTTCAGGTGGGTAAAAGTTAGGTCAGTGACTAAGATTTACTTGTAATGTTAAATTATACAAATCAATGATTTCGCAATATTATACGTAACAAAAGTGCCCATGAAAAGAGATCCCTTGATGTTTTTTAGGTGACCCGTATCTAACAGCCATTTTGTTTTATCGTTCTTTAAGAACAATGTAAAATATCATTTTGTTGAGACTCCTCACTATAAGGTTAGTGACATATTAAAGGTGCCTAAACTCTTTGTTGAAAGATTATTATTGTATAAATGGTAGAATTTCAGAGGTTGGAGTTTCACTATGTCAACTAATGATGAAGCGGAGTATAGGTATCTGCAGATGTGATGATAATGATTACCCAGGCAAGGTCACAGCTGATATAATGTGTTCGTACACAGTGAGAGAGTGAGTCAGCTGATAGCTATGTACTGCTGTCCTGCAAGGCCAACCTCTCCTACGTACAAGTTGTTGGTGTAGGTCATAATAGTCAGCATCTCACGACAATATATTCATGTTAGTGTTCATTTCATGCCTATGTCAACTAATGATGAAGCGGAGTATAGGTATCTGCAGATGTGATGATAATGATTACCCAGGCAAGGTCCCAGCTGATATAATGTGTTCGTACACAGTGAGAGAGTGAGTCAGCTGATAGCTATGTACTGCTGTCCTGCAAGGCCAACCTCTCCTACGTACAAGTTGTTGGTGTAGGTCATAATAGTCAGCATCTCACGACAATATATTCATGTTAGTGTTCATTTCACGCCCTATGTCAACTAATGATGAAGCGGAGTATAGGTATCTGCAGATGTGTCGTGTATATCTTGGGCGGATGAATTCAGGCCTTCTCTGAGGGGCCCACTGAGGCTGACCCTTAAGCAAACAATTCAAAAGTGCGTCTAACTACTTTACGTAGTGAAACTCAGTAGACAGGAAAACCCTATTTCCTACGTCAATTAGAAATCAGCAATTTCCTTGACATATACGGCTCGTCGAAAATTTTAAGCACTGACATGCTGAATGTTCTCTTCACAACTAATGCAAATCAAAGCTCTCATCTTATCAAGAACCATTCATTTAAAAAAAAATCAAAAAAATCTTTATCAAAATATCTGCGAACCAAAACGTCCTGCTAGTACCTTCTAGAGCCTAGAAAATTTCTCTAGAACCTCAAGGTAATTTCATCCCACTGAAGATTTCCCTAACACCTCGTACACACACCAACTAACCCACAAACAGAGTATAGAGGAGAGCGCTGCGGTCGTGGTCAGTTATCCAGGCCACAATATCTACAGAGCCATGTTCTGTACCAAGTGAAATGTAGGTTACACGCGAGTAAACATTGTAAGCTTTGACGTGAAGATCCCCTTGTCAACAGATAAGCATTGTTTGCGTGGTAAACAAGACGCAACAATCCACGGGTAAATATTTTGGAGTTTTGTTTTGGGACTCAATATAGACTAGTCTCTGGTCGACAGTAAACTTGAGTTTTAAGAAACAACAAGACAGTATAAGGTGTGCAGTAGTGGCCGTGATTTTAAATTTCATCCCATGAGAACAATGTAAAAACATGCATTTTCTTGGGATTCTTAAAACCCACAGTTTGCATCAGATTTTTATGAAATAAATTTTGTTTTAAAGTGCAATACATGTATTAGTGACTCCGCACTAATGAAAACATTTTGTCGAATCTCTATTCCTATACCAATACCAAAATATCGATTTTCAATTCCGACCCCAAAAAATTGATTCTCGATTATGAGTTTGATTCTTGATTTTGATTTTTAAAGAAGCTATTAATTCCTCTTTTAATACCAATTCTTGATTCTTCCTTTTAAATCGATTCCCGATTTCAAAACCGATTCTCGATTCTTTCTTATGTATCGATTCCCGATCCTCGATTTCATGGTATCGAAATCGACTTTAATTTACCCAAAGAACCGGTGGAATCGATAATCGACCCAACACTACCAAAAAATAGAAAAAAATATTCTGAACAGAATGTTGGATGGATACGAAACACTTGAACCGTCTATGCAGAGTTTTGAGTGACTCATTAAAGTAAAAACGCGAAAGTCTGCTGCTATTGTCAGACTGACTGGCTCTTTACTGAAACATCACGTCCCGTCATGCGAGGCGAGGCAGGGATGAAATATCTCCCTTACAAACAAACACGTGTCTTTCTCACAACCCTTACACATCCACGTGCAGATATGTATACCTAACAATGTTTGTATAAAGTGTTCAACTTAAACTGTATCGGTTTGGTGTTGGTTTTACTAAAGTAACAAACAGGAAAAACTATTTGTAGTTTAGTAGTTCAACGTCTCTAAACTAAATAAAAGAGTTCGCAGTTCAACATAGTCTCACTACTTCAATTTTCATTGGATTTTATTGCAAAACATTTGATTTTAAAGTAGTTAAATGCATTCATTGAATTTATCGATTTGTTAAATCAATTTTCCGGTTCGCAAAACGCTGAAAATTCACAAACTTATTGGTTATATATTTATTGACAATTCTGTTATGTAAAGAAAATTCAAAATTGTGGGCGTGAATTTCTACAGAAATGGCAAGGTTGTGTTTTATTTATTATAATTTTTACTGCCCTGATCTCTATTAAGACGGTTTGAATGGTACTGGGTTTTCATCGAAGATGAGTGAATAGCAAATTCGCAAGACGCTTCTTGCTACACAATCTAGTTTTAGGACTATCTCAACAGGTTTTCTTTACTTTAAGTACATATTTTTCGCAGTTTCTTTCAATTAAAGATTTCGCTTCAATTTATCTTCGCTTTTAAAACAAATCAGGCACCATTCTATTTCTAATCTTCCAACCACCGTGAAAAGGTAAAGTTTGTCTTGTTTAACGAGGCGAAGTTAGGACTACAAAGTCCTCTCTACCACTCAACCTCGACCTTTACCTAGCGTCACCGTTTAGTCACATTACAAATTGTAAGTGGTGACTGCGGGGATCGAACCCGCCACCAGAGTGATGAGCTCCGGAGTCGCGCGCGATACCAATCCGCCACGGATCCGCTCGAAACCACTCGTTACATTTGGTTCACGATGTTTGTCTACGTCCGTGGCTCAGTGGATAGTCACGACTTGCAGTGTGCAGGGTCGCGGGTTCGATTCCCAGCGCAGGCACATGGGTTCTAAAAACGTGTTTGATGCCCACGAAACCTTACATAAAGAGACTTATTAAAAATTCCGTTGGCCGATACGGTTCAAATCGCCAACAGTCACAAATCTGCCACACACCCTGTACACGTGGGCAAGTTATGTGAGCCTGTGTAGGAAGTGCAACCTAGAGAGTGTAGGCAGTAGATAATAAAGTGTCTCAAGTGCTACCGGCACTTGAACACACATCACAACCTAGCTAGAGAACCGGTTCCATTATCATAGAGCAGTTTGTTAATGGCGACAAGTGCTCCTCAACAAGTGCTTCCTTCGCGGTCAGTTTAATCACAGACAATGAAGCGTCTACGGAGGTCCAATGGGATGGGACATCGTTGCGAGTAAGTCATCACCAAGCGATGTTGCCATATAGTGCAGATTGTGGGAGCAACCGCGCTCGGTGATGGATTTGGTGATTGAACTAGCCTTTTCTTTAAAACGAAGAAATTGGACGTCAGAAAAGAGTGTCTATTGTTTGTGGTTTGATGTTGAAGCTTTTTATCTTGTGTGGAGTTACCCTTGTGGCGAAGAAAGACTGAAAAGTCAACACTTTAAACAATGCTCCATGTAAGTAATAATCCTGATAAGTATATTGAACACGAAAACAGAAACTACTATTGTGAAATAGCAAGAAAGTTCTTAATAGTTGTAAAAGAGGTCGATATTTTGAACATTCCTCCACTTAATATACGTTTTTATACTTTAATCATTTAAATAAACAGCAAAGTTTCAAAATTCAATGAACTGCAATAAGTCCCACTTGAGGTTGATGATAATATGTTTTTTTAAATCAGCTGTTTCAAAAAGAAAATTAAGTGCAAGGTTATTGAATTCGTAAATGTATGGTTTCCTAGGAACGCGTTGACCTCATTATTACGGTCGTAATGTGACAGTCAACGTAAACCGATGTAGAAAACAAACATTTTGTCTTGTTGTTTATTTTTTAGTCAAAGAGTATTCCCATATTTAGAAATGGACGAGCTATACTTTTATTTACAAAACGTGTCACCTGGCGAGAAAAACCTTAACTAGTTTTCACCACTATTTTAACAACCACCGTTCTCTGGGGAAACACTCTCATATGATAGAATTGAAAACAAAACTCACCGTCAAAAACAAACATCCATGTTTCAACAATTTCTCCACTCATGATTATTATCAGACCTGACATATTATATGTTATGATTTCCGAGAAGTCAGCTGGTTTAGAATCCAACTACAGAACTAGATATTCGAATACTAACAACAACAGTCAGCTGACGTCTGTCTGTCAGAAAATGCAATAATAATCCCCACCCACGAGATTCTGTGAACGCATCACTTTACCTTCATCACAGGTATGAACACTGCATTTATACCAAGAACTGAAACAATATACACTGTTCTCATCTGTTGTTTGACACATTAATCAATTATATACGTAACAGGCTTTGTAGGTGTTCTAGGTAAAAATATGTCTCGTTCAAACTTGGGTTAATATATTGCAGGCAACATGCAGTTATGCGCTAAAGCGCCGCTTGCATAAGTGAATGGAATTT
Source organism: Matsumurasca onukii (assembly GCA_018831715.1). Lineage (NCBI taxonomy): Eukaryota > Metazoa > Arthropoda > Insecta > Hemiptera > Cicadellidae > Matsumurasca > Matsumurasca onukii. Next base: position 3,948,826 of record CM032067.1, read on the forward strand.
CCTTTGACACTACCTGAAATCAGTCTGAAACTGTTGACACTACCTTGCCTCTATATTTTGGAGACATGCTTTTTTTCAACTCAAAATGTAATGCCATAAGAGGTAGTTACATACACTCTTATGAAACTAGAGGCAGGGACAACTACCGAACTGGGAGACACAGAACGGTAGTTCATGAACGTTTGCCTTCTCAGGCAGGAGTTCATTTCAACAGATTACCAAATTCGTTCAAAAATGGCCATATGCCCAAGGCGTTCAAAGCTCGTCTGAAAGCTATTTTGATCTCTCAAGCATTCTATAGCACAGACGAGTTCTTGGCATTTAATTGGGAGACACTGCATTAACTAGGGTCTAGAGTGGTATGATTCGGATGAATGGGAGAGAGTGAATGTAACAAATCTGTATGTTTGAATGTGCTTTCGATGTAAGAATTAGTGGAAAATTTTAGCGATAAATCTGACGACGGCTATGCATTTATTGTAAATGTTCACGCAATAAAACATATTTATTTATTTGCAATTTGTTACTCTTATTCGCTCCGCTCTCAGTCTCGCTTCGGCCTTCGGCCTCAGACTTACGTGTTTTATACTGCAAGTTGTATTGTACATCGTGAAGGTAAAACGTGTTTAAATTTTATTGAAATCAGACTACTAATAAAGCTGTTATAGCGAAAAATCACTTTTTTGCCGCCATTTTGAAACGACTCAATGAATGTTCATATTTTTAGTAAATTAGTGGATAACTTAATATTCATTTCAAATTTCATCAAAATCAAATGAAGTTTACTGTTTTTAGATAATTAAAACCACTTCTTTGACCAACAAAAGGTATAGAAACAAAACATCTAACCTCAAATATTAGAGAAGACCTGCATACAAACCTCTACTTTTTCAATTAAAATAAAAGTTTTAACAAACCCTACAAACAAAAACAAAGTAAGTTGTCCAAACACTAACAACATCACCTAATTATAACCAGCTGTATTCAGTACTTATGTGAGGAGGTAGTTAGCAGAGCTGGGCACTGTTAATTATCATAAATCCGCAGCAAGTTACCAATTAGCCCCTCCCCTCCCACCACCCACTCACAGAGCATCTCGTCACAAAAACAGCTGAGTTAGTTAACTCTGCTCGGTCGAGAGTTAAGGGTGAAGTTTGGTTGACAGAAGAAGTTGCTACAGTTTGACATTGTTTCGGAGCTTGAAATCTCAGTTGTCGCCACTCGTTAAAGTTTGAGAACTATTTGGGGTTGAACTTGTCGGACGTTAGATTTTATCAACATTGAATTTATTCTTGTCAGGATGATCGATTGATAATAATTATAATCTAGTTCTTCCGGTTCACACCGCGTCCTTCGTAATTAGGATGAGATATTTCGGCCTCGTGGAGGACCATCTTCGGTCACTGATTGGCTGAAAGTCTGGACACGGTGTGAACCGGAAGAACTAGATTGTAGTCGTGACACCGACCGCGAAAGCCTAAGAGTTAGATAGTAATTATCTCTGTCGATACTCGTATTGGTCACTCCTCCCATGAAAAATGGATTTATTTTCTCATTAGGTGACGCGTTTCAGTTCGAACTGACAGGTTTCAAAACCATATGTCCTTGATATTTGAAATGATAAAATAACGTTACAGTCAAAACCAACACATACATCGACTTAGCTCTTGGGCTATCGCGGCTGGTGTCACAACTATAATACTTATTCCGGTTCACACCGCGTCCAAACTTCATAATTAGGTTGAGATATTTCGGCCTCGCTGTGGAGTACCATCTTCAAAACTAGAATTTGAGTGTTTGATCAATATGAACGTTTTGTACTTTAAATCTAATAAGCTGAAATATAAAGCATCGTTCGTTATCGTAAAATTAGAAATATATATTATACAAAGCGTACAAAAAGAATTTTCTAAAATAAATCACCTACGTCCAAAATCACACGTAAAGGTTCGCCAAAAAGCTAAAAGTAAGCTAACTGGTAAAGGGCCACCACTAAATGGACAGCAGACCAAAAGTCAAGTAGTCAGGGGTGTATTGGCGGGGAGGGGGGCACTTTTCTTATTGCCCGGGAGAAGTCTCCCTATAACAATTGAATTGTGCCCAGAATGTCTCCCCTCGGCTGTTCCGTTCTGTTGGCTTCCCCCCTCACTCTAATTTCCTGAGATTCGCGTGTGCGAGTCAATTGAATAAAAACTTCCACCGCAGATTAAAGTCACCTTTCCACTTGTTAGTTTCTTCGAGAACTCTCCCTGCCCTGAGGATGTCTGGACAATTCTACGACGAAAGGATCCCAGGCTTTTGCTAGGAAGTTTTGCTATTTTTATTATCATTCATGTATACAAGGTGTTCATAAAAGTTTCATAAACTTTACGGGCTAGGTTTATTGGGTCAAAATAAAAAAATCAAGTAGAGTCCGTGCGTTTCTTTGTGACGCTTGGTGAGGGGAAGTTAGGGGACAGAGTAGGGGAACAAATCGATGTTTTCAAAAAGTACAGTAATAGCCTTTCCTCACAGTACGAGTGCAATGGAAAGACTGACCAATTGGAAAGAGTTCCCCCATCCTCGAAAACCCAGTTATAACTGGTTTTAGTTGTCAGGTCAAGCGCTACGAAGAAACGCACGGACTCTACAAAATTTTTTTCGAAAAACGCTTCGTTTACCAGATATTTGTCATGTTTTTTTTACTACAAATTATGTTTTTTCTCTCACACCCCTTATGGGATTCGGCTCAAACAGAATTTACATTTGTATCTAAGACCATCTTTGGAAAAATTACCATTCAGATCTAACTTACAATTTTAAAATGGTGGCTATTCTACGGTAATGTTTGGGAAATTTTGGTGTTACACCTTAATTAGCGAATAAACGGTAATGTTTACATTAAAAAGCAAAGAATAAGGTTTTGTAGCTAACTTTGTAACCTATCTATTGAAATGAAGTTCATACAAATCGGTTAAAAACAACAGAGCTTCAAGGAAAATCTGAGTGAAAACCGGCAATTTTCACCTTATGACCTTGTTTTGCCATTGTTTCTACTGTTGGTTCTCAATCGATTATTATGAACTCAGTGTCAATAGATAGGTAATAACAATTATACAAAACGTTATTCTTTAATTTTTATTGCAAACCTCAACGTTTGTTTGCTAATTGAGTTGAAACAACAAAAACGCCCTAAAAATACCATAAAGCAGCCACCATGTAAAAATGGTAAGTTTGATCATACTGGTAATTTTTCCCGAAGATGGTCTTTCTTGGATATAAATGTAAACTAAGTTTGAGCAAGCGAAAAGTGGTGTGGGAAATATATAATTAGATAAAAAGTAAAATGGCGAATATCATAAACATTTTTCAAAAAAATTGTTCTTGGGTTTCTTTTTATTTTGACCCAATATACCTGACTCCAAAGTTTGTAATACCTTTTATGAACCCTTTACAAAGGACGTTAACGCAGTCTTGAAAAGTCGGCCTTCCTTTGTGCACAGACTCGTTTCAAACTTTCGGAATAAACTCTTTTTCTTTCATCAGTCCAAGCTACTCTTCTTCTTCAAGTAACTTATCTCTGACCAACTGTCAATACACTTTTTGTCTAACTGTGCTTCCATCATTAATCTCAGTTTGTGTGATATCTGTCGTTTTTAATCTTCTGCGGTGATCCATTTCAGTTTATCTACTTGGTTTGATTTCAGTAAAATTCTTCAATTTGCTTTGATGGACTAGAAGGTCGCAAAGCAAATTCGTTTTTTTTACGTGACAGTAGAAATTCAATCCATGTTTTAAATTTTTATGTATAGTGATTGTGATAGTTTATTGTTACTAATGACTTTTTTCTTTGCTAACGTATTTTGTTAGCAATTAATTATGCATCTTGCATAACTTTTTAAGGTACTTAAACTAATGCACTCTTTTAAATTTGTCGTATTTAGGAGTTCATTGTATCAATGGGCTATAACGAACTCCGTTTGTTCGAACGAAGTCTGAAAATCCTTTTTTCTTAATTTTACTATGATGTTAAATTTATTTCTAATAATTATTTGCTGCGGAGAATAGTTCGTTAAGAATCTTCTTCACAGGTTAACCTTGAATTGTGGTGTATTCTACAATTTAAGCCACTTTTAATACCATGAAAAAAGAAAACCCAGATGTAAACATTGCTGAGTTGAATGCGGAGGTTTGTAAGGCATCAGGTTTACAAAGGGTTTAGAAGATGGGACCAGAGATAATGCTTTAAGTGAGGCTCACCGCGTAACCTGATTCTTCTCTTGAAATGAACTTACTCAGGGACCTTTCTGTGTTCTCTGTTACAGTCCAAATTACAATTGTTATCTAGATGTGTAATGTCTAACAAGAATAACCAAGGATAATTGTAGAACGTCAGTTTAGCGTTGTAAATATAGGGTTTTACTAATACTAGCTACATTGCACTGAATAGTTTTATAACTAAGGAATAAAATGTATTGTACAGTTAGGTCAAATGAAATAAAATCTATAATTGAAACGGCCTGCACTTGTATAACCTTTACCAATTTTAGCAAGCTGCAACGTTGAAGTAATTCCACGGCTGTAATCTTAATGCAGTAGTCTTAGGTAAATCAAATTACTATTTATTAGATTCATACGGTACAGTTCATTTTTTTACTTACGCAGTAATGAGGGAAGAAACAGTCAACGGCAATCTGTACTTACCTGGAAACAAATACATGATGATAAAAACGAGAACGCTTACAACAAGAAAAAATATTATTCATATGAACGTATGCAAATTGCACAATATCTCGAAAAAGAAAGGTTTGGTTTTAATTACGTTTGAGAAAATTGCCTGACATACCCGTACAATTCAATTAGGTTTTAACTCGAATGAAATTCATGAACAGGCCAGAAACACACAAAATAGTTCACAAAACCAGAAAATCTGTGGTCTAGATTCAATACTGACTCAATTACAGTACAGCCCACGGCAGTAAAGATTGAAATATTTCTCAAACGTCTGCTTAAGTTAAGAGGGAGCCGGATAGAGCCGAACGGCGTTCAAATGGGATAGGAATTTAACATGGAAAAATTTGCAAACTGTGTTTTACGTAGGTTAATGGACTAAAACGTGGAAAGTTTTACTGGGGAAGCATACAGTAATTAGTGTTGCTGCATATAAAAAACTAATTCGGTTATAAAATAAAATTTTAATAACTGAATTTCGAGTACTATGATTTTATGGAAAATTCCAGTTTTTGGGAAGTACAGAATTAATTTGATGACGAAAGTAAAGGTTTAAGTGTTTATAAATAGATCGATGCTTCCCCAGAGAACATTTAAGTAAATTAACTTGCCTAAACGTAGTTTGAGTTTGCAGTTTTTATCCCATGTTATAAGCGGTACTCTGAGTTGGACCTGCGGCCGCTCTATCCGGCCCCCTCTTAACTGTTGGATGTTCCCTTCTGAAGGCTTCTCCCCCTCATAGCAAGTCAATTGAATAAAAGTTCCAAAATATATTGAACTAGCTTGTACTGTCTGTCAAGTGATGCTACATTCCAAATCAAACTAAAAAAAAATAATAAAATTAGACCGTCGTATTTTTTATAGAAAACTGATTAAAAAAGCACTTGTATTAAATAAAATCTTACGTATATAAAGATTTTACGTATATCCAAAAATCACTGTGGTAGGGTTCACAAACGTTATATACTTCTATGAAAACATGAAAAGGGCACAATATAAACAAATCTGAAAAATACGTTGACGACACTCAAATATTCAACAACATTCCAAATAGAGTAAGCTATTATGCAACCACTAATTAGACAGTTTCATATAGCAAATCCGCTTACATCCCTATATTCAGGACTATCACATTAACATTAATAGAACACACAGAGTATCATTTATGCACAGAGAGGATCAGTTACAACGAAGCGAGTGATTTAGCAAAGCTGATATATGCTCAGGGCTTACATATTGATACTCTAGGACATGTAACTAACAAGTCATTAATGTATGTACATTTCGAAGGCTTTTTCGAACAAGTAAACAGCAATCAGTCTCTACCAGATTAAAATTATGAAACCAGAATCTTTAATTTTAATCGTTGAATCTAAAAAATAGAACGAGGCGTTAGTTAGAGATATGTTTTTCTGGTGATATGCTCGTTGGAAATATTTTATTGTGTAATTAAGGGTCCGCCTCAGTGGTCACCGCTGAGAAGGTTGAATTTTTCCGACCGAGGAACACATGACACCGCGTACGTAACAACGGGCTTTCTTTCAACTGATGCGGCCTAACTGTCAAACCTTCCGCTTGCAAGGGTTTCGTAGAAAGGCGCTCTTATATGAAGGTTAAATTCGGATATATTAATTTTTTTGAAAGAGAAAGAGTTAATCTGTGTTTGCCTGTGATTAGATTCTTTGATCAATCTATTCTTAGTTTCTTAATTAAAGTCTTAAAAACACTATATTTTCCAAATAAAACCGTGAATAGCATAAAAACTAAAGTACATTTTGAGCAATGAAGTACAGGCAAACCTAGATATTATTTTTATCTTTCACTTAAGAGTTGTTTCGTCAAAAACGCATTAATACCAAAAGCATTCGCTGAATTTTCCGGCAAACCTTCTTTATTTGTTTTTAATAATTTAATAATTTTGATAACCAGAAACATTACATAAAATAGAAAAATGCAAATAACATTACATGAAAATACATTACGTTAGCTAGAAGAAGAAATCCCGGCATCATGCCAAGTAGTGGTCAGTAGTAAATTACACACTTGATGCAATCTTTCACGTCAACGTCAACAAGCCAAGAAAGAAAATGCTTTTTCAAAGAATTACGTACAAAATATATTCAATATTCCTCATACGAGATCGATATCAGCTGTTTCATCATCGTCATGAACTGATTATAACGGATATTTCAACATTTATTCATTTAAGTTCTTTTAGCTAGAAAACTTCAAAATGTTAACTTCAATATTAATGTATTATACTGAAAATTATCTACAAGAGTTCATTCATAAACGAGATGTTAAGATCTAATTTTAGTTGCATTATTTACAAAAAATACATTTCTTCAACAGAAAAACCAAGACGTTAGTAATATTTCAGGTGTAATTCTACATACAAGGGACTTCTTGTAGAGCAATATTCCTACACCTTAAATAGTCAATTAGAACAAAATTAGTTGAAAGTATCATGTATTGTTTAAAATACAGAGCTCTTTTCTACCATATAGACACAACTCCTAATGGAAAAAGTAGAAAAGCGTAGGACCCATAACAAACCCTGTGGAACTCCTGAGAACACAACGTTTCGTGATCTGACTTCCGACTGAGTATGTTATAATTTGAAAAGACCAAAACACACATAATAATCAGTTGTTTTGACTGGTAAGCAAACGCTGATAAATTAAGGCTAGCTCTTTTTATATTTAGGTAAATTTCCACCTGAAGACGGGATCGGATTGCAGATTCCGAAACGTCGTGTCTTCTAGTTCACTGACGATGGAAAACATCCGTGTGGTAACTTTAAAGTCCTAACTTCGTCACGAATAAAGACGTTTATCCGCAATAATATTAGAAACTACAATTGACAACAAAAACTTCAACTAAAGAATTGAATCATGCACTAACACAAAGAATAGTCCAAGCCACACTTAGCTAAGCCTAGAATGCAAGAAACTCACAATAGTAAAAGAGGAGACGAGGCAGTGCGAACCCGATATGCAGCATTCTGTGAGTTAACTGATGAATGCGAACTGCCAAGCAGATGACACAGGCCGAGTTATAACAAGCGTCGTCCAGCACAGCACTACTTGGCAACTGTGCACTTTACACCTACACTGCTTAACTGTGTCAAAGCCGTCGTCCAGACGAACCATCGACATCACGATCTAGTTCTTCCGGTTCACACCGCCTCAAAACTTCATAATAATTAGATTGAGATGTCTCGGTCTCGCTGTGGAGAACCAACTGAGTAACTGATTGGCTGAAACTGAGCTACTTGCTGTCTGTTATCCTATTGGTGGCAGAGCTGCCAACCGTTCATTGGTGCAGTGATGCCAACTGTCGATGTTCTCATTGCCTGTGACACTATCGAAAAGACCTCTTCCATGCCACCAATAGGATAGTAGCTCAGTTCCAGCCAATCAATGACTGGAGATGGTACTGCACAGCGAGACCGAAATATCTCAAGCTAATTATTATGATGTTTTGACGCAGTGTGACTAAAATAACTGGAATATAGTAGCAGCGACGTTTCAACCAGCGGACCCGTGACGAATTAGTACGAATTTCTCCGGTGGCACGGGTTCGATCCCCGAAAAACAATGCACATTTTAAGCTGCTACTCGGTCAAGGGCTATCGACAAATTTATTTAAGGGTATCGTAGGGGATTTTAGAAGACATTTTGCTTATTTCGTGGTTGGGAAACCTCCAAAAATTTCGAAGGGTTGCTTCTGCACCCGGACAGCAGGTGCAAAACCGCATTTCAGTTCAAATCTTTAAGAAGAAAAACGTGTCAAAGCATCCTTTATAGTCATCCTCCGTCACGGTAGGACGGTTATGTCAATTTCAACGCAAAGCACTGGAAGTGTTGATGGAATGTGCAGCATTGTGCAAGGTTACCGCTAGATGGCGCAGTGGAGGGGTTGTTCATTATTTGCTTCGTTAACGTTCAAGCATCCGCATCCCGTGCTATGCCATCGCTGCTGGCTAATGAAAATCCCAATTTACCTCTCGACACTCTTTACAAGTCTTAACAAGTTTTCACTTTTTTCAGCGAATTTCTTTTAGAGAAAGACCGAGACCCCAGAGCACGTTTTGAGAATTTGTTCAAAACTGTATATGCATATGTAGGCTATTTATGACTGTACTGTCTACAAATCGCATTTTGTATCCGATTTCCATCTAATGTAGTACAGAACATTCCTTTTTTAATTTTCCTTTTTTAAATATCTCAGTCAAGTTCGTTAGCCAGCAAAGTCAGATTACCGTTAGTAAACTTTTGGGAGATTTTTCACACAAAAACCTGTTTAAATTACCTAAAATGTCCTTCATTTTATTTAAATTGACAGAAAATTTGTATTTAATTGAAAAACCCCTGTATTTTAATCTAATACAGTATAAAAATATGATAGGACCAAAAACCGGCCCTTGAGAACGCTAATCAAATCACGAATGTAAGAATGTTTTCCATCCGTCGTACATCGATTCGTCGTTGTTATCTGATGATTCAAATTACCGTGTTCTCGTTTAACACTAAGGGGTTGAGTTAACACAAAAGCGAACTCGTGGCGGGTTGGAATCGTGCGCGACTCCGGAGCTGATCACTCCGCTGGCGCGGGTTCGATCCCCACCACTTACATTTGTAATGTGACTACGGGTAACGCTAGGTAAATGTCGAGGTTGAGTGGCAGAGAGGACTTTGTAGTCCTAACTTCGCCTCGTTAAACAAGATAAACCTTACCTTTTAAGGGGTTACAAGATGCGTGTAGCGGTGCCAAGGGGTGTGAGAGGGTGGATGAGGATACAAGGGTGGGTTCTAGACACATCGACAAATCACACGAACCCATCTGCTCGCTGTCAAACCACAATAATTGACGTCTCAATCAGTCATTTCACCCCGCAAACAATCTGTCAACTCTCACGCTATACTGGCTGGCGTGCTCGTGGATTTAGAGGTTTTCTAAATTGGACACTGTAGGAAGAAATCGTTAGGAATATTATTCGTACGGCAACTTATATCGAATTTCCTTTTGAAAATGAGATATTCAAGTCGTCCTCATGGTAAGACCCAGACCCGGGACCGTGAAATAAGCACCGGTCCTGACCCCCAGCGTACGTTTTGAGCATTTTTTCAAAACTGTATATGTATTTTATGTGTGTACTCACTACAGACGTACTGTTTGTCCGATTTTAATGAAATTTGGTACAAATCCTCTTGTAAATATCTCGGTCAAGTTCGTTAGACAGAAAAGTCAGGCTACCGGCAATTTGGGAAGTTTTGTCAAAAAAGTGGATTTTAATGATTTCAAAAACTAAATATAACTTTGTTGTCATACATCAATATACTCGTACTTAAAATTATGAAAATAATTCCGGCCTCAGGCTACCGCAACTTTGTTTATTTTCCTGCCTCAGCCATGTGGCATCTTTGCCAAATCTACCTACCATAACATTGTCTTTGGTAAAAATAAAAAGGTACTTATTTGTTATTGAAAATTGTTTAAATTTTTTTGTACAGCTGGGAGTTTGTCAGAAGCAGTGAAATACGTGATATTATTAAATCCCAATACAACAATCTTTGAATAACTTTTTGATCTTCCAAGAAGAGTTGTAAATGAAAATTTTTCTTTTTAAAGTGCGCCATTTATGCATGGCGAGTTGTATTTTTAGCTTGTCAGACTCACCGATTTATTAACCATCAATTTTATACGTGCCTATATGACACATGAAACTGTTTAGGAATATGCCTAAATATTCTCTTATTGTCTGTGAACACCGGGGACTACCTAGGCCGCTCTATTGTAATCTGAAGTCGTTCCTTATGACTACTCCAGTTTGACAATACAGAACTCAACCAGACGTTCCCAGAACACTACAGCTCACACTGAATCATGTTGAGTTCTGTTATCACTACTTAAGGAAGTGTTTGAAGCCCTTATCTGTTGACCTTCGAAACCTTCAGCCTTGTCTATCACTTCCTTTACACGGTCTGTTCGTTGTTGTAACATCTTCCTTGAGGATTCGTGAGATTTGTTCCTCCTTTGTTTCAATGGAACTGGACACTTCAACAGTTCACTGTAGTACAGTGACAGCTGCAATCTGTCTGTACCTGATGAGAAGAAACAACGTCGAAACAGCTCTCAACAGTCAACTACTGCGTCATCAACAGCGAACTTAGTTGACACATAAGTGTCCAGTTCCATTGAAACAGGAGGAGGAACAAACCTCGCGAATTCTAAACAAATTACCCTGTTACAAAGATCTTATGACGTAACGACGACGTTACATCTCGATTCAAATCTTCGTTTAACTTGTGTCCATTTTTGTTTACTTGTTGGACCGTCTTACTTAGCACGATGAGAAGATGGTAGATTATGCAACCTCTAAAGCTGAAGAGCTTAGCTGTCAGGTCAAACTGAGTTGATTGGAAATGAAGTGAAAACCACAAGGTGAGATAGATACAGTATCAGGTTACACCATCAGCCTTGGGTAAGTGTTAACACCAATGTCGCTTACAAACTACACGGAAACATAGCTGACAAGTAGCCACAAACTCACATTTGAACAGACAGGGTGAGTTTCAAAAGCCCCCCTTAATTTTGAAAAAGGAAATATTTTAAACTCTACAGGGAAAGTTTTTATTTAGTTCTGAAGTTTGTTTTGACGGAATTTGCGTCACCTTTTCTTTTGTTATACCAATTTAATGATTACACAAAATCAAGTTTTAAAATGGCACATTTCACAATTTGTTTTAATGATACATTTTTTCTTGAATATCGTTTGATGGGACCATCACAACCTATAACATAATCCCACAGAGTGTTTTAAAGAAAAAGTTTTCATATCAAAAAATGTTATGTGAAATGTGGCATTTGAAACCTGGTTTCGTGTAAATTAGTATAACAAAAAAAACGAGTCGAGATAAAACATCTTACTTTGTGTCGATGAATTTCCCTTTCTTTTCAGGTGCCACAAGGGGGGATTGTATTTAAAAAATTTCGGGGTTCTCCCCCGCGGATTTCGAGTGGGGAGTGGGTGACGCAATGTACGTCAAAACGAAACTCAGAATTATATAAACACATTCCTCAAAAGGGCTTTTAAAAAATAATTCATTTTTCACAAGTTAAGGAGGAGGGCACATTTAAAACGCACCCTGTATATAATATAAAGTTAAAAAGTACACGGCAATCCAAGAGAAACACCCAGAGTTCGGACACTTAGGTAGGAGTAAGGTTGCGTGCAGAGAGGGTATCAAAAGAAGCGTTCCATCAAGTAGTATGAAATTGATCGAGGACAGTGACGCATGAGCTTGGAAATGGGAAATTATGTCCACAATCGCCCAAGTAAGGGATACTTTATAGTTCTGAGCTTTCTTCACTGCGAGACGTCACAGATTAGACCTACTTTGAGAAAATGTTTTTTTTCATAAGACTACACATTTAATAAATAAATAGTCAATTTAAAATAAGAGAAGTTTTCGTTTTAGTATAATTTAAAAGTCTTATACGATTATTCTAGCCTAGGATAATAGGCTAAAACCACAAAACTGTTGTGAAATTTAAAAATTGTCATTGCTTTAAGAGTGCACAGTACCTATCGGCCATTTTCTTCCCCATAAGAGCAATGTAAAAACAAGCATTTTCTTAAAATACTTCACGCCTACAATTTTTATAAGATATTATTGAAATAAGTTGTATTCAAAATATAACAATGTACTGCAGTGGCTCCACTGACCACTTTAAAAAAAAAAATGTATTTAGTGAAAACTAAATATTCAGCTTTATTTTTGATTTATGCCACGGTTTTATAAATGAAAAAATTAAAATTCGTCTCAGTGGAGTCACTAAAACATTTAATACACTTTAAAACAAAGTTTATTTCATAAAAATCCAATAAAAATGTAGGTGTGAGGTGTCCCAAGAAAATACATGTTTTTACATTGCTCTTATGGGACGAGATTCACAGCCGCTACTAAGCACATAAAAAAATGTATAGAAGTCTTACACGATCATTCTAGCCTATAAGAAGCACCTAAGATGATAAATCCACAAAACTGTTGTGACATTTAAAGAAACGCTTGAATATGTACCAACAATATCTTATAATTTGTTTATGGGAAAAATAAATATAAGGACCCTGCAAAATAATTTCAAAAGTTATCGAATCGAAGATTTTAATTGTTTAATCAATGGAACTTTAAATCTTTCTTTTCACTGTTTTCATCTAGTAATGTTACTTTTGATAAGTATCAATACGCAATAAAGCCCATTCTTCATCCAAGCTTATTGGAGAAGAAAATTGAAAATCCTTTTGTAATTGTATTTTAATCTGGCGAAAGGGCGATTTAAAGCCTGGATAAAGTATTGACACAAAGGATTCCGTCATCAAACAAACTGAATAAGTTTCCATTTATCTTCCTTTGCAAAGCAGGACTTAATTTTCATCGATAAATACAGTTCTTTGCTTGGAATCAGAATCTGCATTTGGAATTTGCTGAGCTCATTTCCAATGTTTTGCGTTATTTGTTTAAAGGTTACCTGAAGACGGGGTCGGATTTCAGATCCCGAAACGTCGTTCTCTTATCGTTCACTAACAATGAAACACGTCCGCAATAAAATTCCAAACTGATTTTTTTGCGTTTGTACTACAGTGAACTTATTTCTACTGTATTAAAAAAGTTTAAGTTCAATTTATTAAAAAAAGTGATTTTGAAACTAAGCTAAAATATTATTCTTTATAGGTAGGTTATCATTAATCTTAACTCTTAATCTTAAGTTTTCGCGGCCGGTCTCATCCAGTCAACAAGGTACTGAGGATGACTCTCTCCACAGCGAGGTCGAAACGTTTAGCAGCATTTATATATCAACTATGACGCGGTGTAAACCGGAAGCCTTAGATTTTAGCTATTCATTGTTTGAGGTTAGCTTTTTGGCTTGTTATTTTGTTATCTAATACATAAAAATTCTATAATTAATTACTACAATTATGTACGACAAAAGCTATAATTTTATTAACTTAACTTGAATTCTACAACACCCCTCTAATGCAAAACAAGTCACAGTGTAATACAAATCTATTCAGGGTGAGTTTTAAATGTCCTCCCCCCAACCTTAACTTTTAAAGGAACTATTTTTTAAAACCCTTTGGGGAATGTTTTATAGGACTCTGAAGTTGTTTTACGTACTTTGCGTCACTCAACCCAAAGTCCAGGGAGGCCCCAATTTGTAAAATACAAACCCCTCTTTTTGTGATAATTTCAAACGATAGGAATTGTTATATAAATTCATAGTTTTGTAATAACTACCCATTTAAAGATTGAAGAAACAGGTTAAAAATGCTACATTTCACATTAAAATGTTTAACGCACATTTTTCTAAATACCTATGGCATTATATTATAGGGTTTGATGTTTCAACAGATTTTCAAGAACAAAATTGTCATTAAAGTTGTATGTGAAATTTGGCATTTCAAAGTTGATTTCTTGCAATTTTAAATTGATATTACAAAAAAAACTAGTCGAGAAAAAAATTGTTACGTCGTTGAATTTATAATTAAAATATCTTTCTTTGCTAAAACTTGTTAATCCTATAAAAAACAGCCCAAAAGGTTTTAAAAATATTCTTTGTTCAAAAGTTGTGTATAGGATTTAAACTCACCCTGTATAGGCTAAGTGCTTGGGCCTACAACTGATTTGAAGCGACCATATCTTTTACCCTTGTTAATACTTGTTCCAAAGTCTTCTTCCCTTCTGTAACGAATGACTCACCCAGTTAAACAAGGACAATAACGCCTGCCTTTATACGACGGTTAGAGGGCAATAAGTGATCCATTACCCCTCCTCCACCACCGCTACTACCCATAATCCTTCACACAATTAACCCACAGTGGGGGAGGGTGGGGGGATTATGACGTCACATGGTAGTGAGTTACAGCTTAACGTAATGACGTAGGGTTTGCATATGTCTTTGCGAGTGTGTTTAACTATACTCGCTATACGAATAGGAGGTCATTCAAACAAAGGAGGATGTAATGTAAGCAAAACTCTAATAAACTCCCCACCAGAATAGAACTCCTGAAATTCATATAAATTATTCCTTAGGTTGAGACGAACAAATTTTAACATTATAACATGGGTCCATAGTCCTTCACTTCCACTAGCCATTTTGTGTTTTAACTCAATAATTAATTTCTAAAAAGCATTAGACCCGAGATTAGACTGAATCAGTTGAAATTTTGCATAAGTTCTCAAACTAAAACCTAGAATACAAAAAGGTATTAGCAATTTTGTTCTTATATCCTCCATAATCCTCATTTTTCCTCTAGCCGTCATTTTTGTTTTTTTATAAATTATTTAAAATCTAAAGTGTACTGATCGATTCCGATGAAATTTTCCATTACTGTTAAGTATAACAAAACCTAAATTAGAAAAACAAATTATGTAGTAGAAAAACATATTTCTCTTTTAAATGTCAGCTATTTAAAGTTTTAACCATCAAAAAAGGAGGTTACTCGTCAAAGTGAGACTTTAATCTATGCGGTCCACAGCTTTTAAATTTAAATAACTAGGAAATAAATAAGTTTCACACGAATTATGAGGTATAATAAAAAGAAGTACTGTTCTTTAATACAAACTAATGACACCAAATTCAAGAAGAATCCGTTCAAAATTTAGTATATATATCACTACACCAATGCTACTTGTCCATTGTCTTTGTAAGTGTTTTTATTACAGTTGGCACAAGAAATGAGATATCATATGGTGTTCCCATTACTGGCATTGCTGACTAAAAACCTGTTTTAGAGTGTTATAAGAAAAAAGTGTATATAACAACATTTTAATTTTAAAGATACCTGTATACATTTGATTTTAATTTGTTTCATTATATTTTACGATAAGTTTACTTTTATGTAAAGTTTTTTGATGCTCCTTATTCATGCATGTACTATATTTAACTCTGTTGCATAGCAAGTTTATTTACGAATAATGATTGGTTTATCTTCAATAAAAAAAAACTGTGTAAATAAAATGATAGTTCGGTAACTGTTCCTTAGAACAAAGGCGGATTACAAAAGCAACTCAAGAAACGTGACACAAAGCTCCAAGGGGTCGGCCTTGACCCCCTCCTCCCACCACACCCTTACATCCCCCGGGGGGTGTGGAGTGGATTGGCATGCTGTGAGTTTTAATTACAACTGCTTATTACAGCTACTTCCAGGTTTAGTTGTGAAGTGGGAAAATATACCTCTTACCAGAGGTACTTGATTTTATCATCAAGTTTTGTGAGTTGCAAAACTTCAGAACTAAAAAATGTGTTTTATAAGCTTAAAGTAAAGAGCCATAAAGTAAAGAAGAGAATGTTTTAAACACTACATCCGGTTTGATTCATAACTTTTTATTTATAATATATAAAACTCTTAACTACAGTAACTTCCTAGTTTAGTTATTGAGAATTATATAGATTACAACGAAGAGCCTTTTTTTTAACTATCAGTTGGAAAAAGATAAAAATATTTTAAATTATAGATTATTTTATTTGAATAGTTTGTTAATAGTTACGTTTGAACTAAACGTTTAACTTCGTATATCAACTATAAATTGTCATAATAACTGTTAACAGAATTTAAGTAGTTGATTAACTATAGTTTCAACTTTGAATCTAATTGATACCAAAAATAAAATAAATATCCCTCATGTTTTTAACATTTGTTTACAAGATTTTTATTGTGTAGCTTTGATAACCCATTTATTTTGCTTCGTAAATATAAACTAATGCATCAAAATTTTTTAAAACTCAATCAATACAGTTGTAAAATTGGAAAAATCATGTTTATGTATAGAAGTAATGACAGCAACAATTTTGTGGTAAAAGGAAGTACGTGTATATTTAACTTGACATGTAAATGTTTACATTAGACTAAATAATTCACATAGAAACTGTAGCAATACTAAACACCAACTTTACGTAAACCGACTATATTGAATTGCATGACTAACACTCATTACTACTAGGTCATAACCTTGGCTAGGTGCTATAAATGTTTTATGGCTATTAACTAATGCAGTTGTTGTCAGTTAAAATACGTACATTTCGTAGTTTGCGTTTTTCAACATAGTAAACAAAAGAAAGAATACTTTTATGAGAAATTTAAAATATGGTAATAATTCCTTACTTACATCATCTTGGGTGAAAGCCATCGTTATAAAATTGCTTTAAAACGTAATGATTACTTGTAAATAAGTTCATATAGGGCTTCATCATTGACTGTATATTATTAGAAGTCTGTCCATTGGCAGACTTGGTATTAGAGACATGCGTAAGACCTAAATCTCTTTCAAGTCAACTTGCCAATAGAATCGTGGAAGCCACTCGTAGCCATAGAAGACTAACTCATTGTTCAACTCCTTTTATCATGGCTTCAAACAAGCTTATGGTGCATTAGCCGCACATCACCCGTTAGGTTAACTCTAAATGTAGCCTGCTCTAGAGCAGAGGCTCACCACTTTCATAAAAACTTTACGTACGTCAAAAATCGAAAGCTCGACTATGACTGCTCCAACAGCAGACCAACGAAAAGACTACGTTCTAGGCGCCGTGTCAATCCATAACACATCAGGCTACGACTGACGTACAACTACTGACGGTAACGTTAACGTTCCAGCGCACCTGAAAATACCTTACTTAAGCCTATTCGTCGTTAATTGGTGGAAAATGGATTTTTTATTAATGTATGGTTTTATAACCGATGAGACTTTTCAATATTGAAACGTAACGGTTTCCATAGTAATTGCTGGTTCTAACTACTTGTATTCGTAGGTTCCTGGATAATTTAAATGTCCAGTTTGAATTAAACTACTATTGAATGGTTTTTGAAACTGGCATGTCTTTCTTATTAGTCAAAATAGTATATTTCATCACAAGGCTAAAGTGACACTTTTCGACACTAGGTCAATTAACGTTCGAGAGCGCATCCTCTAAATACCGTAAAAACTTTCCAGGCGTTAGTATATATGATAATACGTAAATAACAGTCTCAACGTTTTATATTGAAATTGTAAATGTGAACTCAGGCCTTTTATATTAGAAACCGTACTGGATTTACCTAATCGGATTCAAAACAATAAATCTGTACAGGATTTCATCCGAATAAGATCATTTTCGTGTTTAACATACTTTATTTTGAGTTTTGAACCACACTACGGATAAAAATCAGGTACAGTTGTTTATTCAAAACATAATTATAATGTCCAGTTTTAATTGATTGGAAATTTACTTATTGACATTTCTTTCTTATTAATTTGCATCATGACAAAAAATGTTTGAAGTTTTTCATTTAAACCAAAAGTATATTTAACCTAGTATGAAATATACTTTTACGCCATTCAGTGTGGCACAAGAGTCTAATTCAAAATTTACAAAATATCCAAACATAGGCTACAATTTGAACTGTCTCTTACTGACAACCTTAATTAAATATGCATTTATCTAGTTGAAAAAAACACGGACCACTATTATGACATCAGGAAACAAAATATCTTTAAAATATTTCTTTCTCTCAGTATCGAGAGGCTTTTGGCCGAGATATAAAGGTCGTGGGCCGATGAAAGCGATGGATTTTCTCGACATCGATTTATCATTTAGACTCGATCCTTCAACACCAGCGTTGACAACGACCTCCTTTTACTATTTAGCGCTGATTATACGCACGGAATCAGCATAACAGAAATAGATAAAATTGGAAACACATATTCACGAGAAAAATTTAATTATTCTTATGGGATTTTTTACTTTGTGAAAAACCCTTAGTGATTTAAAAAGGATATTCTCACGGATGCGGTGCATAATTATATTTCCTCCTTAATACAATTTTTAACTATAGTTAAATGTGTTGTTTATTTATAAAAAATACCACAAGCTGGCAATCATATCGCATCCTTCAAACATTAAAATGGAAAAAACTACAACGCTAGATAATAAAGTCCTTCGCATATTCGTATGCATTTTGTTTTTATCTTGAAGTTTAAATTGAAGTACGACATCAAATGTGATGCAAGAATTCAGAAAAGAAAAGACAGGGATCTGATTGTCCTGTCAAAACCTAGAATACTTCAAGGACAATTAAAACTAAATTCAAAATTTTCAAGATTTCTTTCTAGTTGTCGCTGACTCACGAGGGACTTTCTTTTAACAGTTTTGAAATTTCCTGGGAATCCTGAATGTGAGAGTTTGTCTTAACACGATAAACATCATTGGTTTTAGCTAAAAGAGAAATTTAGAAATCTCCATTTACAAGAAAACCCAAAGTCCACTTTTCCAACCTAAACACTCCATAAGTACAATCTACTCTCCCCAATCACCAGCACAGGTACATTGGCTGATAACGCTACCGGAAGTGAGATGATAAGGTCAAGGCGACACACAGTTTCCGGTACAGTCTACACGTGTCATTAGTCTATGATGTGATTAGTATTCAATACAGCCCGGCAGAACCAACAATACCTCTCCGGTGTGTGAGCTGAGTGTATGATTCACTGGTAACTGAACACCTTTACTTGTCCAGAGTGTATGCGTTTCAACTTGAAATCGCAATTCATTATCACTTATCACGTGATGTGCGATTCGCGGAGAGGGGGTTATGTAGAGGTTTTACTTGGACAATTCTTCAAGTTTTCAGAGTTTAAACTATTATTGCGGACATTTTCCATCGTTAGTGAGCAAGATGATCACGACGTTTCGGCAAGATGATCTTCAAGTTTTGCTTACAATGAAACTGTTTCAATATTCTGGTATCTTAAGAGTGCGCGCAGTAGTGGCTGTGACTTTGAACTTCGTCCCATATGAGAAATGTTGAATCATACGTTTTCTTGAAACACTTCACACCTACGATTTTCATCGGATATTTGTGAAACTAACTTTGTTTTAAAGTGTATTAAATGTTTTAGTGCCTCCGCTGAGCCTAATTTAATTTTTCATTTATAAGGTAGTGACACAATTCCAAAAGTTAAAGAATCTTTGTATTGGAATTTCTTGATTTCATTAGTAAACTAATAACTTTAAAAAGTGGTCAGCCTTACACTGTTATCTTTTAAATAAACATTTAAAAAAGATCTGATGAAAATTGTAGGCGTGAAGTGTTTATTTATTTATTTACGGCATATATGCTTTTAAGATTAAAACATAATAATGAAACGTTGCTAAAAGAAGATCTACAGACGAAAATTGTAGGTCGTCTTCCAACCCACCCTTTGATGGACTATATTTTTGCTTCTTTAAGTGTTTGTAGTTTATGTCGGTGGTTATGGGTAACAATATATGGGAACTAGTTAAATAATTATTGAAGAAATGACGTAGTGATGCGATTATCACGATACAATTGATTGAAACGGTTAAAATTTTCAAATGGATTAGTTATGGTTTGAAGAAAATGCTTGTTTTACATTGCTCTTATGGGACGAAAAACAAAATGGCCGCCAGGTACTGTGAACGGACTATTCTTCAAGTTTTGCTTACAATGCAACTTTTTTCAAATGATAACAATATTTCTTGAAGTCGAATGTCACATAATAATACATGTAGTAATTATTACTTCAAATAAATTGGATAACATTTTATCGTTTTCTGCACTTTAGTAGTAAATTTTAATGTTCGAAGTTCTTCCGTTTCTAAATAACAGTCTCCATACCAAATTCATTTGGAGATTCGTTAAAGAATCGACTACCTTAAAATATTGAACAGAATCATAAACCCTTACATAATATTAAATTTCATCAAGTAAATAATTTAATGTAAAGACAAACTACTGTTATGTCATCTGCGTATTCAACTAAACACATCTTTATACAAGTTAAAAAGAAAACATCGATGATGCGTAAACCACAAAGTATGTGCATACAAATAAAGGAACATAATGTTCGCCTTTGAGGGTTATCATAAGTAATTGTAGAAACTACTCTTTCTTCGAGCAAACTACTAAAACGCTTAGATGTTGTCATTATTCCGAATAGAAATATGACTGTAGTATAGCTTTTCCACTTGCCACTTCGGCTATGAGAACAAAACGTAACTAACAACTACCAAGTTGCATAAATAGTTGGACCAGATGGTGTAGTGGTCAGCATAATCGCCCGGCAAGCGAGAGACCCGGGTTCAAATCCCGGTTCGGTCCAAACATTTTTGTTTAAAGTTGTTTAGTTTAGTCAACGAAAGGGAATATCAGCCCTAGACTCGAAAAACCCTCATCAGTTTTGACACGATTCCTTGTTTAGCAGTATCTGGGGATTTAAATCAACAAAGTTCTAATTTGTTCTAATATTGCTATAGGATTTCCTTTAAAATGAGATATTCATGCCGTCAGCATGGTAAGACCCAGGACCATGAAATGAGCACCGATCCAAACCCCAGAACACGTTTTGAGGATTGTTCCACACTTTATTTACATATGTGTATCATCTCTACAGGTTGCATTTTTGTCCGATATTTACAAAATTTGGTAAAATCTCGGTTGAGTTATTCAACAAAAATCGGACTACCGAAACCTCCCTGTTTGGGAGGACTTGGCACGAAAAAAGTGGTTTTAATGATCTAAAAGCGGTGAATTTCAAAAGGTAAATAAATAAATGTGTTTTCTTTCTATACATTAATATATTAAAAATTATGAAAATCTATTAGGCCGTTTCAAAATGGCGGCCAAAAGTCCGATGTTATTGAAATTTTTAATGCGTTATCCTTTCATGGTATATAAAATTAATACAAAATATTATAATTAATCGCCGGTCTTTGCCCTCAGACCACTAAAATGAAGAGTGTGAAAATCGAGCCATTTTATTATCTTAAAATCAAAGAAAAAGAGATCAAAAGCCTTTGGATAAACACGGTTTGATTGTTACTCGCGACAAATGAACAACTAAATAAAATAGTATGTAGTAAATTTCACCCACTACATGTTTTAATTGACGATTCACAATTCAAAACACAAAAGCGGAAACTGTGAACAAGTTCTTAATCCCAATTACAAGAGACCTTGCCTCTAGGGCCTTTGTTACATAGGTTTACCCTTGAACAAGTCTACCAAAGTTTCAAAACTTCTCTTCTATAAATATCTTATATTCACTGGACTATATGGATAAAACATGTGTTTTGTCTTTTTTTTAATTGTATTATGATTTTTGTTAACCTGTCACAAAATGTTGTAGGATTAAGATCGGTCCAAATTTTTTGGTAAATATTAAAATTGCTATATAAATTATCTTTAAATTACTTTTTTCTTAACACTTGAAACTTTGTGTGGTATAAGAAAACAAAAGATAAAGATAAGTTTTAACAGTTGAAATTAGCCCCGACCTTCACCTTACGATGAACGCGGTAATCGAACCCGCACCACCAGACTTATAAGCCCCGGAAACTCGCGCGATACCAATCCGCCACGTGTTGGCTAAAAGCACCTAAATAGAAGAAAGCAGAAGAAGTGTTAGTACGTCCATTAAGGCCATAAGGAGGTAAAGATCCATTTTCTCCTACCGTATAATCAGATTGCATTACGGACTTGAATCCAATTTGTATATTCAATTAGGCAGATAATCTGAAAGTCAAGCCGAGATTTCTTGGTTTCTCCGGTATTTTTGAAAACCATTCAATCCGATATTAGATGTTGTGAGCGTTTGGGTATTGCACCTTATGAAATGTTGACCAAACTAACAAAAAAATATATATATATATATGGGGTTTTGAAACTTACTACGAGTATACAGGGAGTGAGAATATACTAATTAATTATTTAAATACACGTTGAAAGTTAAACTTGAATATTACCTTTGTGTTGGCGGGTTTGTGTAGTATCTTGGTAGAGTTCAAAGGGATTCCATAACAAATTGTTACTTTTAAAGAAGATTCGGTAAAGAAGAAAAGTAAATAGGAATCCCTGAAGTGAACATTCGAATAGTTTGAAACAAATTTTTCAGTTCGTTGTAGTTTAGCCACGTTGTAGTAATTAGTTCGAAACGTCGTAGACCTAAACTGTTTGAAGTTTTGAACTCCCTGGCAAATTCCAAGTGAAATGGCAAAACATTGCACAGGGTGAGTTTTAAGTACCATCCCACCATAACTTTTGAAAAAGGAAATATTTTAATCCCCTTTGGGGAATGTTTTTATAAGATTGTGTAGGATAGGGTTTGTGTAACATCTTGGTAGAGTTCAAAGGGATTCCATAACAAATTGTTACTGTTAAAGAAGATTCGGTAAACAAGAAAAGTAAATGGAAAACCCTGAAGTGAACATTCGAATAGTTTGAAATAAATTTTCAATTATTTGTAGTTTATCAGTAATTTCCCTTTATTACTTGGAGAAGAACGGAAGAAGAATGATGATTAATAAAGCGCAAAAAAAAAAAATGATTTATCAAAACCAATCACTAAATCACTATTTGAGATGCCGATCACTCTCATGAGGGTATTTTAAGGCAAACATGTGGTGAAGGATGAGTGTGATGAGTGGTAGTAATGAGTTATGAGGTGTAGTCTTGTTACAAACTAAGGCCGACTCTTCCTTAGAATGGGTCATTAATTATTAGCCCAATGACCAATGGAAATACAAGGGCCAACGGTTTAACGTGACTTCCGAACCACGCAGGTGATGGTCTGATATGTCTAAACGATGGTGGGAGTTGATGCGGTATCATCAGATGATCACTGAGACTATCTGAGCCGCTTAAGACCTATATCATCCTCAAAACCTGACCTCCATGAAGCTGGATTACAGGACCACGCCACGAGTCCCAGTCCCTCCATGTTTTCTCCCTCCTAAACTTTTACTTTCGGAACTTGAATGATTATAAAAATCCAAGCTTCGCTTAAAGGAAGCAGTCACCCATCCTAGGATAAAGATGCATTAAACCTAGTCTCACAATTAGATTGCACTGCGGACCCCAGGTACATTTGCAAGCCGAGCACGGACAGTTGCAACTGCTTGGAATTATTGAGTGAACAACAACACAGTGCAGTTCAACAGCTCAGCTGTTTTATACATCAGCTGTGTGCTTTTAGCGAATTTATACAGTGAATTTCTATACAATGAGAAAGAGGCTGAAGTTATAATAAAATATTACACTATTGGCAAAACACTTCTGATAAAATAAAGATGACACTTTCTGCACGTAAAACTGGCTATGTTTCAACTAGAAAAACTAGCCCTCTTTTGGTAGTAAAACTTGAAGTTACGACATGATGAGCGAAACGAAATAAGGGTTTCTTGACTTTATAAGAAGAAGGGTGTCATATAATCAGCTGATACTAGTTTTTACTTAATAATACTTGTGAACTTATTTATTGTTGACATCACACAAGTTTTTCTTGGTCTCTTCTACCTTCTTGGCACCTCAATACAAATTCAACGATTAACGCAAAATGGCGGCTAGCAAATAAACAGAGCGTTAAAAATTAATCCTGATTTTCTATTGTCCCTTTTTAACAAAACCTCCGAGGTTTAGCACTTTTATTTTAGGACACCCTGTATACAACCAAAAGGGCCATTACTCAAGAAATACATGCGAAATTAGCAGCGTTATTGTGTTTTGTCAGTGGTTACTTGTTCCAGTTTTATTCAGAGTGTAGGAGGGACAAGGGAGAGGTGTTGATGTGATATCCAAGACTTGTAAACAGACGGGAATGAGTCATAACAAAACCAGGTCCGGTTATACAACACCAGCTGTAGACAGACACTGCGACCCACACATACAAACATACATATACAAACAAATAAATGAAAAGCGTGATTGGAATATACTTTAACTACAAAATTTAGACACAACAAGCAATAGGATACAGTAAAATTACAAAAATTTAGCTTTTGCTGGCTGTACATAGCAACAATTATTTTCTGTTAGTTTAATGTTCATAATAGTGGCGAGCAATTTAGTAAAAGAAAGAAAACTTTTACTTCCGTGAAAAACTACTCTAACGTTTCCCTTAGGATAGTTTTAACTACCCGAAACGTTAGGGTAGGTTTTCAAGCAAAGTCCGTTTCTTCCTTTTTACTAAATTATTTCTATTTTCTTTTAGATAAGTAACGTGATACCTCACTATATCAACTACACACCTACAGCCATTTTCAATGTTAAAAGGAAAAACTATTTGACGAAAAGGGCCTCTAACTGTAGCGGATTGGCGGATCGGTATCGCGCGCTACTCCGGAGCTCATCACTCCGGTGGCGTGGGTTCGATCCCCGCAGTCACCACTTACAGTTTGTAATGTGACTAATACGGTGACGCTAGGTAAAGGTCGAGGTTGAGTGATAGAGAGGACTTTGTAGTCCTAACTTCGCCTCGTTAAACAAAACAAACTTTACCTTTTTCACATTGTAAGTCCGGCACTGAGTGCTACGTGTAGGAATACTTGAGCGTATATTGTGTAGTCTCGGGTACAAAGGGCAGAAAGCAAAGGCAGATATTGCTGTGGCTGACAATATGGACTTGTCCCCTTATATCCGTGTGGAATATCAGATCAGCTGTTCTCAAACTGTGTTCTGATATATGTGAACATGTGCATGTTTAGTTGTGACTATCCTTGAAATATAAGAACATTTTCTTAGGCTTTTTGAAAATGGCCAAAGTTGTAATAGTACATTTTTCCCTATAAAGGTATCCTGAGTTTCGTTAAACAAGACAAACTTTATTTTTTAACTGTCGAGTAAAACGAACTAATGCGAACCTTTATCTTTTTTATAAGCACGAATATGATGAGATTAGCTAAAAATATAAAAGATAAAGTTTACCTTAAAAATGTAGTCCTTTTCTATCCAAACAAGGCCTTTTACTTACCTGAAAGCAGAAAACACAATATTATTATACATGACGATAAATCCTGAACACAGATACTAATGAAAAATAGCTTAATCAATCACACGAGGAATATTTTATACAAATAGGAGCAAAAAACTACTTTTTGTTGTCAAAAGCATACGATAGAAGTAAAGTTCGCAGATAGAAGGATTTCAGGCCTTCGTAAAAGAGCGATTGAATTAAATCTCTGTGGATACAGTGTGTTTCAAAGCCCCCATGTAGCTTTCAAATGCTTTTTAGCACATGTAATTAGGGTATAATAAAGTACTTTTGACATGATCGGAGGTTGGGGTTGGGGAAATAGGGGTTGCATCCAAAATGTCTCATGAAAACACTTAACTTGCGACCCCTTATTCAAAAGGGCAATGTAACATTGAGATATGGAAATTGTCGTAAACTAAAAGACAATTGGAACTTATACGTTCTACATTTTCTGAGATCTTAAAACAATTGGCACTAGCAAACTTATAAAAAACTACTTTCCTAACTGATATTTTTTTAAACATCTGTTGTGCCTGCACTGGGAATCAAACCTATGACCCTCCGCAGCGGAAACCACAACTCTACCACCGAGCCACGAGCGCAAATAACGATTAATCAACACCCTGTATATCTGTGTCTTGTATATCAATCACGTAGACTTGATAAGCTCCAATATTCAACGTGGAGATGACACTGATTTGATCTTGTCAAAGGAGATGAGGAAATTCAATTCTGAACGACATCTTCTACAGCACACTCTACCGTATCGTGCTTGTAGGCTTATACTGAAATTGCAGATCGTTCTTGAAATAAATTTTTCTGGTGGGGTTTGTTGTGATTTCTTGCTGTCGAATGAGATTTATCCACACATAATCCTCCAAGCTCTTGGTTGCAGTTTTTATTAAGCTAAAGTTTAAGTATACTAAACAAACAACCAAAAATAAAAACACACCCATACACAAAACAACGCAAAAAGGCTTGAATACGTGGTTTTTATAACTCGATTGCTTATATGTTGACAATTCCAATGTTACTTTAAAAAAAAAACATGGCTTACGATGAATCTAAAACTATAAACTCCATGTGTACCGACAATGTTTATTTTGTGAGAAAAATGGTGTAATAAAGAGAAAAACGAGAAATATATACCTGATAGTCAAACATATGTATAATTATGTGTTGGTTTTAGAAAATAGGGAATATATAGCCTTCGACAACCATCTATAGGGTGAAGCCTTACGTTATAGAAGTAATTAATTCCAAACTAACTTTGGGCAAATGGAAGTTTTTTCACACCTTTTCACATTTTAGAGGATTTTACTCCTGTAATTATTACTATTGTTTCTGTGTCGCTTACAGGATAGATTGATTATGTTATTTGTTGTAAAGTGTACTAGCTTTAAGGATTAGAATATGATTCGTGTTTCACTTGATAACGAGAGAAGTTTTCATTTCTTTCGAAACGTTGTGTAGTTTTAAACACGATAACCGGTAGAAAAGTCCATCTATCTCTATGTTAATGTAATAACAGCAAGATAATGAATTTTCAACAATTACACTCTAAATAAAAAAGAGTCAAAACCACTCCCAAAAGAGTGAAAATCGAGCCACTCTTAAATGAGTAGGTTTCAACACCCAAAAGAGCGAAATTCCACACTTTCTCAGCGGCCTTCACTTTTTATTTTTAGATTTTAGTAAATATAAAATCTACTTATTGCAAGATTTCTATTCTTGAAGTAGTTTCGTCTTTACATCATGGTTAGTTTCAAGCCTAGAACAAATAATAGTTTTTTTACAACTATTGCAAGGGTGATTTCAAAATAAGGTCAGATGAGCAAAGTTAACTTTTGCATCCAGTGTTTAATCTCTTGACTGAACTGAGCAAGCTGAGAATCAACGTTGATGAGCTTCGTATTCAATATGCAGATGACATTGCTTTAATTAGAGGAATCAAAGACGATCAGCTGATGCAGTTTCGAGACAACACTACAGCTGATTGTGCTGCAGAGTTACTCTAAACTAATCGTCTTGTATTAATTATTTGGCACCTTAAAAATGTATGATAACTGTGAACGTTTAACATTTATTGTCATAAACAAAATACATTGTGTTGAAATGTTGATGAATATGAAAGTGATACATTATTTACTAAATGAATGGGATGAATAACAAAAAGTGAGAGCAATGGTAACTTTAACCACTGATAAGAAAAAATGACCATATAAAATAAATAGGTTTAGTTTATAACATTATTGAAAAACTATTAACTGGAATTGATAAATTCTGCAACAGAGTAAGGAGCCAAGTACAGCAAATATTGCTTTAATTTATTTTTGAACAAATTATGGTCATAGTCTATAAAAGACTTCCACTGGAAGAAGATTCAAAAATTTTGTGCCAGCTTGTATTGGCAATCTTTCATGAATTTAGAACCCTGCACTAAGTCACATTTAGATATACAAAACATAATAGTTTCAAATATATAAATTGAAGGCAAGGTAAGTATTTTAACTGTTTAAAAAGATCTCTACACGATTCTCTAGGCATTACATTACAAATTACACGAATAGCAGATTTTTGAAGAATAAATGCTCTTAACAGTCTTGTAACAGCACAGCTACCCCAAAGTATTATACCGTAGGAAAGATGAGGTTGGATTATGCCATAGTAAATTATTTTCAAAGACTATTGAACATAGACCTTTTAACTGTCTCAATAGAAAAACTCCGGAGGAAACCTTTTTACACACGTGATCAATGTGGTTTTCCCAACATAAATTCTTGTCTATATAAACCCCTAAAAACTTGGTATGATCAACCTCATTAATACGGTGCTCTCCAAAAATGTAGAGGCAGTAGTATTATTCATCAAACTATTTGGAGTAAAATTTATACATGTAGTTTTTTCTAGGTAAGCTTTAAGATTCAGATTATCAAAATATTGGACACATGCATTTAAATTTGAATGTGATGTTATATCTAAATTTTCAATTGTTTGTGAGCTAAAACTCAAGGTTGTGTCATCAGCATACTGAATTATATCAACAGAAGCCTGAAGAGAACTTTTACAATTATTAATGTAAATATTAAATAATGTGGGCCCCAAAATGGAACCTTGAGGGACACCAATTGTTAGCTCTATGGAGTTAGATACTTTGTCTGATATCGCTACTAATTGTTGCCTATGAGATAAATAGCTTTCAACCTATTAAAGAAGACTTCTGACACAGTCAATTGAGAACAAAACATGAACACGTGAACTCTAACCGTGTCAGCGGTGGTCTGGTCAAAATAGATCAAACGAATATAAGACGTCACAAATACACAAATCTTCTTGTTCCTGATTTAGAAAGCAGCCTACAAAGTATATGCACTGTTCTATAGTCTATACAGTTCCGTAGCAGTGCATAGAAGTGTCGATAACGCTGGATTTAAAATGTATTGAAATAATGACCCTTCAAGCACATCAAACAAAACCAAATCTACATTACACATATCAATTTTCACTGTTGTAAATTTTATTTTTAAATTGTTATTGAATTTGTATTGTTTACTTTTGGAACAATTGATAATTTGAAATGAATTTAGAATAATGCCGGCCATAAGAACTATTTCGTGTAAAAACGAAATGGTGGCTAGATTGTAAACAAAACTTTTTCGAATATATTCGCAACGGAGTTTATTCCTTGTTTCGATGAGCTAATCATACTCTAGTGTATTAAAGGGTCATTACCACAAATAATAGATCACCTATTTTTAGCTTCTTAAATAATGTCTTAAAAGACTCTATATTTTCTAACTTTAACCTTTAATAACATAAAAACTAAAAGACATTTTGAAAAATGAACTACAGGCAAACCTAGATAATATGTTTATCTTTCATTTAAGAGTCATTTCGTCAAAATAGCACCAATACTAAAGTCTCCATTTTATTTTCCGCAAACCTCTGCAACGACGCTCTCCCGAACAGCTGAGGCGGACCCTTAAAAACACAATCCCATCACCAAACGAGTTGCCCTAACGTGCGGAGTGACCCGTGGGGTGGAAGTGAGCACTCCACAGCAAGGCGCAAGATATGACATCCGCGCTCAGTGATGGATAAATGAACGTCTGCAAAGAGTTTCTATTGTCTGCGGTCTCTGTATATGGGCTAAGATGCAGCTGCACAGTGGAGTTGTATGATTCATTGCTTGATTGGTCAGAATGATTCTCTCCTCACTTCTCTGAGTCAGGCTGTTCCCACAGTCAGCTGGCAGGGCTTCTACTTGGGAGGTCATCATGTGAACTGACAACACAGTACTTTCTCTACTTGCTGCCTAACCATTCTGCAGTTGTGATGTATGGCTGGCTTTTGATAAGAGTCCTAAAAGTCGATCACCGTACACGTACAGTCTATAAGGTAAAAAAGTATGCATTGTTCACTAAAAAACAATGGTAAACGTCCATAATAAAATTTCAACCTTAGAAATTCTACCATCGTCAACAACAAACTTCAATCAAATGTCTTGTTTGAATTTCAAATTAGATAAGTCTTTACAAGGGCAATAACTAAGACAGGACACGGCGAACAGTAGTTTTTAAGATGTCCATAGTCAATACAACAACAGCTAAAATCGAAGAAACTATGCTCTGTTTAAAAGTGTTTCACGGACTGACAAGCAGTCAACATACAAACTAAAATTCAATTTCTTGTCCATGCCAATTTTATTACTATTATTATTATTTTAGAACGATAAGGGTAATGATGTAAAAGGAAGAATTTGGCAAAAGGGGAAAATATGTTTCGAAAACCACATTCTCCATTAACGTGTTACATTGCATCCATTAATTAAACCGTATATTCTACTGTCACTGGCCACTGTCACTTTTACTTGTCGCAAGTTAACAGCCCTCTACCATTGATTTTCGTATGAAGCCAGCGTACCTATATTTCCCAGATGGCACACGGACATCTGTCATTCTGATGGAGTCCGTGCGTTTTTCGTGGCGCTTGGTGAGGGGAAGTTATTGAACAGAGTGGGGAACAAATCGATATTTTCAAAAAGTACAGTAATAGCCTTTCCCCACAGTACGAGTGCCATGGAAAGACTGAACAGTTGGTTACCCCCACCCTCGAAAACCCAGTTATAACTGGTTTTAGTCGTCCAGGTCAAACGCCACGAAGAAACGCACGGACTCTTCACTAGAAGTTTAAAAACCGACAGTGGCGCACCGAGTGGCGCGCCGAGAACTATTCCCACACACCCAAACAAACCACTGCTCTCCCCAACCAAACGGCAGATCCAGAAACTATGGAAAATCAACAAATCTACACACATTTACTAACCCTATACATCCCCGTCTACACAGTGCTGCTAAGTACAGTCTGGTGCTATACACACTGTACACTGTGTACAGTCTGGTCAACTGAACGGATATTGCAGGTCATGGTTGATTCTCTGTTATATCAATCTGTCGACGATGATACTGCTATTTATTATTCACTGCCAATCAACACAACCGCTACATCCATCCGACCGTTTCACTAGTTCGCGTAATATTGTATTCGTGAAATGAGTATTTTGATTGAAACAAAATATTTATGAATTCTTTGTACATGAAACTATGAAACTAGTTGATTGGGTTGGTTGTTGATGTGGTTTGAAGTCACGTTTGGTCCATTCACTTGGTCGTTGGGCTATTATTAATGACCCAATCTAATCACAGTCGGCCTAATTTGTTAGTACTTTTACAAGACTACACCTCATCATCCATCAAAATCACTCAACACATTCACCCTTCATCCCATATTCACCTTAGATACCCTCTAGGAGTGAGTGGTAGGTGTCTCAAATCAAAGATTAGATAATTTGAGTGTCCGTAAGAATGGTAGCGTTAACTACAAGCACTGTTGATCCAATTACATTTCCACATTAGTTGGTTAGATAAGATTGATTGATGAAGACCCCACCCGTCAACCTCTGTTGTGCTCTCTGAGTATGATATGCTAGGGGACGCCTATGACATTGACAAGCCTCAGCATTTGATCCTCCCAGTGCACGATCCAGAACATGAACTTCGCAACGAACCTCCAAAGATTTCCACATTGATTACGGCGAAAACACTGTTATGTTCTTTACAGCTGTATCACGTTGACGATTTACTAGGATAATCTCAACACAACTTTTAAACTGTCTCACGTACTCTATGCTGGGGAATTATGCAGGGTGGACCAATCAGAACGATACAATTTTAAAATTCTATGAATATATACCGTTTAATATTACACAGCTAAATATCGTACGAAACGGTAGGGTATTTTATGCAATTTTACTTGAAACAAGGCATTTTTTGACCTCAGTGATGAGTGGCTATTTTCAGCAGTGATGTTTTGGAAAGCTGAAGAGTCAATGCTTGCTCCCTAACAGACCTCCTTGGTCTCCGAGAAACAGCTTCTCGCACCCTCTCAACTTTTCTGGTGAACAAACTATTTAGGCACTTCCACAGTTTTTTTAATAGCAGTATTTCTAAATTACTTGCCCAGTTTGCAATTTTTTCGCGACTCGAAACATTTCCATGTCGACCGACGATGAAGTAGTATCCAAAAAATCTTTGAGAAGAATCACTCATTTAAAAAAATCCAACACCAAAAGCACAATGCTCAGGACTACAAAACGCCATTTAACTAAAATGGCAGAACTTTATTGATGTTACGAACACAGCTGATGGTTCATTGTTGTCATATTCACCACGCGAGAGCGTAAACAAATTGTATCGTTCCACCCTGTATTTGTTAAATTATCAACTAAAGGAAAGCCGCGGGCCTACAACACGGTTGTCGAGTCATGATTATAATATTATTATAAATTTCTTTTGGATCATCGTATTTATACAAAGTAACCTAAACAAACGTCGGTGAATGTTTAACCGTCGATGAGTTGATTGGTCATGAATACTGTAGGTTAGGATCATTGGCCCTGATTGGACGCTGTGTCAGCTGATTGTCGGTGATTGGTCGATGAGTCATCAACTCTGGTTCAGTGGAGGGGACTGTACACATTGTGTTGTATAACTGGTCCGGACTGTACTTGTGTGTCTCTTTGCAAACGGGACGAAGGATGGATCTAATGTTGATAAGTTAAATTACAGACTTAAAAATAGAAATTAGAACATAGAAGGCGCGTAGCACAAGCGCTACCGTGAGCCCTTGCGAATTTTTTACGGGATATAAATTACAGCGTTACCCCAAATGGGGTTTTATACTTTTAAACTGCATTAATAGACCTACTTTGATACAATTTGGAGTATAAACATTTATTACAAGGTAGCTCACAAGTGAACGAAAATCCAATCAGCCAGACCAAGATGGCGGCAAAAACTATCAGTTTTCATTTCCACCGCCATCTTGGTGTAGCTACACGGATTTAAATTATTTTTAGGGCGCATTATGTACGGTACTATATTAAATGTGTACACAACGTTTAATTGAAATAAAACAGTTTTAATTGCATAAAAACTAATTTGAGAAAAACCCAACGAACACAGAAAAGAAATTCTGGATTCTCTGGGGGAAACGCATCCCTAAAGGCCACTTCCGGAGGACCGATTAAAATATTAACAAATTAACGTATTTAACCGGATTAACCGATTACGTAGGTTAACAAACTTGACCTAGAGATTTGCAAAATGAACGTGAATATCAACGCACATATCAAGTTTCACCATTTGACTCAGGAGAAGTGGGGAAGCCCAAAACTCAAATCGGTTTTGCTCAACTGCATTTCTTCCTGTGGCTAAACTTTGTGAAAACCGCACACTAAATTACCAGTACATAGATGAATGAACTAACATTGTGTACGAAAGCTAACTGTGGTCTTACATGGTGATTAGATCAATTAGTGGTCAGACCACTGTATGTTCAGGTCAGGTACTTAGCTTCATGTTAACTATTCACTGTTTACTTGCTAAAAGCTTCTGTAGCTTTGTTGATAACTAAGTGTTAAGTAGAATGTCAACACACAGGTATTTTGTAAAGGATATTTCATGACTTGTAATAATTTTAAAGCGAATTTGACAAATGAATTTTTGAATAAATTGATAATATTTGATGGATATGTAACTAATAAAACAACAAATACTTTTTGGATGTTTGAAAAAGGTAAACAGTATTTTCTTTGTTACAAGTGTTGTTGACGATTGGCAAATTTCCGAGTTTGAATTATGATTGCGGAAGTGGACAAAAAACAAGACGTTTCGAGACCTGCGATCTGATCTCGTTTTCAGGTACAAAGTAACCAAAACCAAAACACAAGTAGTCAAACCCGATGACGGAATCAGATTGCAGATTCCAAAACGTCATGGTCGGTGATTGTTTACTAACAAAGTCCGCAATAATATTTGAAACGTAGGTTTATTTTCTGTCGGTATTGAAGTTTGTTTAGCGATGTACCTAAGGAATATAACGCAGCAAATCCCGCGGCAATTAAAGCTTTAGCAGCATTATTACTACGTTAATATTAACAACATTGGATTGGGAAGTTATGAATTTCTATAGTAATCTGTAAACCAATTTCAATGCAAATAAAAAAATTTACTATATAAATTCGGACCCGTGGCGGGTTGGAATCGTGCGCGACTCCGGAGCATATCCTCCCGCTGGCGCCGGTTCGAACCCCGCAGTTACCACTTACATATTTTGTAAAGTGTCTATATGGTAACACTAGGTAAGGGTCGAGGTTGAGTGGTCGCGAGGACTTTGAAGTCCTAACTTCATCTCGTTAAACAAGAAAAACTATACTTTTCCTTTTTTATTACTGTCAAGATTAATTTTAATCTAGAGTATTTTTGTTATAATACAAGCTAAGTGGGTGACCATGATGATTTCTACATTTTTAAAAAGTAAAATTTAATGGTAATATCTCGAACAAAGCATGTGTCTTCTGCAATTTATCTTCTAACGGGGGTTACCAAACTAAAGGTTTTGTACCGACAGTTAACTACTTATTAAACCATAAATGTTCTGATTAATTAATTTACTATAAAAATAACTTACAAGAGACCCTTTACAATAACAAAAGTTTAAATAAAATATATTTATCACGTTAGAATAGTCCTCAGAACTACGTAAAAAGTTAAAAGGTAAGGTTTTTCTTGTTTAACGAGGCGAAGTTAGGACTACAAAGTCCTCTCTACCACTCAACCTCGACCTTTACCCAGCGTTACCGTAAAATCACATTACAAATGTAAGTGGTGACCCCGGGAATCGAACTCACGCCAGCGAAGTGATGAGCTCCGGAGTCGCGCACGTTTCCGACCCGCCACGGGTCCGCTACGTAACAAGACTCACTCAGTTATTTCATAACGCTCGCAGGTGAATTGTGTATAGGTCTCCTACTAGACAGCCTAGCAGCACAAAGACATGTACTCCAGCACGGTAAGTGGGCCAGGGGATTTATCTGCAGATTCTGGGAATTAGAGCAATTAGTGGAACACGTCCGGGTCCGGCAGATTTACTGTGGAGTGTTTACCCTGTTAACATGTTCAGGTACTGAATCTCAAAACACAACAAACCGGTGAAAACCACTGTTAGTCGCCTAGTCTATATACCCCTAAACATGCCTTCACTCAAATGCAGTTTATTTCGGTCAGCCCTCGTCAAATGTTTAACATTTGACTTCTCCGGTTTCAGCAATCGTGAAAAAAACTATAAATGACTGAATGCAGAAAAACAGTAAAATAAAATAATCCGTTAAATGAAAATAGCGCTTTTTGGTCTGCAGACCTTTTAAATCCACTAAAAGGAGTTTGTTCAAAGTTGACACAAGGTTTTGTAGTTTCTAGTAGCTCGCAAACACTTAACGCTTACGCCCGCGGACTACTGTCATTGGTTAGACTACATCGTCATAGTTTAACGTCCATACAGCGCACCCTTAGAGGACTGTCAATTGGTATAATATCATTCCATTATTTACCGTGCCCAATAGTGCGTCTCTAATAAAATCCGTACAAAGCAGTTATCTAGTTAGAGCGGTCGCAGGTCCACCTTGAGTACCGCTTTTATAACCTGAGTAAAACAACGTTTTAAGAAGTCAAATGTGGAAATTATTTCTCTGGAAGCATCGATCTATTGATGCTGCTGGTATAGACACTTAAAGTTTTAAATTTGTCATCCATTTACATTATTCATTTGTAAATGGTAAAATTCGCCGATCTTTCCATAAGAAAATAAACTAGTAGTCGAAATCTGTAATCAAAATTTTGAGATTATATGTTTCTGTTTCGTATGTAGCAGCACTAATGACTCTATGCTTACAGAGAAAAAAATCCCACGTTTTAGTTCAGTAACCTACCTAAAACATTGTTTGCAACCTTTAAATTTCCTATCCCATTTAAACATTTGGGCGTCATCTGGCCTACTTATACTGTGGTACTACTGTACTTAGGTACATACTTGTCTTGCTGAAATCTGTACAAAATAATGCAACACCTAGAAACTCAAATACGAATATTATTAATTTGGCAAATTTAATTGTATAGTAAAAATAATCAGTTCCAACTTGCATGCATAGCGAGATTGTCAATATACCACAAATTCTATTCGCATTAAAATAGAAACTAATTTAGTAAATGCAAGTTTGAGAATTCTACATTTCAGACAAATGGTCACGAGTGTCTGAGTTCGGTTGGATTAATTGAATTTGTGTTTTTCATTTCGACCCTGTTCCCGTTACACATTGGTGAGGAGAAAAACACAACACACGAAACTTTAATTAAACTCCTGTACAAATGTGGTATGTTATACTGTACCTTACCCTTAACCATTATCTCTGTGGTTGTTTGCTAACATATAAAACAGCATTTTAAATAATACAAATAAATTTTAGATCTAATGCTTCCGGTTTACACCGCGTCACAGTTGAAATATAAATACTGCTAAATGTTTCGACCTCACTGCGGAGAGTCATCCTCAGTAGCTAATTGACTTGCTGGGAAATAACCAAAATGATCATACATTTAACAAAGAAGTAAGAATTAAACTTCCTAGAAGCTGGAAACTAGTCCTGAAGTATTTTCGATAGTGCCACAGTCAATAAGAAGATCGACAGTTGGCATCCCTGCTCCAATGGACGGTTGCCAGCCATGTCTCAACCAGTCAACCAGCTACTGAGGATGACTCTCCACAGCGAGGTCGAAACGTTTAGAAGTATTTATATTTCAACTGTGACGCGGTGTAAACCGGAAGCCTTAGTGATGACACCGGCCGAAAAGCTCAAGAGTTAAGATAAAATAAACCTTACACAGTATATTGATGAGCCCTTCACAAGAAGTTTCTACCATTGTTGTTGTGATTTTGATGTGTTTTTAAAAGTTTCATATGTTTGACGGATGCAATTATTCTGATACGGAAATGCACAGACGCGGTAAAGAATACATAACATCATAATACATAGCTTGAAATATTTCGGTCTCGGAGTGCCATCTTCAGTCACTGATAAGCTGAAAATGAGAAACTTGTCAGCAATCTTATTAATGACAGGGCTGCGTCCATTGAAGCAGAGATGCCTATTGTTGATCTAATTTGCTGTGGCACTGTCGAAAATACTTCTTCAGGACTGTTTATCAGCTTCTTGGAAGTTTAATGCTTATTTCTTTGTTAAATTTATTATCATTTTTGATTATTTCGATGGTTTCTCGGTAATTGTGTGAACTCTTTGCCAATACGTTGGCTTTGTCAAATTCAACTGCATGTTTCGTGTTGTAGCTGTATTCTGCTACGACAGACATTTCGTTTTGTGTGTCTGATGTGTGCCTGAACTCTCGTTGAAATTAATCTTTTAGTCTCCCCAATATACAACCGCAACTGCAGGGGATTTCGTAGACTCCCGGCGTGCAAAATAAAAACATCGACAGTTGGCATCTCTGCTCCAATGGACATTTGGCAGCCCTATGATCAATAGCCAATAGGATACTAGACGGCAATTTCCAGCTAATCAGTGACTGAAGATGATACTCCACAGCGGGACCGGAATACTTCAAGCATATTATAATGTTGTTATGATGCAGTGTGAAAAAAAACTAGATTATAGTTGTGACACCGGCAAAACCCAAAAGCTTTCATATTTAATGATTCTGTGTTTAATAAGTGTGTAAAATTAACAAACATGTTTGACGAACTTTTATGTACTATCTGCCAAAGAAGTTATAGTAGCCTACTACATGCTCGTGCGTCTCTAAGTAAGAATATTATAAATTGCTGTCTAACATAAATACTCTTTAAAGTCTTAATTCTTAAGCTTTCGCGGCCAGTGTCATCATTAATGTCTAGGCTTCCGGTTCACACCGCGTCACAGTGAAATACAAAATTGAAATACAAATACTGCTAAACGTTTTGACCTCGCTGTGGAGAGTCATCCTCAGTAGCTGGTCTCAGCCAGTCAACCAGCTACTGAGGATGGCTCTCCACAGCGGTCGAAACGTTTAGAAGCATTTGTATTTCAACTTGAGGTGTCAAACCAAGTCATTAACATTAACTCTTTAAAATGTCTTCATAATTGTACTATGAATAAGAAATCAATTTACAAAAAATACCACTCAGTACAATTTATTTTTCTCTGACTGAGAAATGCCAGGATATACGAGGGAAACTGTCTGCGTCCGTGGGATTAATTGAATTTGTGTTTTTCATCCAAAGCCTGTTTCTGTAACGCCGACAGCCGCAACACATCGGTCGAAAACACGAGACTTCCAGTTAAGTTTTATAGCGTTGTTTGTACAATGTTCGTCACGATGAGTTTTCTGTTTTGTTCATTGAGTATATTCG
This sequence comes from Matsumurasca onukii, assembly GCA_018831715.1. Taxonomy (NCBI): domain Eukaryota; kingdom Metazoa; phylum Arthropoda; class Insecta; order Hemiptera; family Cicadellidae; genus Matsumurasca; species Matsumurasca onukii. The sequence continues at coordinate 3,987,144 of CM032067.1, forward strand.
TTATAGAACTTCAACTGAAAGCTAAAATCTGTTAGCAGGAATCATTTTTACGTAAATCACCCATGATGCCTGTAGGTTCTGAGAGCTGGACGTCAATCTATCTATAATTACAAATTCTTCCAAAACGTCTACGCATCATATGACCAGAGTGCATGTAACACCCGGCAAAACAGATGTCTTGAAATTGACCTTCTGTAACATATACCGCAGCTTAAGTTGAGTAAACAAATAAAACTAAAATGTCCACGAACTCCTGAATTTGAACATTATTACGGAGGTTTTTCATCGTTTGTGAACAAGAAAAACACGACGTTTCGGCATCAGAAATCTGATCCCGTCTTCAGGTGAAAAATAACCTAACACATAACACAAACATGAAAAAGCTGTCCTAAGGTATCAGCGTAAAATGACCCGTCAATTAAAAATATTGGTCAGCTGATTACTACAGGCTAGCTTATTGTCTAATGTTTTGTGTTGTGTTTTAGTTACTTTTCACCTGAGGACGGGATCAGGTTGCAGATTCCGAAACGTCGTGTATGTCTTGTTCAATAATGATGGAAAACAACCACAATAATATTTCAAAATTAAGAAATTCCCCCATCGACAGTTAAAAACGTTAAAAGAAAATTTTTCAAATTAGACTTGTGACTCGAAATGCATAGTGAACATTAAAAAGAGTCGATTACACGGACACGGTCACAGTGTGAGTTCACAGCTGTTCAGCCTGCACACGTGTGCGCATGCGTGTAACACGTGTTCAGTCGTGTCGTGAAACAGCTGCGTATACAGGGTGGCCGACAAGTCACTCACGGAGAGTACTGTCAAACATAACCCAGTTGATACAGTGTATAGATGACGGGGTGTAAGTAGGTTCTAATCAGGACTTGCAGAAATTGAATGATAACCAGGCCGACACGCAGCTAAGCGCTTAACACGAGTAAATCGAATGTCCTTTGCAATGTGTTAAGGCCTATTCCCACGAGGCTGGTTCACAAGCGCTGACGGTCAGCGCTTATAAACCAGCTCAACGTACCAGCATGGAAATCCCTTCCCACGTAGCTTGTTAACTAGAGCTGACAGTCAGTCTGTATACTTCGTTGGTTGCAGTTGTGTTCACGTTTTTACGTAATGTTCAGGCCTATAATGTTGAAAAATGTCATCTGTGGGGCTTAGTCCACAAACTTTGCGAGCTATTTTGAGGATGGGAGTGCAGGAATTGTGTGAGAAAATGTTGAAGAAGAAGAAAAGATCGATTTGGATAAGAAAATGGATTGGTAGGAGGGAAGAGCTTGGTGTATCCTCGAGACTGTTGATGGAGCTGTGTGGAAGACCCTCTGTATATTTCAAATTTATGAGAATGTCGGAGTTAAAATTTGAGGAACTTTTGGAACTAGTAACTCCTATTACGACAACTCAACAGCAACTAAAAGCTAGAGTAGTCCGTTCCCACGGTGCTTGTCTCACGCTGACTTCTCAGCGCTTATAGATCACGTGACCATTTTCGCCTCTTCAGCGCTGACAATATTAAACATGTTCAAAGTCACCAGCTTGCTGGAAACAGTCAGCTTGCTGGTGTCTGCCAGCGCTGGCGCTGTATTCTCACGTGGCTGATTTGGGGCTGATTTACTAGCGCTGACGATCAGCGCTTATAAACCAGCCTCGTGGGAATAGGCCTTAGACCTCGGCCTCAGCTTGGCCCCCTGTGTGACCTTCAACCTCAGACTTATGTGGTACATTATCACGGGCGCTACAGGGCTGTTCGCTACGCTGACAGCCTCAGACTTACGTGCTCCTTTACTGCGAGTTTTATTATATATCGTGAAGATAAAACGTACTTTAATTGTATTGAAATCAGACTACTAACAACACTATTATAGCGAAAATAACTGTTTTGGCCGCCATTATGAAACGACTAAATGAATTTTCCACATTTTTGGTACATTGGTCGATACCTTAACAATGCATATTTATTTCAAATTTTAATTCGATGAAAAAGAGTTTTTATTGATTTAAACGAAAGGCAAAGTTAGGAGCCTTATATTGATTTATATACTAAAAATAACTCTTATCTACTTCATACGAACGTGGAGAGCATTTTAAGGTGCTGGTGTATTTTTGAAAAGGTGCTAGACAAAACAAATCCGTTACATTCAATGGAACATAGTTACTTTCGTGAGTTCAAAAATTAAGTTAACATATAATTTAAACGTAAACCCGAAAGTAAATCGCGAATTAAACCTAAAAATACCTTTACGGTATCCACTTTTGGCAAGGTTAGTAGCAGATTATCTATATCTGTAATATGCAACATGTTTCTCTTTGTTATTGTTTACATATGTTTTGAGTAATCTGTGTACTAATGCATTTGAACTCTATTGTTTACAAGCTAAACACATGTTACTTAATAAAAATACCCATAGTTCCTCCAACTACTGTTAATGGTGTGTTGTGATTTCTCCCTCTACCTCAATTTTTATAATTTAAACCTTTCTCATTCTCTTCTTCCACTATACTTATTTGATTTATCCTCTTTATACCTTTCTATTTACAATTTCTCATCTCCCTCTATCTGGTTCTTCGAATCTCTAATTTAATCCATTACAAAACAGGTCGGTTATCAAAACTAGAAAGTTACTTACTATCAAGTTCTCCCAACACAATACATTTTCTTTTCATAACAGAAAAATTATGACTTTTCCAAGTTTACATCTAAAAATCTAAATTTAAACTCATAAAAGAACAATTTGACTTTGAAACCTCTTCCTGTGGTTGAACAAGCTGCTAAACCATAAACACGTCTATTGTTGGAAATAATCGTTCACCTCTCAGCCCTATACAGCGGCGCGTGCTTTCCCGCTCTTTCTTCAATTACACCCTCTCAACAACAGAACTGTCACATCCCCCTTGCGTCGTTACAGCCGCCCCGCACTTTATTGTCACACAAACTCTCCTGTGATTCTCACCGCTTTTGTTTCACTCATCAGCTTTGATCCTGTCCCGTTGTCTTTGACAGGAATCTGTGTTGGAAATCACGCTTTGACACAACAGTCGGCAACGGTATTGGTGTTCTTTGGATAAGTTCAAAGTGACTAGTCGATCGATGTGCTGTTCATTCTGCTCAGGAGCTAACAGTTTAGCTGTGGTGCGCACAGTACCAGTCGGCTATTTTTTTTATGTACCATAATTTAAAAAACCTTGCATTTTCTTTGAGATACCAACGCGTAAATTTTCAGCAGATATTTTCTTCAAAATTTATTTACATGATAATGTACTGTGTCTCTCCATGATCAAAAATCCAAACAATTCAATAAAACAAAAAAATTAATATGACATTTCTTCAATGTTGGACGTACACACGGTTCAATAAATAAAGTGGAAATTCAGGTCGGTCACTAAAACATTTAAACACTTTTGTTAAAACAAAATGTATTTCAACTATATTATAGTATTTCCGGTTCACACCGCGTCCAAACTTCATAAACAAAGTTGAAATATTTCGGTCTCGCAGTGGAGTTCCATCTTCAGTCACCGATTGGCTTAAAGTTTATTTCATAAAATTCCGATGAAAACTTTGGGCGTGAGGAGTTTCAAGATAATTCTTAATTTTACAATCATAAGCACTACTGCGTACTCTCAAGAGTTGCTAACACAACAATCAGAAAAAAGGTTAGGTAACTTACATAATCTGCCGAAACTATGACTCAGTCTTTTCTTGATCCTCTGGACTTTGCTCAGCGCTCCTCCCTTCTTCTCCCGCATTGTCACTCCTGAAACATCAACACAACACAAATGTAGAAAACACATCAAACCCGCAATCCACTCAGCTGCGTGAGGCAAGAAGCTATGCCTAGTAGCGCACAACGAATACAGAACAACATAGAAGGGCTATCCACTCAGCTGCGTGAGGCAAGCTATGCCTAGTAGTGTACAACGAACACAGAATAACATAGAAGGGCTACCGGAATAAAAAGCTGTCGTCACTCTTCAGATATGTGCCTTATCCAAGATGGCGGGTGGAGTCATCCTAGGCGTAGACTCTACTATAATGTAGAGCTATACCTCAACGAACACAGAAAAATCAATGCTTTTCTGTATTCTCTGGTGGCGCATCCTGGCAACGAACACTGGAATCAAGACGGTGTCGAGTACACAGCGAACTAACCATAGTTTCGATTCAAACACTGTCCAGTTACGTTGTCCAGCACACGGGCCCAACCGTTAATATAAAGTTAAAACATTGAAATCCAGATTGAAGTCTGAGATCGAATCTTACCACGACAATTTTCAGACAAAGGCTTAAGTGGTGTGACATTTATGCGAACAGTTTATGGATGTACGACTATAAATGAAAACAAGATTTGCCGTCTGATAATGTTGTCTGACATGGTTCAGACGAAACGTTTTGAAACATCTTGTTTTCATTTATAGTGGTACATCCATAAAACTAATTGTTTAATTACCACGACATCTTTGCACCTGACGAATAAAGACGGTTCAACATGAATTCATTGTTTTTATATTTTGTCTGACTTGAAATACTCCGATGAAACTTTAAATAGGTTCACTTCTTAAAAGGGTTAAAAAGGGTGTAGTCAAGTAAATATGCGAAAGAGAGAGTAAATTTCTACTTTTAAAAGTGTATATTATTCATGATGACCACAGTCTTTTCGGTCTCTTTCCACTCGTCAATGACATTTATTCTGTCGAAACATGCTGTGGCTAATACACAATATTTGTTTGCATTTTTGAAGTTTTGATTTAAAATTAGTATTATTACTTTTGCAAACTGTGGTCATCATGAATATCACATGATATTTTAAAAGTGTATGATTTAATTCAACCCGGCATAAGGTCAAAAATAACTGTGAAACATCCAAACACGTATTGTATATCCTAAATCCAAAAACTCTAAAAATACTGAATTTTTATCCAAATTGTATGCGCAGCTCTATGGGTTATAAGTCAGATGTAAACATTGCTGAGTTGAATGGGCTGGATTGTAAGGCAGTCAGGTTTACAAAGGGTTTAGAAGATGGGACCAGAGATAATGCTTTAAGTGAGGCTCACCGCAAAACCCGATTCTTCTCTTGAAATGAACTTAGCAAGAGACCTTTCTGTGTTCTTTGTTACAATGCAAATTACAATGTTACCTCGATTTTATACTTCAACATTGCACTCTAGTAAAAATGTATTGTTTGCCCCTTGGATATCAATTTGACAATGAAATAGGTTTTTAGTTACCAGAGTCAATATACAAAAAAATTTAATGAGGGTTTTTCATTTCGAACGTTTTGATGTAAAATCATCATCGTCAGACCTTCAGTTTGAAATCCACCTGTTGCCTTTCGTTGTCTTCATTTTCAACTTTAACAACGAAGCCAACCGGTGGATTTCCAACCAAACTGCACGTCTGAAGATGATGTTTTTACATCGAAACGTCCCGGGGATGTAACAACCCTCAACACGATTTTTTGGTTACAGAGGTAACTAAAACCCTATTTCATTGTCATGGCTTACGAAATTATATATGTTTCTGAACAAACTATATTTAATATTTCTTTCACTAAAAATGGAACGAGATGTTTTTGTAATAAATAAGGTAGATTTGTCTTCTTTAACGAGGCGATGTTAGGCGATGTAAAGTCCTCTGTACCACTCAACCTCGACCTTTACCTAGCGTTACCGTAAAGTCACATAACGAACTGTAAGCGGTGACAAAGTCTTAGGGGATGAGCTCTGTAGTCACGCGCGATACCAATCCGCCACAGGTCCGCTAATATAATAAATATATCGACTATTTCGAGTGTTTTCCTCGATACGACATTGATACTTGACATGTCACTATGTTTGCGATGGTCAACTTGTTCAACTTGATGAAGTTGACAATGTTCAAGGTCGGGGAGTCAAGTGGTTCTTCATGGCAATGACACTGGGTTATGTCACGTCCAGCTCTAGTCAACTAACAGTTGAGTGAAGGTTACTGATAAAGTCGTTGACTTCTCCAAATCAACAGTGTGACAACCAAACGAAATATTGCAGCGGTAAGAGTAAATGTTTTTCCAGTATTGGTGATTTTCTTTTGCATTAAGTCGTCGCAAACATCGTTCGGGTTGCTAGCATACTATTTATAAACTCATTAATTATCGAATTTCCTTTGGAAAAATGGGATATTCATGCCATCAACATGGTAAGACCCAGGCCTGAAACCGTGAAATAAGCACCGATCCTGACCCCCGGAACACGTTTAGAGCACTTTGACAAGACTTTATATACATATATATATAATTATGTGGGTACTTTTTTCTACCTTTTGGAAGCTGCCCTTACCTTTTGGCATATCAGGTTATAGTTTGGCTGACCTTTTGTATTACCTGTGATTTGTGTTTACTCTGCCGGAATAGTGTGTACTCTACAAGTCGCATTTTGTCCGATTTTCATGAAATTTGGTACAAATTTTCTTTTGTAAACATCTCGGACAAATTCGTTAGCCAGCAAAATCAGTTTACTGGAAGTATTCTTTTGGGAAGGGGAGATTCGGTCAAAAAGTGGTTTTAACTGATCTAAAAAGAGTAAATTCTATTTGATTTTGATGAAATTTAAAATAAGTATGTATTTTGGTGGTATCCATCAATGTACCACAAATTATGAAAATTCATTGTCGTTTCAAAATGGCGGCCAAAAGTGATGTTCACTGTAACAGCTCAGTTATGAGTAGTCTGACTTCAATAAAATTGGAAAATTGGAGGCTCATTGTAGCGGTGCTAATCGGCAATGAGGAATTTTTAAGTTTTAAAGATTTTTTGTAAATTGTCCACCGTGTTTCCCAAAATAAACTAATTTATCCGCAATATTGTTTCAAACTGTGGTCTACTAGTTTGACCTGGTTGTTGCAGTGAAGAGTCTAGCTCTACTCCAGTGTCAGGAAGAGCTAATGACCCTGTTGTGTTGTTGTCCTAGAACTTGTTACTCTGGTTACCACACTGCCGCAGTGTGCTTTGATCTCAACCCGGCGTACATTTACGCCGTTCATGAGAAACACGCAAGTGTCACATTACTGTCTAGTTTTGATACGCTATTGACTATTCTAAAAATCTTTTAATGGAATGTAATGGATTTTTTATTGATCTTCACTGAGTAATAAAAGGTAAATATTTAGCAGAACTGTGGGGTTCCGTAGAAATTCACATCCAACTGATCATGTATAGTAGAGTTTTTACTTCTCAACCGATCAAAACAACTCCCGTCCCGTTGTTCTAGAACCTACCGTTTAAAAGTAATTTCAGTTTAATCCAAGTTTCTGCACTTTGACATTCAGAGCACTGGGAATAAAATAAACTGTTATATAACTTAATGTGTCCTTGGATACAGAAAGTAAAAGGTTAAGTTTGTCTTGTTTAACGAGGCGAAGTTAGGACTACCAGTCTTCTACCACTCAACCTCGACTTTACCAGCGTTACCGTATAGTCACAGTACACGTAAGTGGTGACTGCGGGGATCGAATCTCTCGCCACCGGAGTGATTAGTTCCGGAGTCGCGCACGATTCCAACCCGCCACGAGTCCGTTAACACTAGTGGTGCAAGTGGTCGAACCCCGCAGTCACCACTGACATTTGTAAAGTGACTATGTAGGTAACGATAGGTAAAGACGAGTTTAAGTGGTATATATGCGGTTCACGATAGCGCTTGTGGCTACCGGTCAGTTATGTTTTTACTCAAATATTCAAACTGCCCAACTCTTCGACGTGATCGCCAACTGTATATTAAACTGTTCACGCTCCTATTGTTGCATATAATTGCATATAACCGCTTGAATGCAGACAGTGGGCAGAGGTGATGATTATACTACTCACTGATGCGGCACTCCCATTTCCTATGTGCCTCTCTTCCTGCTGTTCTGTGCGTTGTACTAGGTCAAGTCGTCAATAGTTTGTAATTATTATCGAATATTCATTGGAAAAATGAGATACCAGTTTGAATGAGACAAAGGCCCGGGACCATGAAATGAGCATCTATCCTGACCCCTAAAACACGTTTTGAGCGTTTTTTCAACACTTTATATAATTGTACATATGTATAATCTCTACAGGTGATCATCTCTCACGACTGGGACTCGTGGCGTGGTCCTGTAATCCAGCTTCATGGAGGTCAGGTTTGAGGATGATATAGGTCTAAAGCGGCTTAGATAGTCTCAGTGATCATCTGATGATACCCGCATCAACTCCCACCATCGTTTAGACATATAAGACCATCACCTGCGTGGTTCGGAAGTCACGTTGCCGTTGGTCCTTGTATTTCCATTGGTCATTGGGTTATTAATTAATGACCCATTCTAAGGAAGAGTCGGCCTTAGTTTGTAAACAAGACCACCTCATAACTCATTACTACCACTCATCACACTCATCCTTCATATTTGCCTTAAAATACCCTCATGAGAGTGGTCGGCATCTCAAATAGTGATTTAGTGATAACATCTCTACAGTGGCCAAGATGGTACTCTACAGCGAGGCCTAACCTACTATGAAGTTTGGACGCGATGTGAACCGGTAGAACTAGATTAGAGTTTTAAAAATAACCAAAAAGAGACAAAAACGTCGTTCTTTTTTATTAAAAACTTAGGAAAACGTCAGTAATCACAATTTGACCTAAGATCTACTAGAATTCAGTAGTTGTGCATTTGAGAAGGCTAAATAAAATACACGTTTAGAAAAAAAACACCACAAAATGGAAGAACATCTTTAAAACGACTTCATTATTGGTTGCAAGTCGGAATATTCTGCAATTTGTTGTTATCACCTCCTCACCTCCCCTCTGACCTTGCAGGACTCGGGTGTCTGCAATTGATTGTAGATCCTCAATCTTGAGTGATGTTTGAATATCTGCATTATTCATAAACAGCATCGCTCGCATTTCTGCAGCGCCCGAGAGAATTCAATATTCCGCGCTTTTATTGGTACATAACAACTCGATCTGATTCGTCCGTTTTCAGAGTAGTCACTAAGGGTTTATTCATTAGATTGGAGGTGCTATAACTTTGCACCTGGCCTTGTAGAGTGGAAATAAAAATGTTCAACAATTTGTAGTTAGTACAGTTTAAAAACTAATGCAGTTTCAAAACGACAAGGAAATCTATTCAAATTTGGTAAATTTCAACTTCAATTTGCCTAGCAATCGGAAGACTGTTTTGTAGATAGCAAACCCTGAAACGTCCCTGACCACAGAGAATTTGGACGCTGAGATTTCTAAGAAAAGCTTTCCACTAAACATGTATTTTCAACATTTTTTTGCAAACGTCAATGTAAAATGGCACGGTCTTTTCAATCGACTTGCTTTATAGTCAAATCAGCATCAAAACTATCATTAATAAAAAATAAATATGAAAACTATGTCGGTCAATAATATTAAAAAGAAAACAAAACATGACATACACGATAGTTATTAAATACTTTTTTTAGAATACGCCAGTATAATCGTGATTGGGTTCATCGGTCACCATTTATTAGTATTTGGTATTCAATAATCTTTTAGCTGTCATCCGATACAGACTACTAGCTCATGAACGTTCTATCTAAAGTTACTGTCTAAACACCCGTAAACAGAACCCGTAAGATAAAGAATCTTAATTCCCCTCAGCTGAACAAATTGTTTAATAATGAGATATATTTATAAGTCAATACATTGTTTAAACCGAGTAAATTGACCGGGAAGCAACACGACATTTTTCCACATTACTGGGTTCTAGATGAATTGCCGTTCCGTTTCCATTTCGAAAACGAAAAACAAAACCTAAAATCAAGGGAATTCTCTAAAACGAGATTTTTCGGGCGGGATGAATTTTTGAGATTTTTTGAGGAGGAATTTTTAGAAAATCTTTGAGACGGGAAAGAATTTGGGAATTTTCCGAACGGGTGAGACTTTTTGGCGAAAATCGAAGTTCAAAGGAATTTTTGGCAGATCTTATAATTAGGGAGAATTTCTAAACAATCTCAATGTTTGATAATTTTACTTTTCAGTTGAGTTCCAATTAAAATTCCCCAAATTACAAAACCAATAAAAATGAAAATTTTAAAATTACGTTGTAATATTTTTAAAGAGTAAATGAGTTATTATTAATCCTGTTTGACATTTTAGTGTTCACAATTTCCTGTAATGATTACATAATTTAATTATATGGCGATATCACTAATATAATCAATAATAATATCAAATCAAAGGACAACCATGCTGAACCATACGTACTAGTAAATCCTTTAAAACTCACAAAAAGAACACACGATTAGGATTTGTAGGTAAATATACTTTATTTAACTTAAAAATCATTTTTCTGACTTTTTTTTAATTTGTAATTACTTAAATAATCTTTTAGCTGTCATCCGATACAGACTACTAGCTCATGAACGTTCTATCTAAAGTTACTATCTAAACACCCGTAAACAGAACCCGTAAGATAAAGAATCTTAATTCCTTCAGCTGAACAAATTGTTTAATAATGAGATATATTTATAAGTCAATACATTGTTTAAACCGAGTAAATTGACCGGGAAGCAACACGACATTTTTCCACATTACTGGGTTCTAGATGAATTGCCGTTCCGTTTCCATTCCAAATAAACTAGGGGTAGTCTAGACCCGAAAATCGGGAAATTTCCAACGAAAATTAAAAACCCTAAAATCGGGCGGAAATTCTCTAAAAACGAGATTTTTTCGGGCGGGATGAATTTTTTGAGATTTTGAGAGGGAGGAATTTTTTAGAAAATCTTGAGACGGGAAAGATTTTGGGGAATTTTCCGAACGGGTGAGACTTTTTGGCGAAAATCGAAGTTCAAAGGAATTTTTGGCAGATCTTATAATTAGGGAGAATTTCTAAACAATCTCAATGTTTGATAATTTTACTTTTCAGTTGAGTTCCAATTAAAATTCCCCAAATTACAAAACAAATAAAAATGAAAATTTTAAAATTACGTTGTAATATTTTTAAAGAGTAAATGAGTTATTATTAATCCTGTTTGACATTTTAGTGTTCACGATTTCCTGTAATGATTACATAATTTAATTATATGGCGATATCACTAATATAATCAATAATAGGCCTAATATCAAATCAAAGGACAACCATGCTGTACCATACGTACTAGTAAATCCTTTAATACTCACAAAAAGAACACAAGATTAGGATTTGTAGGGTAAATATACTTTATTTAACTCTTTAAAAATTTTCATTTTTCTGATTTTTCTTTTTAATTTGTAATTACTTAAACAAGCTTTTAATCTCGCCCGAAAATATTCCCAATATCAAGCAAGAAAGGTTTTTCCCCCGATTCCCACCTGAAGGAAAAAATCCAATCCCGCACATCCCTAAAATAAACATACAAATCCATGTAAACACCAAAACTGACCTTTTCCTCGTCCGGACGTTGAACAAATATTGCCAAACTATTACAAATCACCGCTATCCCAATACAAGAAGCAATAAATCAACACAGTACAACACTAGAACTACAACTAACTACAGATTCGACCGTGAACACTAATTATAGCAAGCTTATCAGCGAACTGACCTTTTATCAGACGAGCCTTTTAAACACAGCGAATCAACAATTTGTAACCTACTGATAAGAAACACTCGTCACTTGAAGATGGGCTGAGTTGCGAAAGTCACAAACACGTGCTGATATTTTAAGATGAGTGTCGAAAAGGGAAATATTCCATTCGGTTTATCTCTATTTGAGAACTTCCTCGTTGCAATTTTATCGCTCATTATGAATTATCGGTTGGAAATGTGAGATAAAAGGATTTTGTGAATTAAATTGTGTTAAATATATAATTGTTAAAGACTAGTGGCGGTAAGGGAGAGCGCGCGACTCTAGCAAGCCAGTGTTGCGGGTAGATCCCCGCAGGACTGGGACTCGTGGCGTGGTCCTGTAATCCAGCTTCATGGAGGTCAGGTTTTGAGGATGATATAGGGTCTAAACTTGGCTCAGATAGACTCAGTGATCTTCTGATGATACCCGCATCAACTCCCACTATCGTTTAGACATATCAGACCATCACCTGCGTGGTTCGGAAGTCACGTTGCCGTTGGTCCTGTATTTCCATTGGTTATTGGGCTATTAATATATGACCCATTCTATTAATAACAGAACAAGAAATTAACATTTAAATTAGACTCAGTAGAGTCACTCAAACATTTAATACACTTTAAAACAAAGTTCTTATGAACACTGTATAGGCAAAAGTGTCCCAAGAAAACGCTTGCACATTGCTCTCATGGAACGAAATTCAAGATTAAACCCACTACTGCGTTGGGAACTTCACTGGCCCATTTAAAAAGAACTTTTATTTCAGCGGACCCGTGTCGGGTTGGTAACGTGCGCGACTCCGGAGCTCATCACTCCGCTGGCGCGGGTTCGATCCCCGCAGTCACCACTACATCTGTAATGTGACTATACAAAACCACCTTTTACTGTTACTTATTTTTAATAAAATAATATCTGACTACCACACAGTTACAATGTTCGAGACAAGGGCCTACTTAGTATTCCGTATTGTAGGTTGATCATGAAGAAGGACAGCTTCCCTGAATTGGCAATAAAATGTACAATGCCCTACCTTATGATTGCAAGACCTTAGAGCCCAAACGCTTCAACTCTACTGTAAAAAATTGGCTCCCCTCCAGACCATCGTATTCTATAGAGGAGTTATTTCAATCTGTGAGCCAAGACAGCCGCCATTTATGCCATTAAGAGTGCGCAGTAGTGGGTGTGACCTTGAATTTCGTCCCATAAGAGCAAATGTAAAAACATGCATTTTCTTAGGACACCTGACGCATACAGTTCTCTTCGGATGTTATAAAATAAACTTTGTTTTAAAGTGGATTAAATGTTTTAGGGCTCTATTTTCTCACTGATAAAACTGTGACATAAATAAAAAATTGAAGACATGCTGTATTTGAATGCCTTGTATTAACTATGAAACTAGTTCAATAATCGAAAAAGTGGTCATCGGAGTCACTGCAGTACATTATCATCTGTTAAATAAATTTGATTTTTAAAAAGATCCGATGAGATATGTAGGCATGAGGTGTCACAAGAAAATGCTTGTTTTTACATTGTTCTTATAGGACAAAACAAAATGGCCGGCAAAATACAGGTACAAAATGGCACTCTTAACTAGTAGTAACTATTAACACAACCAATCCAGCAGAGCTGGTCAAAGATGAAAGAGGGGTACACTCTAAATTTGAAGAGTGAAAACCACTCCCAAAAAGTGAAAATCGAGCCGCGCTTTCAATACCAAAAAGAGCGAAATTTCACTCTTTCTGATGAGCATTTCACTCCTTCATTTTAAATTGTAATTATCAGGTTAAATAGCAAACCATAAAACATATTTTATAAGATACTCTTAATTCAGTAACTTGCGCTTGATCCAAGATCCCCTATCACTTCAGTTAATCTCTATATTAAAGCTTTAAGCGCTAAACACACCGCGATGAGAACGAGACACTAAACTTGTTATAGGCTGTAAAACTGTTCAGCCATCAAGTTGTTGCTGCCGAGCTCACATCCGAGACGATTTATAGACCTGGTGGCGATTAGATGGATCAGCTGACGACACACATGACAACAGACACTCTGGAAGAACTGGATTGGATGCCTACCGAGGGGATTTTCAGGAGAGAACACTTTCGGCTAGGGGAATCGGTCTGATATTTCAATAAAATAATGATGAAAATCGCATAAATAAATTATGCTTTCAAGTATAAACCTTTTCTGGCTCGATTCCTTTTCGTATTGGTTAGTACCTGTGAGCTAATTACTCCGGTGGCGCGAGTTCGATCTCGGAGACAATGTGTAAAGTGACTAGGTAAAGGTCGAGATTGAGTGGTAGAGGACTCCGTAGTCCTAACTTACACCTCGTTAAACAAGACAAACGTTACCTTTTTTCTGTACAAAGAAAACTCATTTTAAATTTCATTACAATCTGACAACTCATTCCACTGTTATAGACAAAATAACTTTTGGACCCCATTTGAACAGACTGAACGGAATTTGATAGTGTTTAGTGTATTGATGGGTAAATAAAAATAAATCCATTGTCTTGAGGCGGAACTTATAGGGAATATTTTTATTTTAAAACATACTATAAGATTTATACTATAGTTGTAACCAAAAACCATCCAATAAATACGACACTTTATTGGCCTTCTTGTGATTTAAATATTCTGTAAGTATTGCCAATAATCTCAATTTCAAGAAATTAAAGAGTTTCTTGTTAAAACCCTTTCTGAATATCCTTTCTTAATTTTACCGAAGAAACAGTCCAGCGACATTCTGACCGTTTCAGCACATCATCAACTCCCCAAGCGTTACGAAAAATCAAGTACACTATCGTCACGTGAGGCAAGAGTGATATTGCCGATATTGTCACCTGCATCAATATCAGCAGCTGGTGTACAGGTAAACATATCACCTCAATATCATCTACTCCTCACATAAACCTTGGTCTCCGATATTGCCTATCGTCTTTACGACATAACATTCACATCGCTCCCAGTTACTGCGCTTTCGTCTTTATGTGATTCACCGTTTTTATATATCGTTGATATTACGATTTTATTTGGTATTTATTTAATTTGATCCACACCGACATCGATGCACACTTTTAATAGAAAAGTCATTTCAGTCATGCCTAATTGAGTAATTTACTTGAAATGCAGATAAAACAATCATATTAATAAAGCGCTTGAAATATTCTCGCTGTGGAGTACCCGTCTTAGTCACTGATTGGCTGAAACTGAGTCGCTTGCTGTCTGCTTTCATATTAGTGGCAGGGCTGCCAACCGTCCGTTGGAGCAGGGATAGTAACTGTCGATGTTCCCATTGGCTGTGACAGTGTCGAAAAGACTTCTTCCAAGCCACCAATAAGATAGCAGACAGCAATTAGCTCAGCTTCATTCAGCCAATCAGTATAATAGTACTCTACAGCGAGATCGAAATATTTCAGCTTTATTATTATGATGTTTTGTCGCCGAGGAACCGGAAGAGCTAGTTATGGCTAAGACATTTAGGTAACTTTAGTGTTCTAAATTTTTAGTTTTAACCAAGAAACAGTCTTGAGATTTTTACGTAAATTTATGATCATATCGATCCCAAATTCAAAAAGCTTACAATTCAAGTACACTATGAAGCACGTGAAGCAAGAGTGAAATTGTCACCTGCATCAATATCAGCAGCTGGTGTACAGGTAAACATATCACCTCAATATCATCTACTCCTCACATAAAGCTTGGTCTCCGATATTGCCTATCGTCTTTACGACATAACATTCACATCGCTCCCAGTTACTGCGCTTTCGTCTTTATACCACGTTTCATATATCGTTCAAATTGTGATTTTATCATTGTGAATTTGTGATTATAGAAGCATTTTTAAGCACCCAATAGTGTTTCATTTTAAAAATAGGTTTTTTTATTTTGCTCTCAGCTGGCAGCATAGGAAAACTCATTTAACATGGCAGAAAATTTCGGCTCACTTGTGGCCTTTTCATCAAAACTTTTATTTCAAAACTGGTCTAAGTGATCTCAATTTATGTGACTTTAAATTTCTCGCAATTCCTTTCTTTTAAAACACTTCCTGATTTCATGTATTTTGCAGGACTTTTAAACACTTTACTTGCATACTGTGTTTAAAAATTTACACTTATAATTTGAAAACAAAATTTCGTACAAAAATTTGCAAATTTTTGAAAGTTCGTTGTATATCAAATTTTTAAATAAGGGTACAAAACGGCTATAGTGCTGCCCACCTTTCTGTTCGGAAAGGTTTACTTAATTTTCAGTTGAATGATATTTTTTTGAAGATATGAAAATTAACAGCTGCATTCGATAAAGTATCAAAAGTCGACAATAGCATTTCGAATCGCGTTTGTATCCCAAGATGCTGTGTGATTTGTTAGCAGTAAAACAATAAACTAACATAGCCGACACGTAGCCACAAGCGCTACGGTGAATCTTAGCGAATTTCCAATAAAACAGAACAAGTTTTCATTTATCTATTTTAAATTAGGCGAAATTCTCTTTACACTATCCCTGCAGTCACCACTTACATTTGTAATGTGACTATACGATTACGGTAAAGGTCGAGGTTGATGGAAGAGAGGAATTTGTAGTCCTAACTTCGCGTTGTTAAACAAGACAAACTTTACCTTTTTACTGTATCCAAGGAAACATAGTCTAGTAAATTATATAACAGCTTAATTTAAGTCCAGTGCTCTGAATGTCAAAGTGCAGAAATTCAGATTAAATAATAAAGCAGACATTATTCTAGAGCCACGGGAGTTATTTTGATCTGCTGATAAAGTAAAACTCTACTATACAGGGTGAGCTATGGATTCAATTATGGCATTGCTTCAATTTTATAGGTAAATCAAAACTTTGAATGGACTGTCCGATCTAGCTGCTTAACGAACTTAACCTAGAGATTTGCAGAAGACGATTTGTAAATTTAACAAGAGAAATGAGTAGCTCTATTTTTTAAGAAAATTCGGTAAAAATACTCGAAAACTTGAAATTTATGTCTGTTAATTTACAATCACAGTCGAATTGTTCACTATTACCAAAAGTACGACAGTATTGTCGGGAAGCTGCGTGTGGCGAGTTTGTGTCTAATAGTGGGCAATCAAGTGAATAACAGTGTTTGCCTAGAGTTGCCTAATCTTCACCGTCACTTTCACCGCTGCTTACTCAATGTGATTGTACTTTGAGTAGAAAATCCCTGTCTGTGGTGGTATCACTGCCTACCTGACAGTAGAGGTATGTGACCTAGTGATACCATGTCACTGATAACAATGCAACGAGATAAGACAGCTTCGCCACTGAAGGTGGTCACCGTGAACATGAAGAACCTTATCACTATATCACTATTTGAGATGCCGACCACTCCATGAAGGTATTTTAAGGCAAATATGTGGTGAAGGATGAGTAATGAGTGGTAGTAATGAGTTGGTGAGGCCAAACCAGCCGACTTTCCTTAGAATGGGTCATTAATTAGTAGCCCAATGAACAATGGAAATACAAGGACCAACGGCTTAACGTGACTTCCAAACCACGCAGGTGATGGTCTGATATGTAAACGATGGTGGGAGTTGATGCGGGTATCATCAGATAATCACTGAGACTATCTGAGCCGCTTTAGACCTATATCATCCTCAAAACCTGACCTCCATGAAGCTGGATTACAGGACCACGCCACGAGTCCCAGTCATGAAGAAACTTTATCATCGTTGGAGCGTTTACTGTACCAAGTTTTAAACGGTACTTCTGTTTGGTGATAGTATTTTTAGGGTCCACCTCAGCTGCGCGGCGACGCTTCAATGCTATGGTTTAAAACGGTCCGTTTTTAAACTTAAAAATTATTTTTGTCATGAACAATTTGGAAACTAGAGTAGGTTTTCCAACACGCGTATAGAGTTTTTTTTCGAAATTTTGCGTTTTAAGTGTGCAAAATGAAGCTAAAAAGCATTAAACTTAGTTAACTTATTCTTTATTTGTGAAACTATTGAATAACTTATGAGGTATCAGGCATCGTGTCATAACGTGTCGGATATTCCTCATTTTCCAAATTATATCATATTTATGGATGTAAACGTTAATTTTAAAGGTGAAAAGTTTCCACCTATAATCCTTGCGCGCTTGGTTTGACAGTTAGGCCGCATCAGTTGAAAGAAGGTCCATTGTTTAACTTGTTTGTGCGCGGTAACGTGTGACCATAGCTCAGTGGTATAGTGCGCTTCTGCACCAAAACTGCCAGGTTCGATTCCCGGCGCAGTGATGACTTTCACGATGACCACTCCCCGTGGTTCGAAGTCACGTTGCCGTTGGTCCATTCCATTGGTTGTTGGTTATTATTAATGACCCAATTCGGGAACAGTCGTTCCTAGTTTGTAATAAGACTTAACCTCATCATCCGTCAAAAACACTCAACACACTCACCCTTCATCCCATATTCACCTTAGATACCCTCTGGGAGTGGTCGGTGTCTCAACCAAAAGCATCAAAGTGTGTTCCTTGTGCGGACGAACTTAGCCTTTCCCTGAGATGACCACTGAGGCAGACCCTTAAACTGTCTAAGAGTGCCAATGGTTTTACCGTAGTGCATACTTATTGTCACAAAGAGTACCGTAACTTTATGTTCCAAATAAAATGACTCATTATATGTAAAGAGATTACACTCTGTTTAGGTCTGGTTGAACTATTTTCTTCCTAACTACAGTCCGTTTCACTCAGTTGGCATGAACTTGTCTAGTGGAAAAACCTTTCTAAGATGGAAATATTATTGCGAAATTTCCAACGCTATTAAAAATAAACAAATCCAAGAAAACCTAGCATCGTCCAACAAAGCAAATTACCAGAAGCACTTATGTTAACAGTGTTTAACACATCGGAATAACATATTATTACAACGATAAATTTCATTTGATTATAATTTTAGGCAAAATAAAGTATACTATTGAAATTTGAAAGAAAACTTCCGTTTATTTGTTTCGGAGTTTAAGTACGCATTACGTTTAAACACTTGTAGGTGTTGTGCACTTGACAGAGACAAATAGCTGATTATCACCACATTTTATTGAATCACTTTATTGTGGTTTACCGAAAATTTAGCAACCACTCTACTCAATGTGATTGTACTTTGACAGAAAATCCATGTCTGTGGTGGTACCATTGCTCACCTGGCAGTAGAGGTATGTGACCTAGTGATACCATGTCACTGATAACAATGCAACGAGATAAGACAGCTTCGCCACTGAAGGTGGTCACCGTGAACATGAAGAACATTTATCACTATCACTATTTGAGATGCCACCACATGAAGGTATTTTAAGGCAAATATGTGGTGAAGGATGTGTAGTAATGAGTTATGAGGCCAAACTAAGGCCGACTCTTCCTTAGAATGGGTCATTAATTAATAGCCCAATGAACAATGGAAATACAAGGACCAACGGCTTAACGTGACTTCCGAACCACGCAGGTGATGGTCTGATATGTCTAAACGATGGAGTTGATGCGGGTATCATCAGATGATCACTGAGACTATCTGAGCCGCTTTAGACCTATATCATCCTCAAAACCTGACCTCCATGAAGCTGGATTACAGGACCACGCCACGAGTCCCAATGAAGAAACTTTATCATCGT
The DNA here is from genome assembly GCA_018831715.1 of Matsumurasca onukii. Lineage (NCBI taxonomy): Eukaryota > Metazoa > Arthropoda > Insecta > Hemiptera > Cicadellidae > Matsumurasca > Matsumurasca onukii. The sequence goes on from CM032067.1 coordinate 4,006,335, forward strand.
TGAGCGTTTACTGTACTAAGTTTTAAATGGTACTTGTTTGGTGATAGTATTTTGTGGGTCTGCCCAACTTAAGTATTTCCAACTTAAATAAAAATAACACAAACTCAGAAAACCTAGCATCGTCCAACATATTTAACACACGAAATAATATAACGCATTCCAGTGGTAGATAACTCGTCAAAACGATGAAAGAAATGCGAGGGAAGCACGAAGATACTTGTGGAAGGAGAAAAGGAGATATGCATCAGTGTGACTTGAGGCTGTTTATTCAGAGCAACCGTACAAGAGAGGAGCACAACCTGTTACTTGACATTTTGTAAACACTTTCTCACCCACCTTAGAGGGGGCTTTGTGGACTGTTCGTTTCAATTAGTTATTCAACAACTATAAAAGAATCTCAGCCTACCTTCTTGTGCTAATACTAGCGGATCCGTGGCGGATTGGTATCGCGCGCGACTCCGGAGCTCATCATCACTCCGTGCATGCAGTTTTACGGTGACGCTAGGTAAAGGTCGAGGTTGAGTGGTAAAGAGGACTTTGTAGTCCTAACTTCGCCTCGTTAAACAAGGCAACGTACCTTCAAACTTTAATACAACTTAATTATGTCTTTGTTTTAAATGAAAATTATTGCACAGAACGATTTAGCTTTCAATGATTGTATAATCATGTGCTAATCTTTTCAAACAATTTTGGTGTTATTTCTTTATAAAATAAAAATTTATTTTAAGGTACTTCATCAAAAATAATGTTTGATGCATAATGGCCCTGTAAACTAAAAACCTATGGTCTTGATGTGAACATGGGCCTATGAACTTGAGGACTGTGACTTGTGGACTGTGACCTATGAAATGTGGACTATGACATGTTTTCTATGACTTTCTGACCATAAATCATTAAAGTCTAGAAATTGTGACAGGGACCTATGGGCCATTATAGACTATGGACTTTTTGACTGTGGTCTATGGACCGGGGTCTTTATTGACAAAAGGACTGTACATGAAGACTTTAACCTGTTAGTGTTACTATGATTTACAAACCATTGGCCTTAACTCCATGGACCAGTTTAATACTAAGGACTTTACTCTTTACTCTCATATGTGTGTACTTTGTAAAGCACTGCCGTCAAATTAGTAGAAGTTCCTTAGAAACCTGATTCAAAGTACTATAATTCATTTAACTTCCAAGGTCTTTTTAGCGAACTTCCTTAGGATATAGTTCGCCATATAGAACGATACTGCGTAGAACCAAACGGACTACGGACTTGTGGATTGTGACCTTTGGACCATGAATCTGTAGACTATGATTTTGTGGACTTGGACCATGAATCTGTAGACTATGACTTTGTGGACTTGGACCATGAACCTGTAGACTATGATTTTGTGGACTTGGACCATGAATCTGTAGACTATGACTTTGTGGACTTGGACCATGAACCTGTAGACTATGACTTTGTGGACTTGGACCATGAACCTGTAGACTATGATTTTGTGGACTTGGACCATGAATCTGTAGACTATGACTTTGTGGACTGGACCATGATCCTGTAGACTATGACTTTGTGGACTTGGACCATGATCCAGACCATGATTTTGTGGACTTGGACCATGATCCAGACTATGACTTTGTGGACTTGGACCATAAACCTGTAGACTATGACTTTGTGGTCTTGGACCATGAACCTGTAGACTATGATTTTTGGACTAAGGCCTATACGTTCCAACAGAGATGAAGAAACTTGCGGTTCCAGCTAGTAATGTCTCAGGCAGACTCTCTATGACGCAAATTTCACAGTCTAGTGGAGAAGACAGGAAGCCCGAGGAGACCGTCAGCGTGACGAGAGAGTGTCACGGTCATGGTCAGGCCAGAGGTGCATTAGCATAGACAGACGTCATCACGCGTTTGTCCTGAGGAGAATTCAAGCAAAGATTATGTTATGGTAGGTAGATTGCGCGTAGATGCCAAATGGCTGAGGCTGAAAATGAACATAGTTGCGGCAGCCCGAGCACAGATAGCGCTGCGAAGGAAAACTTACGTAGAGTCACTGACGCACGCGCAAGTTCGTTCACTCTTGAAAGTCGCACAATTTGGTCAAATTTAAATCATCGATATCGGACAAACTCGAGTATGTGGAGCCGAGGGGGAGAAAGACGGCGAGGGCTGCAGCAACTATGTTGATTTTCAATGACGCATCTATGCATCATTGCATCTATTATAACATAACCTTTCCTTGGACTTAATAACTGGATAATCTTTAATCCATGATGCGAAAAGCGTACAGAAGATGGATAGGAGTGAGCCACTGTTGGCAAGTAATTTATTTATGTATTTAATTTACATGCTGTAAAACAGATTATATCCCACTATAATGTGATTCATTATTGATGTGGGCTGATCTAAAATAAATGCCAAACTAATGGTAATATCACATGACATCTCATTTCTTGTGCAAACTGCTAATTAAAGCGCACAAAGACAATAGTCCAAGTAGCAGTGATGTAGTAAAATGTACATATCTCACTTATTTTTGAACGGATTCTTTTCAATTGAATTTCGTTAATTTTGTAATAAATTTACGCATTTTTATTATACCACATAATTTGAAAAAAAGAATACTCGTGTCCTAGTGATTTAAATTAAAAACTTTAAATAACCACCATTAAAAATTGTTTGTCCTGTTTTATATTTTTACTAGTTTATGTTTTGGTTAGAGCAACAGTTAAAATCAAATACCTTTTAAGACCTTAATTATTTATATTAATTTAGTTCAAAACACACAATGGCGGCTAGAGGATAAATGAAGGACTATTCTATATTGTGAAATATGTTTGTTTCGACATAAAGAACAAATCAACCATAGGATTTCAGTTTGTTCCAAGACACCTTGAATAGTTTAAACTATACCAAACTGAGCTTTTAATCAAAAATCCAGCTTGAAATTTTACTAATACTGTAAAATACTTCATTGTCTCAACTTTTATAATTCCAAAAACGACAAAAACAATTTACTACTACTTCAAAACTGTTGATAGTGCATAAATAAAATACTAAATTAATAAAACACGACACTTAATTAACAAGTACAAAGTAAATTCTAAGCTAAGCAACTGTGTTAAAGACCTAAAAATAAATAAAATTAAACTAACAAAGATAGCAGAAGAAAAGCTAAATTAGTGTTAGTAAATTTCAACAACCAGAAGAGCAGTGGATTGCGACCGTGTGATTAGGCTTTAATTGATTCCTCAGGATTAGCAATCAGATACGCTAATTGGAGACCTGACGCGAGAAAATCCTGTCTTAGGCATTCATAGAACTTTGCATGCGTGCGTATCAGCAGGTAAATCTTATTAGCGAATTTCCTTTAGCAAACGACACATTCATGTTGTCTGCATGATGAGACCAAGGTATTGTGAAACATTTGAAATAAATAGTGATTTAATGTTGTTTGTTAATATTAAAAAATATGAAAATTCGTTGTCGTTTTAAAATAACGGTCGAAGAAGTGATTTTCGCTGTAACAGTGAAATAAATTATAGTTCAATTTTTAAAAGCGTTTTGAAATACATTTTTTTGTGCCAAGTAATAGAATTTTTATTAAAATATCCCGTAAGTCTGAGGCCGAAGCGATTCTGTGAGCGTAGCGAACTAGAGTAAACTAGTAAATAAGACCAAAATAAAAATAAAACCAGCAGCAAAAATGTCCTAAAGGGTGCTAGTTTTCAAAACTATTATAGTAAATAAGAATAACATAGTGAAAAGGAAATTTGTTTCAGTGATGCAAGGGCGCTTAAGCGCTTAGCTGTGTGTCGGTCTGGATTGTTGTTTACAATTATTATAATTAAATAACACTTTTTACAGAAAAATACTAAATTTGTAAGACAAATTCCAAATTTTTTTAACAATAATGTTTTAGTTCTATAATTTACCGACATAAGTGCTTGGCAGCAGCATTTTAACACTGGATCTCAAAGTTTAAAATACGTTACAGTCAATTTCTTTATTAATGCTCATAAAATAATCTTAATTTTCATATTTTACGGATTTTAATCCTTATTAGCGAATCTTGTTAAATAAAAACGTTTAAAATATTTGCAAGTCAATATACAGTTTTAAAATATAAGCTTCGCATATCTTGCTTAGTAAAAACATATCTCACTTATTTTTGAACGGATTCTTTTCAATTGAATTTCGTTAATTTTGTAATAAATTTACGCGTTTTATTATACCACATAATTTGATAAAAAATACTTGTCCTTGTTGATTTAAATTAAAAACTTTAAATAACCACCATAAAAAATGTTTGTCCTGTTTTATATTTTTACTATTTTATGTTTTGGTTAGAGCAACAGTTAAAATCAAATACCTTTTAAGACCTTAATTATTTATATTAATTTAGTTCAAAACACACAATGGCGGCTAGAGGATAAATGAAGGACTATTCTATATTGTGAAATATGTTTGTTTCGACATAAAACAACCAACCATAGGATTTCAGTTTGTTCCAAGACACCCTGAATAAATTTAAACTATTCCAAACTGAGCTTTTAATCAAGAAATCAGCTTGAAATTGTACTTATTACTGTAAAATACTTCATTGTCTCAACTTTTAGAATTCCAAAAACGACAAAACAATTTCTTACTACTACTTCAAACTGTTGATAGTGCATAAATAAAATACTAAATTAATAAAAACACGATTAATTTAATTAACAAGTACAAAGTAAAGTTCTAAGCTATTAGCAAGTTTAAAGACCCAAAAAATAAAATAAACTAACAAAGATAGCAGAAGAAAAGCTAAATTAGTGATAGTAAATTTCAATAACCAGAAGAGCAGTGGATTGCGACCGTGTGATTAGGCTTTAATTGATTCCTCAGGATTAGCAATCAGATACGCTAATTGGAGACCTGACGCGAGAAAATCCTGTCTTAGGCATTCAAACTTTGCATGCGTGCGTATCATTAGGTAAATCTTATTAGCGAATTTCCTTTAGCAAACGACACATTCATGTTGTCTGCATGATGATATTCAAGGTATTATGAAATTTGAAATAAATAGTGATTTAATGTTGTTTGTTAATATTAAAATAATATGAAAATTCGTTGTCGTTTTAAAATAACGGTCGAAGAAGTGATTTTTCGCTGTAACAGTGAAATAAATAGTTCAATTTTAAAGCGTAAAAACGTAAAGGTAATAAAACTTTCAGTAAAAGATCCCGTAAGTCTGAGGCCGAAGGCCGAAGCGAGGCTTTGATCGTAGCGAACTAAAGTAAATTAGTAAAAAAGAATAACATAGTGCAAAGGAAATTTGTTTCAGTGATGCCAGTGGCGCTTAAGCGCGCTTAGCTGCGTCGGTCTGGATTGTTGTTTACATTATAATTTATAACACTTTACTACAGAAAAATACTAAATTTGTAAGACAAATTTCTTTTTTTTATTTTAACAATAATGATTTAGTCTATTCACCGACATAAGTGCTTGGCAGCAGCATTTTAACACTGGATCTCAAAGTTTAAAAAATACGTTACAGTCAATTTTTTATTAATGCTCATAAAAATAATCTTAATTTTCATATTTTACGGATTTTTAATCCTTATTAGCGAATCTTGTTAATAAATAACGTTTCAAAATATTTGCAAGTCAATATACAGTTTTGAAATATAAGCTTTGCATATCTTGCTTCGTCAATATACCACGAGCATTTCTTTGTTAAAGATATTTCCCTACAATTTATTTCATATGTATATCTAACCACTGTACAAATCGCATCTTTTGTCAGATTTTACGAAATTTGATGAGTATCCCTTTTATAAATCTCTAGGTTAAGTTTGTTAACTGGAAAAATTTGTCTACTGTACTTAGAAGAGTCATTAGTGGTTCGTTTCCTCCCAAAAAAGGAGTTTCACAATCTAGAAGACTGCACTTACAATCCGATTTTGCATAAACATTTATGTCACTATAACCAACATATTGATCAATCGGTACAATCCGTTTGGCGAGACCAAGATGGCGGCGAAAAGAAGTATTTACACATTTCTATTTCCGATTTACAGCAGCACAAGAAATACACTTGTGAATAAAGGCTACTATACAGAATATTGTTGTGGGTGTTACACAGATGAGATGTATTAAATCCTCTCAATTCCTTGTCGATATCACTTTATTTGCGTCACTCGATGGTAAATATTGATATTACATGTTACACGAGGGGAGATATCCGTCACTCTACTGGATTTGAGATATCAAGTTTATCGCTCTACTCGTGTTGGCTATACCGTATACAGGGTTGAAATAGTATGGAATGTATTCATGGTATCTTCAGAGCTGTTAGGAGAATTTTAACGACAATGTTAGGGTTAAGTTAAATTCAAGTGGTAGGTTGAATAGGTTCAGGGAACGCATGAATGAACCAGAAACCAAAGCTAGCTGACACGCCTACACAGCAAGAATGTACCTGGGACCAAAGCTAGCTTGACACACCTACACAGCAAGAATGTACCTGAGACCAAAGCTAGCTTGACACATCTACACAGCAAGAATGTACCTGGGACCAAAGCTAGCTTGACACACCCACACAGCAAGAATGTACCTGGGACCAAAGCTAGCTTGATACACCTACACAGCAAGAATGTACCTGGGACCAAAGCTAGCTTGACACACCTACACAGCAAGAATGTAACCTGGACCAAAGCTAGCTTGAAACCTACAGCAAAAATGTACCTGGAACCAAAGCTAGCTTGACACACCTACACAGCAAGAATGTACCTGGGACCAAAGCTAGCTTGATACACCTACACAGCAAAAATGTAACCTGAGACCAAAGCTAGCTTGACACACCTACACAGCAAGAATGTAACCTGAGACCAAATTTAGCTTGAAAACCTACAAATCATACCTGAACCAGCTAGCTCCACATCTACAGAGCTCCTACACAAATCTGTATAAGGACCCGCGACTATCCTGCAGGACCCAGGACTGGTTGTCCCACGCCGTCTCAGGATTTAATATTCCTTCTCGTGATACCTTCCAATCATCATCCTGCCGGTTATGCAACCGCGAACCTGTTTACAGGGTATTTAACTGAATGTTTGTAATAAAATACTCAAGGTCAAAGGAAAGAATTTAAAGAAATGCGTACAGAATAACTTGAAGAAAACCATCGCACGGCTTTCTTACATCAACAGTCGACTTAAGAGCACCCAGTACCTGTCGGCCATTTTGTTTTTCGTCCCTCAAGAACAATGCAAAAACAAGCATTTTCTTGAGACACCTCACAACTAAAACTTTCATCAGGACTTTTTGAAATAAGTTTTATTTTATAGATGACAATCAATGTACTGCAGTGACTCCGCTGACAACCTGTTTGACAAAGTACTTACAGTAGTTAAATAGTAAAAACAAGAAATAAAAATATAAAATATCTTCAAGTTTTGGATTTATGTCACGCTTAAGTCCGTAAGCCAGCCAAATCGGTTTACCGAAAGTACCCATTGGGGAGTTTTGTTTAATGATCTATAAACGGCAAATTGTAACCGATTTTTAAGAAATTTAAAATAATTATGTATCAACCGGTAATAAATTCATATTTGAACACAAACAATCCAATAATTTTTGTATTACTGAGTGAGGCCTTTCAGAAACGATGTTTCCATCTTCGAACCAAACACCAACTCACTCAGCAAATAAACAATTTATTGGATTCCAATAAGAAGCTGTCTCCTGATGATATCAACCGGTATACAAACAATTATGAAAACCCATTTATTCCTTCCAAAATAACGGCCAAAAATTTATTTTTCGCTACAATTGCGTTATGAGTAGTCAAATTTCAATACAATTTGAAATGGGTCTTTATAATATGCAGTAAAAAGTCCCCAGTATGAAGTTCGCCTCGTAACTCCTATGGTAGTAAGGAAATTCGCTCCACTCATGCAAGCGGCGCTTCAGCGCTTAGCTGCGTGTCAGCCTGGTTTATTTTCAACGCCGCTACTCATTGCATCAGTTGAGTTATTTACAAACATATCACCGCATCATTTCAACTTGATCTCTGTACGGTTATCGATGTTTGTTTCTAAATATAGATTTGTAGTGGGTTGAGAGAACGGTTTATTGAAACTTTCCAAGCCTCGGTGTTATCGGGCATGAGATACGGCGGTGTCGTTCATGAAGTGTATTTGTTGGAATTAAACGTTTTGCAATCGGACAACACGTGTTGAGCGACGAATCCTGTACGCTTAAGTCCGTTTTTCAAATCGATTTTAATCTAAGATTAAGATTAACTTGACGTTGATCTCCAGTTGGATCAAAATTGGTTTTTTTCACTTAATTCAGATTAAGGTTAACTGATTACCAACTACGGTTCCTGTATCCAGTTAACTGGGAAACCAAGATGTCTGACGCTTCATAACCTACAAAGTTGATAGTTAATTGGTAAAGCTATGGTTTCCTAGAAAGCGGTGTTTAAATATTTTGTTACGTCCACCGTCATCAAAGCTACGTTCACCGCCATGGCCGTAATTTAGCGGTGAAAATTTTCTAGGAAACCATAGCGTATCTCGCATTAAATCGTCACCGCACAGCTGGTTATTTCGTAAGCTTGAAAATAAAACCTTAACATAAATAAGGTTTGACATTATATCGAAAAGACTTAACGCTTTTAAACTTTAGTATATCGTCCAGTTAGATTTATGAGGGGAAAGGTCGAAGAGCGGCAGAAGAAATAAGCCGTTACGAGCAAGAAACGTAGGATGTATTGTGCAGTGGGCAGGGCAGGGGGATATTGGTAGATACTGCAGGATGTTGATTCTAAGGATAGATCTCTTGCTCCAACACTGAGCTTGGCGCCTTTTGTAAGCGCCTTATTGACCTTTGCTCTTTGAATGTTCTCTTGCGCGCCGTAATGTTGGTACTTCCGACTTGAATTGAGAAGATAAGTTATTTAACTTTCAGTTTTGTAAATAAATATTGGAAATTATGAGTTACGTTGTGAAAATCGTCAACAAGAATCTGTAACATTAGCGGATCCGTGGCGGATTGGTATCGCACGCGACTCCGGAGCTCATCACTCCGGTGGCGCGGGTTCGATCCCCGCAGTCACCACTTACATTTGTAATGTGACTAATACGGTGACGCTAGGTAAAGGTCGAGGTTGAGTGGTAGAGAGGGCTTTGTAGTCCTAACTTCGCCTCGTTAAACAAGACAAACTTTACCTTTTTTAAACATGATGTAAACGATAAGTACTGGCAAAGACAATGTTTTGGTAGGTAGATAGCGCATAGATGGCTGAGGTAGAAAACCAACATAGTTGGGGCAGTTCAAGTACAAAATTCGCTGTGAGGGAATCCTTAAGTAAAACCACTGACGCCCAAGTTTGGCTCTTCTAGAGTTTGCACGATCTGGTCACATTTCAGTCATCGACATAGGACAAACTCGAGCATGTGGAGCCGAGGGGGGAGAAAGACGGCAGCGCTCGTAGCGCATTCTGTGCGTAGGATACCTAACTATGTCCAGCTTCCTGCCGTAGCGTGTAGCACTCTACGCGCTATCTAGTTCTAGCTCTAAATATTACACCCTATGGGTAAAGTGTTACACCCTACAGGGGTCGATAGTTACACCCTTAGGCTCAAATGAAACACCTCTCGTTAGTTCATTTACATTCTGTGTAGTGTTTGTAACACCTTACAGTAGCACATAGTGACTAGGAAAACGCGGAACACACTGAGGGTTAGAGTGGTACAATTCGAATGAATGAGAGAGAGTGAATGCCAAAAATGTATGTCAGAATGAGATTTCGATGGTAGAATGTGTGAAACATGTTAGCTTTAAAATTGCAGTAATTTGACGATTGCATTACATGTTCAATGTTGACGCAATAAACCATTTATTTATTTATTATTTATTAGCACAAAGCTCTTTTTAATTACACCCACAGCTGCCAGTGTACTTCTGTAACTTGTGCTTGACACTGCTAAAGTTAGTAGTTTTAACAAATGACTGGATACCCACTATTTTAATGGCACGAATTAGATAAAAACACTCTATGCTATTTTATTACCTTATTTACTATTTAGTGGTAAGTGTTATATTAGGTCATATTATGATAAATTAAAAGTTATTTAATATTGGTTTTTGTTACTCCTGGCCCTCAAACTTTTAATTTACAATATGATAAACTCTACCTTGGTAGCAGTATGTACAACATTTATCTTCTAACATTCACTGATCGAACGCTAATTAAAATCTAAGATCGCAATCTTGTTACTGCAAAATCCTGTTTCAAAACGCTTAACTTACGACTGAACGCATAAACCAAAGATTTTATGTTTAATATTGAATTCCTTTCTTGCTAAACTAGAAGCAAGTTAAAGGATAATATATTCTGAAGGGAATAAATTTCAATAACAGAAGAAAAGTGAATTACGACGCGAGTTCGTCGATGATTAGAGTTTAATTGGTGCGGACGGATTAGCAATCAACAGCTTGATTGGAAATCTGACGCGAAGTGTGGGGAATCACGCCTTTAACCGAGAGAAGAGAAAGGTAGAGGTAAAGTTTGTCTTGTTTAACGAGTATCTAAACAGTCCTATCTATCACTCAACCTCGTCCTTTACCTAGCGTTACTGTATAGTCAATGTAAGTGGTGACAACGGGATCGAACCCACGCATCGGAGTGATGAGCTATAGGGTCGCGCACGATACCAACGCGCCACGAGACCGCAAGTCAAAAGAAAACCACAAGCACAAGCGCTACGGTGAATCTTGGCGAATTTTTTAATAAAACAGAACAAGTTTTCATTTATCTATTTTAAATTACACAAAATTCCTTTAAACTCTATCCTCGCAGTCACCACTTAAATTTATAATGTAACTATACGGTGACGCTAGGTAAAGGTCAAGGTTGAGTGGTAGAGAGGACTTCGCCTTATTAAACAAGAAAAACTTTTTCTTTTTACTTTCTGTATCCAAGGAAACGCAGGCTAGTAAATTATATAACAGCTTAATTTATGCCGAGTGCTCTGAATGTCAAAGTGCAGAAATTATGATTGAATAATTGAAACGAAATTAATTTAAAACGGTACGTTCTAGAGCAACGGGAGTTATTTTGGTCGGTTGAGAAAGTAAACCCTAATATACAGGGTGACCTTTGTATTCAATTATGGTACAGCTACAATTTGATAGGTAAAATAAAACTTTGAAGAACCACCATTTTGAAACGGACTGTCCGATCAAACTGGTTAACGAACTTAACCTAAAGATTTTCAAAAGGAACATTTTTATCAAATTTCGTGAAAATCGGACCTTTAGAGTGGTCACACGTATTTAATATATACTGTATAAAGTTTTTCCATTTGACTCAGGAGGTGATGGGAAGCAAAAAACTGCAAACACAACCTTTCTACGACGTTTCATACTATTTTGCGACAGAAAGTAATAGCTCTATTTTCAAAGGAAATTCACTAACAAGAGTTACAGTTTTAATTTTCATCTCCGAAGCCTGAGAAAACTCAATGGGACTACAGCAAAGACAATGCACGTCCTGTGTAGTTGTGTTTATATCGAGCTCGTATATTTAAGCGACCTCATTGTAAACAATGGGAATGTACTACAGCAACAGCTGATCCGCCAGCTGGCAGCGATGTCAACAATAAACAGCTGATTGTTTACGTTAACACTATTACAAACTAGCCCAATGTACCGTGTAAGTGGCACATAATGTAGCGATGGAGGGGGGCTTCGGTTCATGATCTCCTTGATCAAAGAAAACGGCCCTTAGATGTAATAATGAGCCTATTTTATACAAAGGTTTCTCTTTAACGTCAACATAGCAAATAGTGTATACACTTAATGTAACACAATATTACAGCCAAATAAATTATAACGAAAATTGGTCTTTTAAATTCTAAGAGTTTTGACATTACCATCAATATATATTTTGAAATAGTAATGTTTTACAAATTAAATGTACCACATCTATAACTGGCGCAGATACCCATGATTACAACACTAGATACAGACATAATCACAGACAACTTCCCCATAGACTTGAAATCGCGGCTAAATCCATCACAAAATTTCGGTCCTAAATTACTAAATCATTTACCTCTGCACATCAAACGCGAAAATTCATATAACAAATTTATAAATGCTTTAACCAAGTATCTTTAAGACAGAGCTTGTTACTCTGTAACTGAATTCCTCAACTCATCTTAACTTTATAAATAAATGTATAGAATTGTTCAGTTACTTGCATTGTTGTCCAATACCTAGTTGTATTTCATTGTTTTTAAAATAATAGTATCAACTTGTTTGTTTAATAATCTATTAACTGACAAGAATGTTTTATTTTGGTTTCATTGGTGAATTTTAGTGTTAGTAAATTATGTTGACGTTTGTAATACAAATTTATATTTGTCTCTCTACAATAAATGATTTGATTTGGTAAACGATCCAAATGTTAGATTCTGTGGTTCTTCTAGTTCCACCCAATAATTTGTTAGTTGTTAGACACAAAATGCTCATCTAAAACGTCTCAAAACCCACCATTTTGCAATGTTTCATTTAAATCTAGCAAATTTCCTAAGGGAAGACCCCTAGCCCCTTTGATGCCTGCCTGTAGAAGGTGAGCCACTTATTAATAAACAATACCACGTCAAAACATCATAATCATTGGTTTGGAATATTTCGGTCCTGCTGTGGAGAAACATCTTCAGTCACTGATTGGATTGGATGAATGATTTTCACCCTGGAATTGACTGATCAAAGATGCATGAAACTATTTGGTTAAAGATGATCATGTTTGTCTTTTGATCAGAGTGCTTTTGTTGATAACGTCATGTTTCGTCCTTAATAACACTATCAGTTTGAATACAACGTTCAGAAATAACGTAACAATACTCGTTAAAAATCCTTTCCAAGGCAACATTCCAAATTCGGAATAGGACAGAAAGGTCATCTGCAAAAGCAAGCTTCCAGGAACAATAATCCTGCTAAGTAGAACACACAATAACTAGTGACTGCAACAACGGTTATTACGGAGTAACTGTTACACAAGAATAACAGCTGCAGTCCTGAGCTGATGTATTGTTGATGCAAGAATGTCATATTGGGACAGCTGAGCTAACAGCTGAGTCAGCCAGTGTAGAAGCATGTTCAAACCCATTTGTGCCATATGTGCTGCTTACTGTAGTGCTTAGTAATGGAACAGTCAATTCTCTGTTTGAAGTTTGTTGTTGATGATGGTAGAAATCTCTGGGTTGAAATATTATTAAGGTTGTTTTACATAGTTTTTGAGTGAACAAAGAGTACACGAAGTTAAGGTCAGGTTTTGAGGATGATATAGGTCTAAAGCGGCTCAGATAGTCTCAGTGATCATCTGATGATACCCGCATCAACTCCCACCATCGTTTAGACATATCAGACCATCACCTGCGTGGTTCGGAAGTCACGTTAAGCCGTTGGTCCTTGTATTTCCATTGGTCATTGGGCTATTAATTAATGACCCATTCTAAGGAAGAGTCGACCTTAGTTTGTAACAAGACTACACCTCATAACTCATTACTACCACTCATCACACTCATCCTTCACCACATATTTGCCTTAAAATGCCTTAATGAGAGTGGTCGGCATCTCAAATAGTGATTTAGATGATGCCAACATTTTATGGCAGAGCCATGATAAATTAATAGCTCTGCCCATTAAATGCTTGGCATTAATATCGGATGATTACATCCGATTTCAACAAACTAGATGGTATTAGAATGCTAATAAATTTTAATAATAATTCTGCAAAAGACATCAGCAGAATCGGTCGAGTGGTGTTATGGTAGTGTTATGCACTCTAGCATGTGTGAAACCACTTCGGCTTCGTCATGGTCTGATGAGCGAGACTGGACTTCGGTGAACGGCCTTTCTATAGCACACAGTCCACGAGAACATACTGTATATAGATTCCGGGTTATTTATTAGAAATTAATTCCCACAGGAAATCGAGCGAGATCGATTCACCGGAAGTGCTCTATAGAGAGAGTGGGGCGTTTCACAGGAAAAACTTTATGATTTCAAGACTGATAACACCACTCTTTAGAGGGTATTTTAAGGTGAATATGGGATGAAGGGTGAGTGTTTTGAGAGTGTTTGATGGGCGATGAGGTGTAGTCTTGTTACAAACTAGGGCCGACTGTTCCCCAGATTGGGTCATTAATTAATAGCCCAACGACCATTGGAATGGACCAACGGCTTAACGTGACCTCCGAACCAAGGGGGGTGGCCATCGTGAAAAGTTATCACTGCGCCCGGGAATCGAACCCGGGCTGATTTGGTGCTCAAATAAACTAAATCCGTTTGGCCAGACCAAGATTGCGGCAAAATCTTGTTTTCACCGCCATCTTGGTTTGGGTGATGTGGTTAGTTGATGTGTCAGGTACGGTGACATAAAGTGTACAGTAAGTTTCATTAAAATCGGACCATTTCATGCGCAGTTGCTTTAGCATGAAACCCCATTCTTATAGGGTAAAACATCACCCCTTCCAAAGGCACCTTTCGAGGTAAATTTCCGCTGTTCGTGGAAATTCGCTAGGATTCACGGTAGCACTTACGGCTATGTTTTACATTGTTCATATACAAATCCCTCAAATATGGTTGCCCACTCTCGCCGCCTCTACAAACATATTTTTTGACAATTGCTTTAGAAAGCTCATTACAATTGTAATCCAAATTGATGCTTTACCAGTCCCCAGTTAAAAACTGTGCACCAATAAGTGCTTTTGTCAGTCAAAAAATGGGGTAATATGCAAACAAGTTAGTTTTCGTTGACCTCAGAATTATAGTGTTATCCATAGAACTCATACCGTACCAACCTGGGTCTACCAAAGAAGCCAATATTTATTGACTAATACACAGTTAGTACAGCTGTGTCGACAATTGACTCGCAGAATATAATGAAATGAAATGCATCTTTAGCTACTTGTAGTGAGTGAGCACCCTGTATACTACGGACTGCTTGTAAATGTCGACGGAGTGGGGCAGCAGTGTAGTGACGTCATAGAGGAAGTGAATGTGCAGAGTACTGCAGAATAGAATGTCACTCGTACACCCAGTGAACTCAATATCAGTGCTCTGCGCATGCGCTCCGTGTAGCAAAGATTATGTTATAATAGGTAGATGGCGTAAATGCCACATGGCTGAGGCAGGAAAATTAACATAGTTGCGGCAGCCCGAACACAGATAGCGCTGCCGTCTCTCGCCGCCCTAACTCCCCCGGTACCACTCTCGCTCGAGTTTTTCTTATGTCGATGACTTAAATTTGACCTAATTGTGCGATTTTCGAGAGAGGACGAACTTCCGCGTGCGTCAGTGGCTCTACTTGAGAAGTTTAAAAATACCTCGCAGCGCTATCAGTGCCCAGGCTACCGCTACTATGTTGATTTCTGCTGCCTAAGCTATTCAGCATCTATGCGCAATCTACCTGTTATAACATAATCTATGACTGTAGTATCTGAACAGTATCTACATCTTGTTCTGTACTCGCCTTGTGGGAGTTTTACTTTCACTATGATGTGCATCAACAATTTTTCAAATTTGTGCTGTTACAGTTTTCGTTTCTGTAAATCTATAAACTGTATTTCTCAAACTGTGTTCAGAGGATCATTTCGGTGCTCATGCTGTGACCAAGCTGACGGCATCAATGGCTCATTTTTCCTAAAGAAATTCGGCAACAAGATGTATACTTATTAAAGTAAAAACCACAGTGTTTTTCCTCGCCTTTACGAATCTGACTAGGTAGAAATTGTACTGGTACTGTCATTCAGATTTTTGCCAAATGGATGTTTAGTTCCCTCCCCATTTTTGCGCAATTGTTATCAACAATTACCCTTATTCAAATAACAAATCTACAAAACGCTTTGACTCTAAAGGGGAGATAGACGTGTGTTTTCATATTTAATTAACTATTTCGTTTGATGTTTTTATAACTGGAAGAGGGTGTGTTGAAGACGAGGGTGTTTTAAAAGCTTCCTTTCAAGTTGACGTTCCTGTGTGTTGGAATTGAATGAGCCAATTAATTAATTAAGACCGTATTTCAACCGAGAAATTCAAGTGATTCAATAGTGTTATAACATCAAACAATTTATAGGTGAGCTCACCTAAACCTCTTTGTATAATAGTTTAAATAAGCTTTGATGTGACATGATGTCTTTAATTTGATCGACTACAATATTTCAATAAGCTGAATTTACGCTAGAAATTTCAACCAAGGTCAACTTTGGTGTTTAATTTTAACGCTGAACGAAGAAGTAGGCAATCTAGTAACAGTTTGAGCGGATCCGTGGCGGATTGGTAACGTGCGCGACTCGGGGCTCATCACTCCGGTGGCGCGGGTTCGATCCCCGTCACCACTTACAATTTGTAATGTAACTAATACGGTGACCGCTAGGTAAAGGTCGAGGCTGAGTAGTAGAAGGGAAAGTCCTAACTTCACCTCGTTAAAAATACAAACTTTACAACGTAATACACATCCTTAATTTTAGAAGACTAAATGTTTCAAGATCGGCAGGTAGTAGGATTGGTTTAGCGTTAAAATTGGAAATTCTGAATTCAATCCAGACTACTTTGATTTCCCAAATAGGTCAGTGGTGAATCAACCATTAGTGTTGCTGTTTCAACGAAACACACTTTCCTGTCCTTTTGAAGGGTCCGCATCTCTTCAGTTTCCAAAAATATAAAGTTTTTTAGTTTTAAAATCACCGCAAGCGCTTAGTTTGGTCGTAAGCCGCATCAGCTGAAAGCAGGCGCATTTTTAGCCAGTTGTTACGTAAAAAAGTAAAGGTAAAGTTTGTCTTGTTTAACGAAACGAAGTGAGGACTAAAGTCCTCTCTACCTCACCGTTAAGTCACATTACAAATTGCAATCGGTGACTGCGGGGATCAATGATCGAGTGATGAGCTCCGGAGTCGCGCGCGATACCCATCCGCCACGGATCCGTACGTGGTGTCGTGCGTTTCTTGTGCGGACGAATAAGTTTTCCCAGCGTGGTCCAGTGAGATGGACCCTAAAGCTGAAAGATTAGAAGTCCTGCTGTCCCTAAAGACTAAGGAGCCGTATACCCAAGGTTGGTTCTGTTGGTACTGGTGTACTGGTCCCAGTACGTCTGCGAGTGTAGAGAAAGTGGCCAGGGAATGTACTGCTGGAGCACACAGTACATTGAACTCTTCTGCTGCAGTCTCCGCTGTCTCGGCTACTGGGTAACCTTCCCATCCCATCTGTCACATTGCCCCATCAAGTCAGTCAAAATATCTTTCATGCGTTATCATCAAGATCAGTGCAGTGTCACAAATAAAAAACATTGTCATGTCCAGTTTTCGAATTTATTTAGGAAGTAGAAAGGCCAATCTTGTAGCCAGGTCTTCAGGTGTTGTCCAAACAGCCACTTTTCTGTTGTCTTCAGTTCTTCAGGAAATGAATTCCACATCTTGGCCCCCACGTAGCTTCTTTTCTTCTCGGTAGAACTAAGTCGATGGATTGGACTGGGACTCGTGGCGTGGTCCTGTAATTCAGCTTCATGGAGGTCAGGTTTTGAGGGTGATATAGGTCTAAAGCGGCTCAGATAGTCTCAGTGATCATCTGATGATACCCGCATCAACTCCCACCATCGTTTAGACATATCAGACCATCACCTGCGTGGTTCGGAAGTCACGTTAAGCCGTTGGTCCTTGTATTTCCATTGGTCACTGGGCTATTAATTAATGACCCATTCTAAGGAAGAGTCGGCCTTAGTTTGTAACAAGACTACACCTCATAACTCATTACTACCACTCATCACACTCATCCTTCACCACATATTTGCCTTAAAATACCCTCATGAGAGTGGTCGGCATCTGAAATAGTGATATAGTGGTGGACAGTGCTTTGTGGCATGCCTGGTGGGTTTGCAAGCCATTGGTTACAGATTCCAACCCGCCACGGGTCCGATGTATTTATGCTCTTACGGTTACAAAATCACCGACACCCACAGCTATAGATAACTCCACCTACTCAAATTCTCACAGTGTATCTACAACAACTGCAGAGTTCTATCTCAGGTCAGAAGTCGTGAGTTGAACTGGTGACATTGATGTCCACAACTGTAGTGGCGCCACAAAGCGTGTTGCATCATTGATAACAGTTTCAATGTCGCGGTGTAGAAATCAACTATAAATTCTGTCGAAATGCAATTAACTGTGGATACATTAGAGGAGTCATGATTGAAATGAAATAAGTCTTTATTTTTGTGGCGAAGTTAGGGCTATGAAGTCCTCTCTTCCACTTAACCACCCTTCATTATATACAATAATTTACAATATTTTTAATAATTATTATTATTCTGGTGTGCATAAAATTAATCTATCGTCCTACATGAGTACCCTCATCTGTTATTTGAATGAAACATGTACTACAATTAATAATTTGAAAATTAAAACAAAACTTGGGGTGACATTTTAAAAATTGAGACCTAGATTTTTGTTAACTACTGTCGCTGTTAAGGTAAGTTAATAAAATGATTTATATCATATACAAGCAATCTGAGGCTAACTATGTCTGACTTGAAATTGAAACATGCCGTGGTCTCTTTAATGGAGCTATCGGCTTATTATAATGTGGCTCGCTGCCAGGTTCTCACTTAGTCGGTCCGAATTATTCCCGGCTGATGCGAAAATAGATTCAACACGAAATATATAAACAACTGATAACAATATAGGGGATTCCGTCTTTGTTTATGTTGTCTGTTTGGCTATTTTACATTTTATTTGTGTTTTTAAATATTCCGTACATCCCTAAGCACTATTTTTAGCATCAAAGAGAGCGAAAACCACAAAACTAAAAGCAGAAACCACATTTATAGCGGCGCAGAAATAACTCGACACAAACAAACAATCGATTGGGATTCCAGTGAAACTGGCATACCGACACAACTTGAAGCTTATCGAGTGGAGAAATGAATCCGACAATTTCCGAGCAAAAACACAAACAAACCCAGAAGTAAAGTGAATAGCGGGGCGCCGAGAATCGTAAAAACGTGCAGTACTAGACTGGGACCTATCTGATAGACTTGAGTGCATACCTCAGTCGGAGCAAAGACAATGTTATAGCAGGTAGATAGCACATTGATGCGCTTGACTGAGGCAGACAGCTCAACTTAGTTGAGGCAGCCCATTCACAGAATGCGCTGCGAGAGATCTCGGAAATCGCACGTTTCGGCCACATTCAGGACGACAACATCGGGCTAGTAGAGCTGAGGGGGGAGAGGGACGACAGAGCTCGCAGCGCATTCTGCGTGGCTGCTTTAACTATGTTGAGCTGCCTGCCTCAACCATGCGTAATCTACCTACTTAACTATAACATTGTCTTTGGTCAGACCTAGTACAGAAAATACGAACTGAACGTAAACGTGCTTGGAAGATGTTATAAGTTTAATGATTGATGAAGAGAATTTTATCAATCCTTTTTAGCGAATTTTCCTATGGAAAAATAAGTTATTCATGCCGTCAGCAAGGTAAGACACGGCCTTGGACCGTGAAGTAAGCACCGGTCCTGACCTCCAGCACAAGTTTTGAACTTAGTTTTTTTTTAACTTTGTTTAATGTGTGAACTTTGTTCTGGCGCAATATACTATTCGTCTACAACTCGCATTTTTGTCCAATCTTCATAAAAATTGGTACAAATGTTGTTTTTGTAAAATTTTGGTCTTGTTGGCCGACAAAACCGGACTAGGAGAAGTCTCGTTTTGATCCTAATCGGTTTTATTTTCCAGCAATGATTTCATCAGATTATCACAAATTTTGAAATAAATAGGTATTTTAATGTTACCCTTCAATGAACCAAAAATTATAAAAATCCACCGAGTCAAAATTTGCGAATCAGAGTTACAAATTGCAAATTCGCTTCACTCACATTAGCGGCTTCCAATTAGCTGCATAAGCGACCTGATTTCATTAATCGTGGGTTAAATAATTTATTCCACCTCGATCATGTATTGCGATACAATTTATTCCTTGCAATGGATATTTTAAAATTGCATAACCATTAATTCCCATGAGATAAGAAAAATATACACAACCCATTTCTGGAATAACATAAAAGATAATACTTTAAATAACAATATTTATAATTCTTAATGTTTCAAAGCTGCCTTCATAATAACTAATATGGTTATAGATTTTAAATTAATTTCTAATGATCCAATATTAGTTTCAAGAACACAAAACTTGCTTCATTCTTTTAATTTTAAAATTGTTAGTTATGATTAGGCACGAAATTTTAATATGGCGTAAGCACTCACCAATCACCTTCTCTTTCATATAACTTAAAAATGAAGAAGCTACCACCATTACCATTCAGTTTTCAGCTTCTACACTACTTTTCAAAATGATTTGTTGCTCAAAACATCCCAGCTAGTGGATATATTTAGCACAAAATTTGATGATCAACATTAGATTGTCTATACTCACGCAACGAACCCAAATAAATGATATGGCGAACATACCTGCAACAAAACAAAAGATTAGTTTAACACACCTACCTTTAAGTAAACAGTAAAGTATAACAAAAATCTTGGTATTAATTGTTGTGATAACTTTTGTGATTTTTCTGGTGTGATTTTGAGGAACAACTCTAACCAATTTTTCTCTTCCCTTCCACCTACTCTTCCCGATTCTGACACACTATTTAGCGGACCCGTGGCGGGTTAAAATCGTGCACGACTCCGGAGCTGATCACTCCGCTGGCGCGGGTTCGATCCTCGCAGTCACCACTTCATTAATTTGTAATGGTCGTGAAAGGTCGAGGTTGAGTGGTACAGAGGACTTTGTAGTCCTAACTTCACTTCGTTAAACAAGACAAACCTTGTTTTCCTTTACTAATGCACTTCTGCAAGGCCATTGATGGAAAGTGGCTTGGTAGAGTCGATGGAAGCACCGTGATGCAAGATTGTGTACAGTTACCAGGAACTGCCCACTTCGGTTGCCAAGGTTACCAACTTACGCCTACGTCACACCTCCGCTAGGCAACACAGGTCTACACGGACTCTTCTGGGGGAATGATGGATGAATTTATCTGAAGAGATCTAGGCTTTGATGGAACAGAATTCGATAGGTTTACAAGTTACCTGTTCGCTCAAGAAATTGTTTGAACCGAAAAGGTCGATAAATGCTAGAAAATCCACATCATCTGAAGTAGATCCTACTTCTGGACTTTTGAATTGTCAGATAAGCTATCAAGAGATCTAGGCTTTGATAGAACAGAATTCGATTGGTTGGGTTAGAAGCTACTGTTCATTAAGCGTGAAACTAAGGTCGATAAATGCTAGAAAATCCACATCAAGATCGTCTTCGAAACAGGTCAGATCTAGATTCTGGGGGACTTGGAATTGTCAGATAGGCTTATCTGAAGAGATCTAGGCTTTGATGGAACAGAATTCGATAGGTTTACAAGTTACCTGTTCGCTCAAGTAATTGTTTGAAACGAAAAGGTCGATAAATGCTAGAAAATCCTTCAGAAAGTGATCTAGACTTCTTGATGCTTTGAATTGTTAGGAAGCTAAGAAGATATTCAGGTCTTTGGTAAAAACACATTTTGTTTGGTTAAGAAGTGACTTTTAATGATAGCTTAACCATTAGGTTGAAACGATAAGGTCGAGAAATTATGTAAAATCCACAGCAAGATCTTCTTAGTGGCAGATCAACCTGGACTGCTCCAGAAACTTGGTCGAATTGGTAGATAGGCTCATCTGAGTAGATCAAGGCTTTGATAAAACAGAGTTTGATTGGTTTAGAAGTTACCTGGAAGATGGTTTAAGCATTTAGTTGAAACTAGAAGGTCGAGAAATGATATACAAGTCACAGCAAGATCTTCGTATCAGATCTACCTCGACTTTGGGGACTTGGTCGAATTGATGGATGAGCTTATCTGAAGAGATTTAGGCTTTGGTAAAACAGAGTTTGTTTGGTTTAGAAGTTACCTGGAAGATGGTTTAAGCATTTAGTTGAAACGAAAAGGTCGGGAAATGATAAAATTTAAAGCAAGAGCTACCGAGCCTCCTATTTGACTAAGGGGTTCCTCAGGGGACCGCCCTGGGACTTTCGATCTTCATACATTTTTCCTTTGATCTCCCTTCTCTTTACGTAGAGTGTTCTCATTTTCTTCTTTCATTTATGAGTGTTGTAACTATAATCTTAAACTGGCTGAACTTCATCGGTGCAAAAGAAAGAACTTATCACACGTAAATTCAAGAAGTAAGATTGTATTAATTAACACTACAGAGTTCATTTTATTTTGAAGTTTTAAAAATATAGATTTAGTGAAGTCACCTCAACCTCAACTAGTGAGAGACGAGGGTGAACAATTCTATTTTTCTTGGTGCCCTGAGATAAAGATTCACGCGGTACTCCCAGGTTAGCAATTCATAGAAGCCCATGAGAAGAAATCCAGGAACCATATTTTTAGAACCAACAGATCAGAAATGACTTTTAAAACAGCAACAGCAAACGTCACGAATTCCTGCAACACCCTCACAGTCACTACAGCTGATGTCCATTACTCCTGCACTAAGGTTGGTGATTAGTGCTAATGCAGCACATTTCAGAGCCTTGAGCTGGATTGCTGCACTTTTCACACAAGGTTCACATTCTCTGCGAAGCCAAGAATTGTGCGAAACTCACAATGTGCACTCGCCAAATTGCTGTGCAATGAAGTTAACCTCTAAAATTAAATAAGTTAGTAAATTTGACCAGTAATAACTTTGAAAATGGCTTGGTAAGGGCTAGACTATAGACTCCACTCCACATCCGCTACATTAATCCCTGTTATGTTTAACTCTAACTTTCGCCTGAAGACGAAATCGGATTGCAGTTTCCCGAAACTTCGTGACCTTTTGCTCACTGAAGATGAAAAATTTCCGAAATTATGTATAATATTTCTGCAATAACTTTAATTATCTCAATAATCACTCGTGTTTTGCTATGCGACGAAAGCCAAATTTCTTAGCGGACCCTTGGTGGGTTGGAATCGTGCGACTCCGAGCTGACTCCGCTGGTGCGGGTTCGATCCCCGCAGTCACCACTTACGTTTGCAATATGACTATACGGTAACGCTAGGTAAAGGTCGAGGTTGGAGAGACTTTGTAGTCCTAACTTCACCTCGTTAAACAAGCCAAACTTTACCAAACAAAACTATTTTACGACACAAATACGACAATCATAAACACAAGCTATTTTTCTCCTCAATTTTTTGTAGTTGAGCTCGTCTTCCATTGTGGCAGCACGTCTGCCCATTCGAAAGCACGCGAAGGGGTATACAAGTGTAGTGTACGTGGGCACATTCAAAGGACCTTCCTCTCGAGCAATAATGGGCCCGATTCTTCACGGCCGGTCGCGATATCGAGGATGACATTGAATGCGCCTCAAAACTGGTCCGCGCCAATTTCTGATTTGGGTTGTTTTGTCAGACCTACTCGGACAGTTTCGTACACCGTAGTAATATTTGTGATGTTGGCAATTTCTTTTTTGTGTGAACATTTTCTTAATAAATTAATACTGTATTGCATGAAGGCAAAGGCGAAATTATATTTATATTCAGGGACAACCGAAAATAAAGAATTTAACATCCGGAAACAAAACCTTAACAAACAAAACCTCTTACTTTGAGTATAATTTGTATCCCTGGCCTATTCTTTTTCATAAATATTGTCCGAATCACAAAAGTATTGAACTGTGATGAAAACAGTATGGTCCAACCTAAATTATATTCAAACGCTTTTGAGATAGTATTATTGCAATATACTAAACAAATAAGAAATAAATCCAACGAATACATGTGTAGATTTTAAACTTTTAACTTCACGTCAGAACCTCTTGTCATTACCAGTATATTTTTAAGATTTACCCACTTTCAGCCATTATTCATTTTATTTTTCGGCAAACCCTTCGTAATAACAATTTGCCAAAACCGTCAGAAAATATTAAATACAACTTGTCAAAGTATTGTTAGAAACTAATATGTATCGTACTTGACACTTGTAAACCTAACTTATTTTGACTTTATTTATTTATTTTACAAACAGCACACAACCCTTGAGATATATGTACCAATTGAAGATAGCCCCTCACCTTCTCAAGCCAAAAGACTGTTCAAAAAGATGAGGGGTTTTGGTTACAGGTCAGTGGTCCTACCTGTCTGAAAACCTTAAATTTATGTCAAGACCAAACGGCCAAATCGAATATAAAACAAGGTTTGACTTGTTTAACAAAACGAAGTTAGGACTACTAAGTCCTCTCTACCACTCAACCTCGACCTTTACCTAGCGTTAGCGTATAAACAAATCCCACTATCTACTCATTTCTTTTAAATTTTCGTTATTTTCCTAGTTTTTGATAATAAGATTATTATGACTGAGAGGATCGATCCCGCTATAGCGGAGTGATGAGCTCCGGAGTCGCTAATGTCTTTTTTAAATATTTATTCTTGAAACATTAAACTTCGTCAAACACAAAATTCCTAGAAATATCCGTCAAAGGACTTCTCACCTGCACAACCCACCTGAGTGACTCACCGTCTACCTACACCAGGACACTGTGTGACTGTGTCTCCCGGCATGCAGATACGCAGAACACACGTCAGCTGATTCATACCTACCAGACAGACAGACAGACCGAGGTCACACTTCCGAAACCTTGCCTCACCTCGAGATCCTTGTCCGTGTAATTTCCCGCCACTTTCTAATTAATCCCAACTTGAGACTTGACACCATTCGCTGGTCAAATTCCACGTTTTGTTTGTGAATATTGTAAAATATGTCAACACACTTGAAAATATTCATTCCAAACTGTGTTCAAAAGCGTTCATTATTTTTCATAGATAGGTTGTAAAAATATACATATTACCCAGTATCAATGCTGTATCTAATTAAAGATAGATTAGTATATACGCTAAAAGGCTAATTTATTGCTAAAGAAATTTGAAGACAAAATTGAGTACCGAACTGGGACTCGAACCAGGATCTTGCCGGGTGATTTTGCTGACCACTACACCATCCTGCCCACCTATATAAGCCTGCAAGTTTAAGTAAATTAAAAGTACTTAAAATCTGAATTTTTATCCGAAATATCGACTGTCTGAAACACATTCTGTTTTATTTAAAGGTTATATTTGGCCTTTTGTGAATGTAAATGTTATGTATGCCCCATACGAACTTAGATCATATATTGACCACTGGCTTACGCTATGGGTTTTTTGTTATTAATTACTTATCTCGTATATGTTCTATTGGGTATTTTGACGCCGTATTGAGGAGTTGGCTTTTTACTTTGTGCTTAAGCTGTTGCAGTTTATATGTCCTTATACAAGATTCTTATCATACGATTATTCTTAAATTATTTGTATGTCCGGATTGTTTCCTGAGATAATTCACGCGGTACTCCCAGGTTAGCAATTCATAGAAGCCCATGAGAAGAAATCCAGGAACCATATTTTTAGAACCAACAGATCAGAAATTACTAAAACAGCAACATGCAAACGTCACGAATTCCTGCAACACCCTCACAGTCACTACAGCTGATGTCCATTACCCCTGCACTAAGGTTGGTGATTAGTGCTAATGCAGCACATTTCAGAGCCTTGAGCTGGATTGCTGCACTTTTCACACAAGGTTCACATGCGAAGCCAAGTATTGTGCGAAACTCACAATGTGCACTCGCCAAATTGCTGTGGAATGAAGTTAACCTCTAAAAATTAAATAAGTTGGTAAATTTGACCAGTAATTACTTTGAAAATGGCTTGGTAAGGGGGCTAGACTATGGACTCCACTCCACATCCGCTACATTAATCCTGTTATGTTTAACTCTAACTTCCGCCTGAAGACGGAATCGGATTGCAGTTCCCCGAAACTTCGTGACCTTTTGCTCACTGAAGATGAAAAATTTCCAAAATTATGTATAATATTTCTGCAATAACTTTAATTATCTCAATAATCACTTGTGTTTTGCTATGCGACGAAAGCCAACATTTCTTAGCGGACCCTTGGTGGGTTGGAATCGTGCGCGACTCCGGAGCTGATCACTCCGCTGGTGCGGGTTCGATCCCCGCAGTCACCACTTACGTTTGCAATATGACTATACGGTGACGCTAGGTAAAGGTCGAGGTTGAGTGTAGAGAGCGACTGCCAGTCCTAACTTCGCCTCTCGTTAAAACAAGCAAACTTAACCAAACAAAACTATTTACGACACAAATACGACAATCATAAACACACGCTATTTTCTTCCTTAATTTTTTGTAGTTGAGCTCGTCTTCCATTGTGGCAGCACGTCTGCCCATTTAAAGCACGCGAAGGGGTATACAAGTGTAGTGTACGTGGGCACATTCAAAGGACCTTCCTCTCGAGCAATAATGGGCCCGATTCTTCACGGCCGGTCGCGATATCGAGGATGACATTGAATGCGCCTCAAAACTGGTCCGCGCCAATTTCTGATTTAGGTTGTTTGTCAGACCTACTTGGACAGTTTCGTACACCGACTATAATATTTGTGATGTTGGCAATTTCTCTTTTATTAGTGAACATTTTCTTAATTAAATTAATACTGTATTGCATGAAGGCAAAGGCGAAGGTATATTTATATTCAGAACAACCGAAAAATAAAGAATTTAACATATCGGAAACAAAAACCTTAACAAACAAAACCTCTTACTTTGAGTATAATTTGTATCCCTGGCCTATTCTTTTTTCATAAATATTGTCCGAATCACAAAAGTATTGGAACTGTGATGAAACAGTGTATGGTCCAACCTAAATTATATTCAAACGCTTTTGAGATAGTACGAGTATTATAGCAATATACTTAACAAAATAAGAAATAAATCAACGTATATTTAAAAACGTATCTTTAAACCTTAAATTTATATTTCAAGAACCAAAACGCCAAAATCGAATATTAAAAAAGATTAAGTTTGACTTGTTTAACAAAACGAAGTTAGGTTCTTTATTTATTTCTACAACAGAACCTGACCTTTACCTAGCGTTAGCGTATAAACAAATCACTTGCTACTCATTAAATAACTTGGTAACTCATTCCTACCTGTCTCAAACTCATTTTTCACCACAAATTTGCCTTAAAATACCCTCTCAAAAGAGTGGTCTGCCTCTCAAACTAGTGATTTAGTAGCGTTAGCGATTAACAAATTAACTCATTTCTTTTAAATTTTCGTTATTTTCCTAGTTTTTGATAATAAGATTATTATGACTGAGAGGATCAATCCCACGTGATGACTCCGGAGTCGCTAATGTCTTTTAAATATTTATTCTTGAAACATTAAACTTCGTCAAACACAAAATTCTAGAAATATCCGTCAAAGGACTTCTCACCTGCACAACCCACCTGAGTGACTCACCGTCTACCTACACCAGGACACTGTGACTGTGTCTCGGCATGCAGATACGCAGAACACACGTCAGCTGATTCATACCTACCAGACAGACAGACAGACCGAGGTCACACTTCCGAAACCTTGCCTCACCTCGAGATCCTTGTCCGTGTAATTTCCCGCCACTTTCTAATTAATCCCAACTTGAGACTTGACACCATTCGCTGGTCAAATTCCACGTTTTGTTTGTGAATATTGTAAAATATGTCAACACACTTGAAAATATTCATTCAAACTGTGTTCAAAAACGTTCATTATTTTTTCATAGATAGGTTATAAAAAATACATATTATACAGTATGTTTTAATTAAAGATAGATTTGTATAAACGCTAAAAGGCTAATTTATTGCTAAAGAAATTTGAAGACAAAAGAGTACCGAACTGGGACTCGAACCAGGATCTTGCCGGGTGATTTTGCTGCTGACCATCCTACACCATCCTGCCTTAAAATCTGAATCTGAATTTTATCCGAAATATGGGACTGTCTGAAACACATTATGTTTTATTTAAAGGTTATATTTGGCCTTTGTGAATGTAAAGTTATGTATGCCCATACGAACTTTGGATCATATTGAACAGTTTAAAACCGACTTTCGGTATGGGTTTTTTGTTGTTAATTACTTATCTCGTATATGTTCTATTGGGTATTTTGACGCCGTATTGAGGTTGGCTTTTTACTTTGTGCCCAAGTTGTTGCAGTTTATATTATCATAACGATTCTTCTCATACTTATTTGAATTGTATGTCCGGATTGTTTCCTGAAATACCTTTACAAAATAGTCAACGCTCACATTCATAGTGTTATGTTATACTACACGAAAGTAAACAAACAACAAATCAAAGAAACAAAAGTGTACAAACCTTGTCGAAAAATGATCACGGTTAGTGTAGACTTGATTCACAAAACACAATCACTTCACAATTTACCACAGGCACCAACAAACCACCAACTATTCACTGAGAAAGACGGCGTTTGACAGTTGAGTTGTGTACGGAGCGACCACAGCGACACTCGCGGCGAGACAAGGAAACACTGACTGACTTGAGTTTACTCTGTGGAGTCGCCGCCAGCTGGTGGGCTAAGTGCGCGGGATTTTTCCCTCCCGCGGGGATTTTGTCCCTCCGCGAGAATTCACTTTGGAGGATATACTATATAATGTTGTTGTTTTTAAATACAGCTAGTGGAACTTATGAGTATCTGAAAACAGAGATGAACATTTTTATTTCTGTTTTTCTTTATTTCGTGTAACTTGTGTGAGGAAAATTCATGGTTAGCTAAATACTTTATTGAATACTACCCAATTTATTGAGGTTCAATCGATCAAAAGAAAATAAGACTGGTTTTAACGACGAACCTCCTTTGTTTTTGGAGATGTGTTAAGGTTTTTCATATTATTTCTACATATGTATAAGCATTTACTTTACATCTATGGGATTTATGGACCACTCACCACACAGAAGTCTGGTATTCTATAATACATTCCAAATTTCATTCATGTAAAGAAATCACTCTATTTCCAAATTTACTGTAGCTAGTAATTTTAAATGTTGTACTATAAGTTCTTATTGTTTTTTTATACCAACACAATTTTAATTTGTATATTCGTTATTAAAATGATTATGTTTAAAATGTTTAGTGTTTAATCTCCTAGATATAGTGTAGTAGCATTAGCAGAAAAATGGAACTCTATTTCTGGAAAGTAAATGCATTTGTAGAATAAATAATATACTACAGAATGATTATACTATAAAGAATGAATGGTACAATACCAGTTACAGGTTATTTATCTAAAATGAGATAAAAAAAACTCCTGCGACCTGCATTGTTTACGCGATAACATGTCAGTTAAATAAATGCAATGTAATAACAAATTAAAGTTAAAAGTTTAGCTCTTTGCTCTATAATAACTACTAAATAATTATTCGAAAAATTTCAGTCGTCTTAAAACCTTTTTATTTGTATTTTGCTTTAAAACAATCTATATTTAAACGGTAAAATGATTTAACAACCCAATACCGAAGTTGTTTATTGGACAACATATGTGCTTTCATGGCAAAATATCCTATTAAATAAAACTTATAAGTTATAAGCAATAAATATTTTATCGACGACTTAAAACAATCAGAAATCATTGAAAATTTTCTCTTTACTTCCAACAACAATTTTGAAAGAATACTCAGCCTTTACCTTTACAAAGAGTAAACTACTCAAAACAAGGGATGAAAAGGGATTTCCCGCGACGGAACGGGATTTCACCTGATTCACACGCGGAAATACTGCACGCAGCTGGGCCGAGAGCTAAGGTCACGTGGTTCTATAGCGTGCTCGCCGCAGGATGACCCCCGTTATCAGTCAAGCCTCTTGTCAGCATCAGCTGATCAGTTGTGTGTGAGTCAGCTGTGCGCGATACCAGCTGATAATCTCCGGTTGCTGCCAATCAGCTGTTTTCCATAAACTACATACGTGACGGTTTAAAAATAATATCAGCTGATGTTTTCAATTGGTGAATGATTAAAAATAGATCGCGGAGACTGATACCACTTTTAAGAAATAAGATGGATTGCACCAAAGTGACACTTGTCATTGTTTTCTTGAGAAGTAAAACGTGTGGCTTTCACAAAATAAATAACTGTTATTCCTGAATGTCAAACAAGTTGATGATAATTTAATAAAGATGTAGAGCGCTCATTTTCCTTATCAATATTTATCAGAGTACATTTATTTAAGAAATTGTACACCTTCTTATTATATAAATAAGTTGCACAAAAGCAAAGGATGCTTTAAAGACAGAAATGATTTAGTAAGACTACAAGTTTTCTATATTATAAAAATTGTTTTCCAAAACGTTTGTACTGGATCTAATTTTTCTAACTATGATCTAGTTATTTCGGTTCACACCGCACTATAATAATTAACTTGCGATATTTTGGTCCAACTGTGGAGTACCATCTTTAGTTAGTGATCGGCTGAATCGAGCTACTTGCTCTCTGCTATCCTATTGGTTGCAGGGCTGTCTACAGTCCATTGGAGCAGGGATGCCAACTGTCGATGTTCCCTTTCATCCCTGCTCCAATGGACGGTTGGCATCCTTGCCACCAATAGGATAGCAGACAGCAAGTAGCTCAGTTTCAGCCAACGTCAGTGACTGAAGATGGTATTCCACAGAGACCGAAATATCCCAAGCTAATTATTATCATGTTTTGACGCGGTGTGAAACAGAAGAACTATATTATAGTTATGACACCGGCTGCGAAAGCCAAAGAGTTAAGGTTTTTTTCTAATTTGAAGGTTGTCCAAATGTCACTTAGGAATGTAGGTAAAGTCCCTCTTAACCCAATTAGAAGTCCAAATCTTTCAATGCTTTTAATTTCGTATTCAACTTGCAAGACAAGATTCCCGAAACAAGATTTTTATCCCTCATAACACAAAATGTTGATGTCCTTTTATACTAATGTTGTGTCTACCTTCAATATGTTTATATGTTTTGTTCTATTTTAATGAGGCGTATAAAACTAGAAAAGGTTTTAAGATAAAGATAAAACACAGTTGGATTTCACACAAGTTAGAATACTACTGAAATAAAAATCCGATATTGAGTTTATTGAGGTCACATAACCCCGTCTTCACTCCTCCCTCCTTCTTTGATAAATTATCCTCCCAAAGACCCAAATCTCAGCTCTAAAAGCGGAGATATTTTCACATCACTTTTTCACTGCAGCTTATCGACGAAACAATTCATCTTTGAAGAAAGCTTAGAACGAATCTCAGTACTACAAATATTTTGGAAATAACTTGGTTATTTATGCAGACGACAATTCCTTCGACATGACTTGACCCCAAAATTAATCACTTTATGGCTGATAAACTTATATGCTTCATATGCGTTCATGTGCTTCTTTTAAAAATGACCAGACCAAAATTTCACACTCCTCTTATCCAAATTGCTGCTTTAATGTAAATTTAATAAATATGGTTTATTATCGGAAATATCTAAACATACCGTATGAAAATAGTTAAGATCCGTTCTAACTCTCAGAAGAATGGCTGAAAGGTGAGGGGGCTCTTCCAAATTGAGACGAAATGGTTTTACTTTAGAGTACGTGGGATGCACCTTTAACTTTGGCCGCCATTTCTGGAGTTTCGATTACTACCCTTAAATTTCCACATTTACTCTTCTTTCGGCAAGGGTCGATCAAAAGCCTAATGCAATATAAATGTTTGCAAATCGAATAAGTTCACGTGATTTCCGAATCGCCTTAAGAGGGGCCGGATAGAGTGGCCGCAGGTCCAATTCTGAGTACCGCTTATAACTCGTAAAAAGCTACAAACGGCGTTTTAATTAAGTTAATTTACTTAAATGTAAATTTTTCTCTGTAAGAATAGGTCTATTGATGCTGCTGCAGATAAACAATAAAATCTTTATGTTTGTGATCAATTCAATTTTATATTTCATAATTTAAAACTCAATTGTTCTATAAAGGTAAAAGGTAAAAGGTAAAGTTTGTCTTGTTTAACGAGGCGAAGTTAGGACTACAAAGTCCTCTCTACCACCAACCTCGACCTTTACCTAGCGTCACCGTATTAGTCACATTACAAATGTAAGTGGTGACTGCGGGGATCGAACTCGCGCCACCAGAGTGATGAGCTCCGGAGTCGCGCGCGATACCAATCCGCCACGGATCCGCTATCAATAGTTATTATAGTTCTTAATCCGCTATTATAGTTCTTAAAATTCCGTGATTAAAATTATAGCTACGAGACTTAATTATTTCATTTTTAATTGCAGCAGCACTAATGACTCTATGCTTCCAAAGAAAAGCTTTCCACGTTTAAGTTCATTAACCTACCTAAAACATCGTTTACACATTTTCTTTCCCATGTTGAATTCCCTTTCCCATTAAACGTCGCTCGGGCTATATCCGGCCGTCAGGAGTTAAACGTCAAAACCATTAAAATAACCACTCTGCATGATAATTATTTTGTTACAAGAATGTATCACCGTTAGTGTAACAAATTAGCTTGTCATGATTTCCTGCAGTATCGCGAACAGGAAAAGTTTCTATTGTTATCTTTTCTTAGCGTGTATTGTACACAGGGTAAAGGAAAACCACAACAAAGAGATAAACTGTGTGGTTGATAACACTACAACGATTAAGTTAAAAATAAATATAAAACACTACAATATATCTGATGTCTTTGAAAAAATTAATTTATAATTAATCAACTGTCCGGTGAAGATATGTCACCTCATGTTTATTCATGTATAAGCAAAAAAATGTGTATAAACAAATTTATCTTCAAGGCAGAAATACATTTTTTATTGCACAATCTGTTTAGGTTTAGATTGACTATAATATTTGTCGTTTTTACCCAATAACATCATACACCAATTTAAGCATTGTTGTTTTCAGAATAACATTTTAAGCGGGTTTAGCGGACTCGTGGCGGAATGGTATCGCGGGTGACTCCGGAGCTCATCACTCCGGTAGCGTGGGTTCGATCACCACTAACAATTTTTGCAATAACGCTAGGTAAAGGTCGAGAATTATTGGTAGAGAGGAACACGACAAACTTCACCTTTACCTTTTAGTATTGTATCAGTGTAGTCTACTACTATTTTATGTTTCAGGGTAACTCCCGAATTACAATGTAACCCCATATTTTAAAATTAGCTAACTCTACTCAATGGAACTATCATAAAACTGCTCATAAAATAACTTTTAACGTGAAAAGAGTTTTATTGACACGGTAACAAGCTCAACTAATTTAAAATCAATAAACTTTCCAATGTAAGTTTATTATGCCTAATAACAATTTAAGGCATGATAAACTTATTTAACAGTTTGGCTGATTTTAAATTAATAATATTCCAATAACATCAGCCTCAAGACAATAAAGCTCTAACTAGTTATTAAACGTACGTAAAAACTTCCCAAAGATAAATTAATCAACCGAAAATCCTACTGAAGAAAAGTAAAGTGAAACCCGGATTTGGGCCGCCACTGACAATGACTTATTGCAAGGCACTTTATGAGAGTGGTGGGGGGGGGAAGGAGTGGTGGTTGGTACTCGGCGCAGGGGTGGGGAGTGGTGGTTGTGTCGGCGCGAGGAGGGGGGATGACGTCACAATCAACAAAAGCGCTCATTTTGAATCCGATTGGTCGCGTAATGGAAGGTTAATTGGCGTAACAATGCTGGCGACGATTTTGTTTGTTTCCTTCTTTGTGTGTGTTTACTCATTATTTTCAATTCAGTTTCGATTTCACGTTTGTTTTTGTGTGTGAAAAAGTAAAGTTTCACGTTAGTGAATTGTAAAATGTCGTGGCCTTCGAATGAAAACTGTACTTCTAGTTTCATAATAAGCGTTTGCAATGTTCTAAACGTTTAAAAATAAGTTACTCGGTCTGTAAAAAAAAAAATAAAATATTTACAATTGGTTAAATAACTATATTTTTTCCCCTATTGTTATTTTATTGACGTGACTATGATTTATTTATTTATACATTACATGCTTAAACATTAAGTATAGCTAAAAGATTAGTATAAAACAGTAAGTAATAAAGGTACAGTGAAAATTAATAACAACAATGTATACAAGTTTGTGCGTACACGCTTAGAAAATGTATGTAAGACATAGCATAAATGTGTAGGACAAAACTCAAAAGTAATTTTTTTAAGTTCAAAATTGATGTTCAACCATCAATGTATGATATAGTATGTATACACAATTGACCAATAAGAAAAGGTAACTACCAAAACCTATTCTTCAGTACGTTGCCTTGCAAAACTTTTAAACCTTTAATTACCGGGTGATCGATCTTATAGTTCTCAAATCTTTAGAATAGGTTAGTTTTTTAAAAGTACATTTACGAATTTAGATATTTGAATGTTGCATCAAACTATTTCCAGACATTTCTCGAGCCAACATAAAACCACCAAACGATTACACATTTATGTGAGCATAAAGTCAACATACCAAAACGTAGGTTAATATTAAAATTTTTCCTACAGATTTCCCTCATTTGAAAACCTTGCGAGATACAAAGATTCTATTTTAATTACACAAGAATTGTTCTCATTAAAATAGCATTAAAACCTAATTTAGTCCAATTTCATAGTGCAGAATGTATCAAAAATTCTAATTTTTCAAACTAACAATTTTGAATAAAATACATTTCAACGCCCCCCCGTGTCAAACCGGCGTAGAAATGTCAAAAGGTAATTTTGAGTACCTTACAATAGCAAATTTAACTCTACCAGCAAGTTTAAACATTTTCACCCGATCTTGTGGCGTCTTCAAACCACCCTGTACGAAGATTCAGTTGGTTACATCTTATGACGTCAGACTGGAGAGCAGACAAAGCAAGGTATCGGAGACTGGTGTCATTGTAAACACCCGCTGTTGATTGTCCTATTGTTCACCGCGGTCTGTCTCATCCTCCACATCTATCCTGGAGAAGTGAGATCATTTGCTCTCTTCCGTCAAGGAGATATTTCAACTTTGTTGTTCAGATTTGGGAACTAGGGCAATATATCACTAAATCACTATTTGAGATGCCGACCACTCTCATGAGGGTATTTAAGGCCTAATATGTGGTGAAGGATGAGTGTGATGAGTGGTAGCAATGAGTTATGAGGTGTAGTCTTGTTACAAACTACGGCCGACTCTTCCTTAGAATGGGTCATTAACAGTAATTATGTCGAAAGCAACAGATTTTTGGATTTATGTCACGGTCTAATACAATAGAAAATGGAAATTCGGCTCAGGGAGTCCCTAAAACCTATTCCAGGTCCAAAAACGTCGTGTTCTTCTTGTTCCCTAAAAAACTATGGTAAACGTCCGTAATCATATTTCAACCTCAGACAGCTAAGCGTGCGCAGTAGTGACTGTGACCTTGAATTTCATCCCATAAGAGCAATGTAAAAACATACTTTTTTGGGACACTTCACACCTACAGTTTTCATCGGATTTGTACGAAATAAACTTTGTTTTAAAGTGTATTAAACGTTTAAGTGACTCGCTAAGACTCGAATTTCCATTCTTGTGCATTTATAAAACCGTGAACCAAAAACTGAAGAAACTTTGCATTTGAATTCTTGTTTACATTGCTTCAATGGGACAAAAACATCCCGACAGGTATTGTGCACTCTTAAACGTCAGAACGTCTTCAACCAATCATGATTCATTCTGCTTTGGCGAGTCGATTGCTCGCTCACGAATCGTATGCTGATATTCTTTGTCCTCCTATTGGTTGAACATATAATGAAATTAATGAAAAGTCTTTATTTACGTGGCGAAGTTAGGACATTTTTCACTTAACCACGTCAAATATATACAACATCATACTAATTACAAAATATATATTTATAAAATATTGGAAATTCAGCTGAAAAATCGCTCAAATCTTTGACGTTTGAATCTATTTTCATTTTCACTACAAACCTCGTCAGCTAAGTATCAACTGTACTAAATATACCACTACACTATTGTGCCCACAAGCAAGCGTAGGTCTCAGATTAATCACCCACTTCGACACAACAAACCGTTGATATCAATCACACAATCAATGCTGACAATCAATAAACAATCAAGAATCTTTGACAGCAACGCAGTTTAACATTTGACAAACCGTGTTTACATACAGGAGTTGGGGTTGAATGGAAAATGGTTGAAACGTGAGATGTATAAACCACATCTTTAACCAATCAATCTTCAATTATTTAACTAGTTTCCCATATATTGTTACCCATAACCACCCCGACAATAAACCACAAACACTTAAAAGAAGTACAAAAACTATAGTGCCATCAAGTCAGGGTGGGTTGGAAGAAACGGACCTCTCTACACATCTTTTTCGTCTGTATGTATCACGCTTCTCTTTTCAGCTAAATGTTTCTTTATTATGTTTTTACCCATCTTGTAAAAAGGCGTATATGCCGTTAATAAAAATTAAAAAATCACGTTATGCTTTTATGAGTCGATTTCGCTCACAAATCGACTCATATTCTTTGTCTTCCTAACGGTTGAACATAAACAGTTGGCATTGGCTGCACGTCTTCAACCAATCATGATTCATTCTGCTTTGGCCAGTCAATTGCCCGTTCACTTATTATTCTCATTTTTTTTTTACTGTTTACGCCAATGGCATTTTTATTAGAGACTTAACTTATAGGTTTGTAAGTATCACAAAACGCTTTTAGGGAAAGTGGTCCAAACCCATGTGCCTGCGTTGAATCGAACTATGACCTTGCGCTTTGGTAAGCCGTGACTCTACCCACTGAGCCAAGGACGTGGCATTATTCATTGTCTTTCATTGGTTGAACTTAGATAGTGACTTTTTAACTGCTGGCGAGTTCATAATTCAGTTAATACTTAAGTCCATGACTAACACATTATTTTAATGAAAAAATAAAACATTACATTCCAAATTCTTGTTTGTTTACACACTTTTGTTGGACAATAAATCGTTCACGATGTATCATAGTCTACTGTTATCACTATGTTCAAGTTCGGCTCAAGGTTTCGCTTCCATGTTCGAATACTTTTTCCTTATTTCCTACACAGATACGTGACTTCGGAGATAGGTTTATCAGAAATACGTGCTTTTTGACACTCGGCGCTGTCACAGGCTTGACGAACTGAGTCACGGTGACGTAATCTTATCTACAGAGCAGACAAAGTAGTATAATTCGTTACAAAATAATTTTGATTTGTGTCACGGTTTTATACATTAGAAAATGGAAATTCCGCTCATCGGAGTCACAGATTCTAGATCCGAAACGTCGTGTTCTTCTTGTTCATAAAAAACTAGTAAACTTCCATAATCATCTCAAACCTCGGAGGTCAGTGGCTTTTGAAAAAAGAGTCAATATAGAAACCACTAGAAAAATGTATGAACTCGATAATGTGTATAATAAAGATAAAAGGTCGTATGGTAGTCAATCAAAGACCACAGTCACAACTTAAATAAATGACAATTTACAAAAAAATGATACTATACTCACAAATTGTGTAAGTCAATTAAAGCTCTCACATACCTGGAAAGAAAAGAACACAAATTAAAGGTTTACTCAAATAATAATAAGAGTAAAAGCGAAACTAGGTTTTACATTCATTAAAGGTGAAACCTTGACAGGTAAATACAGTGTTCTTATTTAACCTAAGATTTACTTTTCTTTTTCTAATTTATTTGTCAATACTTTATGTGGGTAGCAAAATTATTGTTCTTCTGCTCGTTGCTATAATATATCGATAACTTCCATCGACTTTGTAATTTCTAAATACTGTACATCTCTTCAACACCATTATGCAATAATTTATTTTCAATTACGACTACCTCATAATTTTTCAATTTATATTATTTCTATCTAATTCCTCATAATTTCCTTTGTTTCAATTATCCTCAGTTGCATAATCAGAATGACAATGAAAAGAAAAAAGAATAGTTAAAATCTGCAGTTAATTGAGTACCAAAATTAGATGCAAATAAAAATGTATCAATCAAATTTAACAGGTTTTCATCGATAAGTTAAAGGGCTACTTCCATTAGACCAATTCCAATTAAGAGTAAAACCTAGTGAAGTTACCCATTTCATTGTGACATTTTCTCCAAAAACCTTTCACGTTTTCGTTTCGAGTCCATCCCAGTGTCACCTAAATTCCCCCTTGTCACCACATCACCACCACTGAGGACAGATAGCAATATTTTCGCCCGTAAACAATCACAAGGTAAACTCCGTTGGCGCGGAGGGATATTTGACGCTTGGGCTCTTTGTGTTGGCTAACCTGTCTGTCAGCTGTCGGGTTAAGCAAATTGCGCGGGAAATGCGTTTCCTTGTCACTGCCTGTTCTGTTTACATCGTGTCCGATCACGCGTCAGTTTAGTGCCCCGTGCCTCGTGTTACAACCAGAATACTATCGTGTTACTTTAGAACTCGTCCTATAACAAATTTATTTCAATTTTTATCAGTGTATAATAGTGATTCAATGGGGTGTTTTAGGTGATTCATCACGATGTTTGTTATAATCTAGTTCATCCGGTTCACACCGCGTCCAAACTTCATAATTAGGTTGAGATATTTCGGTCTCGCTGTGGAGTACCATCTTCGGTCACTGATTGGCTGAAACTGAGCTACCTGCTGTCTGCTGTCCTATTGGTGGTAGGGCATTGGTCCTATTGGTGAACGGGAAGAACTAGATTATAGTTGTGACAACGGCCGCGAACGTTTACGATGTTTGTTGTTTGTGATTTATCTCGTACCAACCCACAGCGTGTTTTAAAACCTCCCCTCCTGTTCGTAAGGCTGAAAATTTTCAAGCAATTTTAGGGTATTTGGTAAGGGTAATATCAAAACTTTTTTGACGTGGTCGGAGGCCTTGTCCCTTGTCTAAAAGCTGGGAGTTTTGGGGATTAGTTCCAAAATTTCTCTTAAAAACCTTTAACGTATGAGATTCCTCAAGGTACAAAAAGGCTAACCCAATAATACCCTCAACAAAATCTTCAATCCTTCCGTGTACAAACGACGGCGAGAGATGATTTGCTCAGAACTATGGTTACCAACGGTTTGGATTGCAAATCATAAAAACCCCAACGGTTTTGTTTTCTATACCAAGATGTGCGTGTTGATAGGTTTCAAAAATAATAACAAGTCATCGGGTAATCGCAGCCACAAGCGCTACGGTGAATCTTAGCGAATTTCCAATAAAACGGAACAAGCTTTCATTTATAAATTTTAAATTAGAAGAAATTCCTTTATACACTATTCCCGCAGTCACCACTTACGGTAATGAGACTATACGGTAACGCTAGTTAGAGGTCGAGGTTGAGTGTTAGAGAGGACTCTGTGGTCCTAACTTCGTCTTCTTGAACAAGACCAACTTTACCTGTTCACGTTCTGTATCCAAGGAAACATAGGCTAGTAAATTACATAACAACGTAATTTATGTCCAGTGCTCTGAATGTCAAAGTGCAGAAATTCGTATTAAATAATTCGTTTCATTTGGTCCAGTCCGTTCTATTTGGCGAGAGAAATTTTAAAAGAAAATTCGCTATTAATATCAAAGTTTTATACATTCAATTTTTCTTTTGTGTTTAGAAACTGCTACGAAGCCAGACGCCAGCAGATCCCGTGGGAATTCCACGACAGTCACCATATTGACGGACACGAAGTTAAGGGAGTGAACATGCTTGTCGGAGCGGGGGTGAGGGGAGAGGGCAAGAACAAGGAATTGCTTTCAAATTGAGCCCCGATTGAACCGTAAACACGTTAGGTTTGAATAAAACATGCTCTTTGATAAAACCCCCGGTAAGTTCGAACTCAACTTCACTTTCAGATACATCTAGAGACATGGCGGTTTCATTGTCACTAATTTTAACACTATGGTTAGATTTGGGCGTTTTTCGAACCATTTTGTAACTTAAGACCACTAAGATGAGACAGTAATTAATATCGGGCCCGTGGCGGGCTGGAATCGTGCGCGACTGCGGAACTCATCACTCTGCTGGCGCGGGTTCGATCCCGCAGTCACCCATTTGTAATGTGACTATACGGTAACGCCAGGTAAGGTCGAGGTTGAGTGGTAGAGAGGACTTCTTCCCTTTGTTAAACAAGACAAACTTTAATTTTTTAATACAAGGAACCTAAGTTTCCTTGGTTACTGAAAGTGAAAAGGTAAAGTTTGTGTTGTTTAACAAGACGAAGTTAGGACTACAAAGTCCTCTCTACCACTCAACCTCGACCTTTACCTAGCGTTACTGTAGTTATACGTGCACACCATCCCTTCCTATCTGAAATTATAAACATTTAGTTGGTTTTCGCGTTTATTTTATGTGGTAAGACAGGAGGTTTGTATAGTATTTAAAACAATCCTTCGAAAAATAATTTCCAACACTGTAGGCGAGGGTAAAAATTGTATTATATGACTGAGAAATCATTTCAGCGTGCTGTTGTGTATCGGGAAATAAACTAGGTAAACATATTCAACGATGTAAAAGTAACGAACACTGACAATACAGTATCTGCCACACAGTGTACAGCTGATAGTGTTTCCCGCCAATTTGTCAGTGACAGCTGATTGACAGCCAGTTTAGCCAACACACGTCCCCACCGGCGAGGAAACTGCGTGAGTTAATATGTATGAAAGTGTACACTGTTGAATAATAGGACTACGCGTATTTCAAACACTGTAGTTCGATTCTTCATCATTTTAAAAATTATGTATAATGTAATTTGAAGGTGAGAAGTTGTTAGATATAATATAGATAAACATTTGTCTGCTGGTTATAGTGTTTAAAAACTACACAACGTTTCGAGAGGTACGAAAACTCCGGTTGTTGTCAAGTTAACCTTAGCCTAAATAATATAATTCTTAAAGCTAGTACACTTTACCATAGAAACAAATAAACTAGTAAAGTATACTAGTTTAAAAAATTATAATAGGTTCACTTGAAACGAGAGGAGTTTTCGTACCTCTCGAAACGTTGTGTAGCTGTTAAACACAATAACCAGTAGACAAATCTATTAATTCTATGTTAATTTAATAACACCGGCAATTGTTAGATGTGTTGGAAGACAATATTTCAAGATGGATTCTCATAGCAAAGTACAACCACCGCACAGCCAAACAAACACTTCAGCCATAAAATTTCAAAAAAAAAATACAAGCGGGAATTAGTAAAAAAAGAAAACGGCTTGGTGGAAAATTATTTAAACGTACCATAGACTTAAGTCTTAAGATTAAACTAAATCAAAACACAAACCAAACTCAAATATATTGTTTAAACTAAAAAAATGCTAAAAAGGTTTTAATACGTTTTTTTCTTCGAGTTAAACACTAATCAAAACAAAAACGCTTAAGAACAACGACATGATCATCTGCTGAAAGAAGAATACTCATACAACAAATGACCGCGTATAACCTCCCTTGTAACAAGAGAACAAGAACCAACACACGAGGGTGGAAGGTAGTGGGAAGGGGGGAGTGTGTGAAAACCCTTTCCCGCCAATTTGTCATTTACATTGACAGCCAGGTTGGCCAACTACGGTAGATACATTTACCCGACATTGATATTGAATTACCTCCCTTACACCTGTCGATACCAGATACCACAGAGTTAACAAGTGCTTATTTCCATATACTCTATGGCAATGGGAAATATTCATTGTAGGAATTCCTTTTGTTGTAAACGCATCTTTTAATATTCTCTCTCAAATAATGAGCAAATAATGTAAATCTTAACTGTCGTTTATTTGTCGTGTGAAAAACCTCGACTTTGGGATCCTCAATTATTTTTCACTTACTTCCAAATATGTCAATGAAGAGTTCACTTTGACAACAATAACGGTCTGAAATAAAAGGTAAAGTTTGTCTTGTTTAACGAGGCGAAGTTAGGACTACAAAGTCCTCTCTACCACTCAACCTCGACCTTTACCTAGCGTCAAAAGTAAAGTTTGTCTTGTTTAACGAGGCGAAGTTAGGACTACAAAGTCCTCTCTACCACTCAACCTCGACCTTTACCTAGCGTCAAAAGGTAAAGTTTGTCTTGTTTAACGAGGCGAAGTTAGGACTACAAAGTCCTCTCTACCACTCAACCTCGACCTTTACCTAGCGTCAAAAGGTAAAGTTTGTCTTGTTTAACGAGGCGAAGTTAGGACTACAAAGTCCTCTCTACCACTCAACCTCGACCTTTACCTAGCGTCAAAGGTAAAGTTTGTCTTGTTTAACGAGGCGGGGACTACAGTTCCTCTCTACCACCAACCTCGACCTTTACCTAGCGTCACCGTTACAAATTGGAGTGATGAGCTCCAGAGTCGCGTGCGATACCAATCCACCACGGATCCGCTAACACAAATCACATTGCCTATAAATTCTTTTTAAAAACTGTTAAATAGCCATTTATTTGTTTGTTAGAATTAATAGTGCACAGTAACTGTCGGCCATTTTTGTTTTTGTCCATAACAATGTAAAACAACATCTTTCTTGAGACACCTTAATTTACATCTGATTTTTTTAAACAAGTTTTATTAGAAAGATAACAACGTACTGCAAGAATTGCTGACCATTTCTTTTAATTATCTCAGACTAATAGGTAAAACAAAAAAAAGGTACTACTCGTATGTTATTTATATTTTATGTACGTTGTGTTAATCCAAGTAACCTCATTAGTGAATTATCTAATAATATTAAAACCATAATTCAAATATAAATATACGTCCATTTTGGAACTTAGTCATTTTGGACTTAAAACTAATAATTGCTTACCACATTTCTGTGTTTTTTCTTCACTATTATTTGTTTTTTTTTCAGCTATTTCTTTAATGTTAAGGCCAACATGTAGTTTTATTCCTATAACGTGTCCTCATTTTACTTGGTTATATTTTTAATTGTAATTTTGACAACCTATCAATTTTTATGATGTAGCGGTACGTATTTCTAAATATTGGTTGGAATAGTCTTAGGTTAGATCTTAAGTTAAGGTATTAATTGAATGTAGTTCCTAGATTAGTGTAGTCCTCTGAAGACGGGTGGAGTTTTTAACTCGAAACGTTAGGAGTAGTTTTTCTCGGGAAGTAACAGGAAAAGTCCGTTTCTTTCTTTTTACTAAATTGCTCTCCGCCACTATTATGAACTTTCAAACTAACATGCGATATAGGTTTGATACTCATAAGTGGTAGAGAGGGATTTAAAGCCCTATAGCTTCGCCTTGTATAACTTTTGTTTGGCAATAAAGGCCTTGTTATTGTTAAAGGTGCAATAATATTGACATACTACAGTTCAGCAGTAAGGAAAATTCAGTTTTAATATTCCAAGTGTTTTGAGACTGCTGATTCAGCAGGAGTCGGGGATCAAAATGATTCGCACATCAAAATGCCGGAAGCAATGCACTCGGTTTAATTAAAGTGCCTCCAGTCGGAGCGCGACAAATAAAGTGCTTCAGTGTCTGCAGACAGACTCGTGTAGGCGCCAGCCACACCCGTATACAGGGTGTCACCTAACCGTAAGATGAGCCGCGTGGACAATGTAAGAGTA
The DNA here is from genome assembly GCA_018831715.1 of Matsumurasca onukii. Lineage (NCBI taxonomy): Eukaryota > Metazoa > Arthropoda > Insecta > Hemiptera > Cicadellidae > Matsumurasca > Matsumurasca onukii. The sequence goes on from CM032067.1 coordinate 4,049,801, forward strand.
TTGTATACATGTCTGCATGGTTTAGAATTATGTACGGGGGGATTAAGGCCAGGCTCTACCAGCGCCATCTTGGATTGATTCTCCACAAGCTCAATGTAAACTAATAACACCGATTTTTTCTTCACTAGTTTTCAGACAATGTTAAAATTATAATTCCGGTTCACACCGCGTCCAAACTTCATAATTAGTTTCAGCCAATAAGTGACTGAAAATGGTACTCCACAGCGAGGCCGAAATATCTCAACCTAATAATGAAGTTTAGACGTTTATAGTTGTGACACCGCGAAAGCCTAAGAGTTAATGTTAAAATTATTGGTGTAATTTAAATATAAAACAATTAAGAATGTTTTAAAACGTGGAACAATTACATATATTTATTGTTCATATAACTTATGTATTTATTTAAAAAGTGAATATTTTTATGAAGTTTTGACTCTTTTAGCAAAAACAGGACATAATATTTTTATATTTTGTCAAAGTTACTCGTACATTTTGTCAGGCTGGTAAACAAATTTTAAAATTGACTAAAGAGGATTAATCACCCTGAAAAATTTGCGCAAACATGCTCTCGTTCCCACGTTTGTGACGCTACTTTATGGCGCAGAGATTAGAAATGTTGTTTTCCATGTTCTCAAAGGTTCAGCAATAAAATTTTAAAGTTGGCCAAAAATAGGCTAATTTAAAAGTGTATTACATTTTTTTCACAATCTGTATTTGCCATTTTTGTGTATAATGAACATAAAATTACTCCTACCCTATCATATAAATCAGCATGTTTACATTTCCGTTCGTAAACGGCGTCGGAAACAGGGGACTACGAAACCATGTTTTGCCACTTTTGAGTGAGCGGAGCAAAGCTGGAATATCGCTACTACCATTTCTCTTGACTGGCAAGGTCGACGGCACGCGAGCCAGACAAGACAACTAGAGCCGATGTTTTTGAAACAAATCAAACTTTATTCACCATTAGTCATGATACATGAAATAGGTTTCGTCAAGTACAAAATTGAAAATATAAAAATAACTAAGACTAAAACTATGTACATTTACTAAAAATACTACAATCTAATATTTTAACTGTAAAATTTGAAAACAGGTAAGGTTGAATTAACTTAAATATTAAATAAAATAACTATTAAAAGCAAAACGTATTACTTAAAAAACGAAATAAACTCTTTGATGGAATAAAAACAATGTTTAACAGAAGATAAACTTGGATGTCCACCTACCCCTCGTCCACCGGAGAGAAATAACCAATGCTCCGCAATTTCAGAGATAAACATTGGCTTTTGCTTAGTTGACTAATCCTCTTAACTAAAAGCAACCCTTTTATTTTTAAACCCCTCTTTACAAACCATAAACAATTTTCTACCAAACTAAATCCATATCAACAAGAACAACACAAACACATTAATCATATGTTTTCAAACAGCAGAACTCACACAATTCAAGTTGTGGTCACACTTAGTTAGTAGATAGTTTGGAAAATCCATTTGTCAACATGTTACGACCCCTTCCTCACCCACGAGCAAAGGGGTGACTGGCGGGGGTTGGGAAGGGGAAGGAGTACTTGTACAGAGAATTGCTTTTAAATTGGTATATGAGACTCTCGTAGCGTCGCTGTCCTGATAACTTTACTTCAAACAAATTTACTTTTAACTCAATCTTGTAACGGAATTCCATTTCACGTTTGAACGGATTTTCAGCTTATTAAATAAATTAATGCATTTCACGATCAAAGTAGGTCAATGAAGTGTTCAGTGCAATAATAAAAAGAAAGAAATTAGTTGTTTTATTGTTTACTTCGTTGAATCTACAACTATGATCTAGCTCTTCCGGTTCACACTGCGCCAAACAATAATAATTAGTTCGAAATGTTTCAGCCTCGTTGTGGAGGAACACCATATTTATCGAGAGTCATCCGAGAAACTATTCAAATAATTAAAAATTACAATAACTTTAACAAAGAAGAGCATTAAACTTTCAGGAGCTGGCAACTAGTCCTAAAGTAGTTTTGTCGATAGTTTCACAGCCAATGAGAAAATCAACAGTTGGCATCCCTGCTCCAATGGACGGTTTTCAGCCCCGTGACCAATAGGACAGCAGACAGCAAGTATCTCAATTTCAGCCAATCAGTGACTTAAGATGATACTCCACAACGAGACCAAAATATTGCAAACCAACTTTTATTCCTTGGCCATGAACAGGAAGAACTAGATTTCGATTATGGTTATAGTCTTCTTGAATTAGACACAGAAAGGTATCTGTGTGAACTTGAGTTATGAAGAATATTTCTAAAGTATCCTTTGGATTGGAAAAGACTGTTCCATTTGAGAGGTTAACAATAATTTAAGTAGGTGCATTATGCCCTGCAAAATTGAAAAAAACGGAATTGAAAGATACTGAAAGTACAAAAGAATTGCAATTCAGTCTAAGGTTATGTAATTAAATTTTTGACACGCAAAAAACCAAACACACAAAGCTATTTTTGTATGTCGGATAAATAGTTATACAGGATATCACAAAATGTGTAGCGCACTATGCAGAACTGGATTCTCCATACAAAAATAATTATGTCTAGTAACATTTTTGATCTCGGTTTAGTTTCGCCATAATCTGCCATTTTGTGATTTTTTGAAAATAATTAATAATTGAAAACCCTTTGAGATATTTTTTGTGAAACTTGGTATAAATCTTAATTGTTTTTCTAATAACATTTTCAAAAGTAAAATGTTTTATCTAACTATTACATTTCAAGTGGCGGCCATTTCAAGATTTTAAAGTCAAATTCCAAATTTATTCCATTTGACTTTTAAATGGCCGCCATTTTAAAATTTAATAAGTTAGATACAAAATATTTGTGGAAAATGTTATTAGGAAAACCATTAAGGTTTATACCAAGTTTCATGAAAATATTTCAAAAGGTCTTTGAATTATTAGTCGAATGTTCAAAAATTTACAAAATGGCGGATTACGGTTTAACTAAGCCAAAATAAAAAATTGTTACAAGACATTGTTGGCTTACTTTTGTATGTAGAATCCGGTTCTGCGTAGCGCTCTACACATCTTTGTAACACCCTGTATACGCAACAAGAAATCTGACCAGTTTAATGTTTAACCATGACAGGTCATATGTTAACCGACGTTATACCACAAAATGTAACCCAAATGTGACAATAAAGCATTTTGAATTTGAAGGTCACAAAGTCACATAAACGAAAGTCAACACTAAATCACTATTTGAGATGCCGACCACTCTCATGAGGGTATTTTAAGGCAAATATGTGGTGAAGGATGAGTGTGATGAGTGGTAGTAATGAGTTATGAGGTGTAGTCTTGTTACAAACTAAGGCCGACTCTTCCTTAGAATGGGTCAATAATTAATATCCCAATGACCAATGGAAATACAAGAACCAACGGCTTAACGTGACTTCCAAACCACGCAGGTGATGGTCTGATATGTCTAAACGATGGTGGGAGTTGATGCGGGTATCATCAGATGATCACTGAGACTATCTCAGCCGCTTTAGACCTATATCATCCTCAAAACCTGACCTCCATGAAGCTGGATTACAGGACCACGCCACGAGTCCCAGCAACGTATGGTATACAATGCTTTTAAATTATAAAAAAACTAAAACGCACAAATAAATCTCTAATAAATCATTGTTAGCCTAAATCAAGGATACTTTGTTCTTTCTCCCACTACTTTGTTCCTGATTTTTTCTCTAAGGACACGTCTTGAAACGACACTGTAGGAATGTTAAATAGGAAATATAATGTAGAAGATGAAAGAGAGACAGAAAGCTAGGAACCGACAACAGCTGGGGAGAGAAAGAGAGAGAATTGGAGTAATAATGGGACAATTTCTGTGACAAAGGAATAAGTTAAACACTTCTATTATTGTCAGCAGACAGAGCTCTACAGTTCGTTACAAGCTTGGTTGACCAACACACACTCTGTTGCAGCAGGTTGTTTTAATTGAATATTTGTTTTGAGGAGTTTTTTTGGAAATTGTTTTTGAACAGTATGAAGACATAAAACGAGACAATCGCCAGAAATTACAAGACGGGAGTAAATTTTTGAACGTAAGGATAATATACTCGAAAACGGATAACACATTTAAGCTATTTTATTTGCTATTTGTAATGGTTTGCGTAGACAAAATAAACAAAAATAAACTTTGCCATTTGTAGTTGTTTGCGTGAAAAATGAAAACAAAAGACTAGTAAAAGAAAAAAAATACAACGAAATAATTATAAAACAACGATAGAAAATCACTGTCAACCAAAAAGGACCAAAGGATCATTAAACTACGCCAAATTGAGTAATGACTCATCAATGGAGGTTAATAGTTTTTTCGATACGTTTTGCTTTGACACACTGACTACTCTTTAGTATTTTAAGGTGAATATGGAATGGTGGTGGTGAGTGGGATGTGTTTTGATGGATGATGAGATGGAGTCTTGATACAAACTAGGGCCGACTGTTCCCCATATTGGGTCGTTAATTAAGAGCTTAATTACCAATGGAATAGACCAACGGCTTAACATGACTTCCGAACCACGGGGAGTGGCCGTCGTGAAAGGTTATCCTTACAAGTAGTTGATGTCTTATGTGTTTGCTAACGGTATGTGCTTCAACGTCACAAAAAAAAATCTATTTTGAAAAGTAAATTTAATTGCTATTAATTTAAGTAAAAAACACTAGCGCTAGCCAGAAATAAAAAAATACAACCCTGCAAATAAGAAATATTACAAAGGCTTATTTTTATTTCTTTCGCTGAACAAAACTGCATATAACCCTCATCAAGGGTATCAGGTCTTTCTCCATAAATAAACAAATACAGGTTTTATTTAGAAACAATTTCAAAATCACAGACCGTTTTAACAATTTTCTATATATATAACATGTTTAGAACACTTATTGTGGCTAAACGTGGTCTTTTGTAAAATAAAACAACTTTTAAAATGTATAGTTATAATTAGGGTTTTACAAAAATCCTCTTTAGATAAACATATGTTATGAGGTGGAATTTTCAGCTATAGTTTCTTTATGACACTAAATTTTCTACTAAATTTTTCGACTCATTCAGATCAAAAATCTAATTCGTCACTTTTAATCAAGTCAGTCCACTCTAGCAAAACCCCTTAAATACCCTTCAGACCGATAACAATAAGGCTCTTCCCCACGTTGATAATAAAGCAATTTTCGAACCACTCTGTACAAAATAAGAGACGTGTAAGTTATTATATGTATATTGAACAATTTTGTTATTTATTAAGTTCAAAATGACCGGTGTGTTGGTGTTTGTTCCTAGTGAACTAGTGACTGGTTCCAGTTATAGCTCCTTGTGTTATTTCCAGCCCCAGACACAGAGGAATCTCACAATACTAGATAACAATCCTTTACAGCCCAGCACAGCTCAACGCAACACAAGCTAGACATTATACCATTCCATCAACAACAACAACAACCAACAGACAACGTGTTAGTAATCAGTAATCCCTTTACTGTTTGGATGTGAAGAGTTAGAAAAACCCAAAACGATAAAAGGTATTTTTAATCTCCAAATTTTGACGAGGAAATATACAAACTAAAAACCAAACAAAAAATAAACTAAATATTCTTTTTTTCTGTTTAACTCTTAATGACTACAATATGGCATCAACCTTCTCATCACTAAAATCACTATTTGAGATGCCGACCACTCTCATGAGTATTTTAAGGCAAATATGTGGTGAAAAGATAAGTGTTAGTAATGAGTTATGAGGTGTAGTCTTGTTACAAACTAAGGCCGACTCTTCCTTAGAATGGGTCATTAATTAATAGCGACCAATGGAAATACAAGGACCAACGCTTAACGTGACTTCCGAACGTAGGTGATGGTCTGATATGTCTAAACGATGGTGGGAGTTGATGCGGGTATCATCAGATGATCACTGAGACTATCTGAGCCGCTTTAGACCTATATCATCCTCAAAACCTGACCTCCATGAAGCTGGATTACAGGACCACGCCACGAGTCCCAGTCATCAACAAAATAATCAACAGTTCACAGTTTTAATCGTACAATTGTATTGAGCACGAGGCCTACAGTTAAGTTATACAAGCTTTGAAATGATATGTTACAAGATGGATTTTGCAAACTTTTGATAACTGCGACATTTGTCAATTTTCAAAAGTGTGGCTTTATCTTGTAACATATTATTCTATCTTTGAGTACCCAAAAACTAAATATGTAATTGTTTTCAAAATTTTGAAAAAATAGGGACAGCGTTTATTTATTTGCTTAAAAAATGAAAAACGTTTTGAGCCGCCATTTTAGTACAGGAACGTCGTAAAGTGTTTTAACGGTATCAATGAGTTTGTGTTTTATACCCTTTCAAATAAAGTGCCACAAGGGGGGTTTCGTATTTAAAATTTAGTAGCCTCAGTTTTTTGGGTGAAGGGTGGGTAACGAAAAGTACGTCAAAAGAAACTTCAGGACCCTATAAAAACATTCCACAAAGGGTTTTCAAAATTTTTCCTCTTTCAAAAGTTAAGGTGGGGGGCATATAAAACTCACCCTGTATATTGGCCTTTTTAAAACCGTAACTACTATTTGCCAATAATCTCCTCTTCAAAAATCGTAGATTTTGAACCCTGAATCAAGTTATTCAACGTGTCAGATGATGTAAATACACTCTGAGGTCACTTGATCTGTCTGGAAGCAGCACAGTGTTTCAGTCCGTTGTTGAGTAGCTGCCTGAGGTGTTTTACATTTAACACTGAGTGCGGATGGCAAGATTTCCCACGGACAGAACTCCTGATGCGTTTCATTTGTGACTTTATACTAGCCGAAGCCATTGAGAACTTTACCCTTAAACTGGGTTTAAACGGGGTTTCCGAGATGGTATTCTAGAGTTTAAACTACAGGGTTATTAAGAATGTCTATTTTAAACAACTCTCCTTCATTAATTATTACTTAAAATATCAATGAATTAAATACTAGTAAAAGAGCACTTTTCAAAGTTTGTCTTTCTTGGTACATTTCTAAAATACTCACCATGTCCTCCCTGACTGCTCGGCAAAACAGAATCACGATGTTAATATTGATTTATGGAATTGACTGAAGCTCTGTTACAATTCCGCAGGTCATATAGATTTGTTGTCAGAGTGTGTTCATAAACCTTCACCCATGCATAGCCCCAGAAAAGAAATTTAGAAACCACTAACCTACGACGAAACTCTAGCTGAAATGAACTGACTAAACTGTTTGGAAATTCAAGAAATCAAAATATCTTGTGTCAAATAAGCAGCCATCTTGTTGGTAGTTAAAACTGAAATTACCTCTCAATGTATGTAAACAAAACTTTTTAACTTCTTTTCAACCATATGTAAATTATTAAGCAGAAACACTCAAACAATAAAAGTTACAGAAGAACGAAAGTAGGACATTATTTTTTAATGAGCAAGATGATCAAATGTTTTTGTCTTCAAATCTCTTTAGTAATAAATTATATAGATATTTAGAGTTTATACAAATTAAAACCTAATTTCTTGTAATCTTTAAATGGGCATTACAAAAAACGAGTCAAGATAAATACCGTTTCTTTGCGTCGTTGAATTTGTATTATATTTCCTTTTCTTATGAGGTGCCACAAGGGGTGGGGTTCGTAAGTACCGGGCCCTGCCACCCGGTTTTTTGAGTTGACGCTAAAATATGTCAAAAGAAACTTTAAAATCATAAAAAACATTCCCTGAAGGGTCTTTAAAACTATTTCCTTTTTCAAAGGTTAAAGCGGGGGGACATTTAAAACTCACCTGTATAAACGCAATTGAAATAGACTAAATCTAAAGTGTACCTACTCATTAACGAGATTTGCATAACATTAATATTCAAGATAACTAAAATCTATTAAGGTTTCATTTACAATTTAGTCCCGCTTTCAAATTGTAACAAACTGTGTAACTACCATCTTCCTGCATCATCCACTTAGGCCGCGTTAACACGCGTCGCGATGTTTACGCCAAATGTTCGCCGCGAAGTGTGCAATTGTTAGTTAAGACAGTCTTTGCTTCTAACAAACAAAATGGTAAAATTGGAAAATTGGGGGTAATTGGGAAAATCATATCGATTTGTCGATATTTTCTTTCGTTTTAAGTTATTTAAACCGTAAAGTTTGTCTTGTTTAACGAGGCGGAGTTAAGATTACAAAGTCCTCTCTACCCTCAACCTCGACCTTTACCTAGCGTTACCGTAAATTCACATTACAAATGTAAGTAGTGACTGCGGGGATCGAACCCGCGCCACAATGATCAGCTCGTGGAAATTTAGAGGTTTGTTGCGGTGAATTAAGTAGTAAGGACTGAAAAAAGGAGTTAAATTGTTAAAAATTATAAAACTAAATTAAATTCAATCTTAACAATCATACTTTTCAACTTTCAAAATTTTAAAAATGCGAGATTTATCCTCTTTTAAAGTAGTGCATTCTAAAATTAAAAGTTAACTGTTCTAAATATATAAATAGGCGTAGCGACAAATAGGGGTTAAAACACAAATAAATTAATCAACTCAAACTCGGCAATTCAAAAAATACATACAGTTCGTTCGCAAAAAATACCTCGTTCAGAAAATGTGTAAAATTCACTCATCATGATTTTCTCACCTTGATGAATATGAAAAATGATACATTATTTACAAAATGAATGTGATGAATCGCAGCTGGATCTTTTCAACTGGACGAATATTCAAAATTTACAGGAACGTCGTAAAGTTTTTGAATGGTATCAGCAATGAGTTTGTGTTTTTATACCTTTTCAAATAAGGTGTCTCAAAGGGGTGTTCGTATTAAAAAATTTAGCCCCCCTCTCGGTTTTGGGTGGGAGTGGGTAACGAAAAGTACGTCAAAAGAAACTACAGAACCCTATAAAACATTCCTAAAGGGTTTTCAAAATTCTTCCTCTTTCAAAAGTTAAGGTGGGGGCATTTAAAACTCACCCTGTATAAACGCAATTGAAATAGACTAAATCTAAAGTGTACCTACTCATTAACGAGATTTGCATAACATTAATATTCAAGATAACTAAAATCTATTAAGGTTTCATTTACAATTTAGTCCCGCTTTCAAATTGTAACAAACTGTGTAACTACCATCTTCCTGTATCATCCACTTAGGCCGCGTTAACACGCGTCGCGGATGTTTACGCCAAATGTTCGCCGCGAAGTGTACAATTGTTAGTTAAGACAGTCTTTGCTTCTAACAAACAAAATGGTAAAATTGGAAAATTGGGGGTAATTGGGAAAATGGTAAAATCATATCGATTTGTCGATATTTTCAAGTTATTTAAACCGTAAGGTTTGTCTTGTTTAACGAGGCGGAGTTAAGATTACAAAGTCCTCTCTACCCCCAACCCGACCTTTACCTAGCGTTAGCCGCCCAGCTCCGTGGACATTTAGAGGTTTGTTGCGGTGAATTAAGAGTAAGGGACTGAAAAAGGAGTTAAATTGTTAAAATTATAAAACTAAATTAAATTCAATCTTAACTTAATCAATATATTTTTCAAATTTTAAAATGCGAGATTTATCCTTTTAAAGTTGCATTCTAAAATTAAAAAATAACTGTTCTAAATATTAAATAAGCGTAGCGAAAATAGGGGTTACACAACTGAATTAATCAAACTCGGCCATTTCCAAAAAATACATACAGTTCGTTCGCACAAAATACCTTGTTCAGAAAAAGTGTAAAAAATGATTCACTCATCATGATTTTTCACCTTGATGAATATGAAAAATGATACATTATTTACAAAATGAATGTGATGAATCACAACTGGATTTTTTCAACTGGAAGAATATTCAAAAATTGTACAGGAACGTCGTAAAGTTTTTGAATGGTATCAATGAGTTTGTGTTTTTATACCTTTTCAAATAAGGTGTCACAAGGGGGGGTTGTATTTTAAAATTTAGCCCCCCGGTTTTGGGTGGCGAGTGGGTAACGAAAGTGTCGTGAAAAGAAACTTCAGAACCCTATAAAACATTCCCTAAAGGGCTTTTCAAAATTCTTCCTCTTTCAAAAGTTAAGGTAGTATATAACCACCCTGTATATACAAAACATGATAGTTTCTAATATATTAATTGACAAGGTAAGTATTTTAACGGTTTAAAAAGCTCTCTACATAATTCAGAGATATATTAAATAGATGTATAAAACTTGTTATCCATTTTCTACCGTTTACTCAATTACTTTAATTGCCTACTACTCGATAAACTAAAAAGAAATCGATATAACATTATGTCTAATCTAGTAGACTAAACTTGATATGTTTAGCAAACAAATGATAATCCGTGCAAAAGTGTTCTTAGGATACAGTTCATCGCAAGTTCGCAACAAAATACTCTACGACAAACTTAAGATGGTAATACAATAATGGTTATACTTAGTATGCTATAAAAATAATTGTATTTATATATATAGATCTTAATTTGTATAAACGCTAAAAAGCTAATTTATTAGTAAAGAAATTTGAAGACAAAAATGTTTGGACCGAACCGGGACTTGAACCCGGGTCTCCCGCTTGCCGGGCGGTTATGCTAAACCACTACACCATCCGGCCCAACTATTTCTGCCCTCAAATTTAGAGAAGTACTTAAATCTGAATGTTTATCCGAAACATGTGACTATCAAATAGTGACTTTAAATCAACAAGCTTGAAATATTACAAACAGAATTTAAATACTATGTCAAATGACTTATTATAAATCTTATTTTGTATAAATAGCGATATCCGAGGTTAAAAGTACAGTAAGTCACTAAAAGGGGCTGAAGCGCATATCAGCTAAAACACACGGTCAGCAGTAAAGCCTAGGCCTAAGGGTAGCGCTTGAGTTTGCTATAAAATCCTGCAACTCGTCCTTTCTGCATCCTTCGTCGTAAAAAAGTCCTGTCTTTACTGAATATTAAATGTTTACTTAGTTTATTCACGTTTGCAAAACACCCCTTGGCTTTAAAATGTGCGTAACACTGGAAATTCTCCCCGACATTCAATTTAAATTCAGAACTTCATCGTTTACTTCTTTATTTTATCATTAACTAGCTGAGAGTACCCGCGCTTCGCCTCGGAGCTTTGTTAACATTCCTGGCGCATCATGAGCCTGTTTCTCCACACTGAAGCAAGCTTTCCGAGCAAACGGTTGAAGGTACAACAAAAGTGTTTAAACCATTTTGTAGATGATTAAATTTTAAAGCTCGTATGGGCTGTCAAAACTTAAATATTTTTTACGGGTTTTCTAGAATTTTACGTTACAGTATTGGGCTTATAAATTTTCACGTGTAATGAGATCTTATCAATGACCGCCATAATAAAAATAATAAAATTATCGAACATGTTAATAGCCTATGAGTTGGTCAGGTATATAAGCCGAATTCCTGTAAAATTGGTCCAGTGGTATTTGCGTGATTGAGGAACAGACACACACCATCTCATTTTTAATAATTAGTGTAGATAATAAATAGCCTCAAAGGAACCAAATGGAAAGTCTTGCCTAATTTATACCGTTTTGGAAAATTGGATTTTCGTTGTCCCTTGACTTGCTTCATCCTTTCGGAATAAGTTCTTTTTTTCATCAGGATACTATTCTTTTTTTTAAATTTTCCTCTGGCCAACTTTTTGTCTTATGACGTTTCTATTGTAAATTTCGTTTTAGTGATACTTGCCCGCTTTTAAATATTTTTAACTGCCGCGATCCATTTAATTGTTTTTTTTTTGCCTTACTTCGAGTTTCTTACAGGATACAGTAGAGTATCTGGGCTGTTACGGGAGTTTGCTTTCATCTGTCTTTGTTTAGAAATACCATTTTACATTGTAGATTACTTGAACAGCTTTGTCGACTGGTGTAACCATGGGAAAAAGGGCAAACATAGGTTAAGGAACCATAGACAAAATGTAGTAAGCTTACTAAGATGCTTCGCTTAATTTTCTATTTAGAATAAACAATTGAAATTGCCAATTAAGTTAAAATTAAAAGTTTCAGGACAAAATTTGAGCGCTCCAGGACATAACAAAAAAATTAAGGATAATTCCAGGTTTTCCAGGTCAATTATTCAAATTCCAGGTTTTCCAGGACGCGTATGAACCCTGTATACATACTTTGAACATTAGAAAAATTATAAATTACAGACTTAAAAAAATTTTGATCAAACATATAGTACATAAAACAGCAAACGGATCGCAACGAAACATCAACAAACTGAACTACAACTGTTAAAGAATCGCACTAAATGCAAAACTGGGTTAATAGTGCAACAATTTATACAGTCTCCCACTCGTATCCCAGAGTTCTAAATCCACTCGCGGCCACTCGTGAGTAAAATTAGTGAAACACGGTGAAGCTGTCGGCGAGTCGTAAAATTGTCGACGTTTCGGTTCCCGCTATTACCGCCGTCATCAGGGCCCTCGCGCGCATCTGGCCAGAGGGATGCGCGGGTGCAGCGCGTGGGCGTAAATTGTTGTTTATGTGCACCCACCCGCAAAACCGGGGGCCATTTTTCAAAATACAAACCTCCCCTTGTTTAATTCTAATACAAATTCGACGACACAAAGAAAAACTTCTCATCTCGACTCATTTTTTTGTCATAGCCATTTAAAGATTACAAGAAATCAGGTTTAAAATTACACATTTCAACCTCATGATGTTTTCCTCAAAAGATTTGCAAAAAAATTGTCGTTAAAAAAAGTGTAAAATGTAAAATGTGGCGTTTTTAAATTGTTTTCTTGTAATCTTTAAATAAATATTACACACAAAAATAGTCGAAATAGAGGATAATTTGCATCGTTGAATTTGTATTAAAATTTCCTTTCTTTTGAGGTGCCACAAGGAGGAGGGGTTTGTATTTAAAAAATTTGAGGATTTTCCCCCCTCCACAAATTTGGGTTTAGCCTGTAAAACTCTACACTAAAAGTAAAACTTGGTAAAAGCCTTTAAGGTACCTTACCTGACGTATGTACCAAAAATTAACTAAATCCGGCATAAAATTCAACCAAAATCAACCTAGCTGGCGGGAAAAACAACTTTATTGCGTTATCTTCGTCTGGCTGAACGTATTTTCTTGATTTTGGTACCTGTGTTTAGTGAGATAGCATAAGTCTTTGTAGCAAGTTCAATCGAAATGGGTTCATAAATACAGTTATTAAGAGGTAAACCCCATTTTTGGGGATAATGCCCCACCCCCGCTCAAAAGGGCACTTCCTGCGGTCCGATTTTGCTGATTAACAAACTTGATCTAGATATTTACAAAAGAAATACTTGTGTCAAATTTCTTGAAAATCAGGCAAAATTCGATTTGTACACTGGTCCAATTTTAGAAGGGTCCAAAAACACACTTCCGGTAATTCTTATAGAAAATCCGCTAGGACTCACGGTAGCACTTGTTGCTACGCGACGACTAAGTTTCAGATTTATTACTTTTTAAGAAACACAATTTATTATTTTTCCATTGTTATTTTAGCGTGGGGCGTTTATACAGAGTTGGCACCCTAGGGCGCTAAAACAACCCCACTGAGTAAGACGCTGGAGCAGATCAAGGGGAGAAATCAGAGAGAAACCTTTCACTACTGGGGAATTCATTAGCGTCGCTGGGGGCAATGTATTAAAGGGCTTACGTCTTGTGCAAGAAGAAATTTTAAACATGACAAAATAGCCAACCAGACAAACTGTTAATACAAATATAATCTAGTTCTTCCTGTTCACACCTCGTCCAAATTCATAATTAGGTTGAGATATTTCGGCCTTGCATCTTCAGTCACTTATTGGCTGAAACTGAGCTACTTGCTGTCTGATATCCAATCGGTGGATGTGCTATTGGTGGTATCTAATGGAGCAGGGATGCCAACTGTCGATGTTCTCATTGGATGTGACACTATCGAAAAGACTTCTTCAGCAAGTCAGCAAGCAGCTCAGTTTCAGCCAATCACTGACTGAAGATGGTGCTTTACAGCGAGGCCGAAATATCTCAACCTAGTTATGGACGCGGTGTGAACCGGAAGAACTAGATTATAGTTGTGACACCGGCCGCGAAAGCCTAAAAGTTAAGTTAACTGTAGTAGTCTAAACATTTAATTTTCTACCTGATTGAGTTTACTTTTCATAACTTTTTTTAATATAGGCTACCTAACAACATACAATTTTTTCCAGAAAAATACATTTCTATAATAGTTGAGCATTTAATATTAACTTAAGTTTACTTTTGTATTACTGAGTAGTTTAGGTGTTGCCAGGGTTTAGACAGTGTCATTAGAATAAATAATTAAAAAACTGAATGTCAAAACAATGAAAATTTAAATGGGAAACGCCAGACTTTTACAAATTTCTAGCGTAAAATGTATTTTTTAAAGTTTTTGAAGTATATAAAGTGAAATCAAGTAGCGTTAAACAAAATTTCCTCAACGACAATTTTACCTTCACTCACAACCTTGTTTCAATATTGTTTCTTGCTTATTGGAACCTGAAGAACACCCAGCTCAAGTATACTGTGGGAAGGTGGGGGGTAACGTTTTCCCAATATCTGACTGAACATTGCCGCCGGCGAGAACAAGCCAACCCTTACCCAGAACTGCCAACCCTGCACAAGAAAACATCTCGAGCATCCAATATCAATTCATATATATAAAAATGTATTTTGAATGTTTAAGTCAACTTAAATTTTAGGGTTAATGACAAAATGTGCTCTGTTTCTGTGTAAAACTTACGAATAGGTCTAAAGCGGCTCAGATAGTCTCAGTGATCATCTGATGATACCCGCATCAACTCCCACCGTCGTTTAGACATATCAGACCATCACCTGCGTGGTTCGGAAGTCACGTTAAGCCGTTGGTCCTTGTATTTCCATCATTGGGCTATTAATTAATGACCCATTCTAAGGAAGAGTCGGCCTTAGTTTGTAACAAGACTACACCTCATAACTCATTACTACCACTCATCACACTCATCCTTCACCACATATTTGCCTTTAAATACCCTCATGAGAGTGGTCGGCATCTCAAATAGTGATATAGTGATATATATAATTTAATTTCAAACATAGCCGACGCGTTACCATGAAACCTAGCGAATTTTCAATAACGGGGTGAAAATATAACCGAAGTGCCCCTTTTGGTCCCTTTTACCAATTTTACAAAATCTCAATTTTGTCAGATGTTCAAAAATTTGGTACAAATGTTCCTTGTGTAAAATTCAAGGTTAAGTTCGTCGACCAGCAAAATTGGTAACTGCATTTATGATCAGATTTTGATGAAACTAAGTATAAACCTTTAAGGTACCTTACCTGACGTATGTACCAAAAATTAACTAAATCCGGCATAAAATTCAACCAAAATCAACCTAGCTGGCGGGAAAAACAACTTTCATGCGTTATCTTCGTCTGGCTGAACGTATTTTCTTGATTTTTGTACCTGTGTTTAGTAAGATATCATAAGTCTTTGTAGCAAGTTCAATCGAAATGGGTTCATAAATACAGTTATTAAGAGGTAAACCCCATTTTTGGGGATAATGCCCCACCCCCCGCTCAAAAGGGCACTTCCTGCGGTCCGATTTTGCTGATTAACAAACTTGATCTAGATATTTACAAAAGAAATACTTGTGTAAAATTTCTTGAAAATCAGGCAAAAATTCGATTTGTACACTGGTCCAATTTTAGAAGGGTCCAAAAAACACACTTCCGGTAATTCTTATAGAAAATCCGCTAGGACTCACGGTAGCACTTGTTGCTACGCGACGACTAAGTTTCAGATTTATTTCTTTTTTAGAAAACACAATTTATTATTTTTCCATTGTTATTTTAGCGCGTGGGGCGTTTATACAGAGTTGGCACCCCGGGGCGCTAAAACAACCCCTGGACTGAGTAAGACGCTGGAGCAGATCAAGGGGAGAAATCAGAGAGAAACCTTTCACTGTGGGGAATTCATTAGCGTCGCTGGGGGCAATGTATTAAAGGGCTTACGTCTTGTGCAAGAAAGAATTTTAAACATGACAAAATAGCCAACCAGACAAACTGTTAATACAAATATAATCTAGTTCTTCCTGTTCACACCTCGTCCAAATTATATTGTTGAGATATGCCTTGCTGTGAAGTACCATCTTCAGTCACTTATTGGCTGAAACTGAGCTACTTGCTGTCTGATATCCAATCGGTGGATGTGCTATTGGTGGTATCTAATGGAGCAGGGATGCCAACTGTCGATGTTCTCATTGGATGTGACACTATCGAAAAGACTTCTTCAGCAAGTCAGCAAGCAGCTCAGTTTCAGCCAATCAGTGACTGAAGATGGTGCTTTACAGCGAGGCCGAAATATCTCAACCTAGTTATGGATATCTCAACCAAGTTAGGTATGTGTATAACGCGGTATGAACCGGAAGAACTAGATTATAGTTGTGACACCGGCCGCGAAAGCCTAAAAGTTAAGTTAACTGTAGTAGTCTAAACATTTAATTTTCTACCTGATTGAGTTTACTTTTCATAACTTTTTTTAATATAGGCTACCTAACAACATACAATTTTTTTCCAGAAAAATACATTTCTATAATAGTTGAGCATTTAATATTAACTTAAGTTTACTTTTGTATTACTGAGTAGTTTAGGTGTTGCCAGGGTTTAGACAGTGTCATTAGAATAAATAATTAAAAAACTGAATGTCAAAACAATGAATACAAAAATTTAAATTTGGGAAACGCCAGACTTTTTACAAATTTCTAGCGTAAAAATGTATTTTTAAAGTTTTTTGAAGTATATAAAGTGAAATCAAGTAGCGTTAAACAAAATTTCCTCAACGACAATTTTACCTTCACTCACAACCTTGCGATGGTCTTGTTTCAATATTGTTTCTTGCTTATTGGAACCTGAAGAACACCCAGCTCAAGTATACTGTGGGGAAGGGGTAACGTTTTCCCAATATCTGACTGAACATTGCCGCCGGCGAGAACAAGCCAACCCTTACCCAGAACTGCCAACCCCTGCACAAGAAAACATCTCGAGCATCAAAATCTCATATATAAAAATGTATTTTGAATGTTTCAATGGTTTAAGTCAACTTAAATTTTAGGTTAATGACAAAATGTGCTCTGTTTCTGTGTAAAACTTACGAATAGGTCTAAAGCGGCTCAGATAGTCTCAGTGATCATCTGATGATACCCGCATCAACTCCCACCGTCGTTTAGACCTATCAGACCATCACCTGCGTGGTTCGGAAGTCACGTTAAGCCGTTGGTCCTTGTATTTCCATTGGTCATTGGGCTATTAATTAATGACCCATTCTAAGGAAGAGTCGGCCTTAGTTTGTAACAAGACTACACCTCATAACTCATTACTACCACTCATCACACTCATCCTTCACCACATATTTGCCTTAAATACCCTCATGAGAGTGGTCGGCATCTCAAATAGTGATATATAGTGAATAATAATTTAATTTCAAACATAGCCGACGCGTTACCATGAAACCTAGCGAATTTTCAATAACGGGGTGAAAATATAACCGGAAGTGCCCCTTTTTTGGTCCCTTTTACCACTTTTTACAAAATCTCAATTTTGTCAGATGTTCAAAAATTTGGTACAAATGTTCCTTGTGTAAAATTCAAGGTTAAGTTCGTCGACCAGCAAAATTGGTAACTGCATTTATGATCAGATTTTGATGAAACTAAGTATAAACATTTATGTTACCGTACCCAAGATGTGTACCAAAAATCAACAAAATCCAATCAGCCAGACCAAAATGGGGGGAAAAACTGTAATGTGTACAATTCTGAACGAGTGATTTTATGTTAAACTGTAAAGTTTTAACGAATACAAATTTGCGTAAATCTCTTTTTTGAACATTGGTTATGCCGATAGATTGTTACTAAACATTAGTAACTGTAACTTACTACTCTTAACTATTCCAACTTCTCTACAGATTTTTGAAATTGCACATTCACGTCTTCGTTCTTGTGCTGAGTTTACGTTCCGTATTTTTACCTTTTAATTAAAATTTGAATTTGTCATTGAGCTAAATAATATTTTTATGTTTTCATATGCCTTCACAATTTATTAAAAACGAAAATATCTTGTACACTTCTGCTAATAAAGACAAAATTGACAACTTTTCATAATTGTAGGCTATATTATGTTCAGTTACCCGTTGTCTAACCAGCCTCACGTGTGATGTATGTTAGGGAACAAGGAAGGGGTGGGATTCGGTTGAGAGAGAGGACAAAGCTGGCCTGATGCAAATGTGAGACCATTAATATCGCTAAGTGATAGCGGGGTGAGTGGAGTGAAGTAGGGGGGGTTGAAACAGGAGAACCTAGACAGTGGTGGGGGAAGTGACCCGTCATAGTCACCCCCCTCCTCGTCAAGTGATGCTTACGTCACTACAAGTCACGTGGTGTACACATGTAAAATTCGTGTAAGCCTACGCTCAATGAAAATCTAGCCTAAAACAATACAGTGAAAATATATTAGTTATTAGGATTTGAGTATGACTTAGGTTAAGTTTCACTTGATGACGAGGGGAGTTTCCAAAACTTTCGAAACGTTGTGTAGTTTTTAAGCATAATAACCAGCATAAAGGTCCATCGATTTCTATGTTAAAATATCTTCAGTGAGGTGTTGCAAAATTAATGGACTGTAATTAAAAATAGATTGTGTTCTACAATTATTATAATTATTAGAAATAGTATACGATGCTTTGAAGAAACCAGCATAACGAAACTAGTTAAAGAAATTAAACGGTAGGAATAATAAAATATTTTCAAAACTAATAACTAGTAATCCAATAAAACACAGTAATAAAATGGTGTGTTAAAAAATATGATTGTTAATTGTAACCGTACTACGAATATGACTCAAAATAAAGCGTAAAGACTTTGCAATTTCCAGGTTTTCTGTAAAATACATTTATGTAAATTATTTCCTTGTTTTTATTCCACTCAAAACACGTGTGCTGTTAAAACCTCCATTGTACATCTTCAAAACGAAAACATTTAGAGGTAAAATGTCACATTTGCACATGAAAGAGTTATTCATTGTGAAAGCTAATGGCGGAACAACTAACTGTGTTATGCTTGGAAACAAAGGAAGAGTAACTTTGCACAGGAAACAGTTTGCAACAAAAGCTCTAACCGATAACAAAATTCCAGGCGTAATGGAGTAATTGAATGTTCCGTCAATGCGTGTCGGCGAACAATTCCATTCCGCCAATCTGACACAACATACCATCTTGTTATTCCGTTTATTATCGAATTTGTGTTTGAAAAATGAGATATTCCTGCCGTCAGCATGGTAAGACCCAGGCCGGGACCATGAAATGAGCACTGGTCCTGACCCCCAGAACACATTTTGGGCATTGTTTCAACACTTTATATGTATATGTGATACTTTTGATAATTTAATTTGAGGCACCGACCACTCCTACAGGTTATTTTAAGGTGAATATGGGATGAAGGGTGAGTGTTTTTTATGGATGATAGGTGTAGTCTTGTTACAAACTAGGGCCGACTGTTCCCAGGTTGTGTGGTGTCCTCTCTACAGGTCGCAGTTTTATCTGATTTTCATGAAATTTAATACAAATGTTCCTTTTGAAAATATCTCGGTCAAGTTCCTTAGCCATGAAATCGGATTAACGGAAGTAGCCTTTCGAGATGAAGTGTTAATCAAAAAGTTGTTTTAATTATCTAAAAACAGTAATTTTCATCCGATTTTGATGAAATTTGAAATCAATATGTATTGGCATAAATACATAAATAAATAAATCTATGGATACATAAATATGTATAAATTTGACCGTATCCATGTATTTCCTAAACATTTAAAATATCTTCAGTGAGGTGTTGCAAAATTAGTGGACTGTAATTAAAAATTGATTGTGTTCTACATTATTATAATTATTAGAAATAGTATACGATGCTTGAAGAAACCAGCATAACGAAACTAGTTAAAGAAATTAAACGGTAGGAATAATAAAATATTTTCAAACTAATAACTAGTAATCCAAAAAAACACAGTAATAAAATGGTGTGTTAAAAATATGATTGTTAATTGTAACCGTACTACGAATATGACTCAAAATAAAGTAAAAAGACTTTGCAATTCCAGGTTTTCTGTAAATACATTTATGTAAATTATTTCCTTGTTTTATCTCACCTAAAACACGTGTTGTTAAAACTCCATTGTAAATCTTCAAAACGAAAACATTTAGAGGTAAAATGTCACATTTGCACATGAAAGAGTTATTCATTGTGAAAGCTAATGGCGGAACAACTAACTGTGTTATGCTTGGAAACAAAGGAAGAGTAACTTTGCACAGGAAACAGTTTGCAACAAAAGCTCTAACCGATAATAAAATTCCAGGCGTAATGGAGTAATTGAATGTTCCGTCAATGCTGTCGGCGAACAATTCCATTGCCAATCTGACACAACATACCATCTTGTCAATTGAATATTCCGTCAATGGCCATTAATGCGAAGAAATTCGTTTGTCGCATGGCAAATACTGTCCATCTAATTTCATTCACCACATTTGTTAATTCTGTTTATTATCGAAATTTGTGTTTGAAAATGAGATATTCCTGCCTTCAGCATGGTAAGACCCAGGCCGGGACCATGAAATGAGCACTGGTCCTGACCCCCAGAACACATTTTGGGCATTGTTTCAACACTTTATATGTATATGTGATACTTTTGATAATTTAATTTGAGGCACCGACCACTCCTACAGGTTATTTTAACGTGAATATGGGATGAAGGGTGAGTGTTTTTTATGGATGATAGGGTGTAGTCTTGTTGCAAACTAGGGCCGACTGTTCCCCAGGTTGTGTATAGGTGTGTCTCTACAGGTCGCAGTTTAAATAATTTTACAGAAATTACTTAAACGGTAGGTTCTTTTGATCGGTTCAGAATGTAAATCCCTCTTTACAGGTTGAACTGTGTAATTATGGTAGATTTGATAGGCAAATCAAAACTTTGAATGTACTATTTTGAAACAGACTGTCTGCGTTTTGGTTAACGATTTAACTTATAGGTTTGAAAAAAAACTGTTATAAAAATTGTGAAAATCTGACAAAATGCAATTTGTAGGTGGTTACACAAAATATTGATTAAGGAGTTGGAAGCAAAAAACTACTAACTGAAAAAACCCAGCCTAAACTGAATAGCTCAATTTTCAAAGAGAATTCGCTAAAGATTGGTTGGTTAAGTGAAAGGATTAAAAGTGAGTAATGAAAGCGAGGAATTCGACGGTACCAGGTGCTAGGCCTTTATACCTTGCAATCGGTAACTATTGGGCCTAACTAGATAGTGTCACAGCCAATGAGAACATCGACAGTTGGCATCCCTGCACCGATGGGCGGTTGGCAGCCCTGCCACCAATAGGACAGCAGAAAGCAAGAAGCTCGGTTTCGGCCAATCAGTGACTGAAGACGGTACTCCACAGCGAGACCGAAATATTTCAAGCTAATTATTATGTTTTGACGCGGCGTGAACCATAAGAACCAGTTTATAGTTGCAAGAACAGCCGCAAAAGTCTTAAGAGTTAAGTTAGGTAGTCTGAATTTCCAAAAATACAAAACAACCTTACAAATTTGAAAAACACAGAAAGCTCCTCTGAAGGCTGGTACTTCTAGCTAAGTGCAGGGAAATTTCTCACAAGCTTATTTAGAAGACGTTTGTCCCGTGTTGTCTTGGTTGGACTAAGAACATTCTTAGTTCTTGGACCTCGGCGAAATGTTTAACCTAACAAACTGAAAGAAGAAGCGCTTCAGTGAATAACTTCAGAGCCAGACCAGCTGGTTAAATATGAACCAACTCTGTGGTGGAAACTTGGAGAGACTCGTATACGCTGGGAAACTAGTTATCCAACCTGGGACTATACAGGGTGCTCCGGAAGTAAATATACAATTTCTGGGTTTAATTTCTACAGGGGTAAAAGAGAAAATAACTTTTACAAAAAAAACTTTCAGACGTAAAATTTTAAAAAGGTTATCCTTCGAACCACGAAGCCATTTTTTTAACCCAGTACGCGTTCAAGGCAAAATACCTTTACAGAAAAATAGCAAGCATCAACTAACTTATCGAGTTTAAAAAAAAAATATCGTAAAACTGCTCGGTCTTTTCCAGTTACTTAGAAAAACACACACGAAACGATGGGTTTACACAAACATGTTTCAAGAGTGCCTTGCCTTTTATAATAGTGTAAATAATAGACAAAATATTGAAATCCTTTAAAACAACTGGATTACCTTGTATTTTCTCATGTAACTCGATTATTTCTCAAGGGATTTTCTATTTTCCGGTGATAGTGGTAATTGAACGTTCGAATGATACTTTTCTCAACTACATGGTTTTATTTTCAATATTTATAGCTTATAAATCATACGTTTTATCTTTTAATTCAATAATAATGTCTCAACAAAGTTTCTTTGTCTCAATTAGTGACAGAGGTAATTAAACGTTCCAAAGAAATTTTTCTTGTCATAATTTTGTAGATTGCGCAGTTTTTCACTATTTAAAGCTTTTAAATCTACTCTAGAAAGACTGTAGATCCAATCGAGAAATCCATAAATTTTCCACACATTTAGGTCCTTTGGTCCGGCTCTAAATTATTCCTAATCCTTGTGAATTATTTATTTATTGAATATTTTATTTAATGAATCTCAACGGTTTACACCTTTTTTACAGAAAGATTGATAGTTGCGATACAAGAAGTTGACTTAAAACTAAGAAAATACATTGGCCCATAAATTAGTCTATAAACCCAACATGGCAAACAACACATTAATGTATCTATAGTGCTGATGTATAAGCCGTGTAGACACAGTGTGGCCAGCACATTAATGCACCGTGTGTGCAGGGCGGACTGTGAATACAAGCAGGGGTGGTTCAGCACCCTTACCACAACACCGTACACTGTGTAGACTGTTGATCAGGCACAGTGATCAATACTGAACCAAACCCAGTCTGGTTTTGAAATTGTTTAAAATTTATTTTAAAAAAAAAAAAGCAAGAATTTACACGCGTACGATACGAAGATAGCGGACCGTGGCGGGTTGGAATCGTGCGCGATTCCGGAGCTGATCACCCGCTGGCGCGGTTTCGATCCCCGCAGTCACCACTGACATTTGTATTTATAACTTCATTCAAAAAACTGAACAACTACCTCCCCAACTTGGGTCTGCTTAAAACAAATAATATAAAACCAATATTAATAGTAGATTACATAATATAAATTTGGAGTTAGTTCTTGTTATATAAATGATTCCTAAGAATGAACACTGAGTATTTCAATGAAGTGATAATAATTTCTTCGATCGTAGACTTGGGAATTTTGAGTTTTGTAAAAATGTCACTTGAAAATTTTGGTAATGTTCCACTTGCCCCAATCATCAGACCAAAAATTTCAATTTCTTCAAGGTTGTATTTTGATTTGTAAAATTTGGATGTGCTCTCATAAATTTTGATTTTTCTTCATTAATTTTGAAAGGTTGGTTTTGGTCGGATTAAAATCTTATTGTCGGATCTAAAATGGTTCCAATCGAATTTTTAATACAAATTATGTCTATTCTTCTAGTGCTTCCGTTTTCTGCTAGTCCATGTACTTCTTCATATACTTCGAACTTGTTTTGTCTCAGACTGTTGGCTATTAGACTTCTACAGTAATAGATTTTCTTTTACGTGACTATACAGTAACGCTACTAAAGTAAAGGTCAAGGTTGAATGGTAGAGAGAACTTTGTAGTCCTAACTTCACTTGTTAAACAAGACAAACTTTACCGTTTACCTTTTCAATAGTGTCGGCGTATTTTGGATTAATGCAGACCCTTGCATTGAGCGTCATCACGCAACTGAGGCGTACCCTTAACATTGATAACTAAGCCTATTGAACATTGTTATCATCACAAATAAAATTTCAACATTATTACGTCATTTTACTCACGATCAGCTCGTATACCAACTCAACTATGACCAACTATACGGGATCTTCTCGTGATTACGTGACTGTACTCGTATTACATATTGTTACACTGCCCTCCTCGTTAGAAAGGGGTAGCTTTTGTAGTTGATGATGAGGTGGGGGGAGGGGTGTGGATAATAGAAAACGAGAGGATTAAGTACGGGGGTGAGGGAGGGAAGGGGGCAGGTTGCTCGTCATGGGGAAAATTATAATCCTAATGAAGGGGAATATGCGTTTGTCCGGGATGATATGGAAACTACGGATGATATTCGGAAGCTTATCTCGTGAAAATGTGTAAATTATAAGGAAAATCTGAAAGTATTCTTTTAAAAGTTTATGTGTCAGACATATGTTCCTAAGTACATGACTGTTTTATCCAATGTAACATCGAGAGGTTCAAATCAAGCCAGATAACTCAAAAATCTATTCAGTAACGAACGTAAATACATACCAGAGGATGAACTCTTTTCTCCAGAAGGATCTTCATTGATCTTAACGACTTTTGAAGGGGTCACGATTTCACTCATTGTTTTTGAAGACTTCATTTTGGCAGGCGAAGAAAAGAAAGGCACCTTAAAAGTAAAAGACCTGCAAGGAGACGCCAACTGGTGAAAGGTCTTCGAGCCTTTCATCTTTGTAGGAGTCTCCAGAAAAGAAGACTCTTTGAAAGAAACGCTCCTCGATGGCGTGGCTACCGCACTCACGGTTTTAGAAGGAGTTCCCAAAAAGGAATATTCTTTCCCGGAATCCGTTTTAGAATAATTGCCTTTCTGCGACGACACATAACGCTTTGACTGAACTGCGTTTGAGGAACTTGCAAGAAAAGAAAACTCCTTTGCAGAAACCTTGCTGGAAGTTCCAGCATATTGAGTGGATCTTGAAGGATTCCCATTTCCGGATGGAGGAGCTCTTGAAGGGGTGCACAGATGAAGAATCATTATCGATTGTTGACTGTTTTGGAAAAAGAGCACTGATCTAATAGATTACTTTTGATAAAGGAGACTGTAAATCAATGATTTTCGAAACAGACAAAGATGATGCTTCAAGGTCACTGATGGTTGCAAAGCACTGATAGATGATGTTCGAAAATGCTTGAAGAACAACACTTGCCCGAAGGATGATTTCCACTGATCTCACGGATGGTGATGGTTCTAGAAAGCACTGCACAGGTTGAGGGTGGACACCAGACTGAGCTAGTTGAAGGGTTTCTGAGAATACAGAAGCCGGACATGTGGCCGGGCTGCGTGATCACTCACTTAATTCTTTCTGATTCCACTTACAACACTCACAGATACCGTAACCTTACAAGGTCGGGTCTAGAGATAACATTGATGTTAAGTTGCCAATGCTGTTAGACAATCTATATAAATAAAATAAGACTTTTTCTGTACATTGCAATGAATCCATCGGTTTTGGTTATGTGGTGTTTATATACTTTGCAAAGACCGAAACTGGCTTCAAAAAATTCCTGTCTGTCTGTCGGTTTTAATGCATCTTGGACCACTTACAACTCGAAATTGGCTGAAACTATGGCGGTGAAACTTGGTTAAGGGTTAAGCCCATTACGCAGGGTGTCTTTAGCTATATTTTATACCCATACAACATCCACAACATAAATGGCGAGGGACCAAAGTGGGCACTGAACACGTTTTTAAGGCATCTTGGACCACTTACAACTCAAATTTGGCTGAAGCTATGGCTGAAAGCTAATATTTTCCATGAATTCCTTAATTCTCAAAACTTATCCAAAAATGAAGCCACGTTACTCCAACTCCAAACGCAAAAACATGATGATCCTGATAATTGTTGAACTAATTTAGCGATTGGAAACATTTAAACTTCATATTGTAAACTATGCCGACATATTACAAAGCTAAATATACACTAACACGTTTTCATTTTCCACAAAATAACGAGCAAAAATTCAGAACCATGTGACGAAAAAGGGCGAAACAAGAAAGTTAAGGTCTCGACGGAAATCAAGGCGAACGTGTCCAAAGTTGTAAAACACGACACCTGTGAGGGTTCCACAAGGTACAGTATCTGGTCCCATTATGTTTTAACTTTACATCAATTATGTTACGCTGTTTTAAACAATTAATATTTAGTGAAGAATTTTTTCACATAAAAATATGTGTACTTACGGTTAACCATCAGAATTTTGAGCAGATACATACCTGAAAAAAACATATTTGTTAGTTTGTAACAAATTACTAAAGTCTTCTTGCAGAAACCTATGAATACACTTGTTCAGTCTTTAGGCTAGCTTTTCTAATGTTATCTTTTAGGTTACTTTTCACCTGAAGACGTATTCAGATTCCAGCTCCCGAAACCTTATGTTCTCCTTGTTCACTAACGATGAAAAACGTCCGTAATTAAATATCGAACTGAACAATTCTTCCATCATGGACAACAAACTTCAAACAATGGGGTCATAGCTCAGCGGTATAGTGCGTGCTTCGCAACAAATCAGCCCGAGTTCGAATCCCGGGCGCAGTGATAACTTTTCACGATGGCCACTCCCCGTGGTTCGGAAGTCACTTTAAGCTGTTGGTCCATTCCATTGGTTGTTGGGCTATTAATTAATGACCCAATTTGGGTAACAGTCGGCCCTAGTTTGTAACAAGACTTCTTCGTCATTCATCAAAAACACTCAAAACACTCATTCTTCATCCATATTCACCTTAAAATACCCTCTAGGAGTGGTCGGTGTCTCAAATCAAAGTATCACATGTAGAATTAATCCAACACTGCTGAGATTGCTTCCAGTTTATTAATACCTTTCTAAACGTCTCTTGTTCTTTTATTTTTTATCTATCGTTAAAGAAAAAGTGTAATCAAAATTATTGATATTATAATAAAAACAACGCTGAATAGGTGATATGTAATATTTCCAAATTTATTACCAATTTCATTTTATAACCAATTAATTCAGCAGAGTAAAAGAATAGTCACATATGTCCGGCTGATTTCGGTCGAGAGAATAATAAATTTGCCATGATCCCTTTACTGCAAATTGAACTGGCCAACAAAACAACAACGAATATGCATATCACTGCACTATAAACTTATTGACCGATAGAATTATACTCACATCGTATCGTCAGCTGGTTTTACCAAAATATGTTTTCAAAACTCACTTACAACTCAGCTGTTTCATTTTCTCTTCAACAGTTACATTCCCTATTTAGATCCCTTAGCTCCTATTTATACAGAGTGTCCAGTAATTACGGGATCAAACTTCACCAGGTGATTTGTTAGCACATTGTCCTATCTCGCTTAGTTTTCTGTCTGTCTGTGTTGTTCACTAAATAATTTTTATCTCCGAGGTCGATTAAGTTACAAACTTCAAACTTTGCACATTTGTTAGGTTAGGTTATAATTCTTACCCATATTTAAAAAATAGATTTGACTAATTTTCACTTCCAGTTTAAAAATGGCGGCCTTACTAAATTTTCTAAGTTTAATAACTCAAAACCCTTAAACTGTATGGTAAAACACAAAACTAACAATACGTGACAAATGTTTTTATAAACATTTTAAGACCAAGTTTGTTGTTCTGAGACAAATAATAACGGAGAAATTTAAGTTTCCTGAACGCACACCTGTATTTACTCATGTTTCTTAAATGTAAACAAAGGTGCGCTCAGGAAAACTTATATTTCTCCGTCATTATTTATCAGGACAACAAACTTGGTCTTAAAATTTGAAAATGCATTGCCACATATTGATATTTTGTCTATTAACCATAAAAATTAAGGGTTTCAGTTAGCAAACAATTTAATATGCCCACCAATTTTAAACCGGAAGTTAAAATTAGTCAAATTTATGTTTTAAATATTGGTATTAATTATACTAACAAATGTGCACGTTTTGAAGTTTGTAACTTAATATTGACCTCGGAGATATAAATTATTTAGTGAAAAACACAGACAGACAGAAAACTAACTGAGATAGACCTATGTGTTATAGGAAGTTTTTTTTTTTTATGAGCTAACAAATCACCTGGTAAAGTTTGATCCTGTAAATACTAGACACCTTGTATATATTTAGACCCATTTTCCTTTAATTTAATTCGGTAAGATTAAGCTTTTCAGTGATCAAAATGTTATGTTTTAGTTTTAATGATGTTACTAAGTTGGTTTAAATTATTTCTCTTATTTAGTGCTAGTTTAAATAAAATATTATAGGCTTTACGTTTCCTACCAAAGATTTTAGCCACTCACTACTACTTTACTTTGTATTTCAGCTTTCAACAGCCTTTTGATCAAAATACATCAAAACTTGTTATTAAACCTACAGTAAAATAACACGTTTAATGCTTAATGTAAGGTACAAATGTAATTTATTTATAAAAACTAAAATATTACATTCACCACGCTTGGTATAAGAAATATTCTCGTCTGCAGCTAAACGAGAATAACCAATAAACCAATATTTCACGTTAACAACGCGTTGAAGATTTACTCCTCAGGGATAATGTGCTTTTCAACGCTTAAACGTTAATACATTCTTGTCCTTAATTGCACATTCTCGTAATACATTGTGCTTCTTATCTGTACTACGTACAAGCTATACTAGAACAATGTGTACAGAAGATTTATTATTTTAAAGAAACATGCAACATCATTTTGGTGGCCTTCTTAAGGTTCTTCTTAAATATTGAGTACGGTACAGAAACTTCGTAAGCTTTACTGGGTACAAGGTTATTCAAAATCGCGGTCTGTATGTATTTGTTGTTGCTTTGTTAAGCCTATACAATTTGTGTGCCAATGGTATAAAAAAATAAATCGGGTGACCTAAACAATCACTAAAGATTGATGCTCGAACTGATGGTTGATATTGAAGATGATTGGTACACCTCCTTTCTCAGAATTCCTTTTCTATGTTACCGAAAGTTGCGGAATTGTTTTCCTAAAATAGCTGAATATAAATAAAGATTGTTTTGGATTAATAATTAGCCAGCTGTCGTTTAAATAGTCAATGACAATGTGAAAATGTATTTAAAATGAATACCATAAGTAAGCACGGTAACTTATCAAACAGCCCTTGTAGTTGAGAGTGTGTGTCTGTGTTTGTTCCTCAATCACGCAAATACCACTGAACCAATTTTATTGAAATTTTACAGGAATGTAGCATATATGGCTAACACATAGGCTATTAACATGCTTGATAATTTAATAGCAATTATTGGCGGGAGTTACTATGACTCTCACAAGGTAATAACACTTATTTTTACTAATATATAAAAGTAAGAAGGTGTGTGGGTGTGGGTGTGGGTGTGTGTGTGTATGGATATCTAGCCACAACACAGGGGTTTAGCAAGCCAGATAAAATCGATACTGAACACTAATAGCCGGGCTAGAAGCCATGGTTGCATAGCGGTGAACAGCATTAGCTATAGTGAATATCCTCACTAAATCACTATTTGAGATGCCGACCACTCTCATGAGGGTATTTTAAGGCAAATATGTGGTGAAGGATAGTGTGATGAGTGGTAGTAATGAGTTATGAGGTGTAGTCTTGTTACAAACTAAGGCCGACTCTTCCTAGAATGGGTCATTAATGTAGACCAATGGAAATACAAGGACCAACGGCTTAACGTGACTTCCGAACCGCAGGTGATGGTCTGATATGTCTAAACGATGGTGGGAGTTGATGCGGGTATCATCAGATGATCACTGAGACTATCTGAGCCGCTTTAGACCTATATCATCCTCAAAACCTGACCTCATGAAGCTGGATTACGGGATCAAACTTCACCAGGTGATTTGTTAGCATTGTCCTATCACTAGTCTCGCTTAGTTTTGTCTGTCTGTGTTTTCACTAAATAATTTTTTTCTCCGAGGTCGATTAAGTTACAAACTTCAAACTTTGCACATTTGTTGGGTTAGGTTAGAATTCTTACCCATATTTAAAATAAGATTTGACTAATTTTCACTTCCAGTTTAAAAATGGCGGCCATACTAAATTTTCTAAGTTTAATAACTCAAAACCCTTAAACTTTATGGTAAAACACAAAACTAACAATACGTGGCAAATGTTTTTATAAACATTTTAATACCAAGTTTGTTGTTCTGAGACAAATAATAACGGAGAAATTTAAGTTTCCTAGACACACTCCTGTATTTACTTCTCATGTCTTAAATGTAAACAAAGGTGCGCTCAGGAAAAATAATATTTTCTCCGTCATTATTTATCAGGACAACAAACTTGGTCTTTAAATGTTTGAAAATGCATTGCCACATATTGATATTTTTGTCTATTAACCATAAAAATTAAGGGTTTTCAGTTATTAAGCTTAAACAATTTAATATGCCCACCAATTTTAAACCGGAAGTTAAAATTAGTCAAATTTATGTTTTAAATATTGGTATTAATTATACTAACAAATGTGCACGAATTGACCTCGGAATATACTGACTGAGTGAAAAAGCTGAAACAACACAGAAAACTAAACGAAATAGACAATGTTATAGAGTTTTGTTTTTTTATGAGCTAACAAATCACCTAAGGTAAAGTTTGATCCTGTAATTACTGGACACCTTGTATATATTTGACCCATTTTCCTTTAATTTAATTCGGTAAGATTAAGCTTTTCAGTGATCAAAATGTTATGTTTTAGTTTTAATGATGTTACTAAGTTGGTTTAAATTATTTCTCTTATTTAGTGCTAGTTTAAATAAAATATTATAGGCTTTACGTTTCCTACCAAGATTTTAGCCACTCACTACTACTTTACTTTGTATTTCAGCTTTCAACAGCCTTTTGATCAAAATACATCAAAACTTGTTATTAAACCTACAGTAAAATACACGTTTAATGCTTAATGTAAGGTACAAATGTAATTTATTTATAAAACTAAATATTACATTTACCACGCTTGGCATAAGAAATATTCTCGTCTGCAGCTAAACGAGAATAACCAATAAACCAATATTTCACGTTAACAACGCGTTGAAGATTTACTCCTCAGGGATAATGTGCTTTTCAACGCTTAAACGTTAATACATTCTTGTCCTTAATTGCACATTCTCGTAATACATTGCGCTTCTTATCTGTACTACGTACAAGCTATACTAGAACAATGTGTGCACAGAATTTATTATTTTAAAGAAACATGCAACATCATTTTGGTGGCCTTCTTAAGGTTCTTCTTAAATATTGAGTACGGTACTTCGTAAGCTTTACTGGGTACAAGGTTATTCAAAATCGCGGTCTGTATGTATTTGTTGTTGCTTTGTTAAGCCTATACAATTTGTGTGCCAATGGTATAAAAATAAATCAGGTGACCTCAACAAAATTGACTGGATTTGAAGTATTGAGATGATTGGTACACCTCCTTGTCTCAGAATTCCTTTTCTATGTTACCGAAAGTTGCGGAATTGTTTTCCTAAAATAGCTGAATATAAATAAAGATTGTTTTGGATTAATAATTAGCCAGCTGTCGTTAAAATAGTCAATGACAATGTGAAAATGTATTTAAAATGAATACCATAAGTAAGCACGGTAACTTATCAAACAGCCCTTGTAGTTGAGTATGTGTCTGTGTGTTTGTTCCTCAATCACGCAAATACCACTGAACCAATTTTATTGAAATTTTACAGGAATGTAGCTTATATACCTGGCTAACACATAGGCTATTAACATGCTTATAATTTAATATTTTCAAATGGCGGTTATTGGCGGGAGTTACTATGACTCTCACAAGGTAGCCAACACTTATCCTTACTAATATATAAAAATGAGAAGGTGTGTGTGGGTGTGGTGTGTGTGGGTGTGTGTGTATGGATCCTAGCCACAACACAGAGGTTTAGCAAGCAAGCAGATAAAATCGATACTGAACACTAATAGCCGGGCTAGAAGCCATGGTTGCATAGCGGTGAACAGCATTAGCTGTGTAGTGAATATCAACTACAAGGCCCATTATCTCAGTGTATTCGGAAGTGTGTAGATATTTTGTTTCTCTTTTTGATATGTTTGGCGCTTTTACATTAAACTTTGTAAGGTTCTCCACATATGAGATTATGAGGGCACCCTAACCAAGAGAGGGTTTACAATAGAAATAAATTACACGAAATCAGCGACTTCAAGAAGAATTGAAAGCATGAAGAAGTAATTTGATTTAACTTACTACAAGTCACCGATAATTTTTACAACAAAACAGTGTTTTTGAGCTCAACATTCTAAGTTATAATGTTTTGAAGACACATCTGTTACACTGATTTGCTTTAAGTCAGTGTTGAAATTCAAAACAATAAAATAAACTCGTTAAACCAGCTGATGTACATGCCACAAAGATCGTTAAAATGATCTTTTTTTTAACTTGAGGGAGAAAAACACCATCAAAACAATGCTTTGTTTACTTAGATTGTAAAAACTTTAGCACTGTCAATACAGCATTAATCTAAATCAGCTGTTTCAAACAGAATGACAAAGTATTAGAAAGTATTTTAAAGTAAGGTCCTTTAAAAAATTATTTTCAAAAGTCAAAACCAATATTTAAAACTTTTATTATGGACGAGGCCTTTCAAAGGCAATGCCTTTATCGTCAGGTCCGTTCAAAAATACTTTTTGATTTCGTCCCTTTAAATGTCTGATAAGTCAACGAATACCATCATTCGAAGGTTATTATAAACAAAAGTACAAAATTTGAAACAGGGTTGGGAGTAAATGAGCACACAGTTCTCAGAATAGACAAAGGCCCCTGCGGAGATGTTCTAGAGGGAAAGAGAAGCTCATCGGAGCAGAAGTTCAAGAAAGATAATTGCAATGTAAACTCTGCGGGGGTTCATGCCCCGGGGCGGAATTAATATTTTGTCCCAGAAGATCTTAACTGGAGTTTCTCATTAAATACTTCTCCACCAAGTAGTATTGCTACTTATACTCCTCACTGTACTTATCTGTCAGAATATCAACAATTTTTTAGGATTCAGAAAGAAAGCGTTAAAACTTATCCAAAATTTATTAGGTTGAATGTAATTCCAATTTTAAAATATGTTGTTAAACCTTCTTCGAAAGTTATATCAGAAATAATCTGTTATAGCATAATTGTAAGATGGTAATGTTGCAAACCTTGATAAAGCAACTGTCAAGTTAAGAAGTTAATGTTATTATTAATAAAGTTGCGTCTCTCTTTCCGGAGGCTTTCTATATCTAAATAAACACAATTTGATAAATTCTTTATTAAATCTTCAGGAACTGTCTGTAAAAAAACTAGACGAAAAATACAAAATAAAAATCCTTCTGCAACAAAAAGGTTTTCTTAAAATATGCTTAGGCAAAGATAATGTTATGGTAAGTAGATCGCGCATAGATGCCACCTAGTTGAGGCAGCAGAATCAACATAGTACGACAGCCCAAGCACAGATAGCGCTGATGTCTCTTGCCGTTTCTCGCCGTCTTTCTCCTTCGGCTTTGCATGATCGAGTTTGTCCGATGTCGATGAATTAAATTTGACCAAATCGTGCAATTTTCAAGAAAGAACCAACTTGCGCGTGCGTCAATGGCTCTATTTGAGACTCTTAAATGAACTCCCTCGCAGCGCTATCTGCGGTTGGGCTGCTGCAACTATGCGGACCTTCCTTCTTCAGCCATCTGTACGCAATCTACTTACCAAAACATTATCTTTGGCTTAGGCTAAGAAGGGAGATGAACCGTTTGATAAACAGAGATCAGTTTCAATCGCTGTTTACCAAGAGTTATTAATATTGTTCAAACGTTGTAGAGATATTTCTTCGTAAATTCTCGGAAAAGTTGTTTCATTTGCTTTTGAGGAAATATTCAATTTCCTTTATCATTCGTTTATTACTTCTCAGTTACAATTACTCTGGTCAACTCTTAGTAAAACCACATTTATATACTTCATATATAAAAGAGTGTCTGACCCACTCATAATCAGACCACTGCATAAACTACTAGACCCTAGGACTTGAAACTTTGCACACCTGTTTTTGCTAGCCTAAAACCACCAATTTAGAAACGGGTTTGAAATTTCCAATTCATAGGAGGTTTTTAGAGGGGGTAAAATAAACCATGTACGCCTTTACTATTCCAGGCTAGCGCCTAATCCAATTTCCAATCTGATGACGTGATAACGTTAATGTGACATAAAATAATTCGAAATAAAGGATGTATTTTTTTCACATTGACGTTAGAAATTCCTAATTAATCTATATTTTACATAATGTTTGTGAAATCTATTAAAAGTTTAAATCATCATACACCCGTGGGAGCTGAAGGTGTGTCCACATGACCAAATACAAGCTGTCTATTTCTCATTTCACCTCATGGAATGGGCAATAAAACTTTGAACCAGGATAGAAAGCTCAGAAAACATTACAGAATGTGATTTTAGTTATGACATTAAAGCGACAAGGAAAATAAGTGCCAAAAAGTTATATTTGGCGAGTTTTCTTCGAAAATTTCCCAGTTATTCGTTACTCTCACCAAATAGAACGAAACGTTGAAGAAAAGTGCGGTTTGCAGTTTTTTCTTACCAACGCCTCCAGTCAAATGAAACAAAATTTATACATATATACAATATATTCGTATATGAATACACGCTTCTTTTAGTGACACGATATTGTTTTGTCTGTGTAACTAAAGAATATATATAATATTGCCAAAATTATATATAATTATGTGTGAACCACTCTACAGATCGCATTTTGGTCTAATGTTCACGAAATTTGGAACAAATGTTCCTTTTTTACAAATCTCTAGGTTAAGTTGATTAACCAGGATCATAGGTTTCAAAATGGTGGTCCTTGAAAGTTTTGTTTTCCTTATGAAATTGTAGCATACCATAAACGAACACAAAATCTATTCTGTACTGTAGAGTTTTACTTTCTCAACCGAGAAAAACAACTGCCGTTGCTCTAGAGCCTACCGTTACTTTTTTTTTAGTTATTTAATCCGTATTTCTGCACTTTGACATCCAGAGCACTGGGCATAAAGCTGTTTTATAATTTTCTAGTTTATGTTTCCTTATACAGAAAGTAAAGGAGGTAAAGTTTGTCTTGTTTATTAAAGCGAAGTTAGGACTACAAAGTCCTCTCTCCCCTCAACCTCGACCTTTACCTAGCGTTATCGTATAGTGATATTAGCAAATGTAGCCTAGTGGTGACTGCGGGGGAGTGAATTTCGTCTAATTTAAAATAGATAAACGAAAACGTGTTCTGTTTGATTAGAAATTCGCGAAGATTCACAGTAGCGCTTGTGGCTATATTTCATATTTTATTTTTCCAATGAAGAACACTATCACCTGTCTGGCCGACACTATTGTTATCTCTACGGAGACAATTATACAGAGTGGATGGGATTTGTGTAAACCTTGGTCAAACTCCCTGGTTCCCTCAGCTATCTCAACTATAGCAATTACATGACGCATTCAACTATACAATCCTACATCTGGAGAATATTGGTTTATATGATAGGGTAAGGGGGGTTCTGTGTTCCTTATACACGAAAAAGGCAACAACTTCTTGTGAAAATTACAATAAACTTTAAAATAGCCTATTTTTGGCCAACTTGAACATTTTTTTGCTAATTTTGGCATACAAACCTATATACAACCTTTGAGAAAATAGAAAGCAATTTTTCCAATCCCTACACTAAAAAATAGCGTCCTAAACGAAATACTAAGAAAGCATGTTTTGAGCATCTTTTGCACGGGTGATCAATCCCCATAAACAACCTACTGAAACAAACCAACAACGCCAAAAGCCCCAAACGGAGTTGATTTAAAGACCTTCGCTCCGCTCCATAAAATATTAAAGTCAACTAATTTATTTTGTGAGCTAAAAACAAACACACTGACAAGCTACGTAAACACTACAAATCCCCTAGAATATACATTGTAAAACACCTCAACAATTAAGTTGCAAGAGCTCTAATAGAGAAGGTACGGCACATAAATGTCGGCGCTAAGTAAGATAGATTAGCACAGAAACTGTGATAACCACGCAGTAATCTGCTAACACATAAAATACAATGATTTCTTTCCGCAATGTTTGCCTTGATATATTACACTGTTGTGGCCTAACCGCTTTTCTTGCGTTGCGTTTCTTCTTTTACTGGCTAGAAATGGGTTTCTGCAAACATTTTCTGGCAATTTTAGTAAGAAAAGGTTATTTAATAAACTAATACGAGGTTAAATCCCTTAAACACGTGGTTACGTGTATAATCTAGTTCTTTCTGTTCGCAACGCGTCGTTAGATCATAATAATTAGCTTGAAATACTTTCGGTATCGCTGTGGAACCCATGTTTAGTCACTGATTGGCTGAACTGAACTTTGCTGTTGCTATCCTATTGGTGCAGTGCTGCCAACCGTCCATTGAAGCAGGGATGCCAACTGTCGATGTTCTCATTGGCTGTGACACTATCGAAAAGACTTCTTCAAGACTGGTTGCCAGCTTCTGGAAAGTTCAATGCTGTCTGCTATGTTGAAGTTATTGCCATTTTTAATTATTTCAATTGTTTTCGAGACTCCGGGTAATATGTGAAATTCACAACCCGAGTACTACATATCAGTTTTTTACAACGGTCTATTGTTCTATAAAAATGTGTATGTATTAGAAACATCTAACCGCACTTAATCACATTAAATTAAATGTTCCGCTTCAAAAATCATATCAATTAGCTTGAAATATTTCGGTCTCGCTGTGGAGTGACATTTTCAGTCACTATTATTGAGTTACCTGCTGTCTGCTATCACAAAAAATACTATTTGAACTATTGCAAAACTTCGGTGGAGAGAGTCATGCAAGCCAGCATTCGAACATGTCACATCGTTGACACTCTCGTCTCAATATAGAATCGTGTCTCTTTAAAATTCAAAATTCGTCAGCATTTTATGACACTAGGAGCAAGGATGACTACGGAACCGAAAGAAGGTAGTCTTCGAGCGTCTGCGGAAGGCAGAAGTTCATTTTGTCCAAATTCAATCTAAGGTTCTCAAATGCATTAAAAACTCTTCTAGAGGCTGTTTTGACTGCAGAAGCATTCTACAACGTAGATGAGCTTTCTCACACGCTGGTCACAGGGCTGAAGAAGACCTATTCCAATGAATACTCATTTTGTGTCTGAAAGAGTTTCTTGAGTGAATAGACAACTTTGTTAGACCAATTTTAACAATTACCCTACTCTGATCGATGTTCTTGCAATAAACCATAAATATATTTAAGCTGTAACACTAGACAGTTTAAAAAATAATGTCCGAAAGAACATTTGGTCTCAACAAAATTACGCTAAGTGTGCAATATTGAACTTTCAGAGAACAACAGCCTTAATGACATTGTTAAATTATTTTTTGACACCATTTAGAATTGGCTGTCTGATTTGACTGATGATTTTTTTAAGCTCACTAAAGTAAATTTAGTTTTATTAGCTTCCATTATCTAAAGTGAATTAGTTCCATACACAGTAATAGTTTCATACTAAACAGAAATACGTTGTTAAATCATTATTGACCAAGATATGAGGCAAACTAGATTGAATGGGTAAAGGGCAAATGCAAATGTACTGTGTGGGTCTAGACCGGATTATCTTCTCATCCTATCCCGACGTGTGGTTTAAAGCTCATCTTTCCCTCTCTCGGTCAATATGACTATACAGGGTGTTCCAAATACTCCCCCTCCTTCCGTCGGCTTACGGTGTCCAAAAGTGCTTTGGCAAATCTGGCAAATTACGGCAAGTTACGGCGGCCCGTTTTTCATCTATTAAAATGAAAACCTGATACATTGATAACCTAAACGAGATTACCGAATCGTGTAAAGAGTACAATTTCTTACAGTAGGTTTAATAGTTCCCAAAAAAACGTTAAAATAGTCCTAGCTTTAGTGATTTTCTTTCAATGAAAATTTCTTTAAACAAACACTCTATACGCGTGTAGGTAAGCTGCTTGGATTTAAAACTAATGTAAATACTAACCTGACTTTAAAGTGTGGGTTTTTTGTTTTATGACAGACTCTTCCATTGAGCGTCGTCGCGCACAATTAAGAGTGAACACGGTAAAAGGTTTGTCTTGTTTAACGAGGTGAAGTTAGGACTACAAAGTCCTCCCTACCAATCGACCTTTACCTAGCGTCAACAAATTGTAAGTGGTGACTGTGGGGATCGAACCCACGCAACCGGAGTGATGAGCTCAGAAGTCGCGCGCGATACCAATCCGCCACGGATCCATTGACTAAAGGGTGCGCTGTACAAGCGTCAAAAAACCAACACAAGCAACTTCCAAGATCAATAATGGAATATTTTTCCTTGCATTTAAGACTCTCGCTTAAGACTTAAAATAGAACGTATGATAAAGACGCCCGTGAGCCTTAAGAGTGTGCATTAGTAGCCGTGACTAGAATTTCTACTTTTGTTTAGACACCTACTCCTACAGTTTTCATCGGATTTCCATTAATAAAACTTTGTTTTAAAATGCAGTAAATGTTTTAGTGACTCCACCTAGCCAAATCTGCATTCCTTCATTTACAAGACCCTGACAAATATTGAAGAAATGTTATATTATAATTTTCTTGGTTTGTTAACAAACCAATCTTACTTGCAGAAAGCAGTCAGCGGAGTCACTGCAGTACATTGTCGTCTTTTAAACAAACCTTGTCTCAAAAGTCTGAAAAATTGGAAGCGTGAGGTGTTTCAAGAAAATGTGTGTTTTTACATTGTTCTTATGGGACAAAAAACAAAATGGCCGACAGGTAGTGTGCACTCTTAAATAAAACTCCTTTGATTTCGTTTAAACGCACTTATAGATGCATTAGTATGCAGTGAGCACGTTTTTTTGTTCTTCAGTAAAAACTAAATTAAGTTCACAAAATATTTCTATTGCAAAAGAAATGAATTAAATGGTTCCGTAAAGGTAAACGAGTCCCAACAATGAGTGATAATCATGCGAAATTTTGGTTTCCAAAAGCTCAAAACCTCAAGGCATGGATATAATATAGTACAGACGCAACCTAAGAACTGATTATACAGGGTGTCACAAAAATGTGTAGTGTGCTATGCAGAACCGGATTCTACATACAAAAGTAAGTCGAAATGACTTGTAACATTTTTATTTCGGCTTAGTTTAGCCGCGATCCACCATTTTGTAAATAATTAATAATTCATAACCCTTCGAGATATTTTGTGAAACTTAGTATAAATCTTAATTGTTTTCCTAATAACATGTTCCAAAATATCTTTGATCTAACTTATCAAATTTCAAAATGGCGACCATTTAAAAACTTCAAGGGTTAATTACAATTTGATTTGATTTCACTTTAAAACGTTTAATTGGCCGCCATTCTATAATGTGATAAGTTAGATACAAAATATTTTTGGAACATGTTATAAGGAACACAGTTAAGATTTATACCAAGTTTCACAAAAATATCTCAAGGGTTTTGAATTATTAATTATTTTCAAACATTTACAAAACGGCTAAATTAAGCCGAAATAAAAAGTTACTGGTCATTTTCGAATTACTTTTATATGTAGAATCCGGTTCTACATAGCGCGCTACACATTTTTGTGTCACCCTGTATAGAACTATATTGTCAAATTTCTCATATTGATTACTGAAGAATATAAACATGAACTGTCAAACACGACCTTGGGCTTGGATGGTCGAGGTCGACATCGACCGGGATTAGAACTGGGGCAAACTATGATACGTACTTGTTTATGTTACCTTACTTATCTTTACTCGGGTCTTAAAAGATACAAGTTTAGTGCAGTTCAAGTTTGCACATGTTTATACTACACAAACAATTAAACGTAAACACCACTTAACTATATTAGATAACTAATAAGCTGTTAATTGATTAGATAGCTTTGCCTTATTGAATTTCTAATTAGTATTGTTTCAAGCACTCTCACCGACTGTATTAGCTCATTAAGTTGTTTAAATTTGTTATCAAATAACAACGGAGTGCAGAGTACTTGGCGGCCATTTTGTTTTTGTCCCATAAGAATCAAATTGATTTAGTTATTCGTAAAGTATGCACTGGTAAATTTATGATAAAACGATTTACGAGTTTTAAAAATATCCAGATTATGCTAAATATTTCTTATGCTCATATATTCCCACATTTTAGATGTGGAATAATTGTTTGGGAAAAGAAAGTTCGTATATTAAAAAGTTGTTCGTAAAACAAAAACAAGCTATAAGAAGTATATTTAATATTAAAAGAAGATCTAGCTGTAAGCAAATTTTTATTGAACACAATATTATTACCCTGTATATACCTTTTTGAGTGTCTACTCCATTTAAAAACCAACTTTTGAAATTTCATCTAACAACAAATTTATTGATCATCATAATTTAACACCAAAAGACAATATTAAAATGCCAACTCACAATTCCAATTTTATACTAAAGATACAATTTATGCGTCGCCTAAATTGTATAAAACTTCCAGGTAACTTGAAGCAAGAAGTGTCGTCCATTTTCGGATCAAAATTAAAAGTATCTCTTGAAGGCTTCTACTCCGTACACGACTACATGATGAAGAAATATGTGAGAATAGCGTTGTTTTCCTGGTTCATTTGGTTGTTTTTAGTTTATTTGTTCTTTGTTTTATGTTTTGTTTGTATTCCTATGCATCTTGTATGCCATGGATTTTCACGCCCACAATTTTCATTAGATATTTTTTAAACACGTTTTATTTGAAAGATGTCAATTTACTGCAGTGTCTCTAATAACCACGTTTTTGAAAAAGTTGATTAGTTTATTAGTAAAACCAAGAAATTCAATTACAACGTGGCTTCAATTTTTTGGATTTATTTCACGGTTTCAAAAAAGAGAAAATGGAAATTCGGCTCAGCGGAATAACTAAAATATTCAACGCACTTTAAAACCAAGTGTATTTCATAAAATCCGATGAAAACTGTAAGCGTGAAGTGTTCTAAGAAATTGCATGTTTTTACATGGCTCTTATCGGACGAAATTCAAGGTCACGGTCCCTACTGCGCACTCTTAACCCATAAACTCTCAGAAAATGTAAGCTGGACATTTCGCAGTTTTCTTCTTTATTTAAACCAAATTCAATTTAACTAGTTACTTAATCTAAGGCGTGTGGCCATTGCGCAGAAATAATATAGTGGACAATTATATTGGGTGTGGAGGAAGCTTTCCAAAGCCCATATGCCTGCATTGGGGATCGAACCCGTGTCCGTCCGAAAGAAAACAGTGACGGGGCCATTCAGTACAAAAATTATCAAAATTAGAAAAACATCCAAATCACTTTTAACACACTCATGCTATCTACATGCTGTAAAATTGTCCATAGTATGTATAAATTATGGAATTCTTTAAATTCATTTGAAACATAACATACACAAAACCCAAAACACCAACTTTATATAAACCAAAACACCGAAAAGCTTCAACAAGTCAAAAACACTGACAAAACACGAACCACGACATTGCATCTATTATAAAATATAGACCCTACTCTTAGATTCAAAATATTTTAGAACTGGTTAATATTTTAAAGCATTAATTTAACGCTTAGGTGTCTATCCTTCCAGCTACTATAAACATTTATAGTGCGTATGTATTTAGCATATAGAGCATATGATTTACTTGTATTTTAAAAAATAAGCAAGGGCTAGGCAAAGTACAGTTAGATTACATGAAACAAATATTGAACTTTTAACGAAATATTTTTCAACGTGATTAAACCAATTATTATTGTGTGCAAAAAATTACTGAGCACTGACGATAACAGATTGAGTTAAATTGAAAAATTATGTAAATGGCTAACAGTTTTTTTTTGCACCTCGTGAGATTGAAAGAAAACTAGTTGATGTGGGACGACGATTAGAACGGAAACTACTGACACAAATACCAACCAGGCCGACACGCAGCTAAGCGCTAAAGCGCCGCTGGCGTTAGTGAATTGATTTACTTTGCAACTTGTTACTCTAATTCGCTCCGTTCGCTTCGGCATTCGGCTGTTCTATTACCACGAGCGCTACGAGGCTGTTCACTACGCTGGAGAGAGAGTACACACAAAAATGTACATAAAGTGTGAAAAAATGCTCAAAAAGTGTTCTGGGGGTCAGGATCGGTGCTCATTTCATGGTCCCAAGTCCTGGTTTAACCATGCTGACGGCATGAATATCTCATTTTTCCAAAGAAATTCGATAATATTCAATAGATTTAGTAAAAAATACTCGAAAGTATGAAGCTCCTTACTATATGTGTACACTACACCCGGTATATTAGTAAACGACTATCAAATAGCGTAGAATCGATCAATCACAAACATCGATTTACAGCAGTAAGTACAATCGTGCAAACAATATACTACAATATCAAAACCAAACATCGAATAGCTTTGGAATCGATTAATCTCAAACATCGATGTACAGCAGTAAGTACAGTCGTGCATTCAGACAAAATATCAAACGGCGTCGAGTCGATCAGTCACAAACATCGATTACAGTTATGTGCATACAGTCAAGACAAGGAATTGAACAGCGAAGAATCGATCAATGACAAACATCGATTGACATCAACGAGTTCGAGTGTGTACCTGGTTTTGAGTTGAAGCGCGTCTGCCGAAGCGGATGAAACCAGAGCGGAGTTCAGGCTCATCTTACCTGCAACACAATTATAAATATTAGTAAAAATATTAAAAATAGTTTAAATGATATTAGAAAGTAGTAAACGTGCATTATAAAATCCGTAGAGAGATAAGTTAGTGTAATTTCATAGAAAAGGATAAGGTCCAATTTAATGACATCACTTTAACCTTCTTTTCTTAAAATATTCAAGTAGTCTCTTCAACACTTTTCAAATGAGAGGTGCAGTTTCTGTGTGAATTAAGATACACACAGGAGTTTGTCGATATCAATAGTCGATGCACATCTCTAACTACT
Source organism: Matsumurasca onukii (assembly GCA_018831715.1). Taxonomy (NCBI): domain Eukaryota; kingdom Metazoa; phylum Arthropoda; class Insecta; order Hemiptera; family Cicadellidae; genus Matsumurasca; species Matsumurasca onukii. The sequence continues at coordinate 4,092,638 of CM032067.1, forward strand.
ATCTACCAAGGCAATATGAACATCACTTTAACCTCTTCAAGCCTTTTTAAAAGATAACAGCCGTTCCTGTATGTTAGGTATATCTCCCCCGTTTCCCCAGTTATTGAGGAAAAAAGGAAAGATTCACATTTGAATACAACAGAAACCATGATTTCCGAAAATACTCCATAAATCCACCAAAGACGCTTGGAGGAAGAAGCGGGAACATAAAGTTAAATCGGTGACGAGTTTCCACGTAGTGGTGGGGGGGGGGCGCAACCCCTCGCGTAGTAAAGGGGCGCACATAAGCGCAATAAATATTGGGAAAAGATTCAAGTATCTCTTTAGAGCGCCGTTATGCGTAATCTATGCACCGAGGTGGGCTTGGAGAGCTTTAAATGTTTGGTTGTTATAGAGGTCATTCAATTTTTGGTCGTAGTCTCTTTAAATTATTCCCTTTATGTTTTTAACCTGCACGGTTGATAATTGGCGAGTTGCCTTTGGAAATTCATGCCGTCAGCACGGGCTCGGGGCAGTGTAATGAACATCAATCCTGACTTCTAGAACACTGTATATATATATAATTTTTTTCTTAACCAGGATTGAGTAATTTTCATATGTGTGTATATAAGCTATTTACAGGTCGAATTTTTTTTCCGAAATTCATAAAATGTGGTACATATATCGGCCAAGTAGCCAGCAAATTCGGACTACCAAAAGTCCTCTCTTGTAAGGGGATTTTTACTGCAATTAGGGTTTATTAACCTAAAACAAAAGATGATTCAAATTGGCGAAGTTTGAATAATGATGTGTTACCCATTAATATACTAAAAACTACGAAAATCCGTCTGCCGTTTCAAAATGGCGGTCAAAATATTGATTGGATGCTGTAACAATTTTAAATGCGTTTTCCCTTAGTAACATGTGGTAAGACTTACAGTAAAAGACTACGCAAGTTTGAGGCCGGAGCACGTTTTTCTGCCCTCATAGCCTCACAAATCCTGTGGTAGAAGAACACGAAAAGCTGAGACCGACTTACTAGTCAGCAGTTCACTGTTTGTTTTTTGTAGTTTGAATTATTTAAAAAATACTACCTAGAGCATAAAAGACAAGACTAAAATCTTAATAATTTTTTTAAGACATTCTTTCAAATTAAACCAACTTAAAGTTCCTACGTCCGATAATAAATTAAAGATGCACTGTTGACGTTTTAAAGTTTTTCCGATCACCCTGTATTTATATTTGAAATATAACCCACTGGGATCAAAGTATAGGCGAGTAAATTACAACAAACAGCAATCTCGCTGTGCAAAGGTAAAGGTCCTACCTGCAGGCGGCTTGAGAGGTGTTACGCTGTGTTAGAACAACAAAACCCCGAGATCATGTTTGTGTTGATAATTTTGCGACCAGCCATTTGTTTATGGGTGTTGTTGTCTCTCCCTTTAATTAATCTGTGCTTAGACACGACCCGCAAACTTGCATACCCGTAACTAACCCTTAACATTTAAACAGCTGAAAATCTATATATTAAAAATTGATGAAAATCTAATGAGTCAGGTAGTTCTATTAGGGATTATCTTCATTTTTTTTTTTTAATGCAAGGTATTTGCTCATGGTTTGTTATCAAATATTAAAAATCAACTTTTGCCCTTCTCAGTTTACTCAAAAGGTTTCCCATGTTTTCTTAGCTTTGTCCAGTTATATATCAGGTTCTAATTGAGATAAATTGTTCGTTTAGTCTAAGAACACTCACTGAATCATGCTCTTTCATTGAACGTATTTAGTTACCTCTAAAAGAAGAGTTATGCGTGGACAAACGATTTTTTGGCTTTAAGATTTACATTTGACTTGAGATAAAACATATGGACAAAGTATTAAAATGCCCAGCTGCTGTAAAAGTAAACATCAACAAATAATTATCAACTCATGTTAATAGCTAATTGTTCATTAATACCGCATCCGGTGACGGTTGCAAAAAAACTAAAATACAAATTTAAAAAATATATTAAAAACAAAAGAACAAAATTTAGTTTTAGTTTACAATGACATTTAGATATGTCTAAGGGCATTTAAACAGCTAAATTTGAAATCGTATTTGATCAGTGTAAACTAGAAAATAAACAAAAATCTAATAAAAACCCACTACATTTTGTCTGATTTTATTATTATTGAAAATTATTACTGAACAGTCCCTAAATTCGTTCATAAATAGTATGAACATTTACTTTAATTTTTTAATGCACGACCATTTTTGAATATTGTACATTAGATGTGTACCTCGATTGTGACCCCATCATCTAAAGGGGACAAACCCATAATGAACTTTAACAGCCCCTTAATGCCCCTGTCCAAAGGACGTTGAAAAAATTCCTCGAAATCCAAAACAGAAGATTATGTTATTTAGATTGCTAAATATTACGAATCTAATTGCAGGGCGGTTTAGAACTTTAACACTTCTTACAAAATGAATATGTTTTCTCCTACAGTTCGTCAGGTGAGATGGGCTATAGGGCCATAAGCCCCCAGCAGGAAATCTCAAGGCCACCGGCCATGCTATACCTAACGAACTGTAGGTATCGAGTTTTACCTAAAAAAACTAAGTAACATTCAATATAACGTTCTCTAAAGCTTCAAAAGTGCATGATTTCTTGAAAACATTCCCACTATATTGTGTTTAGGCTTCACTTAACCCCTTCCCCCCGCACAAAACCACACGAGGGGTTCAAACCCCAAATGCGGCTTCAGCGAACTCGTCACTAACCGACCCTAAAAGTTTTATGTGCTAGCATTTCCCCTTGGTGTGGCTCTCATACATATATCCTACATTTTGCCCACAAAAGTTAAATACTCCATTTTTAATTTTTGACACGAATTTTGACTGTTAGTGTAGTAAGGTTTATTTTGGACTGACTTCTAGGCCGTTTGAGACAAGGATTAAAAAAGAACATATACAGGGTGTTCTATAAGTAAAGTGCCGGACTCTAGGAAAAGATTAAATAAATTAAAATAAAGAGAAAATTGAGAAGAATTTTTTTAACGCTTAGTTAAACAGATATTTGCCATTTTATATTTGTTACTAATTATTTATTATCACCCACACCACTTATCGGATTTGACTAAAACTTAGCATACATTTGTATCTAAGTAAGACCAGTTATGGAAAAAATTACCAACAATATCTAACTTATCATTTTAAAACAGTGGCTATTTTATGGTATATTTAGGGAACTTTGGGAATTACACCTTAAATAGCGAATAAACGGTGAGCTTTACGATAAAATGTAAATTATACCGTTTTGAAGCAAATTTTACTACCTATCTATTGGCCTAGGTCAAAAAAATCGATTAAGAATCAACGAAGTTACAGTGGAAACCGTGGCAAACATCAAGATAATAAGGTGGAAAGTTGTCTGTTTTCTTCCAGAGTTCCCCTTAAAGCTTCGTTGTTTCCCAATAGATTTTTTATGACCTTGTCAATAGATAAATAATATTTTAAGCTTCCGGAAGGTTTAATGCTGTCTTCTTTGTTAAAGTTGTATTGCCAGTTTAATTATTTCAATGGTCTCTCCGGGTAATAATGTGAAGTTCTAAATCCCTACTGGTTTTTTTTTTACATCTTTGTGCTACGTATATGAACTCTTTTCAGGATGGTGGAGTGATAGTGGAGTAAGTCCACCCACACCTTTCCTGCGGTTGGCGTTATGGGTGGGTTATAGCCAAAACTTCTCAAGAATGTTTACTCTTCAAACTCTTCAAAAACGTGCAATTCAATAATTGCAAAACTTCAATGGAGGGAGGTCATTGCAAGCCAGCATTCAAAACTCTGAGTGTTGACACTTCCCTGCCTGTACATCTAGAGATCTTCTCTCTTTTTCAAGTCAAAATGCGACAGCATAAGAGGTAACGATACACTTATGTCACTAGAGGCAGGGATGACTACGGACTGGGAGACACAGAACAGTAGTCAGAACTTGCCCTCCGGTGGGAGTTCATTTCGTAAACAGTAGAATTCAATAAAAGGTGTTCATATGCCTACGGCATTTAAAACTCGCTTAAAACGTTTTGGTCGCAGAAGCGTTTAGGGGTTGATAGTTTTTTTGGCACAATTAAGAATTAAGAGCTGGGAGGAACAATTCGTATGAAGAAGAATGAGTGCACATAATGTATGTTCCGAAAGAGTTCTCGATGTTTGAGTAATGGAAAATTTTAGTTACACATCTTAAATGACGATACCATACATTGTAGAAATGTTTATGCAATAAACCATTGATTTGATTTGATTCAGTTTCTTCATTTGAAATGTTTATACTGGAAACATGGAGTAAATACACTAAATACTATTTGAGATGCCGACCACTCTCATGAGGGTATTTTTGAGCAAAAATATGGTGAAGGATGATGAGTGATGAGCGGTGGTAATGAGTTGTGAGGCGTAGTCTTGTTACAAACTAAGGCCGACTCTTCCTTAGAATGGGTCATTAATTAAGCCAATGAAATGGAAAGACCAACGGCAACGCAACGACTTCCGAACCACGCAGGTGATGGTCTGATATATGCTAAACGATGGTGGGGTTGATGCGGGTATCATCAGATGATCACTGAGACTATCTGAGCCGCTTTGATATTGACCTATATAATCCTCAAAACCTGCAGACCGTGTTCAGTTGATCACATTTAATTAAATAAATATTTGAACAATATAATGATTTAGCTATTGCACCGTTTTAATTCCTTTTACACAAGGACTAGACGACCACCGCTAAACAAAATACATCTTTTAAAATCAAAAGGGATAATATTAAAATATAACAAACTCAGCAGGGCGGTGTTGAAATAAAGAAATTATGCAGAGGGTTTTAGCGGGATTCAATTTGAGATCCATTCCTGAACATCTGGTCCAGGTTTACACAGCTAATGGCCGCGGGTGTTTTCAGCGAGAGCTTTCCACATTGCAGGATCAACTTTTGTGTAATTTCACAAAAGCGATTAATTATTTCCTGCTGTTTGACCTAATGTAATGTGAAGTGAGGAGTGGTGTTTTATCTTGACAAGTTTGGTTCTGAAATATTAAGTCGGACTTTTTCAATCGTTCAATCGACGTTTCGGGATAGCCTTAATTTTATTGGCTAGCTATTTCGTTTCAAAATAGTAGCCTAAATTTATTACCAGAGGCCTATTTTAGTTGGCGTTGAAAAGATTAAGGGTGCGCAGTAGTGGCTGTGACCTTGAATTTCGTCCCATAAGAGCAATGTAAAAGCATGAATTTTCTTGGGACACTTCACGCCTACAGTTTTTATCGGACTTTTATCAAATAAACTTTAAAGTTTATCAAATGTTTTAGTGACTCCGCTGAGCCGAATTTTTATTTTCGCATTTATAAAACAGGGGTATAAATAAAAAAATTGAAAAACTTTGTATTTGAAGTTTTTGTTTTCACTAGTAAACAAATAAAATGTTCAAACAAGTTGTCAGCGGAGACACTGCAGTACATTGTTATCTTTCAAATAAACCTTATCTCAAAAAGATCTGATGAAAATTTTGGGCTGAAGTGTCTCAAGAAATTCTTGCTATTATGGGACAAAAAAACAAAATGGCCGACAGGTACTGTACACTCTTAAGTTGTATTTTAGTCAATCAAGTTAAAAGTTACAAACTAATTTAGTAAAAGAATTCAACATCATAAACCAGGAAAACACTTCAGTAACTTGTTTTGGACAACATGGATGATTTAGTAACAGAGGTTCTGATATTTAATCATCAAAGGAATCGTCTGGTGTTCCGATTTCTCCGGTTAAGAAATTTGACCAAGATATTTACAAAACGAACATCTGTACACAATGTTATGAAAAATTACAAAAATACGACTTTTACATAACTCACACATGTATATTTACGTATGTTGAGTTGTAACAAAATGCTCAAAACGTGTTTTAGAGGTCAAAATCGATGGTCGATTCTTGGTCTTGGAATCCCATGATGGAATACCATGATGCTGACAACATGATATCTCATTTTTCAAAGGAAATAACTAAAAACTCCACACAAATGTACGTAGTAGATAACTAAAATCCTGGAACATACGGTGAAGAAATTTCCAAATTATTCGCACTGACAATCTAATAACGCGACACTGTCTTACTTTAAGCAAGTGCATTCAAGAACCACATTCACTACGCCTTGACCATCTGACTCTCCCCACGACCCAAACTATGACGTCAACAGGGTTACGGCCAGTATGAATGAACAAGTGCTGGTTTACCGGGGCGGCATATATCAAGCTTAGTGTACCTGGGAAGGGGGGTAGACGGGGGTGGGGATGGGGGTAGATTGGCATGGCAAGGCAAGGGGTGAGGGAAGGGGTAGGATTGAATATTTCACATCTAAAATTGCATTTCTGGTTCGGGCTCGGTCGCTTTTCATCACTGCCAACACCGTGTTTGACACGGTTCTTGTTGCTGTTGTGCTGATTTTATTTGTGTTTTTACATTGTTAGGAAAATTATTAACATTGTTGTTGTTGGAATAAGCAACTGTTTAAACAGCAGGCCATTTGACGAAAAATGGTATTGACAACAATTCTTTTCAAATGCGTCTGAAAAAACCTGACGTGCACTTCATTCGGCTTCCGTGGAAACTGAATAGGAAGCCTTTGGCCAGGTTTTCCCCAAAAACCATTGATTTTGGTTCATTTTAATTTTTGCACTTTCCTGCTTACAAATCAAACCTAAAGTTGTTACCGAATCTAAAAGTGCATTAGAATGTGTACACATCAGTGAGTGAGTAAGTTACACTTGCGGTTGTATACATAAGATTAGATCATAAGAAAATAATTTAGTAAAAGGAAAGAAACGGACTTTTCCTGCCACTTCAAGAGAAAACTACTCCTAACGTTTACTCCGCACGGCATACAGTTAGGCCTTAGCAGTGTTATATTTTCTTGTATAATTATAGGTTATGATATATTTTTAATGTGCCGCTTCTCCCGTGAAAACATCAACCCACCCTCCCGTCGGCTATATGTCTCTCCCTTCCCCAACCCGCTCCCCCACCACTCATCTACGGACCGGGCTGTCAAGCTACCGGCCTACCGGGATCTTAGTTAGTGCGTCCCCGTAGTGCGAGGTTCGTCGTCCGAGTCTGGGTGAGATCCTTTCAACTAATAATTACCTACCACATTTCTGTGTTTTTCAGCTATTTGTTTTTTTTTTAGTATTTATTTTATGTTAATTCTAACATGTAGTTTTATTCCTATAACGTGCCCTCATTTTACTTGGTTATATTTTAATTGTAATTTTGACAAGCTATCAATTTTTATGATGTAGCGGTATTTTAAATATTGGTTGGAATAGTCTTAGGTTAGATCTTAAGTTAAGATATTAATTAAATGTAGTTCCTAGATTAGTGTAGTCCTCTGAAGACGGGTGGAGTTTTTAACTACCCGAAACGTTAGGAGTAGTTTTCTCCGGAAGTGGCAGGAAAAGTCCGTTTCTTTCCATTTACTAAATTGCTCTCTGCCACTATTATGAACTTTCAAACTAACAAGAAAATAATGTTTACACAGTGTTTAAGTGGACAGAAGTAACACCTAACCAACAACCAGGAAGGCCAAGGACTGTAAACAATAAGGGATAAAAAGTGGTAGGCCTAAACATTTAAGAATAAGGTAAACAAACCAGTATATATCCATGCAAAAGCTACTATAGTCACCAAACAACCGATAACAGCAAACTGAATGAAAATAACTCAACCCAAAAATAACTGTGATGTCCAATAACTTGTCGGCGACCCTGTTGTCAAGCACACATTTGTCTGTAAAGACAGCAAAACAAGCCAAAAGTGGAATTTACAAACAATACGTGTTGAAGGAGGTCAGTGGGACAGAAAATCCAGGTGAAACCACGCAGGGAGGTAAATTCGAATAAACTTCAAGTGTAGTGCTGGGGTGTCAGGAGGCGGGAGGGGATACGCTCTGCTGCAAACATACAACCCTCAAGGGGAGACTCCCGGACATTTCCCCCGCTCACAGGTCCTGGCTACAAACCGGGCTGTGAGCACGGGGCTTCAACTCACAAGAATTGAGTGAATCTTCTTGTTTACAATGAGAATGAGGATTTCAGTTCTTCTAAAAGAAATCAGGAAACCATTTTAGAAAATTGTTAAAATATTTGTACAAATTTTCCAACATGGGTTTTACAGTTCAGCGATCAAATTAGCAAAACAGATTTAAAAAACGTCTCCTTGGTACTGGTACAACCCCTGACTTTACCCTACCAAAAGGGCACACGATCTATTTTAAGTGAATAGGTAGAATAGTTTTTCGCCACCATCTTGGTCTGGCTGAATGGATTTTGTTGAACATTGTACTATAAATTGTACAATATAAATGTACCACAAATTATTGTACTATACATTTTGACAATTTGGATCAAAATTTGATCATAAATAAAGGACACTTCCGGTGGTCTGATTTTGCTGGTTAACGAACCTAACCTAGAGATTTGCAAAAGGAAAAATTTAACCAGATTTCGTGAAAAGCGGGCAAAATATTCGACCTTTAGGGTGGCTACAAGGGTCCAAAAGGGTCCTATAGTGTTTACCCCAATATATGAAATTCGCTAGGAGTCACGGTAGCGCTTCGGCTATGTTTTTGGTAGGCATAGTCCAAAGCTGCTACGACGAATGCCGTGACTCCCGGGATACTCTAGGACGTGGTGAAGTACGCAGCTAAAGGGTATTGCACCGAGGTAAAGTAGGTCGGATGTGCCGGATATGCCAGTCAAGCCGTGGGCAGGGCCGGGGTGTGGTCCTCCTGCACTATCTATAACCCGCCACACTCCCTAATGTATCCATCCACTCACGAATCTGTCCAGTGCAACATGCAAATGTAACGCTACATTGAAGAATATCGAAAATATCTCCCAAAGCCGATTGCCGGTTTTCGTTCAAATCACTAAATCACTATTTGAGATGGCGACCACTCTCATGAGGGTATTTTAAGGCAAATATGTGAGGGATGAGTGTGATGAGTGGTAGTAATGAGTTATGAGGTGGTCTTGTTACAAACTAAGGCCGACTCTTCCTTAGAATGGGTCATTAATTAATAGCCCAATGACCAATGGAAATACAAAGACTTAACGTGACTTACGAACCACGCAGGTGATGGTCTGGTATGTCTAAACGATGGTGGGAGTTGATGCGGGTATCATCAGATAATCACTGAGACTATCTGAGCCGCTTTAGATCTATATCATCCTCAAAACCTGACCTCCATGAAGCTGGATTACAGGACCACGCCACGAGTCCCAGTAAACACCTCACGATTATCTTTTACTTCCCGATCACCTTAACGCCGATGCTTTCAGAACTATTGATCTTCTGCTTGAACCTTTAAAACCTACATTTGGAGCCCTTGGCTCTTTTAAGTGTCTGCCGCAAGATTCTCGTAAGAATGCCACCAATTTCTTCAATGCTCCTGTGGAAATTTAAGGATCCAAGATCGCCGGCGTGGTGGCTGAGTCGATAGCATGCGAGACTGGGGATCTGAAGGTCGCAGGTTCGAGCCCCGCCTCAGCCACAGGCTGCATAGGCCCATGGCGGATTAACTTCAATAAAAAAATTGACGGGTTTGAAAAGCTTCATTGAGAAATTTTGACTTTAACAAGTATAGAGTCCCATAAGAAAGACAAGTAATCTGGGTTTTCAAATCAAGGTCCAATCCACACGGTTCAGAGCAGGTTCCTTACTCTTCAGTGGTCGCTACTCACATGTCTCGAGGTTCAGTACAGCTTTAGATGCTTTCCGGGACAATCCTGGAAGTGTTCACTTAAAGTGAAGGCCACTCAGAAAGAGTGAAATTTCGCTCTTTTGGGTGTTAAAACCCAGCCACTACCATTAAAGAGTGGCTCGTTTTCACTCTTTTGGGAGTGGTTTTCACTCTTACATAATTTATTTTGCTTGTTGCCCAGAGATAATTCATATAATGCTACACAACCGTTATCGACAAAACATTATCGTTTAAGTGCGCCGAGGAGATCGGGGAGAATTGTGTCTGTCATCATAGTGAAGACCAATAACTTATTCAGTATTCTTCTCTTGGAGTTGAAAGTAAAGCAGGGCATCTACAACATAAAACTAACAAGAAATTCTTTTTAATATAACAATTTTTATTAAGAAAAAAGCAGAAATGTATTTCAAATTCAGTTAAAGGTATTGTCACTGAATTGCGGTGAATGTTAACGTTCAACGTCAGTAGTTGGATAGCTAAAGCCTGCTGTATGAAATTTCTTATGGCGCCATTGTCACTCATAATCGTTGTAAACAATAAAAGATGTTAAATGTCAGTATTCAACTCCTGCTATACGTAATATACGATAAAAATAGTTAAATATCGAAATTTATTATTTATTTTAATTTAGATTAAAATACGTACTTTAGGCGAATTTTTATTCAATTGAATAATATGTACATAAATAATGAGTTGCATCCATAATTATAAACATATTTTTCATAAATGGATTCAATAAAAAGATAAATTACACTACTGCGTTTAAATGTCAAGCCTACAAAATTCTGATTTGTTTCGAAGCTGATCACTCTGCTGGCGCGGGTTCGATCCCCGCAGTCACCACTTACAATTCGTAAAGTGACTATTCGGTAACGCTAGGTAAAGGTCGAGGGTGAGTGGTAGAGGACTTGGTAGTCCTAACTTCGCATCGTTAAACAAGACAAAGTTTACCTTTTTTATCTGTAAGTATATACCTGTCATACTTCAAACTTGATATACTTATTGTACTAAATTCCTACTTATAGAACCTACTATACTTCCAAACTATAATAGGCCAGAGATAACTCTAACCTTTACCGGCAGCCCGTTGTATATATGTAAAGGAAGGGTCTGTATCTAGCGAAGGGAACGGTGCTTAAAGGGAGCGATACGACTATATGGCTCGGGAGGACCCTCTCCTCCCCCGAAATGTCCCCTCTTGACCCAGTTTTTGAGTGCTGTCTCGTTTCTGCTTGTTTATTCTATCGTTAACTCCTGCCGGCCCTTTTATACTGCGACTTTAACCATGATTTAAGGAGTGTTTAAGGAGTGAACTTCGCTTATAGGGACTTTGTTATAAGCTAAAGCCTATTCAATGGAATTAATTTTTTTAGTATAGTATGCAAGACTACGCGGGTTAAAAAGAATGTGGCTAAACAGGGATACAGATTTTTTCCTTTTGATTCATTGATGTTTTTAAAAAGAAATCCCGTAAAGAGACAAAACAATGCACCACTATGCAACTAAAACTACAGATTCACGACTAGCAACAACTGAAAAATCTCATCCTCTCGTAAGCAATAACTACTAAAAATGTCCATTATTGGTAATTTCTGTTGATTTTTAAATAAACATATACATGTTTAAATAAACACCTAACTAATTCCAAAACAATCAAAATTTATATTTTAATACAAATTTCTGATATCAGTAATGGTTTTGAACAACTAAACCCTAAAGTAAACACCTACAGGTTTATATTACTTGACCCTAAATAATAGTACAAATTATACAAAAAATCAAAACAATTCACGGCATACTACCATAACCCTTGAACCTGCTACAAACCCGGGGATGAATTACAAACCGGAAGCAAATCGAGCTCATTTCGCGGTTGTTCAGAGACCAATCACGCGATGAGTTAATTAAGCCTCTAATTTCAACATGAGTTCTGTAATTAAAGCCAACACGGCGTACAATCCATCTAGTGCTTCGGTGACGTCATTCTACTATGTCGGTGACGTCAATATACTGTGTTGGTGACGTCACTGTTTTGGTGACGTCAATATACTGTTTTGGTGACGTCCATCTACTGCTTCGATGACGTCAATCTACTGTGACGGTGACGTAATTTTACCGCTTTGATGACGTCAATCTACTGCTATGGTGATGTTAAAATGTGTTTTTGGGGACGTCAATCTACTGTTTTGGTGACGTCAATACTGTTTTGGTGACGTCAATCTACGGTTTTGGTGACGTCAATGAACTGTTTTGGTGACGTCAATCTACTGTTTCAATGACGTCAATATAGCGTTTTGCTTCCCAACACCTCCCGAGTCAAATGATAAAACTCTATACAGAAAGTAAAAAGGTAAAGTTTTTCTTGTTTAACGAGGCGAACTTAGAACTACAAAGTCCTCTACCACTCAACCTCGACCTTTACCTGGCGCTACCGTACAGTCACACTAAAAATGTAAGTGGTGACTGTGGATATAGTGTATGCAGGAATTTCGTCTAATTCAAAATAGATAAATGAAAACTTGTTCTGTTTTATGGAAATTCGCTAAGATTCACCGTAGCGCTTGTGGCTATGTCGGCTACGTTAAACTTATTTGAATTGAAACGTCGTTTTCTTTTGTCCACTAAAAACCAATAGAAAACGTCCGTAATAATATTTCAACTTGAGATATAACAGCTGTTGAAACTCTTCCTTCGCCCACATTTCATTCTCTAAGCACGAGTGAACCGTGAATCTAAAACTTGACACGTTACAAACAAGATGAATTCATCATCCGCACAGCAATCAGAAAAGTAATTTAAGCTTTGCAAATCATAACAACCCCCTTCCCCCTCCCCTTGCGCTCCATCCACCCCTACACTGCTCAGAGCTACCAACTATCCGACGCTGCGTTTCCCCTCTTGCATCTCCCGCGATTTTTACGTCCTATTTTGGAAAAATGCGCGGCGACGCTTCAATGCCAGGATTTACGGCGGCTTGATTATCCGTCTAAAATAAATTTTACGTCAATAAACATACTATATTTGGAAACTAGGAGTTTTCAAAACGCCCAGAGTTTCTTTTCAACATTACGCGTTTTAATTGTACGAAATAAAGTTGAAAACTTTGTTAATTTAAAAGTTAAAATAATACATTTTATGTGTTTAAAAATACTTTTATAAAATACATTTAGAACATAAAACCCTCACCCCACACAAGTATGCACGTTTCATAAGCAACAAGATAGGTATCAGAGTAGTTCTACGTCAGAATTCAGACCCTTGTGTTTGTTTAAAGGGTGAGGGAGGCTGTTTCCATTCAATATAGAGAAGGACCGGGACAAGCAAAGAGACGGAATTGGCTACACTCGACAACATCTGGGTCAACAGAAGGAATAATATGTTGGAAAAACTTCAGAGAATCGAGAAACATGTCATTGCATTAGCTCACTCACTTTCACACAAGACTCATGATTTTGACTAACTGGAATATTTATGATTTTATCTCACAAAATTAAGTCTTTTAGCTTAATTACATTCATATATTATATGATAGTATAATATTAAAAATTAAATAAATTATCTGATTTGCAAAAACCGTTAGTATACACGCCCTGAATTTATAATGTATAACTAGCGAAGCCCCCAGACCCCCACTTCGGCCTGCAGCCTCAGTTCCGTTCGCTTCGCTCACGGTTCTGCTTCGGCCACTCGGTTTGGGTATTCACTTCGCTAATTACTATACATTTCAGTTAAGGTATTTCCTTGAGAGTTGAAACTTATACACTGTTATTGTTATTATTTGTTGATGATTACATTTACAGCAGCTGGGCATTTTTAATACTTTGCCCATATGTTTTATCTCAAGCAAATTTAAATTCTTAACAGTGCCAAAAAATCGTTTGTCCACGCATAACTTCTCTTAGATGTAACTAAATATGTCGAATGATATCTCTAATGAAAGAGCATGATTCACTTAGACCAAAACGAACAATTTATCTCAATTAGAACCTGAGATATGACAGGACAAAGCTAAGAAAAATGGAAAGAAACCCTTTTTTGATTATAACTTGAGAAGGGCGAAAGTTAAGCGATTTTTGATGTTTGATGATGAATCTATGCATAAATACCTTTCATTCAAAAACAAACAAAGAAGAAAATCGGTCTGATAGAACGGTCGTGCTGACTGCTATTCGATTTTCATCAAATCATTTAATATATAGATTTGTTTGTAGGAACCTCCAAACAGGCTAGCCCTAGAGGCCTAAATTTTCTTGAATAATGTACTCTAACAATACAATATTAAGTTTGGTTATTTTTTATTTATGCTTTAGGATACTTGCGTAGAAAATAGTTAAGTAAAAGTAATGTTTTGTTGTTAGTCATTAGTTATGTATAGGCTGTACGCATCATTTGTGGTTACATTAGGGTTTAATTACGTATTGAGTTTTTCTTCGTCTCCTGTGCTCACTTCTCCGGTCCTTGGTTATTCATAATCAATACGGGCTGGCGAAAAGCCGGCTATCTTTGTTTACGGGCGTCTGTGTTAGCGTCCAGCCCAGGAACGCTTGGGTGCCTTGGTCCGGGTTGAGCTCGGAAAGACGTTTATGATTCATAACAATACTTTTGAGAAAACCCTCGCATTAAAAAGGTTATTGGTCTTGAAAACTATATATACAATTTTGTAGAGGAGGTCCACGCCCTTCTCATATCAAGGTGTATGTACAATACATGGATGAATACTAACTACCATATAAACCCGATGTACATTAAGATTAACTTAGTCCCCAGAGTGCAATCCAGTTACCGACAAATTAACGACAGTACCCTCATCCTACACGGGGGTGACGGGGGTGGAATACCCCCTCCTCCCCGCACAGTAAAGGCAAGCCATGGACGGTAAAGTTAATTGAATTGAACACCCTCGCTAAAGACCTGCCACCGATGTTGTTTCCCGTTTTGCATATATTTTCGCAAAAAGGTAAACGAAAGAAAGGGTATTACTTTTTTATCTGAAGGTATTTATTATTCATACGCTCAGAATTTAAAGTTATTCAATCTGTATTCATTAACCAAGGGAGGAAAGGTTGCTTACTTTTTTGGACTGAATGAATTACTAAAAAAGAGCGTGGATAAATTACAAAGGAGGTGATGTGATTGAAAAGCTTCGAACGGGAAAACTATTTTTTCATTGTTCTTTCAAAAGGAAAACTGTGTTTTAATTACTCTTAGTTAAATAAAGGAAACATTTGTTTTCAATTGTTTTTAAAATAAGGAAAACTATGAAGTCTTGTACGTAGAATTTCAATGGCAGCTCTTCCCTTGTATAGTATTTATTGTAACTGTACGTAAAGTATGTATTTATGTTAATTATAACTAAAATCATATTACTTTTGTTTTGAAATGGAATAGATTTTGAATTTTAGGAAAAAGTTATTAATTTATTGCGTAGAACGAAACGTGTAAGTTTATATAACAGGGCGATCTTTAAAGTTAAAGGTCAGTTTTGGGATATGTTCCTATTAAATAAGAGATCACTTATGAATTTCAAATATGTGAAGATATTGATGACTTAATGATTAAATCTTGACAATAGCCGACTTTTTATGGTCTTAATTAGCGTACAAGACAAGTTAAGTATTCTATATGTTAAACGAGGTAGTTATGGTATAAGATGATCAAGAGACTCAGTTTCTATATCACTCAACCTTTGTGTAATAAGAAATCCACTGGGATTCACGGTAGCACCTGTCGGATATGTTTGAATGTCTTATTAAACGTGTTTTCAATTTGAACATAGATCCCTTTGTTCTGGTCTTACATTTACTGCGCAAAGTACAAGTGAACAAACCACGACAATTTCTAGCTCTAGCTAACGTATTTAAAAGAAATGGTAAAGTTTGTCTTGATTAACGATGCGAAGTTAGGACTACAAAGCCCTCTCTACCACTCAACCTTTACCTAGCGTTACCGTATAGTCACATTACAAATGTAAGTGGTAACTGCGGGGATCGAACCCGCGCCAGCAGAGCGATCAGCTCCGGAGTCGCGCACGAATCCAACCACCACGGGTCCACTCAATATTTATGAGACAGGTCTTTTTTAATTTTGGAAGTATAAACAACGAAACTCCAGTAGTTGCTTAACCGACATCCCTTTATATGGCTGTTTTACCTGAGTTTGTCTGTAGCACAACATATCTTGCAAAAGCAAAAAACATTTACCCAAGCCGAACTATACATCGAAACTAACTACTAGCAACGAAAATACGCAAAGAAAACGGAAAAACAAACGGGAGTCTTCTTGAGGCTCAAGAAGTGAAAAGCAGTCAGGGGGTAAAACCTCCCTTGGGAACAATCTGCAGCAGCTGATGAATGGATGGTTGTGGCAGAGGGGGAACTTCAGAGAGAGAAGGAGGAGGGAAGTAGAAATGTGAGGAGATAAGGAGTTTCCAGTACAGTCTCAAGATTAGAACTACTTTACAAGCAGAATCAGTGGACAAGGAACAACAGTGAGTATAATTTCATTCTGCACTGCATGGGTTAAGACTTTGCTTTAGGTACTGTTAATTGACTGGGACTCGTGGAGTGGTCCTGTAATCCAGCTTCATGGAGGTCAGGTTTTGAGGATGATATAGGTCTAAAGCGGCTCAGATAGTCTCAGTGATCATCTGATGATACCCGCATCAACTCCCACCATCGTTTAGACATATCAGACCATCACCTGCGTGGTTCGGAAGTCACGTTAAGCCGTTAGTCCTTGTATTGCCATTGGTCATTGGGCTATTAATTAATGACCCATTCTAAGGAAGAGTCGGCCTTAGTTTGTAACAAGACTACACCTCATAACTCATTACTACCACTCATCACACTCATCCTTCACCACATATTTGCCTTAAAATACCCTCATGAGAGTGGTCGGCATCTCAAATAGTGATATAGTGTTAAACTGTCCTCTACATTTTGGCAACATTATAATATATTTCACGCAAGAACAACGAGTTGCTTACTTGAAGCTTATTTTGATAATAAAAGTTACCCCAGTTATGCTGCAAAGTTTAAGTTATTATACCTTTTGGTTCTAACCAGGTAAGAAATAATTTTGCTCCAATAAATGAACATTTCTACTCCCAATATAAATGTTAAAATCTTGCCTCAAGGCGGACAAGCTCGTGCAAGACCTTTTGGCAAGAAACGCTTGAACGAGCAGCAGTTAATGAAATCTTCTTGAATAATTATTCAATTCATTTGTTGCAAAACTCTTTCACCTGCCTTAACCGGAACTCTTTATTCTCGTTCACAATTTGTTATGTAGATTTGTCTGAATACACAGCGATAAGACGGTTTATTGTTGTTGTAGACAGTTTTATTGTTGGCTGGTTGTAAAACGTTTTGAAGTCGAGCGTGGGCAATCTTGACTACTTCTTGTCGTGATTTCATGTTTATAATTTGTGTTTGGTCTTTTAATAGAGTTGGAGCTAAGTTAATAGTTTCGAAGAATACATTTTTAGTTTATACATGATATCATTTGTAAATAAATTTCTTTCATTTTCTCTTCTTTCTTGAGAAAGTTTGTTTAAAGCAAAATATAGAGATCATTAATATCTAAGGCTTCCGGTTTACACCGCGTCACAGTTGAAATACAAATACTGCTAAACGTTTCGACCTCGCTGTGGAGAGTCATCCTCAGTAGCTGGTTGACTGGCTGAGACTGGCCGTGGCGTCTCTCTTCAAGCGGTGGGTGGGGCTGTCACCTGATTGGTCGAGGTATGGAGCTTGTTGCTCGTTGTCGAACTGGATTGGCTGGTTTCAATAGGACTCTGAAGAACTGGCTGCCAGCTTGATAATTTTATGAATTATGCTGTTCTTTGTTAAAGTTGTCTTAAGGTTTGATTATTTCTATAGTTTCTCTAATTTTCCTTGGATATGCTACTGAGGATGACTCTTCAGCGAGGTCGAAACGTTTAGCAGTATTTGTATTTCAACTGTGACGCGGCCTTAGATAATGATGACACCGGCCGCGAAAGCTTAAGAATTAAGAAAATATAGAGATGTTTCTTCCTTCTCTCATACGTATTCTATTTGTATTACATGAAAGTTGTAATTGCTGCGTATAAAGTTGTACTTGATCTGATTCTAGTTATAAATTTCTACCTTTAATATATCTGAATTTGTATAAACGCTAATTAGGTTAGATTCGGTTCGGTCTGCACACTTTGTCTTCAAATTTCTCTAGTTATAAATTAGCTTGTATGCAAATTAAGATCCATATTTTTCTACTGAATCTCTTGAACCAGTGACAGCACTCAAGACACTTAGCTAATTCTCTAGGTTTCAACTCTTGAACTCCCGTATTTTGGACGGAGTGTCAAACGCTTTGTGGCTCTGTAACTGCTGGGATAGCCGACGATGATCTCGTGAGAGGTTGACTGTAAGCTAAGCAGTGTTTGGGTGCTCGGGTCAAAATAAACTCAATGAAGTGTGACTGTAACACGAGCCGCAGGCCAACATATCATTTTAAATCATCTGGGCGCAGGACAAATCGCGACGACTGGGGAAAAATGAAATTGATATTGTTTATGCACGGTTATTCTGTTTCGACCACCGAGTAAATTTTCCAACACTAACAGGACTATCATTCCTGAAGGATCCGACAACAACCGTTTGAATAACTTACCACCAGATTGAAACTCTTGTCCACGTCTTGGGATTCTGTCAGGTGAGCGAAACTCTAAGAAACACAACATCAGAAGTCTAATAGCCAACAGTCTGGGACAACACAATTTCAAAGTACATGGATTAGCAGAAACGAAGACATAATTTGCATTAAACATTCTATTAGAACCATTTTAGATCCGACTTGAAGCCGACCAAAATCAACTTTTCAAAATTAATGAAAAAAGTCCAAATCTATGAGGGCACATCCAAAATTTTTAAAATCCAAATACAGCCTTGAAAGAATTAAAAATGTCGTATACTCTTATTCATAAAAACCCATGAATAAAACTAAAAACTATAACTCTACAAATTGTAAGAGTATTGACTACAGGGATCGAACCCGCACCACAGAGTGATGAGCTCGACCTTTACCTAGCATTACCGTAAGTCACTCTACAAATTGTAAGTGATGGGGATCGAACCCGCGCCACAGAGTGATGAGCTCGACCTTTACCTAGCGTTACCGTGTAGTCCTCCACAAATATTAATCCGCCACTGTTCCGTAATAATATTCCAAACCAGCGTCAACATCGAACAAGGATATCAAACACTAAACATGAACATGTAAGGGAATAGCACGGCGTAGTTTTGCCAGTCTACTCAAGTTTAACAACGGCGCTGGTTTATAGCTTGTGATTGTTCTTACTCGGTCAAGCGTGGCTTCTGTTTCTGGCTGCTGTATGAAGGAAACTGTCTGAGATTATACCTTCTGCAACTTCACGTCTTTCCTTTCGTAAACATCCATAATCGCTTTTTCGGGACAAACACAAGGACGTCAAAATACAGGGTAAGGCAAAAGTGTGGAAACGCCTTTATAACTTTTTAACCAGTTTTTCCAGCGAAACCGAACTCGGTACATTGTATTAGAGGAACCAAAAGTACCTTTTAATGCTTACTGACACTTTGCCCCAGTTTTAAAATGGGGCATTGGGGTAGCCCCATAATTTTCATAGGAAAGCCCGTCGAGTGACACCTCCTTTTGAAGGTCTTAGAAAATATTGACGAATGTTGATAATTAGAAGTCTCTAGCTTAACGAAGAAATTGCGTTGTTTTTAAGTTACAGAGTTTTAAGTCTACCCCCCACGACAGTTTCAAATGTTTGACAGCTCGATATAACTTTTATCTAATCTTTAACCTAACTACAAAACTGTGAAACATACTGTCCTGTTCGTCTACTGCAGAAGGTTCCGAGTGATGTGAACTGTACAATTCTACAGTCTACACGCAGGCACAACTGTCTAGCGCCAGTGGAAGGTTGCACTGTATTTACGACTGTTTTGGGACAGGTTATTTATTCACTTCGCTTCTTACTTTCCGCTTTTGGCTTTACCGTTATCCCAACTCCTCGTCGCACTCTGTACAATTTGGATCAAAACTACATTATTATAGGTTTATAGGGAATTTCAATACGATTTGACTGGGGCTCGTGGCGTTGTCCTGTAATCCAGCTTCATGGAGGTCAGGTTTTGAGGATGATATAGGTCTAAATCGGCTCAGATAGTCTCAGTGATCATCTGATGATACCCGCATCAACTCCCACCATCGTTTAGACATACCAGACCATCACCTGCGTGGTTCGGAAGTCACGTTAAGCCGTTGGTCCTTGTGTTTCCATTGGTCATTGGGCTATTAATTAATGACCCATTCTAAGGAAGAGTCGGCCTTAGTTTGTAACAAGACTACACCTCATAACTCATTACTACCACTCATCACACTCATCCTTCACCACATATTTGCCTTAAAATACCCTCATGAGAGTGGTCGGCATCTCAAATAGTGATTTAGTGATTCAATTAATTGCAATAAACCACGAAATGTCGCAGTACAAAGCACAAGGCAGAAGGTATTTCGTTGATTTTTGGTTCATATATTGGATACGGCGACATAAAATTGTTTGCCTAGTTCCATCAAAACGCAATTTGTAGAGCATAACCCCACTGTGAGAAAAACGACCTAGCTAAAGGGCATTTCCGCTGTAAACTATCCCCCGGTTACAAGAAATTCGCTAAAATTCACGAAAGCAACACGCGTCGGCAAAAGTGACTAGATACCAAATCACAAAGTTCAACCACCACAAAATTTGTCAAAACTCGAACCTAACAATTAAACAAAGTATGTACAATCATGATCAATCACCCTTCTTCAGACGAAAGTTGATTGATCCTTACATACGACAGCAATTTACCACTCTAAGCACTCCCAGGCCGGCGATATGGGGGAAATGACTTCACAAATCAACCCAAATTGCTGCCCCGTTCTCGTAGATAAGTTTTAACGTCAATCCAACCTTTTGGAAACTTGCCTCTTTTTCAGACAACGATGCGACCTCGTAAGAGGAAGTGATACGTACTCTTAAAAATGCAAGGGCAGGGAACTACCAAGCTGGGAGACACAGAATGATAGCTAATGAACGTTTGCTCTCACAGGAGTTCAGCTCGTCAACAGGTTGCCAAATTCGATAAAAAATGCAACTATGTCAAAGGTATTCCAAACTCACCCAAAACATTTTGGTTGTAGAAGCTTTTTATGATAAAAACAAGTTATGGCACACGACTGGGGCTCTGCGTAAACAAACTACATAACAAGATGCTACACTTGAAAAATATCGAACCAATGAGAATAATGTAAATTATACTGTATGTTTTGATGTGTGTTTTCAATGGGTATGAATGCTACATTTTAAACACTGAATACAGTACGATGACAGGTTGAGTTTTAAATGACCCCCTTAACTTTTGAAAAAGGAAATATTTTTAAATCCCATTAGGGACCCGGGGCTAAATCTTTAAATACAACCCCCACCTAATCTAAAAGAAAGAAGATTTCAACAACAATTTTTACGACGAAAGGTATTTATCTTGTCTCGTTTTTTGTAATACCAATTTAAAGATGACACAAAAATCAAGTTTAAAATGCTACATTTCACATAAACAATTTTGTTATGACAAATTTTCTTCAAAAGGGTTCCCAAGAAAAATTTGTCATTCAAAAAAATTGGTTGTGAAATGTGGCATTTAAAACCTGATTTCTTGCAATCTTTAAATAGGTATTACTAAAAAACGAGTTGGGATAAAACATTTTCTCTCCATCGTTGAATTTGTATTAAAATTTCCTTTCTTTGAGGTGCCACAAAGAGGAGGTTTGTATTAAATTTGGGGGCTTCCCCTCCCTCGGTTTTTGGGTGAGGGGAGGGTTACGCAAAGTATGTCAAAACAAACTTCAGGATCCAATAAAAACACTCCATAAAGGGTTTCTAAAAATATTTTGATTTTCAAAAAGTACGCTGGGGGGACATTTAAAACTCTGTATAATTATGCAGAGTTTATTATAAATCACTGCAAACACCTCTGGATTGGATATAGTGCAACAACACATTCTCGAGTAGGGAAGAACACAAACAGCTGGAAGGGGTTGGATTGAGAAATACTCTGTGGTATCTTGTATTCACCACCTGTATATATCTCCCCCTCCCTCCTCCCCTCTCTCTGTCTACATTTACACCCTTGCCTCTATCTTCTTCACTTCCACCTATTTGTATCACTTCATTTTACATTTTATCTTAAGAGCTCACCACATTTAGGAATTCCAGGTTTTTAAACAAAGAGCACTTTTCTATTGTTTTCATGCAAATTTAATTCATTTTGTGGTAAAGTGTCATTTTAAAAAGAAGTGGCCCAACAGTTCAAATAAAGATGGCCTTATCTTGGCTATTATCTATGGAA
Organism: Matsumurasca onukii; assembly: GCA_018831715.1. NCBI lineage: Eukaryota > Metazoa > Arthropoda > Insecta > Hemiptera > Cicadellidae > Matsumurasca > Matsumurasca onukii. The sequence continues at coordinate 4,114,816 of CM032067.1, forward strand.
GTTTGCTAAAAATCAGTTAAGAGTTTAATACAAACTCTACAATTTCCGAAAAATAAACTCTTCTCAACACCAGCAATATGCTCTCAGACTACAGTCAGTCCCCCAAAACGTAAATAAAGTAAAAGATAGTTAAATCAGCAAACCAAAGTCTTCTATAAAACCAATTGTGAAAATAAAGCCCATCACTGATCAAGAACAAATAACCTAACATTGATCTCCAGAGGACGTTTAAACAAGATCATTCCATGTAACAAACAGTACTGAAATTCTGATGAACAAACTTAGTTGTAGCAAATTAGGAAATATCTATTTAAATAAAATAAGACTTTTGTCTGTAGATTGCAATAAATCCATCGGTTTTTGGTTATTTGGTGTTTATATACTTTAAAAAAATTCCGTCTGTCTCTGTAACGTTTTTAAGGCATATTGGACTGCTTATAACTCAAGATCGGTTGAAGCTATGGTGGTGAAACTTGTTTAAGGGTTTAGCCCGTTACGCAGTATGTCTTTAGATATATTTTATATCCATACAACATCCATAAAATAAATGGCGAGGGACCAAATTGGCACTGAACACGTTTTTGAGGCGTTTTGGACCGCTTATAAGTCAAAATTAGCTGAAACTATGGCGGTAAAACTTTATTTAAGGGTTAAGCTCATCATGCAGTGTGTCTTTAGCTATATTTCATATCATTATACAACACAAAATAAATAGCAAGGGACTAAAGTGGACGCTGAAAATGTTTTTATGCATTTTGGACCGGTTATAGTGAAAACGGCTGAAACTATGGTGGTGAAACCAATACAAACAATAATTTTGTTTAGGAACATTTAGATAATATAATCTTAAAAATTCAATATTTAAATCTTGTAGCGTAGCACGGGTACTGTCAGCTAATTAACACTTAGACTTAAGTTTCTCTTATATTCTTGAAACATAAATCAGCGCCAAGTTTTGACAAGACTACTGTACTCAAGCGCTGAAGAATGTTAGCCTCTGACTTTGACACATTCTTGCCTCTGTCCTTTGCTCTTTACTCTCCTTGAACTCTAGAATGTTCAACATAGCTTTGCGAATACTCAATTCAAACCGAGCGAAAACAAACCAACAGGAGTAGCAACAGCCTCTAACATTCATTTCAGAAGTACGGTATAGTTTTAAACTGATTCGTATACTAGTAATGCTAAGCCGTAGTCAGGATCTTCCAAACGAAAGTTCTTGACATAGTTACACTATTTCATATTCATTCAATAAAACAAAACCTCAGATATTGGTAAAATTATCAAATACAAAATTACCAAAAAGGTAATAAATAACTAACCATAGGAGGAAAACAAAAATCTTCACTGTATTTTAAGATACCAAGCAACTGGCTAGAGAAGATATGTATTTTTCCAGGATTGTGAGAGAATGAGCAATCATAATAAAACTGTAGCTGACACTAGTCCGCTGAATAGCTTAATTTCTTGTACCGCGAGGGTAATTTACACCAGAAGTGTAATTATTATTTTTATTAAGTATCTAATTATTTTAGCAGTGTAGCCAATAAAAGATTATAACATAATCAACAGATAGTTCCTACCTTTATTCCATGTTTTTATGGTTTAATGAAGCCACACAAAATACATTTCAATAATTGCGCACAAATCAAAATACTTTTCCCAATCACGTAACTTGCCATGCAAAGAACTGATCAATAGTTTATAGGTTATGTCCGACCACAGCTGATAAACGTAAACATTAAATGAGTAATCAGTCAGCTGATTTGATAATCTTGGTCAGGGGCAATGACAGCTTAATTGCTTTCAAGATATCTCCGACTATTTTTGTTTTCATCATATAAAAAACGTTTCCTTTTTAACCTTTGATCACGTGTTTCAGTATCATTACAAAATTACGATGGTCAATTGTAAAATAAAGTACACTATTGATCGACTGAATCAATTGATTTTCAGGAAGGTGGAATTAACATCAAAACATCTAGATATAATAAATATTGTTTAGTTGTCAACTTATTTCAAAATTTGTGAAATATAAACAATTATTCATTTGAATGATTATCAAAGGAAGGAATAAATCAGCAACTTAGTTTATTTTGATTGTGGTTTTACAAGTAAATTGCATGTTTGCAAGTAATTTCAATTTTATTTTTAGTTTTGTAAATCCAAAAGACTAAATCCACACTGATATTTTGTTTTTAGTTGTGCGTATTTATACAATTCAAACCAAAATTAATCAACCCTTAACTTCTAATAAAAACCACATAGTATTTTCAACTTTAAAAATTTCATGTTGAATTTTAGTGCATAATAAAATTTCTAGTAAGTTGGTGTTGTTTCAAATTTATAGATGAGGAGGAAATTTTGAACTCTATGTGTAAAATTAGGAATCTGTATTTAAATTGGAAACCAGGATACTGGAATAGGCATAAAAACATGATGGGGTCGACTCAACATATGCAAATTAAGTTAAGTTCTTGTTAAATCCGAATTTCTTTTTGTTTAGGACAGACCAAAATGTTGTTATATCGAAATTACCAATTAACTACCATCGCCTGGACTATCCATAAAAATAACTGATTAACTGATGTTTAAATCATCTGTTCAAAAAAATAATATCTTCATCCATTCTTTTTTATCTAATAAAGGTCTCAAACTTTCTAAACAGAACACCTGCGCCAACCTTTCAAGCCCAATGGCACTCGTCTGTTGAGTTGAGGCCTAATGTCGAATATAGTATCAATCCAAATGCGGTACATTTTAAAACTCGCAGGATGGATGTACGAATATATTCATCGGCAACTCTGTCCATCTAAACCACTTGAGAAGATGACAGGATGTAAGGAGTTAGCGCCTATTGGGTGCAAGTGATTCTTAAACGGTAAAGATACCCAAGCACTTGAAACAGTACATGTCTAAGATCCCACACTGCATTAGTTTGATCGTTGTAATTTCACAAAGGTGGCTTAGAAAAGTATACACCTAAATAACTTGTCAAAGAGCATAGTTACAGCAAACACCCGAGTGATCTTTGTAAAACCAAACGTCCAAAAGAATTAACTGTTAGTCTATTTTCTACCAAGATTAAAAGCCTCCAGGGTTTGCAAACAAGCATTCTTCAACGACAATCCTCGTGGTATACAGGGTAAAACTCAGCTTCACCCCTGAAAATAGTCTGATTGTAAAATTTAGGCAGAGACTGTGAATGGTAGATGAACACGGCAGCCGCAAGAATAAAACACAACAAATACATCTACAGATAAAAACCAAAGTCCTTGCGAATTTAGGAGCAGGTTGTACACTTGTGCGTGGTTAGGTGGTTAAGAGTTGCCAATTTGACCGGTTTTTTAATAAAGACGTTTGATTTATTTTACTTTAAGGGTCGGATAGTCGAGAAACATAACCTCAAATGCACAAAAATGTTCCTAGCCACAGGACCAACAAATTAACAAACTTCAGCTGACGGTTCCAGTATCTCCAGAACTACCCTGCCGCAGTGGGCAAATCAGAGGAGAGTCACAACTATTAATATTATTGTTACATTAGTAATCATGGAAAATATGTAGGCCTACAGCTTTAAAGCTTATTGTGAGGGGATAAGATTGTACAGGAATAAGTATAAATTTGGTGGATTGAGTGGTGAAATGTTAAACTATGACTTCATATACAGTATAAGCATATTTTTGGTTTGACAAGTATTTTACATCAAAAAATTTGCTGTTATTATCTTTTGGCAGACTACTGTAGTGTGATCCAGATATATTTTTCGTGTTGAATTTTAATAATGAATATCACTTCTGATTACATTATTAACACTAAGATCTTTAGAATCCCAGACACTGCTTATTTCACCTGCGACAATGATAATTAATGAAAGATTAAGCTCATTGCTTGTTATCAACCAAACTGCAAACCTTCCACGGTCTAGGTCAGGGCTACAACTTAACCTCAAAACCGTCCAAGGTCTAGGCTAGGCCTGGTTAAAATCAAAACAAATGCCTCTACCCGTCATTTAAATTCCATAAATAAAAGTCGTGTTTCATTAATCAAAAATATCTAAGCTCTAAAGCAGAAATTTAAATTCTAAGCTTAAATTACGTTGTTAATCATTCATGTGGACAAATACAGGGCGATAGCGTGGGTGGCTGACATAATCAGAAGCGAGATAAAATGCATTCACTCACCATCCTTGATCTTTGAAGATGAATGACTCATTGATTTATCCACTTGGCAGTACATCGTTACAGGAATTCACTAACCCGTTAAATAATACAGTAATTCTCACCGAATTGAAACTAGCATTACAACAAAACACCTCAATACACAGTCACAACATACCGATCGCGAAACCGACGACAGCACTAGCAGACGCCATTGCTGCAACAAAACAGCACACAGAGAAGAAGACAGATGGGCTCCATAGAGATGTAGACACGGAGCGCAGCACTTGCCAGGCAGCTGTTACTTCATCCTTTTGCTCAGTGGCTGCGCTAACGTCGCAAGTCGATAAGTTAAAGTTTGGTTGGGCCGGTAGGGGCAGCACTTTACGGTGTCTCTGAAAGGCCCCTAGTAATAAAAAATGGGTTTTCCTCTGAAATAAATGTCAGGAACCTGAATTTGTAACTTAGTAACATATAACTTGAAATATATAAATACATTTTAAATATTTAATGTACTTAAAACTAAAATGAAAATACTACAATAATAGCTCCAAGAGTTTAGAAAATACATAACTTTTGATAGTGTTTCACACCTAAAGTTTTTGGACAAACTTAAAACTCTCGGGATGACTGGAATACTATATGATGGTTTCAGTCTTACCCTACTAATAGAAAGCAGTACGTGGAAATTGTTTATGTAAATAATCGTAATTAATTATATGAGTGGTAAATTACCTCGTCAAACAGTTTCAAATGAGTGGGGTCCTTTAATAGTAATTATTTAAGTAAGTAATTAATTTATTTATTAATATATACACAGTCCCAGACAATCAAACATGGAGCACCACAGGGTTATATATATTAGGGCCACTCCTGTTTCTGTTATATAAAATAATTGCCTAGCTTTATTTTTGATGCCCCAAAAATTGATTTGTCTATATGCTGATGACACAAATCTTTTTGCTATTAAGAATATGACTCAAATTGAAAAATTTATTTCTGATCATCTAAATTTTAGTCAACTAAATTTACTAAATCTTTGCTACCTTTTTCCAAAACTAATTATATTAATTTTAATTTGAAACTTAATGAAAACTTGCTCTACTACATTAAATTTGGATGGTGTGGAAATTAATAAAGTTGACAGTAACAAATTTCTTGGATTTCACATTAACAGATAATTATATTTGGTGAGTTAAAAAATATGTTTTTTTGGACGACAAAAAAAGCAGAGTTTAAACTGGTATTCGTTATGAAATATGAATAGGTAGGAAATTTCATGGTTATAATATTTTATATCAGTTAGATAAAGTCTCTTTCACCTTGCCTTGATTACTAACACATTCATTCTCATAACATAATGCCACTTGCCCTATTGTTATATGAATATCAAATAATAATAAAATTATTTGCACACATAGCTAATGAGCTAATCCGATTAACTTTCAAATGATAGCGTACTAGTGTTTTTGAAATCTGTATCAACAGTGGCGTAGGTAAGGCGGGGGCATCAGGGGGATATATCCCCCCCTTAGGAAACACACAGAAAATTGTAACAAATCGTTGGTCCAACTAAGCTTACGAAACGCTCATGAGTTAAGGTTTAGTTAGATTCAACGTCGCTGGATCGTCAAAAAACCGTAACCTGGAAGACAAGGGTTAACATTAAACCTAAGCGCAATATTCAAGGTTTTCGGTTGTCAAATTGAATGAAACGGAGGGCAATCTAAAATCAACAGATTCTTTCCGACCGCTCAACGATCCGAATACGCTCAATGTACACTCGTCATGGTCGTATAGTTGATGACTAAGTAAAAAACTAATGTATATTATATAATAGGTGGGTTTGGCCCTTGCAGTAGGTTAAAAAGATCTTCACAAAGTTCTGCAGCTTTCTTAAGACATTTCAGTTGTCAAATGAAAATTCTTACTTCAAGTAAAGGCCAAAACTAATAAGCAGCAAACTGCTGCAACAGTTAAACGAAATTTTGACATCAAAACTAATGGAGCAGCAAAATCCTTCATATATGCCGTTGTCAACTTGCGTTGATGTGAGTTTTCAAATTCCTCCCCCCTGGACCCCCCTTCTGCTGGGGCAGGGGTATTCCATACCCCCTTCTCCGGTACTTGAATTGTATCCCCTTGATAAAAGTCTAGCTACGCCACTGTGTATTAACTGATTAATTTGTTTTCAAGGTTTACAACGGATTGCTCATCTTCTGGTTCTACTCTTCCCTCGGAGCCATCCAGTCCAACGATGAAATGAGCCTCGGTGAGTAACATAGCCCCAAAAGTAAAATTCATGACAAAATCACAAATCTACAACGAAACCTTCACTGAACTGAACTAACTGGCTTTTTGAAAATTTAAGAACGAAAAATATTTTGAGTTGAAGGGCAGCCATCTTATTGGTAATTAAAAGCAGAAATTAGCTCTCAATGTATACAAACAAAACTCTGAAACTTCTCCTTTTCAACCATATGTAAATTATTCATAAAACACTGATACTATAAAAGTTACAGAAGAGTAGAGAAAGTAGGTCATTCTTTTCGAATAAACCTGTAATTATCTTGAAACTATTGCTAAAACTGATTAACAATGATTTGCAGTGCTGACGGTTTTGCTGTGGGTTCTCTCGTTCCTCGCGGCAGTCCACACCGCTGTCAGCCTGCTTCTTATCTACGCTGTTATCAAGGTGAATTCACAATCACTTCAATAAAACTGCCTCGTTTCATTGTGAAACGTAGATATTCTGAAACGGAATGGTTCGACAGATTGAGAAATATGTTAGCGAATGTAGCAAATAATATAGCTAACAATACAAGCCGTTAGTACATTACTACAGTTAGTACGTTAGTTTAAAAATAGATGAAACGCTTTGGGATGGAAAAATTTAACTTGTAAAAGCAACATTATCGAAGGGAAACTGAACAAAATAAATTTATTTTTCGCACACCTTTCAAACTAGCAGGAACTTAAGTCGTTTCTCAAAGCATAAGCTGGCAACAGCAAAAGCAGAGAATTTTGGCAGTAAATGCAATTTTTTACATAGCTTAAAATACAACAAGCGTATGAAATTTAAGTGGGTGAAGAACAATCTTTGTTGCTCGGAGGAATGTGTTTGACAAAATAACAAAGATTTAAAAGAGAATTCAACCAATACAGTTTACTTTGAGTTGCACCGGTTGAAGTGTTTAAACATTCAATTATTGAGTTTTTGTTCCATATTTCTAAAAGCTCCTTTGACTCATCAAGTTGTTAATTTTGTCAAATTCAACTTATAGAGGTTTCTTTCCAACGTTAAGTCAATAAGTCTTTTATTTGGCCATTAAATACAATATTTACAATAGGCTAAGTCAATAAATATTAAATACAATACAAAATAGAAATTCAAGCCATGCATAAATATTATAAAACAAAATTTCAACCTGTATAAAACAATTTGTTGTATGTTATGGAGATTTCAAAGGGATTTAGAATATCAAGTAACCAAGGAGTTTAAGCTACCGAGACTCTATTGTACCTTACCTTACCCTCCAGCGCTACAGCCCGATGTGGGCCTTGGCTTCCCTCGTGACTCTTCTCCGTTCAACTCTGTTGTTGGCCACCTGTCTCCAATTCCTAATGCCCATAGTTCTCGGATAGAATTTGGGCATAAGGATCCATCATTACTTTCCCTAGATGAGTCTCGGGGTTTCTTTGCAGTGTTTTTGACGGTGTGGGTTGTAAGCTCCAAGACCGCCTCCGTAAGGAGGGTTGTGAGTTGTTTCAGCTGTCCGGTGTCATGATTCAGCCTACTTCCTGGGACGTGCTTTACACCAACCAGGTTGCAGCTCAAAGGATCTCCCGTGACTGTAAGATCCCCTCTCACCAAGGTGGCCGGGGGTAGCTCTACACAGCTAACAAGTGAGAGTTGATGTTTAGGTGTGGACCAGTCTGCCGAACCAACCCCGCATGCAAGGTTTGGTCGGAACGGCTTGAAAGGTACTACCACTCCCTAGACACCCATTACCAGGACTTACGTCCTCCCCAGGTTAATTCCTGAGCCCTAGCCGAGACTATTGTACCACCACATTCACTCAGTCATGTTTACAACATTTTGTTTCCAGAATAAAGCAGAGTTGGTGGTGCTGTGGGTGATTGTTTACATTTCTTCGTGTCTCATTGTCTCTGGTCTGCTAACTATCGGGCTGGCCTTCCTCATGGATCGGAGGTTCCTATATATCCTTCTCTGCAATGGTAAAGTTACAAACTATCTGCCGATTGTCTGTTTTCTCGCTTATTCCCGTCTAGTTCCCAAGAGATTTGACTATTCAATAAAAATTTAAAACAATGAATTGAAAACCTAATGATTCATTCAATTACCACTGATAAAATCTTCGACACTGTAAAATTTTTGAAATTAGAAAATGTTTAAAATCAATTTTAAATGCTTTGAAATTATTATAATTTTTCAAATTATTAGGGAGTTTGTTGAATAATGTTACGCCTGGGAAGGTAGCGAATAAATGCTAAATCTATGCTGGTTTGTACGAAACAAATCGGCTAATCTAGTATTGTGGCAATGAATTTGTCTACCTTGAACTAAATTACATTTTGATAGGCAATAGTCAACATAGCCACATGTAGCCACAAGCTACGGTGAATCTTGGCAAATTTCCAACAAAACAACAATTTATAAATTTTACTTTTTTGAAATTTGCCTTACTTACTCTGTGGTTTGGATTGATTTGAAATGCATTTTTTGTACCTAAAATTATAATAATTAAAAAGACAGTTTAGTTTCCACTTGAACCAAATTTAAGCGCTTACAAATTATTACAGTAAATTAAAAAGGTCTATTTTCCAGTAAGCAGTGTTTTATAACTAAACTGTCTAAAACATTTAACACTTTTATGTTTCAGTACTTTTTGTTCCAAACATTACAATGACTCTCAAGCTGTACAAAGAAATGGTAGCAAATATGAAGAAAGAACAAATTTGACAACAAAGATCTCATCAGAACACATGAAGAATATGAGATATTTGGACTCAACTTCAAACACTATTAATTAAGCAAAATAATCTCAAGGTTTGAAAGATATACAGGGTGAGTTTTAAATGTTAATTGAAACCCACCCGCCACCCAAAAACCGGGAAAGGGCCCCCCCAAATTTTGTAAATACAAACCCACACACCTCACAAAATGGTAATTTTAACACAAATTCAACGCAACAAAAATTTATCTTGACTAGTTTTTTTGTAATATTTATTTAAAGATTATAAGAAATCAGGTTTAAAATGCCACATTTCATATAATTTTTTCAGTAACAATTTTTGAGGGAAACATTACAACGCTATAACATAATCCTGTAAAATATTTCACGCTTTGATCTAACCCCTGTAGATAAAAAAACATTTTACCAGCAACTAGTGCTTAAGTGCTAGTCAATCTGGTTTTGTTGTTCTATAATACCTACTATTTTAAGAAGTTAGATTTTGTCGGGTTTTGAGAAAATAAAGAGTTTGTAAATATGTACATTAAATTAATTTTGAGATAAATTTGAAGAGTTTAGAAATGTATTACCCTTTACAGTTATACACATTAATTAAGGGCTGTGTATGATTATTCTTGTATGTACTTTATTTAAAATGAACAAAATTTTATATTTATGTTTGAGTATTTATTGTCACCTGTTTCATTCTTAAGAAATAAAATTGTGTATCAACGCATCTATAAATGATGCTTCTTAATGGTCATTGAAGACAAGATTTCAATACAATTGTTAATCAATGGAAATTGTCTTTTAAATTAAACTATAAAGACAGACAAAGGGCAAACAGACCAGGCATTTGATTCACACCCATTTAGTTTATTACTTAATCTAAAACTCAACAAATTAACAACTAAAAAACCAAGACAGTAACAAAAAAATAAATAAACCAAGAGCACCACAGTTTAACATCAAGCCAAGTTTATTTAAAAATTAAACTAGGGATAAATAAGTTTAGAACAAAATTAATATTAACACTATAAAAATATTGACAATAAATAGTTTGATTTATTTATAAAAAAAATCTAATACTATCAGTCATTTCATAGAAATCTTACAAATATTATATTATAAAAATATAGAATAAGAAATTACATGTTCATAAAAATCGCAATATATGGGATTTGATATGGTATATCAACGTTTAGGGAATGTCTTTTAAATATTTAAACAGTTCAATTGACTTTGAATCTTGAAGGAAATATATACACATCCTATAAACTAAACAATAACAATTAAAATCTAAACCTTTTAAAGTGCAAAATCCATTTAATTTCACTTTATGTGCAAACACAATTTTATTTAATTATTTAAACGTAAACCCCAAACAAAAATGTCATATTTTGATTTCATAAAAAACAAAAGTGCGTGTGTAACAAGTACCAAAACATTTTGATTTAAAAGTTGAAACCTTTACAAAGATCAAAAATATTAAACACTATCCTAAATTCAAAGAAAAAAAACCCACCCGTAAATGTGAAATTGTGACAGAAAAAAGCATTTTACATTTACTCTGATGGTTTGATTATAAAAATACTTTGTCAATTCCTTCTTACCAAAGTTATTGTCCTGAAAAGACAAACCATTATTTATAGAAAAGGTGTACAACAAATTACGATTCAGATTTTATTATTAAAAATCAAAACCATTTTTCAAAACTTATGTTTACTAATTCGTTTCAATATATTTTAATCCTCCATCACAAAAGCAGCAAAAAGTTACACAGCTACTATAGTATTTATTTGGTCAGATGTATATTTCATTAGTAACACAAAACCCTTCAGCGTCTTAATTTCTTTTAAATTTGTATTAAAAGCCTATCGTATGGGTGGCCTTTGTTCCTGTAAACAAAATTTCAGCAAAAATGCTCCTCTCTGGTACGGTGCATTACCAGTCATAGAACCACTCCTCTAAGCGCGGATTTAGTGATCTCCTAAGCTCAAAAAGTGCCACTCGCCCTCACTGGATTTGATGAGCCATTTTCTCTTCAGTGATTCTCAGCGGGTCATCCCCCTGCGCCCGGAGTGATTCAATGACTAGCATTGTACTGTACAAGAGCCCGCCCGGGTGGGAATCGAACCCACGCTGTGACAGACAGGGGCCAACTGTCCGTCGTTATAACCACTAGACCACCGGGCTGTTTTTTTTGGGCTGTCAAATTCACACGTGAGTTGGTGTTTGGGGGGAGAGATGGTAGTTTCAATGTCCTCTGCTAGATGCCGCTAAAAAAGCCGCATCTACTCGGCAGACCCGGCGCGTTACTGTAACTGACGCCGTCCTATGTGGGCACACTAGCCGCGCGTTACTGTAACGGTTTAGGTGTAAGACGCTGAAGGGTTCAACAAAATCAATGAACCGTAAGATTGATAACATTTATTAACTTGAGATAACAAATTAATAGTTTTCACTGCCAGAGGATCGAGAAAATATAAATCAAAAGCATTTCACTAAAGAAAATAGTTAAAAACATATAACTACCCTTAGTGCAAATACACTATTGGCACTAAAGACACTTTAGCAGTTTCCTTTCACAGAATTAAGAAGACAGCCGTTTCCTTTAAACTGATAATTTCCTATTTTGCAAAGTTTCACTTTATTACACATGAAGCGGAATTGTGACAGGTTGGTATCGTGCGCGACTCCGGAGCTCATCACTCTGGTGGCTCGGGTTCGATCCCCGCAGTCACCACTTACAATTTGTAAAAAGACAACGCAGTAAGGTTGAGTGGTAGAGAGGACTTTGTAGTCCTAACTTTGCCTCGCTACACAACACAAACCTTACCTTGTTTCACTAGCGTGTGTGATGGAGGGTTAAAACTTTCTCAACACCTACATTGGGTCGATGTAATGAAGATATTGTAAGCACTAAACTCTTTTGAACCTACAGTTCACCTGACTGAGCTTGTAAACCGATAGCTTTATGTTCAAAGCAGCCCCTCTGAACGTTCAAAAGTCAAAAACATTTTTATTTATAAAAGAAACTCTTATTTTGGTCGTGGAAGCAGCAGGATATGTTGTTCAAAGAAAATTACTACAGTGGCTAAATTGAGGGAAAATATTTGGTCAAGCCCTGTAACAAAATGTTTTAACCCAAAGACTCAACGTGCCAACCTTTGTCCAATAAGGTTTTGAACAAATTATAATATAAATATTTGACAATAAAATAAATAAACGTTCATTATAACTGTGTTTTTTTATTATTACACTAAGTGTTCAAATTATAGTAGATGATGCAAAGGTGTAAAACTTTCTAAGACAGAACCAAGAACTAGAAACATATTTATTTAAAAAAGAAAAGTTGTATTTTTTAAGTAGTTTTTTTGTAGTTAGACAAATGTCACTTGAAAAAGCTTATCAGAATTAAAAGGTTTTAGGCAGTTGTTTAGGATATTTTAATTCAAGCATAAACTCATTATCTTTACATAAATGCAAGTAGTTTTTAATAAGAGGCTTTCTTATTGTCGCGAACACCTCTTTGCCAACTTAAAGTTTTAAAAACTACTTAACACACAGCCATTGACATTAAATAAATTAGGTAACATAACTTTACTTAACAGGGATATATTACAAATGGTTACTGATGATCATGTTTCCTTTTCTTTTTCGGTTCTCTTTTCATTGGTGTTTATAGACTTCAAATCTCTTTTCAACGGTTTAGCAACATGTGGCAAGCCATTTTCTAACACTTTCTCAGCTGGTAAATCTATTTTAGGATCAGAGAGATAGACTGGGGCTTTTATAAGCGATTCAATTTTGTCTTGTTTTATTTCATTACTAGGCCCAAAGCCTAAAGCCACTTTCTTTTGGGCTTTTTCTTCAATTTTATTCTCAACGGCATCTTCATCGTGTACAGGTTTAAGATCATCTGAAAACTTATTTGGTTTAAGCTTGGATTTATCGTCACATTCTTCAGTTATATTAGTTTCTAGCTTTAACTGCAATTCTTTAGCCAACAAACTAGTGTTGATATCTTGACTTACAACTGCAGACTCTTAGCAAGTGACAAATCTACAGGATGAGCATCTGGAGAAACTAATTCTTCGAGAGGTTTTTCAACCAAAATATCTGTGTCAACTTCTTTAACTTTTTGCTTTTCCAAACTTTGTATCACTGTTTTCACCGAAGCCTCTTTGTCTAAAGATTTCTTGTCTTCTTCCAAATCAACGAGCTCAACTTGTTCAATGTCACGCTTTTCACGTTGCTCTTTGATTTCATCTTGTTCAAGAATGTCTCTTCGTAAAACCTTTGAGTTAGCCTTTCCTTCGTTAGGATTTTCTACATTATCAACTATTTTCACAGATTTTACACCACCAACTCGAGGCATTGCATTCTGAATTACTATTGGAATCGGAACTCCATCTGCCATATTTCTCTTTACTATATCATCTTTAATAATATTATTAACAGAACTATCTTGCTTATCCGCTTTTTTAACTTCAAACTTCTGTTCAACAACTGGAATATTTTTAGGCAGTCCCAAATCCTTTTTTGTAAGATTCATCTCATTTATTACTTTTGGTTTGTCCAAGACTTCATTTTGTAAATTTTGGTCCCCTTCGTTTTGGTTTTTATTGACAAGTATTTCTTCTTTCTTCAACTGCATATTCTCTTCAATCAGTTTCTCTTTCTCGATTTTTATGTCTTGCAAAAGTTTCTTCTGCTCTTCCAGTAAAATTTGCTGTTTTGCTCATTTTCTTCCAATTTTTCAATCAATTTCTCTTTTTTCTTGAGGATGTCTTGTTTCTCTACTTCTTTGATCTCATCATCTTCTTTCTTCAAGGCATCATGGTTAATCACATCCTCTTTCTTCTCTGGTGTTGGGTTTTCTTGAACAACTTCAGGTTGTTTTACTTCTACTACTTTCACTTCTTTGGCGTCTTCTATCTTCTTCTCTACTGGGGACGCTTCGCTGATGACTTTTATCTCTGGAGCCTCTGGTACAGGCGGCTCTTTCCTCTTGTCAGGTTTCTCCTCCATTGGTATCACTTCTTTAGGTGGAGCTGGCGTCTCCTTGATCAAGTTTGGTAAAGCCGCTGCAAGCTGCTCTACATTTTTTATCTCCTTTAAGGTGTCGTCCTTGATTTGAGCTTGAGGAACAAATAAGCGACAAATAAATACTACAAGGTAAATCTTCCAATTAAACTAAAAAAGAGTTCCTAGCCATTTTAATCTAATATCAAATATAAAACCAAACCAAAGTGAAATGTAAGTAAGTAATGTGAAACCAAATGTACAAACAGATGTCTACTACCGTAAGAGAAGACTTCACTTGGTATTATTCTATAAATACTTTAGATTGTAGTCTCCAACTGGTTTCAAACTAGAGGTGTAATTCACCCTAATGTTGAAATTATCCCTGTGTCTTTAGGACCAATAATCCATAAAACCAGAGTTATGTAAAAGAAAAACACCGTCTACACCTACCTTTGGCATTTTCTGGAAGCAAGTGCATGGTCGGGAGAGGAGGGTTCAACTTGACGACAACTTGTTCATTTTTCACGATAGCTTCCTCTGTGGCGTACAGGTTGGCGTAGGAGCCCAGGATCATGATGAGCAGCCCCATGAAGAACAGAACCTGTCAAGGAAGGATTTTATGTTTAAAATGATACTGCAACATTTATACTGTAGTTTTTTTAATTTAGCAGAGCATAAAGTGGTCTCACTCCTAAGAGGCCCACCAAGATGTTAATTCCTGATCAGAATTACTTATTTTCCCTGCCCAGGACTTGAGACCTGGCTTGAGGGTTAAATGCCAGCGTCACAACCCCTCACCGGGCATCCACTGCTCAGATCTTCTCAACCACAACCTATAAGATGCTTCAAGGGCTGCCTTGGAAATTCTTTGTAAGAATAGGTTTGTTTGCCTTCTGCTAAGGCCAAGTTCTTTAACAAACCATATAATGATTTTACGGAAGTCCTCAGCTCCCACTTCAACTGCATAACAGTGACATTTAAACCCCTTTGTCTGATCCCGAACACAAATCAGAGTATTTATTCAATTTGGCTTCATGTTGTTTTGGGATGTTGGTATCCCAGGGGACTGTCAGTTCTATCAGAATTATTGTTTTACCTATATCGCTAATTAAGCAGCGAAGAAAACCGACTCTAACCTGCAGCCAAGCAGTCGCTCGTTGTTGTTCTTGGTGGAGAGTCTGAGGAAGAGAGCTGCCGGGATGATGATGCAGATGAGAACTCCGATGGTAGAGCCGACCAGACCCAGCACCAGCTCTATGTTGGGAATCATGATGCCAGTGACGAGCGACACAGCTACTATCAGCAACGTGATGAACTTGAACCTTGTCTCCGGGATGTGGTTGCTGGACGCCATCAGTTCATAGTGCGTCGGGATACCCTGCAAAACCACACAGAGCTAGTAACAACCAGGGGTAGGGAGCAGACGGGAATCAAGCGAGAAACACTTTTTATAGTTTTTACCAGGCTATAAATACCAAACTTTCGTTCAACTTTTGAGATTTATAGAAAACTAGCTAACCTGACAGATTTGTTCTGACCACAAAAAACATGTTTACTAAATTTATTTAATATTTATCAGCTGTATGCTTTGTATAGCGGATCCGTGGCGGATTGGTATCGCATCGATTCGATCCCGCGAGTCACCACTTACATTTGTAATGTGGCTAATAATGTGACGCTAGGTAAAGGTCGAGAGTGGTAGAGGACTTTGTAGTCCAAACTTCACCTCGTTAAACAAGACAAACTTCACCTTTTTTTACCTTTCATGCCTAGTCCACAAATAGTCAAAACTACTAAGTTTCTACTAGAGCTGTGCGGGAGCAGAATTAAACCGATCTGAACGGAGGGATTTTGCAAAAAAAATCCTGACCGGAACGGAAAAGCTGGCATATAGACATATTAAAGAAATATTAACTAAAATTGAGTCTCTTCAATCAAATTATTTTGTTTATGATCAATTGGTTGTTTGTGGCTCACGACACGTGCAACTTTAAAATCAAAATTCTCAAAGTACATCACCCACTTACCCTCACCCATTTACAATGAATAACACTGACTCACTTAGCTTCAAACATTGCACAAACAGTTGGGGAGAGTCGGGAATATGAATCACAGAAGGATACAGTGTAGTGTGTGTTTGTTGTTTCCTTATCTCATCTCCATTTACTCATTCAATGACGAATTTCAGTTGAAAAAATGTTTTTAGAGTATTTATACTAGTTTTGAATTACAGTAAATTGCAAAAGTTTTAAAACAATAAAATGCAATATTTCAAGCTAGAAGGATCTAGTACAAGTACAAAATAGATGTTTGGTTCTGTCTGAGATCGTTATCAGCCAACCTGACAATGGCTGCCGGCCTCCATTGAAAATGCACTCAGCACGGAAGTAGGGGTTGTTTACTTAAAACTGCTCAACCCCTAGTTCCTTATCTTATCTTCACCAGAAGTTCACACTCATGACAACAATACTTGGAAGTACAAAACAAAGACCAGCAGTTTTTACTTCCCCTCCCGAAATTTCGGTACTAAGGGAAGGGGATCGGGAAATGATCTCAACCCTGTCTCAGTACTGGAAATCCGGGATCCCGCACAGCTCTAGTTTCTACTGTACCTTAAGACACTAATGCGAGTCTCTGTTGACTAATAAATAGAAGTTGTCAAATAAACTTTATATCAACGTTTGGAATAAGACAAGGAAGTAGGCCTGGCTCTCTGAAACTAACACACTAAGTAAACTCTCGCTCACCAGTCACTAGAAAGAATTGTTTACTCCTGTGATCTGTTTCAAGAACCATTTTACTCCCACTGCAAAAAAACACTTTGAGTGCTTTTATTCCACGGTTCCAAGGCTGTTTTACTTGTGTGATACAATTGGAAGAGCTACTTTTTAAAACTTCTCAGCTGAATCTTTGCTAGCAGGAATAACTATAATCAAAAATATTAAAATTTTCCTGGTTAAACAAACTTGTTTCTCATTGGTACACAAAAAGGTTACCTGTGGTCTGAAATTAAAAAATGTGTATAATTCCTGCATTTTCCCAGGTAAATTTTGCCGATTTCCCGGTTTTGGAGAAAAATATTTCTAGGCTTCAACTCACATTTATATTAGAAAACCTATTGAAACGCTTTTTTCAGAATGTTATAATTACTCTTATGGCGGGGATCTGTAGACTTCCTTTAGTATCCACGAGGAAATAACGACTTTTGTTACCGTTCATGGCGATCTCTAAACTCCGTTAGCGTCTGTGACAAACATACGACTTTCGTGACCAGCTTTTCAAAATTTCCCAGTTTAGGGGCAAAATTTATGTGTATGACCTGACTTTTCTGTTTGTAGAAAATTCCTGTTGGACTCGTGTACATCTTTACCACGAGGTATCGGTTTTCCCGAAACCTCGGTAAAGTTTACTCATAGCTTCCATAACCCAGAATTCCCCAGCTTACAATAGACTCGGAGAGACAAGCTAGCTGTAACACTTGACTAAAATATGCAGTTGCTTACCCGTCGGAACAGTAAGGAATGAAGACTGGCTCTGCACGGAAATATCACCAGTGGGAAACTGACCGCGACACTCAACACAAAACCCATCTTGATCACTTCACTTGTCGGCGTTTCAGAGAAACTCAACATCAGGTTACCTGAAAACATACGGCACAAGTCAAATATTAGTTTTGCTCCATTATCAGTCAATAGACTCAAACGCTAATACCGTATATACTCGAATCTAAGGAGCACCTTATTTACCATATTTTAGGCTCTAAAATAAGGGTGCGTCTTATATGCGGGTGCTTTAGACTCTCGCACAATAGGATGAAAATATTGGATTCATTAAAAAGTTACAAAAACACTCAAAACATCGACAAAAACATTCAGGTAGGCCACGAGAGAGGTAGGAAACACAGGAACCACAATAGAGTTGCGTGATAGCTGCCTGTTTTGAAGAGTGGAATGGAAGAATAGTTGAAAAACAGAGAAAGTGACTAGAGCGGACTCAGAATTGCTTCGTTTTCTCCTTCCTTCTCTCCCACCCCCCTTGTCTGCAGGTTGGTTGGGGGAGAAGAAAGAAGAGAAGGGATGTAGTAGCACATAAGAGGGAGTTGCGCATATATTGTGAATCAAACACTAGCGCTTGGAAATATGAGTAAATCACCAGTGGCAAAAACATGAACTAACTGACCACAAAGAATAGTTCCTCGCCAGACCCCAGCCCCCAGGTGGTCCTTTCTCTACCTGCCTTCCTTATCTTCTTGTTGTTGACCCTTGCATGTTAATTTGATAATTATTTCAAACCCAATCTTTTGTGCTGCGGGAAGGGCAATGGTGGACATAGCTGGGAGGGGGAAGGCAAAGTGATGCATTCTTTGTTCTGCTTTTACCGCTTGACAGCTGCAGCTGGACATTACGTCACTGGTTGCTGAGGGTCAGGGCCTGACAAATCAGAGCCCTCTAATTTTGACATTATAAAAACGGTGTGCCTTTATATGAGGGTTTAGAGTTATTTACCGTATATTCAGGGTAAAATTATGGGTGCGTCTTTGATTCCCATACGGCTTAGACTTCAGTATATCACGGTAGTAGGTTTATTTGCTTGAAACGTGTAGTTAGTTTTCTCTTCTTTAGGTTTTTAAAATTAGTTTTTAAGATAAAATGTCCTTTTTCAGGAGTGTACAGTGGTGTACAGTTATTAGCTATACTTAAATATTTTAACCACTGACAAGATGGTTTAGATTTAGTTTTTATTGAAACCCAAAAGAGGCCCAGTCAAGTTGACTCATCATTGGGATAGACTGTAGGATTTGTTAGCTCAAAAGTATTATTAATTTAATGTAAATCCGCAAGAAAACTGGACTTTTAGTTTTTACAGGATATTTAATGGTATCAACACAGCTTGTACATTTTCTTGACCGTGTCAATCCGGTTTTATGTTGTCAACAAACTCAAACCATCCTTTCAAATTACTTATCATTTTATTTGATCTACACAAACGCCAAACCATTATCAAAAGCACTTCTCTTACATTTTGTTTCGCTGTTCACCACAAAAACTACTTTCTCTGTTACCGGAGATCACATGACTTAAAATAGAATTCGATTGTGAATAGAAATCAAAGATGTTTTTTTCACTAAAGATCTTTGAATGAAAAGTTCAAACTGATATGCTAAATAAAACGTTACAAATAAAACGTACCAGAAAACGGTTGTGCGTGCAGAAAGCCACGTATCCGAAGAACCCCATGATCATGTAAACCACGGTGCAGAGGTTGATGGCAGATTTGACAACGGCATTCATCTTTTCCACAGTAGCGTTCGGTAAGGAGTCGAATATCTCAAACAACTGGCTGAAAAATGCCAACCCAAGCTCATTCAAAATAGAGGTTGACGACTACGCCAAAGTGTGCTCTATAGAAACAAATCTTGTAATCCAACTTTTAGAGTAATACACACAACTTTATCATACTAAATTTAACAGAACCGAACTCAGATAGTGACCTGAAATTGCTGCCTAGAGATTAGAATTAGCAGGCCCGTGGCAAGTTGTTATCGTACCAACCGAGAGCTCATCACCCAATGGATTTCAATCTCCTCATGCCAGTTAAGTGACTTTGTGATGACGCTTTGAGGTTCAGAGAACTTTGTAATCCTAGCTTCGCCTCGTTAAACAAGACCAACTTTTACCTTTAGAATGTGTACTAGGGCCTGATTCTGACATGTGTAAATAACTAAATATACTTTGTTGAAATAAAAATAGTTTCAGCACTGCAGGAAATTGCTTTTGAAGTGAACCATACTTGCTTTGGTTGATGAACGACCAAGCTCTAACTTCAACACAAAATAGCTGGACAGTAAAGCCTTTTAGACGAGCTTGGCATTCCAAATCAAAATATTTATGCCTTTTAGGCCACAATCTGATTTCCTAAATCTAAATCAAAATATTATTAATCTTGTAGAGGTGCTGAATCTGGATTCAATTCAATTCTTTATTTATGGCAAAAACCATTTACATTTGTGTACATTAATTACAAGTCGGGGACAGAAAACAGAACGATAATACATTGATATACTTCATTCTTTTTATCCACAATGCCTCCGGTGATAGCATCTCTCTAGATCTCTGTCCTCACTGGTCACCCGGTACTTACGTTTGACACGACAGAGCCATGGAGAAGATCGGGATACACTGCAACAGCCCGGCCGGCCTCCACAGCACCACCTTGTCCGTCCAGTCCCACGCCACCAGGTGAGTCGTAGCTTCTCCCATCACCTACACACACACACACGACTCCTTCCTTACTAGTAGTCGTGTAAACAACAAACCTCACATTGTACTCTTTAAACCATCAAAATGTGCTTATTTTCAGTGAATTTCCGTGGGAAATAGAGCTATTAATCTCTCTCGCCAAACAGGACGAAACGTCAAGGCGGCAAAAAGAACAATGTTCAGCCGCCATCTTAGTCTGGCTGAATGGATTTTGTTTATTTTTGATAAGTAAGGCATTAACACAGTTTTTATAGCATAAAATCCAATTTTCGGAAGAAAAGCCTCAAAAGCACACACTTTCTGTGGTCCGATTTTGCCTGTTAGCAAACTTGATTTAGATGTTTACAAAAGGAATGTATGTACCAAATTTTGTGGAAATTGGACAAAAATTTGACACATGTAGCCTGGTCACAAGTATTCAAAAATGGATAAAAAAAGCACTTGTGTGCCGGTGTTACTCTTTACCTTTTACAGGAAATGTTACGCTACACACAATGCTAACATTGATACTCATGGTTATTTAAAACCTAGAAAAACTTATAAGGCTAATGGACTATAGGTTTTAGAATGTAATCTCCATAATCTTTCATGGAAATCTTCACGGTTAAATTTTAAAGTTATCACTTTTACTTTACTTGTTTTAGTATTGCAACGACTTTGATGCGCCTGAGCAATAGGTCTAGTAACTTGATAGTTAAATGTAATTTTTACTCATTACCTGTTGGTTTTAGAAAAGTCACAGGATCAAGTGCACAAAAGTTTAATTCACTGCCTTGGTTGGATGGTTAAAATATTGGTTTAGCGCAAAGTATAGACCTGATGGCCGAGATCTTAAAATACAAACAATTTTCAACATTCTGTAGTACAAATTGATACAAGGTTCAAATTACTGAGGCTCTTCTGCTTTTGCTATGCTATGCTATTTGTAAAATGCAATACACACAATATTAGTGTCTAAAGACGCCATAAACTTATTTTTTGACTTTGAATAAAAGAAGTTATGTATATCCACCAATAAATGGTTACCTTGAGGACGAGACAGATGTAGAAGGCTATCGTGGCTGCACTGATGGCTGCCAGGCTATCAACGTTCCTTAACAATCCGAGAGGCAGAACTACAAACAGCGCAATCGCTGCAACAAACACAGAACATCGCTGATAAAACACAACTACTTCTAAACTTCACATGTCAAACGATATGCGAGTTTTCAGGCGGCACCGCTTTTAAATAAAACAATAACTACAAAGATTTCATACTTTGTTACATGAAAGCCTGCATTTTAAATCATTTTCCACTGCATTAATATTGGGGCACTTATCATATCGCATTAATAGTTTTGAATTCGATGTTTAATCCGCCACTTGACAAAAAATTAAGACAGCCTTTTTTTGAACTCTGCTGGATTGCTATCGGAGGCACGTCAACAGGAAGCTCAAGTGAAGGAATACGAAGTCAAGCCGCTTAAGACTTGATGTCCTAAATGTCTGCCTGACAATTTGCCAGAAAGAATGGACATGGCATTGCTCCACAAAATGACCAACAACAACACTCTACCCCATTCAGACTGTGCACAGATTTTTCGGACAGACATCGCTTGTTTGAACTTGACTTTTCTGGGCAACTTTCCAGTCATGAACATGGGCGGACATCTTTAAACGCCCTTAACCCATTTTCTTACTATTCCTTGCTCATAATGGTTTTCTCCAGACACTGCCCTGATCTCACGATCAAACATCGACGTTTTCAGGCCTTTTGGGCAATTGAAAATTAATCTCCACAGAATTAAACTTCAGGTGACTTGACGATTGCATTTAAACGGTCACAAAGCCACGATCAGCTAAAATGGCCTACCGCGTCTGGGCGGACTAAGAGATGAGGTACAATTAATAAAAGCGTGAACCATCGTGAGCAATGCATGCCAGAATTCCAAACGGTACTTTATTTTCAAAAACACCAGATCGGCGAAAGCCACAAATGGTTGCTGAAATTCTTCTGGGTGACTAAGTAGTTAAAATACATTATCTGCTTACAGGTCAAAGGATTACAAAAAGTCCACCACCAACCACTTTTACCAAGCTGCTTCATAGAGTCACTTTTACAAATATATAGTGGAGACTACCGGGATTCAACCAGCTTTAAAGGAGTAATGAGCCCGTTCAAGACGATTCAACCCGCCATGGGTCTGCTTATTAGTTTTCAGCAGAGACCAAGCTCTCGGCATTGCCCTAGATGAAAATCTGAAATTCTACAGCCATACAGACCAAGTCTGAAAGAAGGTCTCCACGGGTTTTTTCATGTTTAGACTATCAAGTCAAACATTTAACACAGAGGTGCTCGTAAAACTTTAATGGCTACGAGCCATAAGGAAAGACAGAGCAGTCGGACGCAAAACCCTAATTTTACTAAGGAGGTTGTAAAACTGCCTCCTCATATATCCCTATCTTGCTTAAGCTGTGCCAGTGCAGGGTAGTGAAACTATGTTTGCAAACTATGTTCTTGTTCAAAGAAGGGACATTCGCACAATTTTATCTCTGCCAAGAAAACAGTCATGTAAAAATCTTTTCAAAATCCTTGACTCCATGAATCTCTCCAACATCCTTCCTTTTACTTTTATATTTCAGGTATAATCGCTAATAATATATTCCTTCGACACAAACAAAGTGAAATAACAAGTCTACATTTTAAGAAAATATATATATTTCGCCATATTACATGGCTTAATCATAGCCTAACTAACAACAACACTTTTCAGTAAATCTTAAAACCTTTACTTCCTTTTATTTTGAAAGACAAGCAGAGTTACAGGAAATTCAGAGTACACCTCAAATAGTTACAGCCAAAAATGCCTACTACAGCATTTGTGAATTTACTGGCAACTCTTCTATTGTACTTATGTGGTTTTTACTGACTAAGTTCGCATTGTTAATGATGTAACTCTTGTGTAAGTATAAAACATTTGAGCTTATGTATCAATTTTATCACCTACATAAGCACTTCTAGCTTCACCTTTTGCCTTAGGTTCAAAACCCGCACACTTACCAGTGAGTACGGAGGCTCTGATAGAGGAAGGGTTGTCGATGTTGAGGGCAGGACTGAGGATGGCAGGACCCAGGTCTCCCACCACTTATAAAAGAACGCCGATGCACGTCCCCAGCATAAACCCTATGATACTCAGCTCCACGGTCATCTTGCCGGTCGGGCCGAATGTGTGGAACGCTGCAACAGTGGTTAACATAAGTACTATGAAAATTGCAAAATAAAAACCTAACACCTCAAGTTGCTACAAGTTCTACCCAGAATCCTAGCAAATTTCGTATAATGGGGTAAAATTACACCAGAACTGCCATTTGTTACGTCTGAAACCACTCTACAAGTCACAATTTTCGCTTGACTTTCACAAAACTTAGCACAACTGTTCTATTTGTAAATCTCTAAGTTAAGTTTGTTAACCAGCAAAATCAGTCCACCGGAAGTGTCTTTTTATGCTAACAGTGGGTTTTTACGCTACAAAAACTATATTTATGATCCAATTTAAATTAAACTTGCAATACACATTTTTGTCAAAAATACGGAGCCAGACCAAGAGACGCCTTAGTCTTTTTGAAAAATATTTTTGGAGATCTCGACGGAAATCTTCTGTTAGGTTTTTTAGTAAACTGTCTTATTATGGACTGAACAACTTGAAGATTTTGTCCAGCTTTAATACTGAGCACTCAAAGGATAGTTGGACCTTAAATTCATCTGTCGTAACAAGTTTCAACCAAGTAACAAGCATGTAACAACATTATGTTCAGGAAAAGATTTATTCTGCTGATAGGGCTCTATATTCAACCTTGGAAAAGAGTTAATAACACAAGAATTAAGCTGCTCTGAATTAAGCTTAGAATTTAGCTTAAGAATTAAGCTCTCTACACTACACAGTCGGCTACTAAAAATATACCGCCAATACGAACATGAGTTCGCTTTACCTTTAGGACTAGCTTAATGATTTTTGGTATGTAGGGTTCGGTCACGAGAGTAAAACGCCATATACAAAACTTCTATCACTTCGGTTTTGCCGCTAGGGGCTAAAGTGGTGATTTTGCATGTTTTGCCGCTTTTGGAAAACGTATTTTGCCGTGAGGCCCATCCCGACGCATTACCGATACATTGATTAAGGGTGTTGACGTGACAAACATATGTGAGCTTGAGATTCGTATGCTGATTGGTTTGTCCGCTAGAGTGCGCCAAAGTCGATTTTTCAGAAATGGACCTTTCTTAGAATCTCCGCCACGGGTTGTCGTTGGTGATAGAAGCACGGGTTTGCGGCTATCGCCGGGGCGGGCGGTTTCAATCAAGTTAATTACATTGTCCTACCTAGTAACTGGACGTTTCGTAACTTGATGAAGTTAGTCAATTTTTCACATTTTATTTTTCAATTTTCAAAGCCATTTCATGTTTGGGCTGCTCATCTGTCACTATGTTATAAAGTGGTTTGTCCATATACAGGGTGTTTCAGTCCCGATATCCGAGTGAGGGGCCCTTTAGGGAGCAAAATGTTGTCGTGCAACATATTTGGCCATCAACGTTGAACCCAGGGTCCGATCACGTTGATTTTCGAGTTGTACCGTCCAAGGACCTTGGGTAACTTAAGTCTAAAAGGTGAGTTTAATATCACTCTCCCTCAAATACCCTGTCGGAAGGGTGTCATTTGTGATTTCGTGATAAGGCTTCCATAAAACCACTGACCTAAAAACTCGAAGGTTCTTCTGCGAGCTAGAGTCGCTGACTTGATGAGGTAATGGCAAGCGAGTCTGGTCATGATACTGCTCAGAATCAGCATCAGTGCAGCCAACACGACACCACACTGAAACACAACACACAAGAGAACGATTTGGGCCTACAGTTTTTTTTTTAGTGGCAATCTGAAAGATTTGCAATGGTTATTTCATACCTTGGTAGCCTGATAAGTTAAGTCTGAAATATTTTCAGCTCATATCTGAGCTTACAAATTCTTCTACTTCATGGATTTACGACTAATGGTATTTGACAACATTGAAAAACAAGGTAAAGTTTGTTTCGTTTCAAAAGGCCAAAAGTTAACACTGTAATCAAAAAGTTTGTAAAAGTAAAGTTTGTAATTATTCTCCCACACCACTTAACGGGTTTGGCTCAAACTTAATATGAAATTGTATCTAAAATTGTAAGACCATTTATATTTAGGTAAATATAATCACATAAATTTAATTTTAATACCCGTAGCGTAGCACGGGTGTCGGCTAGTTAGTACTAAAAAGGTTTTTAAAAAGACTAACTAACCTGCTTGAAACAAAACGGCATTGCAAGCACACTGACGCCGATAATGCTGTTAGCCAACGTCATCACGTGGCCTGTATTCGTCCCCATATCGAGCACTGTAGTTTTCTCCTGAAACATTCCATAAATAATATTACAGGTGTTCAAGAATTGAAAACTCAGGTTTCCAAGTTCAGTATTAGACTGTACGGAGGCTAGTTGTTGTTGTATAGTACAGTAATATCCCTCATATCCGACCGTGTACCCAACTGTTTTGTGCCGTCGATGAGTCAGAGTCCGCGCGCAATAAAGAGATAAGTGTGTAGTAGATAAGCGGTAAAAAAAATTTTGTATTGAATACAGTAATTACGATTAAGCAGCACTGTGCGTATTGAGTGTGCATTTTGTACAATACTTATGTACTGTAATTTAATGCATCATACAGCTGTGTTTGACCTGATCAAATGTGTTTTATTTCTCCTCGGTATATCCGACCTTTTGGCCGTTCCGACCACGCCCAGTCACGTGAAGGTCGGATATCAGGAGTTCCACTGTACTTATGTTTGATTTGCTGCTAGAGTTTATACCTAGTTCCAGACTAGCTTAACCTATTAGATTTATAGTGTGGCTTACTTCACAAGGTGGGAGATAAGTTAGGTGAATCTATATTATATTGATGATGGTTTTCTCATTATGTGGACTGGTAAACATAAGTGATAGGTCACACAGGCTTGCTACTTAAACTAGACTATAGCTCCAGGAACTGCAGCAACTGTTCCAACAAATATTTTAATATTAGTTATTTATTTTAATATTTATTTTATTTAGCTACGTTTGATTTTCAACTTGTATATTCAATGCTAAGGACTTAGGTCTAGCTGCGGTAACAAAATGAAGACCCACACTGTGGCAAGAGCTAATGGATTAATGTGTTCAATACAGGTGTCAACAAATTAACACTAGGGGCTTTTTCAATTGCAAGTTAGCAGCTGGTTAACTAATGTTGTTTACAGTCTGTAATGTTTACATTTTCAATCCAACGCTCAAAATTTAAATGAATTATTTCAAGATGTTTCATGCAATAAAGGTTTTTTACCATTTTTATTGAATTTAACATGTACACCTATGCTAATATAGCTAATAACCTGTAACACCAAAATGTAAAATTTTAACAGACAAAGTAAAACTTCTAAAAAACGCATTGCAAGCACACTGACGCCGATAATGCTGTTTGCCAACGCCATCACGCGCCTGTATTCGTCCCCATATTGAGCACTGTAGTTTTCTCCTGAAACATTCCATAAATAATATTACAGGTGTTCAAGAATTGAAAACTCAGGTTTTCCAGTTATTAGACTTACGGAGGCTTGTTGTTGTACAGTAAAAACCCTCATATCCGACCATCTGCCCCAACTGTCTGTACCGCCACCAGTCAGAGTCCGGCTAATAAAGGACAAGCTGCAGATAAAAGATAAACATTTTGTATTGAATACAGTAATTACGATTAAGCAGCACTGTACGTATTGAGTGTGCATTTTGTACAATATTCATGTACCTACGCTGTTTTGAATTAAAAAAAAAGCATGTTTATTGTTCGGTATATCCTACCTTTTAGCCGCTTGACCACGCCCGCCATGTGAAGGTCGGATATCGGAGTTTCGCTGTACTTATGTTTGATTTGCTACCAGAGTTTATACCTAGTTCCAGACTAGCTTCACCCATTAGATTTATAGTGTGGCTTACTTCACAAGGTGGAAGATAAGTTAGCTGAATCTATATTATATTGATGATGGTTTTCTCATTATGTGGACTGGTAAACATAAGTGATAGGTCATTGGCCAGGCTTGCTACTTAATCACTAGACTATAGCTCCAGGAACTGCAGCAACTGTTCCAACAAATATTTTAATATTAGTTATTTATTTTAATATTTATTTTATTTAGCTACGTTTGATTTTCAACTTGTATATTCAATGCTAAGGACTTAGGTCTAGCGCGTGTAACAAAATGAAGACCCACACTGTGGCAAGAGCTAATGGACTAATTATGTGTTCAATATCAGGTGTCAACAAATTAACACTTAGTGTTGTCTAAAGTAGCCTAGGCCTAATATTTTAAAATATAGGTGCAAGTCGGCCCAAATTAACTAATAATTACAGCTGGTTTTAACAGTACCTAGGAGTCACTTTCTAGAACCAAATTGATCTGATGACCAATAACCTAAAAATAGACATTAGCCTACATACAAAATCAAATGTATCACTTCTAGGATTACTGATAGTTATCGTTTTACTAAAAATGTATTACAAAAATATCACCTGTCAGAATTAAAAATCAAAAACCTGTTAACTTGTGTTAAATAATTGTATTTTATTTTCACATGACATTTGATTTTGGACTTGACAGTTGACATACACACAAACAAAACTCTCTCTTTTTTTCTGGTCTTCAAGATTTCGGATTTTTGTTTGCAGTCAGCTGTTGTCTTTTCTAGGCAAGTGTGTATTTAGCTCTACTCTCTGTGGTATTCTTTCAGACGCCATTGACTTTAAATACATTTAAAATCAATGTAGACGTCGGTAATTTATAAAAAAATTATTGTAACTATTATAACACATAATAGTTACAATTATGGATTTTCTGTCAATAATAAAATTGTAATTTAAAATATCTCGGTCAAGTTTGTTAACCAGAAAAATCGGACCAATTTAAGCCCCCGTATATTAATAATAGTATTCATTAATATACCAAAAATTATAATTTTCCTGTCCATCGTTTCAAATTGGTGGCCAAAAAGTGATTTTTTGATATTGTTATCCCATTGAGGCGGAGTATCTTTCAATGAAATTTCAAATGAAATGTGTTACCGCTTCAAGATGTGTAATAAAACTTACTGTAAAAAACATGTAAGTCTGAGGCCAAAGGCCGAAACGAGGCTGTGAGCAAAGCGAACATCCTCGTAGCGCCGTGGTAATGATCCAATATATGTCTGAGCCCTGAGGCCATAGGCCGAAACGAGGCTGCAGCGAACAACAGCTTCGCATCACACAGGATGCCGGAGGCCGAAGCGAAGCTGTGAGCGTAGCAAACGGCCTTGTAACGCCCGTGGTATTAGAACGGCTGAAGAAAGTTGAAATTAATTGTAACAAAACTGTGTAGTAACTATATAGTGGGATTACTCCGTTAAATGAGTGCTTTAATGACTCCACTATCCAATCTTGTGGTGGTAGCACACGAAACACATTGAAGAACACTGATGATAGCTCCAGCTACGGATTGTCTCAGTGTTCTTCAATGTGTTTTTATGTGTATACTACCACCTGAAGATGGGACCATTGTCCAGAAACATGTAATGGAACCCCACTCATTTGAAACTGTTTGATCAGGAATAACCGCTGTATACAAAGCAAGGTTGTGATCGGAGCGATTTGAGTAACAAATTTCATAGGAAATTCAACTGTCTTATGCAAACGGCGCTTTAGCTAAGTGTCTGCCTGGTTTTAAAAATACATTGGCCGCTCCCACACCAAGGAACAAACCGGACCCAATCTCCCATTGCCTTGCAATAATCATAATTGTAATAACTTATTGTAACCATATAGGATGCCCTTCAATTGTAGTAGGTACTTTTAGATACAAATCAATATAAACCCATAGTTTCCCATTCAGTACACCAATGATTTTAAAATAGCTAATATATAACTCATTTTCTCATGTTTATTATAGAATCGGTCTCAATTATGGTGAATAGTTCTTGTGCAAACGGGCAACAAGCTAAAGCCACCAAATTTTTCAATAGCAGGTCGTTTAAGATTTCTTACAGCTTACAATTAAATTAAAAGCCTTCGTGAAGCATAGCTGTCTTACCAAGATGTGACATCGATCTGCTTTGCAATTCTAGCCCGTAAGGCACGGATATAATAACAGGACCAGCTGTTAACTTTGTTAACAAAGTATCAACCGTTTACGACTTTGTTTGATCTTACAATACTGGATTACTATCAAGTCGAGAGAGTTTTGCAAGGTTTTTTGGGAACATGGTCATTGGATGGGCTATGTAGTCTCTGGCAAACTTAATCACATAGAAAAAAAAACAATAAAAATGTTGTCAGACACTGTATTAGCTTGAGGCTGCTATTCTAGAAGGCTTTTTCAATACGACCTTAACATAAAAAAGATGTTTAAAAGTAGTCACAAAATTGCTTGTTTACACTTTTTTTTGCAATCATAAAACAAGCCTAATAACATTTTAAAATGAAGGGCTTGGTTGTTTATAACCTTGATTATGGTGATCAATGGATATTGGTGAATGGATGATACTAAATAAATACTTTATTGTATCATAAAACTAGCTATATTATGTAGCCTGCACAACATGTCATTTGATTTTGTGACGATTGGAAAACTCGATCAACAGTTTAAAGTGTTTCTTTTGTGTTGACACCTTACGGCATCACAAAAAAATAATCGATGGTAAATAAAAAAACTGCAGGCAAATTAGAAACTAAAATTTTATTTATTTTATTAAATTATTTTGTTACTAGAATTTTAAGTTGAGCAAGGTAGTCAGTGGTTGATGACAGGCTGCTGGCTGTAGAGCCACTGGTACGTAGGGAGGAACCGGTGGGGAGGGTTAGATGCGGCAGTACAACTTGGTCAGAGGTGCTGAATCTGAGCTCCTTAAGTGCTTCCCAACCTCATTGATCGAAGAGTAAGATGAATGTCCACTCGAAGTTGATGTCTTCTTCACTGCTAACTTCGTCCAAATAGTAATTTAAATAGTTATCAATATTATAGGCGATTTTGAACAAATTAAAGCTGATGGCATAGAGCACTGCTACTGAAGGGCATTCTGAGAAACTACCACCCAAATTTGGTGGGAGAAAGTGAACAATACAATTTGAGAATTTGTTGATTACTAGGTTTTCAATTACAGCCCAAAAGCTGTACAATTGAATGTGATTAAAGCTCCAAATAAATCCAGGACCAATCGGAAGTGTAGGATTGTTTTCTCCATGGTTGGCGGTCGAATCTGTACGTAAAGTTAGGGACTGCGACCAGAAGAGAAATGTGGCTATTATATTGGTTTTCTTGTACGTCACTGCACCTTGCTCTAATAAATCCTTGTAGTTGAAATAATGTAGTCCAAAATATATCGCTGATGCCAAAACTACAGACATCAAATAAGTCATTTAATTTGAAGTAACTCAACAAAAAAATTTTGTATGATTTTGTTAGTAAACAATGTCCTTGATATCATAACACAAACAATTAAACAGGTGAGAAATAAAACTTATTTCATTTTGTGTTTGCCAGCAACTTTGAATTTTAAAATTGTTTACTTTACACATAATAAAAGAATAATTTTATAACATGGTTTTGTATTAAAATTAAATTATAATTATGAACAAAACAGTTTTTTATGAAGTTTACAAAATGTTGTCATAATTAGTGTTTATTATGAAAATCGTACGATTTGGTCACTTTTAACATATTGGCGTCGGACAAAATCCAGCATGTGGAGCCGAGGGGAAACACTGCAGCGCTTCTCTGTGCTTACACAGAATATGTTGATTTTCCCGTAGCCATGTGGTACCGCATCTACCCAACATAATATCATCTGTGGTACTGTATTCATAAATTAAATAATAACAGGTGTTGAATTCCATTTTCATGAATAATGTTATGAATGTTATAAAGTGTTTATCACATTGAAATATTATTACGGACATTTTCCTTTGTTTTTGAGTAAACAAAAAGAACACTATTAAAACGCTTGTTTTTATTTTTTAAAGCAAAACTAGAAACGTCATTTATCACTTAAGTAAGGCATCAATGAAAAGGACATAAAATTTACATAATTGGTTTTACATACAAAAAGAGTACATGAACTAGGTAATATCTAAGAAATATTTGGTACCTATATTTTATTTCCAAATATAAATTTTAGGAGGCCAACAGAGTTGCAAACTAACTTTTTTGTAATATGCAGTTTTTGTTGTTCCAAAAGTCAGGTGACATATTGTGATTTGTAGCTTATTGTAAATTTATGTTTAATAAATACTGTACTCCAATTTACCCAAAACTATCAGTTGGATAAATATAGCCCCCTCCCTCCAGCCCCTCCTTACCCAAAACCACTTCTAGTGTACTGATTATAAACATTAAAAAAACAAAAAAAACCTCACTGTTTACACTCATTACTACTCTTGCCAATATTAAAATAGCATCAATATTTTTTAAATAAAACCGACTTCTTCAAATAGCTGCCTAAGAAACAAATTGCTAACAGACTTTATAGCTTCGATACTAGTTCCTGACGGTAAACAACTTCAAATACCTATATTTAAAAGTTAAAATTGAAAATAAAACATTCTTGCCTGTTTACTGTTGACATTGTTATCCAAAAGTGATTCTATTTCCACTATTTCACTCATATGAGTTCACTTTACATCACTCACTAACAATAAATTAACACTGTTAGATTTCTCCTATTCAAGTTCCAATTGGAGAATAAAATGTTTCCCTCTGTTTTAACAGATGTTTCAGTTTCCTTATCAATGCTTATCAATCAACATCGGCCAATAGCATGTGTGTCTACTTAGTACAGTATTACCTAACCTCTATACCATCAGACTAGTGCCGCTTGATTATTGATAACAAATTGATTACTTGGTGCATTAGTTTCAGCTGCCTTTGAACTTGTGTCTGATAATGTGTTTGATATTAATTTAAAAGTCAGCATAAAAAACAACTCTGCAAAACTAACAAAAATAGTTATCATTTAGTACAGTATTAACATTTTAGTGAAGTTTTTTCTATGAGAAGGTAACGTTATATATGTATTTACTAATTTTGCTGTTAAACAGATTAAGTTATTTTTAGTTATCAACGTTAAGATTTTTAATTTAATTTTTGGTGTAATTGGGGAAAAGATGAAGCACAAGATTAAAATGTTTCAAATTTTACTTTGACAGTAAGTTGAATCTTACAAAGCAAACCCCAAAGACCAAAGTGGCATTTTTTGGAAATGTTTCTATTATTAAACTAGTGTATCGATATGTGAAAGTTTTATTTGTTACAAAATCTCTAAAAGTTACGTACATTCTGTATAGTATGCCAACAAATAGAGGAGTTTTAACAATGTTTTTTTCCTTAATGTTTTACATTTTTACACAATTCTCAAAACACTTGAAAGAATTATTGAAGATTATTTGTGCAATAAAGGTTTGCAATTTAAGGTGCAATTTTTACTTTGGAGATAATACAAAAATTATATCAAGTTTAATATCATCAAGGTCCTTGTGTATCAAAAGTATAAACTGTACAATCCTTTTCACAAAACAGTATTGATGTGTGTTTTGATGATTTATATTATTTTGTTGAATAAAATTCGACATTTATCTTAAGTTTTGATTTTTTTGCCCGAGTATTTTTGTTGAATGTACTGAGTTTTTGGTTTAATGTACTAATACAGCAACAGTTATTAGTTTGCATTTTGAACTATTTAAAACCATTTTATTCATAAATCCATGAATTTATTAACATGATATTTTGACATCTTGGTTAAATCACATTCAAGAACTCAATCGCTAAGCCTACTTACTGTCTATTGTAAACTTTGCCCCTCTTGGAGTAGAAGATGATGAGCCTGGACGGCAGGTCTGATGACAGTGAAGTAGAAGATCTCAAGGCACTCATGAAGCTGTCCGAGCAGCAGACCCAGAAGGCCTCCAGCGTTGCCCATGAACACGCTGAAGGAAGCCGTGTTTACACGAGTCAGAGAGGAGAACTGGGCTTGAGGAAAGTACACTGTCACCTGAGTAATGTCTGCGTCCAGTGACTTGTTGTACCCCTTGGCCCAACGCGGCTTCGTTTCACTCGTCACAATCGGCTGAGTGCTTGTGTGAAAGTTGAAACTCAAAGTTGAGCATAGTGGAAGGCAGAGACACTGCTGCAACTTTGCCGACGGGTCTACCAAAGAAGATTTTTCCAGGGTCTTGGAAACGCAAGATATTTTTGCATCAGTGCAATATTTATAGTTGAAAGACCCAACGAGCTTTTGTAAGTCAAAAGGAACGCACTCACAGACTTTAAGCAAGTTTGTGATGAAACACTCCATGAAGCAGCAACTGAGAATAACTTTTGAAATGCTTCAAATTTCTTTCGTCGTGAAAAAGACAGCTTCTCTGACCTAAAGGGACAGATCGCAAACCCTCTTCTGACTCTATGAGAGACGGGTCAAGCTTTAGGAAAGAAGACCACTTTCAAGTCTCCTGCCTAACGCTCCTACCCAGATCACATGAACACCATATCCACTATCTCTTCCTGAACACTGTTCTTGTTGCTCTTCCCTATTTCCCATTAGGCTCACGGTAAGTCCATATTGTTCCCCCATTTGTTCGGACCACAGTGGGTAGATTGTGTACTCTTCAATTCTATTTGGGTAACCAGTGGAAATACGCCAGTACTGAATTTTCTCATCTGAATCCTCTTTGTATCCTAGAGCCGGGTATATTTTGTGTACAGAAGATCGCCTGGGAAAGTGTTAAAGACAAAGCACTGACCACTCATTGTGATTTCTGGTTTGAACACTCTACAGCATCTATATTCATATCATTCCAAACGCAGCTTTAAAAATCTGTTCACAGGAAAGCAGCGTCAAATAAAAATCTAAAAAATGTCTCGTTTATTGTTTTGTTGTAGTTTTCAAATTCAAAATATTCTTTATTAGGACACAGCATTTTGCTGTAATACTTCAAGTCACTTTGGTCGTTTGAAGTGTTCAGATTGAAGAAAGATTTTCTGATCGGGTAAGCAGGACATATCATGATTCCGGGGAAAGGTATGTTCCATATAGGAGTGCTGATAGGATTTACTGACATTTCTACTTGGTTGTCCATCATATCCTTGTACAACACCCAAGTCTGTGTAACACTGAAGTACAAAGCACAACTGAAGATGAGAAGCCAAGAGAGTTGCTCTACTCTGGACAGTTCAGGGTTGCGCAAATATTTCAGTCCATGCAGTGATCCTTCTTTGCAATATTCGTCTAAAGCGCTCAAAAATGTTTTCCAAGAAAACCATTCTTTCCAAGGAGTCTGTTCCACTGTTTTCCCAATATTTGTGGGTTTTCTTGACTCACTTTTAAAATTTGAATC
This sequence comes from Matsumurasca onukii, assembly GCA_018831715.1. Taxonomy (NCBI): domain Eukaryota; kingdom Metazoa; phylum Arthropoda; class Insecta; order Hemiptera; family Cicadellidae; genus Matsumurasca; species Matsumurasca onukii. Next base: position 4,149,678 of record CM032067.1, read on the forward strand.
ATAGAAATACATCTTAAACTGTAACAACCCTCTACGTAATATTTTTAACGCCAACTTGGTATTTTACAAAATATTGTTATAATTTAGATACAAATATGCGTTCCACTTCTATGAGCTGCTTGGTCAATGTAAAATGGCTTTTCTACAGATCCAAGTAACCGAAACATTTTACGGTAGAGTGCATTCTAATAAAACATAATTTGGTTGCATAGAATCAATACTAAAGTAGTTGAAATCCTAGCTTTTACTCAGTAAAGTTGTACACATATTTCCTAATGTAGAAACGAATAATCCAAGGCTTTATCTTACATTTAGCCAGCAAATTTGTCTGGAAGATTTTGGGGCCAATCTTTATTGAATCATTTAAAACCTGAAGAACAAAAGTTAAATTTTAATAATTTGGTAGAATGTAAACTTTTTTTAGTTGTTCTTTTCAGACTTTTGAGATTGATGTTCATGAGACTAAATAACTTTAGTTTATGATCATCAATAAGCCTAAATCCCTATTGCTATTGCCTGAATTATTAGTCTAGATCCTTGTCGATTACCTATCACCTTCTCTGTAGCCTGAAGATCCTGATGAACTTAGAAGCTAGCTGTGGTGCTGACGACCATTTCGGTCTAAGAAGACCAACTTCAAAACACGACCACTAAACTAAACTATTACTAGAACTGTTTATATACACATAATTACACTTTTTATGTAAACTTTACATGGGAGACTCACTGAGGGGCAACGCGGGGGGATTGTATAAGGGCTGACACATAATTTTATCTGTGCTTATGTGGCACAAAGTATTAAGTGTGTAGATATTCAATATACATATAAAGATAAAGAGTTTAATATAAATATTGTAACTAACTCAATTGATTTTTCTGTCCAAAATAATCATTTTTTGTAACAAATCAAACAACATAAATGAACAAAGAACAGACCAAATTATTCAACAAAATAAAAAACTCATGTACAGTAGTTACAATAAACGTAGCAAAAAATAGATTATTCATTGTGTGACGCCGCTTATAGTTATTCTGAAATGACAATGCGAGGCTAAGTCGTTTGATTGGTCAATACAATCAAAGTGAACTTGCTTCAACGTCCATTCTGGCGTGGAAGTCATGGTAGGATGAGTTCTAACAATGCAACACATTCGAAGGTTAGTACGAGAACTCAACTGTAAATGTTAAAATGTCATGCTTTCACTTATGTACCTTATCATTTTACTAGTCTATCCATAAAAACACTGGTACATGTGAAAATTCTCTTTTATTTTGTAATAGGTGCTCATAATGTATTACTACTACACAGAATTCACTAATACACCGGGAAAACCTAAGAAGATTGATCAAACCGTGTCGGAAAAAGAAGCTCCTTGGAAAGAATGGTTTTCCTGGAAATCACTTTCTAGCGCTTTAGACGAGTATTGCAAAGAAGGATCACTGCATGGACTGAAATATTTGCGCAACCCTGAACTGTCTAGAGTAGAGCAACTCTCTTGGCTTCTCATTTTCAGTTTTGCTTTGTACTTCAGTGTGACCAAGACTTGGATGTTGTACAAGGATATGATGGACAACCAAGTAGAAATGTCAGTAAATCCTATCAGCACTCCAATATGGGACATACCCTTCCCCGGAATCATAATATGCTCTGCTATCCCTGTACGAAAGTCTTTCTTCAATCTGAATAGTTCTGATAACCTTAGTGACTGGATGTTCTACAGCAAAATGCTGTGTGCTGAAAAAGAAAACTTTGGATTTGAAAATTACAACAGGACAATCGATGAGAAGTTCTTCAAGTTTATGTACGATGCAGCTGTTCCTTGCGGGAAAGTGTTCAAAGGTTGCACTTGGAATGATGAAAGCATTGACTGTTGTTCAGTTTTCAAACCTGTGATAGGCAGAGGTGGACTATGTTTTGAATTCAACAACCTACCAGGTAGCGTTGTGTACACGAACTTCACTCCATCAATCGGAGAAAAACGAGATCTAAATGATGGGATGCATTACTGGCACATTTCTACTGGATACCCGAGTAGGATTGGAGACAACGGGAAGAAAACGTTGCCACTCTGGTCCGAGCATATGGGATCACAATATGGATTAACTGTGGAACTTATGGGAAACCAGGATGAACATCAAGAGAAGTGCTCAGGAAGTTCAAGTGAGTATACCATTCAAGTATTGACACCTGTTGAATCCCCGGAATCAGGAGTTATAGCAAAGATTGAAGCAGGTCTTCACACTTTCATTAAACTTGAACCGACTCTCATAATGTCAGAAGAAGAATTACGATCGGTTCCTGTGCACCAGAGAGGTTGTCTCTTCCATGATGAAGGAAAACTGAAGTATTTTAAAAACTGGTCCCAGTCGAGTTGTTTCTTTGACTGCTTCATCGCGAATATTCTCATGATTTGCAAGTGTGTTCCCTTCGACATGCAAAGAGCTGTGGGGGCTTTCAATTTTGGTTTCTGCACAGACAGCCAACTGCCATGCATATTTCAGACTCTTGAGAAGATTAGTTTGAGCTACAAAGTAACAGACATAATCAAATGTGACTGTGCCCCACTTTGCTCCACTCTTTCATTTGATTACCACACAAGCACTCAGCCGATTGTGACGAGTGAAACGAAGCCGCGTTGGGCCAAGGGGTACAACAAGTCACTGGACGCAGACATTACTCAGGTGACAGTGTACTTTCCTCAAGCCCAGTTCTCCTCTCTGACGTGTAAACACTTCCTTCAGCGTGTTCATGGGCAACGCTGGAGGCCTTCTGGGTCTGCTGCTCGGCTACAGCTTCATGAGTGCCTTCGAGATCTTCTACTTCGCTGTCATCAGACCTGCCGTCAGGCTCATCATCTTCTACTCCAAGAGGAAACAAGTTCAGATAGACACTAGCATATTGACAGTTGATATCGATAGACAACGCGACGAAAGTAGAGTCAGGATGCCTGAAAGAAACCAAAATTGGACTATTTGGGAGTAAATTTGGGATGTCACGTGACATACCAAAGTGTTTAGGATAAGGCAAATATTAGTGATTAGACTCTTTAGAACATCCATAAAGGATAGTTAAAGGGATTCAATTACTAAGATTTATTTATTTATTTCTAACGGCATACACTAATTTTACATGGCTCTCTAGCTCAGATATTGGAACGAATAATATATTTTAAAACACATTTCTAATCCAATATTAAATATGATTTTGGTTTGACTAGACCTTTTAGAAGCTAGGCTTCCTTCATCTGGTCTTACCACAAAATAAAATTTAATATTGGCTTAGAAGTGTGTTTTAAATTAGATTAGGAATTTTTCCAGTTGAATAACCTGGTTAAACAGTGTACAAACTGTATAAGATATAGTTATTTATTTATTTATGTATTAGGTCAGTACAATGTGTGTGTTGACTTTGATGAAATGGAATGATATGTGAAATGAGGGTGAATTACAATTTAAAATGCCAGAATGGGCTTAACCACTGGTAAATCTGGTGAAATAATGTCCATATACGTCTTATAATTTTGTCTTTCTTATTTTAATTTAGATATTGTACTTTGAATTGGCTAACTTGATTTTGAAATTACTAAATATTTTACTAATAATATACTTTTTAATAATATATGTTAAATATTCCATATATGGGAAGGTATCAGGTTCTGCAATAAACTCTGCTACAGAGTAAGGAGCCTTAATCAACAAATATTCTTTAGTTTCCTTTTGAATAAAGCCAGTTCTGGCAGTAAACGTTGATCGTTGGGCAGCTTGTTTAAAAGTTTCGCCAGCCTGCATCGTCATAAATAAGTATCTATGGATATCTTGTCTAAAAGTAGAATTTGAGTGTATCGTGAGAATGTATATCTTGGCCCTGTACTAAATTACATTTTGAAACACAAAATAATATAGTTTCAAAAATGTATTGTGGCGCTAATGTAGAATTTTTAGATTTTTAAAAATAATCTCTACGATGTCCTTGACGTCAATTTGCAAATACAGTAACTCGAATTGCCGATTAGTTGAACAAAGGCGATGATATTAAATGTGACAAAGTGTGGTTTGAATGTGCATGAAATATGACATACATGTTCAACTAATGGTAAGAAAAATTGACAATGAAAAAGTAATTTACAACTCGTTAAAGTAGAATCTTTCTGGACAAGACTCTTTCGTGGGGTCCACATTTTGATCACATTTCATCTAAACTTTCCAGGGTAATTTTTCTAATCAATGGACTGACTCATTGTATAGATCAAAATTATATTAAATCTGCATATTTTGCATACTTTCAATCAATATTTAGATACTGCATCATTTTCTATGGCAACTGTAGTAGAATAGGGGAAGTTTTAATATTGCAAAACAAGGTAATTAGGATAATGTCATATTTGCCTTTATTAGAGCATTGTGGACCTATTTGTATTAAATTACAAATACCCACAGTCATCAACATTTATATTTATGATTTGCTTTTGTACATCTTCAAAAACCCACAGTCAATCAAACACAGATCTCATGAGTACAACACTAGGAATAAACATAATGCATCCATAGATTTCTATAGATTAACCAAAACTACAAACAGTCATATTGTCACATCATTAAAAAATTTATAGTAAGTTAATAGACCTGATAGCATCACCTTAGGGCATCACAAAAATAAATCGATGGTAAATAAAACTGCAGGTTAAAATTAGAAACTAAAATTTTATTTATATTGAACATTTTATTAAATTATTTTGTCACTAGAATTTTAAGTTGAGCAAGGTAGTCAGTGGTTGATGACAGGGCTGCTGGCTGTAGAGCGACTACGGTCGTGGGAGGAACCGAGGAGGGTGTTTTTCGTGCGGTACAACTTCGGAGTCAGAGGTGCCTGAATCTGGGCTCCTTGAGAAGTGCTTCCCAACCCTCCTTCATTGGACGAAGAGTAAGATGAATGTCCACTGATGTTGATGTCTTCTTCACTGCTAACTTCGTCCAAATAGTAATTTAAATAGATATCAATATTATAGGCAATTTTGAACAAATTAAAGCTGATGGCATAGAGCACTGCTACTGAAGTGTATTCTGAGAAACTACCACCCAAATTTGGTGGGAGAAAGTGAACAATACAATTTGAGAATTTGTTGATTACTAGGTTTTCAATTACAGCCCAAAAGCTGTGGGCCAATTCGAATGTGATTATAGATCAAAATTATATTAAATCTGCATATTTTGCATACTTTCAATCAATATTTAGATACTGCATCATTTTCTATGGCAACTGTAGTAGAATGGGAAGTTTTAATATTGCAAAACAAGGTAATTAGGATAATGTCATATTTGCCTTTATTAGAGCATTGTGGACCTATTTGTATTAAATTACAAATACCCACAGTCATCAACATTTATATTTATGATTTGCTTTTGTACATCTTCAAAAACCCACAGTCAATCAAACACAGATCTCATGAGTATAACACTAGGAATAAACATAATGCATCAATAGATTTCTATAGATTAACCAAAACTACAAACAGTCATATTGTCACATCATTAAAATTTATAGTAAGTTAATAGACCTGATAGCTAAATATCCAGTAAATTCATTTAAAACTAAATTCTATAACTGGCTTTTAAATAACCCTTTTTATTCCTTAAATGAGTTTTTCTGTTTATCAGATATTAATTTTTAGAACTTTCAACCTAGTGTCTCATCATGGGATCTTTTTCTAATGAATGTATAATTTTATTTAGTTGTACAATTCTTGATCCTAGTTGGTTGTTACTTGTTAGTATACAAATTTGACGTAAGATATTTGACTTTGTCAGCCTTGGCTGTAATTTGACTTTGTCAATGCTTTGTAAGTTTTACGACGGTAAACGATTAATTATTTATTTAAATTACACAGTGAGTTTTAAATGTCCCCCCACCTTCAATTTTGAAAAAGGAAACATTTTTAAACCCCTTTGGGGGATGTTTTTATAGGATTTGAAAGTTTGTTTGGACATACTTTGCGTCACCCCCAACCCAAAATCTGGGGTTAGAGCCCAAATTTTTTAAAAACACAAATCCCCTTTGTAGCATTTTAAAAGAAAGAAAAATTTCAACACAAACAACGCAAAGAAAATGTTTTATCTCTACTTGTTTTTGTAATACTCATTTAAAGGTAACAAGAAATCAGGTTCAAAATGCCACATTTCACATACATTTTTTTTAATGTCAAATATTTTTCATAATACTCTATGGGATTATGTTATGGGGTTGTGACGATTCCAGTGAGGATTTTCAAGTATCCGTTGAGATTTTTAAAATACCGTTATTTTGAAATGAATTTAGTTATAGAAATGACATTTTTGTACTTATTCTACCTATTAAGGTACACATTTATACAAAATTTCAAATTTCTACCTTCAATAAGTTTTGTGTCATAAAATAGTTTGTAAAAATACATACAGACAAAAAAGTAGGCACTGTAGACCCATGTTTATATTGTGAAATTGTTTCTCTCAACCTAAGAAAGAATCTTATATGAATTTTTCCAGAGAGTTCCGGGATACCCTGTATGTTTGATGTTACCTGTAAATATACCAACAGTCACAAAATTCAGTTGAATCATTTCAAAATGAACGCCGAAAACTGATTTACGCTTTAACTACTGAATAAATAGTCGGAATTTATTGAAACAAATGTTCCTTTCACGATATGTATTGAATTTTCAGTATATGAGCACGATAAGTTGAGACCGAAGGCCGAAGCAAGGCTGTTATGTTTAGAATAGCACAATGCAAGTGAGTTACCCTCAACTCATTGTTAGATGTTCTTAAGACTTAATTAAATTATTTACCAAGCCAGTTATGTGGAACAACCATTTGATTAGATTCACAAACACTAACTACTTTGTTTACAGTCTTTTGTAAACATTAAATATATAACATATGATTCATTATTAAGTATTACTTGAAACTCATATGTAACACTCATGCCACTGGCGCTTTGGGTTTGCTCCTTTTAAACTTCGAGCTTTCGATTTGTGACTAGATCCTACGTCAAGGAACACGACAGTAAACATTACTGTTATCTTACAGGTGTTATATGAAGTGTACAAGGAAATAACCGGAAGTAATACCTTCTAACTAAATGCCCACACAACAACTGCCAATAGTGAGACATGAGTCACTTAGTGTTGATAAGAGCCTATCACTTACTCCCTAGATAAACCACATGCACTTCTACATTGCAGAACCGGGTAAGTAGAAGCAATGTATTATTTACATTCAGGGCACTACACGAACAGACAATTAAATAATCATCTTCCGTAAAGAGATTCAGAGTTGAAACATTCTTGTTCATTGGTGGTGGACCACTTTTATTTAATGATATACTAAAGCGTTAAAATTTATTCTACTACTAAGAATCTGTGGCATTTCATACATATTTAAAACAGATACCAGTTTGAAAATCAGGGAATGTTTCAACTTTTTGAGCAGAGAATTTGACTAAAATTTTCACACTCGCACTATGAAAATACAAATATTAACTGCAAAAGAAAATCCTTTTCACTTTTTTAAAAACCAATACTAATTCAAGATATTATTATTTAAATATACATATATACCACAGTATTACACTAATTTACACTTTACAATAAAAAGGTTTCTTTGTCTTCTTCCTTCAATTTTGGGCCCAGCTGAAGAACTCTTGGATAAAATAGAATGCTCTCTCTATAAACTACTCCACCAAAGCCTTCTTAAGATACATAAATGATTCTCAATAACTTTGAGGTTTCTTGATTAATAAATAAATAATGTTTTATTGCCGTGAACAAGAAATTGCATTGACAATTAACAATATATAAGGCTAAATACAAATAATTAAACACTCTGAATTTTATCTCAACCTCTAATCTTGAATTTGTCTTCAAAAAATCTTCTAAATTGTAGTATACACTTGCTTGTAATTTTGATTTTAGTTTCTTTTTGAATTTAATTATATTGTTTTCTGCTTTCATAGAACTTGGAAGGTTGTTATACAATTTAATCATATTATAAATAGGAAATTCTTTAAAATAGGCTGTTTGATGAATTGGAATTTTGAATTGATCACAGGTCTTCAGTTTTTCTAGTATATTTTGATCTAAAAAGTATTTTAAATTTGTTTTGAAGAATATTAAACTTTTGTAGATGTATAAAAAGTAAATTGTAAAAATTTAATTTTCTTTAAATAAATTGACACAGGAGTAACGTTGTGGTTTCCTAAAAATAGCTCTTAATGCTGACTTCTGAAGTATCAATAGATGTTTTACTAATGGTGATCTTCCCAAATTGTTATTCCATATGTTAAATGGGGGAAGATTAGTCCATAGTACATAGTGATAAGAGTTTGTGAACTACAGAAGGAAGACATTTTTCTGATTAAGTATATTGAACTAGAAATTTTGTTACTGATTATGTTGATATGTTGTTGAAAACTTAAATTTTGTTCTAAGGTTATTCTAAAAATTTCCTTCAGTAGATTGTTCTATAACATTATCTTCTATAAATATGTTTAATTTTGACTCATTCTGAGTGTGGGTAGGGTGAAAAATCCAATATATGTAGATTTAGAGTAATTGATATTCTAGATAAAACATTTTATACTAATTGTGTTATTTCCTAGGTTTTGTTTACACCACTGTAGCCTTATGACTGAGAATGGCCCCAAACCAAGTAGTTAAACCAAAGAAAAAGATCATTCCACAGCCGTTAGCTCTGCGGAAGCATCTTCGCGCTTTGGGTGGTGGCAAGCAGTTGAAGCTGGTAGTTCATAGCGGTATCGGCATTGTTAATGGAACGATAACAAATCATATTGAGAACTACTACGTTGCAAATAGAGACGATGTGGAATCAGAGCTGTTGCCCAAAGTTCCGTTCCAGCACAACGAAGAGTCTTATATCACTAATATTCGTAAGTTAAATCTTGTTCATTTATTTATTTAACCATCATGTAATAAAACTTATTTAGGTATAACAAACAAAATATGTTAAAAATTATAATTTTATTATTTATATCAGTTCAATTTAAACTTTGCATTAAAATTGTTTATGATAGCAGCTCAGCCATCAGTAATAACAAAGAATGGAAAACCTAATGATTTGTCCAATTACCATCCATGATAAAATCTTAGACACTGTAAAACGTTTTTGAAATTAGAAAATGTTTTAAATCAATTTTAAATGCTTTGAAATTTTGTAATTTTTCAAACTACTAGGGAGTTTGTTGAATGATGTTCCTCCCACCTGGGAAAGTAGCTCTGATACCAAGACGGCAAATTATTCTCATAGCAGGCTTTTGTCAAATGAAAATCCTCTTTACCTTGTTTTTGGAACAGTTAACACATAATGAATCATATCTGGACCTCGGGAAAAAAGCCATTTTCTCAATCTTTATAGTTATAAAAGTTGTCTAGAGTTTCAGCTGGCACGTTTGGTTTCCAGATAAGGATATAAAGCCTAGATGGATGATGTACTTTGGTGGCGTGATTCTGGCTTTGTTGATGACGCAGGTTGTTGTATTCACCTTGTACTTGGCGTTCAGTTCCTCCCCAGCATCTCCCAATCTGGATCTCTTTTCAGTCCCACTGGACGGTAAAACTGAATCAATTAGTGGTAAGTATTTTGAGGAGATATGTTGACATATTGACATGTTTTGTTTGGACTCTTCTGAGGAATGCAATAGTTTTGTACATCAACATATGTTAAAATTTCATTATAGAAAAAATTATCAATAGAGCTTGTCATTGATGATCTTTTGGTTTTACTTGTATTATTTCTTTTCAAGTTCTGTTATAATCGGGACATACTCATTTGTAATACGATTCCACATGATTCAGACACAAATCTGATTAATTATGAATGTCTCTTTTATAATGTGATTTATTTTAATGTTAATTTACAAAAAAGACTGAATTTGTACAAATATATTTTTTGAAAGTATTACCTATATTATTTAATGCCAGTATGTGCGAGCAGTGCAACGGATCTGAATGGTGTCAACGATTATTCTCATCTGTAATGCCAATTACCCTAAAAGTAGCCCACTTTAAACACATGAATATAATCAGACTTGGGTTGAAAGATTAATGTCGTTTTCTAAGAACTATTGATTAAATGGAATTTCCTACGTCTTTCCATAATAATGCTACTCTAAAATTTTTATTAATCCATAATTGTCTGAACCTTAATTAATTTTACTTACCATATTTACAGTTTGAAAAAGCAATCAAACAAGCAAAGTCACTAACTGTGAAATTGCCTTTCAAATTAATACTCCTGGAGGATATTTTAAGGTGAAGGGATGAATATTGTTGGTGGATGATGAGGTATAGTCTGGTTACAATCAAGGGCCGACTGTTCCCCAGATTAGGTCATTAATTAATAGCCCAACGATCAATGAAGTAGACTGGCTTAACTAGACTTCCGAACCACGGATCAAAACATCAATCTGGAAAACGTCCGCAAAAATATTTCAAACTCACAGTCACGATTTCTGACACATTTGAAATCAACTTTCTTGTTATTTATTCACAGCAGTGGAAGGTAAGAACATCCCGGATGCGCCAAGGATGTTTGAGCGCTCGTTCTGGGTGGCGCAGCCCGGTCTGCTCCGTGGAACCCAACTCTCTCCCGGCGAGGAGGGTGATCATCCTCCACACTGCCACGGAGGAGTGCCCAAACACCCCAGACTGTGTGCTGAAGATGCGGTACATCCAGCAGTTCCAGGTGGAGTCGCAAGACTGGTTAGTAGACAAACCATGTGTCCCGGAATTATCACCCCATCTTAACTTTTGAACGGATAATTCATTTTAAACCCGATTTGGAGAAAGTCTGAAGTACTTTTAAAATGTTTTGAGGCGTAGCTCCCTGCTTTTTATAGAGAATAGTTACGTGTGCCATTATTTAAATTCAGAAAAGAAATCAATTATGCCCTTGAAACAGTTTTTGATGCCCCAAATAAAAATGACGCCTTAAAGCAAGTATTAGTTTATATAATTATAGAGAGTACACACATATATAAATAATTAAGTATACTAAGAAAAACTTCCAAAACGTGTTCTGAGGGTCAGGTTTGGTGCTCATTTCATGGTCCTGAGTCACACGCTTCTGACAGCATGAATACCTCAATTTTAGCAAATAAAATCAATTCCAAACTTCTCTAAAGTGTTCAACTCAGATTCTTTGTTGCTCAGGTGCGACATAGTCTACAATTTCGTGATAGCCGGGGACGGCGTCGTCTACGAGGCCAGAGGGTGGGACTACATGGGCTCTCTGACCAACAACAACGTCAACGGCTCCTTGGAGGTTGCCTTCTTGGGAACCTTCATCAACAAGATGCCCTCTGCCAGCCAGATCCAAGCGTTCCACAAGTTGATGCGTGTGGGAATCACTATCAACAAGGTATCGGAGGACTACTCTCTGGTAGCACAGTGTCAGCTGGTGGCCACTGCTGCGCCAGGCTGGACCTTGGCGCAGAATATGACGTCGTGGCCTCACTTCGATCATAGTCTGCCCATCCAGTGCACCACGCCTCAGCAGGCCACTCGGTACAAGGAAGATCTTTGAGTAGATAAAGAATCTTGAGATGAGGGTGAATTTGTCCCTTCAAAGATGCAAACTTTACAGGTTAGTCAAAGACAGTGTTATAGTAGGTAGATGGCGCATGGCTGAGGCAGGCAGCTCAACATAGTTAAGAAGCCTACATACAGAATGCGCTGAGAGCTGCTGTCTCTCTCCCCTTCGGCTTCACATGCTCAAGTTTGCCCGAAGTTGACAATCTGAAAGTGATGACGAAGTATGCGATTGCCTGTGAGCTGTCTGGCTCAGCCATAAAGCATATATGCAGTATGTTTTTACTATAACATTGTCTTATAACCTTGTTGCTTCAACTAGAATCATTGCAAAACCCCAACTCAAGTATTTGAAACAGAACGTAACGAATTAATGGAGAACCTGAGTTCTTTAAGTGAATTATTATCCTGAACAAGCAAAAGTGTACTGCAGAAAACAAAAACTAACAAATGAGAAACCTTGTTTGTCAAAATGATCAGCTTAGTCAAGAAGCAATAAGATGAAAGATAGAAGCTTTCACTGAAGAAAACATCATGAATTAGAAATTCTTCTTGATGATATCAGAGAGTTCAATTAATTTGCTATCAAAAATTAGTTTTAAGTTATTTTGTAGGTTGTTGAGCATCTTAAGACACCTCACCCCTAGAATTGTCATCAAATTTCCACAAAATGAACTTTTGTAAAGTCTAATAAATGTTTCAGTGACTCAACAGAGTTGAATTTTTATTTTCTAATTTGTAAGACCAAAAACTAACAACATATTTTTTTGACTAATAGGGTTTAAACAAAATTATCGGAGTCACTTCAACACACTGTTGTTCAAATACATCTTATTTCAAAACAAATCTAATAAAAATTGTAGTCGTAGTCTAAAAAAATTCTGGATTTTTCATAGTTTTTATGGGTTTAAAACAAAATGGCCGACCGAGTACCCTTACAGTATGCATGGCGAAAAGAAAAATATTTAAGTAAGTGTTAGTCACTAACAAAACAGGATAACAATTCACACCATCTGATTTTCTATTTTATTCTTTGTTCATACTCAGTTGTTAGGGATGTTAGCTATGAGGTTTACTGCATTTTACAATGTGGCAATTTATAGATATTAATAATACCTAGTTACTATACTTAGAATATTTTATAATAGTTTCCACCAAAAAGTGTCAATAAAATATTATTTTTTATTACCACTCGATTGTTTTTTCAAATGTTAGTAACCTTGAAATGCCTCAATAAACTTGAGAAAGGTAAAATTCGTATGACGTCAAACTGTAAATTTTGAGAACCTTTGTATTCTTTACGATGTAATGCCTAGTTTGAAACCTCTGAAGCAACTTAAAACTTAATTAGCTAACACATTTAAAAGAGAACATTAATTTTCAGAGCGTACAAAAAAAGCTTTAAGAATAATATTTGTTGAAATTTTGTTTTATTTGTTTTTTTATTACATCAAAGAAAATTTTTGTGGTAGTAAATAAATTACCATATAACTTAAATGGTATACTGTAAACTCAAACTAAAGCTATTCACAAACAGCGCCTCTTATAGTTTCACAAAGATTAATTTTAAATCCGCAGCAGCATTTTAACACGCTATAAAATTACCTTATTAAGTTCTTTCTGACCTTTGTGTGCATTAGGAAGTCGATTTAAGTGCCAATAAGAAATAAAACCAACAAGAAAAATGGAACCCACAACAATCATCATCAACAAATAGACGTCACCTGACCTGCTTTTGTCCGGGGTGGCTTTCAACTCATTTGCGTTCACAGAAGAGCAGTAGTTCTGATACAGTTTGTCATACATTGGGAAAGGATGATATTCTGAACATTTGTGAACACATCGGTATCTCCCATCCACACTTGGAACTCCCTTGTCGTAGACTCTGTAGACATGATGATCATCACACTCCAAGCAGTTCCCATGATCTGAACACGTCTTACATCCATCGTCACAAGCGACGCAACGATCCCTGTGTGTGTCAAAGTAGGAACCAGCTGGACAGGCACAGTCTGTATACCACTTGCACTCTTGGCAGACATTTTTGTCAAAACCATAACCGGTACATTTCGAACAGTATGGGTGGCAACCAGCACAAACCGGTTTTCCCGAGAGTGTTTTTAGCATCCCTCGGAAAGCAGTTGGGGAAGGTAGATCTTCAAAAGTACCAGTTGGACAAGAGTTGTTTAGCTCCAAACAATCTAACATTTGGATAAAGAAGGTATTTTGGTGATCGAAAGAGATTTTCTTCCAGTAGCGAATCAGAGGTTTTGGACAAGAGTTGCATCCACCAAACCCCTCAAAGTTGAAAGGACCAGAACATCCTCCATGGTGACAGTTCTGGTGGCATTCGTTGCAGACTTCTTGATAGACATACTGATTTCCACCACAAGATTCTACACACTGCTTACTTCTTGCGTCAAAGAAATGACGACATTTCTTGCAAAATCCAGGTCCTGGCCCATGACATCCAAAGTGTTGATCACATTCTACATCACAAGATCCACAATCTTCTTCAGCTTTGTTGTTGGATATTTTCAATATTCCTTGTGTGCCATTCATCATGCTTTGCCAGAAGGACTTTGTACCATTCACGCACAAATATTTGTTGTTTTCTATCACAACATTTTTTATATTCTTCAGAGAGATCAAACCCAGGTATTGCAGTGAAGTGTTAGTAATAGTTAAACTATCAATTGATTCAACATTTCTGAGGAAATTTAGATTCACGAACTTCGGAAGGTTTGTTGTGACAGTAAGATTACCAAGGATTCTAGTAATTCTCGTTAAATACATCAGTTGATATGTATCTATTCCATGAATATATCTTCCAGTGGCATGATCTTTGAAGCCACTGAATGTGTCATCGGTTATCTTTACACTTGAGGGAAACATATCTAGTGCCGGTATATTCCCAGAATGAAGGAGAATTTCATCTGCAAGCAATACATTACTGAAACATAATGACAGGAAAATGGAGCATAAAACTCTAAAGCATCTTAGTTCCATGTCAACAGCACTGGTAACTAGTACTGGAACTGAGTACATTGAACTAATGTTGTGTGTTATCAAATATAAAACTGATAACTTATTGGTTAACCAAAATACTATTTCATTGTTTTCCTGCCGGTATAAGGGTCAAAAAGTATGAAAACTATAAATAAGCTAGTGTATGGTAAATATTTATAAAAATCAATTGATGCCTTTATTAAAGTGGACAAAAATATTTTCACTTGCTACATTTAATATGATGAGCGCAATGAAAAGCTTTGTAAAATACCATGGTTTTTGGATGCGGTTAAAGCCGAAGGGATGTTTTGAGCGTATCGAACAGCCTCCACCAGTGTGCTTGAACTCTGGTTGTAGAGCACTTAAGCCTTGAGGCCAAAAGCCGAAGTCAGGTTGCGAGCGAAACGGACAGCCTCATAACGTTCACTTTTACAATGAAGTGCTCTTTAGTTAACTTTAGTTATGTCGTAATAAAATAAATGTATTATTTTATTATTTAAATTTAAATACTCATTTGAACAAATTAGTACTTGGAATGCTTGAAGAAACAGCTGTTGTTAGGTTTTTACGCTAGGTCATTCTGACCGAGCATCAGCTAGTTCTAAGTATCGATTTGGTATCGATTGTTTCTCAGATATTAAACTAAACCCCATTAGCCTAAGATAGTTAAGAGTAGATCTATTTACAACAGTAGACTTCTTTACCTAGTGGCGTAGATAGACTTTTATCAAGGGGAGGATACAATTATAGTACCGGGGTCAGGGGGAAGGGGGTATGGAAAAGCAGAGGGGGGTTAGGAAAAAACTTTGAAAATTTAAAATGCACATCATCTGAGGTGCATTTTAAGGCTCCTTAATTGAATAGTTTTCAGAATTATAATTTTTGACTCATGTCTCGACTGGCGCATATGACATTTGAAGTGAACGTATGAGTGTGTACATACAAGCCTATTATACAATATACATGCATTTTTTACTTAGTCAACAAATATACAACCATATGTGTAAATTGAGCGAGTTGGGATCGTTATGTGGTCGAAAAGAATCTGTTGATTTTATATTGCCCTCCGTTTTATTCAATTTGACAACGAAAACCTTGAATTGAAGTACTTACAACGTACATTAAAGTACATTAAACGTTTAATGTGAACCCTTGTCCTCCTGGTCACGATTTTTTGATCCATCAACTTTGATTCTAACTAGGCCTCATGAGCGTTTCGTAAGCTTAGTTGGACCAATGATTTGGTATTATTTTTCTTGTACCATTCCTAACTAAGGGGATATATCCCCCTGATCTCCCCAATGCATGAACAGTTTTGACGATACATTTCTGTATATATTTCCCATGTGATTCTGTTATTAATATGCACACCTAGAAATTTTTATAATTCACTTCTTTTAAAAGATCCTCTCCAATAAAAACTGTTTTCAATCGAAGATAAAGAAAAATTTATGTAGCTAGATTTATTGTTATTAGTTTTAAGGTTATGTTCTAAAAGTGATTTAATACAATAATAAAATTTAGGTCTTCAACTGCTTGAATTTCCATTTGGGTTATAGAATAACCATGAAAAATAATGGCTGTGTCATCAGCAAACTCGGTCATTGTTCCAATTTGAGACTTTTGTAAATATTGTTAACATATAATATATTCTTCATACAGTATACATATCTTATTCAATGTTGGTCCTACTTTTAGCTCAACAACACCCAAACCTGTAAGCATAGTTTCAGGCAAAATCTTTTGACCCCCAGTACTAAGATTCGCTCATTATGTGATGTTAGTGAGGTTCTACTCAGTTAAAACTGGATTGCAGTTTACTCACCATCAATTGACTTATCTGTTACAACCAGTTGCAGGTTAAACAAACATGTGAAAGAAACAATGTACAACTGTGTAAAACTGACCATGATGCAAAGCAAGATCACATATTATTCAAAATGTTTAAAAACAACGGTTAAACTGCTCAAATGCCTAGCTGCGTTTTCCAAACCGTTCTAAATTTGTAGCTTAATACACTTGCATTTTGTTTATCAATCAGTGATATAACAGGTCAAGGTCTTTCCTAAAACAATTAATGTTATTTCACAACAATGGATAAATACAAAATTGCTCTTGATTATGGTATGTAAAAAATCATGCAAATAAAGAAATAAGTGATTTTATAATAATTTATCATTTATTTACAAGTTTCCTCAAACTACAAAGCAATGAATCTTCTGAGTGTACCAAAAATACAGAAACTTTTGCGTAACCTTTTAATCCAGCCTTTACCCAATTTCCAAACAATATTTTCATTTGTCCAAAACCTAAAGAACAGCACCTTGCTGTGCAGATCTTGACTCCCTTAAACAGAAAGTCTTATTGGTTTTTAATAACTTTCGAACTAATTGTTGGTAGCCACTAATTTTAGCGAAAGGTCAAAGACATTTTACGCCTCCAATCGAGAATAGATTGATGGATAGTATTTTCAAGAGTACTTTTAAGCCATTTAAAATGTTAGGTTAGATCCCTGTAAGGTTGCCTTAGGTTGTTGCTACAGTTACCCTGTTAGGTTAAAATGTTGCACTATAAGAAAATTGGGGAAAACCCCGCTGATCATGCCAAAGCATATTTTACCCAATTACATGTACTAAAATGTGTTTGAAAACTTTCACCCATTCAAAAGTTGAGAAGATGTGGTGAATGTTACTTTTGAAACACCCTGTATGTGAAAAGGGCTTGATTTAATGCAAAAAGGCAATAAGGAATGTCAAATAAAGGTCAACACTTTTAATACAAACCCTTATCAAGTTACCAACGGGTATTATTCCCATACTGAAGCAACTGTCGGTTGACTTCCCTATTGTTGTGGACTAGGCACTACCTTGCCACAACAGTCAGGGAAGCCTTTGCTGTGATCTTCAGGAGTCAGCGTGAACCCTGGAGGCAGTCCAATCAAAGGGCATCTGCAATTAAAAGCAAATTCTTAAAAAAATGGTGATTTAAACAATTTTGGTGCCAAACTTCAGGAATGGGTTTCTTATCCAAAAAACAATAAAAGAAATCCTATAAACATGGGTCTGAAACACTTTGTTTAACAGCTGGCCACCATATTGTTTTTCCCCAATTATTTTTGATCTCCCTATCACTTATGAGATTTGCTTTAGAATAAATATTTTATGGTATACATTACTGTATTGTTAAGAGCATTTATCTTTAAAGAATCAGCCATTCGAGTTACGAGGATATTGAAATCTGTTGTCAAGAACATTGCGTATAGGTGAATAGTGCAGCATCAATTGAGTTTTAGAGTTCTTTACATCTTCCCAGAATAAAGTCAATGGTTTCAAGAAGAGGAACTCAAACCCAGACTTAAAATAGTAAAAAAGGTTCTAAAACGCCTCAAAATAGTTTTATTTACGTATAATCTTTTAAATTTACCAGGGGAGGTTATTTATACCCCTAGAATCTTAGATGGTAAAAAATGTAACGTTTGTCTTGTTTAACAAGGCGAAGTTAGAACTACAAAGTCCTCTCTATCACTCAACCTCGAACTTCACCTAGTGTCTCCATATAATCACATTACAAATTGTAAGTGGTGACTGCAGGGATCGAAGAGCTCCAGAAGTCGAAGCGATTCCAACCCGCCATGGATCCGCTAAAACCCCTTTAATAAACCCTGGTTACGCCTGGGGGGTCGGTACCGTAAACTGGACAAATTTGGATAAACCACATCCTTCGAAAACCAATTATCACTCTTATCTAGTTTTAGTTCAGAAATGTAGTATTTTCTGTAAAAATAAAGAGGGATTTGGGTTTATTGTTATTATTTCCTCGGCAAACGCCAGTTTACATTTGTGTGTGACTGAATAGCAATAATTGAGACTTACATGCTAAAATGCTTAGGAGTATATAGTAATATTACTCTAGTTACACTCTAGTAATATTATTATTTAGAATGCACTTACGCAGTTTTGGCCCAGAGGTTGCCTGTTTGACACACGTTCTTGACACAATATCCCGGCACATGGTACTGTTCCCCAACCTCGAACTTCCGCCCGTCAAGAACACATCCGGTATCTGGATCATATCATTGTTGTAGTTAAATGTTTTACTGGTAAATAAGGGTTAATTTGCTTGTTGTAGAAAAAACAATCATGATTATATGGTTCTATAATAGTAAAACCTGCCAGTTTGAGAAATCATAACTAACTAATAAATTGAAGTAAAACAACTAATTAGCAATTTGAGTACAAACCCTGTTTGCCACCAATTATTCAATTAAGAATACTGTAAAATGTCTATCATGGATATTGCAAAATGCTCTGTTTGAAGTTAATTGATGAATTAAGAATTCTTAGACTTATGATCTCTTAAGTTACACAAAATACACATTATTGTTTTGGAATGGACTGAAATTAGAGAAATTCGAAGGACCAGAGAGAGGGAGATGAGAAATTATAAATAGAGAGGTAAAAATATTTGATTTGGTATAGAGAGGTAAAAAAGTTAATGAGTATGATCAAAGAAATAGAATGATAGAGGTTTAAATTAAATATTGAGGGAGAGAGATAGAAAGAACACAACACACTTTTAATAAGGGTTGGAGGAACAATGTTTATTAATTATTATTATTAATAGGTAACATGTATTCTAAATTTGTAAACAATAGAATCAAAATTATTAGTACAACACAGGTAAAAACTTAACAAAGAGAAAAATGTTACATATCATAACAAGTAGACTAAATAGTTACTGAAAGTTTACATAACAATTATGATGGGCTGAGTTAATAATTGAAAACCATATTTGATACATCTTCTGTCATCGGTAGGCACTTTGTAGTGGTTGTGGTAAATAAAACTTGTTTCTTAGGTTGCACAAGACTACTGAAAAGTTAAATACAAGAAAATAATATCTTTAAAGGTAATGCAATATTCTTACCTTGTCCTTTCACCAGGAATAGCAGAGCTACAAATACACAGACAACTTTGAAACTCATGTTGATTTGTAGACAAACAGCTCCAAACTGATAATCTATTCTGCAAATCGTATGTTAGAACCGAGCATAATTTCTGCAAATCATCTCAACAACATTTCTGCAAATCATGCAGTAAACATTGCTTCAGCTGTTGGGAGTGTTCATTACTCATGATTATTGTGAGTGCTATAATTGGGCCTTTATGGAGCTTGTAAAAATCAACCACAAAATTTACCACTGACTGAGGTTGTCACATATTAATGAACATATCAATGAAATTAGTAGAGATAATTAAAGTATTTGAATACTACTACAGCTTTTCCATGTATTTTTGGGGTCATAATTGTTTTGAAAAAGGGTTGATCTCGGATTTTTAATTTGCCTCTGTTTTTTCTTGTTTATTATAATTATTGTCAATCATTTGAACGTTATATCCATTTAACCTTGCAATTTCTTTGATTTTGTTTACTTCTTTTTTGTAGTTGTCTTCTGATAAGGGAGTGTTAACTAATCGGTGGACTAAAATTATATGCTGCTCTTTTTTTGGAGGGTGATACAGTCAGCAGGTGAACGATAATTTTGTTATGTTTTCTATAAATATCAAAATCAAGTAGGCCCGATGGTAATTTGGAAATTAATAAATCAAGGATACATGGAAAAGCTTGTAACTTCTTATCTGAAGAAGTAAGAAAAAGTTTCAAAAACATTCAAACATTAATTTGTCTTTTACCAATAAAAATAAGTTGAAATCTATACTTGGCAATCCTATAAGACAAAATTCAAAATGAAGAAAATCAGGAATATATGAAATACCATGTAATAACTGTGACTGAAAATACATCAGACAAACCAAAAGGAAAATTAAAGTAAGATTAAAAGAACACACATACAATTTTAAATATACCAAAGAAGATAAATCCACCATTGCAAAACACTCTTTAGAATCAGGACATCATTTTTCAAAAATAAATCTCTAAAAGCAGTTCAAAATCCAAAATTATTAGATGCATACGAATCATTGTTCATAAAGAAGAATCAAAATTATTTAGTGAACAATGAGCCTGGAGCGTTTCAAAATTGTTTCTCTTATAGTATCAGGACCAACAACAACTAATATTATTCTTTTATTTAATTTGAATCATTTTATAGTTCGTAACATGTCTTAATTACTATTAGTTTAAAATCATTGTTTCCTTCAGTTGCTGAGAGTCTCTGACGATGAATGCCATGCATTTGAAAGGCCTCAGAATTAAACAATTTTCTTTACTGAACAGTTTGATTATTTAAATTTCTAAATCATCTAATAAGATCCAGCTCTTCAAGATATGTGTAATTTTTTTATATTCTTCGAACTTGAAAGAAAGGACATTAAAACAAACATTTTTTTAGCTACAACAGACGTTATTTACAGAAGAAATCAGCCCCTTTTCAATCGCTCTTTAAAGTCTAAATTCTAGACATATGAACGTAGTTTTAGTTCTTTTTCAAAGTTTTCATTTCATATATTAAAATATTTAATTTCCCCAGCTGTAGGACCTTGTGTTACTACAAGTTACCTTTTTGGCGCCTGTCGATCCTACTTATGTTTTTCTTAGATGTACATTTCGGGACTGGGGTGTCCCATCATCAGTATCTTCTCTCTTCTTATACACTACTATTCATAATTACATTTAAACTATATATACACACAAACTAAGTGGCCGTTTGTGTGTGTATATATGTAATTATGAGTAATAAGAAAGAGAAGACTGAATAAATACAATCTAAAATGTACATCTAAAGCATCAACAGGATCTACAGGCATAAATAACAATAGTTTTATCTTAATTCTCCATGAAAATAGTTAGCATTATGGAGCTTACTCAGTCACTAGCTACGTTTTCTTGAGCAAGAAACAAAAAAACCGATTGTAAACAGCAGCTTACTTGCTTTCAAGCGGCATTTTATACTTCGACACTTTACTTCTATTCACTGTAGATCGTTGGCATTATTAGACATAATGATACGAAAAATTGTACTCTAGGAACCATGGCGCCAGCTTTGCAGTGCAAACTTTGACGTTTGTTTTTCTTCTTTTTCATTGTATTTTGAGGTTGGCTTATAAACCTGCAAGAAATCTCACCATTTATATAAGCGAATTTCATGTATTTATTACGAGGTTGTGTATGAAGTAACTTAAAACTATAACACCATGTTGAGTTATATTTTTCTCCAGAGTGAATTATTTTGGCTAACCTCAAATGTGCAGAAGCAAGTATTCGCTCATCCTGAAGTGTGACATAGCAGAACCTACCTCTCCAGTAGGCCTATAGTTTCGTGAATGATATCTTCTTTAGACATCTGTAGGAATATTCCGGATATTTCTGCCGCTTAAAGGCATAGACCGATGTCTATAGTTGCAACGTACAAAAAGCTGTTTTCTACAACTCAACCAGTTTGGCCTAACTTTTTCTAATTTTATTAGCTAATAGTTTAGCTGTTAGTTTGTGTGTGTGTATACAGATGATGCTGGAAGCGAACAATCTAACCGATTGTTAAGGTCTGGGGTTCTGCTTAAATGATGGAACCTGAATTCGTTGATTGTACTGTCAACACTACGATGTTAAAAGAAGAACCACAGGTTTGTCTTTGGATGAATGCTTTAACAAAACTGCTACAAATAGTTTAATATCTTGATAACAAACACATTAATTAGCACCCATTTTATAAACTTTGTTACTTAACTAGGTTAAACATCATCTTGGTCCTCAGGACTCGTCCATAAAAGCAAATGAGCCAGTAATCCCCACAAAAGGTTACAAAATTTGCACAAAATATTATTAACAATACCTGTATTGTTACGGCATAATATGGTACATTTAATTAGTTAGTATAAAGAAGCGAGCGTAATAAGATGCAACCGTCGGGCCTGCACTTTCACTGTGGCCGCAAGCACAATCCCAAGGGCAATATATTTGGTGGGAAGGCATCAATACTTGCTCGCAACCCAATCACGGTAGCAAGCTGTACCTACAGATGTGTCAATAAGCAGCAAATTACACGCTGTCGTAGAAAAAATATTTTTTCACCTGGTGAAAAATCATAACATTAGAAAAGAAAAAAAATTAGCCTTGATTTTTTACATACACACCTTTTGGGTACATTCCCTTTTACTGTGTGATGCTTGAAATCCTAGTGAAGGTTATTTTTATTTTATTATTCATCCAATGGCAAAACCATGATATTATTGATGCTATTCAATTGTAATCAAATAATTATACTAAATAAATTAGTATTGATATTAAATTATACATTCTGATTTACAATAAATCAAAAAAACATCAAGTTCACAAACAGGTTTCTGTATTTTATACTTCATGCATAAAAGCAGAATAAGGAGTTACTTTGATTTGAGATAACACCAATCTAGAGAGAGTATTTTAAGGTGAATAAGGAGAAGGGTGAATGTGTTGAGTAGTTTTGATGGATGATGAGGTGTAGTCTTGTTACAAACTAAGGTCAACTGTTCCCAGATTGGGTCACTAATTAATAGCCCAATAGAAAGGACCAAAAGTTTAACGTGACTTCCGAACTACGGGGAGTGACCATCGTGAAAAGTTATCACTGCACACGGGAATCGAATGCACGGCTGATTTTAAGCGAAGCAGACAACATGTTAAAAGCAAAAGGTTTGGGATAGACAACATTTCAATTCCCGATTCTAGTCAAAAATTACTCATGTACCTACGATGCAACTTAAATCTAGTCGCATATACACTTAATAATACTGGTTTTTGCACAGAAAATTGTTTACTAAGTACAGAGATGTTACGGTTATCTGTCGTAAACAGGCAGGGAGAAGGGCAGATAACCAAAAATACTGAATAATAAGGAAACCTTCGGAACCAGCCATTTAAATCTTAAATAGGTTATACAAATTTCATCTGTTATTTAATAACATTCCACTATTGAGCAAAATGGAAATGTATACAAAACGTGAGAGAATAGCAAAACACTCACTGGAAATTAAAATAATAAAGTGATTTTCTTTTCACTTTTAAAAGGTTTTGTCTTGGTTGAATGACGGATAACACAGAATGTTGGATAAGCAATGGGCGGATAGGTGAGTTTCCACTGTAAAACAATATACCGTAGTACTTATGCTTATCGACAAAGTACAATAAACCAATTCAATATTATTCAATCATATTTCTAAGAGCTAAGGTAAACATCCAATTACTGTTTCTGTAAAATTCCATTGAATGTGCCAAATTCAATCAAAACTGTTGTTTAATTGTAACCCCCCTTAGTTTGGGCCTTTAGGCAATGTTTTATAAAATTCTAAAGTTTGTTTTGACATACTTTGCATCACCTACACCCCACCCAAAAACAATTTCTCTTCAAAATACTCTATGAGATTATAATATAGGGTTTTCCTCAAAGGATTTACAAGAAAAATGGTATATGAAATGTGGCATTTCAAACCTGATTTCTTGTAATCTTTAAATAGTTTTTTCTTTAGATGCCACAAGCCATGGATTGTATTTCTTTAAATTGGGGGCCTCCTCCTGTTTTCTCGGGTGGTGACGAAAGTACTTCAAAACAAATTTCAGAATCCAATAAAACAATTCCCTAAAGGGTTTTAAAACATATTTCCTTTTCCAAAAGTTAATTTGGGAATAAGGAGACATTTAAAACTCACCCTGAATAAATATTGTTTAATGTGTATATTTGTTGGACAGGGAGGAAGGAGAAGTAGTTGACCCAATCACCTGGTTAAAACAGAACTGGAAGATCAGGGTAATACATTACACAAAACCTGTAACGCTCCAAATTTTAAAGAAATTAATATGTTTGCCTATCATTTTAACAAATTACGCAATGGAGCAGAGTTTAGCGATTGAATGCACGCTTCTGCCGCTAATTAGTTCGGTATCTCAACACCAAGCCGTGTTATCAAAACATTACAGTAAGGCCAAGAGACCACAGTCTCTCTCGTACCTTCCTCACGCTTTCGATCAGACACCCATCTATACATTGATCTATAGGCACGGTACCAGATGGGAACGCTATAAGACCGAAGATCCTCTCTAATATATTGTTTTCTTTTTAAATTATCGATTTAGATTAGCCATAGCGGCGAGCTGTGTTATTTAAGTTGAATCATTTCTTTAATCAGCGTAAAATATTAAATATATAAATATATTTCATTTTTTAAAAACTGAGTTTTATTTTTATTTTAAAATAGTTGTGTGTTAGACAGGTGTATTGTATATGATAGCTAGGTAGTTAAGGAACAAAGTTACGGAGTTTTGTTTAGTTTTATTAGACCCATTATCTTTATTTATGTATATTTAAAACCATCTAAATAAGACTATAGCGGAGGAGCTGTGGTTTGTTTATTTGGTATATCAAGCATTAACGGTTTCTGAAAATGTAACACCATCTATTCATGACATACGAAGAAGCTGTGACTTAATCATTTGGTGAAGCTGCTAAAGTCGCATTTAATATTTTGTGTAGGACTTCGTATTTAAAACCAACGCTATCTAAATATAGCTAAGAAGTTGTAACTGGATCACTTTGGTATTTTAAGCTTTCTTTTAAAATAGGCTATGCTTTACTTGATAAGCCATATTTAATCAAGATATAGCTAAAAGCTGTATCTGATTATTTGTATTAGGTTCTTTTCGGATAACAATAAAACACATTTCTCGGCCATCACTTTTCCAAATTACACAAGTCAGAAAGCGATGATGACGAAAGATACTGATTGAGCGGTAATGGTGGTCCCGCGGAATCTCTGAGCTTTACCTGACAAACATCAAATTAGATTTGAAGTTTCATTAGACCTCCTGGATCAAATCCCAGCCCTAATATTTCACTTGAGTTTTATCCCATAAATAAGGTCCAGGTCGCATTTAGGTGGAAAAAAAACCCACCTGGTGCTAAAGGAGTTTATAAACCAATCAACACCTTCAACATTGTATACCTGGACAACATTTCCAATCAAGATAGATATACTACTTACTTACTTATGTTACTACTACTTACTTACCTGTTATAAGATAACCTCAAACTCTACACGGGGTTTGTGTATCGTCACATGAGCAAGAAGATTGTCAGTTGGGACTTGAACTCTCATTAGATACAAAGCGCTGCATTCTAACCATTTACCACTTACCACCACTTATTTCAGGTGTTTATTCACTTAAAAATCTATGTTTCTTTTCAGATGCAAGAAGACAGTTCCAACAAAGTCAATCCTAGTGAAAACAGTAAGTATCTTCAGTAATAATTGCTCTTTCACTTTTTTTATCAAAAGTAATCTGAGAGTAATAATTTCAAATGGTAAAATAATAAAATACAAATAGGATACATTTAATTGTTTCTTAAGGTGAAACATCCTTTATTTTACAACACACTCCAGTTTTCAAAACTTTTGATTTCTGTAGTCAAAGTGTTCATGTAATTTTTAGCAAAAATTACCCCTGTCTGACTTCAGGTGCAACTCAAGTTTAAGAGTAAGACTTTTTCCAATGATTGGGTTGGGTACTGTTATTATTGCTGGCAAAAAATACACTTTAGTTATACATTTATTTAAAACTAAAAAGTTGACTTTGGTTCAAGCATAGTTTGAGCCGTGATTTGGGTTCAGATGACATTTAAAATAGAACAACAGGTTGGTTCAAATTTTCATATCCTTGGTTTGATATGAGTTCTGCCCTTGTAAAATTCATAAATCATTCAGCATTGATAATGTTATCTATTCTAGTAGTTTGTACCATTCCCTAGAGGTTTATTTGTTGTAAGATGTTGCTGGTTTGAGCTTGGTTATTATTTTCAGGCCTTGTCTTTCCCTGCCCCAAATGCAACAAGGCGTACACCTCTTCACACTACTTGGAGAGACATCGCACGACATGTCGAGGCCCGAAGAAACCAGCGGTGAAAGTGAAACCGGAGTTAGTTTCTACAAATATGCAGAGTTTCGTCAAAGTGATAGACGGTGTGGAAACATACTGTTGCCAGTTTTGTGCGTACAAGACCTACACCTGTTGGAACATCAAGCATCATCTAGTGACACATACGGGAGAGAGGCCTTTCCAGTGTGACTTGTGCGAGAAGACATTCACCGACCCCAGCAATCTGAATAAACACAAGCGTGTCCACACGGACGTACACAA
The DNA here is from genome assembly GCA_018831715.1 of Matsumurasca onukii. Classification (NCBI taxonomy): domain Eukaryota; kingdom Metazoa; phylum Arthropoda; class Insecta; order Hemiptera; family Cicadellidae; genus Matsumurasca; species Matsumurasca onukii. The sequence continues at coordinate 4,176,392 of CM032067.1, forward strand.
GTGTACACAGTGTGACAAGACATTCACCCGAGCTACCGGAGTGAGGAGGCACATGGCGATACACACCGGGGAGAAAGTGTTCGCGTGCAAACACTGCGACTACGTGACAGCGCTGAGCGGAGCGTTGAAGAGGCACGAGAGAATACACACAGGAGAGAAACCGTACAGCTGTTCCCAGTGTGAATACAAGGCCGCGCAGAGTAACGACTTGAAGTCACACGTGCTGCGGAAACACACGGATGAAAAGCCGTACTCGTGCGCGCACTGTGAGTACAGGACGGCAGGGAAGAATCATCTGAATACACACATGAGGCGGACACACAGGGACAAATGCACCTGAGCAAATTGAAACTAGCAAAGATAAATAAGTTCGGAATGTTTCAGAAAATTCCAATTTGTTTGCAGGTTGGATGGGAAAAAATATATTGTACATTTTCTAAACCAGAACTTGTTTGCCATCGTAAGCTAATCATATTTTTCCTGCCAGTGGTCCAAAGTTTAATTTTGGTTATATGACGCTTAGCGACGATCGAAAACGGCAAAACCTGGTCCAATTAACCCTAGAACACTAGTGCTAACTTTTTTCCGTTGTTACTAGCACTACGTAATTTTTACGTGTCATTAGTGTTTTTTTTTCTAACTTTATTTAATAAAGAAGATGAGTATTAATTGTTTAGTTTATATGAAAAAAGTACTAAAGCTATCAAAATATGTAATATTTATGGTTTTAAAGCAAAATTCTGTCATTAAGTTGGCTTTTGTATTAATAATATTCACAAAAAACATCCTATAAAACGAAAAATCAACAACTAAATAATAGTCATTTTAAGGGTTAAATAAGGTTAAAAATTCTGTGGCAAAGGAAAACTCTGTTTTATTTTACAGTGTTATAGAAGGATTGTGTAAAACACAATTTTACAGAGTAACAAGGATTGTCTGTTTCTATGCAAGTTCACTCACGCACAATCAGGGCAACGTGATGATGTTGGTGCTCCCTACAAATGGGCTTGGTACATTTGCAGTAAGTTGTAGTCATCCCTCTTTTTCCAGTTGCAAAACTTGCAGTAAGTACGTGGACCTTGTTGGTCAACTCTTCCACAATCGGTTTAGGTAACTGAAGAACTTTCTCAATACTTTGTTTTAGGTCTTTGTTCAAGTTTGGCTGTGGTAGCCTGATCAGCTGAAACCGGCGAGTCAGCTGTTCTTGCAGCTGGATCATAAACTTCTTCCGACAAAGCTTTGGCGTCAATTCCATATTTCCGGAAGTTATGGTTGTATACAACAAAAGCGTTGATTGTAGCAACATTTATCATATTGTAGAAAAAACATAAAGGCCATCTTTTTGTTTTTCTCCCACAGTTTGCATTGTTGCACATCTGGTCAAAAGAATCGACCCTCCCTTTGTATCATTGTAGGTCATGATCAGTTCGGTTTTTGTCTTTTCATTGATTGATGAGCCTTGATGCATAGTTGATAGCAGAGTAACAACTTTATTCTTCTTAGCCTTGTATGACACAGCTGTAATCTCTGTATGGAAAAGAAACATGCTGCTTCCTACACCTCGACTTTTGTATTTTGGATCCTTGAACTCAGGAGGAAGTTCTCTTTTATTCTTCTTGATTGTACCAACTGTAGTAAGATGGCATTCTTCGAGTAGATGCAAGGTCAATGGCACACTAATGAACCAATTGTCCATCGTGATGTTGCGATTGGTTCCAGACACTGTCCCGTTGACAAGCTTTTCAACAAAAAATCAGCTTTTCGCTTTTTGCTGGAACAATCTGTTTTCCAAGGCACGGAAGAGCATTTACCATATATTTTGAGCTATTGTCACAAAGCATTATAATTTTTATGCCATAACGGTTAGGTTTGCTCGGAATGTACATTCTGAATGCACATTTACCTCTAAATCCAACTAGTTGTTCATCTATTGTGAGATACGAGCTTGGTCTGTAGTTCTTCTTACAGTTGTCAATTAGTATCTCCCAAATCTCAGAGATGGCAGCAAGCTTGGTCTCTTTTTTCCTTTCCTCTCTCGTGCCCTTGTAGTCAAACCTCAAGCATGAAATGAGGAAGGAAAATCGCCCTCAGACATTGTCGCTCTATACCTATCACCAGATAAGGTAGAATCAAACATATCTCTTGTAGGTAAGTGGTTATCCTTGAGGATTGCTGACAGAATCAACAACCCTAGAAGAGCTTGAAGCTCATCCATATCTATGTCTTTCAGTGTTCCATCTGTTTGTTTTTTATACTTCATTCGTTTTTGTGCCATCTCTTCATTTGTGTGTACAATTATCTTTTCCAAAATATCTTCGGAAAAAAATGTTTTAAAACATTCCATTGGTGTGGTTGCCTCTCTAGCGTTTCCTACAGGTCCTGGTCGAATATGTACAATGTTTCGAGCTGGTGTTTTCCCTTGATCTTTTTTGTCAGTTGTTGTCCAAACAAAATTGTCCTTTCCTATCAGTGTATCCGAATCAGGCACAATAACAAGACCTTGTTCGTCATCATTTTCTGTGGATTTTTCTGTTGAGATGTTGAGGGTTTATTTGTACTATTTACAACGGCTTTATTTACAAGTTTCTTCTGAATTTTGTTTTCTTTTTGGCGTTCCGCTGATTGTCAGATTCGATATTTTTGATAGGCTTGACTATTGCTCTCTCCTCTAGATCAGTATCTTCTTCATCGTCCTCCAGGGCATCACCAGGTAAATACCGGTCTGCATCACTATCATATTCTTCACTAGAGAGGTCCTCATACTCAACTTCATCCACTTCACTTATAGAACCTTCACTAAAGTTGTCAGCATCTAATGTTTGTTCTATCATTTCATCATTTAACAACCGCCAGCACTCATCGTGATCTGCAACAAAGGCATTATTAGTTGAGTAGGCCAGGCTGTTTCAAACTCCAAAAGAAATTTTTGTAGTAAAACCGTAGTATTTTGTAAAAACAACTTTCTGTTAATCACTAGTTATAACTAGTACCACGTAAAAGTTACGGTAATAAATAACATGTATAACTAGCACTACCTAAAAGTTACGCGGTTGTTATAGGGTATAAGTTAGATTTTGACTTACCTCCAAAACAAAGAAATGCGGAGGTCTGAATCACACCGCCTCACGGGCGACTGACTAGTAGAAGCACTGCTAGAAGCTGGAGTGCCTAGCGCGGTTATGGAGGGGTAAATCTACAAAATGGCTGCGGGACACGTAAAAACGACGTAGGCTAGTGTTCTAAGGTTAATGATCAAGGTTGCTAATAAACAGTCATACCTACTTATTAAAAATCATGCATACCAATTAACAGTCGTCCACACATTTATCGGCAATTGTGGACATCACGTCATGGTCCAGCTCAAGTCCTTATCTTACTCAGCAGAAGTAACAACTCTTGCAGGGTCCCTAACCCTATTTTCAAAAAAAAAACAAAACATAAAATTGAATTTTATTAACTATATAAGTTAATTTATTGTATAATATATCTGCTTAAAATATTTAACTATCTTTCTTAACATTTGATACATTTTCATAAAAAATACCTTAGTTTCACTTAAAAAAGGTTTACAACAATGGCTATGAAAAAATGTTATAAACTAAAATCATTAAAAATATTTTGAAAATTCATCAAATGCACCTCAAGAATTAAGATAAAAAAGTCTACATAAGAGCATATTTGAGTAAAGGGATTTTTTTGCTGAATGTTAAGTTTGTTTTTTTAATATGATGAAAATAGTTAAAATATGGATATTTATTATGAGATAAAAAGTCTATCTGGAGCAGCTTCTCATTATATATACTATATAAATGTATTCTTTAAGTTTTGTTTTAAATGGTGGAAACATTTCTGATGGAAATTCACTAAAAATAAACTGGTAAAAACTAATTCAGAGAAACAACACTGGGCTCAAAAACTGAAAGCTTTTCTAGTAAAACATTATGAAAAGGTGTATAATATGTGTATAAAAAATTATAACAATCAATACATGAATATATCAAATAATATGTTTTATGTGTGCTTTTTTATAATCCAAGGCACTAAGCAGTCTGAGTCTGATTCGCAACATATTTCTGATAAATTAATTCCGCAGTGGCGACATCCTCAAGAGACATGCCTGAAACAGGAAAACTGGAGTCAATAAATATAACTACAAACGAGAACCTTTTGGTTTTTCCCCCTTAAAATTTAGAGTTGCGTGGGGTTCTCATAAGAAATTCCAGACTTATTTCCCAAAACCCCAATTTTGAGTTATAAAATCTTAATTTGACTCAATTGAATTTCTTCCTTTGTACAGTTGAAATGGGAGTCTGTTGGCACCTTGAATATCTCTGTGGTGGTTTCCAGAGTTTGAAAGAACGACTTTTTGACTGACCTAGGGAGTGGAAGACTGTACAGAGTTTGTCCGCAGGTAAGGTGATTACGTCACGTATAACCTCGCCCAGTTCGCAGTAGAGAGGTACGCCAGCTTGCTCTAGTCCTTGCAACTCCTGCTTAGCTCCTGGCATGTTGTCCACCACTACCGCAGCCTGTCGGTAGACGTCCAATGACAGCTCGTCGTAGTGTCTGCTGCCGAAACCTACGGCTGAAGTCTGTGTAGTTAGCAGTGTTGCCACTTGTAAAGGGGGTTACTATTTTTAAAGATAATCTAAAGATTGGTGCTTAATTCACCTGAAATACTAATTTTTTATTTTTTAATCAAGTGTAGATTAAATAATTTCTAAACAGAATAAAGGGGACAGGACAGGCCCACCTCCTGTATTCCTCTTAGGGTGAATTAATTCACCGCCACCTGTTTAAAAACTTTTCACCCTACCATTGCTTGAGACAAATGCTTCATATTTGCTTATCTGGCAGAATTCATTTGCACCCAAAATCAATAAGTACCAGCCGCAATTTTCACCTTTCCACCCAGACTCACCATTGATGTGTACGCCAGGTTTTAGCCAGTCTGCCTGTACAATTGGCTCCGTAGCGTACGTGACTGTCACGATGACATCGGCTCCTCTCACACACGCTTCAGTAGTGTCGTAAACCTTGGCTGGAGCTCCGAGCTTGTTGCACAACTCTTCCGCCCTCAAGCGTGTTCTGTTCCACACGCGCACCTGCGCTTGTTTTATAGAATTAGATGAGAGTCTGTTTGGTTGATTTCGGTTCGTGTTCGTTAGTGCAGTAGTTTGAGCTAAACGTAACGAAAACAATTGAAACTTTGCATATTTGACTGTAGGTACATTCTGAGGGCTAGTATTGAAAATTAAATAAATTGGTTGAGTAGTTTTTGACTTAAGACACACTAAAATATTCAGCCTCTTTACGTCGTCTTGGAGCTCACAGCCTTGCTCCGGCCTTCAGCCAAAGCTTTTTGTGCTCTATTACCACAGGCTGGACTCTGTGCACACAACCTCAGACTTATGAGATCTTTTACAGTATAACACACTACTTCCACTGTAATAGTGAAAAATAATTTTTTTACATATTTTTGAAACAACCTGGATGAGTTTTATAGTTTTTTGGAATATTGATTGATTACCAGTTTATACAAGTTTATTTCACATTTGCCCAAAAGGGGAGTGTCAGTATTTCAATTTTGCTGGCCAACGAACTTAACCAAGATATTTACAAAAGAAACATTTTACAAAAAGATAAAACACATGTATACATATGCACAAAGTTTTGAAAAAATGCTCAAAATCGGTTCTGGGTCAGGATTGGTGCTCATTTCAAGGACCTGGGTCGTACCGTGCTGATGGCATAAACATCTCATTTTTCAAAGTAAATTCACTGAAAATCCCTCACTCTAAAACTAACAATTCTATGAAATAGTGCCGCTACTTTTATCGTGCTGCTGCCACCGAAAACTGTGCGGTCACCTCTTTGAAGTTGAAGCTATGCTGTAGCCCGAGCGTGACTTGGCCTGCACGCCAGCGCCCAGCACAGCCAGCACGTGCTTCTCCCCGCGGTGCAAGTGCCTGGTCGCGACCACCGACGCCGCAGCTGTCCTCCACCCTGTGATCTCACCACCTTCCAGGATCTGCAGCACACACAAGTAACTGAGTGAGAGCAAGTATGGTACATCCTGCTTATAACATCGAGTCAAACCTGTAAGTGTTTTAAGCTAGTTAATGTACTTAACCCAGCAGCTGCAGAGCAAAGAACACTCAACTTGGCTAATCTGTGCCACTTTGTAGGGGTTATTAATGAATATCATTAAATATGCATATTTTGGTCAGTTATATTAAGTTGTACTTTTAATCCTTGTAATTTCAGCCCTACAACTTCAAAAGCTGAGTATAATTATTTTGTAGAATTTTTAAGTTCAATTAAATGTTTCAGTTGACAAGTTTTGAGGAGGGGAACAAATCATTGCAAAGACATTTGCAAGAGAGATATTTATTTAGTTTCTAAACTAGCTAAATTGTTGCATTTAAATTTTGTGTAGTTTTAGAACATATAAAGTTGTAATGATTCTTTTCACAAGAAAATGCAAATTTATATAATACTTTTTAACGTCTTAGGTGCAATCAAGGACATCAAATAAGTGGGGATCAAAAAGATACTTTCAGAGCGCAACTGGCAGGGGGAGTAATGAACAATACTTTTTGTCATGCTGCAACAGTATTAAGAAATAAATTTTAATTTTATAAAGAAACTCAATGTAAATACTTGTTTGAACTGAGTAGTCCAGTTTATATTTATTTAGAAGAAACAGCTGTTACGATGTTTTGCTATTATTCAGTGATTAGATTTAAACAAACCCACTGAAACAGCTGCTGTTCTTGCAATTATTGAAAGATCATCAAATAGATCTTTTCCTCTTTGGGAAAATAAATATTATCAACAAAAACCTTTACTTCCTGGGGAATAAAAGTGCAACCTTAGTCTGCCATTACAGGTCTCATTAGCATAATGACAATACAACTGATCATTACTATGACTTTTACTAAAGTAATTTATTATAATTTAAATCAAATAAATTATAAATGAACTATAAAGTTTACCATTTTGACTTTTCCTGTGTCGGGGTCCATGAGCAAAACTGTTCCAAAGATGGAAGGCAAACCTCTCTCAGGGTTCTGGCGAAAGGACGTTACGATTTTGCACCCCAACATGTTTTGCTTTCCACTGAACGATGGCATACATAGTAGTGCCCTATACAACATACAGGGTGTTAACGGTTAAGAAATAGCTCTGTTATAACTATAAGATATGAAGAGATATCAGTAGCTTTTTAACTTTTGTAATACTTTACCATTTGTGTAAAATTGTCTGGAGGTTTTAGTCTGTAAACCAGTTGTAAGTAAGCAAAGCATTTTCAAAAACACCTTCAGTTAAGTTGTTGTGCAAATTCGATGTGGTAAATTGCTAAAATATGGTATCCAATCTTTATTATTTTCGGTGATATAACTTTTGATAATCGTAACCACCGTAGGCCTTAAAATAGACAGCAGACAGATCAAGTTGGGTTACCGAGACATATTTTGAATGGTTATTTGAGTCCTGGACTTAATTAAACCCTGGATTGTTGAAAGGTTTAAAAAACTATTGATATTTTATAGCTCAATGAAGGACACAAACTCAATTTCATCTACCGTTTTGGATGAAATTTTAAAATTAGCATCATCTGCATACAAGCATAGATTTTTTTGAGGACCTTGTGTTAATATGGAGGGCATGTTTTTTAAATAACATAAAAATAGTAATGGACCAAAATTCAATTATCATCCCTACAACACAAGGATAAACCATCACCTTGATGCGCCTGACTGTAGACTAAGAAAAATGAAGGATTGCTTCCCTCAAGTTGCTCTTCGGATGTACAACGCTTTGACTCAGGATCTAAAGAACTTAGCCTACCCCAAGTTTAAAGACAGCCTCAAGAGTTGGTTACTTACTAGACCTTTTTACTCTCTGGACAAATCTTTCAATGCGCAAACATAGGCCTGCCGTCAGATGTTTGTATAATAGTGTAGTTAGTAGTGGTAAGTTGACGCTATCCATGCAGCTGAGCTGGTCAAGGATTCAGCAGGAAATAATCAAGGTGACTCTTATGATAACTAGGTAGGTTGGTTTCAGGTGCAGTAGGGTAGAACCAGGTTTGCTTAGGTAAGTGTAGTGTTTTATATATCATAAAAATCTGTACTTACCAAATTTAGTAAAGAGGAACTCAGCTGACTTACAGTAGGTTACCTTACAGTCAAAATTACTCCCGCCATAAAATGTATTTCAGTAAAAATAATTTATCGCAAACAAATTTCATTGTATAAGAAAAACAGACAACAACACCTAACAAACAAAAAACCCCGAAAATTGTACTATTCTATGAAGGACATGTTATGACTACTTCTAGCAAAATATAGCCACAGATACACAAGTGTAAAGTGAAAAAGTAGGCTCTCCACAAAAAGTTACGGTATTTGTTACTAGGAGTGACTTGTGATTTCATGAGCTGAAACTGATTTATCACGATGTGGAGGAGGCTTCTAAATATATAAAATTTGTTTTGGAGTGCGGAAATTATTTATAAGTGGTTTAAAGTGGCTTTAAAGTTGGGACTATTTTGTAGCGGAGCACCGTGAGACAACTGTCACTTATCTGTCAGTGACTTTTCACCCAATTCAAATTTAACTTAAAGGTGAATAAGTATTATCGTGAAGTTAGGTTAGGTTAGTTTATTTTTTATATTGAACATATTTAAAAGTGGCTTTAAAGTTGGGACTACTTTACAAGTGGAAGACGCGCGGCACTCTATAGCAGACGACAGTATCTGTTACCCACTTCAAATTAACCTAGAGGCTGAATAAGGTGTTATCGTGAAGTAAATTCTGCCAAAACTCTTAGTAAATTTTACCAAAGTTACTGTATGCTAGCTTGATAAATAATTTGAACAAAATATTTTGGCTCAATTACGTGGACATTGAACCAACGTTTCTAGGACTAGGGACTATACCTACCTTTTGCTTTCCTCTTCGTTAACACAGCCCTCAAGTCAGGGAGTACGTCATACTGAGTGTAAACTAAAAATATGGCCTAGGCCTACCCTTGTTTGCAAGGAATGGGAGTGATCAGTCTTGCAGGTTGAATAGATTGTGTTTCTTCTTTGTGGGTTACGTCACGAAGAACATTTTTAATACATGGGATCAAATCGTCCCAATTTAAGTACTTTGCTACTTCCTTCTCGCTCAAATATATTGGCGCACATCACAAACTAACGGGATTAGAAAACCTTGATCTTTACTGTAGACTAAGTAAAATGAAGGATTGCTTCCCTCAAGTTGCTCTTCAGATGTACGCCTCAGGACTCAGGATATAAACTTAGCCTTAGCCTACCCCAAGTTTAAAGACAGCCTCAAGAGTTGGTTACTTACTAGACCTTTTTTACTCTCTGGACAAATCTTTTGATGCGCAAACATAGGCCTGCCGTCAGATGTTTGTATAATAGTGTAGTTAGTAGTGGTAAGTTGACGCTATCCATGCAGCTGAGCTGGTCAAGGATTCAGCAGGAAATAATCAAGGTGACTCTTATGATAACTAGGTAGGTTGGTTTCAGGTGCAGTAGGGTAGAACCAGGTTTGCTTAGGTAAGTGTAGCGTGTTTTATATATCATAAAAATCTGTACTTACCAAATTTAGTAAAGAGGAACTCAGCTGACTTACAGTAGGTTACCTTACAGTCAAAATTACTCCCGCCATAAAATGTATTTCAGTAAAAATAATTTATCGCAAACAAATTTCATTGTATAAGCAAAACAGACAACAACACCTAACAAACAAACAAAACACACGAACCAAAACTGAAAATTGTACTATTCTATGAAGGACATGTTGCGACTACTTCTAGCAAAATATAGCCACAGATACACAAGTGTAAAGTGAAAAAAGTAGGCTCTCCACAAAAAGTTACGGTATTTGTTACTAAGAGTGACTTGTGATTTCATGAGCTGAAACTGATTTAACACGATGTGGAGGAGGCTCCTAAATATATAAAAATTTGTTTTGGAGTGCGGAAATTATTTATAAGTGGTTTAAAGTGGCTTTAAAGTTGGGACTATTTTACGGACGGAGAGCACCGTGAGACAACTGTCACTTATCTGTCAGTGACTTTTCACCCAATTCAAATTTAACTTAAAGGTGAATAAGTATTATCGTGAAGTTAGGTTAGGTTAGTTTATTTTTATATTGAACATATTTAAAAGTGGCTTTAAAGTTGGGACTATTTTACGAGTGGAAGACGCGCGGCACTCTATAGCAGACGACAGTATCTGTTACCCACTTCAAATTAACCTAGAGACTGAATAAGGTGCATTGAAGTTAGTTAGCAAAAGTTAATTTCGTTTATTTCTTTGGTAAAAACATCGTTTTTAATGGTTTTGCAACTTTCCGGTTAAAACATCGTTTTGACCTTTTAGAAGGTTTACATTTGGAAAAGTGCTAAAATCCATAAGTCACTCTAGTAAATTTTACCAAAGTTACTGTATGCTAGCTTGATAAATAATTTGAACAAAATATTTTGGCTCAATTACGTGGACATTGAACCAACGTTTCTAGGACTAGGGACTATACCTACCTTTTGCTTTCCTCTTCGTTAACACAGCCCTCAAGTCAGGGAGTACGTCATACTGAGTGTAAACTAAAAATATGGCCTAGGCCTACCCTTGTTTGCAAGGAATGGGAGTGATCAGTCTTGCAGGTTGAATAGATTGTGTTTCTTCTTTGTGGGTTACGTCACGAAGAACATTTTTAATACATGGGATCAAATCGTCCCAATTTAAGTACTTTGCTACTTCCTTCTCGCCCAAATATATTGGCGCACACATCACAAACTAACGGGATTAGAAAAGCTTGACAGAACACTGCTAACTAGTAACTTAAACTTTTCAAGTTCAATAAAACGATTGGAAAATTATTACCCGTTAAAAAGCACTTTTAAAGTAATTATTTTCGCTCTTGGGACGATTTGTATACAGTACTTCAAACAATACGTGACGTGTGATGTGAGTTGTGAAGATACAAACAAAAGACATAAGCCAAACAAAAATTAGTAAAAAAAATGTACACACGCACACAGATTTAATTGAAGTCAGGTATACAAATTATATAATAAACGCGTTATCTCCATCATTGTAACAATGATGCCTAAAATAGAAAGTAGTTTGTACGAAACTGCCAATGCCATTACATTTAAAAGTAATATGTCTTATACGTGTTTGCAAAATGTATCTTTTAACATATCATTTAAACCTTTAAGTACCCAAAAATTAAATCTGAATTTTTTCAAAATTTTGAAAAATATAGTGATAGCGTCAATTCATTAGCTTGAAAAATGAAAAACGTTTTGAGCCGCCATTTTGTATAGGAACGTCGTAAAATTTGTTTAATGGTATCAATGAGTTTGTGTTTTTATACCCTTTCAAATAAGGTGTCACAGGGGTTCGTATTTAAAAGATTTAAGGGGGCCCTCCCCCCTGGGTGGGTAACGAAAAGTACGCCAAAAACTACAGGACCCTATAAAACATTCCCCAAAGGGGGTTTCAAAATTTGTCCTCTTTAAAATAAAATTAGCAATTTAGAAGGAATGACTGACACAGAATATAAAGAATATCTCAAAATATTCGGAGATGTAGCCCCAGTTAGAGGAATACACGGTAGGTCCAAGGACGGCATCCAGTGTAGACGGTGTTCTACAGCTGAGCATTTTGTTGTTGAAACATTGCCACGAGTAATTAATGCCAAAGAAATGAAGGGTATGAATATTAGTGCTATTTAAGATAGGCCTACTGTATATATATATATTACAGCGCGCGCGCTGTGAGTGAGTGTGCTTGCGCAGCCCTTTCACATCGTCGCCCGCCGCTTCGGGTTTCAATAGGCCCCGCTCGCCTGAAATAAACCCGACCCTCGACAAAACAACAGTACACACTCGACTGCAATCTGAACCAGGGGGTCGGCAACGATTGCACACTCGCTGAAGAAAACGACTGTTTAGTGTAGCCGTCCCGTTTTTCGTGCAACTTGGGTAAAGGCACTTTAGATTTTTTTCAATGAAAATCGCAAAAGCGAAAACAGTGTGTATTGATTAATGTGGTGAAGTTAAGGCTACGAAGTCCTTTCTACCGTTTAACCTCGATTTTTAACTATAACGTCACCGCATAGTAACTTTAAGAAATATAAGTCCTTACTCTGGGTTTGTGGCAACTTAACATTTGCCTTAAACTCAGGTCAATGTTATGCCGTCCCACGTCACAGTTGTCTACTGGCAGATCGATCCATCTTGAGTCTTTTCGTCATATTATGCGAATCAGCAATAATAAATTAAACCGACAAGGTATCAGTACTTCAGTACAAGTATCAAAAACGACCCTGACCAGTACGGTCGCTAATTTACGTTTCCTTTTTTAATTTACACGATAGAATAATACCTGTCTTCCTTAATATCGCTGGTTATAATTTGACAGGAACACTAGACGATGCCTAAACCATGTTGTGTTTGAGACCTAAAAATGCGTTTGATACAGTTTCACTACACGTAATTTGTGGATTGCAAGTTTTAGAAGAGAGGGCTTTATAGTCCTAACCTCACCACAAAATTAAGACGGATTTCATTTCATTTTTTAATAAATTTCAGATTAATGACAAGCGGGATACAAACAAATTAATCCCGATGAATAATTTGAAAACGCTCTAGATAATTGAAACAGGACAGATACACGTGATGACAAGGCATAAGGAAACACAACTGTTGACATTTATATAAGATACAATATGTTATTTGGATTCAGACAAGTAGAAGGAATGCTGAATCTGGAATTCAGCAGTGCCTCAGCAATATCAGCACACAGTGAGTCTGCTACTGTATATCATACTGTATACAACATGGGTTCTACGTGTTTACTGGCATATTATGCGAATCAGCAAGTATTTTATCTCTCTGGTTAAACTATAAAAGAAAAAATTCGATAAATACATGAGTTTACTGATGAATCACATTACGCTGACCTTTCAGAATCAGTATTCTGATCCTATAAAACAATACAAATGCATAAAATTGCAGCTACCATTTGACCGACTCTCTGGGAGCAGTGGACGACCAATCACAGGGTGTGGTTTGAAGAAGGAAACTTTGTTTATTTACGCTCAAATTTAGCTCGCTTAGATTAAAGAATTGTGAAAGCATCAGAAGCTTGCGGAGCTTCACCACTTTGCACAATCATGTTGTTATTTTACATTTTACAGGAACAGACGATTGCAAAAGCGTGCAACTGTTGGAGAATATGATTTATCACACTCTACAAAGGAAATGTTCAAGTTTAACCTTTATTTGTACCTACCATTAAAGTAATACTGAAGTATGAAATTTGTTAAAGGGCACAACTTTGTTACGTGTCTTGCGCAACTTTTCTACCGTATGTTAAAGGTATAATCTTCAATAAGCAAATAACATTGTTTAGAACCTAAATTAATCACTGCCTCTAAGCATGTCAAACTTACCAAAAACCTCATTGACATAAATTTAACTTGTCATAGTTAAAATTTAGGATATTTTCAAAAGTAAAAGCTATACTTAATTCTTAGAACTACCTAAGAAACAGCCTACGATATAAAATACGTTGAAATACTTAACTTGACCACCGTGCCTAAGCTACAGGAAAGACAAACACAATTCAGTGTTCTGTATTTGCCTCACGTTTGGCGAAGAAAGACCAGTAAATGTCAGCTGGTATGGGAACCTCGTATTTCAGCTCCAAGTACAGAATTTGATTACTGTTTCTATTTCCTCAACCTTCCTCAGAGCCTCGTCCTCTCACTGGACAAAGTGGATTACATGTCGTCTTGGAGAAGACAGAATTTACAGTCGCACAGAGTCAAATGCTCGTACCTGAACCACGTAAATTGTCATCAGTTTAGTTCATAACAAGATTTAATTTAAATACACGGAGAAAGAACTGTGTGATGACGCACTGTTACATAAACAATATAAGAGAAACAAATCACATAAGGGAATATGTCAATATAAGAAAACACAATACAAACAAACAACACACTTTTTAGGTTTAGAGAATTTGTACCGCAAAGTATTTACAGTAGATCCTTGTTACACGAAAAGAATGAAGAGGGCTGAAATCTAGTTTATCACAAATACATGTTTTGATGAATTTCGGAATGAACATTTATTTTACCGTAATCAATAAGTGTACAAAAATCAACACAACTATTGACCACCGCTGACTGAACGGTTTGCCGATTTGCAGTATACGAGTATATTTGATAGGCTAACAAAATGTGTATTCTTTTTAATAGAAATCACATTAGAAATACACAGGCAAGCATTTAAAGACCTCAAGCTGTTGACACTCCATTGCCTCTACATTCTAGAGACATGTCTTTTTTTCAAAACAAAATGTAATACCATAAGAGGTTGCGACACACACTCTTATGAAACCAGAGGCAGGGACAGCTACCGAACTGGGAGACACAGGACGGTAGTTAGAGCGCTTACCTTCTCAGGCAGGTGTTCATCTCATCAACAGATTACCAAATTCGTTTAAAAACGCACAAGTGCCCAAGGCATTCAAAGCTCGTCTAAAAAATGTGTTGTCCACTCAAGCTTTTTATAACATAGACGAGTTTATGGCGTTTAACTGGGAGACCTGGTAATTGGCTGACCGACTAGGGACTAGAGTGGGATAATTCGAATGAATGAGAGAGAGATTGGAAAAAGTGTATGTATAAAAGGGACTTAGATGTGAGAGTGAATGGAAAATTTTAGTTCAATCAACTTTTCTGACGACTGCCATACATTGTGAGATGTTTTGCAATAAACAATTTATTTATTTATTTAAAATGCACGTATGGACCTATTTCAGAGCCGCCCCAACTACTTTAGGTGGTGAAGCAGTTTGGCTATTTAACGACGTTACCTAGAGATTTATTTGTACATTGAAGGTTTTAGGAAGAATAAGAATCTCAAAAACTGGTTTTCGGTTTGTTCTTCGACGCTTTGTATCACATGGCGGCAGAACATAATAGGTCTTTTTCCTATTCCAATGCATCAATGTCACTGTTTGCAATGCCTTATCAGGTTCAATACATTATCCCATATAGACTGGGACTCGTGGCGTGGTCTTGTAATCCAGCTTCATGGAGGTCAGGTTTTGAGGATGATATAGGTCTAAAGCGGCTCAGATAGTCTCAGTGATCATCTGATGATACCCGCATCAACTCCCACCAACGTTTAGACATATCAGACCATCACCTGCGTGGTTCGGAAGTCACGTTAAGCCGTTGGTCTTTTTATTTCCATTGGTCATTGGGCTATTGATTAATGACCCATTCTAAGGAAGAGTCGGCCTTAGTTTGTAACAAGACTACACCTCATAACTCATTACTACCACTCATCACACTCATCCTTCACCACATATTTGCCTTAAAATACCCTCATGAGAGTGGTCGGCATCTCAAATAGTGATATAGTGATATGTTCCCACTCAATGCACACGAATGACTAGCTAGTAGCTACGAGGAACTGGGAAAGATGGTTGAGGTGGAAAGGGGGGAGCAGGATAGGAGTGAGTCTCGTGGATGATTTATGCCCCCATTAGTCCACGGATCATAATGCATGAGTCCCGCAAGCTCCGGACTGCTCTGTTGAGTCTAGATCTATATACTGCAACGTGTACATTTCACATTATATGTGTTATTGGTGGTACTAAGTTTAATTTTTTTTTCAATTTCAATTGATTTACATGCTTAAAAAACAAATTTAACAATGTTATTGCATGTGTGAACATTCACTAAAAATTTTGAAACAAATAAGTGCCGAATTGATATTTTTATTATTATGGATATGAAATGACATGATAATGGAATGGATACAGCTGTTCATGAATAATGGGATGAATTACATTAATAAAAATTATGGATGAATAGTGAGTATGGATGGTATGATACAAATTTAAAAAGTAATCAAATAAAAACTTAATACGACATCAGAACTTAAGACATGTTTTATATTGTGAAATATGTTTATATATTTTGTTAATTATAGGCTCCTACACATACTCATCTATCTGTGTCAATTTAATGTATTTTACTGTAACACGCTATTGGCCTAAATATTATTCTTCCCAACAGCCTGATAAGAACTCCTCAATTGAATAAAATTGTTTCACCATAAAAAATCTTTAATTGTTGTTTAAACTTTTGAATAATATCTATGGTTTTTATATTTTTTGAGAGTTTGTTGATACTTTTGACTCCAAATTGCATTAACAAATGCTCAAAGACAAAAGTTCGGTGTTGCTGAATTCTCAGTTCATCTTTACCTCTAGTGTTATGATCATGTATATTTATGCCTTTCGTCAGGTTACACTTTGATCGGCAAAACAAAGCTGTTTCAAACAAGTAGAGGCAAGGTAAGGTTAACAAATTTAGTTATCTGAATGCATTCTTACAAGAATCTCTATTTTTTAGTCTTTTAATAATGCGAGTTGCTCTTTTTTGGAGTATAAATAGTTTTCTAATTTGTTATGAGCACAGCTACCCCAAAGTTGAACTCCATATAGGTGAGGATGAATTAGAATTAGACCAAAGTAAGCGGTTCTTAACACATCCTCTGAGCAAAACTTTCTGAGACTCTGTAGAGCATAAATACCTGAAGTAACCTTGGTACAAACATGCTCAATTTGGAAATCCCAGGTCAGCCCTTGATCAATGTGCAGCCCAAGGAATTTTGTAGATTTTGTGCACATCAAAAAATTATCTTTCATTAATACACCAGGTGGCTCATTAGTGTTATTTCTAAGACCAAAATTAACGTAATTGCATTTAGATTTATTTACAAATAAATTGATTTCTTTAAACTTTTGGATTCCTGAATTTAAATGTATGAACTTCTAAATAGCTTTTGTTTGAATTATATTGAAACAATATCAAAGGGATCTCAACGGTTCATTTCAAATAAATGGTCTAGTACGTGCAACGGCATTCGCGATGTGTCTGAAAGTCCGCAGCTAGGCCTATATCATCTGGTTCTTGGCACTTGTGTACGAAATACTAAAAAGATAATAAAGGATGAAAAATAGTCTGTTTGTTTTTTATACAGCTACTTCACAAAGTTACTAATGAGAAGTCATATTTTTGGTCAGAAGTAAAGTGAACATGACAACGATATTATGTTTACTACTAATTCATGTAAAATAAAGTTTAAAACCAGTGCCTTGAAAATTCCAAATCAATTCCTTACATCGGCCTCCCCTCACAAACTGGATGAATCAGCTGATTTTACGTACCGTAGCTTGTTAGTGGAGTAGTAACGTTATCTGATATTTCACACGTCGCAAAGAGTCGTGAGTTAATTGGACAGTGTCAAGTTTACGCTGATACGCATTTGGAAGTAGCTTTAATTGTATACGGGTTACTGAATATTTCACATGGTCTCTCCAGGTGAATTAAAAGTGACACTCGTAGATCTCTTCCTTAAACCTGTTTATTAACAATCATTAATAACATAATGAAGGAAATCATGTTTGGTTTAATTAAAAGTCTGTTTGCATTGGTTATGAACTATGTACATAACGGGTGAGAAGAGTGAAATTCACAAAAAAAAGGTTGGTTGCCCATAAACACTGCTGTCAAAGATAATGCCTTGTCAGGCAAGGCTGATTTAAAGGTATAATATTCACTAAAGTTTTCCAAAAGATATTTTGTTATAAGAAATTATAATTTTGGTCAGAGGGAATTTACTAAAAGGAGAGCCTGGACCGATAAACGAAAAAGACGTATCTTCGAACGAATAAAGGCTGGACAGAAACTAAAGCCAACTTTTCAAATCAACGTCCTGTTGACTGGGACTCGTGGCGTGGTCCTGTAATCCAGCTTCATGGAGGTCAGGTTTTGAGGATGATATAGGTCTAAAGCGGCTCAGATAGTCTCAGTGATCATCTGATGATACCCGCATCAACTCCCACCATCGTTTAGACATATCAGACCATCACCTGCGTGGTTCGGAAGTCACGTTAAGCGTTGGTCCTAGTATTTCCATTGGTCATTGGGCTATTAATTAATGACCCATTCTAAGGAAGAGTCGGTCTTTGTAACAAGACTACACCTCATAACTCATTACTACCACTCATCACACTCATCCCTCACCACATATTTGCCTTAAAATACCCTCATGAGAGTGGTCGGCATCTCAAATAGTGATTTAGTGTATATGATTAAAGTACGAGTAATAGATGCGCATAGAAGAGTCAGTATACGAAAGTATGACGATGAGTGTAAGGCTATCTCGATAGGTTTCCAAAATGTATATCTCAGATGATGTCAACTGATTTATCTAATGGTGAGATTTAAAGGTTTCAAGGATCGGTTCGGAGCCAAACGACTCAATTTAAACACGAACAGAAGTTAAGATTTGGAGCGAAGCCAACAAGCTTAGTTCACCCAGACTTTAATCTTGAGATCGGTTTCATTCCAGAATTGAATTTCTGTCAGGTTCAGGTTACTTTTTTAAATGAAAAACGTATTACACCACTCCGTAATTGAAACATAGTAAGTGGTTAATTTGAACCAATATTTATAATAAATAGATGGCTGTTGTAGTTAGAGCCTAATCTATGTAGGCCTTGTATATGCAGATGTTCACGGACCAAGAACATGTTTGGTCATCTGACAGGTCTACCAAATACCCCAACGAATTTCTCTCTCAAATGAGTAATCAATAACCGCCCTAAACATGTCCTTGCAAAATCACATTATTCAACTTTAACTCAATCCACATGAAATTCGAAATTCTCTCCAAGGTATCGAACGTCGTTTTTCTTAAAAAGTGGTCATCACGATAGTATAAGGTTATTTGCTCTGCAAAACCTGTTTTTGGATTTTATTTCCTCCCATCAAACGACAGTTTATAGGGAATTATAGGGAAGAATAGGGCTCGTAAAAATCTGTCCCACTTTTTTCCATCGTTCATATTTGAATTGTATCACACAAAATGAAATATATAAATATGTCTATTGCTCATCACACAAAAATAAACTAAGATTACATCAACATAAACCAGTTTTACGTATTTTAACACAATTTTATCAACACGATAATTTTATTGTTTTGGACGGTGAAATAGTTGAATTAAATACAACTTCATCAACGCCCCTAACTTGGAAAATTAGAATACAAATTATGTATAATTGATAACATAATTGTTTTAAACAATTCAACGGTGGACTGAAAATATTGGGAGAAATTATCGTAAAAGAATCTCCCAATAGGAAAAGGCGTTTATTATAAGTTCATCGTTAAAAGCAGGAAGTTTGATAATCACAAGGTTTGTTGATCAAGTCATTAAAAAGAAAGTCCAGATGGAAATTATGGAAACTAGTTTTGCCTGTCATTCCCGTCACTTCACTACATATGGATTTGACTGGGACTTGTGGCGTGGTCCTGTAATCCAGCTTCATGGAGGTCAGGTTTTGAGGATGATATAGGTCTAAAGCGGCTCAGATAGTCTCAGTGATCATCTGATGATACCCGCATCAACTTCCACCATCGTTTAGACATGTCAGACCATCACCTGCGTGGTTCGGAAGTCACGTTAAGCCGTTGGTCCTTGTATTTCCATTGGTCATTGGGCTATTAATTAATGACCCATTCTAAGGAAGAGTCGGCCTTAGTTTGTAACAAGACTACACCTCATATAACTTATCACTACCACTCATCACACTCATCCTTCACCACATATTTGCCTTTACCCTCATGAGAGTGGTCGGCATCTCAAATAGTGATTTGGGCTTCTGTGTAACTGCAGTCAGTTAGAATGCACTTGTCGCTGTGATTGTGAGTGTTGTATCAAAGCTGGTGGTTTCCTGTTCATATCCGCACAGTGTTTCCACTGCACATACACAATACAACACCACTTCTGTGTAGCTTTCAAACTACGAACCTAGCTCTGCGACACTACATGCGACCTAAACCTAGGTAATCAGGTAATTGTAATAAAACAACTTACGTAGTCAAGAAATATAAAAAACTGTCGTAATGATGATAACAACGGAGTGTGTTTACTTGGAAATTTGGTCAGATGGAAATTATTAAATTGTGAAGAATAGCCTGGTCTGACGAAAGAAAAGGTACTTTTTCCGAAAGGATGGAGCAAGTCTGGGTACAAATATATGCCATTTTCAGGGCGGCGTTAACGAACTTCGTATGGTGTAACCTTTCTTTTAACATCATACCGCACTTAAAGATTAAGTTTTCTACTATCTTGCAAAATCTCAATGTATGTTTTAATCACACTGGAAACGCTTTTCATATGTTACGGAAAATTACTTTTATTGAAATTTGAACAACCAGCAAATGACAGTAAGTTTGGTTGTGTACAAACGGGTATTTTCGTATTCTCTTATCTAGTTGGTCCGTCTGATACATGTATGTTATTGGTTCTCTACTGGGGGTCCCAGCCAGTAAGGCGATGGACAGCTGCCACTGGCCTTGGGCGTGCTTGGTCTCTGTAATTGGTCTTTCTCATTTAATCACATATTTTTACATGTTGTATTGTTTTCTAAAACAATTGTTTTAACTAAATACATAGAGAAAAACGACAACGAAAAACCGAAGACAAACTCTTGTTTGTTGGTGGTTGTCTGGTCAGCGGGTCTGGTTACGGTGATTAGACTGGCCCAGTGTTTATTAATGTTACTTTTCACCCAATGATGGGATCAGATTCCAGAACCCAAAACGTCGTGTTATTCTTATTTATTAAAAGTTATGGAACACGTCCGTAATGTTTCAATCCGAGTAATTCTACCATCGTCAACAACAAACTTCAAACAAATGACAGTTAATTTCAGTAGTTAAAAGCCTAGGGGTTAAAGTGAAAGACACAAACAATAAGTTATATGCGTTTCTAATAATATTCCCCTCGACCCTGCCATGAGCATCTCGAAGATTCATATATAACTTGACAACAAGATGCTGACGCCAACTGAAGCAGAAGATATTGTGAAGCAGCAATGTCGTGGTTCTGTGATATTGCTGAGGCAGTGCTGAGTATAACTTATATCACATATTTTGTTCCAAGATGTCACGTCACGTGAATAGCGGATATCAGCGACAGGAGAAACTCAAGCAGTTGAGAGGCTGCAGTTTATACAGTACGAGTATATGCAAAGGGTAGATCTAATATTCACAAAATGAGAGCAAGCAAAACGCAACTTTCTTTCGAAAATCATTGTTTAGTAGACACTAAATCACTATTTGAGATGCCGACCACTCTCATGAGGGTATTTTAAGGCAAATATGTGGTGAAGGATGAGTGTTATTGGTAGTAATGAGTTATGAGGTGTAGTCTTGTTACAAACTAAGGCCGACTCTTCCTTAGAATGGGTCATTAATTAATAGCCCAATGACCAATGGAAATACAAGGACCAACGGCTTAACGTGACTTCCGAACCACGCAGGTGATGGTCTGATATGTCTAAACGATGGTGGGAGTTGATGCGGGTATCATCAGATGATCACTGAGACTATCTGAGCAGCTTTAGACCTATATCATCCTCAAAACATGACCTCCATGAAGCTGGATTACAGGACCACGACACGAGTCCCAGTCAATGTGTGCTTTTCTTATTACTTAGTATAAAATACTTCAGAAGTTTGACAGTTAAGTTGAAAACTGTGTCTAGTTATGCGTTGAATATACATGAATATGTCCAAATCAACCACAAGAGAAAATATGTGTAAGTTACATTTTCCAGATATCGTTTCAATTCAAATAACGATGTCTGAAAATAATGTTTGAAAACGAACAAAACTTTCAAAACGCACATTTGTTAAAACCCATGTGTGAAACAGTTTAGCCTGTTAATTTCTTATCTTACATTATGGCCTCATGTAATGGGTATTTTCATTATTCTCATACTTTACCTGAGTCATGATAAAATTTAATTCTTAGTATTGTAACCAGCATATCTTCGCCGGTTTTACAGCAGATAATCTTTTAATGCAATATTTAGTTCACTAATTTAATACTAATATCTTTGTTTCAAATGTTTCATACACATTCTAAGATACTTAGCTCTTTATTTATTATTAGATAGTTTATATTTATATAAATTTATTACCCCAAATTGTTGTCTACCTTACTCTTACTTCAATTTGAAGAGCCCTATATAGTTTCGATAATTTTTCAAAACTTTTAACATAATATGTTATATAATACAATTATTGCATATAATATTATATGTATATATGTTAATATAGGCCTATTTGTTATATGTTATTACTAAAAATTTTTAAAGACAAAAACTTGTTATTTATATATGTATTTATTTGTTTTAATGTATATGTCATATTTTTCTCTACAGATCGACAACTTTGTGTCTGATTTTCAGTGAATTTGGTACAAATCTTCCTTTTGTAAATATCTCGCTCGAGTTCGTTAACTAACAAAATCAAACTAACGGCACCTTCCTTTTAAGGGGACTTTTCACCAAAAATGGGGTTTAATGGTCTAAAAAGAGTAAATTTCGTCCGACTTTGAGGAAATTCGAAATAAATATGTATTTTGTTATTGTACATCAATATGCCAAAGAAAAATATTGTAAACAATTTCAATGCTCAGTGTCAAAGTGAAGAAATTCTTATTAAATAATAAAACTAAAATAAAATTATAGTGGTAAGTTCTAGAGCAAAAAGAGTTGTTTTGATAGATTTAGGAGACAGAAATCTACAATACAGAATAAAATGTGTATTCATGCATTGTGTTGATACAATTGTACAGGTAAAACAGAACTTTGAATGGCCACCATTTTGAAACGGATTATCAGATCTAGCTGGTTAACAAACTAACCTTAGAGATTATTTCACTAAATTTCATGAAAACATGACAAAAACTGCGATCTGTATAATGATGACTTTATTTATTTGTAAAAATATAGTAACAATTTAATTTTCGTTTGTTATAACACAAATTTTATGAGTTAAATCAATATTTTTAGACACCAATAATTAAATTTGCAACAATATCTAGAAAAACTTACACAGGTTCTCCCTTGCGGTTAATTAGATCCTGTCCAGGTATGTACTGTATATCACACGATTAGGCAATAATTCAAAACTCAGTACAGTAATACAGTAAATATTCCAACACATGCTGGTCGATTAGTCTATACAGCGATAGTGAATACACTATACCTTCATTAAAGTACGTGATTTCCAAAACAACGATTGTGAGGAAATACGTGTTCTTATTTTCTGAAAGTTACAACTACCCTTTAAAAATATAAAAGTCATATTGCCCTTGTCTCTCACACGAGCAATCTCGTTGCTCCTATTGGTGATATTCACGAAGACATCTTACAAGTGGAACAAAAGTTATACTCAGCACTGCCTCAGCAATATCAAGAACCACGACATTGCTGCTTCACAATATCTTCTGCTTCAGTTGGCGTCAGCATCTTGTTGTCAAGTTATATATGAATCTTTGACGTGGTTGTGGCAAGGATGAGGTTATTAGAACAAAACTGAACCTACTATGTGTATCTTTCACTTTAATAAATGTGATAATGTTACGTGTGTGAAAAGCTACGAAGCTGACGACTGTGGTTCCAAAACACGCCATTATTGAAATCAGTGTAACTCTGAATTTAAAATTTCGTATCAATGTTTTGGCAGTCTGGAAGCTGAATTTTATTTCATGTTTACATAAATCCACTTAAAAAGTAAAAGCGGAACTTAAGAGGTCGCAACCCACCCACATAAAAGTGGAACATAGAAACGTAGCTTTTTTTGAAATTAGGAAAACATGATCTGTGCAGAAGGTCATCTCATGAGGGCACAATTTCCCTTAAACACTCGTAGCAAAGCCTTCTTAGCAATAAAGGTGCGTGCACTAGGAAGACGCGAGGATTCATAGTTTCTAGCCATTTGAAAAGGAATAACTTTTTCATTACATCGGTAAGTCACTACGATCAGACTACATTGTATATTTATCACTATATCACTATTTGAGATGCCGACCACTCTCATGAGGGTATTTTAAGGCAAATATGTGGTGAGGATGAGTGTGATGAGTGGTAGTAATGAGTTATGAGGTGTAGTCTTGTTACAAACTAAGGCCGACTCTTCCTTAGAATGGGTCATTAATTAATAGCCCAATGACCAATGGAAATACAAGGACCAACAGCTTAACGTGACTTCCGAACCACGCAGGTGATGGTCTGATATGTCTAAACGATGGTGGGAGTTGATGCGGGTATCATCAGATGATCACTGAGACTATCTGAGCCGCTTTAGACCTATATCATCCTCAAAACCTGACCTCCATGAAGCTGGATTACAGGACCACGCCACGAGTCCCAGTCAGTTATTTTCGACCCCGTACGTGTAGCCAAAGTAAGGCTTAAAGATAAATGAACATGACAATACTACAGTATTAAATGAGTCCTTGTTGTCCGGATATTTTTATATAATCTGTTAAAATTAGTTCATGGATATTTTTGGAACAGTTCCGTTGTGATGGAACAGTAATATCACATAAAGTACAATAAGATATGGTCCTTGTAAGTGTGTTAAGTACGGTGTGTGAAGAGGATTAAGGGATGAGATTAACTGAGAAGCATGTTAGAGTCTGGGCAAGGGCCAAACAACTGACCCAGATTCTTACAAGTCGTCTTTGAAAACTTCAAGGAGGAAAACCAAGTGAAAATAGTATATCAAATACATTTATTCGTTTACTATGCAACGTACGGCTAAGCCTCTCCACTACCCACTATCCTATCCACTAGGTTTTGAGGATGATATAGGTCTAAAGCGGCTCAGATAGTCTCAGTTTAGGATCATCTGATGATACCCGCATCAACTCCCACCATCGTTTAGACTTATCAGACCATCACCTGCGTGATTCGGAAGTCACGTTAAGCCGTTGGTCCTTGTATTTCCATTGGTAATTGGGCTATTAATTAATGACCCATTCTAAGGAAGAGTCGGCCTTAGTTTGTAACAAGACTACACCTCATAACTCATTACTACCACTCATCACACTCATCCTTCACCACATATTTGGCTTAAAATACTCTCGAGAGTGGTCAGCATCTCAAATAGTGATTGATTTAGTTGATTTACTTTTGAATGGTGAAAATGTTCCAACAGTTATAAAAGTACCCCTAAATTGTGAACTTCACAACCAAGTAGTGGTGTTTTCAGTGTATGGTAACAAGGATCGTTTGCAAGGCTTAATAGCCTATCTACAAGAAATAATCTTGACGGTGATAAGATTTAGGAGATACTATAACAAAATTAACTAGAAGGAAGAAACTTTAAGCGATTTCTGCGGAATTGGATCCACACATTTCAACCAATGGCGGCTGCTTTCGGCAGACTATTTGCTGCCAATTCACTATATCTTACAAGCTCTACTCATGTAACTGTACAATAACATAAACTTTAAAACTTATTTTGTTTGTAACAAACTATAAGTTACTGTTATATTTGTTCTAGTTCTGCTTCATGGTTTATTTATATGTTATAATTATCTTTGTTGGTTTAGTTGTATATACAGTATATTATGAACGACTATATTGGACTCTATTCTCCAAAGCGCTTAGAGCAAATTTGTCATTGGGAACAACATTCTGTAAAATTGCATTTTTAAATGAAAATAAATAAATAAGTACGCTCTATTTATTTGATGGTCAGGATTAGCGTGGTGTATTATCATGGGAGCAATGATATTGTTCGCTATGTTTTCAGCCATGCCTCAATTTTTGATCTCAGAATTAGGGCCTCTTTAGCATTACACGTGAATACTGACAGTTCTCCGTAGTTAAACTTAGCGAATAAGAGACCCTTTGAGTTAGGCTTCTACACATAAATTCAGTGGCTATATCCACGGCGTGTCGCTCACTTCACAAAAGTATCTCTTATACTTTTATAATATGAGATAACTATTGAAAATACTTTCAAAGACCGAATTAACTTTCTTTTAATCCCTGACGCAAGACAAAGTGTAGTACAGATTCGCTCAACAATGGTTGAGAATGCAACTCTACGGAGCTGATAAGAGAGCTGATAAGGAACAGAAGTGAGAGGTCGAGACTTGGGCGTTAGCCAAACTAGAAACCGTCCCTGATTCCAACTCTTTCATCTCACCTACCTTTGAGTGTCTCCTGAAATTGATATAACATTCTCATTGTAATAAATAGTTACACATATTTTTGATCTAGAAAAGCGTGATTGTTCATCCATAAATAGCACAAATAATGTAAATAATATTTTTTAATTACAGCAAAACCGATCTATTTAACTCATCAGCCAAAAGCATTACATGGAATATTATCAAAAAGTTGGCAGCCAGTTCTTCAGAAGTCCTATTGAAACCAACCAATCCAGTTCGACAACGAGCAACAAGCTCCGCCCACCTCGGCCAATCAGGTGACAGCCCCCACCCACCACCGTATATAAGAAGACGACACGGCCGGCCAATCCAGTCTCAGCCAGTCAACCAGCTACTGAGGATGACTCTCCACAGCGAGGTCGAAAACGTTTAGCATTTGTATTTCTACATGGAATAAATATAACACATTTAAATAACTTGAATACCAGTGTCTTGACCACTGAAAAGTACTTTTCATTTCTTAAACGTTTACCTTGTATAAAGATAATTTATTTTACTAAACCACAGTTAAAATACGATACATTATTATATTTTTCAACATATTTATTTCCTAATACAATTCAATTCTGTATCTATATGGTATCTATTTTCCCCATCTGTTAATAAAGAGTGAACCGGTTTCATGTTTGCCTAGTAATAACCTGCAGCATTGGACGAGATAGCAATATCATTGAACCGGAAACGAACAGTGGTGCAGGAAGATGACTTCCGGTCGTATATTCACTGATAGCCTATCAGCTCAACTCTCGGTCTGTCTCGTTGTCACTTCCGTTTCCTCCACGCAATGCCCATTGATATTCAGTTCTATTTATATAAGACTAGCTGAGAGTACCCGCGCTTCGCCTCGGGGCTTTCTCAACATAGCTGTGTGTATATTTTAATAAAACTGCAAATTTTAAGTAAACAAAACAGTTTCTTATTCACCCTTAGATAAACCATTTAGTTTGCTGTTGTTCACCATCTTCTCCTTATAAGTGTTGGCTACCTTATAGTAAAACATTTATTTTAATTTATCATGACAAACCACATAATTTTCAAATCCAAAATAAATTTTTTATTAAAAATTGAAAATTACATGGCTATAGTACAAAACATTTATTTTAAATTTATCGTGACAAAGCACGTAAGTTTTAAATCCAAAATAAACTAATTTTGTTTAGTTGAAAATGGAAAACTACATGGATATAGTACAACACTCTTATTTGATTTAAATGCTGTAAAGCATAATCAAGTAATATGGTCAACAAACACTTACGCGTCGAGGAGA
The DNA here is from genome assembly GCA_018831715.1 of Matsumurasca onukii. Classification (NCBI taxonomy): domain Eukaryota; kingdom Metazoa; phylum Arthropoda; class Insecta; order Hemiptera; family Cicadellidae; genus Matsumurasca; species Matsumurasca onukii. The sequence goes on from CM032067.1 coordinate 4,203,825, forward strand.
GGTGTAACCCGTGGAAGTGCCGAGTTTGATCGCATGGCGCGCATCATGAGCCTGTTTCTCCACGCTGAAGCAAGCTTTCCGAGCAAACGGTTTAAAGATACAAAAGTGCTCAGACCATTTGTGTAGAAAATTATATTTTAAAGCTCGTATGGGCTGTCAAAAAAATAAATATCCGGGTTTCGAATTTTACGTGACAGTTTAGGGGTTATAAATTTCACATGTAGTGAAGTCCTATTAATGATGACCATCTTGAAAATAGTTAAATTATCAAACATGTTAATAGCCTATGTGCTAACCAGGTATATAAGCCAGATTCTGTAAAATTTGAAATTGGTCAAGAGGCATTTGCGTGATTGAGGAACAGACACACACCATCTCATTTTTATATATTAGTATAGATTTCCTTTTCAAAATACTAGATCGTTCACACCTAAATAGTGGTTGAAGTCGTCGGCTATTTAAATGCGATTAGTCTTATAAAATCTTTAAACAAACTTGGAGAGTTAATTAAGCGATAGGTTTCCACGCGATAGGGCCTTTAAAATGTTGAAATTAAAAATATCATTAAAATATGTTGTCTATTGAAGAACTTCTTGCGGTTGTGTTACTGCCAGCTCACCAGAACCAACTTTAAACTACCAAAAGTAATAAATGTTAAATATTTTGTAATCTATAACGGACACTAAGTTCAGTTAAGTGACTGATCATAGTTAAGAAACGTCCTTTGTTGGAATATATTTATGTTCCTGTATGTTTTGGTGGCTTTAGGAACCTAGCTAAACGTTTATGTTAGGTAAGGCCTATTTCTGTTTTGAATTGACAATGGAGAATTAAAATAATCTGATTCTTAAGCTTCGCGGCCGTTGTCATTACTGTTAGAGCGGTTTAAGTTTATGCAAACATAAGTTGAAATAGATTGCTATGCTTTATTCAGCGGGAGAGTCATCCTCAGTGCTGAGACTCAGCCAGTCAACCAGCTACTGAGGATGACTCTCCACAGCGAGGTCGAAACGTTTAGCAGTATTTGTATTTCAACTGTGACGAGGTGTAAACCGGAAGCCTTAGATATTAACTGTAAAAATACTTTTAGACATTATGAACGTTGTTTTCTTAATATTTTGATAAGAACAACACAACGTTCTTATCATTATAAAGAACGACTGAGTTATAAATCGTAAAGTTTTAAACTTCATAGTTTAAGCTTAGTTAATGTGATTGATATTATAGTTTTCATAGTAGTTATTGAACCATAATAAATTTCTCATTGAAATGTTAGTTATTAAATACTATTTTGATTTTACATTTCTTGACGCATTTACTAAATGTTTAAACATATGGCAATTGTCTTTAACAAGAAGGACTGAAGTGACAATAAGTACAGGACACATTTGATAAGGAATGATAAAAGAAGAACACACGCCAATACGGTTAACAACGAACGCACACATTAAAAGATAGAAATATTTAAAAATAGTTTTTTCCACCAACATGTTTTACAACATTTATTTTTAGGAGAATTTTACATTACCAATACGTTTTTCAAAAGAATAGTCAAAAAACACTGGGGTAGAATGTTTCTGTTCAAAAGCAGATTTCAAATATTATGATAACATTGAAGTTTCAAGGGGTTTTGCAACATATACTGTTAAACCCTCTTTATCTGAATATATTGTGTTATCTCTTATCAAATCATCGTTTATATTTAGAGACATTTTTGTTCATTTTAAGTGATTTTCCCTCAGTTTAACATAACTGAGGCTATTTTCTTTCAAATGTTTTAAGGCTTTTAATATTGAGATTTTTACTTTAGAACGCAGTAATTTCATTAGTTTGTTTCCAATATTATATCCAGAAGCCTAAGTTTTCAACATTGGTATAATTGATGACTTTAGGATTACCCGTTAAACAAACTCAGGGAAACCACTTAAGGCCAGGAACAACAAAGATAATACGAATATTAAAAGAAGAACGCTGGAGAAGGACTGAAAGGGGACGGATTATAAAAGCAATACAATTTAATTAAAAGTTTCCGACGGGATACAAAAAACAAGCCTTTAGAAACATCAATTCTTCTTGAAGGATGTCTGTTCTTCGTTCTGAATTTGGGTTTTAATTTTACTACGATTTCAAAAATGTTATTTATAAAATCTTTACAATAAGTTTCACAAATGAGCCAATCAAAGTAATATGTACACGTAGTTTAAATCGTACTGGTAGTAAATATCAAATTATATAGTTAAATCTACACACTACATAGATTTGCATTTTCTTACTAACCTGACAACTTTGACACCTTAAATGAAATGTAATGTTCTTGTATATGCTTCCATGTATGTTTTAGCAATAGTAGTAGTTCATCGGCTAATTAATTGGGTTTTATTTAATGCCAACACATTTTTCTGTTGTTATAAAATACTTAACGGCCGTTAAAAAGTGGTCTGGTTAGTATTTCTTTTTGTAGAGAAAGTACTTTTGTTTGCTTTTTTTTTCTGTCGCTGTTGGTACCTTACTGATTCGAATAATGCCGGTTATTAACGTAAGTAATTAGACAAATCCACTTGTTAATACTTGAAAGGACACTGTTTAAGTTTATCCTTTTTTACCCATATATTTACTTTATTGATAAGATTCTTGGAAATAAACAACCATAAATAAAACAACAAAAGCACCTTCAAATAGAACCTACATCAATGATCAAACTCCGAAGTCAACCACTAACTACTGTATTGAAGTTTGTCACAGTTTCCCATCCTTCGTTATTTGAACCGTTAACGACTCAAAGTACCGGAGACAATTAAGCAACTTGTCGTTGTTCTACTTGCTTTGTTGTTGTTGTTGGTAGTTTGTTATTCCAATTACAGTTAGATACTTCAACTCGGAATACTCAAGTTTTAGCTAGAATCGATATTACTCGAATCCGTTTGTTACATATTTGTACGGGGTTTGTTTTGTTAGTTATTTCTAAACGTTTACAACGAGTTTGAATAGAATGAAGTTGGTTTATTTATTGTTCTTGGATTAAGCTGGAACTTGTTTTGATAAACCTATATTAATCTCTACGTCTTACATATTTATGCCAGGAAAATACTTTGTTGTTTTTAGAGATCGCTGGCTCAAGATAAAAATAAAACATGCGTTTCCTTAAACAGGTTATTCATAGAATGTTGAGGACATAAAAAGTTTTTTAACTCTGTAAACCAATGACTGTGATCAATATGTTTCTGAACACACAATATGTTTCTGTATACGTATTTTTACATTTAAAAATAAATTTTAACAATCATTGATTTTTTACATCAAATAACAATACACGTAAACAATAACAAAGTATCGATTCTACTACAAACCATCACGTCTTGTTAGTTCAATTTATTTCTGATTAAGTTTATTTTAGACCAATTTGGTTAACATTTTAGAAGATTGAGGTTTAAACAAAGACACGTTTTTACATAGATCTCAAGGCAAATAATACAGTATTGATTACTCTATATGAAATAAATAAACAAATACAGACAAACAGCTTAATACAATATATGATATATTTCTTTGTGGACGTTCTTAAGTAAAAATCACTTGACATTAATAAGTTAAAAACTGCGGAATTAAACTCTAGGAGCGAGAGATTGGGGAAAATGCAAGGGTTTCCGCTTGCTTTGTTTTGCCCTGCTGGAGAGTTTTATTCAAATTGTAATACCCTGGTAAGCGTTTCTTTTTAAAGCCTATTTGAAGATCTCTCTCCTTCCCAAATTATTTCCTAACGTAAAGTAACACTTAAGTGGTAGTGCAGCTTAAATCACTGCCATATACCTCGTAGTGTATTCAAACTCACACTCATCATATTTGACAATTGTTTCGAACTTGAATCTGAGCTGAACTTTTGTAAGCTGTTAAATTTTAGGTTATACTCAGGGCTGAGCACATTGTGAGACTTAATATTTGTTGTATAGGTAACAGTCATAATGGGTGGGACCTATGGAGCCTATGCGGAGACCTTAGCGATAAATTAACTACCAACCGTTGTTTTAGGCGAAGCTCAAACCTGCAAACTTGGGATCCTCATCCTTTTGCACGTTATGTTAAGTTATAGTAGAACATTTAGAACTGTACGAAGATATTACAGATTCAATAGGCTGATATCTACATAGATATGGACGGTATGCATTCAACACACATAGACATATGACTGTAATACGACATCATACAGGCTCCTTTATGACCAAGATCACTCATGTGTGCCAATTTATATGCAGACGTTGGTCATAAGTACATTCTTGAAGTATACTCTTCATTGTAAACCATAAGTAAATGTTACAAGTAAGTAACAACCACCATAATCATAATACACATAATCAAAATATACTGTATTTATGTTTTATTGGTAAAATATTCTAAACACTAGTATTTGGGGCTTGAAAAGTATACACAGTTACATAAGTACATATGATCGCTAACGCAATTATAGAGTGCAATGTAGAGATGTCTGTACATTTATTAGCGAAATTCTTAGTGGAGTGTGGAGATGGACAGTTCAATGATCTCGGTTCATGGTCGCACTTGTCGCGTTGTTTAAACACTCGCGGGCTCGTGACCACGGGGTCTGTGGTTGGTGTGACCGTAGCCGGAGCGCTGGGGTCGTGGCGTGGTCCTGTACCCTTCATGGAGGTCAGGTTTTGAGGATGGGCCTTAAGCGGCTCAGATAGTCTCAATGATCATCTGATGATAACCGTATCAACTCCCACCATCGTTTAGACATATCAGACCATCACCTGTGGTTCGGAAGTCACGTTAAGCCGTTGGTCCTTGTATTTCCATCGGTCATTGGGCTACTAATTAATGACCCATTCTAAGGAAGAGTCGGCCTTAGTTTGTAACAAGACTACACCTCATAACTCATTACTACCACTCATCACACTCATCCTTCACCACATATTTGCCTTAAAATACCCTCATGAGAGTGGTCGGCATCTCAAATAGTGATTTAGTGGTCACGAGCAGCGGTGGAAGGGTAAGTGTCGCCTTCCCTTTTCCTTTGTTGTCGGACGTTTTGGTTGAGGCTAGGAGCCCCAACCTTTCTTTTGGTTTACGCGGACTTTCTAGTCTTGTCTTTTTTTGGCAAATGTTGAGTTAGTTTGACTTAACTTCTCTTTTCTATTTTTGACTTAAATTGCCTCACTTGCGAGTTGCAACGTTAATGCCTTTAATTATCTTGTCGTTTTGCTACCGTTCATTTCAGTACAGTTTGTCTCCCTTCAGGAGTCAGCTAAGCTCGGGAATTTTTGGATTAAGACAATCACTGGGATCACTGGCTGTCCAGCACAGGCTAGGGCTTGTGTAATTAGTTATACCACCCAAGGCAATAGACGGAAAAGCGAACAGTAGATTAATACTCTTTAGAGAATTGGATTGCAATATAATTTGTAGATGATAATTATATTTAGTTTGAAAGGAAAGAGCGGTTTGGTGTTTGTTCCCTGTCGTATGCCCTGTACTCCTGTAGTCAATTTAGCGAGTCAGAGTTGAGTTACGCCTCTAGCGGTGCTTTTGGGTTTTGCTAATAGCAGATCCAAAAGGATCGTGACATTTTGCTAGATTCAAATTCATAATAGTGGCGGAGATCAATTTAATTAGAAACCAACTTTATCCGCCACTTCAGGAAGAAATGACTTGATTATAGTTTTCTTCCTGAAGTGTCCGGGTTCTAATTAGAAAGAACATATTACAACAGAATCTTTTTCCATGGATTAGCTATCTATTTTCATCTATTTTACACATATAAAAGGTTGAATCTATTATTTGTTAAAACTTAAGTTGTTGTGTTGTAACTACGAGGTGAAATATCTAGGCAAAAGACTAAGTACAAGTTTGTATACGACCTACAAACTACTCAAGTACTCATACATAGCATTCAGTTTTTGAGTACTAGACTAAACTTTACACAAATACATCGATCTCTAATAGTCCACGAAAGTTGGTTTCTTATAAAACTTTCCCTCCTTGATACAGCAACGCGTTGTTTTAATGTACAGTACATCTTCAGTATTTACATTTAGTAGTAAAGTTCGTTCGAGCTAGTGTATATTTTGTGTATCCAATTTCACCGTTACTCATCTGTAGCAAGGCAAATTAGGGTAACTTTATAATTAAATTAGTTTTGGAGTGAGTTACTGTACGTAATGAATGGAAACACATTACCAAGCCTCTTTCTCACTAACGTCAAGTGTTACCTCTAAACATAAACAATGGAAAGTAGAATCAGGTTACCTAATTGTTATTTATATTGTGTTGAAACCAAACGTAATTTTAACTCCATTGATTTATGTAATCGAATTAATCTTTGTATAGATCTTTGCCGCCACCTTACTGTATTTATGAATATTAAAAAACACTGCAAACTAGTCTACATCATAAGAAATTGTTAGATCAACCTCAAAACATTATTTATGTATTCTCAAAATCATTTATATAGTACAAACCAAATCTTAATTTATAGTTATTGTTGTTGTTTTTTACTTTGGTCTTGGAAAACTCAAGTAGGGTAGGGTGTTTATTATGACAATATACTTTTTGTACTTAATGAAGCTAAATTTCTGAACACCGTTTTAAAATGAAAATCTTTATACTTCCCGACAGACACTTATGACTGCGTTTCAAGAAAAACTTCGTTAGTCCGTGAACAATCTAAACATTTTCCCAATGACACATTGTTAAATTGAATCGGATGTTTGAAAGTGTAATTTTGCAAGATAAAATACAAAACCCAATAATTTTATTGTACATTTGCAAAGCTTTTCGCTAGCATCAACGAGCAACACAAAGTTGTAACATACAGGGTGTCTGTTAAGTCCGAGAAGGTTGAATCACCAAATTTTACAGACCTTGTTTAAGGACTATAAACAATGTACTTTTCTGCATAGTTCTTTGCCCGATGGTGCCAGTGGGTGCGCCACTGGGGTTATTAGAACGGATTTTGCAGATGGATATAGAACATTGCATATCGTTGAAAAGGTATGTTTGCCGCAAACCGTACTTTTAGGAGATAGTTTAATCAAAAGTTATTGCCGCTTAAAATTTCAAAAATTAAAAGTTATAACGGCGACAACCCTTAAAGGAATTGGTCATTAAACATTCAGTTTGCAACATTGGTTTTAAGTGAAAAATACCTTTTTAACGATAGTTTTATGCAACTTGCCTTAGCTTTTTGCATTCTGCAAAAGCCTCTACTTCCAGCGTTTGTTTTCAGTAGTTGCAAAATTATTTTGGGTTTTATTCTGTATATTTTATTGTATAATTTTATGAATTAGCTCTAAGAATTTATGCTGGATGACGATAGCGTTGTACACTGATGTATCTTATGCAATAAAAAGATTTGACTTGGCTTGTTCCATTTTGTGTACAAATTGAACGGCAAGTTGCATATAGTTAAAAAATAAATTTTCAACAATATGCAATGTTCTATCCATGTGCAAAATCTACTAACCTCCAGCGGGTTGCACCCCACTGGTGCCATCGGGCCAACAACAGCTGTGTAGAGAAGTTGTTTATAGTCCCTAGAGAAAGTGTGTTTATCCTGAGCCGTTCAAAAGTTACTTAACCGCCTCCAGACTTAATTGACACCTTGTGTATTCATCAATTCTTGTCAATTGTGGTGATTAGTTTGCAATTATAGTAAATTGGATGCAAGTTATATTTACGAGAATACACGCTCAAAACAAAAACCATACATTGGCCTTAAAGAGTTGCAAATTATAATAAAAGATTTCATTTATGTTAGAAGGATGCATAAAGCACTTCTGAAAGTTTCCAGAGAGTACGCAAGATATTAAAAGTTTCCTGCTGCATTATGAGAAAAGTTCATATTGTGTTTGAAGTTACAAGCTCCTTAGACAACTTAAGTGTCGCGGGATCCCTACATAATGTATCTTCATTCATGTATTCATTGTTAGGTAAACGGTTTACGTTAGTTTCTTTTAATAACTACACATTTTCAATAATACGTCAAAATAAATAGAACTCTTTCGAACAGATTTTCTCAGGAACACTTTGAGATAACTAAATAAAAGGAAATTACATGGTACTCCTTCATAGATTATTTAAAATTATAATGAATAAACTATAAAAGATTATTGGCACTTTTCTATGTATGTAATTAAACAACAACAGCTGTTTTGAAAATATCTTGAAGAGCTAAGTCTTATTAGACAATTTAGAGCTAACAAAAAAATGCAAACAGTCTAATAATTAAACGTGTGTATTCTCTTAATAATAAGACACTGTATAAGTTTGATTATTTGACTGTTTGTAGGTTCTTGTTAGTCTATTTTGAAACTACTAAATCGAGATATTTTGATTGGTTGTGTTGGCAAACTAGTAATAGTTTTAAATCAGAATGATCCTTGTAGTTGGACTTTGAAACGAAATATTGTTAAAGTCATATCCTAGAGGTACATAATACTACATATTATCACATATTACTTATGAAATATGTTGCTGTGACGAAATAATGTTGTATCCAACTTGAAAAGCATGTGAAGTAATATAAAGACAATATTGTTATATTGACAATAAGTATTAAACGCCCCACTTCTGATTTTCATCAATATGTTATTTAGTTTCCTGTACTATCTAATATATGCCTACACGTATTTCATTTTATTTACACAGAACAACTTTAAAACCTTATAATTAATTTAATCAGTAGAGATTTAAACTATTGTTATTTACTCATATTATCCAAGATTACGTACTAATAGAGTCATGTTTGGCTTGACCCTTAGCATGTAAGCCCATCCTAATTTATGTAATTATCTAATATATTGAAATTATTCTGACCGTTGAAAGAAACATAAAGTTAGTGTTGTTAACATTCAGTAAAACGTGTTGTTAAGGCGATGGAGAATTATCATCTGATCATGATCGAGATGTAAACTTTGACTTTAACTGTTCATCGTAAGAATTTACCTTAAATAAATTGTATGTGAGCAAAGTTTCTTGTAAAATGGTCATCTAGAAATGTAAACCCAAATTTGTACGCATTCTTTTTAAAAGGTATATATATATTTTAATGGGTACAAGTAAAATACATTAGAAATAATAAATTATGAAAATAACCAAAACTACTCCTCCAAATCATTATTTGAGGTAGGAAATTATGCAAGTGGCATTTCCTTTCTGTACTGCTATTATTGATTGAAGTAAATAACTTCTTGCCTTTACATCGCCTGTTTTTAATAAGGCGCGTCCTTATTTCGTAAAGCCAATAGGGTAAAAGGGTCTGTGTTTAGTTAACAAATCAAAGAGTCAAGCCAATACAAAAACAGACCTTTTATGTACATAAATAACTTTTTGTTTGGTTTCTTCATATTTATAATTTTTAGCCGAAATTTTGGTAAATTTAATAATAAAAACATTTTAGCACAATAGACGTCTTGATACACCATACAGTTTTGTAGTAAAACATTGTGGTAATTTATAGCTGAATATGTCTACAGACAGCAAACAGAAACCTAACAAGCAAGTCAGCTGACTTTCAAAAACTAACAGCTGTTGTTTTAGGTAAATGAATGGTGTGCAGCTTTTATGTCCAGCCATAATTCCGCATTAGATGAAAGTGACATATCTAAAAAAAGTGGCAGATCCACATAAAAATTTATTATGTGTAATGATAATACTCGTACTATTATTGAAGGTGAAAATTACTGAAAATATGAGTTTACATGATCAGTATAGTTTATCTTGATAAGTATAACACCCTGTAGCTACATTACCGTGGATATTACTGCACATGTTTATGAGTTTGCATGTTCCGGCTACTCATATTACCTGTCTTCTCCCCGGGGTAATCATACAAAGACATTCTGAAAATACAGACCCAGTTCATATGTGCTAGATATTTTACGTTACCTTGATAAGTACAACAACATAACTATACCACATGTTACATAGGTTTCAACACTATAAACATCATAAACTAATAGTTTATATTCGTAATGTCAGTTTAATTATATTACTTAAAATTATGTCACAACTTAAGTTGTCATGATCTCAAGAAGAAGATGTGACGAGCGAACAAGGAAGTGTGTAGTATAACCGTCAACAATTTCCCTTGCAAGAACCAGGCGATACTTAAGCAGCTTGTAACTTGGAACACGATATTAACTTTTCCCATAATGCACCTGTAAACTTTCGGCACCACGTGCTTGCTGCTTGTAACTTTCAACAGTGCTTTATCTAACTTATGAATGTAGTGAGCGAATGTGAAATTAGTCATTGTTTTACGACTTATTTATACACGATACTTAGTAGAGCGGACTTTGACTGGGACTCGTGGCGTGGTCCTGTAATCCAGCTTCATGGAGGTCAGGTTTTGAGGATGATATAGGTCTAAAGCGGCTCAGATAGTCTCTGATGATACCCGCATCAACTCCCACCATCGTTTAGACATATCAGACCATCACCTGCGTGGTTCGGAAGTTCACGTTGGTCCTTGTATTTCCATTGGTCATTGGGCTTTTTAATTAATGACCCATTCTAAGGAAGAGTCGGTCTTAGTTTGTAACAAGACTACACCTCATAACTCATTACTACTCCACACTCATCCTTCACCACATATTTGCCTTAAAATACCCTCATGAGAGTGGTCGGCATCTCACATAGTGATTTAGTGATTTAACACCTCTTTGTTTACAAATAAGCAAGTTTCTTTTCTGAATACTACTGTTTTCTTTATACTATAGGTATAATTTTCAAGTGCCTAGCAATCAATTTCTCCGGCGTTTAGTTTCAGTTCTTAGCACGGTAAATCAGTTACGGTCCATATTTTGAGTTAATTTTTTTCACCAAGCAACATCGCCACACGCTAAAGTAATAATGACAATTTAAATTTATTTGAAACCAACTGAATAACGTATTTTAGTTATCTTCAACCGACATATAATTATTCCTTACAAGCTCGACAGTAAACAAAACTCAACAATGTCAACTTTACGGTTGCGTAAATATAAAGCGTATTTTTGTATTTGTTTAGTTGTGCACACACGGGGGATATAACAAGAATAACAAGGTTAAAGGTAAACAATGAGACAAATCTGGTGTTTTGTTTCAGGCCTAATATTTACTCAGGTAGATACAACACAGTTCGACCTTTTGTGTAAGCTGGTGAGTTAATTTAGAAATAATGGTTTGAATCGTGTTATGTGTTTGTTCACTAACCAGTTTAAATGTACATTATAGCCAAACCAACACGCAGCTAAAGCACCGCTAGCGTGAGTGGATCAAATTTTCTTGGCAATTCTAGTTCACTCTACTCAGTACTTCGGCCTTCGGTCTCATTTTGTGTTCTATTACAACGAGTGTTACGAAGCTAATTGCTACGCTCACATAAAATTGATGAAACACTGTTTTTAGATAGTAAAAACACCGTTTTTGGTGAAAAGACCCCCCTAAAAAAAAAGGTTTCGGTAGTCCAATTTTGGTGGCTCGATTGAGATATTTACAGAAGAAACATTTGTATTAAATTTCGTGAAAGTCGGTGAAATATGCGACCTGAAGAGATGATACACATATACTACAGAGATACATGTATATAAAGTAAAAATGCTCAAAACGTGTTCTGGAAGTCATGAGGAAATTTTAATTATGTATACTTTAAACGTTATATTTTTGGTAAAAATAAAAGAGTAATAACGTTTGAATATGATTACCACTGTCGGAGCGTATTGCAAATGTTAAAAACCTAACTATTCTGAATGTGAAGGAGAGAGTACTAGGTCTTTACCGTGGAAGACTTTATATTCTAAAATCTCACTCGTGTATGGGTTGCTAACAATTCATGAACATAATGTTTTGTTACGCCTATTATAGGTTTTCGTGATTCTCCGAGTAAGAAACCTTCTAAAGTCTTGTTAGTAATTTCAACAAAGCTTTTATTTGTTAGTGCCTTTGTTTGGTTAAACTGACTCATTTATCAAAACTCGAAACAATTTCTTCTTTTCTATCGTCTGTGCATAGTCGTTATTTTGTGCTCTCTGTTACAATTGGTCAGACTGATACACGTCTGTGATTGGTCGTTTGTTGTTCCCAGCCAGCCAGTCAGTCGATGGATAGCTGTCACTGGCCGTGTTTGGTATCCCTGATTGTGGTTTAATATTTTAGCGTTTTTGTGCGAAAACTCATGTTTGGTGGTGGGTGACTTTTAACTTTTGCTAGCTCATTCCCTGACGTTTTGTGTTACACTCTAGGATACTTGTCCCCTGCAGACGGGATCAGATTCCAAAACCTGAAACGTCATGCTCACTAAAAAACTTCCGTAATAACGTTTTAATCTCAGAGTGTATCAATGTTTTGTACAAAAAATATTTACCCACCTTTCCGAAAACTCTTTACAAAGACAGCTGTATATCTTGTCTGCATAAAGCTGAATATACACCTCTTCTGTGTGTTCTAACATAGTGTTACGTGATATGAGTTACGACATTGTAAAGTCTGTGATGCGGCGCACAGCTGATGCCCACACAATGTAAGGCAGTAAACCTGCCAGTGATACCAACCTAATAAACATCACACACCAGTGTTTACCGGATATATGAGGATTGTGTATGTAATCAGCTACACTGTCTCCGTCAGAGCTGGCTACTTTCATGGTAAATGTACAGATTGTAGATTGTACTTTTAGACATATGACCATGAATTGCTTATTCAGCTTAGGTCTAAGGGTGATAACAGTTAAAATTACTTTTATATCTGTGCTAAAAATAATACGTTTTATTTCAGGTGAGGCAAATTAACAAAATATTATTCCATTTCCTCAAACGTTCCATAAGAAAAAATTATATTTTATATTCTTAATCTTATTTCCATATTTACTTTGTGATATTGACAGAATGTTTTAGATTAACCATTTAAATTTTAAATGCAGTTACTAAATCTATTTCATTAAACTAATTATAATTAAAATAAAACTTTTGGGTCGACCACAATAAAAATAATGTTTAATCTATTCTGGTTGTCCCAAAGATTTTATTCTAATTTATCATGACAAACCACATAAGTATGAAATCCAAAATAAACTAATTTTGTTTATTTAAAATGCTACATGGCTATAATACAACACTCTTATTTGGTTTGCACGCTGTAAAGCATGAATCGTAAGTAATATGGTCAACAAACACTGTCGGTCGGACGTACTGACGCGCCGAGGAGAGGTACAACCCGTGGAAGTGCCGAGTTTGAGCGCAGCGGCGCATCATGAGCCTGTTTCTCACGCTGAAGCAAGCTTTCCGAGCAAACGGTGAAAGATGACAAAAGTCTCAGGACCGTTTGTGTAGAAAATTACATTTTAAGCTCGTAGTGTAATAACTTTCAAATCTTTAATATCTGTTACGGGTTTCCAGAATTTTACCTTACAGTATTGGGGTAAAATCTAACATGTTAATATCAGAAGCTGACTTATTCTAGTAACTAGAGTGAATCTTACAATATTCAAAGGTTATATATGTTAAGATAAATATTGCAATTCAAAATGATTTACTAAACTCAATAATTGACTATAGTAGAACTTCGCACTCATTTTTTCTAAATGGTTAATGGTAAAACTACGTAAAAGTTGAAACAATTACAAAATAGAGTTTTAACTGTATGTTAAAAAAACCCTATTTAAGAAAGAATTACAGGGCTAATCTGATGTGACAAACATAAGAAAACGTTTGACGACCCTTTAGCCAAGATACTTTGCATGCAGATATGTCTATCGTATTACTTTGGAAGCATTGCAGGAATTTTGCTAGTAATCTTAAGCACAATGTATAGCTGTTGATAAATATTCATAACTTCTTCTGTAATATATGGAAAGTTTGTGTACTTATTCATGCGTAAATTGATACTTCTGCTGAGAGTTACGATGCTAAAACATCTAAATTGTAAATTAATCCCTGACAAAATATCTCGACCAAATTAAGACCCAAAGGTAAACCCAGAAAGCGTATTCCATTTCACGATTGCATTATGCATTCAGAAATATTGTTCCAGTGGATATCTTAGCGTATAGCATAAAGGCACGTTTTATCAAGTTGAGAAAACAAGACTTACTTACAAACAAAGTTTGGTTTAAAATTGATCTTGCTAATACAAAAACATGTGAAGTATGTGTTCCTTGTTAGTTTGAAATTTCATAATAGTGGCGGAGAGCAATTTAGTAAAAAGAAAGAAACGGACTTTCCTGCACTTCGAGAAAAACTCTCACGTTTCGGGTAGTTAAAACGTTAGGAGTAGTTTTTCTCCGGAAGTGACAGGAAAAGTCCGTTTCTTTCTTTTAATATGTTCCTTATTCGTAAAACTAATTCACAACTTATCTGGAATAAATAGATGCATTTGATAATTCCCCGTTAAAAATATATCCATTATACAAATAATAATGAGGATTAATAGTCAATAGCTAGCTGTGTACCGTGCTTCGCCACGGATGAAACATTATGTTATTGTATCATGACCGTAAGTGTTGTAAAAAGGTAGGCTGTTGCTCGGGTACTTGTATCAAAGTACCGATATTTTCAGATTGGTATTCCGCTGCTCCAAGCTAGCCAATGGGCCAGACAGTGTGCAGGGTGTGGACGTGTGCTTGGCTTCTCTACCAGTTTTTTAAATTTTAAAGTTGTTGTACATTTTGTATTTTTTTGTAGGCTAGCTGTTATAAATACGTTTAAGGGGAAAATAAGGTTATTTTGTGGTGAGTGACTGTCAGCTTGCGCTCGTTGTTGTTAAGTCACGTATCTTAACAACAAGTTATTATCAAACACGTAATCAAAGTGAAATTAATTACTCAATAACGACTTAATAGTTCAATACTTTAGCAACATATTTTTAGATTTATAGTGCATAAGAAATCTTTCTTTGAAAACTAGTACTTAACTACATTTAGTTAAGTTGGACGAGTTGATATCATTAGAGGTTTGGAGAGAAGAGCAATTTTCAAGCCCTCTGAACTCATTGAGTGAGGCAAGAATTGATTGAATTCCTTTCCACAATGCGAGCACCCAAATTCAATATTGAAGCCCAATCTTTTGTAGGAAATGTGGAATTATTCAACTCGGGACAAAAGGTGCTATTATAGACTCTCACAATCAAAACAAATACGCAATTTCAATTATATCTTATGAGAGGAAATTTAAATCGATTGACAAAATGTCTAGACTTTCCCTTGGAATGACTGTTTCAAACGTATACGTACTGTAATGTGTGCATGTTCAGATTAATGGATTCAATTGTTTGCCAGCGGATTTGTCTGGGCTAGTGATTTTTTATAGTTTTATAACATAACATTATCTTTGGTCAAACTCTTCTCGATACATGCATGTAGTGCTCAGAGACAACCTGTAAGTTGATATTCACTTCCCGTCTTACTCAGTGAATGTCAGTCTGTAAGGAAGTCTCGTATCTCCTTGTAGAAATTTGATTACTGTTTCTTCTGCCCTAAATCCAATGAGTGATCCTGACTGAAATAACGTTGACTGCAGTTTCACCGTGTTTGTAACACTTGGTTTAGTTATCAGCTTGCGACAGACAGACTTAGATAGCAGGTTGACTGTAATGTTGGATGAGACTGAGATCGAGATCGAAGAAGTTCTAGGAACACCCCTTGAACAAGGGTTGATTTGGGGCATTGCCACATGAAGGTGTGCACAAGGCTTGCCATAGGTGTTTACGTTTTAAAAGAGCTTTAAAAATACTGCATAATTAGGTAGTGATGATGGCTTATTTCGGCATGATCTACACACACCTTTTCTACGGATTGCCTCGCAGGGGCACTTCCTCAAAAAGTATTTTAGAATGTTCTAAAATAATACCATTAGAAATCACGCAATTTTCTTTGAGTATATACACACGTACGTTTCTATGTATTTTCTTTAGCTTAAACAGACGAATTAGAACGTTTGCCTTCAAAGGCAGAGGTTAATTTTGTCAACTGGCTATTGACTTTGATCAGACATCCACCGAGCCTAAGGCAGTGTCATAAATATGTTGATCGTCCAAGCCCCGAATAGTTCAGACGAGTTTATGGCACACGACTAATACTAAAAGTCTTTAATTGCAAAGAGACTGAAACATCCCTAGATACCTTCTTAAAATGTAAAAGAATCCCCGTTATTACAAACTAACCTCGGTTGGGCACGTTCAATTCCTAAAGAAACGATGATTCCCAAACATATTTCCGTTGTAGTGTCAACCTCAACAGTAGGCAAGGCTATGCTCTATTTATATTATTTCCTTAACGATATACTTTGTGTTATCCTAGCATGTTTATACAAACTAGCAACAAGCACTTACATTTGTATCTACTCTAGTTTACCTCCATGTTGCATGTTGCATGTTGCATGTTGGATTATTTCCACCAATAGCGTGACGGAGATATTGCTAGAGGAATATTGCCTGAGCTGAAATACAGACGTAAATCACATACAGTAGCGTGTCCTTTCCAACTGTGCTACGCCGTGGCACCAATTTCCTTTGTAAGTGGACAGTTTTACTTATTATAAACAGGGGTTTCCAAAAAACATTAGATTATGTAGGAGGAAAGTATATTCATCATATTTATTCAGTCCAAGGACCCTCGAGGACTTGTGGAATTCAAATTGTGATTACGTGTTAAAATGTACAAGGAACATTTAAGAACAATAATCTAAACTGACAAACTATTAAATACAAAATGGCAACAACAATTTAAAATAACTAAACAGCTCAAAATGGTAAATTTTGTTATTTTACAAACTTTCTCTTGGCCTTCAAGGTTTCAATATGCTCTAATGACACACCACACTTGAAGTTAAAACCTCTCAAGCATATACATGTTACTTCTAGCATATAACACCAGAGTCATCACTTGCATGTACAGTATCGAATTATGAGCTTTCAATAAAATGATAATTTCAATTTCACCACGCCGTATATCTAAATGAGAATACACAATTTTGGTGAACTAAGAATAATTATTTGAGGTAAGCCCAGCTGATAATTAACTCAAATACTCGTACATGAACTATTTCTAATTCTAAACGTTTGAACACATTTCATCAAAATATATTTTTGTTTTATACCAACGGAGTGAGAACAAAAACACAAAGTAAATGAAGATTGTCACCGAAGAGAAGAAAGAGTCTGTTTCCAACAAAGAAGAACACGCTTTATACTTTTGTCTCTGCCGTCGTGCCTTGACAGTTTCGTATTGTTGAACATGTGTTTACGTGTACGTGACTTGTTAACACTATAACGTATAAACTATCGAATCAGGGTCATTGTCACGATACCGACACCGATACTATATAAATCTTATCGATTGGCACAATATGGCGAATATCAAGCAGCAAGCATAGCATTTAACAATGTTATCGGTTTTTAACAATAAGTTGTCATTGTATTGAACAATGTTACAATGGCTAGCTTTATATTTATGAGGTAGTGGTTGCAGTGGAAATAGTTCAATACGAGAATGAATTGGTAAATGGTAGTTATAAATTAATCACGTGTTGACTCGGTTTTGATAATTAAAAGAAAAAAAATAATAACTTTTCCACTTTCGCGACCGGTGTCAAAACTGATCTAGTTCCTCTGGTGCTGAAGCAGCTTGTTTCAGCCAATCAGTGATGAAAGATGTTACTCTGCAAAACATCTCAACCCTAATTATGAAGTTTCGACGCAGTGAACCGAAAAGAAATAGATTGTAAAAAAGCATATGTAGTTGACTGGACCAACCGAATCTAAATTGTTTGTGTTTTACATTACCATATTCGTGTTCTCAATAAAGAAGAAAAGTCAATAAATTAACTATTACTTACTACCAGTTAAACATTTTCTGCAATTATAATATTGGGGATAGGAACTTGAAGAAGAAGGAGAAGGAATTACTGAGTGAAACACCTGCAGTTCCTGGAGTGAGAGTTGGCGTGTGAAAAGTGATTGTAGTTCCCCTCATCCCTCAGGATGTAATTCAATTAGTCCTGGAGCACCCTCAACACTGCGGGGAGATTTGAGGCAGAGAGTTCTCCTACACGCTAACACGTGACCACTAACTGAGATGTTACAAGGTTGGGATCATAAGACGTTTAGTTTATAAAGTAAAGTTTGTCTACAAAGTCCTCTCTACCACTCAACCTCGACCTTTACCTAGCGTCACCGTATTAGTGTAAGTGCTGACTGCAGGGATCGAACCCGCGCCACTGGAGTGATGAGCTCCGGAGTCGCGCGCGATACCAATCCACCACGATTCGCTCCGTAAATAAAGGAGGTGTTGAGGTGATAACGTTGTTTAGGCTATTTAGTGTTCGACGCACCAAAACCAAACAAGCTTTTCTTATTGTATAATTGGATTTTTATTTTGAACCAATAACTTTTGATTTACTTTAATGAAGCTGGCTTGTGGGTACGACAACGTTGGCTAGTCCCAGTACTTAGATGACACAACTCTCTGTATCAACGAGGTCTCTGTATCAGCCAATGAGCTTGCAACAGGAGCTCATGTTTGTTTTTCAGAACTAGCTAGCCCCCAAAACCTATCCGAACAATTTATCTTTAAATGCAAAGTGACTTTGTGGCAAGGCTAATTGAACTTTTGTAATGTTATTTATCTCGACACTGTCACACTAACAACAACTGAAACATCCCTAGATACCTTCTTAAAATGTAAAAGAATCCCCGTTATTACAAACTTCTCGGTTGGGCACGTTCAATTCCTAAAGAAACGATGATTCCCAAACATATTTCCGTTGTAGTGTCAACCTCAACAGTAGGCAAGACTATGCTCTATTTATATTATTTCCTTAACGATATACTTTGTGTTATCCTAGCATGTTTATACAAACTAGCAACAAGCACTAACATTTGTATCTACTCTAGTTTACCTCCATGTTGCATGTTGCATGTTGGATTATTTCCACCAATAGCGTGACGGAGATATTGCTAGAGGAATATTGCCTGAGCTGAAATACAGACGTAAATCACATACAGTAGCGTGTCCTTTCCAACTGTGCTACGCCGTGGCACCAATTTCCTTTGTAAGTGGACAGTTTTACTTATTATAAACAGGGTGTTTCAAAAAACAATTAGATTATTATGTTTAGGAGGAAAGTATATTCATCATATTTATTAAGTCCAAGGACCCTCGAGGACTTGTGGAATTCTAATTGTGATTACGTGTTAAAATGTACAAAGAACATTTAAGAACAATAATCTAAACTGACAAACTATTAAATACAAAATGGCAACAACAATTTAAAATAACTAGAACAGCTCAAAAAACGGTAAATTGTGTTTATTTTACAAGTTTTGTATAGTCGATGTCTTCCAATGTTAGTGATAGAGGAGAACGATGTTCAAGATCTGGAGTCTCAAATGTTTACCAAAAAGTTAAATAACGTTTTTAAAATGTCTTTTACTAACATTAGTTCCGCTCACATCCTCGTTTTGGTTTTCAGCCTCAGCCTTACGTGATCCAATGCATAATTTATGCATCTTTTCTATAATTTATGAACTCATGCATTATACTCGTAAACACAGGGTTTATTAATAATAAACTGTGTGTTTAGAATGCATGAGTTCATAATTATTTATGAGGGAACTATAATGCGCATTTGGAAAGTAGATTCAAAGGAAATAACAAATTGAAACTGTCCAGTCAAGCGTTAAAGAACTTTTCATAAATATTTTCTCCCAAATGTCTCATCAACGCTTTGAGAGTAGTCGGGTTCTGTTTGTACCAACTTTGCGCTAATCTTCCTCTTTATACAAAACAATAATAAAGAATATCGTTTAAAGTTTACAATTCTTCTATGATTGACTTAGGTTTATCCATTTTTCGGCAAAGTACCGGGTTTTTCTAAAGAACTCCTTGATTTAAAAGTTTTATTACTAAACAGTATGGATTAAAATAATAGTTATTAAACATATATATTATTAAAGAGAATCTTCTCAAGTCTTTTTGATACCTAATAATAGTTCTATATGAGCACCATTTGTTCCCTGGCCACGTCCTAAACGATAAATAATTAGTTTCTTCCCAGGTATTCAACATATCGCGGGTAGGATGCTACAGTTTAACAATCCTATCCCTCAGACGATCCAATGTCACGGATCTTCTCAGAATACACAATGTTTTTACATTTCCAAAGAAGAAGCAAATCTAGTGGAGTGAATCTGGGCTCCTTGGTGGCCTAAGTGGTTTTGCTCCTAAGTGTTGTCCCTAATTGATATCCTACAGCGTTTTCCTAACAGGTGGTTTTGGTAGACGTTGGCCAATTGTATGTACAAGGGCAGATCTGATCACTGAAATTTTCTTTTACAAGGCATTAAACATTATTATTCTGAGGAAGCAATCGAGACAAGAAGATTGTTGGCTTCAAATTACGCCTATTATGCTGTTGAAACTACAGGAAGCAATTATGGTGGTAGCTGTAAATATTATGTTTATTGGTATCAACATTCTCTTTAACTATGTTAATAATATTTAACTTTACTATATACTATCTAACTTTTAATCAAAGTTCTTTAAAAGCACCTGTATAACCAATGACTCGAATAGTAGCATGTAGGAATTAAAATGCGAGAATAATACATATTTTCAAAGTGAGAACTCGAACCTCATCAACTCAAAGATCAAAATCCGAATGTTTGAACCCTATTACATTGTTTTCTTGTTATATAAGTAATTTCCTATTAATGCGACTTTCTATTAATGAACAGTTTTAGATTTTCTGATTCGAACAATTGAATTTTCTGAGTTAAAGATTCACAACATTTTGGTCGAGATTAGTATTTTGCAGAAATCACTGGGATTTGAAGGCAATTTGGTGCCATCTGAGCCACGTGACTGTTTTGTAGAAAATCGTGGTTGAGAAAAGTTTTGGTATATCAGTAGTTCAGTAATCAAGAGGCAAAAACTTCTGTTTGAAAAAGAAGCCTTTAACCACCTCTAATAATTTTTTGTTGAAAGGTGGCAAAACCACCTTTTTGATTTGTGTTTGGCAACTAAAGTTGAGATTTTCTACTTGATAACCCTCTGAACTTAAAATTTTGCGTGGAATCTTGTCGACAAAAGATGGAAAATCAGGTGAACTTGATTTAGTTTTTCAATCTTTTATATTAATTTTAGAATACATTTTTTTTGTAAAGTCAAATATTTCACTTCATACACAACAGATTTACAATTACTATGATCAAAAAAAAATTCAAAACGATGACAACCATAAATCTTAAAACTTGAATTAATGAATTTTATTTTCCAATAACACAGATACAGTGGCTTGCTAAGCCATATCATCTTATCAAGTGGAATGGCTCACACATATCTACTTATCCATCTTACTTATTAAGTATGGTAAATACTATTCATCATACTTATCCGCTCAAACTAGCTTTAGCGATGCAAGAACTTTGCAGCTGCTATAGCTTTAAAGGTAACAACATTAAATTCACAGTCGCTTGTTGATGTACCTAGTCTCCAAAACCACTTCAGTTCACGAACTACACTTCAATTAGTTCTGCCAAACCACATCATTTACGAAGTTTAAGTGGAGAACACCACTTTTGTTAATGTTACCAGGAAAAGCTACATAGAATACAGTGGCAATAGTTTCCCTGTCCATGATAAATTTTGCCATGGTTGACATAAAATATGGTGCACAATTCTTAGCCTTTGGCACCCTAGTGCGAAATACATTTTGAAGTTGCCTTTTTTCTTCTCTCTTTTCCTGAAGTGGTCATTTTATATATGTGTCAGGGTGCTAATGCTATAAAGTCTTATTGTGTACCTAATTTGAAATTCCTACGATATTTCTCAAATATCGTTCAAACATAGCGACATTTTATTTGGGAACCTCAACACCCAGTATGATAGTCAACCTGTATGCATTTTGATTGGATCTAAACAAAATATATTATTATAACATTGACAACTTTTTTATATAAAATACTTTCGGATGATTATTTTTTAGTTTATTGCTGTTAATGAATATTCCGTTGTTTTATTTTGATATTTGTATTCAATGACATTTAGATAACAAACTCACATGGGAATCACATATTGATTTTGTGGGAAAAAATTGTGCTCATCTATATTTCTCCTAAGAAGTCTATCGCAATATTGCACACCTACAATTTTGAAAACAGCATATTATGGTTTAGTTCACCCTTACATGTCTTATGGTGCATGTTTTTGGAGGAATTGTTCCAAAAATAGGATAATGATAATTTCATTTACAAAGTCTGCGATAAGAATAATTTGCCGTCTTGGTAACAGAGATTCCTGTAGATTTGCATTTGAAACATTACAAATTTTGACACTGCCGTCCATTTATATCTATGAAACTGTAATATATTGCATTTCAAAATGTAATTTAGTTCAAGGTAGAAATTTATTGTCATAATACTAGATTAGCTAATTCCTTTAGAACAAACCAACACAGATTAAACATTTATTCCCAGCTACCTTCACAGGTGGGTGTAACATTATTTAACAAACTCCCTAACAGTAAAAAAATTACGAAAATTTTAAAATTTAAACTAATTTAAAACTTTCTAATTTCAAAACATTTTATAGTGTTGACGATTTTCTGACTGGTAATGGATTATTCATTAGGTATTCTGTTTATTTCTTGTTACTGATGGTTCTTGTTTGTTTCTTAATTTCAAAATGAATTACAAACATAGTTTTAATTTAATTTAGATATAATTATTTAAAACGTATTTTTTGTTTTTATTGTTATACCAAAACAAAATAATTTGTATGGTTAAATAAATAAATAATGACACGTTAGTAAATAAAACATGATAGGTTTTTGCCAATGACTTTAAACAGTTCTAACTAAATAAATAAAACACTGGATTACTTTACGTAGATTGCTTACACTGAAACATCACAGTTACACAGAAAACTGCTTCAAATACCAGGAAACATCATTGGTCTCAAAGCGTTGATGAGTTTTGCTCCACGTTTAGTGAAATATTTACTAGAACTTCTTTCACGACTCACTGAATGATCAAACTTGTGATTCTCTTTGAGTTTGCTCTTTTGATTACCTTCCTTCATTAGGCACAAGTTCATTTTAACGTTGTTTAGTTTCATAAATTGTCGTTTCAAGCGTATGTAGTTACACTGTTAACCTTTAAATACAATTTTGGATGTTATAATAATGTTATAAAAACAACCGACGCGTAGTCACTAGTGTAACCTTGAATTCTAGTGAATTCTTTTGTCACTAATCAACTTATTTGCTTACCAGAAATCGGGGTTTCATGTTGTACAAACTGTATTTATATTAGGGTCATCAGGTAATGGAATTTGAAAGTCAAATAAAAGTTTATATATAATTGGTAGAGTGTTGACTTTTGCATCAAAAGACACAACAAATATTACATTTTTTAGTAATTTAAAAGTTTCAATGTGACCTCCCACCGTTGCACGACAGACATCTAGCCGATAGTCAACCTCCCGCCAGGTGTTTTGGAGCATTTCAGGAGTCACCGTTGAAATGTATACGTTGATTATTTGGACATGTTAGAAATGTATGTGTGCCCTCAAGTTGAAGAAACTGAAAGGAAAAGGGCATTAATGTCATTATCCAGCAGGATGAGCTCCATGTCACTACAGTCTAATCGTCCAAGAAGTTCTCAACAACAGATTTCTTGATAGTTGGATTGGGAGGAATGGTCCAGTTTTGTGGCCACCTAGGAGTCCTGATTTGACGCCTTTAGATTTCTTCTTTTGGGGTTACATTAAAACTTAGTTTATGCTGAGAAAATAAACAGCACCTGAGAAAAAGAATCAACGTAGCCATTTCAACTGTGACTCCTGAAATGCTCCAAAACACCTGGCGGGAGGTTGACTATCGGCTAGATTTCTGTCGTGCAACGGTGGGAGCTCACATTGAAACTTTTTAAATTACATACAAAAATAAAGATTTGTTGTGTCTTTTAATGTAAAAATCAACATTCTACCAGTCATATTGAAATTTTGTATTTCACTTTCAAATCCCATACACCTTTTATGACCCTGTATAATTCAAGTTAAGCTTTGTATAAACACGTATGGCACCGTACCCACCATGTCCACAACAATTTAACAAGACCCACTGAAGCCAATATGGTGGCAAAAGAAGCGTTAAGGTTTACTAGTAGATTTTTATTTACAAAATCATATGTAGTCTTCATATTTTCCTTCGAAAGTTTAAAAATAAAAATATGTGTTCAATTCAAATACGTGGCCTTTAAATATTCTATATCCAATTTTTAGTTTTGACAACTGGATTAATAGAAACACACAATTGTACTGTGTGCAAGACACTCATTGCTGTAAAATATTCTCTTTCAAGCTATAAGTGTTATTTTTATATGTTTACGTGCTCTTTTTATTATGTATTGTGTTTTATTTGAAAGCACATAAATGAACGTTTTATTGCGTAAATATTTGACATGTTATGCAGTCGTCAAATAAAATAAACTGATAAGCTATACTTTTACTAATTTATTCATTGGCATGCCAAAAATGGTAGTTAATTCGAAGTATAAACGACAGTTTAAACCCAGTTCTCAAAGAGCTTATACAATTTACTCATCGATAAAATTAACATCCATAGTCAGTTTCAGTTTCGTCCAGCAAATGACACCAGAATGAAAACATGATCCCAACATTGTCCCACTGAACATAAACTGAAAGAAAAGTTTTCATTTGGTCGCTGTCATTAAAACTCGGTCGAGTGGCGAAACAAAGGCTCGTATTGACACATTCGTTGATACAAGCCGTGTCTGAAGTAGCCACTGGCTTTGATCATAATCCAGCACAAAGAGTGATTAAGCCGCGAGTAGTTGTGTGAGTCGGCCAATAATTGAAGGGTGAGTCGATTTCTGGTCAAGGGGTTGTGGGTGGTGATGAGTGGGGAGGGGGGCGCGCATGCGCATAAGAGCTGCGGCAGGGCTGCCACGCGAGCGGGAATTGTCCCTGTCAACTATTGAGGCTGCTGTGTATATATTCTGAATTTTGTCCTATCTTCTAACCGTTAGTAATATCACTAAATCACTATTTGAGATGCCGCCCACTCTCATGAGGGTATTTTAAGGCAAATATGTGGTGAAGGATGAGTGTGATGAGTGGTAGTAATGAGTTATGAGGTGTATTCTTATTACAAACTAAGGCCGACTCTTCCTTAGAATGGGTCATTAATTAACCCAATGACCAATGAAATACAAGGACCAACGGCTTAACGTGACTTCCAAACCACGCAGGTGATGGTCTGATATGTCTAAACGATGGTGGGAGTTGATGCGGGTATCATCAGATGATCACTGAGACTATCTGAAATGAAATGAAATGGCGACTTTATTGGTGGCGAAGTTAGGACTTTAAAGTCCTCGCTTCCACTTAACCACAACCACTTATCTGAGCTGCTTTAGACCTATATCATCCTCAAAACCTGACCTCCATGAAGCTGGATTACAGGACCACGCCACGAGTCCCAGTCAATGTTATTGCCATGTTATAAAGTTTTGACAATTAGCTTTAGAACTATTGTATAATTTTGAGGTGCGCACTAAACAGGTTTAAACCGTATATGTATATTCCTCGATTATATAAACCTCCACAGACGAGACAATGATTAGCGTTCCTGCGGTCTGAAAGTTTTAAACTGGGTCAAAGAAAAGTAAGATAAAACTCCTGCTGAAATTGATTTTTCCAATCTAGACGATAATCAGTTTTTGCTGACAGGCAATAAAAGTAATACAAGTAAGACAAAACTCATTTAAAGTTCCCGAGCGGAACAGCTCGAGTTGAAAGGAGAATTTCCCACCGGAGGGAATTTTCTGTTTGTGCAGGGAGACCAGGAGGGAATTTTCTGTTTGTGCAGGGAGACCAGGCTTCACCCTCATTTGAAGCGTTTTCAGCTCACAGTGCCCCCCAGCTGTACAGGGAAGTTAGAGGTGACCATTTTCCGCACAAGGCTGTTGTGAAACATGGGTGTGGGTGATGTTTATTAGTGATTTAAAATCCGTATCATCAACTTGTAGTGGTTGTATCCGTCTAGTCTATTCTTCAGCATGAGGACCAAAACGAGAATCAGACCATCCGGTGGAAGAGACAAGATAAAAGAAGCATCTAAACGTTTGAAATGTATCCTGAAGACATCTAGGAAATTGGGGATGAGTGATGATGACCTTTTGAGTCTGAGGTCAGTGGGAAGTCTGAAAGACGCTTGTACAGAGACACAAGAACCTCTGAGTTGGGTGTTTTTCATTTTTCTCACTATTGGACTACTAACTAGTGTTGTGGTATTTTCGATTATTTGTGGTGGACTAGGTGATACATTGCACTGTGTGAACATTTCTTCTACAAAAGTAAGTATTTAAGCTATTTATATTTTATAATATTTAAAAATATTTTAAAATAATACCTAAAGGTTTTTTGGCAGCTTAAAACAGCTAAATCAAGTGACCAACGTATTCAATGTGATACAGAAACTTGTATAATAAGTCTAAACTTTTGGTTGATGATTTAAAAATGTAGTCAAAATTTAATTAGTTCGATAGGTCTCTTACTAAAACTACGTTTCATTGAAACTGAGCGCTGTTATCGTCAAAAAGGCAGTGAATTTACATTTAAAACTTATTACTCTATTCAAAAGCAGATTCTAAAACTAAAAATGTAGGTTAAGTTTTAGTTTTTCCGTGCATTTGTGGTAAGAATTCACTTAGGAGCATACCAATCAAAGTAAAGTTTGGGTTTAAGTATTAAAAACTAAATAATTTTCAATTTGATATTCAATAAGAATAATTTATATTTTATATACTTTCTTCTTTCAATAAATTATTCAGTAAATACAAGGTTATTATAAAAGAATGGTGCAGTTAGTAATGTGTAATAATGAACATTACCCACACATGTTAGGACAAAAACCTTGTTTTATTGAAATTAAACCATTTTTAAGTTTTGTTTACATAACTAATACATTTCGATATGCCCTGCATTACTGGCTCTGTACACAACCTAACGATGGTACACATCAGCCCACATGTTTCTCGACATTCCTCTTGTAATGGGACACAGTGAACCTGATTCTTGGCACATTACAGTTTTACAGATAGTCGAAACTGCACTATTCTTTTATGAAACCACTGTAAATTATAATCGAGAGAGAACGACAAAAGGAATCAGAAAAAATGAACATTTTTAACCACCCTCTTCGTAAAGATATACCAAGCCATTTAAAAACTACAAGAAACCAGTTTTAAAGTACCACGTTTATAAGTTTTGTTTTAAATGGCAAATTGTTCTTGAAAATCATCTGAGGGCAACATCACAACCCTATAACATAATCCCATAGAATATTTTGAAGATATTTTTTTCCAAACAATATATGTGAAATGTAGCATTTTAAACCTGATTTCTTTAATATTTAAATGGGGCAACAGAAAAACGATTTGAGGTACAGAGTTTTTTTTGCGCTGTTGAATTTAGGTTAAAATTCCCTTTAATTTTAGTTGCCACAATGGGCGGGGGTTGTATTATAAAGTTTGGGGAGCCTCCCCTGGTTTTTAACGAATTACGTCAAAACAAACTTCAGGATCCTATAAAAACATTCCCCAAAGGGCTTTTCAAAATATTTCCATTTTCAACAGTTAACATTTAAAACTTACCTTGTATGTATATATGTGTATCGACACTGCAGGTTTCATTTTCTGTCCGATTTGGTACAAATGTTTCTTTTATAAATGTTTCGGTCAAATTCGTTAACCAGCGAAATTGGACAACGAGAACCCCTTTTCTGAAATGATTGATTTAGTGAAATAAATATGTAGGCTTATTATAGTATAATAGATTGTCATAGTGATTTTTGCTATAACAATGGCATGAGTAGTCCAATTTTATTGAAACTTTCCTTCTATGACATTTAGTATAACTTCCAGTAAAAACATCACAAATCACATTAAAACCGAAGGCAGAAGCTAGGCTCTAAGAGCAGCTAACACCTCCGTAACGCCTATGATCATACACGAAGCCAAGCTGAGGCCGAAAGCGAAGGCGATGCTGAAGTGCAGAGAAAAGCTTCGTAACTTTCAATCACCCGGTAACGAACGTTCTCATCGTTGACAGCGTAGCACTAGTATGTTTCTTATGGCGCCAAGACTCAAGGGCGCGTGAGTGACAATGGCGAAACAATATCGCAGGCGCTCTACGTCTGACGTCCAACGACTGATTGATCCCAGAACGTCCGCACCAGTGACAATCACCAATAGAACAAGAGT
This sequence comes from Matsumurasca onukii, assembly GCA_018831715.1. Classification (NCBI taxonomy): domain Eukaryota; kingdom Metazoa; phylum Arthropoda; class Insecta; order Hemiptera; family Cicadellidae; genus Matsumurasca; species Matsumurasca onukii. Next base: position 4,232,097 of record CM032067.1, read on the forward strand.
CAGTCTGAGGTCGAAGGCTGAAGCGAGGTTGAGAGGGTAATTAGAGTAACAAATTGTAAAGGATTTTCAATCACTCGTGCCAGCGGCGCTTTAGCGCTTAGTTGCGGTCGGCCTGGTTTTCTTTCGTGTTCACTAAAAACTATGTACAACGTCTGTAATAATATTTCAACCCCAGTAATTTCACTATCCCCAACGAACTCCATCGAAAGATAACTTGACGTTACTACATGCTACATATTCTGTCAATTTAGGAAAAGAAAGCTGTCTGCAAATCAAGTCCAATAATGTTGCAGAGCTTGAAAACAAGTACACAGTATTGAAAAGTTAAAATTTACATCATTATCCGTAAATCTTTGTCCAATATTCCTGTATCTATCTTAGAACGTAGTGGCCAAATAAAAGAGCAGATAGGTTTACTAAGTTCATATTAAAGTTTAAGTGGAAAATGTTAGACCTACATGTAAAGTGAGCTTTCGTTTTCAACGCAAACAACTACTGTAGCTAGAACTTGGTTACAAACCCTCACAAAGGCAAAACTACCAAAGGTTCCCCTCAGTTTAGAAACAAAGAGTGAAAATGTTACGCACACTTAACTTTCAGCTTTTCCCTTGCTTAAAAGCTGTGTTGTGTCCTAACAAGTAAACCCGGCTTTCAAGTCAGGCTTGACGTCGTTTGCGAACAAAAGCAAAATCAGAATTTCAAAACGTGTGATACTAAAGACATAATTGTCGACTGGGACTCGTGGCGTAGTCCTGTAATCCAGCTTCATGGAAGTCAGATTTTGAGGATAATATAGGTCTAAAGCGGCTCAGATAGTCTCAGTGATTATCTAATGATACCCGCATCAACTCCCACCATCGTTTAGACATATCAGACCATCACCTGCGTGGTTCGGAAGTCACGTTAAGCCGTTGGTCCTTGTATTTCCATTGGGCTATTAATCAATGACCCATTCTAAGGAAGTGTCAGCCTTAGTTTGTAACAAGACTACACCTCATAACTCATCACTTCCACTCATAACATCTTCACCACATATTTGCTTTAAAATACCCTCATGAGAGTGGTCGGCATCTCAAATAGTAATTTGGTGATTAAGTGATTTAAATATCCTTGTGAATAGCAGTTAATTTCGGAAACATGACTTTGCTGCCAGTTTCACTTAAAGGTGTGTGAGAACTTAAAATGAACACATTGGCATTCCCTAATGGATTTTAACATACACGTGGATAATAATACTTATCGTGTAGCTTGGAAACTTGTGAGTTTAGTTTTGAACATCATAAGAAAATAACTTGGTTTTAGTACGGATTACACCTTATCTCAAGGATTGTTTGAAGCACACCAGCCCCATCTTCAAACCCAAGCAGGCTCGGAAACATGACTTATGAATCACTTATGAATGAATGATTTATGACTCACTTCTCTACTTCTGAATCTTTTGTTTACCTGCTAACAACATATACTTATTCTATAGTTTCTGACCGTACGTTTAGAGCTGTGTCAATTTTAAGGCTATCAAATTGGTCATACTACAGACAAAAATAACGACCCTAACCGGTTTACAATAAGGTTTTTAAGGTCACGCAGTACGGATGGCAGGGTGTGAGATCCACAGGAAAAACGCCACTGTTTTAAAAAGTGTTACTGTGATCTATAAATCAAAGGACTTTGTATTTTTCCCGTGCTATTCACCCTAAATAACCTTTTGACATCTTGTAAAAATAACTAATCATATAGACAGGAATCACATCTCAGAACAGCTTTTCGGAAATTATTGTTTGTTCATTAAAAGCCATGTTTTTGTAGATCTACGTTTTCACGGAGACAACAATAATTCTTAAACAACTATAGAGTGATTTGCACTGCTAGAAGCTCCTCACTAACCGTGCCTTCAATAGTGAATTTGCTTCGTTTCACTTGTAAAGCCAGTAAAAGCTTTCAAAGCAGAATATAAAGCTAAAAGCACCAAGAGAAACTCAGCGTAGCAGTTCTTGTCTTTGAATTTAAATACAGAGAAAACTTTCAAAGTTGATTGTCCCTATTCTCTTTCACTACTCGATGTTTCGTTCAACTCTCGTGGCAGTGTTATATTTAATTTCGATTGAAAGTATAAATAGACTTTTTGTAGTGCAACAATCTCATCGCCGTTAAAGGTTTTACGTTATTCCTGTTTCGTTGGGCTGTAACTATTTGCTGCTGTTTATAATTGTCTCAGTTTACAAAAGGTTATATGTTTTTAACTAAAGCGAAATATTGTAAAAGTAAATTGCAGGGACTTAAATTGGCTCTGTTAACGCAAGTTGTGTATACTGATTATTTTAAAAAATTTACTTAGCTGTTAAAATATATGCAAGCAAATTGATGTACTAGAAGAACTCAACCACACGACTGTAGCTTCAAAATGTAGTTAGACTAGGCTAAAACAGTTAGATAATTAGAGTTAACACCTTCTACCAGTTTTCAAACGTTTCATATGGTTTTAGACAGCGGAAATAACAAACACATGAATTTTGTTTATAATTATGTTATTAAAAGATGTTCTGAGCCTATTGTAAATCGACTTTACTGAAATCTGCTAAACTACCGAAAAAGGCACAGTAGTTTTATGTCTTGTGTTATTTTTGTTTAATGCATGGACTATTTATAACCTTTTAAAAGAGTAATGTAAAAATAAAACTCAGCTGATGAAATTGATCACATAGATCAAAGGTTCAGTGATGAGGCCATTTCAGTTGATCGACCACAGATTCAACCATCACAATGTATTTAATGGGTAAAAATGCTTGGGAATTAAATGATACATTGTAAAACATTTTAAGCTTTTCACCAACGAAAGGTTAAAAGCAGTAGCAGTGCAAATGCAGTAGCAGTATAAAGATAAATACATGGAATGACAATATGAATTCACTAGTTAACAATTAACTATTAGTAATAATTAACGTTACATCGTTCTCCGTGAATCTGACTCCGACAGTTTAGTTTCAAACGTCATTAAGTACTTTAGCAACCACATTCATGTGAGCACAACCCCTTTAGATACATACCTTGGCCAAGATACTTTCAGGCGTATAGTTCAGTCGTCGTAAACAACAAACATCAACAAAATAACCAAACCAAACGCGTTATTTGTTCGCGTTCCAAACGACTCATAGCAAGACGAAGTAAGCAAACTGAGGCTAATAAGCAGTGAACAAATATTTGTGTGAAGGGCGAGGAGGAAATAAAAGCTAAAATCGATCGGCTCAAAGTCGAGGAGAATCATCACGAAGAAGTCATCGGGAAAGGAAGAGGGGAAGATCATCGGGGAGAAAGGAAAGGAAGAATGCATCGGGGAGGAGAACAACAGAAGGAAAATCATCAGCAGCTGAAGAGATCGCAGAGAAATTGTGGAAGAGATCATCCTTGGAAGAATCATCGACAAGGAGAATTATCGGAAGGAATCCTCGGGGAAAGGAGATATCCGAGTCAAAAGGCAACAAACAATCTGGTGCATTTTCCAATGGGGTTCACATTTTAAATGAGTATTGTCATTTTTGTTCTGTTTTGCTGTCAACATGAATAGGACTAGTTGGTGCTATCATGCTTGACTTAACCATAAATAGGCGTGCATGTACATGTACAGAGTGTTTCTCCCCGTTAACATCAGAACGGTTGGAATTCGTGCTTCCGGTTACACCGCGGTCACAGTTAATACTATTTTGCTAAACGTTTCGACCTCGCTATGGAGAGTCATCCTCAGTAGCATTTGACTGGCTGAGACTGGATTGGCCGGCCTTGTAGATGCTCTTATATACCCAAGCGGTGGTGGGGGCGGCTTTCACTTGAAATGTCGGTTGAAATGTTGTGGTAACTGCCCTAAATGGTATTATGAAGGCTTAGTACCTTTATTATTGATTTGAGGTTTGCCGCCTCAACCTGTGTTTTAAGAGATAAGTTGAAGTTTCTTATAAAATCCCCTAACGTGTGACTTCCGTTTTAAATACCATAAATACAAAACCATTGATGCCATCAAAACGCTATTCCGACGATTCGTTCTCTATTTGCTGACTAGACGTGTACAAGATTTTGCTTAGTTTCTTTTGCCATCAATTTCTTTTGCGAGATATTTCAAAACAAACATATTTTCCTTTTGGGACGCCAAGAGCTTTACAATATGGTGCTTCTCAATAGATATCTGGATGACATTACAGTAGGATCCGGTAATCAGATTCGGCAAAAAAGACTGATTTCTCCTGGGAACTTTACCTTTGAGTAATACTCTTGACCCTGTTTAATAAAAATGTCAGTCATCAGTTTTTAAATACTCTTTTTGCGGATGCAAATCAAGCCAGCTGGTGTTTTGAAACCTTCTTCAAGCTGTATTTGACAAATTTGTTTTGTCTAAGACAAAATATACATAAGAACATGAACAATATGTTTTAAGATCTTTAGCCTAATATTATCGTAACCGACGTAATTGCGATGTTTATAACTTTTCTTCAAAATGACAGGTTATAGCTTTCTAACTTGCGTCCTCTACTGTAGCTGAAGCTAAACATTTGGAGATGCCGACCACTCTCATTAGGGTATTTTAAGGCAAATATGTGGTGAAGGATGAGTGTGATGAGTGGTAGTAATGAGTTATGAGGTGTAGTCTTGTTACAAACTAAGGCCGACTCTTCCTTAGAATGGGTCATCAATTAATAATACAATGACCAATGGAAATACAAGGACCAACGGCGTGACTTCCGAACCACGCAGGTGATGGTCTGATAGGTCTAAACGATGGTGGGAGTTGATGCGGGTATCATCAGATGATCACTGAGACTATCTGAGCCGCTTTAGACCTATATCATCCTCAAAACCTGACCTCCATGAAGCTGGATTACAGTACCACGCCACGAGTCCCAGTCGAATGTGATATTGTAAAATGCAAATGAACTTATATTTAACATAATAACGTATTATCGAACTTAGTATTTAAATCGACACTGCCAGTCATATTATACTTTAACTACAAAAATCCAGTTAACAATGTTTACTGTACGCAATCAAAGAGTACTACAAATAGTGTTAAACCACACACGGCTTTGGTGGCGAAGAAACATTAAGTTTGATGTTATTTCCCCCTCATGTTCAGCAGATATTGTGATGAATGTTTGTTTGGTTATATCTGAGAGCAGAAGTGGGTGCGGAAGCAAAGTTTTGCTTGAAAGAAGAGTGATCGTGAGTTTGAGTTTGTTTGAGATGCTTCACGGCTCTTTCTAACTTTCTTTCATCACAACTCATCCCCTTACAAGGTGGCAAAAGTGTTGAGCTTTTATTTGCAGTTAAGGGATGTTTTCAATTTCAATGTACCGGGTGTTTCTAAAAGAACTCCTTGATTTAAAGATTTATTAGTATACAGTATAGTTAAATATAGTTATTAAACATATATATTATTAAAGAGAATCTTCTCAAGTTTTTTGATACCTAATAAAAGTTTATATTAGCACCATTTGTTGCCCTGGCCACGTCTAAACAATAATTAGTTTCTTCCCAGGTATTCAACAGCATATCAGACGTTGGACTCTTTCATTTTTTGCTGAGAAAACAGTTAATGGGAATGTTTATTGTGACATGCTAGAACATACGTTTTCCCACAAATAGATGACATAGAACAAGAAAAGGACCAATTTTTTTCCAACAAGACGGCGCCACCTCACTACAGCAACCGTGTCCGTGATGCATTGAACTTGCGTTTTCCAACAGGTGGATTGGTAGACGTGGGCCATTGTATGGCTACCAAGGAGCCCAGATCTGACTCCACTAGATTTTTTTCTTCTGACATGTAAAACCTTGTGTATTCTGAGAAGATCCGTGACATTGATCATCTGAGGGAGAGGATTGTTGAAGCTGTAGCATCCGTTACGCCTGATATGCTGTTGAATACCTGGGAAGAAACTAATTATCGTTTAAACGGCCAGGGCAACAAATGGTGCTCATATAGAACTTTATTAGGTATCAAAAAAACTTGAGAAGATTCTCTTTAATACTATATATGTTTAATAACTATTATTTTAACTATACTGTATACTAATAAACCTTTTAAATCAAGGAGTTCTTTTAGAAACACCCGGTATTATCGATAGTTTCCTTTCGATTTATATTAGTTTGTGTTTTTAACTCTTTTGCACCCTGTGGAATAAATATTAGCGAATTGACTTAGGAAAATTGAAATATTCTTGTCGTCAGCGTGGTAACCCAGAGCCGGGACCGTGAAATGAGCACCGATCTTGACCCTTAGAACACGTTTTGAGTTTTTTTCGACACTTCACTTACGTATATCTAAATAAGTGTGACCTATCTACAGATCTCATTTGTTGTCCAATGTTCATAACATTTCTACACATATGTTTCTTTTGTGGTCATCTGAGTCTAGGTTGCTATTTAGCAAAATCAGAATATCCGAAGACCCCTTCGGGGAAGTTATACCAAAAAGCAGTTTTAATTATCCGAAAACAGTAAATTTCATCCGTTTCAAATGAAGTTAGAAATTCATATGTATTAATTGTTGCCCTTAATATAAGAAAAACTTAGAACAATCTTTCAGCGTTTCAAAATGGTGGCCAGCCGTTGTGACTATTGACTATAGCTTGGGTATCGACCTGATTTTCTTTAAAACCCGTTAGTGAGTAGAGTTGCCATATGGACACTGTACTGGACAGTGGGTATACAGGAAACGTGTCAGCATGTAGAGTATCTGGGCTGTTAAGGTAAATCACTAAATCACCATTTGAGAAACCGACCACTCTCATGAGGGTATTTTAAAAGGGGTATGTTGTAAAAGAAGGTAGTAATGAGTTATGAGGTGTAGTCTTGTTACAAACTAAGGCCGACTCTTCCTTAGAATGGGTCATTAATTAATAGCCCAATGACCAATGGAAATACAAGGACCAACGGCTTAACGTGACTTCCGAACCACGTAGGTGATGGTCTGATATGTCTAAACGATGGCGGGAGTTGATGCGGGTATCATCAGATGATCACTGAGACTATCTGAGCCGCTTTAGACCTATATCATCCTCAAAACCTGACCTCCATGAAGCTGGATTACAGGACCACGCCACGAGTCCCAGTCTACTAAATAGTGTACATACTAGATACTAGTGTACATAAGGTACATACTAGTTAGTGTGTTTTAATTTCACATCTGTTGAAGAAGGGTGAATATCTGGAATAGTTAAGTTACCAAGACCATTTCTGACGTTAAACACAATCCAAACCTTTTCTACTAAATCAAAAGGGACCATCGCAAGATACAACTTAAATTGTTTTATGTATGCCGGGTTGGGCGAAGTTACGAAATATATTTAATATCTCCAAAGGTATTGAGCAAATGATTCCGACATTTCACAATCATGTACATGAACTGCTACGCTTACTGAGACAGTTTTTTAATAAAGGTTGCGTAATCAACTTATTTTTATTTTAACTAGGTACTACACCGTGGGACATATTAATTAGTTTATAGCCTTAGCTACCGTATTTATGGACATCAGATGATATTAATAAAATCTTAATAACTGTGAGCTCGAATTTTCCATTCAAATAGGTGAAATAGCATTTTAACTTCCGAGTCAGCCTTAACATCATTGTTTATTAACCATGTCCCCGTTCTAAACGTGAGATTAAGGGCCGTATTTTCAACTGCCTGCTAACCAGCTGGTTAACTAACCACTGGTTAAGTTGTTTACAATCTGCAATGTTTACATTTTCACGCAACGTTCAAAACACTAAAATGAATTATTGAGAATCATACATGCAGTAAAGGTATTCTTTTACCATTTTGTATAGAATTTAACATGTATACGTTATGCTAATATTGTTAAATACAAACTGTAACACCAACATGCAAAATCAAAACAGACAAAGTAAAACATAACCTCAAAAATATCCAGCATTCCTATTGGTTGGCTGCCAGTCTAATTTAAAGCTATGGTTTTAAGCGCCGCTACATTACGACCGTAATATACGGTGAGTTTTGTTTTCAAACAATCAATGAGAGTGGCTTCCTAGAAACATATGCGTAAAGTTGGTGAAAACTACTTAAGGTTTTGCTAGGTGGCACATTTGTTTTGTGGCAATTTGTAGCATATATTACTACATACGTAAAATAGGTGACAACTAAAAACAACATTCAGCAGTTGTTTGTCTAATCTGTTTAAATATTGGTTACGTCCACCGTAACCGTTACGTTCACCGCTACAATAACGGCCGTAATTTAGCGGTGATCTTTTCTAAGGAAACCATAGCTTTAACCACCGGTTACTGAATTAAAAAGCATTTTGAGTTCGTTTATATAATGTTTTATATATAAACACATCACAATTGATTTCACTGAAACTATTTCAAGCGTGATGTCTATTTCTTTTAAACAACACCAATATAAAACGTTCAAATTATACCGAACTAACCCAAAAATATAAACCTTTCCAAAACTAAAAAAGTCAAGACAGTGCCAGCAAAAGCTGAAAATTGTGTCGGTAAAATACATATATATATATAAATCAAGCAAAGTGGCCTAATAGAGCCAGTGAGCCAGCTCTGGAGGCTTATAAGGACAATAAAATGTGATTGAGTATTTCCACAAGAGCAGAGACTAAGCTTCTTGGAAACCCTACGTACACACTGGCTGAACTTTACCCACGCTTTCAGCACGAGTTCCTTTCACGTCACAAGCAAATGTGTATTTATTTTGCACATTTCAACCTGTGGTTATTGTATATTTTACTGATTTCTGTCGTTTGTTTACACTGAGAACAATTTGTAAAGCATTCATTCTGCTTGGCATAGCTAATTGCATAATGTTTGGTTTGTATTTTATACTTACATTTTTAACAATGCAATTAAAATATGACAATTAAAAGATTAATACACGTTGCTTGGACATAACTTTGCATAGGGGTGACCAAAGAAAAGAAAAAGAATACAACGTTATATTTTGTTATATTTAATTATAGCCTGAAGACATTTAAGTTTTATACAAATTGTAAAGTTCTAATATAGTTCTTTTTTTAAGACAATTAATTGTGTTAAGGGTGGTACGTGTGGTAAAAATGTGTATGTAGTCTACTTTACTACAATAATTTATAAGCACAAAAAAGTACATTTTTCAAGGGGCGAAAAGTATGAGTTCTCGCGAAAAAGTGCAAATGGTTTCTAGTTTTCGAATATGCAAATATGGCGCCGATGTTTGTTGTACAGCTTAAGTACCGTAAAATGTGTTGAAATGTTTCAAGTGCACAGCTCTCAAACGCGAAAATTATTTTGCAATTTCGCATAAAGCACGTTTATGGAACATTATGAACTTTATTTTAAGATTTTAAACTTAAAAATATACGTTAAGTGTTATTAGCGTCTTTTATTTCTAACCGTGTTCATGTTATCTAGTTTTTTGGGTTTTTATCGACGATCACATGTTAAGACAATCTTTTCAATTAAATGCAAACTGATTTCTCCAGAGCCTATTGGACAGTGAGTTTATCGATTGATTTTACAAGTTAAATGTTTATTTAGCAATCAATGAGCCTTAGAATGTACTACCGCTCAGAATTTTGAGTATGCTGTAAACTTCAGTCGAAAAGGTTACACATTTTGAATAATTCAGATAGGGCTCAATTTTACCCATAAATCCCTGACTGTACAGTTTTAATCTAGATAGTTCTTTAAAGTGTTAAAGAATTTTCAAGACAAATTTAAATTCCAAGCAAGAAACAATTGCCCACCCTTTAAAATACTATCTTTCAAACAAACGAATATTATGAAAGCCCATGTGTTTAAACTAAACTTCTACTTCTGTTTCAGGATATCCAGATTCAAACGATTCGCCTCGAACAGCTGACTCTGGAAGCATCTGCAGAACAGAGTCAGGGTCAGGAGTCGACCATCTTCAACGACAGTGAAGACACTGAGGAAGGTCATCTGTGGAGTTCACAAAACCTACGTCTGCACAGGGAACGATAGCGTATGGCAGAAGAAAAGGGGTTTTAGTTTGATGCTTAAGCGGAATAATTGTTGAGACACTATAAATTTGTGTAAAATGGGCATTTTTATTGGTATGTGACAATTTTTAAGTACTCGTTATTTTGTATTATGATTTTTTATTTACGAAATAGCCACTGGAGTTAGATATTGCTTTCGTGTTTTCAACAATAACAGTTTTAAATTGGATTCACCCTAGGCAAAAATACTTTTGGATGAACTGTAAGTTTCCTTTTAATTAACGGAGAACTTTACCCTTTTATTTGTTTATTATTAATATATGTACAAATTCCAAGCAAAACCACTGTTATCATACTAATTATTGTATTACCTCTTAGTTAAGTAAATATTTAGGTTTTCCATGTTTTACATAAAGATTTTTTATAGTATTTATCAATCAAAATTAAGGCACAAAATTTTCCCAAATTAAATTAAAACAATCAACTTTGAAACTAGTTGTTAACTTTATAAATAAAAATTTACAATGATCAATGCATGTTATATTTCAAAAATACTCACAAACGATATAACTTTCATTACAAATCAAATTGCAAACAGAGTTCGTGGAAATAATAATAAACTTACTATTGATTGTGAAAGTGAAATCAAAATATACGATTCAATAATATTCAACAAACGTAAGTAAATCAACAGCTGTTATCAACGAAATAAAAACATGTTTTATAATTCACTATTTTTGGTGGGAACTACGAGGACGTTGTACCAAGACTTTAAATGTTATAACTATAACCATTACCTTAGTTGTAATTTAAAAATTGTATTTTCGGTTGAAATTTATTGGTTTAAAATTGCAAACGATCATAAAATATGTAACTTGGTATAATTTAAATAGCAGGGTATTAGGTATGTGATCGACTTTCCGCATACTCAAACATACAACTGATCACAGGAAGGTAGCTTTAGTAAACTATTTAGATGTAAAATATAGCTTTGTGGCCAACCACACATTGGCACAATCAAAGCTAAACAAATAACAGTTTGTATATTTCCTTACAAATAAGTAAAACACAAAAATACTCGTACGTTTTTAATAAAGTGAATAAAATCTGAAAACTTACTGTAATAAAGTTAGCTATTATTGTTTTCCGTACGGTATCAACAACTTTTATAAGAGGTGCAATAGATGAGCATAATAATCACTGTAACTAGCTGTTATAATGCATGAAAATAAACACTATATTTCATAGGAGCTGTATGTTTTTCATCCCTCCCGAAGAATCTAAAATTTGGTTGATTTCCGATCACAGCTGTATTTGAACTCACAGGACTGTGTTGCACCAAAGATTATGTTAAAGAGTAGGTAAATAGCTTATAGAATAGCTGAGACAGGAAATTTAACGTAGTTGAGGCAGCCCACACACATAATGCGCTGAGAGGGATTTATTTTAAGAGTCTGAAGTAGAGCGTACGCGCAAGTGTGTTTGTTCTCGAAAATTTAACGATTTTTACATTTCAGTCATTAAATCACTATTTGAGATGCCGACCACTCTCATGAGGGTATTTTAAGGCAAATATGTGGTGAAGGATGAGTGTGATGAGTGGTAGTAATGAGTTATGAGGTGTAGTCTTGTTACAAACTAAGGCCGACTCTTCTTCAGAATGGGTCATTAATTAATAGCCAATGACCAATGGAAATACAAGGACCAACGGCTTAACGTGACTTCCGAACCACGCAGGTGATGGTCTGATATGTCTAAACGATGGTGGGAGTTGATGCGGGTATCATCAGATGATCACTGAGACTATCTGAGCCGCTTTAGACCTATATCATCCTCAAAACCTGACCTCCATGAAGCTGGATTACAGGACCACGCCACGAGCCCCAGTCAACTCCAATGTCTAGAAAGTGGAGCTGAGGGGTGAAAAATATGGCGAGAGACGGCAGCGCACTTTGTGCTTGCTGCCTAACTGTGTTGATTTTCCTGCCTCAGCCATGTGGCATCTATGCGCTATCTACTTACTATAACATGATCTTTGGTTGCATTTATCACGTAAAGAAATAATTCAGTACACTTTAGTATCTATCTAAACCGATTACATTTTGATAGCTGTCAAGCAGAAGTGGTTTGATAATGAACTTATTTAATTAAAAGCTTGAAGCAAATTGTCGATGGCTTGTTTCTGTTTAGCATCAAAAGACCTGCCTACCAATCATTCAAGCTTAGTTCAAATGCATTACTAATATTGAATGAGTTTGTTGCAATTGAAACTACTAATTCACTAATGTGTTTTTACATCAAAGGTTAGGTTATTCTTATTAGTGAATGGTTCATTTCTCAATCATAATGCATGTTCAATATGACAAAACGTTATACAATTGCCCAGTTCTATTCAAATTAAATATGGCGTCAAACTATCGTCGAGTGCTATAAGATATTGTTTTCCAAACCGGAAAATCATATTTGTTTTGTCCAAAGCCTATCTGTATATAGCTGTCATTTGTCCATGTTTACTTTGTTCGTTGAGCTCTTATGTCCAACACGCATCTTCATACTTAAGTCTAAATCTGGAAGGAATGAACGAAACAAAATGGCAGCCTTCTTTAAACGGTATAAACTCATAAACCGTCTCATAAATCTTATTTATCAAAAGATTTCCCCGTTTAAATAATTGCTGTGTTCAATTTAATATCAAATATAACTAAACTACTCAAAATAGCAAGTTTAAACAATAGCAGATGAAAAATTTAGTCACAAATCGCAGGATCAACAAATACATCACAATCATCCTCTGAACTGACGATAAACTAAGGCTGACGACGGGACTAAGTTATCGCTGACTAACTCCCCCCTCCCCTCCCACAACTACCACCCCCCTTCTAGAGTTTTGGCGGGAATCGATACAATGCAGGTTGACGTGACCGCTGCATTTTACCGCATCCACTCGCATACTATATAATATACCACAGCTAATCAGCTGTGAAGAGAATGAGGTTGGATAAGGCTGTGGACACGACAGCAATAATGTTGTAGTTCTACAGGGTGAAATAAAACGAGGGAAAAGCTAGAGCAGTTTTAGATAAGTGTGTATATATTATACTAGCTGACAGTACCTGTGCTACGCTACGGGATTTAAATATTGAATTTGTGTGATTATATTGATTTAAATGTTTCTAAAAAAATCAATGTTTGTGTTGTTTAGTAAATTGTACTGTTTCACTATCAGTTTGTCACTTTATAGCTTTAGTACATAACCAAGCCGACACGCAGCTTAGCGCTAAAGCGCCGCAGGTATGAATAACACGAATTTCTTCTGCAATACGTTACACTAAATCACTAATTTTAACTCTGGTTCGCTCCGTCTACAACCTCAAAAAAGCCTTTGGTTTCAGCTTTGCTCTTTTACCACGGGTGTTTAAAGACTTATCACTATGCTCACAGTCATGCTTCGGCATCAGACTTGTACTTATTTTACACTGGTTTTATACTGCAGGTTATACTGCATATCATGAAAGGAAATCGAAAGGAAGGAACAAATAAACATTAACACTGAAAAGGATGTACTAAAAAAGTAAAAATAACATTACGTGTAGGTAGGTATGCTAATGGAATTTACAAAAACATTGTTTAGATTGAACGAACACAATTTAAACTTACGAGTTCGTGTATAATTGTTTTGTATATAATATACACTAAAGCAAAACCTGTGTACATGTGACAGCTGCAATCTGCTGTCTGTCTGTACCTGATGAGACGAAACAATGTCGAAACAGCTCTCCATCTAGGCATCTGCCCAGATTTTGCCAGCGCAAGCTTTCGCAAGGCGGCAGGCCGCATAGGAAGTGATGTTAACTGCCAATCCCTTAGCAACGCCAGAACGGCGCATTTGCTTTTGGTAAGCGGAGCAACCCGTGTGCACTGACGCACTTCGGAAAACCGCAGTGGAGGAAGAAAAACAAACAGCCGACCTTGACTGGTGGTTCGTCCACCCACGTAAGAATCTTAGAAGAACTGTAAGAAATCTTTTAATATTGAAAATAATCTTGGCGTGTATTACACAAATTAGTTTTTGACATAATTCTAAAAATATTCTTTAGCAATATAAAAATCCTCGCAAATTTTTATTTGGCACAAAACCCGACATACTAATTTTGTAAGACAATAAAGGTACTCAAGTCCGTATAATATGCCATTATCAGTACTTTTCCTGAGCAGTGGCTAGAGTAGTTCTTAATAAATACACTGCCGAGGAAAGCTTATAACATAGTCATAGTCGTGCTGCATATGTACTCAACATGACTATTCCAATCCAAGTGTTTATCCAAATAAACGCCTAGAAACATTGGCGTTTAAAATAATTCACACAAAACTATTAACTATTGTATTTTAAACCAGGAAGACACAAAGGTAAGCCCTAAAGCACCACTGAAACGAGTAAAGCGAATTTCATTTGCAATCGTTTCTAGCTTTCAAGTACTGTCATTAAAAATACATCATCTTATCACGTCAGTTGTAAAATTAAGTTTTACCTGAATATAAAAATCCATTAAGGCTCGTCTTGAAACCTCTATCCACTACACAGCACTTATATCACACAATATTATCACTCTAATCTTCACATACACAACATGTTCTACTACCGATATCACTACCGATCAATAACTACACGTACACAAACCAAGGAGAACTCGATCAATAACTTTCATGTGAGGACTTGATGCAGGCAGTGCTGAGGCGCAGTCAGCTGTTTCACGGATAAACAAACCTAAACCACAGATAACAGCTGACATATCATCTCGTGCAAGTAGTTGGCTTGTAAAATTAATAATTTACTATAATGCATTTCAATTTGAACTGGTTCTCTTATATTATGCGGTATATTATTTCTAAGGGCATTTAATTTAATTAATGAGTACATTTTAAATTTTTTATTATGTGATTTACCATAAAAGGTTTCTAATTTAGCTGATTTCTTTTACTGTGGTGTATTTTATTTAGACGTAAATTTAATTTAAATTATGAATGATTTTTACATTTGGCCAGGAGGCAGGGACGCCTTCGCCTTGGTTCATAGGGGCCAAAACTAAATTCCGCACATTTCAATCGATACTATGGGTGTAAATTATTTTGATTACGTCTGATATAATTGTACCCTGGTAAGTATAAAAACTCATGTAACAGATGAATGGACAGTAGTTAGTGAATGATGTACAAGTTTGTAAAAGTTTGAATTCAACTTTTAGGATTTAACAAAAGTTAGGCGCGAGGTTAGTTGTGTCAAATGAGTGAGTGAGTCAGTCAAAACAAAGCCTTTTACAAATATATATTAACTCTAAGTAACTAAAAGAATCCTTTTGTATATGTTCGTAATTAAACTCAATCAGGAGGAAAGTTGAAAACATTGCAAATGAAATACGTTGCCAAACACGGTTAACGTCCGTTAGATAACTCAGAACGTGTTAGATAAAACATCGGTCTCTAAGTAACCAAGTAACTCTTGTAGGACCAAGGGGTAAATTGTTCCTTGGTTGACCAAGGGGGTCTCGCAGGCCCACCTGGGAAATAAGTTGTTTTACCGGACCTATGTTAGTTTTTTTAATGGACAGTAAATGAATAAATACACTAATTTTAGCACCAAAACCTTTAATAACACTACATAAATTGTCATGAATAGCTATACAGGTCAAAAACTAAAAATTAATCAGTTCTATTCTGAATCATCTGATTCTTCTCTGCCGCAGTTGTTGCAAACCACTTGTTTGGTGCTGTGAATACCACAAACATGTTTTCCACACAGCATACAACTTGTTTTCCTCTTTCCAAACTTGTCATACTTCATTTTCTTAGAAGTGGCATCCTTGACGCAAATGTGGCATCATCTGCGTTGGCCCAGAAAATCTACTTTCTATCTCCATAACAAAAATTAGGCCAACAGTAAAAACGTTATTTAGATAAGAAACTTTTATTTATCTATAAAGAGACAAAATGAAATTTTTGGGAATTTTCATAACAATTTTAGGTACTAAAACATACAAAAACAAAAATGGTAGGCCTGACAGCCCCTTGGTCCTACTAGGGTTAACGCAAACGTTGACTCTACTATAAAGTAACCAAACCAAAAGTTTGGATGAATAAATCTTGATTGGAATCGTCTTAAATATGCTATAATTATTTTCATCTTAACATCAATAACCCTCAGTGGGGTTTCTCTTGTAACATCAAGGTGACACCTATGTGTGGCAATTGAAATTAGACATTTGGGATGAAGAAATTAACGATAATAACCAAATACACTTGCTTCATGCAGCATAGGTTTGCTGATATTATGATAGTCCTATAGATCTGCGTTTAATCGATTCCCGCCAACCAAAACCGTCCCTCACGTGATCTTCAAATCGAAATACCGTCCCTCCTGAATTCGCTAAAACTTATTTACCGATTATAGCCAATATTATACACACCCTACTGTAAGTTGTTTAAATGTGATGGCTGATGGAATGAAAAATGTGATGGAAACGAATATGAGGTTAAAACAATTTTTGGACAATGCAAAAATTAACTTCTTTAAATTTACCCACTCCTACTTTACGTTTCAGATTTCACGATGCTTGTTAGTGGATACCAGATATTTTACTCGTTGCGAAGAGTTGTATCTCAGCTGTGAAGTGCCAAATATATGTGGGTACTCATTTGGAAGCAGTTTTAAATGTTTATGCGTTACTGAATATTTCACGTTGTTCTCCAGAGTAGGCACAAAGAAAATCCAAATTTTAAAGGCGGCGTTAAAATACGTGCTCGAACTAGGCATATGTGGCTCATAATTTAAAAATCTCTTACTTACGTAAGAAAAGAATTTAATACGACGAGTGTATGGCTATCGCGATCGGTTTCCAAAGAGAATATCTCAGATGATGTCAACTGATTTATCTATTAGCGTGATTTAAAGGTTTCAAGGATCGGTTCGGAGCCAAACGACTCAATTTAAACACGAACAGAAGTTAAGATTTGGAGCGAAACCAACAAGCTTAGTTCACCCAGACTTTAATCTTGAGATCTATTTCAATCATTGAATTGAATTTCTGTCAGGTTCATCTTTTCTTTTTAAAACGCTTTAAAACTTTTTGAAACTTACTTAAAACATAGTACGTTGTTATTTTGAAATAACAATAAAACATTTGTATAATAAATGAATGGCTGTTTTAGTTAGAGCCTAATCTATGTAGGCCTTGTAAACGCAGATGTTCACGGGTCAAGAACATGTTTGACCATCTGTCAGGTCTACCAAATACCCTCATCAAATTTCCCTCTCAAATGGGAAATCAATAAACGTCCCAAAATATCCTTGCAAAATCACATTATTCAACTTTTAATCTGTGAAAATTCTCCACAAGTTAACAACCTAACGTTGTTTTCTCTATTAGAGTAGGTTAGTTAAAATGATAAAATAGATGTTTTATACAGGGTTATTACAAATGATGTTCCTCATTTTGATTATAAACTTTACTGGGTAAAATTGCTCTTAGACCATTTAAATTGGTACCATTGAAAGAAAACTCATAAAGTTTTGTTTATACTGGTTTGGGTACGTATTTGCTGTTTGTTAAGTCAACTGTTGTAGGTGTTGTGAAATGCTTGAATTTGAAGACAATAAAGCTTGTTAAGTGCTGGATTATCACAAACCAATATTTTATTAGTGTCAACCACTTTTAGTGCTAGGTTTAATGAAAATCCTCTTAGTAACCACTCTATTCACTAGTAGTAATTGAATTTTAAAACAAATCAAGTTCCAGGCTGTCATTGGTAACATATTTTTGCTAATGCGGCCTTTATTTTAAAATTCAGTACTCAAATGATAGAGAATGATCATTATATTCATTAAAACTAACAAAAGTGGTTATTTCCTAATTAATCTTAATGTATATCTTCATACTTAATGACAGCAAATCCTTAAAATCAGAAAACAAAATTACATGAATTTTCTTTCAATTACCAATTAAAGTATCTAAAAGCAAGCCTACAGTAATTTAAAGTCAAATGAACATCATTGATATAACCCTTACTAACTGATTTTTTTCTGTTTAGCCTGTTTTGAAATTGATTTCCTTCAATTTACTCTATAATGTATGGGAAAACCTGTACTCTTGAAAATATACCTCCGTTTTTTTAAGGATAAGGATTTTTATGGACAACATTTTCTATTGTTCGTATTTGAAACAACGAACGTATACGCAGCAAAATAGGACGCACAAAAGTGTGTATTGGATTTTCACGTCGTGATCTATGTATGAAACACCTTTAGCAAGCTGAGCGAGCATGTCACATGCAGGATGTCAGATTATGTCAACAGCAGATGTGACATGATATTGACATATGTGCAGTATGTCATTGTGTCATGCAATTGAGATAATGCAAGGAGCATAGAATCGATACGCTGATACGCTGTACTCTGAGCTGCAATATGGGATGTATTACATATTTTGTTGTGACTATATGTTCATGTATAACATTCCAATCACTAAATCACTATTTGAGATGCCGACCACTCTCATGAGGGTATTCTAAGGCAAATATGTGGTGAAGGATGAGTGTGATGAGTGGTAGTAATGAGTTATGAGGTGTAGTCTTGTTACAAACTAAGGCCGACTCTTCCTTAGAATGGGTCATTAATTAATAGCCCAATGACCAATAGAAATACAAGGACCAACGACTTGACGTGACTTCCGAACCACGCAGGTGATGGTCTGATATGTCCAAACGATGGTGGGAGTTGATGCGGGTATCATCAGATGATCACTGAGACTATCTGCGCCGCTTTAGACCTATATCATCCTCAAAACCTGACTTCCATGAAGCTGGATTACAGGACCACGCCATGGGTCCCAATCAAAAGTAGTTATGAAAATAAAAACTTTATCGTATTTCAGCCACATGATTGTTTTCTTGTTTGGATGTTGGATGGTAAATTAATTCGTTTTTATTTACTCCGTACCTGGAGAAATTCTTGTAGTTTGAGAAATTAAAATATATATTACATGAAAGTTGTTTCGGAAAAGGCAATCACTGATTAAATATTTAATAACAGTAAATATTTGGATTTAACGTTGACAAAACTTGGCAAAAACTATAACTTTGAACAAAGTATTGGCAAAACTTTCACATAATTTCTTTTGAGTGATTCAAAGGAACCAATGATTTAATTAAACATGATAGAAACCTCAACAAAGAACCACTCTTGTCCACTGGTGTGTCATGTAGAACCACTTTGATAATTTTAGAGCCAATAAGAACATCGATAGTTGGTATCCCTGCTCCAATGAACGGTTGGCAGCCCTGTCACCAATAGTAGAAACAACATTTTCAAGTATCTCGCTTTTAGCCAATAAGTGACTGTGTATGGTATTCCAAGCAAAACAGAAATATTTCAAATCAAATATTATATTTGTGTTGTTAAAGCTATGTTTAGCAAAGTAAAATTTGCGAAATGTAAGCATATTTTAGACCTGGTTTTATGTAAATCAAATATGATGATGTTCTGAGCTGGTGTGCTAAGGAAGAACTAGATTATATTTAGGGTAAATAACCTACTCAGTGAAAACCGATTCGGATTCAGAAAAGGGAAATCACCCATAGATGAAGTGTTTAGACTGCTAGTTGAAATTCATAAAAATGTAGATGCTAACGTTGAACTGTCCATCTCCACACTCCACTAAGAATTCTCACTAATAAATTTATAGAAATCTTACAAAATATATGTTCTTATGATTACAGTTTTTTATTATTTACGTATGGACCCGTTGGACAGCGTGAAATACTAGTATGTTAACACCGTCTAGAAAAGTTGCCTTTTCTTTGGGCCTAGACGTCCTTCGTCCTGTCGGAATGAGCTATGTTTTCCCATAAGTCCAGGCTACTTCTAATCTTTTAGTAATTTCTCACTGGCCAGTTTTTCAATTAAACGTTTTTCGTGTAAATATTATTCCATCATAAATGTCTGTTTATGAAGTCATTGTGCTTTTAAAACTTTCTTAAACCATTTATTACGATTTTATAGCCTTGAGATTTTGATTTGTTAAAAATGTCTTGTTATTGGTTGATCACAAATCAGTTCTCTTACTTAAATTTCACGTAGCCTTAAAAGTGTTTAAAGAAATTAGTATCGCATATAATGTTTTGATACTGATTTTCAAACCAGTTGTTTAGTGTATAATTAAAATAAATTTCCTGAGTAAAATAATGGTTGTAACGCCTCGGACATGGACTTTGTCAAACTATAAACGCTTAAAGTGTAGAGTTTGCCAACAAAACTTCAAATTTAACTTATCTAAATGAAACAATACAAAGCACTAACTGTATTGTATGGTTTCGAATTGTATTCAATGAACTAGTTTGCTTAGCTTTGTAAACTGAAGCTACTGCGATTGTATAAACGCTAGATATGTTTTGAGAACTATTTGCGCTCTATTGCTTTACATGCTAAACTTATAGTTTCATAATGTTGTATTGCTTTAAGAGAGTAGCTGTTTAAAGTAAAATAATGACAAAAGGAAAAGTCAAGTTGTTTTGCAGTGGCTGGCTGGTTAGAAAAGGCTGAGTTTTTAAGTTTTAAGTTAACTTTTTTATGTATTAGGTAATTTTTCACCTTAAGACGGGATCAGATTTCGGATCCCGAAAACTATGTCGATTTTAAGTTAAGTCGTATCTTTTGGTATTCTAATAAAACTTTAACTTAGGCATATGAGAGTGTATTTTGTTTTATGTAAATGTGTTACAATGGGCTGATTTTCCAACAGTACTAATTTGTGGGTTTAAAGTAATTTCATGTTAAGATCATGCAAAGTCAATGGGTAAAAGGATAAACCCAGGAAATGTTCAACCTACAATGTACAAAACATTACAAATTACTGTTACATTCCATGGCATTACATGTTGGCTAATGTATTGCCGTAACCGATATAGTGGAGAGATGAATGGATATTTTATGAGCCAATATGTATACTATAACTCATAAGCCAATATATCAATATTGATGTAACCATGCCTCACTGCCGACTAAAAATTGAGTTACTCACTAATTCTCAATATTTTTGGTAACTGCTTTTGTACAGTTGAACTATGAATTCAGAACAATAAAACCTAAGAAACAGCAAAATATACAAATATTGCAATCATAGATAAGGGAATTGAAATTAGATGATGGACACCTTTTAATAAAGAGTATTGTAATAAAGTTTAAATGTATTTTTAATATAGAGGCAATATTTGGATACATTAATTTTGTAAGAAACTAAAGCTAGCTTCCACAATAACCTTCTAAAGGATATTGGCAGATATGAAAATGAATTTAACTTTTACAATAATTAAAGCCAATACGAGTTAATTTTTGTAATTTTTACACAATTAAAAAAATTCACCTGTATTGTCCTAATACGTGAAAGTAAAATTCGCTTTAGTTTTCAGAAATTGCATTTCACGAGATAGTTACTTACTATCACTGTCCAAACACGCTTTGACAAGCCTAATTAGTATACCTTTAGACATGGTTTTGTACCTAACTACAAAATAAGGGTTGTAGTGATGCCCGACCACTAAAAGCCTTTATTCTGGGCCTAACTTGTTTGGAAGAAACCCCTTAAAAGTATGAAAAGTATTTCAAATTCCTGCATATGCCATGAATTGCTTGGTAATGCTAAGTGTAATCTATTTATTTTTCTCAAGTTGGCATCCCTGCTCCAATGGACGGTTGACAGTCCTTTCACCAATAGAATAGCAGACAGAAAGTAGCTCAGTTTCAGCCAATTCAGTGACTGAAGATGGTACTCCACAGTGAAACCGAAATATTTCAAACCAATTGTTATGATGTTTGGAAGTTGTGTGAACCGAAGTTGTAGATTATAGTTGTGGATCCTAGTTTTGGACTTGAAGTGTAACATTTATTTTTTTAATAATTTGACTAATGCAATTGTATTGTTAATTTAGCTGAATAAATGATTTGTGGTCTTAAAAGCCTAAGAGCCAATGTTGGTTAAACTAAAAGTTACTTCTTTCCATGACACCCGATTCAAAAGAAAATTACGTACTAGCTTAATATATTGTGAAAGGCTAATATTGTTAGTTAATCGTACATATTGTACTGACATTTAAAGAAAGAAAAAAATATTCTACGTAGCCAGAACCCTTAAATATGCGTCGAGGCTACAAAGTGTCCGGCTAATTAGAAACTTTTACTTTGGAGACGCATGTTTAAGGTAAATGTTAGGTAAGATTGTTAAAGTTTTTCAGTATAGAAGAGATTTTTCAAAACTTTGATAGCCATTTTTAAACAGCTGTTATTGTCTTGAAAAATGTACTCATAACTACAATAAAGATTGCTCGACAGATCAACAAGGTAACCTAAACCTATCCGGAAAAGAGTCCAATCTGGTTGAAATAGTCACGTAAAAGATTTAATTGACCTAAATAATAAATTCAGCTCAATTCTTCTTTACCTTATATAACTTTGTTTTGTAATTCAAAGTTAGCAGAACGAATTTTGATTACGGTACGTTAGTTTCACGTTGTTGATTTCCATAATCCTGAACTCATCTAAACTTGCATCAAACATCTAGTTTATATTCGACACAAAGTGTCTCAGGAGCATTTGCAAATTATAGTTTACCATGTAAATGCTTCACTTGAATTTAAATGTAGTTTGCAAATGATGTTGCTACAGGTTGTAAATTACTGTTTCTGTAACAACTTAATAACTTTAGTTTTATACATTGTAAAAACCTAACGTCTGACTGTTTTGGCTTTTATAATAGGTTTCCCGAGAAATTTCTTAAAACCTTTTTAAGTGACAGGAAACGACTGTGGACAACAAAATCACCGGTTCCAGTTGCACTTGTAAGATTTGATGTATACTCCAATCAAATTATGGTCCTAAAATTGGTGGAAACCCCTTTTTAGAAGAGCCTAGTACGTTGAAAGTGTATTTCTAATGTCCGAAATTGTCTAGACATTTGGTGAACCCTAACTGACCCTTGTCAAGAAGTACTAACTGTGACCGCTCACAAATTTCCTCTTTAAACAAGTAACAGAAATCCAGCATTCCCGTTACGTAACTAGTATCTATTGTTAGAGAACTGTAATTGGTAGCGTTGTTCGTTAGCTTGGATAGGGCAGAGCTGACAATAAGTGCTGCTAAATACTTCTTTAAGCCCCTCTATTGTTGAGGATTGCAGTATTTTTTTTTTTTTAAATCTTCTTTTGTCTTTAATCCAAGGTGTACTTAAGACGCCAATGTCGTGTCGTGTCTTGTCATGTCGTGTCATGTCATGTCGTGTCATTTTCATTAATAGGTCATGTAATGTCGTGTCAGTCATGTCGTGTCATGTCATGTTATGTCGTGTCTTGTGTCATAAGTGTCTTGTCTGTCGTGTCTTATGTAATTGTCGTGTCATGTCTTGTCGTGTCGTGTCATGTCTTGTCGTGTCATGTCTTGTCGTGTGTCGTGTCTTGTCATGCCGTATTTTGCCATGTCATGTCGTGTCATGTCGTGTATGTCGTACATGTCGTGTGTCGTGTCGTGTAGTGTCATGTCATGTGTCTTGTCATGTCGTGTCTTGTCATGTCGTGTCATGTCATGTCGTGTCGTCTGTGCAAGAGGCTCAAAGCTGACAATTGTTACGCTCTGGGCTAAGGCGGTTGAGTGAGGACAAACCTAATTACCAACTCCTCCACTGCGGTCTGACCGGGGGCGACACTTGCTACATTCTGCTATCTACTCGTACCTTGCAGTCAGGTAAACCATCAACACTTCCAGCGAGGCCACAAACAAATTAACAAAGAAAGCTTAACATCAATATCAATATTCATAATATTTTAATAAAACCTATATAAAACAACACTTATAAAATCAAACGCTTTGAAAGAATTTCATGAACAAAAGACAGTGGTGATGTCTCAATATATTATCTAAGCATAGAAGCTACTCGTACAAGGTAACGTAAACAAAGAACTGATTTTATATCATCAAGTTAACCTTAATTGGCAGATGTATCAATAGTAGTTAATAGTGTTCGATTGGAAACTGGGAACGAGACGTTACGATTGTTAGTTAAAACTCGATAGCCTAAATAAACCGATTGTAATATTCATGCTACTCTGTAATTATGAAATTTAATGTTGAAACAATAAAAAATAACATTGAACCGTTGAAAAGGTTGTAAGTAGTTGTAACTTTTGCAACACAAGAATCAGTTTTGTGGACATTTGAACGGTTGAAAAACACTTCTTTAGATCGTTTTCATTTTATAATTGGAAATTAATGTTTTAGCAGTACCTAACTAGTTAAGCACACAATGATGACTACTTGCACCTTCTGTTCTTTTCTCCACTTTAGGTACAACGAAGATATCACTTTTTTAAAGTATATATAACAAACAAGGTCAGTATACTGTCTATACTCTGTTTTCCAACCTTGCTTTTGTCTAGGTTTTGTAAAACTACTATACGTTTTACTAATATATAATTTAACTCTTAGGCTCTCACGGCCAGTGTCCCAACTATATTATAGTTCTTCTGGTTCACACCACGTCAACATATCATAATAATTGGCAGATATTTCTTTCGCTGTGGAGTTACCATTTCAGTCACTGATTGGCTGAGTATAGTAGTCTTTAGCCAGACCGAAATATATCAGCTAAATATTATTTTGACACGTTATGAGCCAGGAGAACTGATTATAATATAGTTTTGTTATAGCAATTTTGTAGATTAATTCATTTTAGCTATGTAAATTACAATTTCAAGAGTAAACGTTTTATAAGGTGTCCCTAAAAAAAACCAACAAGCTGTCGATGTTGGTGGTTTCTATCTAATAATGAGAAAAATACCATGTATCAGCCTAAAAGGCACAAAATAACAATTTTAATAACTTGGCTTCAATGTATAATGCTTAAGTAGCACCAACTGCAATAACAGTTTGCTTAGTGGTTTGCAGAACAACGTCATAAACGTTACTCTATGTTTATGGTTGTTCGTAGTCACTATAATTACTTAAGCGTTTTGTGGCTACACAGTGAATATCCTCTGTAATAGGTTACTCATTTATCACTGCTATAAGGTAAATGTACAATCACATTTAAAATTATAGTTATCAGAACTAATATATTATGATGTCACATATATTTTGTACTTATTGAGAAAGAAATTGTTTTGTAGTTTTGCTTTTAAACTGTTGTATATTTTGTGAAAACAAATGGTTCTGTCTATGTCGTGTCTCCCCATCACACCATGTGTTGTTGTATGTCAGGTCTTGTCACGCCATGTCATGTCGTGTCTTGTCATGTTGTGGTTGTCATGTCCGTCTTGGTAATGTCGTGTCGTCGTGTCTTGTCATGTCGTGTCTTGTCAATGTCAGGTCTTGTCATGTCGTGGTCTTTGTCATGTCGTGTCGTCTGTGTCAAGAGGCTCAAAGCTGACATTGTTACGCTCTGGGCTAAGGCGGTTGAGTATGGACAAACCTAATTACCAACTCCTCCACTCGGGTGGTCTGACCGTGGCGACACTTTGCTACATTCTTGCTATATCTACTCGTACCTTGCAGTGAGGTAAACCATCAACACTTCCAGCGAGGCCCACAAACAAATTAACAAAGAAAGCTTGACATAATTATCAATATTCATAATATTTTAATAAAATCTATATAAAACAACACTTATAAAATCAAACGCTTTAAAGGTTTCATGAGCAAAAGAGAGTGGTGATGTCTCAATATGTTATCTAAGCATAGAAGCTACTCGTACAAGGTAACGTAAACAAAGAACTGATTTTATATCATCCAAGTTAACCTTAATTGGCAGATGTATCAATAGTAGTTTTGAGTTAATAGTGTTCGACTGGAAACGAGACGTTACGATTGTTAGTTAAAACTCGATAGCCTAAATAAACCGATTATGTAATATTCATGCTACTCTGTAATTATGAAATTTAATGTTGAAACAATAAAAAGAATGAACATTGAATAACGTTGAAATGGTTGTAAGTAGTTGTAACTTTTGCAACACAAGAATCAGTTTTGTGGACATTTGAACGGTTGAAAACACTTCTTTAGATCGTTTTCATTTTATAATTGGAAATTAATGTTTTAGCAGTACCTAACTAATTAAGCACACAATGATGACTACTTGCCCTTCTGTTCTTTTCTCCACTTTAAGTTTAGTACAACGAAGATATCACTTTTTAAAGTATAACAAACAAGTATACTGTCTATACTCACTCTGTTTTCCAACCTTGCTTTTGTCTTAGGTTTTGTAAAACTACTATACTGTTTTACTAATATATAATTTAACTCTTAGGCTCTCGTGGCCAGTCTCCCAACTATATAATATAGTTCTTCTGGTTCACACACCACTCAACATATCATAATAATTAGCTTAAGATATTTCGGTTTCGCTGTGGAGTACCATCTTCAGTCACTGATTGGCTGAGTATAGTAGTCTACGGCGAGACCGAAATATATCAAGCAATATTATGTTTTGACGCGGTGTGAGCCAGGAGAACTAGATTATAATATATAGTTTTGTTACAGCAATTTTGTAGATTAATTCATTTTAGCTATGTAAATTACAATTTCAAGAGTAAAACGTTATAAAGGTGTCCCTAAAACCCAACAAGCTGTCGATGTTGGTGGTTTCTATCCTAATAATGAGAAAAATACCATGTATCCGCCTAAAAGCACAAAATAACAATTTTAATAACTTGGCTTCAATGTATAATGCTTAAGTAGCACCAACTGCAATAACAGTTTGCTTAGTGGTTTGCAGAACAACGTCATAAACGTTACTCTATGTTTATGGTTGTTCGTAGTCACTATAATTACTTAAGCGTTTTGTGGCTACACAGTGAATATCCTCTGTAATAATAGTTACTCCATTTATCACTGCTATAAGGTAAATGTACAATCACATTTAAATTCTATAGCAGCAGAACTAATATATGATGTCATATATATTTTTGTACTTATTGAAAAGAGAAATTGTTTTGTAGTTTTGCTTAAAACTGTTGTATATTTTGAAAACAAATGGTTTGTTTTTATTATGTTTTCAATATTAGTACGTCATCTTTTTATTAATAGTATTTTCTTTACCCTGTACAATCAATATTGTTTATCGCTCCTCCTTAATGTTTCTCGTTGATCCAAGCTCATTAAATCAACCTATAGTCTTCACTTTAGGACCTAGTGGTTAAATATACGATTTAACCTATACCAGTTGACCAAAAGTCAGACCCCTCCATAACTTGAACGATGAAAATTTTTTAAGCTTCCCATGGCATATGTTTTTGAGGGTCAGCTGAAGTACTTTGTGGCGTATTTTTGGGGTTTATCCCCATTCAAAATAGGATAGTGGGGTGACAATATGCATTTCATCCCAGCATGTGACATCTCATTTAAAAAGTACATATAAAAATAAAAATTCATTGATACTATTATACAACTTTAACGAAACTCAGTTCAAAATGACAGTTTCATTGTTAAGCAGATAAATTGACTCGCTCGCTATCATTTTACAAACTTTCCAAAACTGGTGATTTAAAAATAGGGAGTTTTAAAAGTTTGAAAAATTTGTCTTGTAGCAAATCAAACCCTGAACACGTAATTGTTTTCCTAAAATTTAGAAAACGATAGTCAAGTCCATATAGGCATATGTGCTAAAACAATGACACATAAATCGGTCCGCCTTTTTTAACAGGAAAATCGTAACTTTTTTAATGGTACCAATGAATTTGTAATTTATACCCTTTTAAATTAGAGGATCACATGATGGGGTAAAATAAATCTTTCAAAATGTCACCTCCCACTACCCTATTTTTGGGATGGATGCACCCCTAAAATTACACTAAAATTACTTCAGTTGGACCTTAACACATATGCCAAAATTGCAAAAAACTTTATTCGTTTAAAAGTTAAGGGTGGTGGTGTCAAACCTTTGGGACACCCGGAATATAAACAAATAATAGCAAAGAGAACCAGTAGCAGCTGGTTCATAACTTATCGGATTTATAATTTCTTCCAAAAGTTTAACTTAAAATACACAGAGAAGCAGATTATTCTAAGTTAGAAGGTAAGTTTGTATCTTTCACGAACTCAGTATAAAAGTTACAATCTTCTTACGAGTATAAGTACCGTGAGTCCTAACAGATTGTTTGTCTGTTCTTGTGTGCTTTGTACAATGTTTCTGTTTCATATCATCTTATACATTGAAGGATTGATTTATTTATGTTTTTCAACTGTTACGTCCTGTTTAGCATAGCGTAAACCAGGTCTCTGTTTTAACTCCACCGCTTACAACTTCGCCAATAGCTCAGGTGCGATTCAAATTGTGCTCCAGAGATTCTTAAAATTGGATAGAAAGATAATTTTTCGTAGGCCACTCGATAGAAGGTATAATAACATGGACTTTATTTCAAGATAGCAGGCGTTAGGTCCAAGATGGTATCTGTAACACTTCAAATTCAAAACGTGTATTCAGATAAATGGAACATTTTTCATATTTCTCACTTAAGTTTAATTATTAGTGACGTAAGTTATTTTCATCTTTTGTCTCTCAGCAAAACAAAGCGTTAACATTGTATCAAATTAAATTACAAACCACAATACAATATCGATAGACAGCGTGGTTACTAACACCCGTAGGACGAAAATGCTGCTACAAATTTAATAACACCGTGGTCAGCAAAATATGACGCCGCTTCATTTTCCAATATTTATTGTCAGAGCTTTATTATTGTATGACCACTTAAAAAAAAAAAAGTTAATAACTGTTTAGGTGTATGGATGTATTTCGCATTATCACGTAAGGATTTAGAATATTTAAACGTTTTGTCTACTTAGCTTTGAGCAAGTCTGAGGCAATTCAGATCGTTTTCAAGTTCAAAATATGAACCTCCGTCGATTGAGCTACCAAATTTTATTGACATAATCTGCGTCTAGATTCCTACTTTTAACGATGGGATCTTACTTAGCGCGCACCTGATTCCTGCCAAACCTACCCACAATTCCCTCCTAAACTGTCACGTGATCAAGATGACCACCACATTAGTTTACTCATAAACTTGAATTTAAAAGACAGAAATCCATTTGTTCTAAGTAAAATAAAATTGGGGTGTTCCTCGTTTCAAGTATCAAATTAAACTTTAATGAATTGTTTTCCCGCACTCAAGTTGTAATTTCTGTATTTAGAGATGTATTACAACTTTAACCATGACTTTTCAGTTGTACAAGTTCCATTGTGAAATGTTAAATTCCAACATTGACTCATCAAAACCTTTTCATTCATATTTACAGTGTAACATAACTTGCTACTGGAAATAGTAAGATCTGTTTGTGAAAGTGGACTTTTACCAACCTTTCTTCTTACAACAAGGAGGATTACGCAAAGCTGGCGCTGATTGGTCATTCCTAAGTTACGTCACTTTCCTCTTGTTTTCTTGCTACAAACTGAGTGCTTGTCTCAGAACCGTGTTGGGGAGTTGGAGTTTTAAATATTCAAAGTGTTACAAAAACCAGGAAATGGTTTGGTGGTCTAATCAAAGAGAACATGGAGAATGACATTTTACAACAGCAAAATAAACACCAAGCTAACCAGATAGTTAACAATACGCCTTTTACATTCCACTTAGTTAACCTACAAATAACTTTTTCTTAAACTACTCAACAAACATGTTTAAAATACGGTGTGAATTAAATACATGTAAAACTCTTTAAGACACAACACCTCATAATTACCAAAAGTCACGTTTACAAATGATTTTGTTGGACAGTTTCTTCGATATTTAAGAACAGGTTTTAACAAGATCTTGTATGGCTATACAAGTATTTTAAAGAAGTAAAAAAGCGTTTTTAGCTAAACTTTGTTAAATTGTTATGTTTATAGCCATTTTATATATACTTGTAAATGTTTGTCATCGATTATGAACTTGTTTTCGGTTAAGCATATCCTCAATTAACACCGGAAAAACTTAGAAAAATATCTCAATTTCGGGTGAATCAAATAGTTTGATCTCCAAAATAGCCTCACCAAAATCAAATAAAATTGGTACACTTTTTGTCCATCCATTAATGGACAACGTTTAAACGTTTTTGTTTGTTATTCTTTCAAACTAACTGAATCATCAAAACTCTTAAGAATTTCTACCCTCCTTTACTTGTGCATAAACAGGTATTTTGTGTTCTCTGTTAAAGTTGGTCAGTCTGAAACACGTCTGTGATTGGGCATTCGCTGTTCCCAGCCAGCCATCAATGGACAGCTGTCACCGGTCGTGGACGTACTTGGTTTCTTTATGTTTTGTTTGTTTTTTTTTTAATTTCGTAACGTGTTTGTGCACGTTGTATTATTTTCTAAGCTAGTTACTTGAATACTAAATAAGTTTAAGGAAAAACAATACAAACTTAAATGTTGTTTGATGGTGGGTCAAGGGTCATCATGCAATTATTGCTTTTAGCCTAGCTCATTTCCTAATGTCAAATGCATAAATAAAACTTCGTTAAATAGAGGTGTTTGTGTGCAAAGATGATCTATTGAGGGGTAAATTTTGAGTTGAAGATGTTATAATTTTCAAAAACTAGAATAACTTCGATTTTCAATAACTTTGAATGTTCTACGGCTCGCCTTATGAAACGTCTAATGTTATAAAAGTAGAGTCTATAACATGTTCACTAACATTAAGTTCTACTTAGATTTTTAAGTCAATAAAAAAAAAAAGAGGTAGAAATTAAAGTGAACTAAGTTCGACCTATCGAGGCTCTCTTTAAGAGCCTAAAAGTCTTAATGTTATCAACTCACAATAACCAGTGATCGATAACAAGCCAGTAAGCAGGATCCTGCACCGTGATAACACATTAACGTAGTGTCCAGTCCGACATGCAGACATTATTGTGACAAATCACACTTCAAGGAGCAATAATTGTTTATCCTGTGTCCTGTGAGATCTCTACAGTGTATTGTATCATCGTTAGCCACTTCTCGTCCTAGTATTCTGATCAATATCAGTGCACATGTATTTCAATTACAGCTTTAATATATCTCGTTATGCAAATGGTGGATTGGTATCGCGCGCTGCTCGGAGCTCATCACTCCGGTGGCGCGGGTTCGATCCCCGCAGTCTCACTTACAATTTGTAAAATGACTAATACGGTGACGCTAGGTAAAGGTCGAGGTTGAGTGGTAGAGAGGACTTTGTAGTCCTAACTTCGCCTCGTTAAACAACACAAACTTTACATTTTTTTACCTTTTAAATATTTTACAACGAAAATGAGCTTGTTTACAGTTAGGCGAGTTGAAACTAGACGTTGTTGTAAATTTCCAATTTCCTAGTTTACGTTTTTGCAAAACCAAAATTTTTAAATTTCAATTTCAAAATATCTTTATTCATTCTTTATACAATACACAATAGTCACAATACCCACAAAAGGCCACATAGTTATTCGAAAACTTAAACAATCAGTTTGGAAGTCATAAGGTTTTGTTTGGTTGTTAAACAAATGGTAAATAATTGTAAAGGTGAACTCTTAATATCATCTCTTCACTTTTATGAACGCCACTGTGTTTTCACCGTGTAGGTACAAAATTTAATATAGAAAACTAATTATTAAACATATCCAATCATCTCATCACATATTCTTCTTTTGGTAAATTGACAAATCTAGCGAATTTTGAAAAAGGTTTAAAAAGGTCTGGGTTACACGTTAGTTTGGGGAAAAATCAAATGATACTTAACTCTTTTAAACCACTATTAATTTGCCTCTCTTACTCTACTTTCATGCGCAGCATCTCAAGGTGATGTTGATGTTTGTATCATCTTTAAACAACCTGCATACAAAAAACATGTGCCTAGCGATTACTGCTTTAAAACTAATACGAAAGGCCATCAACAAGTAAGACCAATTAACACACTTATAAATTGAATTCAAATACAAAATGTTTTTGATCACAAAAGTTGTTTGCGGTGCAATGAACCCAATATTAACGCAAACAAGCACACCAGTCAGGATTCAATAACAGAGATTGGATTTCTGCGGTCAACCTCGGACCATTCCGCCAGCTGGGTGTAATAATTACACAGTTCTGGAGACAAGATCTAAATAACAAGTCACATTTCGGAGTGAACATGAATTCATAAAAACAGCTGTCTTAGTTACATTGTAAGTCAGAGTGCTACTTATGTTAACTCTATAATTTAAAAACTTTCAATGCAGCCAAAAGTTTTCTCATTCGTCAACAAACACCGTGAAAGTTTCAACCCATGCTTGAATGTATGCGAATAGGTATTGTTAAGCTCTTTGCTTGATTATCAGTCTGTGAATTGGTTGTCCTTTGCTTCATGGGGACGAGGGCTTTAAGTCAGTGGGCATACCATGACCATGGGCGTCTTTGATTTCTCTATTTGTTTTCTTAACGTGTTTTGCATCGATATGTATTATTTCTGGCTAGTGTTTAAAAAATGAATAAGTTTGAGGAAAAGGAAAAGCAAACCAAGAAATAAAAAATATTTAAGAAAGCGTGTGTGGTTAAGTGGTGGTGGTGGACAGCCTGCGCTGAATACTTAGGATTGCTAATGTCTTAATGTCATGTTTTTTAGATTTTCATCTGAAGACGGAGTTAGTATTTACAACCCGAAATGGCGTCTTCTTCTTGACTTGCCAAGCAATGTTGAAAAAAGTCCGTAGTAACATATGACATGACAAATAAAATATACTACAATATTACATTTATTAAATTGGCAAACTCATTCAAATAAACACACTTTAAAGAAAACCTGAATAATTCTAAATAAACATAAATGCTACCTAAAACAAATATTTTGAACTTTCAAGTAAAAATGATTCGCGACGATAGCAATGTAGTAGAAAATAAAGTACTTGGCATAAACATGGATAGTAAACCAATTGGTAAACACGTGTTGAAACACTTGCGAAAACCCTGTTCTGTCTGACAAAGCTTATGGGTATTATTAAACTTTATGTTGGCTCTGAAATTGACTAGTAAACATTAATCAATCTGATCTCGTTTGATCGACAGTCAGTCGCACCCTCTCGCTCCGCAAATATGCGCTTCCGCGTCCGTTCACCCGACGCGTCACCCGCAAACCGCGAGTGAACAAGTGCCGTGGACTGTGTAAATAGTTCTAATTAAGTTACTTAGGTTACTTAATAGTGTATATCAGTGTAAATAGTGACTTAGTGTGTCTACTGATGATGCAGCACAAGCGCTGCAAAACACTTGTTTAGGCTACAACCTGCACTGTAGGATATACAGGCCTCAACCAAGGTAACTGTAAGTAAACATTAGCTCACATCTTCGTCCCTACATCAAGTCAATTCTTATTTCAAGATGAGGACATAGTCCCCAATGTCAAGAGGTACACTTAAACAAAACGTATAGCGTGTTCAAAAATTTTAAAATTGTTAAAAATGTAGTGAGGGAGGAATTTTTAAAACACAATGTATAAAACAATAACATGATTGGCTACAAGAGTATCCCACTCACTTGATGATGTAAGTGAAATGTTATGTGGAAAGCGTATTTACCTACAGAGCAATCTACAAGAGTGGTCTTATGTAATACATTCAAGTTTCAACATTCCTACATTCGTGAGCTTATTGCGTCGATTTGTTAGTATAATGTGTCTTTTTAATACAAATCTTCCAGACAGGTTTTACTAAAGGTATTTGTCTTAAATCGTATATGAGCATCTGAAATCTTTTCTTACCTCTAATAAAAAAAACGTACTGTAGTTGAAAAATTAATGCAATAAAGTAAAGTTTTACTGAAGCAAATAAAGCTCAAGAAAGATATATTTACAAGTTTGATTTTAAATGTTAGAATGTCTTTTACAGTTGAGTAGAAACAGACCGATATTTCTACGACAAAAGACTCAGGTTTATTGAAGCATAAAAGAACATTATTTCGCTCTTTGAACTCGGAGGTTTATGTAACAAAGTGGATTCTTTATTTATCCAATATTACACTCGAATGAACCTGGTCCAGTTTTATCCTTAGAAAGAACTTCAAGCGTTTTACCTTTATGTCTTTTGCGCTGTTTAAATTGATTTAGTTAGTCCGACTACATCAGTAACTCAACATGCCATGCCAATGTAATATTTCAACGATGCGATTTGATAAATGAGGCAAAAATATAAATAACTAGCTGAGAGTACCCGCGCTTCGCCTCGGGGCTTCGTGGTAACATAGCTGTATATTTTAAGAAAGATGCAAATAAAACGTTAAAAACAGTTTTCTATCTTTAAGAAACAATTTAGTTTGCCTGTTTGTTCACCATCTTCTTTTTTAGTAAAACAGCCTCATTTACTTCTACATGCCACCCGGCCCTTTGCGAGGCCATTCTGCTGGTATTGGCGGCAATTCGAGCCTCCCGTTCATCCAGTGTCTCAAATGTTTTTCGAGCATGCCTCATTCTGTAATTTTCCAGTCGGTCCTGGTGTAAATCAGGAGCCGCACTATCTCTTTGTGAGGCGCCTAATTCTTTCAGCACACAGCCGGTCCTGGTTTACATCAGGAGTTTCACTAGCTCTTTACAAGGCATGCCTGATTCTATCAGCTTGTGCAGCCTCGACAGTGAATGAAGGCGAGGTTAAATAAGCCGTAACTAATGTAATTATGAGCGGAAAGGATAGGTAGGTATGGGACATGAGTTATAATTCCAATAGAAAAAGTAATCTGTAGAAATAAACGGCATACATGCCGACCCTCTACATATTACACCATTATCCAGAGGACGACTGCGGTGCGGACAGAGGACGTGTAGTGGGGAGCGACTGGCGAATCATGAGCCTGTTTCTCCATACTGAAGCAAGCTTGGAGCAAAACGATTGAAGATACGACAAAAATGCTCAAGACCAGGATTAAATTTTGAAGCTCGTATTTACGGATTTTCTAAAATGATACTACAGTTTTGGGGTTATAAATTTTCACATGTAAGTGAGGTCTTATAAATGAGTGCCATCTTGGAAAATAATAAAATTATCAAACATTTGTTAACCAGCCTATGTTAACCAGGTATATGAGCCACATTTCTGTAAAATTCCATTAAAATTGGTCTAGATAGAGGAGGCCTCGAATTGCTAATACCAGCAGAATGCCTCGCAAAGGGCCGGGTGGCATGTAGAAGTAAATGAGGCTGTTTTACACAAAAAAGAAGATGGTGAACAAACAGGCAAACTAAATTGTTTTTTTAAAGATAAAACTGTTTTAACTTTTATTTGCATCTTTCTTAAAGTATACACACAGCTATGTTAACGAAGCTGCGAGGCGAAGCGCGGGTACTCTCAGCTAGTGATTTTATATTTTTGCCTCATTTATCAAATCGCCCGTTAGCATAGATTGGCATCATTGAGTTACTGATGTAGTCGGACTAACTAAATCAATTTAAACAACGAAAAGCCATAAAGGTAAAACGCTTGAAGTTCTTTCTAAGATAAAACTGACCAGGTCTATCTGAGTGTATATTGATAAATAAAGAATCCACTTTGTTACATAAACCTCCCGAGTTCAAAGAGCGAAATAATGTTCTTTTATGCTTCAATAAACCTGAGTCTTTGTCGTAGAAATATCGTCTGTTTCAACTCAACTGTAAAAGACATTCTAACATTTAAAATCAAACTTGTAAATATATCTTCTTGAGTTTTATTTGCTTCCAGTAAAATTTACTTTATTGTATTTTGAACAACGTTTTCTTCTTTTGTTTGTTTATTAAAGGTAAGAACAGATTTCAGACGCACATATACGATTTAAGACAAATACTTTCAGTAAAACCTGTCTGGTAGATTTGTATTAAAAAGACACATTATAATAACGCAATAAACTCACGAATGTAGGAATGTTGAAACTTGAATGTATTACATAAGACCACTCTTGTAGATTGCTCTGTAGGTAAATACGCTTTCCACATAACATTTCACTTACATCATCAAGTGAGTGGATACTCTTGTAGCCAATCATGTTATTGTTTTATACATTGTGTTTTAAAAATTCCTCCCTCACTAAATGTTTAACAATTTTAAATTTTTGAACACGCTTTACATTTTATTTAGGTATGAAGTGTACCTCTTGACATTGGGACTATGGCCTCATCTTGAAATAATAATTGACTTGATGTAGGGACGAAGATGAGCTAATGTTTACTTACAGTTACCTGGTTGTGGTACCTGTATATCCTACAGTGCAGGTTGTAGCCTAAACAAGTGTTTTGCAGCGCTTGTGCTGCATCATCAGTATACACACTAAGTCACTATTTACACTGATATACACTATTAAGTAACCTAAGTAACTTAATTAGAACTATTTACACAGTCCACGGCACTTGTTCACTCGCGGTTTGCGGTGACGCGTCGGGTGAACGGACGCGGAAGCGCATATTTGCGGAGCGAGAGGGTGCGACTGACTGTCGATGAAACGAGATGAGATTGATTAATGTTTACTAGTCTATTTCAGAGCCAACATAAAGTTTAATAATACCCGTAAGCTTTATCAGACAGAACAGGGTTTCGCAAGTGTTTCAACACGTGTATACCAATTAAGTAAACATCCATGTTTATGCCAAAATTGTACTTTTTCTACTACATTGCTATCGTCGCGAATCATTTTTACTTAAAAGTTCAAAATATTTGTTTTAGGTATGATAAATTTATGTTTATTTAAGTACTATTCAGGTTTTCTTAAGGTGCGTCTATTTATAATGAGTTTTACCAATTAAATAAATGTAATGTAATAATGTAGTTTATTTTATTTAATATGACCTTAAGACTTAACATGTGATGAGTATATATTAGGCCTACTTCTTAGATAAGAAAATAACTGCAATACTTATAATTTGTAACGTTCCAGGTATCCTAGTGCATTCCTAGATTAGAGGAAACCTTTAACTACTTTTGTCTTGACTGTACCTTTCAAATAAAAGTACTTTGATTGTATTAATCGTAATTGTTCTTCCAGCTCATACTAAACATTGTTAGTGCAATTACTACTTCTTCTCCAGTAAGTATTCCAGAAGTTATAATACAATGATACAATCACAACGTGAAAGTCCAAAGTTTGTGTTAAAACGAAACTAAGCAGCACTCCAAAAGCTATTTACTTAAACATGCTTTCTTAATGGAGTATAAAATAGCAGGTATATTAATTAGTCAATTAATTCAGCACTTGCTTAATTGAAGTAATTATTCAGACAAGAATAATGCGTTATGCGCTACAAGGAAAGTTTGCGTTATGTTCAGTTTATTATAATTTATGTAAATGAATCGCATATCAGCTGAACCACAGCTATTTGCGTTGTTTTGACATGCAATGTTTTCTGGGTTAAATATATTCGCTTTTATAACGTTAAGTCTACTCAAATTTTGTCCAAATTTGAGTTTAAAATACCTAGAAGATATTTCGTTAGTACGTATTATACGGTAAACATCTAGTGCTTACAACGTTGACAAATCCTAATGACTGGGACTCGTGGCGTGGTCCTGTAATCCAGCTTCATGGAGGTCAGGTTTTGAGGATGATATAGGTTAAAGCGGTTCAGATAGTCTCAGTGATCATCTGATGATACCCGCATCAACTCCCCAACGTTTAGACATATCAGACCATCACCTGCGTGGTCGGAAGTCACGTTAAGCCGTTGATCCTTGTATTTCCAAAAGCTATTGGGCTATTAATTAATTACCCATTCTAAGGAAGAGTTCGGCCTTAGTTTGTAACAAGACTACACCTCATAAATCATTACCACTCATCACACTCATCCTTCACATATTTGCCTTTAAATACCCTCATGAGAGTGGTCGGCATCTCAAATAGTGATTTAGTGATTTAATGATCATTGACTAGCAGTTCGGGTAATGTCACACGTACGAAAAACGGCTGCAAACTTTCAGAATAATTACCACTTTTTAATACTTTATAAACATTTCAAGAAAAAGACACAAATTGGAGCCGAATGTTTTCTTACAAACGAGAAACAGGAAACCAATTTCACAACAGACACTGTGTTTATTCGCCAGACCTAATATTTTCTTTGTGTTCTTTTCATCTTGAAGAAACTGTTTAGCGTTCGTTTTATTTTTTTGCAAAATTACTTTTTAATGTCTTAAATTTTAAATTAAAACGTTCCTAAAATATCATTGAGTATGTTTAACTGTTAAGACTTTTACTAAACCTGGATTGGTGTTTCAGGGAATCATGCTGAAATTGCAATAGGATGAACCAAAATAATGTTGTAAAGCTCTCTTAGTGCAGTTTTTTATACAGAGTAACTTTCTAGTTGCCATTGTAGGTATGTATGGTATAAATAAAAGGATACACTGGAATGGAACTTATACTGTTGCAATTAATTTCAATTATTTATAATAAGCTTGAAAACTGAAACGAAGAAGAAGTCACAAAGGAGTCATCTACAGTACATCTTAGTTTTCAATTCAAGTATCACTGTTTACATTATCACATATCCCATATATCCTATCAATTAAGCAAATATTACTATAAGTAAGCTAATGCAGGCAAAATAATTATGCCAGCGCAGAAGTTCTTACATATTCACATAACATAGAAGTGTTGACTCAAGTCAAGTAAGTATTCAAGAGTCGTATTCTAAAGTTTCAGTTTTAGGAAAACTCACAAACATTATTCATGGGTCTACTAAAGATAAAGCTATATGATCTACGTTGCCGAAGGATTCTTAGTTTCTAAGAGCGTTACAACCATATATTAGGAACTATTAGACTGGGACTCGTGGCGGGTCCTGTAATCCAGCTTCATGGAGGTCAGGTTTTGAGGATGATATAGGTCTAAAGTTGCTCAGATAGTCTCAGTGATCATCTGATGATACCCTGCATCAACTCCCACCATCGTTTAGACATATCAGACCATCATCTGCGTGGTTCGGAAGTCACGTTTAGCCGTTGGTCCTTGTATTTCCATTGGTCATTGGGCTATTAATTAATGACCCATTCTAAGGAAGAGTCGGCCTAGTTTGTAATAAGACTACACCTCATAACTCATTACTACCACTCATCACACTCATCCTTCACCACATATTTGCCTTTAAATACCCTCATGAGAGTGGTTTCATCTCAAATAGTATCTAGTGATTTTATTTTAGAAGGCTTGTTAGTCCTTTCATCTAGGATGGAAACACCAGCTCCTTCGGTAATCATCTAATACTTAAATTACTTATCACAATGTAATATAAATATAATTGATTTGATAATGAGGACATTTGCATTTTATATGTGTTTAAAACATATAAAAAGGATGTTCCTATTAAACCTTCGTACAATCTGTAATGTAGAAACACACAGAGGTGCTGCTGCTGGTGGAACATTGTACAACTCATAGCTCTGTGGTTGTATGCAGTACCTCATTCCGTCTGCCCCATTTATGATCTACTTAAAACAAACAATTTAGGACCCATCGTTGAATATTGAAAACCTAACATTTGGTTTTAGTATCCGCAGAAGGTATTTCACAACAGACACTGTGTTTATTCGCCAGACCTAATATTTTCTTTGTGTTCTTTTCATCTTGAAGAAACTGTTTAGCGTTCGTTTTATTTTTTTGCAAAATTACTTTTTAATGTCTTAAATTTTAAATTAAAACGTTCCTAAAATATCATTGAGTATGTTTAACTGTTAAGACTTTTACTAAACCTAAATCGGTGTTTCAGGGAATCATGCTGAAATTGCAATAGATATCTTTGGATGTACCAAAATAATGTTGTAAAGCTCTCTTAGTGCAGTTTTTTTATACAGAGTAACTTTCTAGTTGCCATTGTAGGTATGTATGGTATAAATAAAAGGATACACTGGAATGGAACTTATACTGTTGCAATTAATTTCAATTATTTATAATAAGCTTGAAAACTGAAACGAAGAAGAAGTCACAAAGGAGTCATCTACAGTACATCTTAGTTTTCAATTCAAGTATCACTGTTTACATTATCACATATCGATATATCCTATCAATTAAGCAAATATTACTATAAGTAAGCTAATGCAGGCAAAATAATTATGCCAGCGCAGAAGTTCTTACATATTCACATAACATAGAAGTGTTGACTCAAGTCAAGTAAGTATTCAAGAGTCGTATTCCTAAAAGTTTCAGTTTTAGGAAAAGCTCACAAACATTATTCATGGGTCTACTAAAGAGATAAAGCTATATGATCCACGTTGCCGAAGGATTCTTAGTTTCCAAGAGCGTTACAACCATGTATTTAGAAGGATCCTTGTTAATCCTTTCATCTAGGATGGAAACACAAGCCATTAGGTACTTGAAATAGTTGAAATACTTAAATAAATAAATACATCTTTTATTGCATAAACAATATACATTGTATCGCAATCGTCAGTGTTTAAGGTTATCTAAAATTTTCCATTCATTCACATCGAAGTATCTTTCAGACATATTCATTCATTCATTCATTCATTCGAATTATTCCCACTCCAGCCCAATAATCTGTCTTTCAGTTTTAGGAGGTCTCCCAGTTATGTGCCATGTACTCGTCTGTGCTGTAAAATGCTTCCTGAGCTAGTATTGTTTTGAGACGAGATTAAAATGCCTTTGGCGTAGTGGCACCTTTGTATCGAATTTGGAAGTCTGTTGACTAAGAACGTGTTGAAGGCAGGAAACGTTCATGAGTTACCGTCCTGTGTCTCCCAGTTCGGTAATCATCTCTGCCTCTCTACTTGACTTATCACAATGTAATATAAATATAATTGATTTGATAATTTGCATTTTATATGTGTTTTAAAACATATAAAAAGGATGTTCCTATTAAACCCCTCCTACAATCTGTAATGTAGAAACACACAGAGGTGCTGCTACCTGGTGGAACATTGTACAACTCATAGCTCTGTGGTTGTATGCAGTACCTCATTCCGTCTACCCCGTTTATGATCTACTAAAAGCAAACAATTTAGGACCCATCGTTGAATATTGAAAACCTAACATTTGGTTTTAGTATCCGCAGAAGGTCAAAATAACGTGTTAAAGAAATTTGTCAGGAAAACGAGTTATTTTAAAGTTAATGTATCTAAAAGTATAAATAGATCTTATTTTGTATAAACGCTGAAAAGCTTAACGAAAGAAATTTGAAGACAAAAATGTTGGACCGAATCGGACTTGAACCCGGTCTCCCGCTTGCTGGGCGGTTATAAAACCACTACACCATCCGGCCCAACTATTTCTGCCTTCAAATTAAGTAATTAAATCTGAATGTTTATCCGAAACATGTGACTTTCAAATAGTGACTTTAAATCAACAAGCTGGAAATAAAAATATAAATAGGTTGACACCGTTAAAATTGACATGTAACCTTCCATATTTAAAAATATAACAATGTTGGTTTGAGATTTGATTTCTTAGTTTGTCTGCAAAGCAATCTTTTTAACCAGACGGAAAATACACTTCTGGACAAAATTATGGAACCACTTGCAAAATTTAAATTATTCATATCAGAATGGCTATTTTTATACAATAATTTTAAAGTGTGTAGTATAACACACTTGGGAAATGTTTTATACTCTTTGTTTATCTTAAACAGCTGTTTTAGGTTAAATACCAACATGAACATATGGCGTGAAACTAGCTCGCCATAATCATTTAAAAACATGATAATATTTAAACACGAACGTTTTTTATAGTATTAATTAAAAGCACAAACTAAGCACTAAGTAATAAGTATTTGAACTAGTTATATAGTGTGTGCCTATTGTGTTTGAGACAGTATCTCAGCAATCAATAATGCGGGGACAGCGCACACTATCTAGCGGTACAACGTAGAACTCTCAGCTCCATCGTTGCATGCAGCACCTCATTCTGCACTGTATCCTGCTGCCCTCTATATACTACGAGTACAACCATTACAAATGTTGTTAAATCTTGTACTTGAGTTGTATACGCTCAAAATGTTACTTCACTGAATTTGCCACTTACAAATCCCTTTCCAACACAAAACTTCCTGTCACGAGTCTCTGGCTCTCCTAATTAGGACAAATAATGTTCATCTAAACCAATTACGATTTTCTATAAGGAGTTTCCAAGCTTTCCTGACTAGGATCCTTTACATATTCCCGATGATTCGTTTATCTCTAATCCTGAAACCACCCCATGTTTAAGGTTTTCCAATATTGAGATAGCATAGGCAGTAATACTTCTGACTAATTTAAGACCGTGTTTAATACTTTATAGACAAATCGTAATGATCAGATTTAGCTCAAATTTCTAATTGGACATTCTAAACTTCTGTAAAATTCGTTGTACGTTATGTTCCTTTTGTATGTAATGCAAATTGAGTTATTTCTTAATTTTTTCATTTCTGAACTATATATACATTCAAAGGAAGTTATAACAAGATGTGACAAATAAACTTGATTATTATAATTTATCAACAATGGCTTATAAATACAAATCTTCAGACTATTAAATTGTATACATAAATAATTTCATTATGATTCCATTACGAAATAACATACATAATGCCAAACGGTCCAAAGACCGAGTCAAATCAGAGACTTTTGTAACATTTTGTTGTTTTCTACAAGCTTCAATGTTGTTCTGGTACGAAAAACATTATAAGAAGAAAAGTAGTGTTTCATTATGTACTAGATACCTTTAACCACTTATCCCACCTGGACCACTTAAACACATGTTTCTCTCTCTTCTACATGTTTTCACTTGAATTGATGAACACAGCCTGAGTACTGAATGAACAGAGCAAAGCTGTGTTAAGCCGAAGCTTGTTGATCCCACAACATGAACCGACAATGAACACTGAACACAGCTCTGAACACATGAACAGTTCATTACTGATGTTTGAGGTTCAACCTGTCAACGTCATGTGATCACTGGTTGCTGGTTGGATACAACTGTTGAGCCCTAATCAGTAGTAATCAGCTGGAATCTTGCTCAGCATGAAAACTGGATTGAAAACCAAACATTAAGGTAAAAACAAGTATAAATTTGTGTATTTTGTATAATCCTAAGTTTTTTCAAATAAACTATCGTTTTATGACTTTACAGCAAAGTTTGCATACAAACAAAGTTTTCTGTTCACTAATCACTATTTGAGA
The DNA here is from genome assembly GCA_018831715.1 of Matsumurasca onukii. Classification (NCBI taxonomy): domain Eukaryota; kingdom Metazoa; phylum Arthropoda; class Insecta; order Hemiptera; family Cicadellidae; genus Matsumurasca; species Matsumurasca onukii. The sequence goes on from CM032067.1 coordinate 4,275,171, forward strand.
TGCCGACCACTCTCATGAGGGTATTTTAAGGCAAATATGTGGTGAAGGATGAGTGTGATGAGTGGTAGTAATGAGTTATGAGGTGTAGTCTTGTTAAAAACTAAGGCCGACTCTTCCTTAGGACGGGTCATTAATAGCCCAATGACCAATGGAAATACAAGGACCAACGGCTTAACGTGACTTCCGAACCACGCAGGTGATGGTCTGATATGTCTAAACGTTGGTGGGAGTTGATGCGGGTATCATCAGATGATCACTGAGACTATCTGAGTCGCTTTAGACCTATATCATCCTCAAAACCTGACCTCCATGAAGCTGGATTACAGGACCACGCCACGAGTGCACTGAAGCTACCGTGTGTTTCAAATAACTTTACCAGCCAATTGGCATTTACATACAACATTCTTAATGAATTTACCTAGTTGTTTGCACAACAAAAAATGTCTAACAATCTATTAACATATGTCCATTAAATTAAATTAATTCAATTCTATTTTCCACCGGTAAAGATAGTTTTGGTACTTGAAATGACGACAATCACCTGTTATAAACAATAACCAGTCCTCAGTTTCCTGACATATTGACTTGCATTTGCATGATTGTAAGCAGACAAACACAGCATTGTGTATCAACAAACAGGTGATTAAGTGTTTGTGCACTGACTGGATGAAGAGGACTTCTTTAGTGAATTAAATGTGGACAAAATAGATATTCACGCCGTCAGAAGGACTTAGACCCAAGACCACGAAATGAGCCCAGATACTGACCCCAGAGCACGTTTAGGGTTTTTACACTGTTTATGTATATATTTTTTTTACCCCCCTGAATGTCGCAATTTTCCTATTTTTATGACAATTTGGAACAGACGTTTTATAGTTCAAATGTGTTATGAAAATCTTGATCCAGTTCGTTGGTTAGGAAAATCATACGGGAGGCAAAGCTGAGGTCAAAAGCCAAAGGGAGACTGTGAGGATTGCATAATAGAGTACCAATTACCAAATTACAGTAAACAATTGCAAAGGAAATTCGCTCCATTCACGTCAGCGGCGCTTTGGATCCTAGCTACGTGTTGGCACACTTTATGTTATCAGATAAATTCATGTATTTGAAAGTGATTTAGCGTTTGTATCAAAGTGTTCAATATTCACAAAGCCAAGGGTTTATCGCGTGGCTAGCAAAGTAATTTCGTAACATCCCTTTGAAACTTAATCTCTTTGAGATTGAAGATGGCCCATCTTTTCTTACACTTCCTTGAGACTGTCTTGTTAGTTTAAAAATCTGGGTCACAACATTACAGGCACAAAGCTTAGCGGAGAGGGACTGGACGCGTTTTAATGTTGCTTTTTCAATTCAGTAAATATATTAAATTAAGAGGTGGTCAGATTAGAGCCCAGACGGGGAAGTGTTGCAAACGGGTTTTCATTTGGATAATGTAGTCAAATAGGACAAGCGTTTCACTAAAAACTTGGAGTCATTATTGCTGCAGCTTGAGAAAGCCAAAGCGTAAACTTCCTTGGATAATAACATATATTTTATTATAAACTTTGAGTTCGATATTCTTACTGACAAATTAAGAAATAAACAGTTCATTATTTGACGAACGTACAAGTTTTGCAGAGTTTATATGTAGCCTCAATAGCTAAAACTCAATTTGCTTCAAGTGAAAAGGGTTCTCTATTAACATTAACCAAGTTTAAAACGTCGTTTGCAGTTTCCACTTCTTTTGTAAGCGATACCCAAAGTATCGCGGTCACTCTATCCGGCCGTCTCTGAAACCTTTCCTTAAATGAACATATTTGATGACTCCTTGGCCGAGAACGGTGCCCCGATTCCCGCCAATCGACCGGTCCTACCCCTTAGCCAAAACGAAAGATCTTTCTAGAAAGGTAAATAAATAAATATGTACAAACATCATTAAAGAGTAGTTTTGGTGCTGTACTATTGCATACAACAAAAATTAATATTAACTCTTAACTGCTTTGGCAGTCTCGTACTTGCCTTAACAAAAAATGAATTGTAATTCAGTTTAAATGAAACCACTATCACCTCACTAGTGGCGTTTTATTCATCTGAAATACAAGTTTAAAAGAGTTCCAGCCCAACTCGCACAAAGGCAGATCCATACAAAGCATCACTGAAAGCAGAATCCTTACTTTGAATTGAAAAGCAGAACATTGTCAAAGGACCGGCTAGCTAGAACACAACTGCTGCTACTATTCTGATACCACCATTCAGTTTACCAATCAAGGGTATTGTATTGCTTTAAAGTTTAAGTTTTGGTTTTATAGGTAATTGATTTCATCCTAGTTTTACAGGTTCACACCACGTCGAAACATCACAATAATTATCTTCAGATATTTCGGTATCGCTGTGGAGTACATCTTCAGTTACTGATTGGCTGAAACTGAGCTATTTGTTGTCTGCTATCCTATTGGTGGCAGGCCTGCCAACCTCCTTTGGAGCAGGGATGCCAACTGTCTCATTGGCTGTGACACTATCAAAAAGACTTCTTCAGGACTGTTTGCCATTTTCTAGATACATAAAATAAATAAATAAATATTTTATTGCTTACAGACATTTACAATAAATGTATTGCAATCGTCAATCTGTGTGTATCTAAAATTTTCCTTTCATTCTTACATCTAAATCCCATTCAAACATACAGTTTTTTACATTCACTCTCTCCCATACATTCGAATATAACCACTCTAGCCCCTAATGAGTTAGCTAATCATACGGTCTCCCAATTGAATGCCATAAACTCGTCTGTATTATAAAATGCTTGAGAAATAAGAATTGTTTTATTCGATCATCTCAGTGTCGTCCACCATTACTGTGGAACTTCCTGAGTCGTTTTCTCGCAAACAAAATTGAATAAAGTTTGATTTTGATGAATTTGTTTTGAGATTGAGCTCGTTGAAATGTTGAATTGTTCTGTTGAGCTCGACAAAAGTCACGATTTCTAGTTGTTTGATAGAATTTGCTTTGAAACAGAGAGTCGTGTCATCAGCGTACTGGACAATTCGCCCTTGTTGTACCGCTGAACTGGCGTTGACGTAGATCAAAAAGATCAACGGACTGAGTATAGAGCCCTGAGGGACTCCATATCTCAGACATTCCTCCCCTGATCTGACATCTGAGATTCCTACAACATGTTCTAATTATAGATTAGTTTAATGCTGTCCTCTGTGTATCCTTACTTAATGATTGATAGCTTGATAAAATATGAGGCAACGATCAAAGATTATCAGGTTATAAACAAGAATTGTCACATTTGAGTTGAATGAGTTGTGAATTTTGCAAATTATCTCTGTTATAAAATCTGACACAGTTTAGTGCAACTTTGACGAGTCTGAGCACCCGACCGACCAAAGTGCATTTTGTGCAAACACTGTGTTTAAGTTTGTGTACACCGAGACAAGTTAGAACATGTTAGCTGTTCGACTAATATGTAAGATTTATATTTAGTATTTTTATTTACAGTGAACGGTTAAAACAAATAAAAAAGGTGATACAAATGGAATTTTATAAGTCATTTTCATAGTAGTTGCCGAATGGGCTTTTTAAACTTAGTTGTTTCCTTGTAGCTCTTCTTAAAGATATACAAGGTGTTAGGTGTTGTGGACCATTAGTAATTCTCTAAGAGTTCGTTGTATTATTAACAATTTGAGTCAACATGCACTGGTTTTACTTAATTATAATTAAATTAATTTCACTTAATCATAACTCTCCCAAGTAGATTCAACTACTTGAGCCAACAACGCTGAAATTACATGTTGAGCTGATTTGACTAAATAATTAATTGACCCGTGTATGGCGCTATATATAACTAATTACCTATGAGCTTTTTTAATCACTTCTGAAGTCGATTAGTTGATTTGTCTTAAATATTTGAGTAGTGGCGCTCAAATCTCTGAGTCTTTTACTTAGTAAACGCTTAACCTCTAAACTCTCACAGTTTGCTTAGTGTGTTAAGACCTAACAGTTTGCTTTCGTCCACCTACAAAAATTAATCCACGCAAATATTGTATTAGAAGAACATTCTCGTCATATATAGTTTTGCGTTAATCGAAAACAACAACAAAATAAGGGTGTCTATATCAGTTCTTAGGCTAGCCGGTAATTAGGATATGATAAACGATTTTAAAGTTTTATAATTAATAATTTTCAATGTAAGAGAAGTAAGTTATATTCTTTAAGCATTGTTGTGAAATTGTATTAAGTAATGTACTAAAGAGGGCCGCAGCTCGAAAGACACGTTAAGTAGTTGACCCATTTCCATAAGGTTCAGAGCTATTTTTTAATGACCCAATCTGGGGAACAGTCGATCCAAGTTTGTAATAAGACTCATAACACTTGCCCTTCATCCCTTATTCATCTTGAAACCCCCTCTCTAAGAGTGGTCAGTATCTCAAGTCAAGTTTTCAAGTTAATCTTGACCTATTTAAAGTTAACCGCCTGTAAACAATTCAGGTTCAAAGAGTTAAGTTGTAACCAAGAATAATTAAAGGTAAAGATGTTCTTAGTAAACTCCAGTAAAACTTGGGTTGTAAATCAAGTTAGAGTCCGTGAATGTATCCATTGAGAGACAAACTTTACTAATTTGGGTTGGTTAAGATAAATGAGTTCCCTTATTGAGTCTGAAAGCCCAACTTTGAATTAAGTTTTGTCTTTCATTTCTATTAAAATTGAAGGCAATTTTAAATTACACGGGCTATAAACAATTTTAATACACAGAGTCTAACCAACCATTTCGCTCTCCTATTTACAACAGAGTTGAATACGTGACACTTTATTTTATCTAAACAAATGTCAGAAAGAAAGAGAACAAATGTCAGTGTTGTATACAGAAGCAACATCCCCTTTGACTGAGTTGTTATGAAGCCTTATAGAAACGCTGAGTCTGTGACAATATGCAAGGTTATATTTCAGACACAAAAAGTTCAGATATGAGTCGTAAGTTCTGTTCTAAATGGACATAACAATTCTGGGAAGAAGTCTTTTAGAAATTTTAATGTGCTGCACAGTCAAAACGAGAAATCACTAAATCACTATATCACTATCTGAGATTCCGACCACTCTCATGGGGGTATTTTAAGGAAAATATGTGGTGAAGGATGAGTGGTAGTAATGAGTTATGAGGTGTAGTCTTGTAACAAACTAAGGGCGACTCTTCCTTAGAATGGGTCATTACTTAATAGCCCAATGACCAATGGAAATACAAGGACCAACGGCTTAACGTGACCTCCGAACCACGCAGGTCTGATATGTCTAAACGATGGTGGGAGTTAATGTGGATCACTGAGACTATCTGAGCCGCTTTAGACCTATATTATCCTCAAAACCTGACTCCATGAAGCTGGATTACAGGACCACGCCACGAGTCCCAGTCAAGGCGGGACTCTACAGTTCAATGTTAAAATTTTATATTCCGTATTTTAACACAAAACCTCAAATTCCTTTATCTGAAACACCTTTGTAAAAGTTTAACTTTTAACACAAACTACTAAAATTAAAGCTTTACGGGAAAAGAAAGTCTTTCTACAGTTGCCTTCAACTCAAAGTTTTAGTTGAAAATTCTATTTAAAAGTGAAGATACGCATTCCATATTTCACTGCATCATTGGATTTACCATTTCACGATTTCAGTTTTAACTTTTGATATTTATTTCAAACTCTTTTAATTTTAGTTAACCAAATCTTGGTCATCGTGAATATCTCTCAATGATTTATCATTAAATGTACATAACAGGAATAATAAACGTAATAAAAAATAGTGTATTCAATTAAATAACCCAGTTTCGCACAAAAGGTAGGGACAAAACGAATGTCACTTCCATAAGACAAGCAAAATTATTTCCTTTGCCACAAAGCCTTTGAGGCTCTGAACAAACATTGTGTCATAGCATCTGCTTTGTATGGGAAATGCTACAAAACAGGTTCTTCTTTATTTTAAATAGATAACTAAAACCTAATAATGTTATAAAAGGTATTTGTGAACTGTCAAAAATAACTGTAAGAAGTTGGATGTCCATTGGGTAAAACGAAGAGCATTCGGATTCTGTATCAGCTTAATAATTAATTTACGACCAACACGAAAGTCCTCTGGCCCATTCAACATAGAAATCAACACTTCTTAGAACATTTAACATACAGCCACTTTTGCGACCAGGTAAAATTTTCGAGCTGGAAAATTCACTAAAATAACAAATCATTATAGCACTCCAGGAAACAAAAAATACGGATGAGAACCCTTTGGATTTCAGTGTTTACAGAATTACAAGTAAACTAATAAACTATCTCAAAATAGACCACCTCAAGGATCGCATTTCTACATTTAACACCAAGTGCTTTAATTTGATACCCCACATGACTATCTTACAGCCACAATAGATGGTGACTTCCAAACAGGCCACATTTGGGACTCCACCATCTTGATGATGTCATTTCTCGAAACCCAGAAGGGTTTGAGGTGGTAGTCGTCGGTTTAGATACAGCGCTTCTTTTTATGAGAGCAGTCAAAATCATATATACTCTATTTCGTTACCTGCCCTTGATAAGCACTTGACCATATGTAATGTTATGCTGAAAGTGATTTGTTAAACCACATTCAATAATACCTTAATAACACAAGCGTAGTTAAAAAACAACAAATGGATACAACTGGTGTCAGAGTAATACAATTATTCCATTTGCCAGGGATTCTTTGAAATGAAGCTTTAAACAAACATTGCTCCTCTCATGATCACTACTTTTTAAATTCGTGTTTTAAAGTATTCACTGAAAATTTGATACCATTGTCCGGTATACACAGTGTTTTTGGACCCTTTGGGCGTGCTTTGTAGGATGAGACAAACATACACAAATGAGTATTCCATTTCATAAACATAGAATCGTCGCCTACCTCTGGGCAAGAACGGTGCACCAACTCCCGCCAACCGATGTACCGCTCCGCTTCTACGGAAGTGGCCGTCCTTTCCTCTTTGCCCACATTATCCCCGGTTCCTTCTACCATTTTCGCCTGTATCTTACTTAATGCTTGTTAGAATCGTTTCGAACTCTGTACGCCGGTAGTTTAGCGTCGGCAGAACCTACCAAATGAACCCCAGACCTCTAGCTTGTCTATTTCGAAAGTTATTCGACTTTCATCAAATCAGTATTCCTGGGCCTTATCGTTCCAACGAGAAAATCTTTCCTTCCCAACCTAAATATTTCCTTTCGGACGTCTTGACGCCCTGAACACGAATCTGACCAGATTGTAAAGATATCTTTATTCGTTCTCGAGTTATAGACGAAAACCCGAGACCGGCTGCCGTTTGCATTTCTAGAACCGTTCCACGCCAACTGTCGGCCTGAAAATATTTCTTCTGAAATTGACTTTAGGACAAAAATCTGTTCACTACCCACTGTGGAGACCCCGAAACACCGGCCATCTCACATTCATAGTCGGACTCCCCGGAAGAGAACGCCAACCGTCCGTCCGAGTCGGCCTAAACTTTTTTCTTCAGAATGTGGACATATTATACATTTTTGGAACCGCCTTGACGAGCTGAACACGAATCTGTGACTCATGTTACTGTATCTTTAACCATTCGGACGTCATTAGCAAAATACTTTTTCACGAACCGAAATTTTCGAATGTTTCACTTTTGGCTCAAGATATAATCTAAGAAGTTCCCCACTGTACCGACCACAAAAATGCCATAAACTTAATAATGTTACTACTGGAATATCAACTTTAAGCTATTTAAGTAATCGAGTTAAGTGAAACTCCTTACGAATTAAAACATGTCAAATCCTGTTCACAGATTTGCCGCAAAGGATCAAGCATTTCTCCAAAACGCAAAGGTGCTTAACGTTTTACAAGAGGACACTTCCGCTTTCTGTATTAATTACATCTTTCAATAATTTATGAAATGTTCAAAAACGTTAAGATGTGAATTCGTCGTACTTTAGTTCGTGTAAGCATGAACTTTAAACAACCTAAAATTACTTGGATACAGTTTTTGACACGATACACGGTTGTATGTCAGAGTATTTAAAGGATAAACATTGTATATTTAAAATTAAGTAATCTCCGATATTCCAATTTCATAGCTGCTAATCATATTATTTCTTTTATGGAATAATGACTTATAAAAGCAAAAAGATGTTAAACAAAAGAGTAAACAGACTTTCAAACAATAGCAAAAGAAGTCTAAGACAAAAGCGCTTTCTCTCGGTCAAGAAATCTCCAGCTTTGTTCTAGCTTAAAAGGAAATTTTGATGTCGACCAGTAAATTAAATGGAATTTAATTTAATCTTTTATAAAGCTACCGTATAAAATTATCTTTAATGTTCGGGCTGTACCAGCAACACTAGCTCTGAAATGAAGAACACTTCTAGTGTGTTCGCCTGGAGTTTCAACATTTCGATTAGGTTAAGCGTACAATAAATATATATTTATTTACAACCTGAAGCTGTCCTGTTTCAATTTCACTGTTTCTTACTAGTCTATTTGAACAAAAAGGAAATCCGCACTCTTCGTTCAATATATTACACAAATATTGAAATATTACAGTGCTCTTAATTAAATCAAAGTCTTCCATAAATATATTCTTTGAAAATTATCAAAAGCATTGAATAAAGCAATCAAACTTGCCAAGATTAAGTTTAAAGAAATAATACTACACACTCGAGAGTCTGTCAAAGCATGGAAGAGTCAATAAAATAAAAATGCAAAGAAGAAGCGGTAATTAAACTTTGACTATAACAGTTCATCTCAAGTCTGTTCAACGTCAGCGTGTTCCGGAAAATATTGAAAATTGAATTTTCCTGTTCATTAGTTCGTGAATGATGAGTTCTTCTTGAACCTTTTTAAACCCTCTACTGAATAACTATCTTAATCAGTATAATCATTAGATTGTATTGGTGCAATACCTGCGTTGCAAACAAATATGTATCTTTCCACGTTACATATACAGGGTAAGTTTTAAATGTCCACCCCACCTTAACTTTTGAAATAGGAAACCCTTTTTAAAACCCTTAAGGGAATGTTTTTATAGGATTCTAAAGTTTGTTTTGACGTACAATACATTCACAGGGGGGAATACATTCACAGAAGAATAAGTTGTAACATAGAGGCTTGAGCATTAATATTACTGAGGTGTCTAAGGACATTTCTATGTTAAAAGCGTTTGCATGTAAAGTTAACAACAACATAAACTGGTACATGCTTCCTGGTCTACATTCGGAACTTGAACACACCGAACATCTCGCTCAAGTCAGTTGGTATTAATAACTTGAAACTATTATTACTGTATATAACTCATTCAGTAACCTAGATACTCCCTTCAGATCTTATGCTACCACGTATACTGCATGTTTTAAGTTAAGATCGTAAAAAATGTACTAAAATGAGTTCAAAAACTATTTATTAGGTCAAAGGTGTTGCGGTAAAGCCTCACTTTTCCATGAATATGTATTCAATAATACATGTTTGATACATATTAAACAGTACGGATATGATACGTTGTATTTGCATAAAGAGTTTATAAGAGGGAATTCATGCGTACCGGGTAACATTTTATGCTGTTCATACTTCTTGTTAAAGGTAAATTCTTTCAAATGTTATTATCAGTATACGTATTTAAATTGAAATCTACGTTGAAACACATCGATTAAATATATTGGAGTACTTAGTTAGCAAGTTTTATTTTACGATACTAGAATAAGTTACTGAGGTTACATATAATTACAGACGTATTTTTGTGAACAAGAAGAACACGACGTTTTGGGACCGGTTCCATCTTCAGGTGCAAGATAACCTAAAACATTACACAAAATATAAGATAATGATCTAGTATGAAAGTAATAAGCTGACCAGCCGTACTTTACCAATATGAGGTTTCTGTTTTGTATAGTTTTGTTTTTTTATCCTTTTTATTTATTTCATTCTAATACAAAAGCCTAAAGAACAATGAACAACCGAGTTATATTAATACTGATAATTGTTATAATATGTTAAATTGCTATTTGCAAATGATAAAAATACCGAAAGACTTTTGATTTTAAGTACATAAACTACGTTTAAATAACACATTCATAGAATTGCAAAATGTAGGTTAATCATGGCTAGACCAAGTTGCATAACCATTTTTCCCAAAGGAAAACTATTTAACGTTTGAAATGGTCATACTCTGTTGAGATGCTCAAATAAACAGTTAAGTAATGAGAGACCTTGTATAAACAAGGGTTCAAAGTGGCCTAAGGCTTGGTTTTATCATTATTTTCTTTAGATTTAAACGTCAAAGCGTTTGGGTTGGCCTTGCCAATCTGTATTTGTTAAATTGTCTTCCAAATTCTCAAAGGATTTTGTTGTTCCCTTGTCAAGAACTTAGTTATGTTTTGAATTAATTTTTCAATCATAATTTCTATATGGGCAATAATATCAACACCGTAAATATTTTATGCCTTTCTAAGATTTATTTTCCAACTTGTCTAACCTTTCAACTTGTTATTAAGAATGAACTTTGCCTGAGCGAGAGACCGGAGTTAAGTTAATAATGATTCTTAACAACAACAGCTGCCTCGTCTACAACATCAGCTTGTTTATAATGAATTCAACTCTTCAGGCGTGTTCAAGAAATTATAGAACACATTTACTATTTTGCGCTAAAACCGTACACATGTGGGTAAAAACACAATAGACTGAGAAGTTCCGAAGTTATCATATTAAATATCATGAGTCGTAATTAAATCATGCGTGCGTAATTTATTTCTATTTTTATCTTATTTCTGTTTTGCTTCAAACTGTTTATTGAGCCTAGTTTGTTGCTTAAGGCTGTTTACAAAAATACAGTACTTGTAACGCTAAGTTGTGTTTTACGTGTGTAAAGGTAAATGAATGGAGGCTCGTAAACATAACAAAACTAAAACCACAAGTTAATACTGAGAAAATATATAAATATACAGCATACACCAGGTTTACAATTGAAATAACATGGTTAAGAATAACAGTGTTTAATTGCATATGATACAGTTGAACACAGGCGAGGATATTAATGTGACTAAGGGTGGTTAGAGTTTGCATTGAAATTACGACAATAGAAATAGATTAATTTATAATAAATATTGATAAATAAATTAATTGATACTATAGATAAATTAATGATAAAAATAATATACAACGACTAAATTTTTAATAGTGGACAGCAGCAATAAGACAAAATCTAAAAGTAATAACAATGAATAAATGAACAAGCTGGAGTTGACATTAGATAAATAACAAATAAGTAATAATCAGAATGTGTCACATTCCAATCTGTTTTCCGAATTGTCCTGTTTCTAATTTCCCCTCAACCGTTTTTTTAAAAGCCTGGACAACGAGTTGAACTATAATAATTACACTACGTGTTTAAAATATGTAGGAAGAATGTAATAAGCAGCAACAATGAACTCGTAGCTGCATTACCTGAGTTGTTCCACTAACCACGGTGTTGTTAGTGGTAACATTTAATGAAAACATTTCAATATTAATGCACTGTAATATTGAAGTGAATGTAAAATAATTAGTGAAATGTTTTAACCAATTTATAAGTTTCGAACTGTTTTGTTTTTATACTGCATTTCAATCCTATTGGGGTTTGCTCATAAGAAACTCAACCTAGACTATTTCTTTAAACATCTTATAAAAGATACAAAAACTAAATCAAAAGGATCGCTTTATCACAAATACGACCATTTTGATGTGCAAACCTAAAAATAGAAACAGTTTCTATTTGGTTTATCAAAGAGCCAACATATTTAAATTAAACATTTTGTGTTTCGGTTCACAAACGAGATCACACTAAGTAGGCTAGTTTCTTTCCAAAAGGGTTTCTAATACAATGATGATAGAAACCTGACTCCTGTAGTCCTGTTGTGTCAAAAGTGGTTTCAATTCATTTCAGGACATCTCCCCAGTCTGTGTATACAAATCTGAACCAATCAAATCGTTAATGCAAATTTTGCATTAAGTTGGCTTTGGTTGCATTCACTTCAATATGCAAGCTCTTCCTTTACTACTCTTTCTCTCTTTAGCACTCTTTCTTGCTAAATGTAGGTCGAGTTGAAGAATTCCATTCGACTAACGAACCAGCAGAGTTCTTGTGATCAAAGACTATCATCGACTTCTGAAGAGGAAGTCTTGAACTAACCTAAAAGGTAAAATATCACAAAGGAAAAGGATTTTCAGAGATACTTTATTTTATTGTCTAAGGATTTTAGGTTCAACCTTCTGTGAGTGGCTGATTGGTCATTATAAGTATGACTTTAGCAGTAACAACCATTTAACTGTTTAATTTGTTTCGAATTCTTTAAACACTTTATTACTTTTAGTACGGTTGAAAACTATGCCTATAACTGTACAAAGTAGATATAGATCTCAAAAAGAGATCTTAAACTTAGTTTCAAATATTAAGAATAAAGACCCAAAGAGAGTCCCACTTGTCTGACGTTGTTTCTCTTGTACCTGCCTGTAATGATTAATTAGTTGCTAATCATGTATGATGGGTTGTCATTGGTGAACCACGTGGTTCACCACAGAGAATATAATATCATATGGAACCCACAGAGTTTAATATGTACAAGGCTAAACTGCCTTTGTGGTTGCATTGATAAACTAGCTTTAAAATCATTTAATACAACTATCCATAATGGTCAATGTTATGCGAAAGGTTTTACCAGTTCCTTGTTTTGTTATAAACTAACTAATGTTTTGTTTCGATGTTATCTCTATACATTATATGTTCGTTCTATAAAATAACAACTTCTACCGCTTGCGATAAGATTAGGTCAATGAATTCATCCTTCAAAATTATCATCAAAAGGTTAAAGTGAAGTGACAATTAATTGCCTGTACTTATCTGTATTTAAACGTAAATGGACGAGTGTTCGATGTTTTAAATTAAATGAAATGAAGTAAATTTACAATAAGTAAACTTAATATTAGCCTAAAACTAAACTAAACAAAGTAGAAAATAACAAAGGTACGATTTGCTCATTTACTTTTACACAATAGTGAGAAAAAATGTATTGTTTGTTGTATTATGTACAATAAAATAATTATTGCAGAATTTATTTTATTTTAGTTTGTTTTACTACAAGTATAGAACATATCTTGGTATATAAAAATGAATCCGGTTTATTGGAAATGGCATAACTAGAGAACGGCTTCACATATTTAATTCATCTTTTTTAAGTTTCTAAATTTTCGTAAAACTTTCCTGTGTGAAAATAGAAGAAACTCGAGAATTAGCAAATTAAGTAAACCTTAACGATTTAAAATTGTACATTTTGTCACATGCTCATTTAGTAAACAAAGCATCCAGCTGATAAATAGTTAATAACTTCAGTTATTGTATGTTTTTATGTACAGGACAAAGTCTGTCAAGTCAGCTGGTTTTGATAAAACACATAGTTTTCAAACATCGTTAGACTACTTCTGTAAAATATGTATTCTTCAGAAGTGTTGATTCTGTACTACGAGAAATAGGCTTTACGTTGAGAGCATTAAGGATGAAAAATCACGCTCAGCATTGTGGGGATCGCAGTGGCAAGCGGCTTTAACTAAGGCTTGGGATTTGTCAAAGCGACGAACTTAAGCTGTACTTTGATACCCATCCCCTGGACCATTGACAGCTGCTGTTATTCAATTATGGAGGGATTTTAGTATTGATATACAGACAGGTCAATCGGAAACGGACTTTTAATGCAAAATAAGAAGCTGTTGTTCTTAATAAAGTTGGAATTTAATATGACTTCGTTTAATAGCGAAAGTAGACAAACCAAACTGCAATTCTGCACACAACCTGGCAAATACACGTTATTGCGTGGTTCGGAAGTCACGTTAAGCCGTTGGTCCTTGTATTTCCATCGGTCATTGGGCTATTAACTAATGACCCATTCTAAGGAAGAGTCGGCCTTAGTTTGTAACAAGACTACACCTCATAACTCATTACTACCACTCATCACACTCAACCTTCACCACATATTTGCCTTAAAATACCCTCATGAGAGTGGTCGGCATCTCAAATAGTGATAGGAATAGTTATGCAGCTAGAGTGGCAGGTTTCAAGCTAAATATCCAAAGGAAAAGATTATTTGTTCTAAAAGGATTCATGTATGAAAGGGTCAAGTCAATGAAAGTCAACTTAACAAAGTGATCTCTGACATTTGCAAACCTCAGTTTTAAAAAGATTGAAAATTGGATTGGATAAACTTGATAGTATTTTGTAAACACTTGCTTCTGTTAACATTGAATCGGAAGTATTTCATTTACCCACTTCTCTCTATTTCGTGTTACTAATCCCTACAATGAGTTTCGTTCCTACTTAATCTAGTTGTTTAATCAGTGGCATAATGACAATGGGAAAGCAACATAATGATGGGATTTCTTGCAATCACAGACTTGAGCAAATCTGGGACAACTGCAGCTGTTTCAAACTTAGTTTCGCGGTTGAAACCAGCTTCAATGCGAGACTGGCTGAGTTCTATATTGAACACCACTAATCTCAACACTTGCTAAGTATTTAAGTCCAAACCACGATGTCTCTATCTCTGAGGAGAAAACAAGCCAAGTTAGAAATGTGTATTGTTCTGTTAAGTCTAGAAGATAGAAGTAACAGTTTATCTAGTGACTTGTCTTGATGTCGGTAGATCATTGATTAGAAACTATGTAGGTTTGTTCGTACGGTAGCTAGGTTTGTGCAGAATTGAAGTTACAAAATATTAAACGTTCAAGAATCGTAAATCTCTCTTTCATATTGTGTCATAGTAGTGGCTGGAATAATGTTTTACCTCGTCTAGACTAACAATAAACCAGGCCGACACGCAGCTATGCGCTAAAGCGCTGCTGGGTTAGTTAAACGAATTTCCTTTGCAAAGGTACTCAGATTAACTACGCTCACAGTCTCGCCTCGACCTTCGACCTTGGTTTTGCCTCCTGAACGACCACGGACGTTACGACACGGTTTGCTTACAGCCTCCCTTTGGCCTTAGGTCTCAGCTCTTCTTTCTAACAAACAAGACCAAGAACATGTTTACCAAACAGTAAAAAGCGGGAATAAGGTCGACCCGTAGAAAGATTAATTTACATATACAGATGTGCATAAAGTTTTTACAGAAAAGTCAAAAAGTATTCTGGGGGTCAGGATCGGTGCTCATTTCATGGTCTTGGGGCTAAGTCCTTCTGTCGGCATGAATATCTATTTTGTCCACATTTAATTCACTAAAGAAGTCCTCTTCATCCAGTCAGTGCACAAACACTTAATCACCTGTTTGTTGATACACAATGCTGTGTTTGTCTGCATACAATCATGCAAATGCAAGTCAATATGTCAGGAAACTGTTGACTGTTTATTGTTTATAACAGGTGATTGTCGTCAATAGTATATTTTGTTACATGCAAACTATACCTTTTACTGGACTGATCAAAAGGTCGCTCCGTATAGCGATTTCATGACACGTTTCATCATATTACAATTAAATTACTTGCAGTTAGATAAAATCTGGTTTATTTTATAGCTATTAAAACATTGTTATGTGCAAATAACCAATTGAATGTACCATGTTTGCTATTATTAACTTTGTAGTCACGTTTTAAGTACCTATGTTTACAAAGGTTGGCAGTTCAGAATAAGCTGCTTCGGTGTAATGGCTTTCTGGTGCGTCATAAGTTTTACAATATGTCAGGAAATGTCTAGTATGGATCTAAGCCACTTGATTCATTATTTTTAAATGGTTACTTTATAGGCTTGCCTACTTCATACACAGGTATAGTAAAGATGATAGCTTTGAATAGAAAAGTAGGCTTTTTATTCGCCCCAAATAATGTATTTCACCTTTAACTTCCCAACAAAACTATAACACGGTTTTATTTGTTTTTCGTCTAGCTTTAAACCAAAAGGTGCTTGACTGTTCTTTATTACTACGGAAATTAATTTTCATTAATTAGAGTAACTTGTATTGGGGACTTTTAAGAAAAATATTAAAACATGAGCTTATGATTAGAAAGTAAGAGGTTTTTCTCAATTGTTCTTTCAAAATATGTACTAGATCTCTCTCTCTCTACAACAGAAGAACACATGCAACGGGTATTTAATGTCTGAAATATATTTGTTGCAACACGACGGGAAATTGGTTAACAGAAGCATATTCAAAAGCTCACAACTCCGGAGAGAAGTGCTTTACACAATGAGATGCTTGACACCATGTGATTGATGACACGGAACTGAACATCTCTTATCAGCTGATAACAGCTGGTGATTATACCAACTAAGGATTGTTATCAACGCCATTTTTATAGGAATACAGGGTGCCACCATTGGGAACTCGTAAATTATAGGTTTTACAGAAAAGTTTAATAAGACATTACTTAGTTTTTCGCAATAAAAATATATGAGAGACACTTTTTCAAAATAGTGCTAACTTAAAAGTATTTACCGAAACCCTTTTATGATGGTTTGGATTGTTTGCATGGTTTTAAAACATTTTATCTGTTACATATTTTTGATATCTCAAAGGTTTTGGGGATGCACGCAGTTAAATTTGCAACAAATGGCATACAAAATGGCAACTCTGGAAAAACTTTGGGAACTCTAGATGGTCACATCCTCTAAACGGTTGGGATGATCATAAAATTCACATTCTTAAACCATTGTATTTTAATATTTGCCCCAACGTTCTCTACTCTTTTAATAATAAATTGTTCTTACTCACAATTCTTTTGTGCAGGACCAAATGTGCTTGTATAGGACAATGCCTGTGATTGATACAAAGCCTGTGTGTATCAGTGTTTGTATGTCTACTGTGAGATACAATGTCATTCACATACGGCATGTTATCAGGCCCTTTCAACCTTTAGCTTCGTCATACTCTCCTCCTACAAATGAGTATTTTTGTTTCGTTTTCTTCAATTTGGTTTTACTATGTGGCTTTTAACGCTATGGATTTGTGTATTCTCATTTCCACTGTAAAAAGATGTTTTGAATTTAGAAGAATTTACATCAAGGGTGTTGTTCTCTATTCCTGATAGTTATAACGTTTATTACTGTATTTTAATTGAACAAGAAACCCTATATTAAATCACTAAATCACTATTTGAGATGCCGACCACTCTCATGAGGGTATTTTAAGGCAAATATGTGGTGAAGGATGAGTGGTAGTAATGAGTTATGAGGTGTAGTCTTGTTACAAACTAAGGCCGACTCTTCCTTAGAATGGGTCATTAATTAATAGCCCAATGACCAATGGAATACAAGGACCAACGGCTTAACGTGACTTCCGAACCACGCAGGTGATGGTCTGATATGTCTAAACGATGGTGGGAGTTGATGCGGGTATCATCAGATGATCACTGAGACTATCTGAGCCACTTTAGACCTGTATCATCCTCAAAACCTGACCTCCATGAAGCTGGATTACAGGACCACGCCACGAGTCCCAGTCAATTATTCAGTTTAAGTACGCCACTCTGTGTACATTTTCTTCTTATGTAATAGACAGCACTATACTATATGTCAGTCAACAACAAGACTGAAGAGAGCAACCGTTCATTCCGTCTGGAAACTTACTGCATAAATCAAATTAGTGTCTGTGAAGATTTCCATTTAAATATAAACTTGAACAATTAGAGAGTTAGGTTGAGATAAATGAATCATAGCGTTCAGCTTCGTGGTTAACGGTTTCTCCTTTGCTGTAAAGAACGTTCGAAAACCGTTTGCATTTGAATGTAACTTTCGGCTTTTTGTAAATTATGAAAGAATTTTTAATGCATCGGTGAAAGTGCTATAACTTATTATCTGCAACTATATATCTGTACGGAAAACCTATATGTTTTAGAGATAACATAGTAGGCTATGTTGATAAAACAATTGTCAACGGAATTTCATACATCGAAATCAAACGTAAAGACGACATCATCATCAAAAAGCAAGCTCTTGTTAGTATACATAGGTAAAAGAATCCTTGATCATTAAAATTGTATGGCAACAGCTATAACGTCTCTTTTATAGGAAATACGGTTTAGTGTTAAATCATTTGAAAATTGTGCAAACATGTAAATGAATATTAAAAACGCACTCCGAAGTCCCTTGAAAAAGCTACATATCTCTATATATTGTAATACTCACAGATAAAAGGGATGTCAGTTCCATGAGATGAGGAAAATTATTTCCTTTGCCAAAGGTCCTTTGACGCTTGGAACAAACATTGTATGTGTCATAATATCTGCTTCTCTTAGAGAATGCTACGCAGTTCGTACTGTATTTTAAATTTAAACTAACTGGAAAATTAATCAGATTTAAAAATTGAATTAATGAAGATTGTTTAGCTTTATGTTAGTACTGGACACAACTAATAAAACGTTCATTTCTTCAAATTTTTAGTTTTTCAAGCTAACGTTTAGTGTTGCATCATCAGAATTGACGTGACTCATATGGAGTTGTTTACAGTATTGGTCATTGGGCTATTAATTAATGACCCATTCTAAGGAAGAGTCGGCCTTAGTGTGTAACAAGACTACACCTCATAACTCATTACTACCACTCATCACACTCATCCTTCACCACATATTTGCCTTGAAATACCCTCATTAGAGTGCTCGGCATCTCAAAAAGTGAATTTTTAGTTATTTTAACTGAGTCACGTATTAACGTTTGACCATGTATGTAAATAAGGCAATGAATTATCATTTAGTTCATCGATTTCCAAAGTTTCTTTATAACATAAAGGGTTGAAGGCGGCATTGCAATATCCGGCCTCAACAAGAATTTAATCCTAGCCTCAACAATGTAAACAGAAACCCAATAAACCTCTCATTGCTGTTTGACTTCATATTGCGTTGACCATCAGCTGGTTAGGTTTCCAAGTTTGAAATAAAAGTTTAATAACCAAACGTATATTTCGAGATATTACACATAAAACACCAAGCTACTCTTTTTACAATTAAAATAAGACCTCTCTTCATTAAAATCAGTCTACCATAAGCTTCGATGTAGGAACCATTTTAACCTATTCAAGTAACTTACTACTAGCTATTACTATTACTTTCAGGTAAGTACGAGTTACTCACAACTTAATATGAGCAAAGGCGATTTATTTACAAAACAAATTAGTTAGTTTCCTTAGATGAAACCTTCTGATAAGATGCCTCAAACTACTAATAGCTAATAAAAATTAGAAATAACCAATACTTATTTCAATTGTGGTCCTCATTGAAGATAAAATAAACTAGGGTAAAAGTATTTATAGAGTAGTATATGTTTTGTATTCAATCGACTTTCACAATAAACTAAATCGAATTATAAATGCGACCTTTCCATCACGATCAATTTTGATATTAAACCCTAATTTCATTTTTGCTATAGTTGAACTATGAAACAACGACATAACTAATTGAAAACGTAACTAAGAACATAATGAAGAACTTTATGAACATATTTTAACCGTTTTGATCATTTTACACTTTTACTGTTAAAGCCAGAACGATAGTTAGGTTTTGATTGCTTTGAACAAGCTGGTAAGTTTTGATGTGACCTATTCTTTATTGATATAACACAAAAGCAGTTAAAAGCTAAGGAAACTACTTGACAAATCACTGATCCGTAACTAGTGTATGTTTACACGTAGAGGTGTTAATGATGCACTATTTATTCGGTAAACAGAGTTAACCCTTAGCAACTACAAACTGCTGAGCTTGATCTGCAAACATTGTTAGACAGCTTCTCTCTCCAATGTAATTAAACATGGATACCAACTCAATAATACGGTAAGGAAATAAAACTTGTTATTACTCATCCATCAAAATCCTCTCATTCGTTTAAATGTTTCTTTTCTATGTAAACCTGCCTCAATTGTAAAGGGCTTCTTCTTAGAGCTTTGTTATAAGGCGACCATAAAGCCCTTTCAGCCTTGGGGAATTTTCGAGTGAATTTGGGAGCTGGTTGACAAAATACTCCTGTTTGAGCTGGTAAATGTGTATAAGCTCCCGTTCAGTGTCTCCAAATCCGATCCACGCTTCTAATAACATAAATTAATCGCTAAATCTATAAGTTATCCGTTTTGATGAAAAGGTGCATGTCTCCAAAATGCAGTGGCAGAATAATAACAACAGTTTCAAATTACTGAAGACCATCTTGCAGACTGTCCTGTTTTAGTTTCCTCTTGTCAAATCAGAAAGAGTGGACGTCTTAAGTTTAACGTTAGTATTCATGAACTTTGATTCAACCAAGCCAATGTTATTGATAAAACTCAATAATTGAACTTCAAACGAAAGTGAGGCAATTAAAGACATTACTTATAAAAGTTCAGCCAAGGCATCATCACAAGCGTGTCGAATAAAAGATTGGAAATTGAATTTTCCTGTTCACTAGTTCGTGAATGATAAGTTTGTTCATTGAACCCTTTAAACACTTCCTTATCAGGTATTCTTAATCTCCACTTATACAGGGTATTTCAGACTATACGTGCAATTCGTTTCGTGGTAAAACTAAGAAAGGTATTTTTGTTTTCTTTCCAACTTCTTAATAACACATTTTGAAGGTCGGGGTTTTAAATTAATATTTCAACATATATCAATGTCATTTAATATTTATGTTAAACATTTCAATTTAGAAACCTTCGGTTGAAACATATGTTTTCATCTGACACACCAATAACAATTCCTAGGCAAATAATATTTTAGAAATTCCTAATCTAAAACAATCAGGTCTTTCTAACGCAACCTTTATAAAGTACCAATGCTTTTTAGCAGAACGGTATACATTTTTAACGTCGACTTGCTTTAAAAGAAACGTCAAAGTTTGATTCATCCAACTTGGATGTGGATTAAGTTCTTCACTTTTGATTTCTGTTTCAAAGTTGAATTGAAATGGCTGAGCCAGGAGATTGACTAACTTACCAGGGATCTACTGTTTACGGAACCACAAGAAAACTGCTTTAGACTACATAGTTTAGAAAGGTTATTTTGTTCTAAAATGCTAATAACATTAAAGGGAACGTAACGGCTAAGTAAATATTGTTTGTAATGAATTTGTTGTAATTATCTACGGTAAATTTACTGCCCACGTCAACAAGCGGGGATATCTGTACACGATTTGGTTTCAACCTTAATTAAATTAAACAGTGATAATTAAATTAAACCGTGGTTATTAGTAGGTGTTGATGAGATAACCTTTACTTACTTTAGGTGGTCAGATAGAGTAAGCGTAGGTACTGTTTACAGTATAGAAGAAAATCACAATTATATTTAATATACAAGTAAGACGTACTTTGAAGAATAGTTTAATTCCAATAAACGGATTAACTGAACGTAACACACACATCAGGTCTACTGGCTGCATAGATTATAAACATGTTTCTTGATATGCATATTGCAACTTGATGTGGCAAAGGTAAAGTTTGTCTTGTTTAACGAGGCAAAGTTAGGACAGTTCTCTAAACATATGTGATAAGCTTTTAAACATCGCTTTTGTCATGAAAAAGCCTCAACCAATCAGAGTGGATTTCTCGAAACAAGTTTAGACAAACAAATTTCTGGACTAATCAAACCTAACTATTGCGTTAATTTCATATTCAAATTGGGTTTATAAAGCCTATTCATACGACTTTGATGGAACTGACGGAAATATCATGTCTGTAACTAAATGAACATTTACACAAGTCTGAACTTTGATCTGGTAAAAGCACTTCCACGAAGACTACACAACGTCAGCCATGTCAAAGCTGAAAGCACTTTGTGTTGTGACTCTGCTGTCATGTGAAATAGTTCTAGATGTTTTATCTGACCTGTTTAAGTACTAGCAAACACAGAATTAGCAGAAAATTAGTAAAACTGTTGGATATCTCTCTTGAGTACGAGTAAAACAGTTCCAGACACCTTATTTTTAGGTAATATAAATCATTGTTATTTGCCGATTCTGATTTTTAATTTAAGGAATTGATAAGAAACCAATAGTAGCATGACCTTCTGTCAAAAGCTCGTGAAATTGTTATCTATTGCTAACTTAAGTGAAAACATTAAACATATTATACGTTTGATTTTGTTGTGTTGATACTTTTGCTTGTTTTATGTGATATACATGTCTTGCTGCTGTGTAATATTGCGAAGTACACTAACTGGTTGATAACAATAGACTCTATTGTGTAGTTGACACAGACTGTACTTCATACACTTCTCTCCGCTCACGTTTCACCCATTGTTGTGCACTTCTTCATTTTATTGAAACAAAATCCACCACTTTAAAAATATACGATGATATTAGAACCAAAAGGTAATGTATGCAGTCAACATGATAAAGTTTGCTATTTAATGTTAAAATATTATGCCCACTAGTATTTGGCATAAACAGCCGAGAGAAAATGAGAAGAAAAATGAACAACAAAAGAGTCAGTTTCTTTTATGATTTTATTTTTTAAGTCATGGCGCAATTTTATTATACTTGTTTTAACGAGCATTTTGTAAACATGAGTCCGATATATTATAGCGGAGTTTGAGAAGAAAGTAAATTAATCAAATTGTCAGTTGCTATAGTTTGATAATACTAAATGAATTAATGTTATTTTACTCGTTCATAATTCATACTTTGTTGGTCACTTTTAACATTTCACTGGGACACAAACGTCCATTTATTTTTACTCTACAAAGGTTCACTAAATCATTAAAATTGAAAAATAAAGTTGTTTTTTATTTAAACCCGAACAGCTCAAAGCCACAATTTGTAAATATACAATTGAAAAATTTGATTAAATCTGATTTATCTGCTCAACAATAAAACTCAATTTAGGCTCGCTTAACAGTAAACAGAGTTCTAATCAGTTTCTCTTGAACTGGGTCAAAACCAATCCCAACTCACAAAGGAGTGCAGGCAATATTGTTTGAAGAACAGCTTCAAATTCTTGAGTTGAACTATTCAATTATACGATTTAAATGTTTAAATCGTCTGAAATAATTATATAAAAACAAGGTAATGATAATATGAGTTAAACAACTTATCCTGCTAGGATTTATTGCTCAACCCTGGAGTGTTTGTGGACATTTCTTGGCGACTTCACATTTAAGCGGCAGTATGCAACACTAGACCGTGTAAAGTGTTGAGGTTTCCTTTATGCAGATGCACTCTGCATTCAGGATTACCATGCAATTGGGTTTCCATCTATAAGTTGATCACTCTCATAAATGGGCCACGATTTTATAATGTTACAATGACCAGCAATCAGGTAACCCTTATGGAGTTGTCTACAGTATCTTTACAACTATGAATATACATAATAAACAGTCGAACTCCAATAATGTAACCTTGAGGAACACCACAGTTCTATTGTACCGGGCAAGGCATTCAAACTTAATGTTAACTCAAATGTATACATCTCCAAAATCAATTTAGCCCAACATTCATACTTAGGTAATAGTATCATACATGCATTCTCATAATTAGGTAAGACCTTCTTACGTTTTAACTGAGTAACGTATCAACGTTTGACAATGTATGTAAATAAGGCAATGAAATATCATTTAGTTCATCTATTTCCAAAGTTTCTTTATAATATAAAGGGTTGAAGGCGGCATTGCAATATCCGGCCTCAACAAGAATTTAATCCTAGCCTCAACAATGTACACAGAAACCCAATAAACCTCTCATTGCTGTTTGACTTCATATTGCGTTGACCATCAGCTGGTTAGGTTTCAAGTTTGTTTGAAATAAAACCAAACGTACATTTCGAGTTATTACACATAAAACATCCAGCTACACTTTACAAGTAAATAAGACCTCTACAGTCTACCACCATACGTTTCTATGCAGGAACCATTTTAATCTATTCAAGTAACTATACTACTGTTATTACTAGTATAACTTTCGTATCACTCATTGTATTTTTATCGTTTCTTACTTTACTCTCAAAGGATTTGGAAGGTCCAGAATTTAACATTCACACAAGTTATGTTGAATTCGGATTAAAGCTTGAAACATTATTTCTTGATATTGCCCAATTCTGATATCGACAATTTGATTTATCGTCAATGGTCTGTGTGGTACAGCATAGTAGCTTGTACCAGTGCGAGCGTTGCAGCCTCCTTTACCGAAGGTCACAGGTTTGATTCCCAGCGCAGGCATATGCTGGGTTTAAACTGCCTCCGTAAAAGCAATTGTTTCTACAAATTGTGATCCTACAAAGGTTCAGTTTCAATATGCGTCGGACAAAGATAGCAAAATACAACTATCGTAGGCTACTACAAGAAACATCCTCTTTTCAAGTGACCCAGGAAAACCATCAGCGTTTGTACAAAGGCAATGCATACCAAGAGTGTCAAAGGAACAAACACAGTTTAGTAGAACTCTTATTTATATGCAAATGAAATGTCGCCTCCATAAAATATCCACCTACATGTTTTCTAGGATCAAATTATACAGGGTGTTTCATAACTGACCACTCCTCCTCGATCAACTTGCGGCTGAAAGATTTCAAAAGCACTGTAACACATGGTATTAGGTTATCCCAAAGTTTTTGTCGTGATCAGGAGTTGGTTGCTTTGGATAGTGCCTCAAAATACAAAGCAAACAAAACCCTGGTTAATTGTCTTATGCTTTGTTCCTGATTGACACCTAACAGCAAGCGCATGCGACCTGTTTGCTGAGATTTAGCACTTCTCTGACTCAATAGTTTTACTCAATTCAACAGATTGGAATTGATGTATAAGAAATGAGGGTTTGCATCTTTTCTAGTAATTTTGTCACATTATCAATCACGTTTTCTTACGTTATTTTCTTGAAGTAATACAACAGTACATAGCTTGTCTATGCATTTATGTGTCTAAAATATTACCTTACGTATTGTCACATTTACTGTGTTTGTAAGGTTCATGTCAAAAGCTGAATTTTATACATACAAAATGGAAGTTTGTGGTTTTTTTAGCGTAAATCAATTTGTCACGTATTTTGTTCTTTTGTAAATGGCACTAATACGAGTGTTTTAATCGCACATATCCTCCAACTGTCAGTTTTCGTGTTACTCAACTTCAAAACAAAATAGAAGAAGAACTCCAAATGAGGTTCTAGCTTCCAGACTCAATAAGGGAACTCATTTATCTCAACCAAATCCCGATTAGTAAAGTTTGTCTCTCAATGGATACATTCACGGACTCTAACTTGATTTACAACCCAAGTTTTACTGGAGTTTACTAAGAACATCAGTACCTCAAACTAAGCTTTTGTTACAACGTTTTCGTATGAGAAACTTATATTTTCAAAAGCTACATCGTGAGTACGAGATATGGAAACGTCTTTATAAATTCTTGACGGTACAAGGTGGAAGAAATAGAAGAAGTTCGGGATGAAAATGATCATGCAGACGTTTATCGTCGTTAGTTAACAAGACCACGACGTTTCGGGGCCCGCAATCTGATCCCTTCTTCGTGAGAAGAAACATGAAACATAACACTAGGTATTAGAAAACAAACTAACCTGAAATGAGCACAAGCTGACCAGTCAAAAACAAATGTTATAAATCTTTTGCCAAATATAACTGTGTTGACCTTAAATGTTAAATGCATTTGCCTTATCTACGTTGAACGTTGGCAAGTGCCAGTTGACGTGCCAGTAGAATCTACTGTCATTTTGTTACTGGCGCAGTGACTTGTGAAAGGCTGTACAACTCCCTAATTATGTTTCAACGAACTAGTCAAACTTATCCAGTGTATTCAACCTTTAACCACTAACTTTGACTTTGTGCACAAACTGCACTTTTATCAGCCGAGTGCTCAGTTTACAAAGTTTTAACGAGTTGCACTTAATTGTGTTGGTTTTATGAACGAGATAAAGTACACAATGTTGCACTTATTGCTCAAACTAACCGTTGCTTATCCCAGACAACCTGTCTTACCTTACAATAATTGAACTAGTTAACAAAACTAAAGTAGATGTTTATTCACTACTGGAAACCAATGCTGTATTGACAATAGTGAGGAGAAACTCGAGTTGTTTTCTAGGTACTGGGATGATAAAATAACAAACTCAGAAATCACTGGACAATTATTTGATTACTTTGGTTATTCATTGGTAGAGCACATAGTTTGTCGTACCAACTTCAACTGGCATGCCACTAACATGCAACGTGAAAGTACACTTATCTAACCGACCAGTGTCCTGGGAGCACAACGCATCGTGTTCACTTAATGCAAAAAGGTAGAACAACAAACGTGTTATTGTTTCCTGTAACTGGGTTCTGGTGTTTGTAAATTCGTCATAAAACAACATTTGAAAACAAATCTTTTGTTTTCATTATAAAAGATCAGTGGGTTCTTAATTTTTATTTTGTCACTTATATCACATGTCATAGTCACTGCATGCATGAAATAGATTTAACAATTGTTGAAAACAAGAAAGTATTTTGACTGAAATGTTGTACAAAAGGCTTCAAATATGCAAATTACGGCATGAATGACTAGAGTTTCATGAACGGCGGAATTCAAGGACACCGCTTAAATTTCCACTTTTACTTTAAAGTTCTAAGTAACCTTTTCAAGCCTGCTGAATGGCAGCAGCATTGTCTTGTGTAAATTAAGATATACACACAAATAGGTTGATACCAATACAATTGTACATTTCAAACTGCTCACATGACTATACTTTCTAATGTTGACATCACTAACTCAATTTGGTAACCACTAAATAACCTTTTCCCAGAATCTAACGGGGTTTTTGTCATAACTCTAAACATTGGCCAACAGCGAACACGCTAGAGTTTATTACAACTCGTTGTTGTTCCGTATTCAGTTTACTTTAAGTAAATTTAAAAGTGCAACTAATACTGTATCAGGCCTGCCAGAGAATTAAAAGTGGACATAGTCTTCGATCATTGCTGACGTCTTCAACATCATAAGTCAGATAACATTTAACCGACAATATATAACGAAAAGAAATTAATTCTCAGTTCATTATTGATTAGTTCATTAATTATCTATGAAACGTCGTGTATAGTACCGCAATAATATTTAACCTTTGACATTGTGCCATCAACAAACTTCAAACAAAGTATCTTTTCTAAGAAGGATATCATCACAATTATTAACAATTAGCTTCTTAAGTAGGCATATATTAAGTCTATATTCCATCAGTGGAACTACAAACTACCAAAAACCAAATTCAACAGTCTTTTCCAAGTATAAGTAAGTTACTAAGCGAAAGAGAATCACAAAACAGGGATACTTTCTATGTATTAGTAGTTAGAACACACAGCACCCTTTATAATATTTTGGTTTTATATTTCAGTACTTGTAAGGCTGCTAGGAAAATGGACAAGGTCCGAAACCGGTCGCAGCAAAATGCAACCAAAATATTATAAAGGGTGCTATGTTTTTTCTAACACTATTATATATATATAAGTAAGTTGTATCAGAATGTATTACCTGGGCATTTTGAGTTGTTGATGCTAAACGTGTATATTTAAATCACAAAGTCTACTACTGTTCATGGCTGTACATTAGTTATGTTGTCTAAGGACTTCATCCACTGTTATCCTAATCACTAACAGCTGTTACTCGTGTAAACAGTAGATAAGAGATGTTTGATTCTCAGTTATCAATCACTGTGTGTCAAGACATCTCATTCAGTGAAAGCACTCAAAACCAACTCTCTCTGCTACACAAATACATTTGAGCTGTATACGGTATAATATATAGTGGCTTAAAACGTGGTTCTCAACAACTAATTTAACATATTCAGATAAACTGGCCTAATTTTTATACACCCTTAAGTGTGTATCTTCGTGTACAGCTCAGTGAGAGTGTTTGGACTCCGTTAAGGAGTCACGGGTTCGATTCTCGACGCAGGCGAATGAGGTTGAACACCCTTTTCATCAGAGTGGGTGTATGTAATGACTTGAGTTGTTTAGTGTAACCGATTTTGAGAAACGCTTCAAAATAATGGCATTTTTATTTATTTACAATTCCTCCATAGCTATAAATGAATTCACTTTATATCCTAACGCATCACTTTCAAAAGGAAAAGTCCCTTGTTTTACATCGATTTCATACATGCTTTCACTTCATACTTGTTATATTTATTTTGAAGTGTATTTGATAAAGATTTTAAAGTTTTGTTGAAACATCGAATGTTGTTGAACAAAGCAAATGCTAGACAATGCAATTAGGCTCAGTAGAGGCCTGATAGCTACTGGCCTCCGGGTGTCCATTGAGCTGTATATGCCTTGGACTATTGACAGCACTCAGTGTAATGACATGCTAACTTTCCTTTGATACGGATCCTACGTAATCCTTTGATACGGATTTCAGTGTAAGATGCAGGGATGGATAAAATTGTGTACAATCTGGTTTAAATGCTTCACGCTAGTAAAGTTGCTCCATTCAAACAGACTAATGTAGATGCAATGTGTCACACCAAGATATTTAAGATAATTGCCACTATTGTCTACAGTTGTGGTACTTGTTAATTTTGTCAATTGCAAAATCAGTTGCAAAACTTTAATTAAACCACACAATTATTGATAAACAATTTAAACTTGCAATTAATAAACTGTAGTTTAACTGTCTGATCAGCTAATAGATTGAAACTCATAGTTTACAGCATCCTTTTACCAGTTAAGCAATCAGTTTCAATCAAAGTCAGCAAGGTTTTCAAGCCTGTTCAATATTGCAATAACAGTGTCAAATGGAACTCATAATTATGTATTTGTTCCACTTAGTATTAATTATCCACTTTGTTCCAATTAGTAATAATTCGGGAAACATCACGACTGAGTACAGCTTGGTGAATCAAGTTTAATGAATTACCACGTATTGTATCGGTAATAATTTATCATGGTAGATTTAAAGGTTAGTTGATATCATTTGCATTTGAAGATATTCATTCCTCAATTTACTAATATCTCTTGAATTGGTCACTAACATATATCAATTTTCTTCCAAGAAGAATATTTTAAATCAACTAAATGTTGTAAAATTATTAAGTACTATGTTCATTAAAGCTACATTTTAATTGGTTTTCCTGAAATGCTGAGCATTTCTCAATAGATGGATTGAATTGAATGTAAAGATCACCTGTATTAAATCCTTTACTGTCAAATCGTGCATACATATCAAATATATCTAAAGCTTGTATGTTCATTTAATTCACCATTTCTTTGTATCGTGAATTTAAAATGGTGGACAAAAGGTCTTTAAATACCTCAGTACAAAGGTATGACAAGAACAGCTGCTTTATTAATTAATCAATGGTTTTACTTAGCTCAATACTACTAAAAGTTCATACGACAAGACAAATACGACAAGAAACCCACCGAATCGGGCTCGATAAGAGTTTAAAGTTGAAACAAATGAGACTTTACAAAGCTCTCAGTTTGCTACCATTCACACAACACAAATCCCTGACAGTGGTGGTGGTGGTGGTGGTGGTGGTGGTGGGTTGAACTGAAGTAGGATTGTGTTTCAGTTGGATGCACGAAGCAGCTTTGTATCATGCTAATGACTCACATTGATACAACAGATACATGGCTAACCATTGTACCAGTTCCTCATCATCTGTTACACACAGGATTGTGTTTCAGTTGGATACACGAAGCAGCTTTGTATCATGCTAATGACTCACATTGATACAACAGATACATGGCTAACCATTGTACCAGTTCCTCATCATCTGTTACACACAGGATTGTGTTTCAGTTGGCTGCACGAAGCAGCTTTGTATCATGCTAATGACTCACATTGATACAACAGATACATGGCTAACCATTGTACCAGTTCCTCATCATCTGTTGATTAATTATTTATGAACATTTGATCATTGATAATAACATATTGAAATTGCTTTACCATCTGTCATTGATAATGGACTCACTGATGCCAAACAGATGCTAACCATTGCACCAGTTCCTCATCATCTGTTACACACAGGATTGTGTTCACAGTTACGTTTTACACAACATGAACGTGTTATTTCTGTTTAATACTTATTTACGAGTATGTTTGTATATAACCTGTGCTAAATGGATTACTTTATACAATTCACTATGATACATGCTATTATAGGCCGGGTAGAGCGGCCGAAGCTATAACCCTGAGTATCGCTTTTAACATGGAGTACCGCTTACAAACTGCAATAATCGAGCACATGGCTAATACTGTACCCTCAACTAATACACTTTTGCACAGTTCAAATTATGTAACACTTTGAAGATTTAACATATGCTGGATGTTTGAAGGCGGCAAGTTTACTACTGCAGGCGAGGCTTACGAGTATCACATATGAGAAGGTCTGCAGAACGTATTGTATATGAATGTTACACTTGGGACTTGTACGTCTTGTGAAGCGGCAACATCTTCTCACAAGGGAATGTGCAAGTGTTTCATTCTGTATGAGTCTCTTGCCTCCCTTACTTACAAGATTAAAGTGCACAGTACTACGATGCAGTGTGACCGATGACTGTGGTCTACAGGCGTGTGTTTACGAGTATCACATATGAGAAGGTCTGCAGAACGTATTGTATATGAATGTTACACTTGGGACTTGTACGTCTTGTGAAGCGGCAACATCTTCTCACAAGGGAATGTGCAAGTGTTTCATTCTGTATGAGTCTCTTGCCTCCCTTACTTACAAGATTAAAGTGCACAGTACTACGATGCAGTGTGACCGATGACTGTGGTCTACAGGCGTGTGTTTACGAGTGGCTAGAAACGCGTCATCTTTGAACGAGTGTCTTTTAAGAGCTAAGAACTTTAAATCCAACCTACGCCGTTTTCATGTGATAAATTTCTGTATAGTTTTGAATTTTTACATGATTATACTTTTACATGGCTCACAATATTTTAGGGTTCACAATAGAGTTGACATTACGACATAAAGGACTCCTCAACATGCCACACAGAAAACTTAACTAGTGTAAGACGGCCCCTTCTCTCTATTGGCTGTCATAACTAGGATTTTTCGGTTTTTGTATTACAGTTGGTCAGTCTGATAACCACCTGTGATTGGTCGTTCGCTGCACTCAGCCAGTCAGTCAATTGGTGAACAGCTCTCAGGGACGTGGTTAGTTTCTCTAACTCCCCTTGTTCATTTCCCTAACTGTGTGGCCACGTTTTATTGTTTTCAAAACTGTTTTTTAGGTATTTTTTTGCAGAAGAAAAACAAACACACATATTATTTAGATGTTTTAACTGGCCAGGTTACGTCAAACACTGAAGCCTAGATCATTTTCAATATTTTGTTTGTAATATTTTAGGTTACTTCTTTAGCTGAATAAGATTGTTGATACTGAAATGTTCGTTTTATTCACTAACAATAGGAAAAATTGTAATAACCTTTAAAATTTCCACATATCTCTGTCACCATTCATACAACACTTCCACTTCTCAAGCACCTAATGTACAAAACAACATGATTACTAAACTACGACATATGGAACCCCCCAGAGTAAGCGGTTTCAAGTGTACATACATATTAACACTGTGAGCTCCATATGATACCATGTACCTAGCAACAAATACGTAGGGGTTGAAGTATTTAGCTGCTCGTTGTATTGAGGCATTGGGAAACATGTAGGCATGTAGGCCCAATTATTATTATTGTATAGTTTTGTAAGATACTTATTTGATGAAGAAATTTTATCTAATACAAAAGCATAAAAGGGCTGTACCATTCTGGCATCTTCACAAAGGTCTGCATCTAAATAATATATGCAAGAATACATAAAGAAACTACATTTAAGTTTTCTTAGAATATATAGGCAAACTTTATCCAAGTATAAAAACAATATCTTAACAAATGTTCTTTCCCAAACTGTATTCTTTTTTTCTAAGACTTCTAGCTTTTTCAGGATAGCCAAACTACATTCAAAAGCCCTTTAATGGAAGAACACTGGTTCATTAACTGATCAGTGAACTTTGTATTGACATTGAAGCATTGAAAACGTCGAGCTAAGGAGTTTGAAAACACCATCAAAAGAAAACTTTCCTCTTGAAGTGAACACATCTTGTAGTCAAAGCAAAACTACTTTGAAACTGACGTCTTTATCTCGGATGAGCTGATTTCAATATAAATATTTGAACCAAGCAAATATTCTTGAACAATAGTTTTTTCTCCAACAATAAGATTTGAAAATGCTAACATCAAAGCTATATTATTGGAGAGTTCACTTGTTCTTTGCCATGACTGTTGTTTGTTAAAAAAATCCTCATTTCTTTTATGAATGATTTTAAAGCATGTTCAGTTTGGCTGTCGATTTGTTGTAGTTAGTAATATTATCCTTAAAACTTTATTTAACGCGATATTAAATTAAGATTTACTTTGTTAAGTAATTTGCTTTTTGAGCCGACGAAAAAATTGTTACTTTTTTAAACTGTATTTCTGCTTTTTCAAAGACTGAAAATGAACATTTTAATAAAACTTTGACTACTTTTAAAAATGTCAAAATGTGTTGGAACCAAAACGTGGCAAATTGCCAAACAAATGTTCACTAAAAAACTGGATACACGATACCTAAAAACTATTACTCAACCAACTGCCACATTAAAATTTATAAATTTATATTTAAATTATTTCGTGGCTTAATTAATGGCCAGAAAAAATCATATTGACACTTGAAACCCCACAAAGAAGATCACAATTTTGTAGCACTAAAGACCTGATATTTTTTGCCTCGAGTATAAAAGCTGCAAAATGTTCTTGAAGCAGAATGAAATGTTTACATAATGACTCAGCGGTTACAGCAGACTCATTATAACTCAGCCCTCGGCATTGCTGGTTAACATTGTTCCTACATTGCATTCGTTCAACACATCTCACCTTCCTAACACCAGTTCACCAGTTGATGGTGTAATATGCTACTCATTTATTCAATAACATTAGTTTACTAAACCAAAACCTTTTCTAGTAGATAAACTAGACAACCTGAGTTTAAAATGTCGGCTCTGAGCAGTTTTATTTGTCATTTACACTCAATGCAATGCAGTTTATATGAATGACATTAACGGACGGCGCCGACGGTGAAAGTGGTGCACGACTGTACTGCGGGCTTAGTCCGGGAGAAATTGCAGGCGCTACTATTTCAGTCCGGCTCAATACTTTGTTTCTCCTTTGGTTTGTGTCATATAACTAATTTAGTTATTTCATGGTTTACAGTCGGATGGACCTTTTATTGTTAGTGAAGCTCTTTTCTTCAGACATTGTAATGATTTTTTTACTTTAAATATTCTCATGGGTAATTTTGCATCGGCCAGAGGCGATATATTTTAGAGCAGAGTATGTGTGTAGTCGGAAGCAAAAAGCCCACCAGGACTTCGTGAATGGAAATAAAACAATAAAAACAATACAACTATTTTCAATAAAAAATTAAAGTATACAGAACGACCTTGAAATGTCTAAGAACATTTTCTGATATTGTTCCTGAGGTGAAAACCTTGACTTTATAACTCCCACAACCCTTTGCTTTTTCTGCTCTCGGGTAAAATGTACAGCAATCGTTTTTCGGCGATTATTTTTATGAAAATCAGTTATACCTATGAAATTGAAATTATTATACACTTTGCATAATATCTCAATAAAGTCAACGCGTAACCATCAAAAAATTACATGCTAGGAAACCAAAATGATACTTACTTAAACATATACTTAAAAGAATATTCCCTCTTTCACGATGGCTTTTCAGCAATAAAAGCTAATCTACTAAAAGACAACATCTATAAAAAATCTTTTAATCATGGAAAATACAATTTTTTGTCAGTAAATAAGAGTTGCATCTTACATTTTATTTTTAAAAAACTCACTCTGCGTTGTATGCAAACTGGTTATGAATTCTTTGTTAAAAGTGAGTTTACTCAGTTTGAAAATTAATTATTGATTGGGATGACTCGGTGACTTACAAAGCTCAACCAATCTCCGAGGGCTTAGGGCCGGGATCAGTGGATTTATTGGGAGCAACTTCTGTCCCGGCGCGACCCAATTTGTGTAAAACAAACAAACATCATGTCGAACCCGGCTCACTCACTGAGACACCCTCCCAAGGCGTTCAAAGATACGGCAGGGTTTCATAGACGACGTCTATTGCACATGAAGTCTTTCAACGTGATTACTTTACACCAAAGTGTTTTTAAAGGAGCCGTTTTTCTCAAACGTGGGATTTAAGTTAAAAAACTGTGTTCAATTTAACTTAGTTTAAAGGGACATTGCATTGTACTAAACATGTGTTCTAAATCAGCCAGACCACGATGGTGGCGAAAAGTCCTTTTTCCCAAGTTGTGCATCCAGCAGAAAGTCTATCTTGGTTTGGCGAATGGATATTTTCCAAAATGTGTAAACATGTTGGTTATGTCGTCATAAATGATACCAAGTTGAAATCGTCACTTTCGGTAGCCAGATTTTCCCGGTTTGCGATAGAAATGAATACAGTAGCTCTATGTTTAATTTCAATAAAAAGTTACTAATAAGTACGGGTGTTACATATTATTGCCACTGCTTCTGAACCTTTTACTGGTCTTGAAACTTTGCACTGTGTAAGATATTTTATTGTTAGGGTTGTAGGCCAAAAAGGCTTGATTATTAAAAGTTTGTAAATGTAAAAGTTTGTCTTGTTGGACGAGGTGAAGTTAGAACTACAAAGTCCTCTCTACTACTCAAACTCCACAATGTGAAAATGTAAAATTATTGTTCAGCAGTTTTAACCCTGTAAATCACTAAATCACTATTTGAGATGCCGACCACTCTCACGAGGGTATTTTAAGGCAAATATGTGGTGAAGGATGAGTGTGATGAGTGGTAGTAATGAGTTATGAGGTGTAGTCTTGTTACAAACTAAGGCCGACTCTTCCTTGGGGGTCATTAATTAATAGCCCAAAGACCAATGGAAATACAAGGACCAACGGCTTAACGTGACTTCCGAACCACGCAGGTGATGGTCTGATATGTCTAAACGATGGTGGGAGTTGATGGGTCAGATGATCACTGAGACTATCTGAGCCGCTTTAGACCTATATCATCCTCAAAACCTGACCTCCATGAAGCTGGATTACAGGACCACGCCACGAGTCCCAGTCAATCGGTTTCATGCTCAACCCAAAACAGTTGAACTTGGGCACAGTTTTAGATGTTTTGAGTAATAGTATTTAATTAGTAGTCTACTAATTGGTCGATAATAACTTAAAGCAAAGTAAAATGTGGGTAGACCAGCTAAACAGTTACATTTAAAAGGTTGATCAGTTCGAAGACCTAAAAATGTTGTAAAGACTCGGTAAATTGCTGAGATAAGTCAATTTATTTAATCATTCAAAGACATCATTGACATTAAACACTCAAAATATTGAAATTTTAATATTTTAACAGCTGAAACTAAACTAACTAAGAGATTTAACGACTGCATCATAAACCCACGTCACTTACAGCTGACCGCATTCAAGTAAAACTGCGGGCCAATCTACATTTGAACGGTAAAGTTGTCCAAACTTCCTGTCCTCTTCAATGGGAACGGTGACAAAGGGGTAATTTGCTTGATTTATCCGAGTTTCCTAATAAAGCCGACAGAGGGAGCTCCGCTGCGGACAATAGAGTAATTAACCAGCTGATGTTGTCCTGCAGTGTTGCATTAGAGCGAAACTCAGCTCAGGTGCATTACGTAGAACCAACTGATCTCATAATCGTTCTTGTACAGGTTATTACAAATGATGTTCCTGATTTTGGTTATAAATATTAATGGGAAAATTGTTTCATTTTAATTATCACCATTTTAATTTGTACCACTCTTATTGGCAAAAGAAAACTCATCAAGTTTTTATTTGTAAACTGGTTTGGGTGTGTTTGTAGTGATGTCGATCAGATGTCACGTTGAGCTTTGTTGTAATGGATTGTGAAGTAATTGAAGACAGTAACTGGTTTTGCTGTGTGATGGATTTCACTGAATTTACAGTAATGCTTGCTGTGTGAAACATTAACTAATTTTCATTATTGTGCAACCAATTTTTATAAACATGTTTAATGAAGATCCTCCTAGTAACCAATCTGACCACAAGTAGTAATTAAATTTGAAAACGAATTGCCGTATTTGTAAAAAAATGTTACTAAATCTCATCGTTTGTGCTTGAGACATGAATCGGGCGCGGAGGCCCGAATGATGACGTACTCTAGAACTGGCCACCAATATCTTCGGATAACTCCCCATTATTTTTTTCTTGTGGGGATACATCAAAAATAAGACTGTGTACACACCAGTATTACCAAAACAAACGACCTGAGATCAAACCTGAGGCAAACCTGAGATCCAGCAATGGATTACCAATGCCATCGAAACAATGGATCAAGATACTCTTATCAACTTATGGCAAGAGCTTGATTACAGGATTAAAATCTGTTGTAGCACAAGGGATACCCGTATCAAAAATTATAGCAATATATATGATGAAACCTTTTGAGTTTTTCTTAAAATGTAACCATTTTGATTCTTTGTATAAAATATAAAACTACATTTTATATACACTAGAAATAGTGAACATCATTTGTAATAACCCTGTATTACTGTTGCATTGTTGTTATTGTGTATAGTGAACGTTAGGAATTGATTGTAGAAGTCAGTTAAAAGGTAAATGTAAAGTTTGCCTTGGTGTGACGAGGTGAAGTTAGGACTACAAAGTTCACTCTACCACTCAACCTCAACGTATACCTAACGTTACTGTAAAGTCACTAAACGAATTGTTAGAACAAAAAGTTACGAGCTGTTAAGAGTATTTAAATAATTGCTTACATTAATAAAAGTGCGCATCAACAAAATGCGTTGACTTCGTGTTTAAAATGTGTTAAAGTCAAAGTTAAAGTCGTTTATAGGCAAAATTAACAAACATTTGCATTAGCCAGGTCAAAGAAAAGTTACATACTCAAGAGTCACATCATTAACAATATGAACTAAGTCAAAACTAGCACTTATGTACAATACGAGACTCGCCAGTAAATTCATGGACGCTGTAGTAGTATTATTGGCTAACTGTTTACCCTGAACTCATCCTTTAGTTGTCTGTGTACATTTGTTATGAGTTTACAACTAATACAAATCCCACTGCTCAAAGAAAAATAAAATAATTTTTAGTTAATGAAATAAGTAGTTTGACAACCAAGGTTTAATATTTCATGATCGAAATTTGTAATCTATAAATTAAAAATAGAAGTATTTATAAAAACAAATCTAATGACCTCAACAGTTACATTACATTTGTGTCAGAAAAATCTATTTCAACTTGAACTATCCGTAACATTAACAATGTTCAAGTATATTTGATGATAATCGTTAATTTGAAAACGCACCGTTTCTTAGTTCCTTGTATGTAATGTTTAGGTCAATTTTCACCTGAAGTCGGGTTCTGGAATCTATTAGAAAAAACCGACGTAATCTTTTAGTTAACTATCGATAGAAATCGTCCTCAATAATAGTTCAGAACTTTTGCACTTAAAGTTGATTTTGACCTTACGACATTATTACTTTCTCGAACACTTGTATACAAACTGTGTGTTTGTGTTGGTGATATTAAAAGTGACGGTTGGCGTTGGATCACATGTCAAAACATCGGCTCGTACATTCAAAACACGAAGCGCAATAACAAACCCGGCTCAACCATTCCACGTTCAATCCCCACTTGCGTGTTTTACAGCGTAACTGCTGACACAGAATCTCGATTGGCTTTGTCATTGAACATTGTAGAATATTTAGAACCTCAACTGAATGCTGAAGGTGTTCACTTTTCACGCAGGACGCCATGCTTGGTTTTACGCGCCAGTATATTTTATAAACGGCTCAAATTTAAAGTTATGATTAAAAATTATGAAAAAACACGGTTAAAAATACTTACTTAAAAAATAAACAAAAGTTGACTTTCAAAAGCGTTTATGGAATATATTCACCTTTAATTAAAGACTTCAAAACTAAAAACAGAATATTAGCTAGTTCCTGTTTCTAAATATTCTAGGCGTTGTTTCTAAACTACAGGGCCATTAAAAAACGTCCTAAATGTCCTACTTTCAATCCTCTGCAACTTTTACAATATATGTAAGTAAATGCTTTATGAATAATTTATATATGGTTGAACGAAGAAATTCCAAAGTTTTGTAACATACGTTGAGAGTCATTTAAGGTGTTAATTATCAACAAAATGGCTGTCCTTCAACACAAGACATTTTGCGCTCTTGAATTTTTACAAATCCAGTCAGTTTAGTTCAAATATGGTTCCGTCGTATAGGTTTGCGATCTCGTCGTGACTTTTTCTTGTAGGAATAAGTTAAAGAGGAAGTTTACGTATCCCGTGCCAAAAAATCTAGTTGACCTGCGGAACCGTATCAGAGTTGCAGTCATTTCCATAAATCAATATTTACTTAATGACGTGTGGGAAAGGTTCGACTATCGGCTAGATGTTTACTAGGAGGAATCGCATCTTATAAACGTTGATGTTACCAGTAGACAGTAGTGCCAGGAAGTAAGTTATTGTTATAATAAGTATACTAATAAAGACAAATTTTGAAAACTGCTCGTTTACTAGTATTTAGTTTATGTATATCTAAGTAATAATTAATGAAGCAGAGCTGTTTGAAAGTAAGACATTTTTTAATAACCCTGTAGATTTGTTACTTTTCTCAAACAGTTATTGGTGTTAACAAATTCAGTCAATGTTTGCTTGTTATCTAATTTTGTTTACTATTCACTAGTTTTATGTTGAATTGTAATCGAGCGTTATTGTTACATGTTAGTCGTTATTGTTACTTAACATACTTAGCTTGTTATTGTTTAAGCTTCAAGTTGCCAGCTTGTTATTCAAAGTTAAGGAGAGGTTTCGTAGTTTTGAGCTAACCGAAGCATTATTTTTGTCTACAGCATACCTAGCTTCCTAACCTGAAAGCTGGCCTCAAACCTAAACAACCTATCCTAACCTAACCTAGCCTAGCCTAAGCCTAACCCCTAACCTAAGCCTAGCCTGGCTAACCTAACCTGGCACCTAGCCTAGCCCTAACTTAACCTAACCTGTCCCTAGCCCTGTCACAACCTAGCCTAGCCTAGCCTTCCAGCCTGGCTGGCAGCCTGGCCCAGCCTGGCCTAACCTACCCTAGCCTAACCTAACCTAAACTGTGTTAACAATGGAGACAAGTTGCTCACGCACCTCAATTGACCTCCGCAGTGTTTTCTCATTACAAGGAAGAACTTTCTTTTGGCACTGGGTAATCCAGAGTTACTGTGATGAATGTGCCCAGTGCTACGTTGGTAAGCTTACTTACTTCTCCAAGCTTCTATCCATTTCATATTCAACAAACAGAGGTATCTTTCATTACGTGAGTTGTCCACCATAGAACATCTTTTGTCGAGTAACAGTTGTTTTATTAACAATTCACAACATCTAACTCATAAAAATTAATGTTGATCTTTGTTTTCTTCAAAATAATCACTCACTATTTGGTTGGTCTAGTACGGGTTTTAAGCATATTGTGGAAACTTTCCTTAAAATGTATCCAAACTTAACCTAAGACTAACCTGAAACAAGGTAATAAATACCTTGTTTTTTTACATTACGAATAAATTTTTATTATATTGAGCGATTGAGTCAAATTGATAACTTATGATGAATTTGTTCAAAAACACAGAAAGCTTCAACAAATTCACTCAGGGTCAGCCTTACTACCGATTATACTGTAATAACTGATAAATGTACAAAATAAAAAATAAAGTAAGTTTGTCTTGTAACGACGAATTAGGACTACAAGATCCTTCTACCACCTCGATAGTTAGCTTATAAGTGAAGCATACAACAAATAGTGCTTTAAGTTTTACAAATTTAAAGCACTGCAAAGAGAGGTCTACGTATGAAACGATCACCACTGCAAAAGCCTTTGACCTTCTAAAGGCTCTCCCTGCTTAGGACGTGTCATAAACAAACGGTGTAGTATTTTCACCAACAGTCTTTGAACTCCACGCAAACTTTTCTCCAAAGTACTATGGAACAAAATTTTTAAATAAAAATTCCATAATCCATAAATTAAATGTAAAAATGGTGAGGCATTTAAACACCAAGGTATTTTCTTTAAACTAAATCACCCACTATAAACTTAAATAAAATATAAACAGATTTTCAATTTTCTACTTGTTCAGTTCATGATTTCGTGCAGATATGACCACTATGTACGTTTAAGGACTCACTATTTCAATTATATCTTTTTAAGCATGCTATTAAT
Source organism: Matsumurasca onukii (assembly GCA_018831715.1). Lineage (NCBI taxonomy): Eukaryota > Metazoa > Arthropoda > Insecta > Hemiptera > Cicadellidae > Matsumurasca > Matsumurasca onukii. The sequence continues at coordinate 4,315,384 of CM032067.1, forward strand.
CTTTATTCATCAAACACCAATAAAAGTACTCTTCTTGTAAATATATCCTAATTTTAAAGCGGTAAAATAAAATGTGTTTTAATTCACTAGTAGTTTGCGACAATGGAAGCTACTGTCATGCGGTGAGTTGTTTTGCGCAGGGCACGCTCAAATGTTTATTTTTATATATTATACATAGATTCCCATAACCAACAAGTCAATATTTACTATTTTCACTGTACGCTACATTTACAAATACGAGAATATAGAATTGTTTATAGAATAACAGAAATTTTACTGCTGAAAATAAATGAATTGATACAGTGACAGCGGATCCGTGGCGGATTGGTATCGCGCGCGACTCGGAGCTCTCACTCCGGTGGCGCGGGACACAATCCCAGTCACTACTTACAATTTGTAATGTGACTATACGGTGACTTACTAGGTAAAGGTCGAGGTTGAATGGTAGAGAGGACTTTGTAGTCCTAACTTCGCCTCGTTAAACAAGACAAACTTAACCTTTTACCAATCGTACTTACTCGCGTCAGCATGGCTTGAAACCAATACGAAAATAAAACTTAAAACATCCTAATTACAAACCCACGAGTAAAGAATATTTCAAACTAGTTAATAATAAAATATGTTTCTGCTTGTTGTTGAATTGTTTTGTTTTCAAAGGTTCTTCTTTAGTTTTCTTAAGTAATTTGAAAAGTATTTATGAGATATTTTGTTTATTGTACTATTTATTATCACTTTTGCTGACAAGATCAAACATCACCTGACTGACACAACAATAACTCAATATTGAATTAATAACAACAGCTGACGAGCACAACAATGCCCCACTACCACCCCCAGCACCCCAGACTCAGCAGCGCGACTACGCTCAGTGCGGCGCTGACGCTCGCCGTGTGCGCATGGACCTGGACGCCGTGCTGCCGGACGTCGGTGAGTTCGGCGCGTATCAGCAGCTGCTGCTGTACCTCGTGCTGCTGCCATGTGTGCTGCCATGTGGCTTCCACGCGTACAATCAGCTGTTTATGGCAGCCAAACCGCCGCATTGGTGTCGCGTCCCCGAGCTCGACCACTTGGACCCTTACCTCGCCCGCAACCTTAGGTGCGTCTTGGTGTTGTAGTTTTGTTAAACATATGTAACTACGTCACGTAAGTCATGTAGCTTTTCATTGGGTGAAAATGCAGAATTTAGAATTTTGTGTAACCCGTTTGGAATGTTTAAGAACAAATCTAAACTACGTTCATTAGGTCAGGGGTAAGTAAATGCTATTCACCTATTAGAAAAATAAGATGCTTCTTTAACTTGAGTCAGACGGTAAAAATATTTTAAAAAAGGTAAGGTTTGTCTTGTTTAACGAGGCGAAGTTAGGACTCTCTACCACTCAACCTCGACCTTTAACTAGCGTCACCGTATAGTCACATTACAAATTGTAAGTGGTGACTGCGGGGATCGAGCCCGCGCCACCGGAGTGATGAGCTCCGGAGTCGCGCGCGATACCAATCCGCCACGAATCCGCTAATATTACACCCTTTTATAACAATAACGTGTGTTCTTACTTTGAACCATCATCTTAAACTCATACATGTGTTTTATCCTGCATTAATTTAAACTAAACTTTAAACTAGATTGTTTGAATTTGTGGTCTTATTTAAATAGTCTGATATGCTTATATTTTTCACTTTGAAAGCATTTTTGTACTTTACCACATAAATTTTTAGTTTTTTAAGACATGTTTTGCCTTAGCATCATCAGTATAAATAACTTAATAACTTATACTGATGATGCTAGGCGAAACATGTCTTAAAAACTAAAGATTTATGTGGTAAAAGCTAAAACACTATTCACACCAGTTAATGGAAAACATCAAGAATACTTATATTTCAGTACAAAGAGAGTTTAATGTAAAGTACACAGGTTCCTTTCTTTAAAATATTCTTTTTTTTTTTATTCAAAAATGCTTATTCGAACAGTTTCACCAATTAACTCAGGAGAGAATTTAAATATATCTCTTGAAATATATTGCAATTATTGCTATGGAACTAGCCTTTTAAAGATTCGTTTCCTATTGTGTACTTGCACCCTACGCATTTAGCCCCTTCAAATAATTTATTTTCAATATATTATTTTACACTTAACTTACGTATAGAGCATACAAATTCACACTTATCAATAAAATAATAATTAAATTTTTTTAAACCCTTATTTATTTGTACTTAAATAAACCTTAATTTGTGTACTTAAGTTAGCAAAACGTCCATGCCGAGCGATCGGAAAAGGTTAAAAGATAACAATTATTTTTAAATCTGCCAATCTGTGTTTTGTTTTAACGAAAATGTCTGTTAAAGCATCATCCTGTATACGTGTTCAATAATGATGCATAGAAGCTATTTCTCACGTGTTGTTTTGTTCTGAAAGTTTGTTATTAAAACATTACATCACTAGTTATTAAAGTGCCAGGTACAGCCAAGAACGTTAAATAAGCTAGCATCAAACCACCCTTTCGAGTTGAATGTTGAACGATACTTTCAGTCTGATGAAATAATACTTAGAATTAACCAATTTTAGTTTAAACTTTTCTGACAAAAGAACCAAAGAAAAAGTGTTTTGAACTCCTCCATTTGGTAAATTGTTTATATCTAACATTTGCCGCACTATTTTACTGTCAAGTTATGTCGAGAATAAAAATAACTTTTTTTAACCGGATGATGATTTTAACGTACATCAGTCAATAGTATATTTCATCACTAGGTCCTAAAGTTGCAGGATTTAAAGTAAAGTAGGTTTAAAGTCTACGGTGTAGCCGAGGACGTTAAATGAGCGAGGATCAAAAAGACACTTTAGGGACGAGTGATGAACGATACTTTTTGTCACGATGCAAGTAGCCTAGAAGGAGTGGTTAAAATGGTTAGTTAGTTAATTTAAAAACGTTTTGTAAAATATTTTAGAGAATTATGGTGTCAAACGCTACAGTTTTTTTCCATTGTTTTGTATAAACAGCTGTTCATTTTATTTACCATTGCCAGTGTTAGGCATCGATATTAAATCGACACATCGCACTCAATCTAAAGTTAAATTACCTGCGATTTAGATTGATATTCACAGTTTAGTCGTTGTATCGACTATAAACAATAATCGAACAAATCATTCAATTTCAACTAAACTATTGGACCAGCTGATGTCCATGCCACGAAAAGATCATTTAATGATTTTTTCTCTCTAGGAAAAAGATCATCAAAACAATCCTTTATTTACCTGGGTTAAAAGTGACACTTTAGCACTGTCAATGCGTGTCTAAAGCAGCTGTTTTCGGAGCTGAATGACAAAAAATATATTTCAATTTTAAAACTGATATTTGGTTCCCTAAGATAAAAAATCTTCGGAACTAACTTTATAGCCCCAGAAAATGAAATTGCAACTTTAGCATGTCACTACATGTGGAAAAAACACGATTATATAGAACAAAGAGCAAACACTTGTTTTATGCATATACGAGTATTCCAATGTAGTACAAGGGACGCGGTATAAATGGATTTCATCGGTATTGCTTTTTAAATGAATACGGGAGATACCGTTAGCTCTTCCCGCTAAAGAGAACTGTTTTCACGTGAAATATTCAGCTTAGAACCATCGCATTTATCTTAGATCAAACGTTTTAAAGCCATGAATTAAATACTTTTAAACTGTATAGAAGTTTAACTTTATAAGAGTGTTTTAACTAGATGTTTCTTCAGTTTTGACAAAAACATCAACCAAAGCTTTACCTTTAAAATAAAGTGATGATTCGAATCTTGTTGAAGGTAAAATTAGTGTTTATGAAATGGCAAGGTTATGAACAAATCACTAAAAATCCCTATTTGAGATGCCGACCACTCTCATGAGGGGCAAATATGTGGTGAAGGATGAGTGTGATGAGTGGTAGTAATGAGTTATGAGGTGTAGTCTTGTTACAAACTAAGGCCGACTCTTCCTTAGAATGGGTCATTAGTTAATAGCCCAATGACCAAGGAAATACAAGGCTTAACGTGACTTCCGAACCACGCAGATGATGGTCTGATATGTCTAAACGATGGTGAGTTGATGCGGGTATCATCAGATGATCACTGAGACTATCTGAGCCGCTTTAGTCCTATATCATCCTCAAAACCTGACCTCCATGAAGCTGGATTACAGGACCACGCCACGAGTCCCAGTCAAAATATGTAGGATAGATGAAATAATCCAAACATTAGTAGGAAACTCTCTCCAAAATGTCTAATCTCTTTATGTGTGTGTACTTAACTGATACTTGGATTGGGACACAGCTTGAATTAAATGATAATTGCTATAACCTTAGGTTGTAATTATTCTTGGTGGGTATCTTTAACTTCTTATTTTTAATGTTTAAAACTTTGATTATTATTTCCACAATTTATATTAATACTTATTTCTCGACAATTTTCACCTCGACCCTAATACAGAGATACAATAGAAAGTAAAAACAACTGCTAAAATTTGTGGCTCAATTATTTCTACTTGCAAAACTATTGAGGTAAAAAACCTATTGGGAAGAAATGTTGAACGTATATGCATACACGAAGATAGCTAATATTTTGATCATTTCACATCGCCTCTTTCTGTGCTGTAAGAATTGGGCATACAGTTAAGACACGTGCACAAAACACAGTAGACAAACCATAACAAATTAGGCTAATGTTTATATTGCTATTACAAAACCACACCTGCTATGATGATTTCCTAAACTCTTCAAAGGTACGTGGAGAAAGAAGGGTTGATATACAGAAAACACATCTGAAATGCTGATCACATTTCGATAGCTCAATTCAAACTTCCATTTGTTCCACTTACAACAAGTGAGCGTAGAATTTCCTTTTGTGTGAGTTTACACCAGAGTGTAAAGTTTCACACTCTTAGCGTTGAAAGCACAAACCTGTTTCTATTCATTCTTTTTATTTCTTTTCATTCACTGGGACTCGTGGCGTGGTCCTGTAATCCAGCTTCATGGAGGTCAGGTTTTGAGGATTATATAGGTCTAAAGCGGCTCAGATAGTCTCAGTGATCATCTGATGATACCCGCACCAACTCCCACCATCGTTTAGACATATCAGACCATCACCTGCGTGGTTCGGAAGTCACGTTAAGCCGTTGGTCCTTGTATTTCCATTGGTCATTGGGCTATTAATTAATGACCCATTCTAAGGAAGAGTCGGCCTTAGTTTGTAACAAGACTACACTCATAACTCATTACTACCACTCTCACACTCATCCTTCACCACATATTTGCCTTAAAATACCCTCATGAGAGTGGTAGGCATCTCAAAATAGTGATTAAGTGATTTATAAGGTAAAATCTTGCAAATGTATTTAAAATGGCAACAAGTATTCTTAGGTTTATCTGTTCTTAAAGACATATAATTCCGTACTTGATCATTACACTATAATTTAAATCTTGCAGAAAATTAAAAGACAATTATTTAATAAATGAAAGTTTTCTCATTTATTGGGCTTGACTATGCAAGTGCAGCGTTGCTTGTGTTTTCTATTCAGTTGACATGCTTTCAATGAAACCAAGTGTGTGTTTTTCGATATACAGGGTGAGTTTTAAATGCCACCCACCTTAACTTTGGAAAAAGGAAACCTTAAAACCTTTAGGTAATGTTTTATTGGACCCTGAAGTTTTTTTGACATACGTATCCACCCTCCACTAAAAAGCCGAAGAGGGAGGCCCCAAACTTTTAAAACAAACCACACCCCTCCCCTTGTGGCATTTCAAAAGAAAGGGAATTTTAATAAAATTCAATAACGTAAAGAATTTTTTATCTCGAGTAATTTTTGTAATACTCATTTAAAGATCACAATATATTTTAAAACCTTTAATTTTGATTTCTTTTGAGAAGTAAAATTCTGTTGAGCAAAAGCCGCAGGACAGAGAGAGGAAACATTTGAAGATCCTTACAAAGCCGTTGATCCCAGCCTTAAGACAAGCCTCGGAGATTGCTAAGCTTCAACGATTTGTTGTTTTGAGTCTCCATTCGATTCGGAACTAAATTATTGAGGTGAATAATCTGGTTTAATATGATTTACAAAATAATGGCGTTTTGTAATGTTTAGCCGTACAGACTACGTTACAGAACAATAGCAATAACTCATGATGTTGCATTTATGTTGGTTATGCAACGCTTATGTTTTATTTCTTTTTCTATAACATAAATTAATATGATATATATTTAATTACGTGGTTCCAAGCGCAGTAAATGACGTTAAAATACTAGGAAAGAAATGGTAAAACAACTTACACTGGTATACACTGGTAATATCATTCAGGGTGTAGAATAAAAACAAACTCATAGAAAAAACTGATTTCCCTGCAGTAAAAGATCATCAAAGCATTTGTTTCTCTCTAGGGAGTTCTTACTAGACGACATTTCAGACTCGACCCCGTAACCCAATTTCAAGGTCGACAGTGAACCCCTTGATTCCGTCAAAAGTACTTTGGGCCAACCTAATTGACTGGGACTCGTGGCGTGGTCCTGTAATCCAGCTTCATGGAGGTCAGGTTTTGAGGATTATATAGGTCTAAAGCGGCTCAGATAGTCTCAGTGATCATCTGATGATACCCGCATCAACTCCCACCATCGTTTAGACATATCAGACCATCACCTGCGTGGTTAGGAAGTCACGTTAAGCCGTTGGTCCTTGTATTTCCATTGCTCATTGGGCTATTAATGAATGACCCATTCGGAAGAGTCGGCCTTAGTTTGTAACAAGACTACACCTCATACCTGATTACTACCACTCATCACACTCATCCTTCACTACATATTTGCCTTAAAATACCCTCATGAGAGTGGTCGGCATCTCAAATAGTGATTTACTTCACATGGTCCAATGCAAAATTAGGTGGGAGAGGAAGAAGCTTTTGAAACACCCTGTAGATTCCTGAACACATGCTTAGAGTTGACTGCGTGACAATACTCAGAAGTCGAAGGAAGATCGATTCCACCCACACATCCGTATACAGCGATCTGCATAACTATACTCCATGCGTGACACCATTCCTATTGTCATCTCTACATCTTCCATCTACTCTTTGTGTTGACAAACCAGTTTTAAAATGTTTCTTTGTAGATCATTATGTTAAGTGTATCAGACGACCTTTCCATTATCTAAATCACTAAATCACTATTTGAGATGCCGACCACTCTCATGAAAGTATTTTATGGCAAATATGTGGTGAAGGATGAGTGTGATGAGTGGTAGTAATGAGTTATGAGGTCTTGGTACCAACAAAGGCCGACTTTTCCTAAGAATGGGTCATTAATTAATAGCCCAATGACCATTGGAAATACAAGGACCAACGGCTTAACGTGACTTCTGAACCACTCAGGTGATGGTCTGACATGTCTAAACGATGGTGGGAGTTGATGCGGGTATCATCAGATGATCACTGAGACTATCTGAGCCGCTTTAGACCTATATCATCCTCAAAACCTGAACTCCATGAAGCTGGATTACAGGACCACGCCACGAGTCCCAGTCTAGCAGCTAAATAAACCTAGCGTTCAGTGTTTTTCAACTATCAACGATGTAACTGTGCTCACCTTAGCAATCATCCAGGTTATGTTCTTCAAAATAAATTTCGAGATCGAAACCCCATCTTCAGTTGGGACTTGGAAAACCAATATTTATATGCGAAAAATCCATCCATCGGATGTTGTCTTAGAAAAAGGTCACACAAGCATACAGTACGAAGGACACAAACACACATGGGTTTACACTGATGACTAGAAAACTTCACAGCCCAGTTCTGGTATTGCACTTTTGAACCTGATCTCAAACTGTCAAGAGCTCAAAGCATGGTATTTTTGTTGTTGTTTCTGTTTTGATTTTGCCCTGGACTGACTTGATGTTTTGTGTGTTATTTTTCATTAAGGTTCATGATTGACTGAAATATTACGTTTGAAGAGAAATTAACTTGATCATTTAGAAGAATCATGTTGATCTTTTAATCGACCTCGAAGAGTTCAGAGTGAATAGTTTTCAACCCTTTATTTTTGAGGAATTTTCCATAAAATCGTGTTGTACTTAATTTTAAAAGTCTTACTTTTATAACCGTGCTATCGCAAACTAAACTTATGTCTTCGTTGTTGTATACAGTGTGCGACCAAATGAGTTTTGTTATTTTCTTTATCTAATTTAATTTGAAAACGACTAGCCTAGGATACAATACAACACGCCAAGAAAGTAACACATAATTAGATAAACCAAGCCTGTCCACAGCCAGCGACAGCTGCTCACCGACTGGCTGGCTGGCTGGGAGCAGCGGACGACCAATCACAACAAGGAACACATAAATACCTGTTTATGCACAGCTAATAGAAGGAAGAAGACGTTATTTAGAGTGTTGATGATTCAGTCAGTTTTTCTTAACAAAGGAGTTGACTAACAAGAAATGACTAACATGACTGAGTTGTACTATCATCAACAACACACTTCAAACAAAGAAAAGATATATATGAAACACTATCTTAAGTTTGTTATTGTTATTTACTTGTATTTATAACTTTCCTTTAAAGTTAAGTCCGTCTGAAAAACGTATTCAAACTTTCAACCTTGAAATCCTTTCAAAGGATCGGGTTCACTTAGAGTGGAAGACTAAGGAAACCAATAAGACTGCAAATGTATCTTAGAAGTTGAGTTAAAGAGAAGTGATGTGACTTTCAAACATACGTCTCTCTCCATCAAATGCATACATTTCAGACAACTTACGAGTATAAACCCTACGTTATTACTTCAAAAACAAAGTAAACCTAGATTATTAGCTCACTTGTTTAAGAACTGTATTTACATGAACTTAATTAAAACAGCCTTAAGCAGTAAATCATATCACAAAAGTGATGATATTTTACTTGCCAATGAAGAGTTTTTTGTATGTTTAGTTTTTTATTTATGTTGTTTACAGAAACGAGCGAGCGTGTCTACGAGATAGATATAATATAAACTCGAACACTCTAATTGAAATATAGGTCTCGCAGACCACTAAAAATGTTTTGTTTCGCTGTAGTGATGTGGCGACTGAGTGATCTGAATCCTTTCTCAGTAGCTTTTACTCATTTACATGGTTATAAAGATTAGTTTCAAAGTCATAATTGACTGTGACATCTTGTTTTTTAACAGTTTGGCGGTCTGTAAGACCCTTCACGTTTTTTAAAGTTTGCTGTTTGAATATTTTATTTCAGTGTTTGAACTCTCTTTTTTCACCGACAAGTAGCACTTTTAAATGAATTAGTAGTTTAAAAATGGAATCGAACAATATAAAATGTTTTAAATGTTTTTTCTAATATATTCCTAAATGTATGATAAGCCTACGCTAAAATCTAAAGACAAGCAAACCTACATAGTTTTATGTTTAACAAACAAAAATTCTGTTAGAAGATCTCCTTTGGTGGTTGCTGTCACATCGAAATATTCTCAACCCAATAACTGCCCTAACAGATTCATTCACCATTCATTACTCATCTCAGAGACCAGTATTTCTTTTGGCGTTATGGAGTTTATGTTTACATAAGAGTATATTATAGTTGTTCGTTATGGCTTAAGAACAAAATACTGTAGGATCATTCTATTGTTTATCGCCCATGTAATTTTCAATAAAATTAAAACAAAAATAAATAATTAAAGCCGTACATAATTTTGGCCAAAACTGCAATACAACTAGACAAAGTGTCGAGCAGTCGAGTTAAAACAGAGACCTTAATTACATTTGGTCAAGGATACTTGTGACAAATATCAAGACTTGTGATCCGAACAAACTTTAAATCCTGAATTAAGACCCTTCTTTCTTGAGACAAATCGTGACTTGAGCTATCCAATGTACTCGTATCTGTATCAGACACCAGCAAACTTGGAGAGGAGAACTTTTAATTGAATTTATCTGGATAAAGTGAATCGTACAAGATGTTTGATTAAAAGCAAACCAATTGTTTAACACTATACTTAACAAAAAGTAAGCCAATTTTAGAGTTAAATAAATCCAAATCAAAGAGTTTTAATCTTAGACTCTTCGGTAACAGTTAAAAACACATTAAAATATTTTTCCGTAGAATATTAACATTTAATATCTCTTCACATGCATCACTCCATTGTGACTGTTGTGGCTTACCAATAAAAAACTGTGTTGAATGCTATTGCAACATTTGTGTATGAAGTCGATATAGTTGGAAATGTCCTTGGGCAGTAACGGCATTGAACTTAGCTTATCTTAAAAGCCCAACTCAATTGGAATACTTGTTTGATGAGCTTAGCCCGCACTCTATCGGCATCAACCCGGAAGATTTTGAAGATCTGGCAAATAAAGAACATAGTATATTGTAAGAACCAGCTGTTAAGAACAAGAAGTGGCACACATACGTGATTCAATCCAACTATCAAAACTGACACTTGGGTTTCTATAAGTACGCTGCCAAAGTAATTCCATGAAAATTATAAGTCTCTTCTTCTATCACTTTTTATGTCCACGGTCACAAGTAACGGAATGAGAAATTTAATTTCTACCTCTCTTTAAAACTAAATACTAACATTGTAAAATCCTTTGTCGTGAAGAACGTGAAGAAAATGAACGTGCAAATAGGCCATTCAAGCAGGTTAAGCTGAGTTATGGCACCTGATCAGACTTTCAAATATCCTTTCTCCCTATCCAGGCTATCTGTTCAGAGTTTTTCACTTCTCGTCCAATTTATTTTAGATTGATTCAGAACCATCTGCGTCAGGTGAGAGATAATATTTTCCTTGCACTCTTAGCAATTTTCTTGAAACTACCTGGTGATATACACATCCGAGTTGTGGTTTGAAACGAGAATCTGAGCTTAGGTTCTCAATCTGACAAAACCTGTCTGAGATGGATAAAGCTTCAGCAATCCGCCACAAGAGTTCTCAATCTCAAATTTGCCAAAACGTTGGAAGGTTTCAGCAGTATTCAGTTGTGACAGCTGTTTTTACACAAGCATCATCTTCGTCAAATTAACTATAAGCTAAACGTTGCCCAGCTCGATGCTTAGTTCTATTGACAATCTAGTTTTAAAGTTAGTTAAAATTATATTTTTATAAGGTACGCATTTTTAAAATCTTGACGTGGATTTAATTGTGTTATAACAATTGATGAATTTATGCCGTCAGCAGGGTTATACATTTTGGAATACTTTATGATATTAAACAAAGTAAAGAAATTCTCATTAAAATATCTTAAATATTGAATCTATAAACATTTTTGTTTTGTACGCAGTGTCTTAAATAAACCACTAAATCACTATTTGAGATGCCGACCACTCTCATAAGGGTATTTTAAGGCAAATATGTGGTGAAGGATGAGTGTGATGAGTGGTAGTAATGAGTTATGAGGTGTTCTTTACAAACTAAGGCCGACTCTTTCTTAGAATGGGTCATTAATTAATAGCCCAATGACCAATGGAAATACAAGGACCAACTGTTTAATGCTTGACTTCCGAACCACGCAGGTGATGGTCTGATATGTCTAAACGATGGTGGAGTTGATGGGTATCAATCGATGTTCACTGAGACTATCTGAGCCGCTTTAGACCTATATCATCCTCAAAACCTGACCTCCATGAGTATATAATAAGTAACAAGACCACGCCTACAACCAGTTCTGGTACTTTCCGACCAATCACCTGAGCGCCTTCGAAGAAATTTCTAGGAACTTGGTTAAAGCTGTACATTTTCTCAATTTGATACCAATTATAGAATGTTCTACGGATTGCCTTTGCTATCGCTTGTAAATTAACTGTCCATATTTCTACATTTTAATTGTGCTACCTTCTTATAAAAAATAACAATATATATTTTAAATTTCAAAATGTGTATGCATTAATTACTTTTAATTAATTAATCTTCTGGGAGGGTTTACTGTTCAAATAAGCACACTTTTACACACTACTTACACGTATATACACTTAAACTAGTCACTTTGTGGTCGCGGCACCGGTGGGTGAGACTTGGTGCGCACGGTGCGTAGTCACATGTTGCACTACCCCTGAGGCGCTGCCCGGGGTCTTTGTCGCCGGCGAGCTGGGATTCCCCGGTAGGTTTTGGACAAAGGAGCAGGTCTGTGCGGGCTCCTGGGGTGGTGTTGCGTTAACCTGGTTTTCTCTTCGTAGAGGCGTCTTCAAGGTCTTTTGCAGTTTTGAATAATATTGAGCGAAAGAAGATGCGACTAACGTCGTGAAATGTACATCGGGACTTTTCAATCTCTTTACAAGGTCTACAGGCACCCAACAGGTTTTAATTTATTAATTGATATAAGCCTCGAGACTGGATATAATAAGATTTAATCAAACAGGTTTATTGGTTTATTACTCTGGTTGCTGATGTCCACAGTATACCGAAGGAATGGCGGAAGGGAGAAGAGGAAGGGTTCAGCCAGTGTCACATGTACACACGCAACTACAGTCAGCTGAGTCAGTATCCAGACAGTCAGCACAACCTAGCGGTGGGCAACCGAACTATGTGTGCTCACGGCTGGACCTTTGACTATTCACAATACGCCACCACTGTCGTCACTGAGGTAAGCGTATATTTTAAACAAAGTTAGTTTAGCTTTTGCAGAACACTACCGAACGAATCCCGTACCTCTAGCTTGCCTGTTTCAAAAGTTATTCGACTTCAAACCAGTTTCCCTGGGACTTTTTTCCGACGAGAAAGTTTTCTTCTCTACCTGGACTATTGTACATTTTCGGACGCGTATTGACGCCCTGATCATAAAGATATATATATCGGTTCTCGAGTTATAGGTGAAAACCCGAGACCGGCCGCCGCCTGCACTTGGCCGAGAACAAAGCACCGTTCCCCACCAATCGTCTGGCCGAGTCGGCCTAAACAAGTTTTCTTGCGAAATTTTGTGACGAGCCTATTATACCCTAGGCATTCTAACTCATATCAAGATTTCTACAGAAAATTTAGAGTGTTATTCTCTATCACTCTTTGAGAAACTAACAGACCATACACTCCCCTTCCATACTCATGGAATGTCGCACTATGTGTTTGGGAATATCGCCCGTTGCTTTTATTTTGTTCTGATTAATGTATATAATGTATTGAGTGTATTGCAGTGGGAGATGGTGTGTGACAAAGACTTCTACACGACATTGTCCCTCGTGCTGCTGGGGGTGGGAGGTCTTGTGGGCAACTACATCTTTGGCTATTTACAAGACAGGTAAGTCTAATCTTCCACCCATTTAATGTGCCTTCTTATTTTCCACACTTTGTCTGTTTAGTCTATTTTGTCTAATTATGAGTAATAATAAGTTTGTTCATGGATTGTTGATTTCGGACTTTGATATTGGTTTTGCGATCAAAATCGTGTTGACAAGAATATCATATTGTTAGTAGTTAAGCAAATTAGTAGCAAGTTTAACAATTCTTGAATGGAAAGAGATATGCTTTTTTAACCTGTGTTACTCGTATAAGATGCTACGATAATGTAACAAGTTGAAAACGTACGAGTATATGATTCACATAGCAGGACAAGTTATGTTTTCCATACAATAAGTGTGTGACTACAAATAAATAAATAAATGTTTTATTGAATAAATATGTTACAACACATATATCTCAATCGTCAATAATTAGCTAAAATTTTGGTTTCACACACATCTAGATCACATTCAAACATACATAAGTTACACTCATACAGTCTCATTCACTCGAATTTCACCCGTCTGGCCCTCGTACAATAACCAATTATTACTAATACTCGTGTATATGTTGTTCGTCATTTAGAAATACTAGCCAAATCAATAAAAAGTATCCTTTAAAAATTGTGTGTTTGATTACCACGGCCAGTTTCAAAATTATCCCATCTTCTGTTGGTAAACAGTATTAAAAGGTCAGATATTTATCTCATCCTATTTAAACAAACAATAATACAGCCTAACATCTCACGAAATAATTACTAAGACGAATAAACAATTTTTTCATCAGGCTTAATAGTTTTGACATGATTATAATGTTTATTGTATAAAACTTAATATTTAAAAATCAGCCAGTTGCACGATTGAGTTGTCAAAAACAAACAAAAGATTCTTCACGGGATCTGTAAAACCACATCGTGCGCCATCTATCATGTTGAAATGTATTGGAAAAAGATTTCAATGTTTGATACATGACAGGTTACAGACACGCTAACAGCTGTAATCCTCGGGGAGTTAATGAATGATAAAAACAAAAGCGCCGAACAACAAACGTTATCGGTTAGTGATTACATTACAAATCCGCTCCCATCCGTAACAAAACACTGATCCGCCAGCTAGCGATTCTGTCACGTTAAACATCGAGGCGTTTATTTCATTTGTATCTGATAGTATATTTAATCACGCAGTCAGAAGTAAATTTAACGTTTAATAAACAGTAAATAAACTATTGGACATAAGATACTCTCAGTTTGATTGTCTATTTTTGCTTACAGTGTACATTCATTTGACTATGATATACTTTTAATGATAGAGAGTGCGTTTTGTGAATATGTTACGAAAAGGGCGTTATGATGAGATGATGTTCTGGTTGGTGTAATGAAAACCAAACAAGTCAAGTACGTGAGATCTCATCAGTCTCATCAAGTCTCCGAGATGATACAACACCAGTTATAAATCAACGCGTTGTATGCCTGGTGCACTTTATTATTTTTTTTTGTACACCAGTTGAAACAATTATTTTACTAAACCACAGAAATTGTAGCCATCATGACATCACAGAGAATATAGGCTACACAGTGAGTCTGACAAAATAATGGAACTTGTCCACTAAAAAGATACAGATACTTTTTTTTAGAACAAAGTTTATTTATAACAGTCAACATGCATCCCTTCGGCGTCGATACGCACAACTTTAATCTACTGTGATCAACTGTAATCTTCCGGCTCACACCGCGTCAAAACATCATTACAATTAGCTTGAAATATTTCGGTCTCGCTGTGGAGTAACATCTTCAGTCCCTGATTGGCCGAAACTGATATATTCGCTGTCTGCTATCCTATTGGTCACAGGGATGCCAACCGTCCATTAAAGCAGGGATGCCAACTGTCGATATTCTCATTGGCTGTGGCACTATCAAAACTGGACTGGTTGTCAGCTTCTTATTTAATGCTGTCTTAATAATTTGTAATCACTTCATTGGTTTCTCGAAAGACTCTCGGGTAATAAGAAGGAATCCGGTTCACGATATTCGACTTTCACTCAAACTGTTCTCTTCCACATAAGCCTCAACACTCACATAATATTCACACATTTTGACCCTGTGGAATTAGTTCGCAGCAAACATTCCCCAAACCTTTTCCACCAGCTGTTCACGATTTTCATTTTTGGCTGACCTGGCTTTGGACCGTCTTCTAAATTTTCACGGCCATTTTTGATAGATTTAACCACTCAAAAACCGCGTTCTGGTAAAAGTTATCACTATTGACTTATTTCATCAACTCAAATATTTCCGTAAAGGTTTTGACAAGTTTGAACCCAAATTTAGTCGTAGCTCTTTGCTCCATTTCATTTTGTGACGACTTAACACAACATACCACAGTTGGATTGCACTAATATCTTTCGTCAGCAGATTCTAATAATTTAAGTTTTAAGGAAATACACCCATATACAACTATATGTTGTTTTAACATATAGCATTATTATTTTTTGTATACCTATATAAAAAGTTCCGTTATTATTCAAACTGTGTAGTGCAACAGAAGATAGAAAGTTGTTTTAGGCCTGCGGCATCGTCTGGAGCTGAACTCTGCAGTTTTAATGTTGCATACTCTCTAGAAGGGTATAGGCTACATGCCCAAACGCTATAAATACATGGAATACATACACATTCAAGAGTTAAAGCTTATTCACCTCGATATTTAAAACAACCTTGAGTTAATAAAACAGCTTTGAGTTAATCAAATATAACCCATCTGACTCAATTAACTATTTTACGTTTTCCTTTTAATCTAAAAGTTTAAAAGTAGATAGTTTCGAAAGCATCAATCAAGTAGTACACACAAAGGGACCAATCTGCGACTAGAGGTTCGCTGTCTGCTATAAAACTGTCACATGTAAATGAGTTACGATGCAATTTCACTCAACACCATTATATCCTACACGTATCACGTAACCCCTAGAGCAGAGGATCTTCTCATGCGACCCAAACTGCTTTGTAACACAGGTAAACATACAAGTATCTTGGTTTTGATTCACTGCGAACTGTTCTTTTTGAAACCAGGCACGAAATAACCTGAACAGTTTAGTACCATTTCAGGAGTAGCCACACAAAGAGCTCTTGGGGAACGCCCTTCTCAAATAACTCTATGGACTTTGATTAAATATACCTTAGGGAATTTCTTGGTAAACTGTACGTTTTCCCAGATACGGGTACATTGCTTTGATCGGGTTGATCATACAGATGCACTGGTCTCGACTTTCTTATCTAGAAGAGGCCATAGTCACTTCCGTTAGTTACAACTTTAGTAAGGAGTGCCAAAGATAGGGAATCGTGTAATTTTTACGTCAACTAAAATGCTCGGACTGTTACCAGACATCGTTGCAATCAAGCCATGTGCTTTGAGGGCGACGTTACTTCTTATGTTCATAGATTCGAATGAAAAGCTGAACATAACTCTTTGTTATTTGTAGATTAAAACGCCTGATCGGTACGTTTTTACAACATTTGTTAAAAACGCCTAAAAGAAAACGGTTTTGAGAATTGAGGGATAATAGAGGCTAGGTTCAGCGGAAAACTGGAGCACACCAAGTAAGATCCGATTGTTGAAAGTAGAAATCTCAATAACCTAGACGGAGATGCAGTCAACGACTGTTGACCGTTTATTTATAACCCTTAATATTTTCAACTTAACAGCGACGTGAAATACACCTTAAACAAGTGCCTAACTGTTTATATACAGAGTGTGGTCCAAACACTTTCAAGGGAAACCCCTAGCATCTTGTTTTGGGGACTCTTAAGTAGATGCAGTGCTTCCCTCCAAAGATATTGTCTTGTCTTACTGTCTTATCATCCCAGAGGACCCCTCGCTCTTAGAGTAAACTCACGTGTCGTATTTCTCTGTTCCCAGCATAGGCAGAAGACCGTCGTTCTTCATATACTTGCTTATCGAATGCTTCTTCGGCATCGCCACTGCCTTCGCCCAAGACTTCATCACCTGGACCTTGCTGAGGGTGGGAGTGGGCTTCACAGTGCCGGCCATCCTCGGCACCCCATACGTGCTAGGTGGTGAGGTTGTTCTTTACACTTAATAGCGTTAATGTTATGACACTTAATCAGATTAAATAGTTCTAATAATTTGTATAGATGCCTCGGAGAACGTTTACAATAAGTCCATTTTACCATTTTAATAGAAAATTCTAGTATATTTTCTTTGGACTGTGTCTATAACAGGGGTGTTTCTAAAAAGGTTTTCATCTGAAATCTGAGTAATTTAATGACTACTCCTTAGAATGGAACCGATAAAAGTTCTCCTTCTTATGAATATACGTACTTAGGTGTCAATCAATCGACAAGTACACATTGTCGATTGTTTTCACAAAAACTGTTTTCATTCATGTTGAGGTGTTAAAGATGTTAGATAGATGGGATCAAGTGGTTACCCTTGTGCAAGTCTGCCACGTCTGATTCGGCATATTGCGCTACCACCGGCATGAAAGAGTGTGGATTGAAGAGAGGAATGGGATTGGGTCCGGCTGACCAAACAATCATGAGAGGAACGCCAAGCAAGGCCACTGACAACCATTCAGGTGGTGATGTGTAATCTTGTTACAAACTAGGGCCGACTGTATACGAAGTTAATTGTCCGTACAACATAGTTGTGTTTGTTTCAGCAATTGAGCTAGTGGGACCTAAGCACCGCACAGTTTGCACCATACTGACCAACATAGCGTACTCTCTGGGCCTGGTCGCATGGCCGCCATTGTCTATCTCATCCGCGACTGGAGACAGCTCGCTCTCGCCACCTCCGTGCCTTTCCTCTCATTCTTCCTGTACTGGTGGTGAGTGACGACAGTAGAAAAGATAAGATTTCAAACTTGGCAATACCGCTAGGAGTTATAGTCAAAATCCTACATCTTCCGCCGCACTTTGGTAAAACATGAATTGGATGAGTACAGTAGTGCGGCGGCCATCTTGGTTATAGTGACGATGGTTAAAGTTAAATAAAGTAGATTTGGTGGAAAACAAGTGCTTGTCAAGTGAGATATCAAATACAGTACTTGAAAATAACAATTTCGGCCTTATTCATCCCCTTATTTTATGGTATATGTATAATTATGTATATGGGGGCATGTCATTACAAGTTTAAAGGAATTTTACCCTAAAAACAAGCATTACGAGTAATTTAAAATTGGGTTTTCATGAATATTGCAGAGATTTATTTAATTATTTAGATATTCTAATCCTCCCAAGTGTGTATCTATGAGATTATTATTTTCTTTCGACAAAATGTTTATTTTGAGGTCAGCAAATTCACAAGCACAATACTAGGCAAGTTCACACATTTAACGTTGACAAGTTAATCTCCTGTCTGAAAAAGCAACTTCTTCTACCTTTTAAGTGACTCATGGCTCGGTACTGATCCCTGCCTCCAGTTTTCTAGGAGTGTAAATCCCTACTTCTTATGAATTCGCATGTCCCTTTTAAAAAAAATGAACAACTGTAGAACATAAAGGCAAGGTAGCGTAAGACAGGCACCACAACCAAGGTAACTGTAATCAACTAAATAGTCGTTCAAATAAATAAACATTTACTCATTCCTTCCTCAGGGTGCTGCCCGAGTCCCCGCGCTGGCTGTTGGCTCGAGGCAGGTTCGAGGAGGCAGAGAAGGTGTTGAAGAAGATGGCGAGAGTCAATGGCAAGAATCTGCCTGCGAACTACATGGTCCAGCTCAAGGTGAGGCAAAGCCTGGGTCTCTAATTTAACTTGACATCTTGGACAAATTGGTGTTGTCTCCGTGCTAAAGGCAGTATGGACGTAATGGAGATGTAGTCTGGTCGATTCCTTAAAGAAATATTTGTTAACGGGTGGCTAGAACTACGAAACCTCGCGTCAACTTTGAACGAACGCCTTGTAATCACTTCCCAAGGGTTTGCGACCCTCAATTGCTGTCAAGAAAGGGCTTCCCCTTCTCTGAGAGACGCACTCCTACAACACGAGGAATAGGGAAAACTACAGCCTGCAGTCCCACCGCCTCACTGCGTACGAGAAGAAACCCTCTTACATCGGCACCAAACTGTTCAATAAACTTCCTCCCAGACTGAAACTACAAGCTGACTCAAAAATCTTTAAAGGCAAGCTTATGGAATGGCTCATGGAAGGGGAATTTTACTCCATTGAGGAATACCTCTGGAGCGGACGTAAAATCAGAAGAAGACTTTTTGACGCCCATCCTGTTCTCTAGGAACATGGATTAAGACCATTAAGTTCAATCAATGTTCTCATGTAACAGCATTTTGTAAGTACCATAATTATTTCATGATGTCGAACAGATTATCTGGGGCGGATTGGAACTAGAGTTTCTATGCTTCACTTTTGGGGGTTTCAGAGCTCTAAAGCTACTATATTTCTAAATCGCTAAATCTATTTGAGATGCCGACCACTCTCATGAGGGTATTTTAAGGCAAATATGTGGTGAAGAATACTTGTGATGAGTGGTAGTAATGAGTTATGAGGTGTAGTCTTGTTACAAACTAAGGCCGACACTTCCTTAGAATGATAGTAATTAATAGCCAATGGAAATACAAGGACCAACGACAACGTGACTTCCGAACCACGCAGGTGATGGTCTGATAATTGTGTCTAAACGATAGTGGGAGTTGATGCGGGTATCATCAGATGATCACTGAGAATATCTGAGCCGCTTTAGACCTATATCATCCTCAAAATCTGATCTCCATAAAGCTGGATTACAGGACCACGCCACGATTCTTTTTTCTACGTGTATTAAAAAGGTTTTTTCTAATGAAAAAATACAATTTGGAAAATCGACCTCAATCTAGAGTTGGGATGAGAACGGCCGGAATCACGGCTATCATCAAAGACTTCCGGTACAAACCGTGTCAATAAACTATTTACAGTGCCAAACGTTTCGCTCATTTTGCAATCAAGTCTTCTCAGTGAACTTGCTGAGATTGATTCAGGTGACTAGCTCTTCTTTACATACTTCCTTCTTGCGTCAGGTGTACCAACCATAGTTACGAGATCGGCATACGTAATAAGGTACAGCGAACCCGATTGGGTGAAGCTGCCGCTATCAACCAATAGACGCCGACGTACTTCATTGTACGATCCTCAAGGTGTCTCTGCACTTCCATTGGCTCAACTGCGTGGATTTAATCTTGTTTATAATTGGCTGCCGTGGTTCAAATTGTTTTCTTTTTTCTTCTAGATTTCTATTGACTCTCTAATGATCCTCGGATAGTAGTATGGTATTTTGGCTAGCACTTTAGATTTGTCGAACTTGATTCCATGTCTTGTTGCTAAGCTGTACCGAAAAGGTTTTTGTTTATGTGGGCACTCTAACTAACGAACATACTAGTAGATATTGATGTTGTTGTAAGAACATTGTGAGAAATAAACCATTCTGATTCTGACTTGAAAATAATCTTTCGTATGTCTGATGTGTTCCATAATTCTGGTAGAATCTCTTGTTTAATTTCACAGTTTAAAATTCACAGTACAGTTCGTCAGGTTTAGCATGGCCGGTGAGATGGGCTACAGGGCCATAAGCGGCCAGCAGGAAATCTCAAGGCCACCGGCCATGCTAAACCTAACGAACTGTAACGCCATCTTTGACGGAGACGTTTGTCAGACTGCATCGACACCAATATCAGCCCGAACTGCGCAGTCTTACACAGAGGATGAGAAAAACACTGTTTTGGAATTTTGAATCTACTGAAAGCTGTTCAGTTCCGGAGCGTTCGGATAGTTTTCAATAATATAATTAAAAGTGCTGATTAACTAGAACGTCATGGCTAAACTGTTCAAATATTGCAAAATCAATAAAAATAATGAAAATTAAACTTACAAAAACAAATCCTATAAATTAATAATATTTGGAAGCTACTTCAAGTTTGTCTTCATTAGAAACTGCTACGTAATGAAATAGAGCATGCGTATGAAAGTTGAAAAATGGTTCCCTTTAGAGCAATTCAAGCTTTTGAAACAGACGGGACAACAGAGTGTAACTCAATCAATGATGTAGAACATACTCGTCCCGTGTGAGCTAGGAATCTATTACACACCGATTCAAATCCCTTGCAAAGCTGCTGCTGGCTGCTAGTTATGCGTCAATATTTTACACATACCGATGTGAACCTTTTGTGGAGGATGGGGTTTTCATAGTTCAAATTTAGAATTTGATAGGTCCTCGATCTTTACATACCGAAACATTAACTTTTAAGTAAATCTACGGTTGGATTTTCATATAGTATTACGGTAGTCATGGCGTTAGCCGGGATACAAATCTCTTTAAGTTGATTTTCAAGTTTAACAATTAGCTTTTTTTTTTTTTTTTCGAAAATTAGAAAACTTGGTTTTACTTTAGACGAGTTAACTTCCTTCTGTTTAAACTGTTTGACTGAGTTTGAAAATATGTATGAAAACTATGAGATTCGGTCAATGAAAGATGACAGTTGATATTTTTCAACCTAACAGTATGGATTCCACCATAACACCTACACAAACCTCAGTAGCCAAAGATACTGATAGAGTTGTCTGGAACTCGTGGCGTGGTCCTGTAATCCAGCTTCATGGAGGTCAGGTTTTGAGGATGATATAGGTCTAAAGCGGCTCAGATAGTCTCAGTGATCATCTGATGATACCCGCATCAACTCCCACCATCGTTTAGACATATCAGACCATCACCTGCGTGGTTCGGAAGTCACGTTAAGCCGTTGGTTTGTATTTCCATTGGTCATTGGGCTATTAATTAATGACATTCTAAGGAAGAGTCGCCCTTAGTTTGTAACAAGACTACACCTCATAACTCATTACTACCACTCATCACACTCATCCTTCACCACATATTTGCCTTTAAATACCCTCATGAGAGTGGTCGGCATCTCAAATAGTGATATAGTGATAGTGATATAGTGATAAAAATGAAGTTAACTTGATTGGATTTTCGATAGTTTATACTTAGATAAGTTGACACTCTGTGTGTTTGTGTGTGTAGAGGAAGTTCCAGGTGGAGAGGTACATGCAGCAGAAAAGTGAAAAGGATCAAGTTAGAAGATACGGAGTATTGGATCTCTTCAGAACACCCAACTTGAGGAGGAAAACATTAATCATTACTTTCATCTGGTGAGTATGAAAATTTCAATATATTTATATTTTATTTTAATTATGTACAAATTTTATATACTTATAAATATGAGTAAGTTGGATATCAAGGGAAGTCGTTTATTCGTTTTAGAACAGTCACTGTAGTGTTCTAGACCCTTATAATTTGGTCTAAAATATTCTGTCTTTAACACATGTAATAATGTACAAACCTCTCTGAGAGTACCACATTCTAACTCTACTGTACACTATCATCAGACTAAAAATTCCTTCTTACCTTTCTGACCAATTCACTTTTATGTAACAAATAAGTTCCCGTAACACTCGAAGAGGAGCTCTTCTTTTGTCGATTCCTCTGCATAGATCATCAGCTTTTGGTAAATAATTTATTGTATCATTATGTCGCCTATGGAACATTCTTCCTGATAATGTTAAATCGTTCGAATCTCGGGCTCGCTTTGGGGCGGTGGTCAGAGACGGAATGCTGCGGATGCTGTGGTAGGGGTGGTCGGAATCGTTGGTGTGCGTTTATGGGAGTGGATTGTATGAAAGGTTAGTGTGAGTGTTTTTCAAGTTTAGTGCTATATGTCAAATCAATTTATTTGTTATCCTTTAAACGCTTTAGTTAAGTTTTCTTATCATGTATTTAAATATTTAAGTTTCAATTATCTATGTAATGTATTTGAAATAAGTATGAATTTGTATATTTAACGTGTTTAAGTGGTAGAGAGGACTATAAAGTCTTAACTTTACCACGTTAATCAAGACTTTCTATTTTGCACATTTTCATTGCTAGGAAATTAAAGGATAGTTATGATTATCAGTAACACCCCCTTCATAAGGAGAAAAAGATCACTATCACGATCTTTAGGTGGCAGGGACGGTAGCTGATAATTAAACATCTGTTTTTTCCTAACTCTATTAATCTTTTACTAATAAGATACTCTGACTGGTCACATTGTTTACTTTCAGTTAATTTATAATAATAAATATGTATTTAAATCATGACAAAAATTATCGTTCATCACTCGTCCCAAAAATTAGTCAAATAAAAAATAGTAAATATTCTTTGTTAGGTCCTGAAATGATCCCTTTGATAAGATAATGGCTAAGATAAGCTTAACCTAATGTACCTAATGTAATGTACCCAATGTAATGACTAACCTATGTTTGTGAAAACTGTACTTAAACAGTTGTTTCTGCATCACAATACCTCTGCAAATAACTGTTAATAATGTTCGTATAAAATATTGTTAAACATGTTGTAAAACATGTTTTAGCATGCTTCTTTCCTAAATTAAATATAGCTTTTAGGCAAAATAAAAAGATACAGTATATTCTCGGTGTGTTATTTTACACAAAGGCTGTTTCACATTAAGAAATTCAATTACACGATTGGGCTCTTTCACAGTGACATTTCAGACTGAAAGGCCGTCACATGAAAACTTGTGAGAGGGCGCCTTTGAGCTCTGGAGATGTGACAATTTTACTGAATTAATTACCGAATTACTTTTTAACAAATTTCCATAGGAAAGTCTATTTATTTCTGCTTCCATCTAGAAACTGGACTTCAGACCGTCAGGAAGTGGCCACGGTTTCATAAGATGTAGTTTACTCAAAATCTTATGGCTCTCTTTCATGCTGTTATAAATAAATGTAGACTGATAATCCTCTTGAAAAATCATTTAATACTCAACAAGTAATTTTGTAATGACGGTAAAGTACCTGCTCAGATTACTTTATACTGGAGTACATCAAAAAAGAGTTGTTCACAAAAATACTGGGCAGCTTTGTAGTTGTCCAGATGTTGAACACGCTCCGTTCCCCACCAGGGGAGGTTGGATCAGATATCATTTTAGGGGGATGCGGCAGCAGGGTAGACCGCGACTTCAGAAGAGGCTTGCCATAATCTTGGGGGAACGGTCTCCCGAGTGTTGGCAAGGCTCTCCATGTCTTGGGGGTTAGAGTCCCTAAGTGGTTGTCAGCGGGTTTGCTTGTCGCACCCTCTCATGATTGTCTGGTCAGCCGAACCCAGTCCCATTCCTCTCCTGAATCCAGACTTCCTTTCATTCCGGGGGTAGCGCAATATGCCCAACAGACGAGGCAGACGTAAGGGTAACCAGTCCCTGACCACTTGATCCCCTCAATCTAATCTAATCTAATGACGGTAACATTGAAACTGTTCATTTAATACTTTGCCTAATGATCCATAAAAAGGCAAAGTATGAATTGAGTTTATAAGCATTATATGAAATGAGTAGGCATTATACACTATGCCTAGGCAATGTCAATAATACTCCGGCTTTGATCATTAATTTCATACGTTTAGGCAATGTACAGAATGCCTATGATTTCTATAGATCGCCTATGTTTCATACTTTTCAGTAACATATACATATATTCATATGTATATAAAGTGTTAAAAATGCTCAAAACGTGTTCTGAGGGTCAGGATCGTGCTCATTTCATGGCCCAGGACCAGGCTCTTACCATGCTGACGGCTTGAATATCTCATTTTTCCAAAAGAAATTCGATAACAACACTTGTACTTTACTGCTAGTGTTGGATGGTTATTACAACAGATTATTCGTACTTGAAAAAGTAATGCTTCAAGTATTGACTTTATTTCTTTTTTTTTCCTTTTTAATGTACTTTTTCTTCGATCAACAAAGATTTTTATTTGTCTGTTCAATTTACAAACGCCTAAACATACAACTGCCTGTTTCCCGGTGAAACATGCATATAAATTGGATACTGATCACGTTTACTTAAAAAGCCCATCAGGCGAGACGCGTTGGAAGCTGCCCAATTATATTTACATACATTTGTCTAATTAACATTTCAAACGCGCCTCACGTTGATGAGTTTCTTAATAAAAACAGAGCGCAATTATCAGAAATGCTGTTTCAAATGTGTTTGCATATTTTAGGCATAATTACTAATGCAATAAAAAGAGTATGTTAATTACTTATTTGTTTTCTCTCTGATAAAATAAATATAACTCGTTTTATTATCGAATTTCCACAGGAAATATAGTTATTCATTTCAATCGTCAGAAAGGAAACACCGGTTTGCAGTACACAAAGAGCTACTATAAAGTATTCAGTAGAAGGTCAATAGCTTTTCAAGACCATTCTAGCAATATTTCGATGCCGTTTTAATTCAACTGTGTTAGACGCCTAGGTAATAAAATTTCCAAGCTATAGAGTCCCAAAAAGGCACACCTTGTCACTATCACTGGCTGCTAGCACAATAACTCTTCAGGTCACCTTCAAAACGTATCCAACCGCCGAATCAGTTTGAATGAACTATATGTATTATGATGGTTTTCTTTTCTTGCTTCAGGGTGTTGTCCAAAAATAAGTTATTGCAACGGTTGTCGTTATCATTATACGTATGATTCATTCATATTCACCTATGGCTTGACACCTGCAACCTAGAACAAGAGTATTAAAAGGATAGGGAACAAGTTAACATGTTATTGATCATCATGTTAACATGACTGGGACTCGTGGCATGGTCCTGTAATCCAGCTTCATGGAGGTCAGGTTTTGAGGATGATATAGGTCAATAAATAGCGGCTCAGATAGTCTCAGTGATCATCTGATGATACCCGCATCAACTACCACCATCGTTTAGACATATCAGACCATCACCTTCGTGGTTCGGAAGTCACGTTAAGCCGTTGGTCCTTGTATTTCCATTGGTCCTTGGGCTATTAATTAATGGCCCATTCTAAGGAAGAGTCGGCCTTAGTTTGTAACAAGACTACACCTCATAACTCATTACTACCACTCATCACACTCATCCTTCACCACATATTTGCCTTAAAATACCCTCATGAGAGTGGTCGGCATCTCAAACAGTGATTTAGTGATATAAAGGGAATATGTTGGAAGCCTACAGTCATGTACACCCGGATAAGTACACATTTCCCAGCCTTCTTCAAGACTAAACATATGTTCTCTGTTCAGGTTCACCAACACGAGCGTGTACGTGGGCTTGTCCTACTACGCGCCAGCACTGGGAGGAGATGAGTTCCTCAACTTCTTCCTAGCAGGTGCTGTAGAGCTGCCAACCTACATAGTGCTGTGGCCTGCCATGGACTGTGCTGGCAGGAGGTGGACTCTGTGTGTCAGTATGGTAGTAGGAGGTCTTGCCTGTCTAGCTACCATACTTGTGCAGCAGAGTAAGTTCACAGATTAAACATTAACAAGGAAGATTCTGGAATGTTCTAGAAGATTCTGGAATGTTCTAGAAGATTCTGGAATGTTCTAGAAGATTCTGGAATGTTCTAGAAGATTCTGGAATGTTCTAGAAGATTCTATTCCAGATTAGTAATATTGACATAGAAGGTAGTGTAACGAAAGCCAGCGTTGTTATATCTTCTGGATTCAAGTTTTAAAGCTACTACTTGTTTTGAAATTGTTTTAAATCTTACCATTTTTACAACTGAAGTGCAAATACTTAATTAGTGTTTAGCTGATGATTAGCTCAGGTAATTTCCCACCAAAGTCACCATATGTTGACAATAAACAGTGAAAGGCCACCAGTGTTACACTGAAACAGTCAGTATAATATTATCGTCTTATAATTTTAGCTAAACCAATAAGTGACCTAAGATTTTCAAAAGTCGGATTCATCATACAAACTAATCAAAGACTTCTTGGTTAGTTTTTGATTGACAAGACCGAGAAAAGAAGTTGAGGTTTGTTTTAAAACAAATATAAACAGCTTTAAACCTAAAACGGTGGTGGATTTTTAAGTTATGTCATGAAGAAAGGATTAGCAAACTAGCAAATACTTCCAACTTTTCCTCACTATGAAGGCGTATATACTAGAAGATAAGTCTATGATAAGGCGATCTTTGATCAGACTTTGCAAACAATCACCCGCATACTGACAATATGTTGATTGTTTCAAAGATTTTAGATGTCGTTCAAAGGTATTGTTTCACGTGACACAATGTACAATATGTAGAGTCGTGTTTCTGTACTCATGTGTGTTGACAGATGCTACGTGGACGCTCGTGCTCTACTGTGTAGGCAAGATGGGTATCTCGTCCTCCTACGTGGTGCTGCCCCTGATGGCCTCAGAGTTGTATCCCACTGTAGTCAGAGGTCTGGGCATGAGCTTCAGTGGAGTGGCTGGCATGTTAGGCCCTATCTTCATCCCTCTAGTCAACTATATGGTAAGATACGAGTTCTCATTTCGATAAGTTCTTCAAAGTTGAAACGTACGGTTTCAATTATATATTTATTGTATTTCTCGTTTTAAATTCAGATGTTTATATCATTGATATATCTTCATATTTTAGCACTATGTTGTTATTTATACTATGTTATCATCCTATTTTATAATCAACGCATGTCAAATAACCAACGTAACCATTGTAATCAATGTACCATCTCAAACTAAAAATTGTATACAACAACATTATATTCGTATGTATAAATGCCACCTAAATAATATCAATTGTATATTGGTGTATGCCATTTGTAATAATATTTTTAAAATGTATTTCAATACTGCAACGACCATTTTTCTATTCGAACTTCCAAAATCAATACGGGTTCTGGTACTATTATTTAAAGCGATTAATCTAGCAATAACATCTAATCGACTGCAAAGTCAAAGCTTTGTCATATGCTTGCCTCAACTAAAAGCTCAATTAGGTGAACTGTAGCCCTTTGTTGCTTCCATTGGGGACTTGAAAGCATTTTAATTAAACCTATTAAGAGCGCTCTGGTCCTTACATGAGTCTTCAAAGTAATATTGACTTTGAAAATAAAACTGCGCTGAAGTTCGATTTACTGTCGGAACAAAGGTTGTGCTGTTAAGCGATATTTCTTTTTTGAAAATTGCAATTAATATTTTTACAGTTTTACTCTTGGTTTTCTCAGAGAAGTAGCTTTAATAATTCTGAATAAGTCTAATTAAAACCTTGTTATGCCCAATTTACAGTGGATATAATGATATTCCATGTATAAAAGAAAGTGTAGAAAAAATACATGTAAACGTGAAAGTACTCTGGATAAATATTACCGTTACACGACTAAAGAAAAGCTATGAAAACCCCGTTTTACAATACAGATTTCAAACTGCGCTAAAACTAAAATTCCTTCCATTTGATCAATAAAATTACCAACAAATTTAAGAGCAAGATGTTTCGAGATCTGAAATCTGTATCGAATAAGCTATGTGAGATGTTGTTCGCAACAGGGTGCAGAGATGCTAGTGCTGCCTCTGCTGGTGATGGGGGCTCTGTTGTTGCTCGGAGGCATGTTCAGTCTTCTGCTACCAGAGACTCTACATCAACACCTGCCTCAGACTCTAGAGGACGGCGAGTCCTTCGGGAAGGACTGGATATCGTGCTGTCCTATTAGGTACGTCAGAGTACATTTTAAGTCTTTCTTTAAAATAATTGAATTAATGATATTAATTCATGGGGTTCAGTGGAACCAGCGGCTAGGTTTATTATAATGGTAATCTTTAGAGAACAGATAAAAACTTAAACCTGAAGTACACAACAAAAGCACCAACCCAAAATCGAAGCATCCAATCAAATTATGAAATGTTCATCCAAAAGTTGGGATATTCATGTACGAAATGTCTGTAATTTCTATCTCAACAAATATTAAGCATAAGTTCTAGCCACATGTTTGATTATTTCAGAGTCGGAGATTCCTCAAAGACTGAAAAGCCATCACAAGTCATCCCAGAATCACCAATAAAAAGGTAAATGCTAGTAAATTTCATTTATGCTATAAAAATCATAATGCGAAGAAGAAGCAAACATAAGAGGAGCCGAGCAATCTTTCTTTTGAAGAAAAAAGATCTGAAACGCGAGGGAAATCTTTCACACGTAAACAGATATTGAGTTATGAGATGTGGAAGATAAGATCAAAAGAAAATGCCTGTGTGTTCACACGTGTTTGTCTTTGCAAAGTTGTCTTCGTTCTTGCGTATTGTATTTGTATTCCTTTTAGTATGTTGTTATTTTCAGTTTTTTCTGTGTTTTGTTACGGAGCGGTTATGACCCATCCCTGACAAGGTTTGCAAAGTTCGTTGTGTAAACTACCTAGCAAACAGCTGATGCTTTCCCGTATATATGTACTGCAAAAAGAAAACAAGTTTGACAATCTTAACATAACAAAGGCTGTCATAACTAAATATGGTTTTGAAAAGTGAAATCCATTTCATATTTGAGCACAGAATGAGGCATAATGAATACGAGTGTAACAGCAATTGTTGAAAGTAGTCCAGTCCAATCATCGCGGTATTCACTCATCCATCACCAACCACCATTGAAATAGGTCAACCTATTTTTACACATTTTGTATTTATATCATTACAACTTGAAATTGCACTTCTTTCAACATAATTTGAGTGTTGCAGTTTACTGACGGCTGCAGTTCGGGAGACTCCTGTGTCCACCCCTCTGGCAACCGACATCACTTCCTCCACGGACGTCACCTCGGACACTGTCCTCTCCATCAACCAGGAGCAGACCATGAGAGTCACTGTCGTCTGACACTGGCAGAACACAGGAGTTCAAGTCACCAAGCACAATGTTCTGTTTCTGATTAGTCTGTAGCCTCCTTGCTAACTAACGACCATGTTGAAAAATTCTCAAGAAATGGGCTTATCCTCAAGAGGGTTCTTTGTGGTTGGATCAATTTTGTACTTTCAGGTGGTAATTAAAGGTTGTCATTTAAATTGATTCTGCATCTTACATTGAAAATCAGCAGTGGCTCAATTTTCAAGAGTCAATAAAGTATTTAAACTAAGAGCAAAACTGTTTTTGGATGTTTCAGGAATATTCAAACAGTAAATTAAACCATACGACTTTTTTGTATTATTTTCTGAAGAGCTCTTGGGTTTAAATAAAATTGTTTGCTTGGAGGAAACAGTCTCTTAAATAAGTTTAACTTATGCGCTCTCTAGTGCCTTAATTATTTATAAACATTCTGTTATGTTTATAAAGTTTTGTATAGCAAATTATTGTTTTTTTACCCTTGCTACTCCTTATTGAACACTTTGAAACTCGTGGTATTATTATATTTACGATTTAGTGCCTTAACAGGTAATTAGGTACAGCCCTATTACATCTTCGTGGTTAGCCGTAGGTCCATTCCATTATCTACTGCATCTCTACTGTCTTGTATAATATAATATGTTCGCTCAGAACCGAAATTCCAAACACATCTGAGGTTATAGCCGTCCAAGTGCGGGCAAAACCCAGCGAACATCTCCATTCGAGTTGACCCTTGACAACGTGCATATTCAATGGTGATGCTGGTGTGGTATTCAGGTGCATGTGTGTGTGTGTGTGTGTGTGTGTGGAACGCACTTGCAATTACAGAAACATACAGAGTGGATTCATTATTCGTGGTGCTTGACTGTTCATTATTCACGCTACATCAAGTGTGGGTTCTGTTGAAAGCGTTGTGTTTGCTCAAAACCAACCCAGTCACGTGACTATGTGTTGAGCATATGTGTGCGGTTCATTTTATGTGGAAAACGTTTGTTATGTTTTTCCACTTGTTTGCCGTGGAATTACTATAAATATTGTATAGTTTATGTCAAACGTAAGGTTGGGTAAACAAAGAGAAAGGGTTGTATACCACATCAAAATCTCAATCTTACATACAGATAAATCATATCGTTCTACTATCGCGATTGGTTCTTATTAGTACACGTATGAAAAGCCAATTGAAATCTAGATAATTGAAATTATACTAACCATGTTAATGGAAGTTTTACAAGTATTAATATACCGGTCATGGTTTTTTTAATTTGCCGTAGCCATATGGGCCACCAGACAAAGAAAAGCTTAGCTAGGCAACGCAGCCTCAGGGTTATTGTGCAAGCTAATGGAGTGGGAATGACATGGAACAAGGTAAGGAAGGGAATGGGTTTGCTAGCATAATGCTTGAGTGACTTATTTGACCTTCGACCAGGTTGAAAGCATTGGTTTTTATCCTTATCCACCTGAACCAGTCGCCTCCAAACTGCTTCACAGAGATCAAAAGTGGAAGTAATTGTTAATATTCAGTCTCTCTTCCATTGGTCATTGGGCTATTAGTTAATGACCCGTTCTAAGGAAGACTCGGCCTAAGTTTGTAACAAGACTAAACCTCAAAACTCATTACTACCACTCATCACACTCATCCCTCACCACATATTTGCCTTGAAATACCCTCATGAGAGTGGTCGGCATCTCAAATAGTGATTTAGTGGTTTTTCTACCAATTGACTCACCAGAGAGGACCCTCTTTTGCACACTTTCAATTAGTCCTCTCTTGACCCTTAGAAAGGAATTGTCGTATTGCCCAGCTTAAGACATGATCTCTCTTTGCTCGGTGTTTCATTATCAAGTCACCATGTTAGTACCGGTATCGGTAATTTTAGTTACTATATTATAACCACGACCACGATAAAACATGTCCAAAACCTGAGTCCATGCTCGCCGGCAGTTAAATCTCTATCACGAGAGGCTGTAAAGTTCCACTCAAAATTAAAGGGAAAACTAGAAAACCTATTGCAATAATCAAAAACAAATCTTTAGAGGCGTTCATCATTATAGCAACCTTTTATGTGAGACTAAAAAAGGAAAAATGTAAAACATTTTCAAACTTCTCAAAACAGTATTCTTGAAACAGAATATCTATGAAACTATTATTTTACAGAAAATGAGTGGGTGAATGCTGAGCTTATAATAATTTCACCAGCTGAAGACTGTTAAACATAGAGTTAAAATTGTCGAGCTTGGAGTCGAGAATGTTGAACAAGTGTATAGAGAATTGTAACTAAAAAGAAAGGAATTTAACTCTGAGAAAGGAACGTTCAACATTAAGTGGAGAATGTGGAACAATGAGAAAAGAGTATTGAACACAGAGTAGAGAGGTTTGAACACAGAGTAGAGAATAATGAACACAGAGTAAAGCATGTTGAACAAAAACCCGTTTACTCAGGACGAGTATGAGCGATGTTTGGTGGCGTTTATTTAAGCTGTTTGGTCAAGAAATCTGCAGTTTAAATTAGACAACCGTTTTATATTTGTTGTCTAGAGATACTCTTTGCATTCGGGAAGGTTATTATGATATCCATTTTGATGTCAGTTGATTGCACAAGCTACAACACTTCAAATGGTTGATTTTGTTACTTACTGAAGTTTTAAAACAATTACTGATCTTTCTGCTCCTACATCCTTCAAAGGTAACATTCTTAATTTCTTTTAACAAATTAGTCTTAGGTTTATTTGGGTAAACTAATATAGTTATATACTTAAAACTCAAACTGTCACTTTGGAACTTAGTTAGTTCTAAGTTTTTAGTTAATATTCACCCAAGCAATGATAATGTTAATACTTTTTACTGAAAGCCTGTAAATTGATGATGAGTTCAACAACGTAATTCAATCACCGAAGCATCAGTTAGCATACAATGTTACATCTTGCATTATATGTGCACTATATGCAAGTCATTGATTACGTCACACTGACGTCACTGAGTATGATGAATGACGTCATGTAAATGCTTGTTCAGCTTGTCTCATCATTTACACTCAGTCTGAGTAATTGTCTTTGTTATAGTTTGAAGATCATTAGTGTGCAGGAACTAAGAGCTAAGCGTTTCCTGGAGGATTCTTAATACTTATCAGCTCAAGGAGTTCTCTTTTGTCAAAGACGTTTTGTCTATTAAGTTTCTTAAATCTGGTTATGAACTACTGACTGATGTTTGAATGTTTAATTTTTGTTTACGGATGGCATGCTTGATATGGCAGTTTTTTAATAATTCAAGTCGATTTTGTAACTAACTTTATTACTGATCGAGTATAGTAACTATGATAGCTTGTGTTTCAATAACTTGTGTGAAATGAATATTATCATAAACAAAAAAGTTTTATAATTGTTTACTGTAACATTAATTTTAGCAAAGTTTATATTAATAAAAAAGGTTAAATGTCTGAATGTTTCAAAGCGTCACGTCATGATTCTCAAGTCTGTAAATTATTGTATAGGTCTTATAATCAATGACAAGTTTTGTAAAACAAAGTTGTTAAAGTGCCTACAACTTCAGTTTGTGCACAATTCTTCCACAAACAAATACCATACTTTACGTGAGGATAAATGATACCGTAATAAGCCATTTTAAAAACGTCTTTGGAAACTTACTCACTTGGAAGAAATTATCTAAACAGTTCAATAATAATGACTTGCAATATTATTACAAACCTGACTTTTCCTAGCTTCCTTTTCTAGTCAACGTTATATCACTATATCACTATTTGAGGTGCCGACCACTCTCATGATGGTATTTTTAGGCAAATATGTGGTGAAGGATGAGTGTGATGAGTGGTAGTAATAAGTTATGAGGTGTAGTCTTGTTACAAACTAAGGCCGACTCTACCTTAGAATGGGTCATTAATTAATAGCCCTATGACCAATGGAAATACAAGAACCAACGGCTTAACGTGACTTCCGAACCACGCAGGTGATGGTCTGATATGTCTAAACGATGGTGGGAGTTGATGCGGTATCATCAGATGATCACTGAGACTATCAGAGCCGCTTTAGACCTATATCATCCTCAAAACCTGACCTCCATGGAGCTGGATTACAGGACCACGCCACGAGTTCCAGACAACTCTATCAGTATCTTTGGCTACTGAGGTTTGTGTAGGTGTTTATGGTGGAATCCATACTGTTAGGTTGAAAATATCAACTGTCATCTTTCATTGACCGAATCTCATAGTTTTCATACATATTTTCAAACCTCAGTCAACCAGTTTAAACAGAAGGAAGTTAACTCGTCCAAAGTAAAATCAAGTTTTCTAATTTTCGAAAACAAAATGAAACAAAAAGCTAGTTGTTAAACTTGAAAATCAACTTAAAGAGATTTGTATCCCGGCTAACGCCATGATTACCGTAATACTATATGAAAATCTAACCGTAGATTTACTTAAAAGAATCGGTATGTAAAGAGGACCTATCAAATTCTAAATTTGAATGATGAAAACTTAGAATGGGTCATTAATTAATTGTTATGTATTATTCAAACAACGTCTTATTTAGATTAAACTAGATTGTAAAGAAGTCAACAATAACGTGTTTCCGCCTTCCCATTGTTTCTACGTTTTATAGCTGGAAATCGAAAGAAAGAAATGTTTTGTTCTCTTTTATTAAAGAAGGAAATTACAAAGGCAACCTCTTAGACTAAATAGCACTCAGATGGAATGGGTTCCTATTACAGCTGTTCTAGCTCAATATCCTCTATAAATTATACATTGTTAACTGCAAGGGTTAATTTTGATATTACTGTCAGGATTTCTATAAAGAGCAGAATGCTACACAATTATAAATATATCCGATAATCTGAGGTAAAAGGGGTCAAGTTTTGTCTTATCTTCATTTCTATAATATTATAGAGTGCTTATTTTTGATAAAATCAATGCCTTGTGATTCTAAATGAATCCTCAAGAAGACCCAACACGCTTTGACACAGTTCCTACCTCTAAAGCATGATAATCCAGATGTGGTAACACAGCTGAGCTTTTCAAAACTATTAGACTATTTTTTTAAAGAAGTTCTATTTAATTTTACATTTTCGTGCTTTCTATCAAATAAATATTCATACTACTTAAATTTAAAAAAAACGTTTGTTAGGCTTTGATAAGGATATTTTTATTTTTATTCCAAAGTATCCACAGTTACAAAATAATAAATTATGTGTTGGTTTACCTGGACTTATTTACTTGTAAACCGTCGTCAAGCAGAATGAAGTGTTGAAACGTAGATGTAGTTTAGCATTAAACACGACAAATAACTCTAATTTTATAATATAATGTATAAATAAAATAAACATAGTACCCTGTAAATAGATTTGTATATTGGCGCGACCGGTTTCGACTATGAAGTCATCATCTCGGCGAGTAACAACAAACAAATATTATTTTCTAAATATAAACATAAAGGAGGTATAATCCATATGGTAAATAAAGGCTAGTATTTAAATTTTAGAGTAAACATCTACATTGGCTTAAGTTTATATGTAAAATCTTGCTTCATGATGATCCGTTCTTATTTTTTATTTTGTATATTTCCTCGAAAATTGGGTTTCTTGTATTCACATGGGTAGAATTCAGTATATTTCCCGGATCTTTAAATTATTCAGGTAAATGTGCAAGTCTTCCTTACAGTTCATTAGTTTGCCTTTTCCTTCAAACTCTAAAATTTCAAAGTTGTCTTCTACACCCTTGTAAGTATGGTTTTCATTCAGGATGTGTTCAGCAAAGTTCGATTTCATTGTTGTGATATTGTTAGATTTTACAGCTTGTAAAAAATAGTCGAAACCGGTCGCGCCAATATACAAATCTATTTACAGGGCACTATGTTTATTTTATTTATACATTATATAATTACAGTAACCCTCAGTGAGTCAATGTATGATAACTCTTAATTTAAATAAAGTTAAACATACAACTACAATCATAACCTAAACGGCAAAGGAGAGAAGAATCCGAAAATTAATGTTACAAAACCTCAATTAAAGGCGGGTTTGAATGTTGCTGTGTATAGTCAAGGAATGTAATATAGGCTTGTGTAAATGTAGATCAGAGTGTGAAGCAAGGTTTTAATCACGACCACATTTAGAGTCATCAATCTTCAACCTCCAGCCTGAGAACACAGATTACCCTGCACAACCTACACTTTATATAGTCTACATTCACTTCTCCGTGCTTAGTTCAATATACATCACTTACCTTAACTCTGAATACAGTCGTGATCGACTCATCAACCATTATTAAGACGCCTTCCGGATTCCGACTACGAATGTGAGATGGTCGATGTTTCGGGGCCTCCAAAGTGGGTAGAGAACAGATTTCCTAAAGTTGATTTCAGAAGAAAAGTTTTTAGGCCAACTCGGCCGGACCGTTTCCGGGAACGGTGCCTCGTTCTCGGCAAGACTGCAGACGGCGGCCGGTCTCGGGTTTTCGCCGATAACTTGAGAACAGATAAAGATATCTTTGCTATATTTTCAAATTCGTGTTCAGGGCTTCAGACGCGTCCGAAAATGTACAATACGTCTAGGTTGGGGTGAAAAGATTCCTTGTCAGAACGAAAAATTCTCACGGATACTGGTTTGACGAAAGTCGAATAACTTTAGAAATAGACAAGCCAGAGGTACGGGGTTCAATCCGTAGTGTTCTGCGGAAACTAAACTACCAGCGTACAGAGTTCGGAATGGTTCTAACCAGCACGCAAAAACAGTAGAGGGGACCTCGGCCAGACGGTTGGCCGGGACGGTGCCTCGTTCTGGGCCAAGAGCTCGGACCAGAGCCGGCCTCTTCCGGAGAATCGGCTGACGGGAGTTGGGGCACCGTTCTTGTCCAAGGGGTCGGAAGAGTCGTCTTCTCGTATAGAAGGGGAGTTGTACATTGGTTGGCGGGAGTCGGGGCCACTTTGTCGAAAGTCAAGTCGGGATTTTAACCGAAAATCTTTATAAGAAATTGAGTTTATGGCATTTATGGCCTCACTCTAAAATCCTACTCATGTAAGGTTTCCCAAAATGTATAACCTAACATTCTTTAGGCCCACAATCAGTAATTCAACGTGGAGGGAACATTTTAAATTTTTGTTAGTCATTTTAACTCCTTTGTTAGGAAAATCTGACTCATTCATTAAAATTATGAAGAATTTCTCCCAGTCAGTGACTGGTCAGCTTACGCTGATTAACTTATGGCTAACTCTTTTCTAATGTTTTGTGTTATGTTTTAGGCTAATTTTCACCAGAAGATGGATCAGATTCCAAATCCCAAAATGTCCTCTTGCTCACAAAAAATAACGGAAAACAAGTCACAATATTTCAACTTCTTAAATAGTTTGCAGTGACTACACCGACACTAGCATAGTCTTCATCGACTACATCAGAGCTAATATAATCAACCAACCAAACCTTGTGTGAATTTAAACTCCTTTGGTGATTAGGTTTGTAACCACCGTTTGATCTAAAATATTTGAACGTGTAATTAAACTGGTTGAGTGAAACTCGGTCAACTGTAGTTAATTACTCGTATTTAGTGTGTCTGTCCCTTCAGTCAAAGTACATATTTGTGTTCAACTTTAGATGGTTTGAGCTTTGCCCGCACGTGACTGTAAGGTAGTCAGCCTTTGATGTGGTATTCTAAGTAAAATGACAAGGTTAAGTTTGTCTTTTTAACTACAAGTCCTTTCTGTTAGTTTAAAAGTTCATAATAGTGGCGGAGAGCAATTTAGTAAAAGGAAAGAACGGACTTTTCCTGCCACTTCCGGAGAAAAACTACTGCTAACGTTTCGGGTAGTTAAAACTCCACCCGTCTTCAGAGGTACACTAATCTAGGAACTACATTTAATTAATATCTTAACGTAAGATCTAACCTAAGACTATTTATATCTACGTTAGTGCGTGCCCCCCGTAGTGCGAGGTTCGTCGTCCGAGTCTGGGTGAGATCCTTTCAATTAATAACCTACCACATTTCCGTGTTTTTTCAACTATTTCTTTTATGTTAAGGCTAACATGTAGTTTTTTATTCCGATAACGTATCCTCTTTTTATTTTATTTGGTTATATTTTTAATTGTAATTTTGACAAGCCATCAAATTTTAAATGTAGCGGTATTTTAAAATATTGGTTGAATAGTCTTAGGTTAGATCTTAAGTTAAGATATAAATTAAAATTAGTAGTTCCTAGATTAGTGTAGTCCTCTGAAAACGGGTGGAGTTTTTAACTACCCGAAACGTTAAGTAGTTTTCTCGGAAGCAGGAAAAAATCCGTTCTTTCCTTTACTAAGTCCTTTCTACCACTTAACCTTGACCTTTACAGAATTTATTTATCTTAGTTTAGCACTTTTTAAATTACTATAAATAACTTATTGCCTGTAGATCCTAGATGTGTTGAGATTTTCACACGGTGCATTTCGGGCTAAAGTTGCCCATTATCAAGTGTGTCCTTTCTTTCTTTTTTCTTCTTAGCACTAAATTTTATTTACACATATTTACAGTCTTCAGTTCTTCACTCGCGAGTCACCGTTCGCGAACCATCCGAAACCACGGGAGACGACTGCCAACATTTAGTGCTGAGAAGAAAGAAAGGACACACTTGAAAATAGGCAACTTTTGCCCGAAATGCATCGTGTGAAAATCTCATCATATCTAGGATCTACAGGCAATAAGGTATTTATAGTACTTGACATAGCCTAGTGTTTACCTAGCCTTACATAGCCACGTAAGCAAAGCTTTAGGGGAGACTCAAGGTATTTAAACCATATTTTGTTTGCTTTATATCAGATTGTTGTTTGAGGTTAAAATTATATTACGAATGTGTCCCATAGTTTTCTAGTGAACAAAAAACACGACGTTTCGGGGTCTGGAATTTTATGTCGTCTTCAAATTAGAAGCATTCTAAAACATAACACAAAACCTTAGGAAATGAACTATCCTAAAAGTAACAAGTCACACACAACCATCACCACCGACATTAATTTTGCTTAGTGTGTGTTTTTGTGTTTTACTTAAAATTATTTAATGTTTAAACTATGCCTAAAAATTCAACATGCACAAAAATAGTTATGAAACAAACAACAACTGGTGAAACGGAACACGGCCAGTTACAGCTGTTCACCAAATGACTGGCTAGGAGCAGCGGACGACTAATCACAGTCGTGTATCAGACTGACCAACTGTAACAGTGAAACGCAAAAACAGAGAACAAAACAACAACAAAGGATTGTTGATAGTTTTGTAAGTTTACACATAGTTAAAGTAATCTTTTCAAAAGTCTTAAGAATATATATATATAATGAATGACAATGATAGCGCACAGAAGTTGACTTGACAGAAGAGTTTGACATAACATATGTCAAGTAACAAAGCACGTATCATGTTGTGTTGTGTTGTCTTCAACTTGAGTAAGAACTGGATCTTGTCAGTTTCACAACTTCAAGAGACAAGAAACTTGACAACGAGGTTTGTTTGCAATCTGCAGGTGATTTGAAATTACAAGTTTGGATTGAACAAAACGAGATTTTTCTTCTTTGGTATTTTATATAATGCCATTTATTAATACTCGTATTTATTCGGTTAAATGTTACGTTAGCTTCACTATGAAAAACTCCCTTTTAAATAACAGATGAAGGTGCATATCTAGAGGAGGTATCTAGACTATAGAAGGATTTCGTTTCAAAACTAAATCGGTTCACAAAGTCAAAATTTGTAGAACTTGTTAATGTATTTTTTTACTACTTTGAGTAAGAAAGTAAAATGTTAGTTAATGTTATTATGTCAATTTTATTCTTTTCCAATTTACACAGGCAAAGTGTAGTTCAAACTTCAAATAGTTATTATTACTTCGGATTCAAATTATTGAAATGAGGCATCAGTACAACGGAAACCACACTTTTTCCACAAGAAAGTATTTGAGGCCTCGTCCATAAACAAGGGAGACGACTGTCAACATTTAGTGCTGAGAAGAAAGAAAGGACACACTTGAAAATGGCAACTTTGCCCAAAATGCACCGTGCTAAATCTCAACACATCTAGTATCTACAGGCAATAAGGTATTTATAGTACTTGACATAGCCTAGTGTTTACCTAGCCTTACATAGCCACGTAAGCAAAGCTTTAGGAGACTCAAGGTATTTAAACCATATTTTGTTTGTTTTATCAGATTGTTGTTTATAAATTATATTACGAATGTTTCCATAGTTTTCTAGTGAACAAAAAAAAACACGACGTTTCGGGATCTGGAATTTGATGTCGTCTTCAAATGAGAAGCATTCTAAAACATAACACAAAACCTTAGGAAATGAACTATCCTAAAAGTAACAACAAGTCACACACAATCACCACCGACATTAATTTTGCTTAGTGTGTGTTTTTGTGTTTTACTTAAAATTATTTAATGTTTAAACTATGCCTAAAAATTCAACATGCACAAAAAATTTTATGAAAACAACAACTGGTGAAACGGAACACGGCCAGTTACAGCTGTTCACCAAATGACTGGCTAGGAGCAGCGGACGACTAATCACAGTTGTGTATCAGACTGACCAACTGTAACAGTGAAACGCAAAACAGAGAACAAAACAACAACAAAGGATTGTTGATAGTTTTGTAAGTTTACACATAGTTAAAGTAATCTTTTCAAAAGTCTTAAGATATATATATAAATGAATGACAATGATAGTGCACAGAAGTTGACTTGACAGAAGAGTTTGACATAACATATGTCAGGTAACAATGCACGTATCATGTTGTGTTGTGTTGTCTTCAACTTGAGTAAGAACTGGATCTTGTCAGTTTCACAACTTCAAGAGACAAGAAACTTGACAACGAGTTTTGTGTTGCAATCTGCAGGTGATTTGAAATTACAAGTTTGGATTGAACAAAACGAGATTTTTCTTCTTTGGTATTTTATATATGATTAACATTTATTAATACCGTATTTATTTGTTAAATGTTACGTTAGCTTCACTATGAAAAAAAAACTCATTTAAATAACAGATGAAGGTGCATATCTAGAGGAGGTATCTAGACTATAGAAGGATTTCGTTTCAAAACTGAATCGGTTCACAAAGTCAAAAATTTTGTATAATTGTTCAATGTATTTTTACTACTTTGAGTAAGAAAATGTTAGTTATGTTTATGTATGAAAGTCAATTTTATTCTTTTCCAATTTACACGAGCAAAAGTGTAGTTCAAACTTCAAATAGTTATTATTACTTCGGATTCAAATTATTGAAATGAGGCATAGTACAACGGAAACCACACTTTTTCCACAGGAAAGTATTTGAGGCCTCGTCCATAAAACAAGCAGGCCGTCTAATCAGCCAAGCTTCGGTTGAAATAAGGCCTCTCTGGCTAGCTCTGACCAAAACTGAACTCAGTCGTAAAGATAATCATAACTTTCGTCTTGATTTTCAGCGGGAATTGGGAAATAGCACTAAAACTCATAGCATGGCATTAGGAGGTTAAAAAAGGCTACATAATACCTAACTAGATCAACTTAGCATTACAATCAGGTTTATGAACCAACGCGTAGATGTTTTTCTACAGTTTTGTTAGTATTTTTAACTTCTTTGTTAGTAAAACCTGATTCATTCATAAAACCTCTCGTTTTCCCTTCCACAGGCCGTGCATAAGTAGGTATTTGTGTGTTCTTTGTTAGAGTTGGTCAGTCTGAATCACGTCTGTGATTGGTCGTCCGGTGCTCGGGCCGTCTGGCGGCTGGCCAGGCAGTCAGTCAATTTACAGCTGGCACTGGCCGTAGACGTTCTTAATCTACCTATTTGTTGTTTTTTTTTTCGTAACGTTTTGAACCTGTATTGATTTCTAGACTAGCTGTTATAAAATTTCATAGGCCTACATTTAAGGAAAACAAAATTAAGGTAATTTGGTGGTGGGTGACTAGTTAGCTTGCGCTGATTACTTTTGGCTAGCTTATTTTAATGTTGTTTTAGGTTATTTTCTCGATTCAAGGACCCTGAAACGTCGTGTACTTTTTATTCAGATTTAGTTTTAAAATGAATTTTTAAGGCTTTTAATTTTACAAGACACAGCTCATCAAACAAATAAAAACCAACTGTAACTTTGTAACTAGAATTATTATGTACCTGTATTGAACACATTGTAAATCTATCATACAAAGGCTATATCTACATACATATATATCTTTTAATTAGAACATTTTACAAAATGCTACCCCAAGTGTGTGTGGAATGCTCCCAACCAGTCACTGAGTAGAGGCCATTCATTAAATGTTTGAATGCGAGCTCTGTAATTCATTGTTGCATTCGTGGTTTCCTCTCATGTTCCAACTTAATCACGCCTCTACAACTAAAGTCAACTACCTCTGTTACTGTCAAACTGCTCGCATTTTTTCCAGAACTGTTGAGTTTTGGCTGGCATTATTGGTACGCAAGCTAATCCGTAGAGACCTGTATGAAACATTACTTTTGAAAACAGAATTTAGATGAATTCTTCAGATTAACAAAAGAGCGTTCGTCTTAATTTTCTCCCTAACGATGATAAGCGTCCACAACAGCATTTCAATATCACATCTTCAATCCCCTTGAATTTGTCATTTTCATTGAAAATTCATAGCTTCAGAAACAACTGCAAGTTACAAATAGTGTACATAAAAATAACTTCTGAATGAGGATGTGTAGTTCCTTCAAAGATAAAAATTATTCCAATCACGGTTCTTTCGGCAAGAGCTACGTTTCCTTGCATAGTGTTTGTTGGTGTAGATATTGAGTTTTAAGACGAAGCAAAACTGAATACATTTAAGATATTTGGAGTTTTCGCTGACAAG
Source organism: Matsumurasca onukii (assembly GCA_018831715.1). Taxonomy (NCBI): domain Eukaryota; kingdom Metazoa; phylum Arthropoda; class Insecta; order Hemiptera; family Cicadellidae; genus Matsumurasca; species Matsumurasca onukii. Next base: position 4,358,059 of record CM032067.1, read on the forward strand.
AGTAACAGTAAGACAAGATTGTTGATTGTTAACCTTGAGTCAACTTCCGATTGTCATCAGCATATTTCACTCTCAACTGATTGTTTGTGACTTTCTTGCTCACGTTGTGATTTGTTTCTGTGACTTAAATCACGAGGAAGAATGTTCGTGACCTCGCGTGGAATATAGCAAAGAAAGATATTCGAAAACAATTTGAATGTTTAAAGTTTAATGACTTCAATTAAACTTTCAATTGAACTATGCTTCATTAAACTTTTGTCTTCGATTCTTGACAGCATCGATAATGTTCACTGAAAACTTATAAGGAGTTAAAAAAATGAAGGTTTGAGCGGACAATACTTTTAGAGAAGACAAAATAGTTTATTTTGTCATTATAACATTTTGTCATTATAACAATAAAATATATTGTTGACTCCATGAGGTGTTGGGCAGCTTTCTACGACGTTTCCTTCTCTGTGGTGAGAGAAATGATTAGCTCTATTTTCAAAGAAAATTCGCTAATAAACCTTCGCCGTGGATTCAGTTTTTAATAATTAATCGACATTCAATTTGATGTAAAGCCAACTCAAAGAGGAAAAGTTGTTACTTGAAGTTTCAGCCGTTATTAAATTGAGCCACAATAACAAGAAAGTTGTCTCGCTGTTTCAAGTTTGTCTTGAGTTTAAGTTTTGACGAGCTCGGTTATCTCGGCTCTGTGTTCTAATCCAAGCATCAAATATTGATCACAAGAAGTAATTCACGGTAAAAATACACTTTAGTTTTTAAAACCCGTCTTGTAGGACATTTTTGTCACCTTTCCCTCAAGAAATGGTAGTTTTATACTGTAAAAATTTACTTATGGTCTGATTTGATACATACGATATAAATGATTAGTATAGCCTGCAAATGTATTTGTACCGTAAGGTATGTAAGGTCGGATCCATGGCGGATTATATCGCACGCGACTCGGAGCTCATCACCCGGTGGCGCGGGTTCGATCCCCGCAGTTACCACTTCTTACATTTGTAATGGCTATACGGTGATGCAGGTAAAGGTAGAGGTTGAGTGGTAGAGAGGACTTTGTAGTCCTAACTTCGCCTCGTTAAATAAGACAAACTTACCTTTTACCTACTCCTTTAAGGTAAAGGTGATGTTGGGGTTATCATTGTGAAAAGTACAGTGGTTGAATAAAACGAATTGGTTATCCGTAGTAACAAAACAATATATTATGAAAGTATTAACAAATTAATTAGCGTTAACCGATCAGCCCAGCACAAATCAAATGGTTTAATTGAAAGGTAATTTGGTAAAATTAAGTAAATAGTGATTCAACAGTAAATAAGTTATTAGCAATATAAATAATTTAGAATAGTTACTATAATTGATTAAATTGGAAATTTGATTATTTTGGTAGGATGTATACTTAACCTAGAGCGCTCAAATAATAATAAAGTGGTAATACCTATTTAGTGTTAATCATAAAACTGACGCCACCACGCACTCCGAAACCTTTCACTTCACGCTCACTGTCCCACTCCGCGCACTCTTCGTCGCTACCGCCGAATTCCAAACTGCCACCTCATTAATTGTCCACCGGTCGGTGAACTCCGCTTGACAAAATCCGCTGAGCGGCCAAGGAGGGATGTGCCAGCTGACGATGTGATCGGCTGGCCCACTTGAAGAATTCGTGGTAGAGCTGGTTCCAATATTGGGAAGGTGCTACAGTACCTAACACGTTCAGCCAGAACAAGATGGCGTCAGTTTCGTCACTCTCGTAGCCTGGCTAGATGGATGTGTGTACCAAGTTTGATCATAAACAGACTGTCTATAGCATAAACTTACATTTTTCCCCAAAAAGATCACTTCGGTTATAAAGTAAACCCCGTAACAGGGAATCTGCCAGTATTCACGGTATTCACGGTAGCACTTAGGGCTACACATCGGCAATGTATTATTTGTTGTATTCAGACCAAAGTGAGTTGAAATCACTTTGTTAAACTTAATTGACTGGAACCATCAAAAGGGTTTCTTTAATAGCAGCTTGGTGCGTGACCGCAGTGAACGTGCATTGCTCTCTGAAGAACCGCGAATTGGAATTCTGTGATTTGCCCTGCGTCTTTCAATTCTAGAGCTGATGAGCTGATTGATGTTATAGCTATATTTTCAAAGCAAATTCATACAACCGATTCAGTTTTAATAATTAATCGACATTCAATTTGATGTAAAGCCAACTCAAAGAGGAAAAGTTGTTACTTGAAGTTTCAGCCGTTATTAAATTGAGCCACAATAACAAGAAAGTTGTCTCGCTGTTTCAAGTTTGTCTTGAGTTTAAGTTTTGACGAGCTAGGTTATCTCGGCTCTGTGTTCTAATCCAAGCATCAAATATTGATCACAAGAAGTAATTCATGGTAAAAATACACTTTAGTTTTAAAACCCGTCTTGTAGGACATTTTTGTCACCTTTCCCTCAAGAAATGGTAGTTTTATACTGTAAAAATTTACTTATGGTCTGATTTTGATTAAACTCAATATCGATACAAATGATTAGTATAGCCTGCAAATGTATTTGTACTGTAAGGTATGTAAGGTCGGATCCATGGCGGATTAGTATCGCACGCGACTCCGGAGCTCATCACTCCGGTGGCGCGGGTTCGATCCCTGCAGTTACCACTTACATTTGTAATGTGGCTAATACGGTGATGCTAGGTAAAGGTCGAGGTTGAGTGGTAGAGAGGACTTTGTAGTCCTAACTTCGCCTCGTTAAATAAGACAAACTTTACCTTTTTACCTTTACCTTTAAGGTAAAGGTGATGTTGGGGGTTATCATTGTGAAAAGTACAGTGGTTGAATAAAACGAATTTGTTATCCGTAGTAACAAAACAATATATATTATGAAAGTATTAACAACTTAATTAGCGTTAACCGATCAGCCCAGCACAAATCAAATGGTTTAATTGAAAGGTAATTTGGTAAAATTAAGTAAATAGTGATTCAACAGTAATAAGTTATTAGCAATATAAATAATTTAGAATAGTTACTATAATTGATTAAATTGGAAATGTGATTATTTTGGTAGGATGTATACTTAACCTAGAGCGCTCAAATAATAATAAAGTGGTAATATTTATTTAGTGTTAATCAAAACTGACGCCACCACGCACCCGAACCTTTCACTTCACGCTGACTAACCCACTGTCCCAATCCGCGCACTTCCCTCGTCGCTACCGCCGAATTCCCAAAACTGCCACCTCATTAATTGTCCACCAGGTGAACTCCGCTGACAAAATCAGCTGAGCGGGCGTGATGTGCCAGCCATGACGTGATCGGCTGGCCCACTGAAGAATTCGTGGTAGAGCTGGTTCCAATATTGGGAAGGTGCTACAGTACCTAACACGTTCAGCCAGAACAAGATGGCGACAGTTTCGTCACTCGTAGCTAGCTAGATGGATGTGTGTACCAAGTTTGATCATAAACAGACTGTCATAGCATAAACTTACATTTTTCCCCAAAAGAACTCTGCATATAAGTAAACCCTGTTACAGGAATCTGCCAGTATTCACGGTATTCACGGTAGCACTTAGGACTACGCATCGACAATGCATTAGTTGTATTCAGACCAAAGTGAGTTGAAATCACTTTGTTAAACTTAATTGACTGGAACCATCAAAAGGGTTTCTTTAATAGCAGCTTGGTGCGTGACCGCAGTGAACGTGCATTGCTCTCTGAAGAACCGCGAATTGGAATTCTGTGATTTGCCCTGCGTCTTTCAATTCTAGAGCTAATTGATGTTATAGCTTTAGTTAAGAACTGTGTTACAAAACTCGTGTATGTTAGCCAATAATGCACCTCAGTACCCCGGCGACGCCCGAGGCCAACCCTACAATTGAGTAATTACACTAATTACAAAGTCAAGGAAATTGTCTACACGTGTGTGTACAATATAGCGCTTTTTAAAGTTTACAGCTTCAACATTTGCTGTTGAACTCTGTTATAATATTGTAAACCAGTTGCAAACTTTCAATGAACCGATTCACTTCCAGGAACAAAGCTTAAACACCTCCAGGCTATAACTCAACTTATCTTCAATATTATTCGTGAGTTTGGCTTTCTTACAGCTGTTGCTTATACTTGTCAATTTACTTGTTTAAGTTATTGTTGTTGTTAATCATCAACTGCACGACGATCACATGTTGTTATTTGCCTGCACTTACAGAATGTAAACAATATTGTTTTGTTATTATACTACAAACTATTAGTACTCCTATAAATGGGACAAATATGATTCAAAAATTCAATAAATGATTCTTTACTGTAAACCTTCCTAATAGCTGTAAGAACAAAGCAATTAATACATAAACGTAAACATCTTATTCAATCTTCCAGTTGAATAGTAGCCTAAGCCTACCTTGGTTTTCTATACTGTATTCCTCTATTTGTATAATATTACTGAGCCAGTAGAAATAAAGAACAAAGGAAGAGTCGTATCAATAAATCCTTCACAGAATGTACAATACCGAGTGTTGTGATTGAATAGTGAAATATAGAGACAAGTCATGTCAAACAATTCACTGTGCTTACATTCTCTACAGCTTACATTTATGGAAAGGAGTTGCCTGCAACAATAAATCACTTCAACATAAAGCTATTAGAGTTGAAGCAATAAATCGTTGCTATAAAGATTGAAACTTTATTGAAATATGAATAGGAAACCGCAGTACGAATCATTCAAGGGTAGAGTTTAAAATAAGTTCGTTCTATTCTTTTCATTTCTTTCCTTTTATTTTCAAGTACACGACACAATACTTGGGAAAATAGAATTTATTCATGACTCTCGGTACAAACTGAGATTCCGTCTTTTTAGCTAAAGAGCCGTGTGTGTTGCAGCCAATGGGAACATACACAGTTGGCATTCCTGCTCTAATGGACGGTTGGTAGCCCTGTCACCAATAGGGTAGCAGACAGCAACCAGCAAGTAGCTCAGTTTCAGCCAATCAGAGACTGAAGATTGTACTCTACAGAGAGACTGAAATATTTCAAGCTAATTATTACGATTTTTTACGTTGTGTAAATCGGAAGAACTAGTTTATAGCTGAAAAGCCGTCGAAAAGCTAAATACCCGATTTTACTTGAAAAATTAAATTTCCTCTTTTTAATTCAACAATTTGGTCTAGAATTGAACTGCATGAGTACAGTTATGCGGTGGACATTTGCTCGATCACGTGATACTTTAGCGGATCCGTGGCGGATTGGTATCGCACGCGACTCGGAGCTCATCACTCCGGTAGCGCGGGTTCGATCCCCGCAGTCACCACTTACATATTTTGTAATGTGACTAATACGGTGACGCTAGGTAAAGGTCGAGGTTGAGTGGTAGAGAGGACTGTAGTCCTAACTTCGCCTCGTTAAACAAGACAAACTTTTTACCTTTATACTTTCGATTACAGCTGTAAGGTGTTCACCAAGTGAGACCCCATCGTTGAAATTAGGAATCTCAGTAATATATGTGGAAGTAAGGTCAACGCAAGCTGACTGTTTATTCGGTAAAGTTCACGTTTTAAATTAACAATGTAAAATATATAATTAAAGTTTATGGAAGACCATGTTTTGTTGTAAAGAAGACCTGAGTGAAGACAGGATGAACTTAAACTTGTTTGATGAATGTTTCGAGGATCTGCCCACTTCAGTCAACTAGTTAACTGCAAACTACCTCTAACTAGTTCATCCCCTTCAAACTTGACATTTCACCGTAGAAACGAGTTTTGTAGCTCTGTGTTGAAATGTCCGAGACTGTTTAACTATCAATATACTTTGTTAATTTCCTTTGAAAATACAAATATTTATGACGTCAGGGCTCTTTGAAATGAGCCCCGATCCTGACCCCCAAAACAAGTTTTGAACATTGTTATATCGTATGTGTGAGCTCTCTGCGGGTCGCTTTTTGTTAGATTTTCCGCTCTGATAAGAATTAAAACTTGCAGTAAAAACCACGTAAATCTAGGACCGAAGGCCGAAACCAGTCTGTAAACGTAGCGAATTAAAGTAACATATTGCAAAGGAAGTGAAGTGAAACACGCCAGCGGCGCTTTAGTGCTTAGCTGCGTGTCGGCCTGGTTTGATTTTAAATACGTATAAACTTAGAACAGAACACGAATACAACAAGAATACGCGTTTACGGGAAATTGGCTCGTAATTTTTGCTGTGTGCACTATTTTGTTAAATTTGTATAAACAAACCACGAAACGAAACGCTATCGCTGCCAGTTGATCCCATACTCGAGGTGTTTCGGTTGGCGACAAAGTTAAGAAAGAAGTCCTCAACTGAAAATTGAGGTTGTGTGAAACATTAATGTAAAAGGATTCATAAAGGTACACAGGTTATAGTTTTGGTTTTGATTGTTTGCAAGAGAACTCCCTAAACTCACCTGGTAATTTAATATGAAGACTAACAATGGACAAGCAACACAAACGACAGCTGTTTCTGTTTCTGCTGTATGAAACACATCGTTTGTTTGGAACACTAACAGTTCTCGGGTAAATGTTAACATTTCAACAAACAATTATTAGCTATGGTTGCAAGTTCTAAACGATAATAAAACTGGTCAATCAATTACCGAAAATATTGCATAACATAATTATAAAAGAATTTATTTATCCCAGTTTACGACCATATTATTTAGTTACTAGATGTTGATCTATTACATTTGCACAGTGTTTCTCTTAACACTAAAAGTCTATGATACCGCGAAGTGTAAATATGTATCATAGACTTTTTTAGTGTTTAAGAAGAAAGAAGAAGGCACTTGAAATCAACTGGTGCCTGAAATGCATCGTAAACATATCAACACATCTAGGACCTACAGGCAATAAGGTAATTATAATAATTATAAAAGCTATGTATTCTATGTAGCCTATTAGCAAGATAACTCATGAAGACAGCTTCTTCGGTACAAAGTGTTTCTTTTTATATCATCAAGTGAAATAAAAGAATTTCTCCTTGTTGAAACTTTGAAAACTTGGATTGAAGTTCTTTTATTGTTCAAGTACACTGAACAAGTTCTTTCATTGTGTTCTGATAATTGAACTCTTCAAAGTTGATCTTTTCTTTTGAAACGGTGCTTGTAGCTTTGCCCATTACGTGTAAAAAGATAACAAGAGAAAAACTATGGCCGAGCATATTGTTTACTGAATTTATACAATGTTTTGTTCTCAACTTAATTATCTTAAACCATCAGCTGTTTACCCGTGCTTCACTATGGATAAAACATGTTACATTATCATTACTGTGAAGTTTATTTTATCCTAGTTCAGTACTCATTGAGAAGAAAACCATAAAAATTGATAGAGAAATCTCTAAAGCTCTAACTTCACCTGTTGTACAATTTTGTTTAGCAATAAGATCCTTTGCTATTGTAAGTGTTATAAAATTTGTACACCTTCCACACTCAATGTCCCTTTCAGTGTTTTGCCTCCAAGTATTTGTCAAAAAGTAGGCTTTTGCTCGGGTACTTGCATCAAACTACCGATCCTGTGATATACCTGTCCTTGGACTTTGAAAGTGGGCACAAAGTTTCCTATTTTTACCTCTTTTTCTGCTTAATATGTCAGACAACGTATTCTGAGACCCAAGAGTCAGGTATTATGATATTATGATAATGTTTGTGTATAAAAATAGAAATTGTTTTGTAAAAAATATAAAATATTGTTCTGGCTCCTGCTCCTTACTCAAGAACTATGCTTTATTTAACAAAATTAGCTATTTTAAACTCAGTTCAAACAAACAATATATTCCTAAAGTGTTTCCTAAAAGGTAATCGTCCAACTTATGGACTATACTGGAACTACTGTACTGGAATAGGTAAAGCCATCAGCATTTGTATTATATGACTGGAGTGCAGATAAAATAGTAACTGTATACGAACAAACGAATCAAAATGGCCAACCTACAGACGTGTTCAAATAATGCAATGGCTACGGGGAATGACAAGTTGGAAATAATATTGAGAATAAACTGAAGTTTACAGTTTGTGCCAAGTACGATCCTATAGATTTCAGGGATCAATACTTATAATGTCTGATACCATGGAGTGTTGTTTGTGCGAAATTTAAGGTGTAAGGAGATTTGAATTATCATCTACGTCCGAGAGATCAACTTGCAACTTTATAAATTATTTTAAGCGTGATTTATGTACCATCTACAGTGAACCAGAAAATCTCCCCTATCACCTATTCAAAAATAACTTTAGACTACCAACAACAATAGAAAATAAAAAGAAGAGGAGCTACAATATTTTGTATTTTAATATGTTTTCAAGTAGTTAACAAGGAGGGAGGTAAAAATTGGGATGAACATAGTAACAAATTATAAACAACATTTTGAAAATAAATTAATTTTGCCGGCTGATGGGGAGCCACTAACATTATTTTCTTTCCAGAGAATCGACACTATACAATCATAAATTATAAAACCAAAATATTAAAAATAACTTTAATTAGAGTTTACACAGATGAATGAAAGCTGAAGTTCAGGAAATCAGTATTTAGAAAGCGCCTTCAAAAGAATACAGCAATAACGTAGCATTTCTGTCTGTTCAAAGCGTGTATGCACAAAAGTACATTCAAGCCATCAGTAACCGAACACTAGCCTCATTCCACTAATCCTACAATGTCCTGAATAACTAACATCAATGAATACGTTACCAAAGATCATGTTACATATGATCCACCTCCTGCGTACAGTCAAGCTATTCAAATACAGGACATGTGTCGTAAGTAATAAATGTGTATAATAAATTTGTAAAAGACTTGTGTTTTTAGACGAGTTTCGCCAATTTCTACAAATTCTATTTAAAAACTGCGCAATACAGAACGATACAGAAGGTTGCAACCCAACAAACGCCGCCGTTGGAATTAGTGTAACTGTAATTGTTACCTAAAAATGAAAGGTCAATATGGCTTCAAAACGGATTGGAAGTTAGTTTCCCAAATTGTATTTGTATTTCGAGAAGCCCTTTATTTAAAAAGCTAGAAACCTCTTCTTTTAGAGCTCTGAACCCCCGAAGTAAAAGTGGAATTGGCTCCAGTCCTCCCTAGTACATCTATTTGACACCACGAGAACATTACATTCCATAAAGAAAACCCTTACATGAGAACATCGTTTTCTATGGCAAACCTTTGAAACATCAATCACTAAATCACTATTTGAGATGCCGACCACTCTCATGAGGGTATTTTAAGGCAAATATGTGGTGAAGGATGAGTGTGATGAGTGGTAGTAATGATTTATGAGGTGTAGTCTTGTTACAAACTAAGGCCGACTCTTTCTTAGAATGGGTCATTAATTAATAGACCAATGGAAATACAAGGACCAACGGCTTAACGTGACTTCCGAACCACGCAGGTGATGGTCTGATATGTCTAAACGATGGTGTGAGTTGATGCGGGTATCATCAGATGATCACTGAGACTATCTGAGCCCACTTTAGACTATATCATCCTCAAAATGACCTCCTTGAAGCTGGATTACAGGACCACGCCACGAGTCCCAGTCAATAAAAGAAACGTGAATAAAGTCGACCTGAGGTTTACTAATATTGAGTATCACAGGGAATAAGGACTTGACTCATGTAAGTTGTGATCAATGACATTATCAACGCATGTATTTTGTTATACACAACAATACACATTTATTTGATTAGATTTGTTTCGTGGTTGTTAATCGCTCGAAAACATAAGTATTCTACATTCTTGGACTACTTTGATCGCTATTTTGTACAATCCGTCCAGCACACCACTTATACTTATCAGATGCTAAATATCTTAGTTTATTTTTATCTCTTAAGCAGAAGTCTATATACATATATAATATTAACTGCAACTGTATCAGTCGAATGAGAAAATTATGACGAGAAACCACATATAAATAATCAGTTACTTCACCAGTTGAACAATAAGTTAAACTAATTTTCTCAATAAACAAAGAGACTAAATGGTGGTATAGGTTTTGAGGATGATATAGGTCTAAAGCGGCTCAGATGTCTCAGTGATCATCTGATGATACCCGCATCAACTCCCACCATCGTTTAGACATATCAGACCATCACCTGCGTGGTTCGGAAGTCACGTTAAGCCGTTGGTCCTTGTATGTCCATTGGTCATTGGGCTATTAATTAACGACCCATTCTAAGAAGAGTCGGCCTTAGTTTGTAACAAGACTACACCTCATAACTCATTACTACCACTCATCACACTCATCCCTCACCACATATTTGCCTTAAAATACCCTCATGAGAGTGGTCGGCATCTCAAATAGTGATTTAGTGATGGCCACTACTCAAAGTTACTAGTCGGCAATTGCTAATTGGTCAGCGTCAGTTGACTACAGTTGATCAAACTCGTGTTGATCAGCGGTTGATACTTTGATCCAAACTCTTGACCTGGGACAGTTTGTGAGTCGCTCTCAGTTTGACAGTTGACTGTTTGTAACTAGTTTGTAGTTTGTAACTAAACTGAAGCTGGCCTTGGCTTTGAAACGTTCTTGTAGCAGCTGAAAGTGGACATTTACAATAGACTTACAAGTTAGGTTATAAAAAGCTTAACTCTCAATGTGAAAATAGGAATTTTAACTTAAAACTGCTAATTTGTGAATAAAAATTTTAATAAAGCAAGAAATAGCTTTGACTTTTCACAGATGTCCAAAACTTCCGTTACTTGAATAGCTATCACGTACTTTTCTTTGCTTGATATCAATGAGATACTTATTTAGTTTAAGAGCTTTGAAATAAATTACTATTCAAGGTAAACCACCGGCCACAGTAAATAACGGAAATGGGACAGTTCCATGTAGCTAAAATCACCATCTGTTCAAATATGTTATTGCAAAACGTGGACGTACGTATTCATGTGAAATTTTAGGTACAAATCTCCACCTGTCCATTTCATCAGGATCCAGGAGAAAGCGCCGGATTAGCGGAAATACAGATTAACTGGAAATCCCAGGATTAGTGGAGGTTCACTAAAAGGCTCAATTAATAGAAATAATCTCTTATGTTGAAGGATAATTCAAATTACGTCTTTCATGTATATTGCCTGAAGGTTTCATCTGTTGATATTGAATTCCTTGGATAAATAGCTAGCATCACCACTTTCTAAAATTTTTAAAACATTTTACGTTTTTGACATCTCACGGGCAAAAAATCGGACGGCATGCGACGTCTAGAGAGCAACGTATATGTACACGTACATGTATATGGAATAAATTTGCTCACGTACATGTATATGAGAAAGATATCATACATTTTCGTGGGAGGTCAGGATCGGTGCTCATTTCTTTGTCCCGGTATGGATCTTACCATGCTGACGGCGTGAATATCTCATTTTCCACAGAAAACTTGCTAAAATTACATTTAGCTAAACTAGCGCACGTTTCATGACAGCTGTTTGTGTTGTGTAAATGTCGTGATTTCATTGTGTAAAGAATGTCTCAAATTGTGAAGCGGGTGTTTGTCTTCCATTAACAACACAATTACAAGATCACTTGTCATTAAGAGAGCTCTCAGATATAATGGACTCTTAACAACATCATTCTGCCGTTGTAACAAAAGGTTTTTGTAAGTAATTTAGTTTTTAATTGATAATACTCGTATATACAATCTTTTTGGTGGAATAATAATTTATAAATTTGATACACTTTTACGAGAATTTCAACGGTGTCTTTTTTAACATATCATTGGTAACAACTGTAGACATTTTAATTAGGTAAGGATTTAGCTCATCAAAGTAATTGAATTATTGTTCGAGAATTACGGTGAACGATAATGCTTTTGCCATATTGTTCAGCACATTGAAACAAGATAAAAGTCCACTTGGGTCCGAAAACGCATTATTTAACCACTAGCCGCCAGTCCGTTTCTTACCATTACTATTTTTATCTCAAAACGGTTATATCAACAAAACCGATGGTAAATAAAATAAAGGTACATATTTAAAATTCCAATTTTGAAAAACATTTGTTTTAAAATAACGACCCTTAAACCTTTGCAATTTATCTTACGAAAATCGTTAAAAGAGACGAAATATGCTTTCAGTAACCTCTGATACTAATCTTATTACACCTAGATTCTAAAATAAATGGTGATAAACAACTAAGCAATTTGCTAAGGTTTGTTAAATAGGATACATTTAAGTTATCATCAACTTTTATTGTGTTGAAAAACTTGTTATGTTGCTGCAATTACAACACACTTGGTGTCATAAAATTCTTGTTGTTAAAAGGTGTACTTATTTTTAAACATGTTAAGTTCTGCTACAGACTTTGGTATTTTACAAACCATTATGTTACAGTTAGTGGACGTCATTTATATGATATACACTTCTTAGCCCTCTTTCTTAAGGAGGTTTAAATTCTCAAAGAAAAATCTTCTTTCGAGCTATAAAGTAAAGCTTAACTGCCAATATACTAGATTTGGTTTACAAGTTTGTTCTTCAGGAGAATTATATTCTTCATAACTAGGTACTCGACACGTCTTTATAAAGTTGTTCTAAAAACTTCTTGTTGAAAAGGAAATAATAACCTTTGCTGAAGAGTTGAACTTCAGAATAAAACACGACGAAAGTTAAAATAGTTACTCAAATAGAAATCTTTCCGTAGCTGTATTAAAGTTTCTAAAGTACTTCTGGATTGAACTGTGAGTTTGTTGGTACGAGTATATTTAACCAAAATCGCACACATTTAAAGTACCTCGCAATTATGTGTAACAGTTTCCATTATTATTTTCATACACTTTATTTAATGCGTCGTTAATTACAAAATTGACCTAGTTTTCTATAATTGACCTGAACATTATAATAAATTAAGTTTATTCCTTAAAATCAATTTTTACCAAGTTGGTGTTGACAAAACCTCTCCCAAATAACTTTACATATGCAAAAAGTTTGAATTTTCAATTTGACTTAATGCATTAAATAACATTCTTCAGTACAAAATATGAAGAGAAATGAAAATAAACCTTCATTTTCTTGATTTTATGAAGGTAACGTTCAATGAATACAACTGTTTTATTTCCACACTTACAAATTCACAACTGTAAAACATAAAATACATTAACTTAAATCAAACCTAATATTGATAATAATTGCTTTTAATTACCAAATTACTTCAAAGTTGTCCACTTTAATTATATTTATAAAATAACAAAATAATTACAACTATGATTCACGTGAAATAATGAATGAGTATGAACACCAAAATGGTTTCTATACATTGCTTTGACTCGTTCTTGTAATTAATTTATTCACTAGTAAGTAACACTTACTAACACAGCACTAGTAACAATTTAAACCATCTAAATAGTAAATAACTTGACCGGAAACACACACAATGGTTTAAAAATATTGACCGTGTAAACCTTTTAAGTCAGAATTAAACACTATTGTATCCTTTTAAAGATGGTGACTTTGTGGATCTAGTCTTTAGGTAAGTAGGCAGTATTGAAAACAGTATTTTTTATGGGTTTGTCTTTTTTGTTTTTATTCGTCTTTTTTTCGTTTGAAAAGATTACTTTCAATGCTAGTAGTAAAACAGCTGTTGTTTATGCGACCACAATGTCAGGCAACCCCTCTGGCGGCTTTTTTGTCGGGGGGAATGACTCACAGACGTGGATAGCTTCACAAAATCTCCTGAAAGAGGTCCTCTCACGGCTTGGGCTTGGAGGAGGCTGTTTATGATCCCAACCGGGCATAGGACCATCAAACTCGTCCTCTACGACGCGAGGAGGAGCGGTGGTGACGTCACGCTTTGCAGAACCAGGAGTAGGGGCAGAGTGAATAATCAAGGAGACGCTCACAATCTGAAACAAAACATGGACTTCATTTTGCTAAATGAAAATATAGCCGACACGAAGCCCTAAGCGCTACGGTGAATTCAACGGGTAATTATGGGACACGTATGGTACAAATAAAAATGACTTACTTAAATTATCTGTTCGACTCAGAACTCAATGAAAACTCAAATTTCCTTTCCGTTCTACAGCCTTTCATTATAAAACTCATGTTCTGTGATATTTACAAGTCAATTGCTATGTATTTCCACTCATACAATAAGATATCGACCTTTTTAATTCATAATGCTCCTTTTTTTAAAACTCAATCAAAATTAATAGCTCTATTTGTAAAAATAAAATACTAATTATCCTTGCATATGAATAACAGTAAAATAAGGTTCGAGGTTGAGTGGTAGAGATGACTTTGTAGTCGTAACTAGATATAGTTACACAAGACAAACTTTATTTTTTGTTGTTTATTTAGAAAAAATTATGTTTCTGTTAATTGTCATTACGCTTTACAACCAATCCGATATCACAGTAGGCGTAAGGTGTTTCAAGAAAAATCATGTCTTTACAGTTTTCTAAGAACAATATGCAAGGTCACGACCACTAGGTCGCACTCTTAAAACTCAAATCAAACAATATAATACTAACAGAATATTTAAATTACAAGAAGGCCAATATAGTGTCGTATTTTTTAATAGACAAAAGCTTTCGACAGCAATGCTGTCATCATTAGGCAAACTTGTTACATGAAAATTAATTAACCAAAATCAATATTTATATACAATTGTTGACAAATACAAGAAAATTTAAAAACACATGACTTAAAAATAAAATTATTACAGTTAAATTAAGTGAAAAAGTTAATAATATATAAATTAATATATGTATAAATTGAATTAAAAGGAAAAATTAAATAAATAATTATTTGTTTTGCAATTGTTTTTATTAGTGTCATTTATCTGATGAAGAGTATTGAAAATACTCGAAATATAATAAGTTCTTCTCTTTGAAAATTGAGTTATAATTTAGCAGACGAGTTGCCAAATAAAAATTCTAATAATTAAATAAATAAAGTAAGACAGATATTAGTATAAAATAAAAGTTAAGTTTTTGACTTTATTAGATCTATTAATTTTGAATTTATGATTGGTTCATCTTCGTTGTTGAGTAAATTAGTTTTGTCCGTGTTGTTGATAAAATACGATTCCCAAGCGTTGAGGTATCTGGGTTTTACTATTTGTTTGAGTAATTTCAAATTGGTTGTGTTGAAGGAGTGTCCAGTATATATTGAATGGGCTGCCATGGCTGATTTTTCATCTATTCCGTACGGGCAGTGTTTCTTGTACCTTGTATTAACGATCTTTTAGTTTGTCCGATATACTTTTCACACTCGTTGCAACTGATTTCATAAATTCCGGACATATTATTTTTTAATGTTTCATCTTTGGGATTTTGCAGTTTGCTTTTCAAAATATTTATTGGTTTAAAAGATACATTTTGTTGGGTTTTATGTTTTAAAATGTTTTTGATGCTATTTGCAGTAGTCGAGTTATGCTAGTCCAATTCTTTTCTTTAGGGGTTAATGGTAAGAGTTTAGTTTGGTTTCGTTTCTTTTGCTTTATTCTTGCTTTTCTTAGCATATTTTCCACTAATTTGACACCATTACAAGTTGCTACATTTTTTATGTATATCAGTTCTTTTTTAAATCGTTCTTCATTTAAATATTCTGTAAGTATTGTCAATAATATCCATTTCAAGAAAATATAATACTAGATTTGGGTTAGAATAAATTTTTAGCTGATCATCTTACAGAGAAAACCCAAAAACTCACCTGAAACAGGACGACACAGATGGTGAAAGTTTTCATTGTAAAGGCTCAAGCACTGAGGCAGTCGAGCGTACACTCTGTCCCTTGGTTGCGGCACAGTCTCGTTATTCACTTAGTTATTTCATTATCTCACGTAACCACTGTGTACTTCGACCTTTCAATTCCTCGACCTTTCAATGCTCGGAAAAAATATTCTAGGTGTTGGGTTATTTGGTGCAATCCGAAGAAATAAACATAGCCAACAAGTAGCCACAAGCGCTACTGTAAATTATAGTGAATTTCCTACACTGGATATAATTTATACGGAAAGTGTTTTCCCCCTCCCCAGTGGTTTTGATGCTATAAATCTGTATTTATAAACCGATTTCTTTAAAACTTGATATACACATTTGTGTTCGCACTTATTATACAGGGTGACCCATAAGTAAAGTGCCAGACTCTGAGAAAAGGTTATATGGGTCAAAATAAAGAAAAATTAAGAATAAAAATGTTTCCAAAAACGCTTAGGAAACCAGATATTTGCCATTTTATATTTGTCACTAATTATTTATTATATCCCACACTACTTATCGGATTTGACTCAAACTTAGCATAAATTTGTATCTAAGTAAGACCATTTAGGGGAAAAATTACCAACATGATCTAACTTATCATTTTAAAACGGTGGCTATTTTATGGTATTTTTAGGGTATTTTTGACGTTACACCTTAAATAGCGAATGAACGGTGAGTTTTACGATAAAATGTAAAGAATACCGTTTTCCTATTACCTATCTAATGACACCAAAGTCAAAAGAATCTATTAATAATCAACAAAGTTACAGTGGAAACCGTGGCAAACATCAAGATAATAAGGTGGAAAGTTGTCTGTTTTCAGCCAGAGTTTCCACTATAACTTTGTTGATTCTTAATCGATTTCTTTGAACTTGATATCAATAGATAGACAATTAAATTTACTACAAAACGTTACCAATACATTTTATCGTAAACTCACCGTTTATTCGCTATTTAAGGTGTCACACCAAAAATGCCCTAAAATACCATAAAATAGCCACCGATTTAAAATGATAAGTTAGATCATGCTGGTAATTTTTCCCCTAAATGGTCTTACTAAGATACAAATGTATGCTAAGTTTGAGTCAAATCCGATAAGTAGTGGGGATAATAAATAATTAGTGACAGATATAAAATGGCGAATATCTGGTTAACTAAGCGTGTTTGGAAAGTTTTGACCCATATAACCTTTTCCCAGAGTCTGGCACTTTACTTATGAGACACCCTGTATGTACCAAACTTTGACAAAACCCAATCAACCATACCGAGATTACAAGTACTTTTAACACATACAAAAAGGCCAATATAATGTAACAATTTATTCACTAGCGCTTTCAACAGCTAAGCTGTCATCTTCAGACAAGCGAAGTTACATGACAATTATTAACAAAAAGTAATATTTACAAAATGTTGTTGACGATACAAATGAGTTGTTTGTAAATATTACTTTTGTTAATAATTGTCATTTAACTTCGTTTGTCTGAAGATGACAGCTTAGCTGTTAAAGCGCTAATAAATTACATTATATTGGCCTTTTTGTATGTTTTAAAAGTACTTGTACTAATTTCCAATAATCTCCGCTTCAAGAATTTATCATACCAAGATTGTTATAACTGAGAAACGCATTCTTATTTATATTGTTTATTTGTGGGCTATGACTAGGCTATCCGCTAAGTACTTTTAGGTACCCTCTGCCTATGACTAGGCTTTAAGTTGCAAAATATAAGCCAATATAAAGACTTTCACTTCTTATTTCCTGTGTACTGAAGATATTAACTGAGTGTCCAAAAGTTTGACCCTTCTCCCCTTAACTACTGAATGGATGAAAACTGATCAACGTGCTTTGGCTTATGTATTAAAGGTCAATTGAAGTATTGTTTGGCATAATTTGGGGTTTGCCCTCCACCCTCAAAATAGGAATAGTGGTCGACCCTTAGGAATTTTTAATTTACCTCATCGTGTGGCCCTTCATTTAAAAGGGTATAAAACACAAATTCATTGATACCATTAACGTACTTCGCACGGTCTGACTGGGCGTATCCGTAAATAATAATACTTTAACATACCCGTACTAACTATCGAAACCACAGCACTTTTAAACCATGAGACGTATTTTTCTACACTCTCATCCACAAGTAAAGTTCGTCAGGTTTAGCATGGCCGGTGAGATGGGCTATAGGGCCATAAGCGGCCAGCAGGAAATCTCAAGGCCACCGGCCATGCTATACCTAACGAACTTTTGTATTGTTAACGAAAGGTTGACACAACCTGCTTTAGTTTGCAAGACCCTAGTCTGCACATTTTAAAAGTTGAAGAATAAATCAAAATGAGTTTGGTAAAACGAGGGTCTCAAGAAACCTTTTGGGGAAATCTTTTAAGTCAAATTAGTTATTTAAGTCAATAAAGCCTTAATTTGTATTAAAACTTTTTAATATAAGATACTCGAGGAGGTAATTAGTTTTAAAACGGCACATCAATTTGTCAGCAAACTGTTGTTTACAATGAGTCAGACAATTCAACGACTTGAAATACAAACATATGGTTTCCACTGGTTGTTTAAGATCTCTAAATTAACCAAACCTAATTTCTGAATGGCCCACCTATAAAATTAGTCGTTTAATTCTAATTTTATTACTATTTGATAATTTAGAAATAGTCTCTAGGGTTTTCATGTAGATAATCAACACTTGTGAACTTCTACTAAAGTTAACTGTTCAGGACAGATTAACAATGAAAATTAATAGTCTGATAAAACTCTTGATCATTTGAGAGCAATTGGATTTAATTAGGAAATTATCAGTGTCCTACTTTAATGATAAGACAAGTACACACTCCACCACTGATAAGAGGTTCATTTGGAACCTCTCAGACTCTGTTGTGTTTTGTTAGTTGTTACAGATATGCTTTACATTTGGTTTCTTTCTGTCTTGACAATTTGGTTTTTGTACGTAGTTTGTGTAAAAGTTGACCCTGTGCCAATATGTGGGGTTTACCGAAGACCAGGAAAATACTTCTACTTGAAGTATTGCATTTTTCGCTTATTGATGTTTCTTAAAAAGGTAAAACTTGCATTGATAATTTCTTGTATAGTAAACAGTATGTACAAACTAAATCAACTATTGTTATTTTAAATTTTATTATTTGATTTTGCTTTTTAGCATGAATTTTAAATTACAAGGATTTTTACTGGTAACCTGGTGTCTAGGAATCAATCAGATAAAAGCCTTTTTGGGGGGAAATAACTTTGAGTGTAAAGGGTTCTGAGACGGTGTTGGGATCTAGGGTCCTCTTCACCAATATTTTATCTAGAAAACATTTTTATGACAAATAAATTTGTTTTAGTATTAAACTAAACGTAGTTAGTTTAAGAATTTAAAAATGCCTCTCTGAAGAGGCATACTTAGTATTTGAAAGGCCTCAGAGCAATTAGACAACTTTATTAGATAATTTGAAGTAATTTTTAAATTATATACATCTAATAAGAAGAGCTTCATCTCTCCATTAAACGTAATTGTTTAACTTATACACTCTTATCAAACTAAACTATTATTTTCAGAGAGGGAAGGAAGCCGGAAGGACTTTTGAAAGCCTGGACCAACCACAACCTTTGTCAGACTCTCCCAAGGTAGCTGTTTGTAAATATGTTATGTACGGTTGTTTTGTAGTGAAAAGGGTTTGAATACTTGTAACAATAAATGTTTTGTTAGTGGTTTACTGTGTCAAGAGAGAACACTACAGTAAAGGCTATTTTTATTTTCAATACCATCCGTCAGGTGGCAATAACAAACATGAATGCAGTTTTTAATTGGTACGGTTAAGTTTTGCTCAAATTATCGTTAAGACCTCAAGAACAAACCAATTTTTGACCTCAAGAAACAGTTTACTCAGTGCATTTGCTCATCTAGTTAAGAGAGCATAAAAGGATCTTATCCTTCCCCAATTTACTCATTATCTCGCTCCATCTCGCTTATGACAAGATAATCATGATTTTCAAAATCATTCCCTCCTGGACTTTTTTGCCTTGCAATAGTTTTGTACTAATACTTTTTATTAAATGGACTAACTCTATTTTAAACTGCAGAGTTGAATAACAAATTGTGGTTTAGGCGTTTGACGCAGTATTCTTCATGGCAGTAACTCAAGATGGATTCTACATTGTCGGAGGCGCAGAAAGAAGGAAGCACAACATTGTCAACGGACTATTTTATGTTGCGGTACGTTCAGAACTTTTATGTTCCGAAATTAAAATATTAATTTAGTAATTTAGTAGTTAAGGTAGGGTTTCTGGGATGACTAGCAACGAATTGGGTGATTTTGAAAGCTACCGGTGATTTTTACAAATTTACCTACATCTTGTTTTGAAAGATGAAAAATTATAACCTTGACTGGGACTCGTGGCGTGGTCCTGTAATCCAGCTTCATGGAGGTCAGGTTTTGAGGATGATATAGGTCTAAAGCGGCTCAGATAGTCTCAGTGGTCATCTGATGATACCCGCATCAACTCCCACCATCGTTTAGACATATCAGACCATCACCTGCGTGGTTCGGAAGTCACGTTAAGCCGTTGGTCCTTGTATTTCCATTGGTCATTGGGCTATTAATCAATGACCCATTCTAAGGAAGAGTCGGCCTAAGTTTGTAACAAGACTACATCTCATAACTCATTACTACCACTCATTATCCTTCACCACATATTTGCCTTAAAATACCCTCATGAGAGTGGTCGGCATCTCAAATAGTGATTTAGTGATATAGTATTATTTGAGTGGAGTTATAGTTGTTGACAGTTATTGAGAGTTAAACCCCAAGCATTGCAGGTGCCTGGACTGGGGTTACTGTGCAGCAGGAAGATCCCCGACACAGTTTTGTTTGACGCTGAGGAAAACACGTTTGGAGCCGAGGGTTTGGTGTTCCAGCCTCTCCAACCTATGAGGCAGTGGAGAGTGTCGTACAACGGAGAGATGTGGCAAGTGTTGCTTAGTTCTGTTGAGAAATATAATCTTGGATTCCTCTTTAAAAAATCAATGTGGTTGTCACTGTTACTTTCTGAAAAAGTCCTTTAACCAATTTAACACGTCACTCTTTGGTGTAATTTAATACATTTTTCAATTGAAAAACTTACATGGTTAGGCTAAATACCTTGTCAATTAAGGACAAATGTGACAAAGACTCACTCTTCTGCTAAGGCACCACATGAACCAGAGGAAGCAGTATCTGGTCACCTTCTCCGGGATTTGGACTTCCGACCTGCAAGTGTTCGACTACGACCAGGACATGAACCCACACATGCTGGCAACAACCATCGCCACGGAGCCTTGGTCCATCAACTACTTTAAGACCCTGAAGAAGTAAATATCTGAGAACTTTTACATTAGAGAAAATAACTTGTCTCCTTTAGCCACAAGCGCTACGTGAATCCTCACGAAATTCTTATTCGGGGTTATTTTTCTGAGCAAGTGCTCTTTTGGGGGTTGTTTCCTTCCGTGAAACGGGTTTTATGCTATAAAAATTGTATTTATGGACCGATTTTGTTTAAACTGTATTAACATTCGTGTTACCTTACCCCACATGAGTAACATAATCAACAAAACTCGTTCAGTCAGACCAAGATGCCGGCGAAAAACTATAAAGAAACCACTATAAAGAAAAACAAGTGTTTCAACATTCTATTAATACAATGACTCACCACCTAAGACTTTCCCTAACAATTTAAATTTTGGTTGTACCCAAAAACTGTAGCAGTTTTATGAATCTATAAATGTTCACAGAGCCCACCAGTGCCACTATGAACAAATGGGCAACATGGATGGAACACTGACTATTGGAACTGAAAGCTACAAGTTAACCAATATGCCATCTTTTAGGGATCACAGTTTTGGTTTGTGAAGTTTCTTCTATAAATTATGAATATATTTTGTAAGGATCAGACATTAAAAATTGAAGCACTACTGACAGTGAAGTTAATAGTGGATATCGCTTGCAAATAATTTATCACTACAATTTTGTTAATGTATCTTAGTTATTTTTAAATTTTTGTTCAAAACGTATAGATACGATAAATTTTCAAATTAATACATCAGTTATAACAACTCTTGAAACACTATTTCCTTTGGTTTTGTTGTATACACATATCGATCTAGTTTGTTATATGTTCATACAATTTATTTAAATCTTGTTCATTTTTATAATTGGATTACATTTTAGAGTTTCAATTACGATTGATATATTTTGTAGGACATGAAAGAGACTGGGGGAAGCTGCATCGTTATGTGTTTCACATGATGTTTCTAGAAGATGGAACTAAAGCTGCTATAGGAGTTATCTGTCAGCCTTCGTCTTGTTCGACGTAAGTATTTTTAGGTTCAATAAAAAACCATCAGCCATGTGGTTGTAATAGTTTTAAACAGCTGTTTTTAACAGCTGCAGAACTCAAAAGAGTTTTATAACTTTTTTCCTGTTTATCGATTTATTTGTTAACAGTTTTACAGAAGACGTAATAATTTCCTAAAAATTGTATAAGGGGTATAAGTGTGGTCCAATGGTTTGCAAATGTTACAGAGTTTATACAAATTTACGATTTTCTTAAAGAAATGTTTATTTGACCTACAGATTTGTCTACAACTAATGCTAGTTGAGATGCAGAGGTCAACTCAGGCTTGTTTGACAAGCGTTATCAACAACTGAGTTTGGTTCTGATAGGAAATTAAAGATCTTCATGAATGTAGATGTATGGGTGCGAGCGAGACTACCAAAGGGATTTTAAGGCTCCCGTTGGGGCTCAAAATGTTTTTTCAGGGCTGTTGATAACTCAAAGACATGTCTACTTAACTCAATGTTTCAGGCACAAAGATTAAAATGAAACGATAAAATATAATAATTAAAAAATCAACAGATTGCAGTGGTTGTTTTAATAAACTGAACAACCCCATCTTATGCAAATAAACGCAAGTGCAACAATAAACATACAAGTTATGATGTCTGTAAATGAATTACGTTGATTGAACTGATTAAGAACCCTTAAAGGAGCTCAGCTATCTCTGAATTTGTTAGTGAACTATATAGGTTTAACTCGTATGAATCACCAAATCACTATTTGAGATGCCGACCACTCTCATGGGGGTATCTTAAGGCAAATATGTGGTGAAGGATGAGTGTGATGAGTGGTAGTAATGAGTTATGAGGTGTAGTCTTGTTACAAACTAAGGCCGACTCTTCCTTAGAATGGGTCATTAATTAATAGCCCAATGACCAATGGAAATACAATATGAAGTTTCATACAGAACTACCAACCGTCCATTAGAGCAGGGACACCAACTGTGTTCTAGAGCATTGACAGTTGGTATGCCTGCTTCAACGGACAGCCAATGGCAGCCCTGTCACCAATAGAATTGCAGTCAGTAACCAGCAAGTAGCTCAGTTTCAGCAAATCAGTGACTGAAGGTGGTACTCCTCATCTAGATCGAAATATTTCAAAGACCTTATTATGATGCTTTAACATGGTGTGAACCAGAATGACTAGATTATAGTTTCGACACCACCCGCTAAAGCCTAAAAGTTAAGTTTGATACATTTTAAGGTCAACTTTGAATTTTTTCTTTGCCTGAAACAAAAGTTGTTATCTGTTGTCGCAGGATGCAGGCAGGCTACTTGTACTCATCTAGTGGTCAGCTGTATGCCATAGAGTGGTGCGATTTCCACCTCTACCAACACGGAGAGAGTGGCAAACCTCCCTCCGACTACGCCTTCCGCTTCCAAGCTGGTGAGATCTTGTACAAAACCACAAATTCTATGAAAAATGCTTAAATTAGACTATTCAGGTACAATCTATGAAATTAACCGCAACCTTCAGAAGGTCGTTAAACCTCTATAACGTTTGCCAACAGGTGGTGAGAAATACACAGTGGAGGTGCAGGTGGAGCATGAGTCAGTTCACTACAAGGGTTGGCGCTGGGAGGCAAGGCTAGTGGAGAGACTGGTCACGTACCGGGTGGTGGGAGCAGGGAAAGTGGTGAAGGGGAGAGGGGTGTCAGAGTGGCAGTACCATAGTCTCAGAGGTAGACCTTCCTCCGTATGTGTACATGACCCAGCATGGTTCTCCGACCTAGTCGACAAGCTCTACAACCAGGACTAGACTTAGTCATGGGTGAGGTGACTGTTGGTAGAAGGGTTTTGGAAAGGCAGTATTACACTCTTAGAAGCCTTCCCCATCGTGGGCACATGACTTGGTTGGGCCGAAGCCCCGCGTTCCCACCATCCACCCCTGCCGTCAAGCCGTAGGCTTATTCTGCAGGCTAAACTTAACACCCGATCCTAACTCTTCAAGTCTTCTCACGCTCCGGCCCTTTTTCCTCTTCTCGGACACATTCTGTGTCCATTACCCTAAAACCAAGTCCCCCCCCTCTAACGCCCCTGCGTTAGGGATCACAGGAGTAATTTTGTCTTCTCCGATTGAATTGTCAATCTGTCATTCAATCGTTTCAGGTCACAGTCTGAATGTTTCCCTTTCCCTACCTAACCTCCTAGTGACTGTCCTGAGAATCTCAAAAGTCTCCTTATCGATGACAAAATTTTCTTTCCTCCATTCCAAGTTCTTCCTTTCCAACGATTCCTTCAGTTCCCTTCTTTCCTCTTCGAACTGTGGGCAGTCCATCAGCACGTGGCTTGCTGTTTCCAATTCACCGCATCCGCATCTGTCTTCCTCTACTAGGTTGAATCTTCTCTTGTTTGCCTTGAAATTCCCGTGTCCTGTCAGAAACTGCGTCATGTAGAATTCTGTTTCCCAAAAATGCGTGGCCACATGACCCAGCATGAGAGCTACAATCACAGGATAGGCCTACGTAATATGAAATTACAACTTTTATTAAACACACGATACACCTCACGAGACAGCTGGGAACACGTACTTTATTTTATTCCTTGAACAGTACGTCACGAGGAAATAAGCACGAATGAAGCAAGAAAAACAATCAAGGAAACAAAACCCATTTTTCTAATTCCGTTGCCTCCAATTATGTAATCCCTACAATCACTACAGTATTAACGACAATCACTACAGTTGCACGGCAGTAGCATTATCACTTAGTATGTCGTTATCTGGAAGACTTGACAGTAATCTGTTTTTGTTATTGTCGTAACTTCCACCTGCAATTAGTATTTGGTGGAAATATTATTCCAATTTGTATAATTATGTGTATTCAAACATGTATTGAATTGATGAAATAAAACGTATTCTTATTCTTGACTCTTATGAAACATTGCAAATATTGCTTAGTTGTTACTTTACTCAACAGTATTGTTGTTATCTCTAATGAATACATGTCTGTTCAATTATATTCTGTGTGTGTGTCAAGTGCCACTTTCTGCTACAGTAATGCTTTAGTTGTAGTTGTTTAATCCCGTGTGAAATTATACGTTATTCAGCCGTTAGTATTTTGTTTTAGCTCTACTGTATTTAAATGAGCCAAATATATTTCAGTTTATTCTATCAAATGTAGTAAAGTGTGTTTACGAATGAGCAGCTAAGTGGTTTGTGTAACGAACTCTGTAAGAGTATTACTTCAATCCAATCCTAGTTACATTTACTAAATACTTCAATTATTTATCTTAAACAGATTATTGCTGCAACTGGATATGAATTAATGTTTCACTACATTACTATTTGAGATGCCGACCACTCTCATGAGGGTATTTAAGGCAAATATGTGGTGAAGGATGAGTGTGATGAGTGGCAGTAATGAGTTATGAGGTGTAGTCTTGTTACAAACTAAGGCCGACTCTTCCTTAGAATGGGTCATTAATTAATAGCCCAATTACCAATGGAAATACAAGGACCAAAGGCTTAACGGTTTACTTTATACACCTGTAATACACACAAACAAGATGAAACTATGTAGAAATATTGTTCAAGTTTTCAAAAAAAGATAAAACCTAATTTCATTTTGTTTAGTTATTATATTTTTAACAAGTTCCAACAATGGTTTCAATGATGAACTGATAATGATAAATCAAACTTGTGCTAAGTAATTATTCACATAGGAAATGTACTATTTGGGAAGTTTACGCCAATGGTTAAGTATAATTAATACGAGTATATATTTTTTATCGTAACTATAATTATGTCAACTTGTTTATTTATTATTGTTACATACTTGCTATTTTACATGTTATTGTGTTAGTTATTGCTTTGTTGTTCGGAACTGTTGTTATATGTTATTATTTATATTGTTATTTAGTTGTATAGAATATTTATCTATGTATAAAACAAGGGAATGATTTGGCATGAACTTTGGACTATACTATTTACATGTCAATTTAGTACAAATGTAATGTCACATTATAATTGGGCGTTTTGCCTGTGATGTAACATTGTAAAATAAATCAATAATAAGTTTGATACTTTTACAGTTCGTCAGGTTTAGCATGGCCGGTGAGATGGGCTATAGGGCCATAAGCGGCCAGCAGGAAATCTCAAGGCCACCGGCCATGCTATACCTAACGAACTGTATCTTGATCAATTCCAATGTTAACAGCCTTCTCGAGACTTGTTGTTCACAATGTGCATTTTCTAATGACTGATCCCACACAGAGGCATTTAAAGGTACTCAAATATTGTAGGATAGAAAGAGCTCTTTTACGAACACTTTGACAAGGTTTCATTCTCAAATTCAGTGTAAGAGGGTGACTATTTCCTTCTAAACTCGACTCTTGCCTATTTAAACCTCCAAACAAACTTTGTAGACTTAATTCAAACTCTCAAGTACCTAATTACGTCTGTACACCACTTTTCTGACAAAGTAAATCATTGTACGAGTAGTTAGCGCATTAAGTAATTGAACCACCAATAATGGACGGAGTTGACACAAACTTCACTCGCGTCACAAGTTATATCAGAAGCCACTTAGTGGTGTTAAGTTATTCATTGAGTCTTCCGTATATAAGTGATATGTTCTGTAAGTTTAACCCCTTAAAGCTTTTATCACTTAGATACTGAATCCGTATTTTTTCAACACTTGGAAAACGATAGCGACGGCGTTATTTATCTGCTCAAACAATTAAAAACGTGTTGGGCTGCCACTTTGAACAGGAAAATCACTACTTTAACACCGTCTTGAAAAGTTAAGGCCAGACTTGCTTCATTTTTTGAGAATGTTGTTTAGATTAATGTTTTTTTTCTGTCAAGAGGGCTGTTGTAGGATTTTCCTTGTCGCTGTCATGTTTAATAAATAAATAAATCATAGTATAGTGTAAAAAATCATCATGTGCTGATTACAAAATTAAAAGAATTTTTATCCTTCAAAAACAAGCATTGCGAGTAATTTCAAAATTGGGTTTTCGGGAATCTTGCAGAGATTTATTTAAGACTTTAGATATTCTAACCCTGCCAAGTTTGTGTATCTATGAGACTATTCTTTTCTGTTTGACAAAATGTGATTTAGTCCAAGGTCAGCAAATTCACAAACACAATACTAGGCAAATTCATAAATTTAGACAAAATTCTCATAGATTACACGTTTATGGAAAACTTCCATCACAGGCAGGTGCAAAATTGTTTAACAAACTCCCCGAAAACATTAAATCCACTGAAAATTTTATCTTATTCAAAAGAAGGTTAAGAGCTTATCTATTGGAAGGCTCATACTATTCTGTTGGGGAATTTTAGATCAGGCCTTGAATCATGATAATTAAATTTTATGATAAATTTAACTAGGTTTTTAACTCTTACTAGTGGTTTACTTTGTTTTATTTTAAATATTTGTTTATTGTTGTGTTTTTTTGTGTTACCTTTTTTAGCTTTTTGTCAACGCAAAAGTTTTTGTATTTTGGCAAATAAGTTATTATTATTATCTCGAACTATGAGTTTTTGCAAGAAGTCAGGATTAAAAATTTGAATATTTTTCAGCATAACTGTATTTCTAAATAGTCCTTGTAATTAAACATGTAAAGGATAACGTTCAAACTCCTCATACAGGGTGTCCAGCGTTCAGGAAAAACAAAGTTGCCGTATAATTTCAATATTTTCCCGAGTAAATTTCGATGATTTTCCGGATTTAGCTACTTTAAGGGGGTCATAGTTACTCCCACCCATTTCGGCTATTATGACGAAACTATAACTTTTCTATCGTTCGCGACTAAATCATGGCTTACGTTATCGTTCGCGGCGATCTCTTGACTCCTGCTAGCGTCCGCGACGAAATCACGACTTCGATAACGTTCGCAACGATATGTAGACTCGTCCGTGACATAATCACTACTTTCGCGATCCCTTTCGCAAGATTTCCCGGTTTAGAGACGAAATTCCCGCATAACTCCCGACTTTTGCCGTATATAGAAAATTCCCGTATAACCCCGGAATTTCCTATGGAAATTCGCTATTTAAACCAAGTATAAAAACTAGGTACAAAATTAAGTTAATTATTATTACATAGTAGTATTTCTACTCTTTACTATAAGATACCCCTAGGTTTGATAAGTTTTGTTTGACTTTGATACATTAAAGCGGTTACATGCGCAACTCAACGGAAAAAACATTCAAGAAGCACGACAGCCTTCTAACAAATTCTTAGAAAATACTATAAATTTCATAATTTGAATTTGACAAACGCCCACTTGAAAAATTGAATATATTTATAGCGTCTATTAAAGTATTGATTGGTAGACTTTGTAAGTACGCAAGATTTCAATTTGTTCATTTAACCATTAGATTGAGGGTAATTGAACAGTTCTTACCTAACATACCTACTTCTAGTATCTAAAAGGTTTTTAGTAAAAAAATACATTTTAGTAAAAATTGAATGAGTATAATTACAATATAATATAATAGCCAAGTACTGCAGACGAGGCTATTGAAACATTTTTAAATATCCTATTATTTTAAATCATTATAAAACTATCCTATCAATAAAATTTAAAACTCAAATTGACGTTGTTACCTTTGACGAACTCGACGGTGTCTTCTTCCTCAACTAGGATGTCCACGTTGTTTTCTATCAGTTTTAAAACAATTTCAACAACTGCACTAAAGCAACATTTAAACTTGTTCAACTGGATCATATTACCGCAACATGATAAACGACCGCATGAAATCACTAATACTTGAGAAATAATGTTAGTATGACAATAAAACATGCAAAACACAAACATGCAAAAAACCCTGCCAATCGTATGCGTTGACTCTGAAATTGGAGAAAATTGGCGTTAGTGTTCGCAAAATATTGAATTTAATATTTTTACCATACGCCCATTGAAAGAAATTTCGACCTTTGATAAATGTTTCTAAAACCCGGGAGGTAGTTTCAGGTACAGTTGTGTATACGACTGACAGGATATAACTCTCTTGTGTTCAGATTTGCTAGTGAAAGTGTAATATACAAACAGTTCCCACCTTTGGTTGGCTTCAGCTGAAAGTGTACAAGTGTGATCTGATTTGTTCATAATGTCATGATTAATATTTATGTTGATAATACACTTACAAAAATGGTAGTGCAAGACATTACCTTACTGGGATCAAAATTAGATGTGGCGATAACATAATGGAAGAAGAATTAGTAAATGAAGAACTTTAAATTCATGAATGGAACTTGATGACGCCTGAACACTGATTTGCTTTGAACAAAAACAAGTTATACGCCAACTCTTTTTCTGTTAAAAAATATAGGAAACTTCAAAATGAAAAATATGCAGCAAGCACTGGTTTAGAAATCATTGAAACTGCTACATTTGGTACCTGAAATCCGACCAATGAACAGGCTTTCTGTAATTAAAGAAGATGGTTTTGATATTCAAGTACATCAGGGGATTTGAAGTGAGCTAAAATAGTTTATAAAATTGAAACTATCAACTCTCATGAACGGCAATTTGAATTTGTGGATGAGCTAAGAAAATGTTTAAAAGACACACCCGGTATCTAACAGAGAAAAAACCAGATCACACTTGTTTTGACAAACAAAACATTCAACATGACACATTTTGCAAACAAACAAACACTATATTCACATGTTTCGTCGATTGAAATATTTAGCTTAAACTAAACCTTATCTAAAAGTCTACAACTAGCAAAATGAACATGCAGAAATCGAAGCGCGAGAAACACGTCAGGAGCTGAAGATACTCTTTGTTGAATGAACAAGCAACTTGCAACTGTCTTCTTTCTTCGTGAAGAGTACGCAAAACATCGCACGCAAAACATGTGGTCTGAACACAAGAGAGTCTACAAGACACATCACACCATGCACTACACTACTCTGGAAGATCTCCGAGGCATCTGGAAGTTCCTGCAGCCTACCCTGGAAACTGTCCTACTCATGTCAAATTTTCAAGCTGATTTTGTTTTAAAATATTGAGTTACAATAATAAATTGTGATGTTGAAGACCTACCCTGAAAACCCTATCCTACTGAATGCTCATTTATTCTAACTGCCCTACAGTCCTTGAATACCTTCTCTGTAAAACTATTCTGCTGATGGAGTAACTGCCCTACACATTTTATACTATATAAGCCTCTCCTGCTAGAAAATTATGATTTGGAAGACAGCCCTACAATTTTCATACGAAATACGTATAATATATTTAATTCTGATGGTAAATCGTGTTCTTGAAAACCTACCACAAAAGCTCTAACGTACTGATAACTCATTTAATCTAATAGCCCTATAGTTATTTTTCAACCTAATATCAAATTGTGTTCTTGTAGACCTACCCTGAAAACCCTTCCTACTGATTGATCATTTATTCACACATCCCTACAGTTTTCATAAGAAATACGTATTATATATTTCATCCTGATGATAAAATGTCTTCTTGAAGACCTACCCTTGAAAAGCATTTTGTTGTTGCAACTCAAACAGTCGTAATTGATTCGACTTATGTGTCATTACTTTCAAACGATATGCAATAAAAAGCTTATATTTCAGCACGTTGATTTTTCTTGGCCAAAGCCAAGATTTACTTAACACGAAAACCACGAGTTGTTAACAGATTCCTTATTTTCAAAAACAAACCAATCCTGATCACATCCAATGTCCACTATTTATTTATCGTTATCTTTTTTGATAATGATCTAATGAGCTGCCTACTCTTTATTGACCCTAAATTTAAAAAGGCTTAATGTATCTACTGAAGTCTCGTATTTCTACCTTTTCAACGATTGCATCTAATGCTTCTCCAGTAAAAAGAAGTTTAAGGAGTTCAAGAGGCATTTCAAGATGGGGAATGATTTCATAGAACTTGGAGTTAACTGTGAAAGTTGGTCCAAAACTAGGCCGTGTAAAGAATAGCTGCCAAAATCGCAACGTCGTCAAAGTCACGGACATCTGAGGGCCAACATTCTGCAAGACACAGAGACTTGTTGTAGCTTTTAGAAAAATAGCTTTAAAGTTTTATTTAGGCCAACACGAAAGAGTGAAGATTTCAAATGGTAGTTTGTGATTTGCCTGCAGTTTGATCACTGGACTCGAGGTCATGTTATTAATTAACAATTAACATTAGTAATTAAGAACAACCCTTTTTTCTTCCAAAATATTTCAAACTGGAATAAGATTAGCATATTTTGTGTAGTTTTCATTGTATTTATTGAACCGAAAATTATAAATGTTGAGTGACATTATAGCCTAAGGTTTACCCTTTCATACTTAATTATCAAACATTTCAGGTGAGCTCCTCGCCTCTTTGGCACAAATTATGCATGCTCAAATAATCGTAGTACATTAAATGCAAAACGCAAAACAATTTAAAACTAAGTTTATAAATAAAAGTTAAAAGAAACCTAAGTCCTAATTTTGAAACCTTTTGCAAGAGCACCCACTCCCCTTCTCCTGTTCTGTTTGAAAAATGTTTGAAATAAATATGTGAAATATGAATTTCACGCCGCATGAATTTCGGCCTTATTCTCTCCAAAGACTACAATGAAACTTCACCAAGTATTGTATGTTTAAAGCAGATACCCGGATAATACAGCGTGTCAAGCTATTTGTGTAAATATAATAATAAAGAACATATAATTTCTAAAGTGTTCTTAAATTAAATTCTTATATTTTTTAGAATTCAAAGTTCAAAAAAAGAGATTGCTGCGACAGGAAGGTTCCGTCAGGATGAGCAAATAATTAAGCTAGTGTATGAACAATGTTTAATTTTAAGAGATAATTACTTAACTCACATGATCACTGTCCTTTGTCAGTGATCCAGAAAGCTAAGCAAGTTTTATTTATTTACTCAACTTTTATATGTTATCTAGACAATCTGGCCAGCATTGCTTTGATAACATGATAACAGTTCCAGCTGTCGCTCTTGCACATCTCACAGCACATTTAGAGTAGTTTACATTAATTTTATTAATCGGTATAAAATTTGAAAACAATACGAGGTTTTAAATTACTCCCTAAACTGAAAATTTCATATTCGAACCTATAAAAGTTGACTATACAACTGAAATAGTTTTGTTGTCGTATGAATAGCGATTTATTAACTAACTCAACCGTAAAGAAATGTGGCACCGGGCATGACTAACACATACTAGACTAAACAAGTACTATTCACAAGACTTAATTTTCTATTTATTTATTCGTTCAACACTACCCAAAAATTAACTTTCTGCAAGGACAATCTTTTAGAAATTGAACGAATTTAGATGAGTCTTGGAGGTTAACTCAGCCGGGAAGGGGTTCCTTCCGGAAAAATATGTATATTTTACTTTTAAAAGATTTTATTGCCTGGTTTCAACATATTAAGTATGACAACAAAATCATATTTTCCACTTATGAAGAACTTCCTAAATCGGCAGCACATTGGGTTTCAGTTTTTATTTCAGGTTGTTTTTTTCTGTGTGATGGAAATTCTGAGTTATTTCATGAACACATTTAGTGTGTCCAGACTACAATTTGTTGAAAAGTGTATTTTATTATTCAAACCTTAATACAAAGGTTAATTTACTTAAAAGTGTCAATTATTGTATTATTAGAAGGTGTACGGGAGCCGGGGAGAGCATGACCTCTTTTGACCAGGCACCGAGAGCCCTGCCTCGCTTAAACCTCTTATTCAAATAAGTATTTTGTCAATTTTTGAACTAGTTAATTATTATGGAGACTAACCTAATATACAGGGTTGGGCAATAATGTAAAGAGCTGATGAATATATGACTACAGTGTAGCCTTCGGAAAATAAACTCTAATAATAATTATAAAGTTTTTAAACCTTTTTACCATGAGTGATTATTGCTATACAAGATTTAACTAATAACTATACAAATCCTGCCGGTATCAATGAACTGAGACCTATCCCTACGCGTGTTCCAAAAGTCCCAATCTCTAAAAATTTAATTTTGGTCAAAGGTTTTAAAAATTACGAACTGTTCGAGTTGCAAAACATTCAAACCTATACAATTTTGACTAAATACACCAGCACATAATTGTGCAGGCAACCTAAACCTAACTTGTAAACTGCCGTAGAGACTCGTAGAACACACAATATACTGAAAGCGAGATTGTTAGTAAGCCTACATATACACTTACCAATACAGCTACACACCATACACAGCAACACTCCAACACCACGTCAAGGAAGGAGGATGTCCATCAGCACCACACACACACACACACGACATCGCCACTATCACTGACCACGACGCGAGTCACACCGACACTGAACTACCGAACTACGCACAACATTCCGATGAATCATCAAAATCAATTTCCTAATATGGCGGACTACCGATCTATTTTTGCCAAAGGCAGAGCTCACACTATATTAAAAGAGTGTACGACCGATATTACTCGTACAACGCCAAATAACGTAACTAACCTAGAATAGTACATAAGAACTATTTTCAGTATTTTGCTATGTTCTTGGGAATATTAACAAATAAATCCTAGACGAAAACGCGAGGTTAATAATATTTAGCCGGCCGGTTCTCTTTGCTAATGTTGCTATGCGAAGAAAAACAGCTGATCGGGAAAATTGGAAATGAACCAGCCAACAAATTACTAACTGATTTGGTTGCTTAACTATTACGTTATAGTACTGTATAAAAAGGATTATTAATAATTGGGATTATATAATTAGGATTATTAATAACTTCTCGAGTTTCGGTTTTCGCTTAATTCTTATTTAATTATGATTTATGTCCATAAATAAATAGGGTTTATCTGATAGCTAGAAGGTAATATATGCACGTAATTAAAACTAACCACAATTAAAAAACTGGCTACGCCAGTTTCTGCTTAACAATAATTCAATCTCCTATATATATACTGCACTGTATTATTGTTGAAAAAGTCACTTAGTTCATAATGTAATTAGTTTAGAATTGGTGTGATTCATTTAATCTCAGTTCCAATGCAATCCTTGTGGGAACATTTCTGAAGTGTTTGTACGAGTATTATAGAGAGTTTATAAATATATACCAGCTTTTGTAAACAAGAATACTTTGGTTGGTCATGTTTATTGTTTGTCGAGTTTATTTAGTATTGTAAGCAATCCTCTCCAATAAACCCTAATGGGGGGGCCTCTATCCTGCATTACGTGTCACTCTACTCTCTCCATAAGTAGGCATGCGCAGAGATAATGTTATGGTGAGTAGATTGGGTATAGAAGCTGAATGGTCAGCCCATCAGTTTATTTTCCTCAGGGCAGAAAAATAAACGTAGTTCGGCAGCCCAAGCACAGATGGCGCTACCGTCCCTCGCCTATTTTCTCCCCCCTCAGCTCCCCATGCTGGATTTTATCCGATGTCGATGACCAAATCGTGCGATTTTTAAGAACGAACGAACTTGCCCGTGTGTCAGTTGCTCTACTTGATACTCTCGCAGCGCTATCTGTGCTTGGGCTGCCCAACTATGTTAATTTACTCAGCCATTCGACATCTATGAGTAATCTACTTACCATAATGTTATCTTTGGCACTCGCTGATTACCGAGGCATAAGCGTTGTCCATCTGTATGTCATATGTGTTAATATATATTTACATTAAATCAATTTGTCTGAATTTTACTCAACATTTTGATAGGGTATGTGTCTGGTTTTCATACCGCTTCATGCCATAGGTTATTGTAATTTTAAAACAAGCGCTACGGTGAATCTTAGCGAATTTTCAAAAAACAGAACAAGTTTTCATTGGTCTATTTTAAAGACAAAATTAACTCAGACCGAAATACAGCTAAAATAAACCAATAAGGAGGAAATATATTAAAAGTTATAAAACTATGTATCTGTAAAAGTCAGGGTTTTGAACACTCAGAGCCCATTACTTACAAATCAGGTATTTTTGTTTACAAATATTGTTTTGTATGCTTCAAGGTATTGATATTTTCAAGTTCTTAAGTTAAATAATTACTTGAAAACTGTGATTTTTGTTAATGAAATACTGTATATTTTGTTTTTGGCTGAAGAAGGGTTTCCCTAAAATATATTCCGTTGCTGTTACGCACGTAGACTACTGCTACAGCCATCTGCTGTAGTGCCCCTCATACCTGCGTACGTTAATTTATTATGGCAGAGTACTACAGGACATTTACACATAATTTCTTACATTGAAATATAAAATATTAGTCGTGCAAAGTCAATAAATGACCTTATAAGGTCAATATATGTAATAAATGCACCAATAAATGCCAAAATTCCGCTTAATCCGAATTTTTACTAATCCTAACAGGGTCCAGTCCCAATTAGTTCGGATTAGCGGGAATCTAGTGTATTGTCCCTCTTCAAGGTGGATATTCAATCTTGGCATAGCTACACATTTCGGAGTGGCCCTGGTAGTTTGTGTACTTGTACGTATTAATACCATAAACTTCAGACTGAGGCACTTATTAAATGGGCAGCTTCCAAGGCTATCAGTATGTGAGAGAACCTATGCTGCACTCCGATACCCCCGCCGTGACCGACCAGGCAAAGTGGATGAACAATGTTGAAGACTTACACAGGTCTCTGGTGTGGAGATGCGAGGAATCTGGCTCTCACCAACAGGTCTTAATGAACTTGACAACTCTGAATTTCCGAGAGGATTTAAGCATTTTAGCCTTCACATTTTTATCATCTATTTCCACTCATTGGGCAAATAAAACAACTTGAATAATACAAAATTTCAATTTATTCTTCAGTTACAAAACAAAATTATGAAAATAGCTTATAAAAATAATAATAGAAATCAAGATTGGCTTATCCTTATGGGTATTTCTTTAAATACTTAAACATTTCCTTCATGTTTTTACTTCTTCAGCACAATCGGGACCAAACAATAACAAGATACTTGATTAACAGAAAACACAGTGAAGATAGATAATTTATTAGGTTCAAAGTCCAAACCTTATCTCTGTTAAAAGGGTTGACTTAATGAAAATAAGAAATCATGTATCATTTTATTCAACAATGTAATATTGTATGATAAATAAAAATTAATTTGTATTAAAATTTTTCATAATTGGAGTTTCCATAATCTGATTTCTACCTGATGGTTAATTAGAAAAAATACTTTGCCGAACTTAGAAAAGTCATATGTCTAAGCAATATCATCCATTGCAAGTGTTTCTTCGTTGTCTAGCAGACGGGGGAAGAGATCTGGTCCATCTGGTGAATGGCCGAGGCGATACCGTCGAGAATCAGCTGAGCGTCTTGTTGACAAGAGATAAGAGCACGATCTGCCATCAGACCCAGCTGCAGCCTCCCAGCGTAGCTCAGCACAGTCACTCCCACTCCTGCAAAACACATCACATCACAGGCTAAATAAATAAATATTTTATTGAATTGACATGTTTACAAGCATGTATCTCAATCGTCTACTATTTGATATAAAATGTTGCATTCATCCGCATCTAGATCCCTTTCAAACATACATAACTTACATTTGTACTGTTCCCATTTACTCGAATTTTTCCAGTCCTACCCCTGTTAGTCTGATTCTCCAATATCCCAATTGTGTGCCAAAAACTTGTTTGAACTGTAAAATGCTTCTGCACCAAAAATGGTTTTAGACAAGCTTTGAAAGCCTTTGGCTCTGTAGCACCTTTGATCGAATTTGGAAGTATATTGACAAACTGAACTCCTGCCTGTGAGGGCAAACGTTCATGAACCATCGCTCTGTGGCTCCCAGTTGATAGTTCTCCTGTCTGTGGTTTCGTAAGAGTGTACATCAATTCCTCTTACAAGGTCGCATTTACATTTGAAAAAAGACACATTTCTAAAATGTAGAGACAGGGTAAAGTCAACAGTTTTAATCTTTTGAATGCTGGTCTGCAACTCTCTCCATTGCAGTTTTGCATTGTTCGCACTGCTTGTTTTTGAAGAATGAACACTCTGGAAAAGTTTGTGTTGAGCAGCCTCACGACGTTAGTCCGTAGGCCAGGTGTGGGTAGATAAGTCCATAATAAGCCGTCATCAGTACCTGAGTGGGGTAATATTTGGACAATTTCCTCAAAACATAAATGCCTGAGGCTAATTTTGAGCAGACACCGTCTACGTGACAATCCCAAGTCAACCCTCGATCAAGGTGTATTCCAAGGATTTTGTTGAGTAGACATCTTCGATCACGGCTAGTCAGCTGACGTTTAACTTTAATATGCTCTATTGAATAGCCTCGTAAAATGTATGTGCAAATGATTGAGAACTGTTTAAATTCTCGGGAATGTCAATTTGCAAATTTAAACAAAAGGTTGGAGTCAAGTCAGTTACCGAAAGATTTGGAAAGGCAACAACAAACAATGAATCTGAATCTTCCAAGTTTTTGTGACTGCTTACAAAATTTCTAGTGAAAGTTTTTATAGAGTTTCTAAAGTTAATCTGATAATCTCTAAATTGTATCCTTTTAATTTTCTACAAATTCATTATTACTATCTGAGATAAAAACTTTTTATTTCATCTTTGAATATATGTCTGTTTTTTACATTTTTAAAACTTTGTTCTGTTGACACTTACTTTAAATGGTTACGGTACTGCTATTACCAAATTTTCTTTAAATTATTAATTTGTATCAATATAATTTTATATTGAACAACTGTTCACACTGTTCCACTAATCAAACATTCAAACCAAATGGATTTTACCAGCTTCAGTTTTTTTTCTTCCAGAAAAAGAATAAATCACTATTTGAGATGCCGACCACTCTCATGAGGGTATTTTAAGGCAAATATGTGGTGAAGGATGAGTGTGATGAGTTGTAGTAATGAGTTATGAGGTGTAGTCTTGTTACAAACTAAGGCCGACTATTCCTTAGAATGGGTCATTAATTAATAGCCCAATGATCAATGGAAATACAAGGACAAACGCTCAACGCTTGACTTCGAACCACGCAGGTGATGGTTTGATATGTCAAAAAGATGGTGGGAGTTGATGCGGTATCATCAGATGATCACTGAGACTATCTGAGCCGCTTTAGACGTATATCATCCTCAAAACCTGACCTCCATGAAGCTGGATTACAGGACCACGCCACGAGTCCCAGTCAATAAACTGCTATTTGACAATGACACTAGTGTGCGTACCTGTAGTGGTTCTATTCGGCACCCAGAAGACCAGATCGTGCAAGGTATGTCCAGCCAGCTTAGTCAGTCTCGTCGGTCCGGGTAGATTGCTCAGAACCAGTGTACTGTGAGTACTCTTCAGCAACGGACGAAGCAGCCACGTAGGCAACAGTGTTGCCACCACCCGCAGTAGCCAATAGTTGATCAGGTAGTCCGGAGACTTCCGCAAGACATCACAGTGCCTCTTCACCTGCCTCAGTTTGCTGAACAGTCGCAGTTTACTTGCCCCGCAACATGTGATCGGAAGAGGTAACATCGCGACGGAGAATTTATTTTCCAAATTTCCATCTGTGTCAAGATTTTCAGTAATCTTGGTGATTTTTGTAGAGAAGTTCTTGGTTTTGATTACGGTTGTGGATGCCTTCACTTCTGGCGGAGGTCCGAGTCGAGCTGGAATAACCACCGTAATGTACTGCGGAACTTCATTGCACTGCAGGTAAAAAGATTCAAAACTGGCTGAAAGTGCTGTCAAGAGGACATCGGAAAATTTCACACCAGTTTTTGAACGAATTCTTTTAATCATCGACATTAGTAGCTGATCCGGATTGTCTTGTTGTTCAAAATACCAAGCCACAACTTTGTGACCGGACAGTCTTGGACCGTGCAAGATGTTTGCATCCTGAGCTTGCGTCAGGATTTGATTGAAAATTGATGCAGGAGCAAATAAAAGAACAGACCATTGTCGCGTGAGAGCTTTCAGGGATTTGATTAGCTTGAAGATGAAGTTTGCCAAAATACAGAGAACTTTTACAAGTGTCTGTAAAACAATTTCTAACCGTTGGGTTTGCTTGACAGATTCCTTTCTATCACTATAAGGACTCTCGAGATTGGTCGCTTTGTTAATTAGATCTAAAAACTCTGCGCTAGGTCTATTATTTACAACTATATCAAAGTCTTGAATTTTCTTTTGATTTAGTTTCTTCTTAAACTCTTTCGTGTCGTCAACAAATTTGAGAACTTTCTGGCAAGCATTTGCTACAGTTGTTCTTAGAGTGTTGTCTAGTAAATCACTGTGATCATCACTAAAATGAAAACTATTCTTTTGATCAGAGTGTTCTTTCCCCTTTTCAGTTATTGAATCTATCACCACACTGAACGAGTTAGATGCCTTAGTGTAGCTGGGAATATCAGATTCTTCCCAAGAGGAACTCAGAGGAGATTCTTCTTCCTCTTCCTCGAAAATCACAGGGTTCTTTGGAGCTACAAAGTTTTTGTCAAAGCTTGGAGATGAACATCGCAAGTTCGAAACGGGAGTGCTGCTTCGAGTGCACGGGTCAGCAAGAGAATCCAGAAGCAAATTAACCAATGCAACTCCATCACCGATGCTGTGGTGAATTCTGAACAGAACTGGGTACCTCACTCCAGCACAAGATTTAGTTATCCATCCTCCGTTTTCCATTGCATCGAACAAATCAGATGAAGGCTTAATGGGATAGCGGCCTACTAAGATCTCCCATCCTGCAGCATGGTCTAATGGCAAA
Source organism: Matsumurasca onukii (assembly GCA_018831715.1). NCBI lineage: Eukaryota > Metazoa > Arthropoda > Insecta > Hemiptera > Cicadellidae > Matsumurasca > Matsumurasca onukii. Next base: position 4,397,726 of record CM032067.1, read on the forward strand.
GGCGAATTCATAACTGAAGACACAAAGTTCTTCAAAGATGCTTCTGTGATTGTTTTGTCTCCTTGATCTTCAATGTCCATCCAGCGGATGTGATCAGAGATGTTGATACTGTCTTGTTTCTCCCAGTGGAAGTAACCCAGACGAGATTGGCGACGTAGACACATCAGTTTGGGAAACGGGGAGGAAACAGTCAGCAGTCGGTCTTGAATCAGTTCAGAAATTGTTTGCAGGGGTTCATCATCTGAAAACCAATACACATCGTTAAGACAACATTTGTACTACATAATTAACAGTATTGTTCTTATTTGATTGTTTTCAGAGGAGATATGTCCCACATGCCTACCTTGAGTGGAAGCAGTGACGATGAAACTGAAGTCAGCGAGAGCGAGAACATTGATGATGGAGAGGGAGGCTTCATCCTCGAGTGCCCAGAACGCATCGGTGCCGTGAAGCAGACCTGCGAACTTGGTACTGGTGGAGCGTAGGAGCGCCACGACCAACTGGCGGTAGCAGGAGAACAGGAGGAGAACTGCACCGACCACCGGAGCAATCAACAGAGTCACAAGCAGGCTTGCCAGTGCGAATATAGACGACATCCCCTGCAAAATCATTGCAATTAGTCAAAGTAGGAGACAGGTATCACTAAATCACTATTTGAGATGCCGACCACTCTCATGAGGGTATTTTAAGGCAAATATGTGGTGAAGGATGAGTGTGATGAGTGGTAGTAATGAGTTATGAGGTGTAGTCTTGTTACAAACTAAGGCAGACTTTTTCAATGGGTCATTAATTAATAGCCCAATGACCAATGGAAATTCAAGGACCAACGGCTTAACGTGACTTCGAACCACGCAGGTGATGGTCTGATATGTCTAAACAATGGTGGAGTTGATGCGGTATCATCAGATGATCACTGAGACTATCTGAGCCGCTTTAGACCTATATCATCCACAAAACCTGACCTCCATGAAGCTGCATTACAGGACCACACCACGAGTGATGTAACTGGATATATGTTGTGGAAGGTTGAAGTGTAAAATTATTCAGCTTGTAAATTATATTTCCAACTCAGTACACTCCTTCTTTACAAACTTCAGAGAATCCGCCCTCCGGAATAATTGACGCCAAGTTCAGCGGTAAGACATTTCCTTCCATGAGTCAAAAATAGCATTACTAGGAAACAAAAGCAGATAGCACAGGCAAATCGTGTGAGTAAAAATAACTGCACTTAGTGGGTACACCTCTTTTTAGCCATTTTTGTGACAATTCTTTGCTTTGGAAGGATTTAAAAGGCAATTTCGGTTTAACTGACTTTTTCAATATCTGACCTAGCCTCAGACTCATATGAGTTGGTCGAGGGGGAGGGAGTGTACTGTAGGCAATACTATCCCTTTTGATTTTTCAGGGTTTTGAGCACTCTTGGGTGATTAAGGGGTATGGAATACTTTGCCCACAGCCAATCTAAGGAAAGAGAGCATGTGGCGCACTCTTCCAGGAAAATTAGAAAAGCTACAAAACTGCACAATACTGCATTTATGGCTCTTTTAGAACCTTTATTATACTACTTGCTCACTGTTTTAAGGTGCATTCAATGGAAAATTAGCTGTATTTAAACTCTCCAACTCCGACAATATTATCAACGATTGAAGCGATGCACAAGGCGAACACTGAGATGGCGCAGAGAGAGATCAACACGTCGGCTTGAAGCCATTCCTCGGTGGTTGGAGAGGAGAGCAGCCAGAGTTCCATTAGTCGTTATGTTGCTGAATGTTTCCGGCGGCAAGTGCCAACGTATCACACCGAAGACATCGTTACTTATCCCTGCATCAGACAATTTAAAACAAAAATTAAAACTACTTGTTTCCAAAATTGTTTATGAATTACTTAGAGTTTCTGGACAGCTAACTATTTTTTGATTCATACCACTTGTACAGTTTTAGTCAATGTAAAGCCTTATTTCTATTTTAGTCTTACCAGTGGTATTAGGGTTTGAACGTTATGTTAATTTTAATGTCAAAAAACAGTTTTATTGTATAATTTGACAATAAACAATTATTATTATTATTATGTTGTGACTTTATGATGAAAGCTGAAGAGCTGATGGTTACTTTATGAGCTTTATAGTCGATAAAATTTAAATCAAAATTTAAAGTCGATAAAATTTCAAACGTTAGCTCTAAGAACACTTTTTGTATTCCATCAAACGCACAAGTGCAAAAACAAATTAGACTTTTTTCGATTTAGCTATAGACGATATACACCCTGACATAGTGGCTGTAAGCGGCATGGATTTACAATGAAACTTCAACGTTTTCAAATTGAAAAACTGCCAAAGCAAGTATATATTGTAGGCAAAATTACAAACTCGGAGGTTGCATTGTTTTGTAAACCTGAGCATAAATATACCGAATTAAAATTGAATTTGAGCTCTGAAAGACTGAAATATCTGTGATTTCAATTTCTGCCAAAGAGCTGGTAAGGTTGTCATTATTGCTTTATATAGATCACCTAGCGGAATTTTCTTACATTCTTGCAAAGTTCGTTTAGAATATTTGTTTTCAAATAAGTCTGTTTTTAATAATTGGTGATTACAATATTAACGTTATCGATACAAACCACAGTCATGTAAAACAATTTAAGAATCTGCTTCAAACATTCAATTTAAAATGGAAATCAACACCCCAACTAGAATAACACAACATTCGGCAACTGCTATTGATAATGTCATTTCAAATTTAGGTATAGACATTAGTGTTGAGGTAGTAGATACTAACTTATCTGATCATCACGGTCAAATAGTATCTATTCAAAATTTTGATCCCATTAAAGATACAATGTAAAGAAAGTAGAAGGAACTTTAAAAATAACAATATTAATACTCTTAAACAACTTCTAATTGATCATAATTGGCAAGACTTGTACAGTATTAGTGATGTAGATAGTGCATATGAGTATTTTAGGACTACCTTCCTAAGTTGCATGGATAAAGCTTGCCCAACTAAAACAGTAAACTTGTCCAGAAAGAAAACTAAGAATGACTGGTTTACTACTGGATTATTAGTTTCTAAAATAAACTTAAAAATGTATATGGAAATGAACAGAACTTCCACCAGTGAAGCATTCAAAGAATTCTTTCAAACTACAAACGAATATACAAAAGGCAATCAGAGCAGCTAAATTACTTAGTATAAGGTACAAAATTAAAGTTTCTAAAATATGTCTAAAACAGCTTGGGAGATAATAAATGACAGCAAAACCACTAAAGTCAAAAGCCTATCGAAATAGAGCATAATGGACATTTGATGCAAAATCCATCTGAAGTTGCAAATTGTTTCAATACTTACTTTGCTAACGTGGCTATTCAAAATCTAGGACCTTCTAATGTAATCCCAGACAGTTTAAAATATAAATGAACATACCATGTTTTTGACCCTGTTACAAAAACTGAGCTTATGTCAGTTATTAAAACCTGCCATCCAAAAGTCAACTGATATTGATGGTTTGTCAGTTTGGGCTTTGAAACAATGTTACATGGAAAGGTTAGATTTCTTTTCAACCTTACGTTGCTGTGTATCAAGGAGTGAGACTCTACTAAATGAGAATGTTTCCATTCTGTGGTTGGCATTGGTCGGTTTTGCTGCAACGGCTGTCTATCGTCCCAATTATATGTTGTAACTTTATAATGAAAAGCTGAGACAGGGTTCCTTTGTGAGCTTTTATTTTATTAATTCCATAATAACATTTACTATTTTTGTTTTCAATGTATTTCATGTTACAAAGCAAAAGTAACTATGACACTATCGGTACGCCTACAAGTGTTGAGGCTAATGAAGATGCTTACTCCTAATTTTAAATGTCTTAGCAAAACACTTTTTCTACTACAGTCAACTCCCGATTAACCGTGATAAAGTCGGGTTGAGGCTTCCCGGATAAGCAAAATCGCGGTTAATCTGCAAAAACTCAAAATTATTGTACAAGGATAAAGACGTAAACAACTAAAAATGCCTGGTTCCACGGTTTTAGTTAGCTACTGGCCAACTCTTTTGGTAGGTCACATTACTTGGTTACCACTGCAACCAGAAAATGGCGACAAGATGACGACGGAGTATTGTTAGTGTTTATGCTGTTATTGTAGTCTGTTTTGTGAGGGACGGCGGCATTGTATTTTTCTCCATTTGGTGTCGCGGTTAATCTGATTACGGTTCATCCGGAGTTTACTGCAAAATAAAGAGTACACTCTTTAAACGTAAAAACACTATATTTCAACAAAATAACACTTGTCCTCTTCAGGCAGAAAAAAATTATTACTAACTTCTAACTATTTTGAAAACTAACATAAAAGTTATACTTACACTTGAAATGGTGAGTAAAAGTATAATCAGGTCTTCCACATTTCTTCGATGTTAAATTTCTCCGAGCGATTCTGAAGCACAGGTATACTAGCAGCAGGTCACTGTCAGCTGTCTTGCCCGGTACACGAACCGGTTGTTTGGTTCATTATGCTTCAAACTGCAAGAATAAAAGGAATAATAACATAACACTGTTTGGATATTATTTCATACACCATGACAAAGTGTACAGCAAACTCAGTGGTGTACGGGTGTATCAACTTAAACTTAATGGGCCAATTTAAGTCCTATAAAGAGTCCCTACTTGGCTCTTCAGTATTAACACTTAACAAAACAGAAATCTTGAATCATCAACGTCCAGATGAGAACGGAGTAGTGCATTTAACGTACAATAACCATTTATAAGGTAAGAGAAGAGAGCGAGTTTGCTGACCGACTTTGGGCCAAAGCAATACCACTTACCTATAAGTTGTGTACAAACAAAATGCTTCAAAGTGCTACATCATTACTACTCTCAAAATTTGTGCTGATAATTTTTCCCAACTAACATTTTTTTATTTTATTTATTTATTTTTCTGTTGTTCTCAATTTTTTGTCTTGCTTTTGCCTTGCTAGTTAAAGCATAAAAATACAAAGCAAAATCGTATAGATGCAAACTTTGTACCAAAGAATGTGATGATTACTGAATCGTAAAATATTCAAAGTAAAGGTGTGCCCAGAAAGTAGACATCAACGTTTATTCAAAGGGAACAACAATAATCAATACAATATTGTTTTTAACTATTTATCTATGAACAAGATTTTGTATTGAAATGAGATTTTAAATTTGATTAAACTTAACAAAGCCTCTTACAAAAAGTGTTTGAAAGTGCTAAGGTAAAATGTGATGAACAATGCCACAAATCCAGCCTCAAAATTTTCATTCCATTTGACATGGAGGGAAATGTTACTATGTTCAAAACCTTCAACTTAAAACGAATGCTGTTTCGATTATAGTAAATTTTTCTGATTCTATTTTCTATTAAACAAGACAAGTTTCTGTTGAAATGTTTAACATTGCTTTTTACTTATTTTTGGTGTAAAACTTGAGATATATATGCTCTCATTAAAGACCCACTGACTCCGTGAGGGCCATCCCTCATTGGCTTGTACTATGGGAATCTCTAGTTAACAGCTACAAGTTCACCATCGAGCACAGAAACAAAGATTTACTGTCTATCATGAAGAATATTGTACATCTTAAACAGTCTCAGAACGATTGAAGCAGCTAATGACACAAAGAAGCAAAAATCTGCTAGAAGGTTGAAAATTAGTAAAACTAAAATTGTATTTATTCAAAACTTACCGAAAAATTGATCCTTGGGAAGATTTCATGGCTTGTGCAATCAACTTTATTCCTTCAATTTGAAGCTCCACCATTTTTACTTGCTCTTTGCTATTGAGCTCATCGATCAAATTATTCAGTTCTTGCTTCAGTTTTACTTTTCTTTGCCCCAACCTCGCTGGTTGACTCCTGGACTCTGGTTCCACCGGTGGAGGTGTCAGTACCAGTTCATCAACCTGCGTTTGGTTTGTCTGATTAATTTGTCAGTGGCCAAGAGCCATCGCATCTAGGCGAGGGTCTCACCACATGACACTGCTTTGTTTGAGCGTAATTTAGAATTTGGTCGTCACTAAGGCGTTTCAACGTAACCGACGGATTTTGCATTGTGGTGGCTAAGTTTGATTTATTATTACTGAATCTTATGTACCGTAGTTCCTTATGGCATAGTCGGCTACTTGATCAAGTGTTCCACAACTGGTCACGTAAGCCGAGACATTTAGACTCCTTTCGCATGTTTCATTAGTGTAGTTCGGCCGCGGACTGTCCGTCATCAGAAGCACCCGATGTTCCCAGGCCATGATGTATCTATATATGTAAAAAGAATGAAAATACATTAACAAAAATGAAATGGGAAATAGTAGGCTGCACTGAATATGTAAAAAGAATGGAAATACATTAAAGAAATTGTAATGGGAAATAGTAGGCTGCGATAGTAACAACCAAACATTTATCCGTAATGTACCTCTTAGATAATTATTAACAGTAAACCCTTCTTGCCTTCGCCCGCTAAATTATTGTAAACCGAACATAATACGACAACCTGGTGTATTTTCACACGCAAAACAATAATTGTAACCTGTATGGAATCCGCTATCAAATTTATTATATCATTAAGTTATGTTTAGTAACGATGTTGCCGATCCATAAGTGGCGGTGGAAAAAGTTATTTCATTAAATTATTTCTCTCCACTATCATTGGTATTTGTTTGTAATTCTTTTTAGGTAAATTGGTTTCGAAAACTGCTCAATATAAAATGAATTAAAATTATACTGCGCCAATACTGCGTATTATTATTGAATGCTTGAGTTTATGCGATATCCGTCAATTTGTAAACATGTTTTAATCGATAATTAACCGACATTTTACCGTGTCACTAGCGTTAGCAAAGGGCAATTAGCTAATATTTCCAAGTTATAGTTAAGTCGCAATGATAGTTTATCGTTAAACTGTCTCAACGTTACGATCATTGTACAAGGCAAACAAACATTCATTTTGTTTCATTTCAAATAACCCACGACCCCTTTCAGTAGAGCAATTTAGAGCTGGATACTTTGCACTATTTGAGTCTCATCTTCGCTATGGTCTAGTTGTGTGGGGTGGAGCCTCAAAAACTAACCTACAGAGGATACTAGTCATTCAAAAGCAAGCAGTTAGAACGCTAGCAGAGTTACACCATCTTGAAAGCTGTAGAATGGCTTTCAAAACACTGAAAATCCTAACAGTTGTAAGCCTCTACATTGAAGCAACTATAACAAGTATTTGTGAAATGGACTTTCAGAAAAACAAAAGCATACGCCAACACAACACAAGAAATGCTGATCTCTATCACCTGCCAGCCCACCACATGTCGCTGTATGAAAGAAAGCCAACATACATCGGAAGAAAACTTCACAAGGCCCGACTACCTCTGGAAATGCGAACGCTGGAAGGCTGACAGTTCAGATCAACCCTGAGAAAGTGGCTGGAGGAACATCCCTTCTACTCTCTAGAAGAATTTTTGAACATAAGGCAGTGTAGACTGTATGAGTGTGTGTAAACATCAAGCCATTTAATATAAAATTCTTTTGTATTTTGACGCCATTACAATTCTCCAACAAATTCGTAATAAAGATATTATTGTATTGTATTGTAATTTCAGTGGGCCTCTGAAGATGGACACTAGGTGTTTGAAAGTGTAGAATAAGTAATTGTGTTAATGTTTAATATTTTATTGTTATTTAAAAAGTAACATTTTTAGATAGGATTTAATGTACATTTGTATTTAGCTGGTAGATAGCATGTACTGTAGGAAACCTTGTAGATATTGTGAATATTTAGGTGTCTGGTATGCTAGCCTTGTTGCCAAGGGCTTAGCTTACCAATATATAGTTAGAGTAAGGTCATAGGAGGTCAGATTGGTTGCAGATTGGTTGGAGACAGGTCGGAGAGAGGGTTTGGACAGGTGTTGGGTGTGTTTGGTGTTTGGGCATCGGCTACATGGCTTTTAAGCAAGCCGAGCTTGATGGTGTTGGTAGGGTAAGTTTTGTTAAGTTTAGTTTCTTTGTATTTTAGGATAAGCGTTAAGTTTTGTTTGTTTTGGTCTGATTTAAAGGATATGAATGTGTAATAATAAATGGCATGAGATAATCTTACAGTATTACCAGTTTAATAATCCGAGTTATGCCTTAAAATGCAACACAGTGATGCTTTTCCATTGTTTTGCATTACGCCCCCAAATATGTGGTATAACGATGCTTTCCCGTTTATACTACAAAGTGGAGGAGGCGCCAGGCCCAAAACCTTTTGTTTTGGGTTAGTCATTGGCTAGTAAGATCCTGAAGTGCTCTCACACGCGCTTTTTCAAAACCTTTTTCCAGTTTGTGTGCTTTGTTATTCAGTTTTATAAGTTCTTTGCTGTATCGTATCAATTTGCATTGCCAAGTTTTATCTGGTATTACTGTAGGATTAGGGATTTCTATTTATAAGGGTGTTTTATTTTATGGGACCCCAGGACGGTGAGAATCCGCAGAAGTTTTTTAAAATTTGTTTTGAATCCCAGGAAGGTGGGACTAATAAAGAGGGAGTTTTTGGGACCCCAGGACGGTGGGGCTCTCGTGGGAGTTTTGACAGTTTTCTTTTGAACCCCAGGATGGTGGTAGGAGGTTTTTATGCCAGTAAGGTGGCAGAAAGTGTCTCAGAGAGACAAGTACTTGGAGTACTATGGTTTTTGTTTCGGTATGTATTGTTTCGGTATATATTGTTTCGGATATTGTTATTATGGTGTTTATAATGTGGTTAAATGTTGATAATGTGGATTATTTTGTGGTTTCTTGGATAACATGTGATTTTTGGGTATATTTTGGATTTGTTTCGGATAAAAGTACTTGGTGTACTTATTTTATGGTATAGTTTCGGATCTATGGTTATTTGTCTTTTGGTAAGGCCTGGATTACTTACAGTGCTCTTTTTATTGGGGTATGAAAACTGTGTGGTACATTGTCATTTTAGATATGTGTGTTCCTGGACTTTAAATGTCTGTCCCTAAAGGGAATGATTTGCGATTTCGCCTCTTTGCGGCAGATTTTACTGGGCTCAAAGCCACATTTTGGAGATGTGCTCAATGGAGCTAGATTTTGAGTGGTGTGAACCAAGATGCATTTTGTGGAGATTTTCTTTGAAGCTTTGGCTGAAGGGGAAAGAATTGTGTGAGGAGTTTAAAAACTAATTTTAATTTTATTTGGGTAATATAATGGGTTTACTTTTCAATAAAATGGGAATTTAGCAATATATTGTAGGAAATATATGGTATAATATTTTATGAATGGTGATCTTGGGATGATTTAACTAGTTTTAGTACGAAGGCCTCCATTTATTTGCTAATAATTAAATGTGATATTTTTATGTTTGTGTAAATCTTGTTATATGGGAAATTCGTTTTAGGATTGGTTTTAATGCTCTTATATTTAATGGTTTCAGCCTTAAATATTTCAAGGTATGGCTGTAGCTTTAGTTTCAATGATTTCATTTAAAATAATCCTTATACTGAAATATATTTTTGGGTTATTAGTAGGACAGTTTGTTACTATTAAGCAAATAATTGTTAGGATATAGTAAAATCATTTTCAAATATGAACTTTTGCTAATCGAATGCCAAGTTTGAGACTGATATTGGCAGTTTTACTAATGTGTTATGTAGTTATTATTTAAGATTTTTAATATGTCGATTTAGTTATTTACAGTGTAAAAGAAACCCCACGGTAAGAGTCGATACCTCTTTCGGAGTACAAGATTTTTAGACGTAGACTTTATAGGTGTCTCTCTCCTCGGCAATTTAGGGCTTAGGATATTAGGCAGTGTATACATGTTTAGTGGATAAGGCTCTAGAGTTAAGGTCTTGCGTATATTCCAAGTAGAGATAATAGTTTTAGGATAGTTGTTGAGGACAATGACTTGTAACTTTTTACAATCTTGCCATTTGTAATTTAATAATACATATTTGTAGAAAGAGAGAAATGATATAAGAATTGTTAAGTCAAGCTGATTATTTATTCCCCGTTGAGCACGCCTCCGTAGTGTACGGCCATACCCAGAGTGCAGGTTTTGGTCATACTACAAAAGGCCTCAGGCTATTAAATGTTACATTATTGGGATATTTCAGATTTTTAAATATATGTAATTTCCAGAGTGAGCTTTATACCATGAACTTGTTTGAACTTGATAACCTCAAAAACTTGAAGGAAGTTAAGACAATGGGCACTAATAAGTACTATTAAGTTATAGAAAGTTATGAGTAGTCTTGTTACAAACTGAGGCCACTCTTTTAGAATGTAATATACCATAGCCCATGACCAATGGAAATACAAGGACCAACTGCTAATGTGACTTTAACCAAGATGATGTCTGATATGTCTAAACGATGGTGGAGTTGATGGTATCAGATGACACCAGACTATCTGAGTCTTTAGACCTTTATCACAAAACCTGACCTCCATGAATGCTGGATTACAGGACCACCACGAGTCCCAGTCATATAGTCTACACAACCTTATGTTCTTTAAAAAGTTCTTTAAGAGAGTAGAAGGAATGTTTCCAGCCATTTTCATTTTCTACCTGAACGAATTTATGTAAGAAAATGTTTTTAAAATTGCACATTAGAACCTATCAAGCAAGTTATTCATACATAGCCTAAGATAATATTGTAAATAAAAGTTGGAAAAATAACACGTTTCACGTTATTGGCAAAATTATAGCTCCGCAGCCCGATTTGCTTGGGAAACCATATGAATTGCACCCAGGCCAGTGTTAAAACTCATATGGTACATGCATAGCACGTACCTGAAGTTAGTTATATATGAAAAAGTTGGGTACCTAACCCGTTTCACGTCATCGGCAAAATTTTGAGTGCGCAGCCCAATTTGCTTACCATATGAATCGCACCCAGGCCATAGTGTTGAAACTCATATGGTACATGCACAGCATAGCTAAAACAATTTAGAGCGCATATTCAGTATATGAATTTTGACTGGGACCCGTGGCGTGGTCCTGTAATCCAGCTTCATGGAGGTCAGGTTTTGAGGATGATATAGGTCTAAAGCTGCCAGATAACTCAGTGATCATCTGATGATACCACATCAACTTCCAGCATCGTTAGACATATCAGACCATGCCTGTGGGGTTCGGAAGTCATAGCAATGTTGGTCCCTGTATTTCCATTCGCCATTGGCTATTAATTAATTACCCTAAGGAAGAGTCAGCCTTAGTTTGTAACAAGACTACACCTCATAACTCATTACAATACCATCATACTCATCCTTCACCACATATTTGCCTTAAAATACCCTCATGAGAGTGGTCGCATCTCAAATAGTGATTTATGATATGTTGATAAAGTTTAATGTTTCATAAATTATTTGGACATCTCAGTCTACACAGTCATGGCTTACAGTATTTTGTTGTACCGAGTCTAGACGAAGGATTGCTGGCTTCTTGTTTAATAATAGCTATAAGTAAATAAAATTGGTTTAATTAATTTTATACCTGCTTAGTGCACTTCATATTCGATACAAAAAAAGGTTTGTTTAAGCTATTACATTACTTCAATCCAAATAAATGACATACATATTTTAAAAGTCATATCGTAAGGAAAATAATTTTCAAACCTTCCTCTTACAAAAATGTTCTTCAGGACACTAGACGCAGTAGCTACTGATTTTTAAAGACGGCGTCGGTCAACCACAGAGACATTATTTTTGACCTATGAAATCATATTTTGTTATACATGATGATATTTACCTAACGCCGATAATATTATCCAATAGCAAAAAAATTTATTTATTTTTTTATTTTATTAAACCTTTACAAAAAAACTTTGTTTCAGGTAACACAACAATTCAAAAATCTACACGTTGGAAATAAATGTTAAAATATGGTGTATTTGGTTTAAACTACAGAATATAAAATTTTGAACTAAGAATAAGGAGCCACCAGTAACAACACTGTAGTCATGGATCAAATAAGAGTATTGCTAATTTTTCCAGGAACCATCAATATTCCTCTACGCTATAAAACAAATTCAATATTCCGGTTTCAGGACCTAATTAAATAACAAATTACCTTGTTTGGTATGCCTGTAGATCCTGAGGCAAGGAGATTCAAATGCTGATGCGCATTTCGGCCTCAAAAGGCCATCATCGGAGCACTATTAACACTATACACTACACCTATACACTATACTATTGTTCACTTCACTTAAACACTAGTTTGGTCGGAGATGGGTAACAGTGGGGGGTGGTACAGATGTGCAGGCATTACGGGCTGTGTGTACTCGTGCGCGGCGAGGTGGCGACTCACTTGAGTAGAATCTTAGTTTTCTGAAGAGATGTAATACTCGTGACAGTTTGACACATACCTGGGAGACATGGTAAGACCAACTTAACTTCGAGTCAATCCAGAAGCCGAGAAGTTTCACTGCAGGATCCTCCTCATCTAAATTTTTCTTAAGTGTGCACATCAGCGACTGCATCTTTTCTTCGTTTAATTTGAGCCTGTTTGCCGCAAACCACTCCTTGGCCAACTCAAGGATGTTGTCAGTGCCGGTCTTCAATCGCTCCCTGTAGTCAACAGGGTGGTGTCATCTGCAAACAGTAGTGTTCTTCCGTTTAGCTGCAGATCATTGATCATTACAGTGAACAACAACGGGCCGAGGACTGATCCTTGAGGGACACCATGCGCAATGTGTTTGGTACTAGAAGAGGCACCGCAGACTGACACCATCTGATTTCTATCAGCGAGAAAGCTTACAATACTGTTGAACACAGCACCCTTCACAACATATCTCTTAAGCTTTAACAGGAGAATTTCGTGAGACACCACATCAAAGGCTTTACTTATGTCACATAAGTTAAGCATAATAGAGTCTCTATTTTCAAACGCATCCGATATAGATTTTACTAAACTAAGGAGAGCAGAGGAGGTGGAGTGACCAGCCCTGAAACCGTGCTGCGCATCTGTTAGTAGGACATGCTCCTCAAAATAGGCCATTAGCTGAAGTTTCATAATCGACTCTATGACCTTGGAAAAAATAGGCAAAATCGATATCGGACGGAAGTTTGATACAAGTGAGGTATCACCCTAAGGGTGCCCTTCTTAAACGGTATTGCACGGGCAGTTTTAATACCCTAGGAAAGACACTGTCTTTGAGAAATTTGTTTATGACTTCAGTAAGAGGGTTCACTATCACATCAATGACAGCTTTTAAGACTGATACTAGCCCATGACTCCCAAGCATGAAATCTTTACACCCGGGTCTGTCTGTAACACAGGTAAGTTACCCAAAATTTCATCTGCAACTTGAGCAAAGTAATCATTAAACTCATCCGGGCTGGCGAGGATCTTAGGCTTCACACTTGACTGACGATGGCTGTTTATGTCCATCCCAGCTTTGCATGTGTTTGGGGCTTGCTCAATGGTTTTCTCATTATTCGCCTTTGGCTTCCGCAACCTTAGAACTATATTCCCTTCTAAGTCACTCTCCGTATAACCATCACAATGATAACACTGCAGGCCTTTTTAAAAGAAATACATACATTCAGTTACATACTTTCCTGATACCAGTATTGGGTAGTAGCTCGCTAAAAGTAGCGCACAACATTAGGTCGCTGTTCTTAGGTTAGTAAGTAGCGGTCCAATTTTGTAAACTACTGACTTTAACATCATCACATTACAATCAAAGCCATTATCCAGCATGAATGTCGGTAACTCCTACTGAAATAGTCAAAAATAAAACAAAATGCAATGATCCAAATGTGACATGGTAAGACACCCCAAGCTTGCATGCATAACGGGACGACAAGGTCAGCTTGATCCTAGGCTAGTGCTAAGTCGGCAAAAGACTGTGATTAATTTAAGGTTACCACCTTGCTCAAACCTAGTAAGTAAAAGTAACATGCGAATGTCGTTTTGGAATTAGCCCTGCTTGTCACCGTCTTTGGTTGATACTGAGGGTTGATGACGTACATCTACTTTACTTTTCACCGAGGGCCAAGTCATTAAAATACAGGGTCAGGCAAAACCCCCCACCACTAACTTTTTAACCAGTTTTTTCAGCGCAACCGAAATCGGTACATTTTATCAGTACCTTTTAATGCATACTGACACTTTGCCCCAGTTTTCAAAATGGCCGCAGAAAATGTTGATGAATGCTAAAAACTAGACGTCTCTATCTTAACCCAAAAAGAAATGGTGTCCATTATAATACAGATTTGTATTATGCGAAAGGTGAAAATACCTGTACAACTTTTTAACCAGTTTTTTCAGGGCAAACAAACTCGGTACATATTATTGAAATTATCAAAAGTAACTTTTAATGCATACTGACACTTAGCCCCAGTTTTCGAAATGGGGGATTGAAGGGAGGGTAGTCCCATAATTTTATTGGAAGCCCCACTGTGACACCTCATTTTGAAGGTCTTAGAAAATGGATGAATGCTGAATACTAGACGCCTCTCTATCTTAACCAGAAAGAAATGGGTCCATTTAAGTTACACAGATTAGAAACTTACAGTTTTTTCAGTGTAACCAAAACTGCTATTAAAAGATATCAAAATTATTTTAATGTATACTGACACTTTGCCCTAGTTTTCAAAATTATTGAGTGTAGACTTAACACTCTATTAAAATCGCACCCCATTTTCTTTAGATAGCTTTAAGATAAAGTTTACTTTTCATACTAAATTCATTCTTAAACATCAACTAAATTTACTATTTATGTTCTATTTTTAAATACTTTGCTATAACCGATAGAAGTTCTTATTCCTTTTAATGTTTATACACTTATGCTTTGAATTGCTTTATGGAGCAACTTCAAATCAAACTTAAATAAAATACTTGTATTAAAAACAGTCTGTATTTGTTACATCTAAAATTTGATGCATCTGCAAGCTAATTTGCAAATCAAAAGATTTTGACAGTATGGCCAATATTTTGGAAATAATGTATAGCGAGAGAGGGAAACTAATATGTTGAACATCATCCATACAACACTAGACATAAAAAGATATAGTTAATCGGCACAACTAAACTTTACAAGAAAACCCTCTAAAGTGGATCGCTATTTATAAAACATCTGCCTCCTGATTACTAAAATGAACATTGTTTCAAAACTTTAAAAATTACTAAAAATATTTGATAGAGATGTCATTATACTCTATTGAAGAATTGTTATTAATAATGTATGAAATCATGTAAATGTAAGTTTTGTATTTCATATAATCATGTAACTGTAATGTTATTGACAAAAATGTATTCTTGTTAATTATTTATTGTATCCAATGATACTGTTTTTTATGAATAAAGTTATTTTGAATTGAATTGAATTCTAGTTTTCGGCATTCATCAACATTTTCTAAGACCTTCAAAATGAGGTGTCACTCGATGGGGCTTCCCTATGAAACTTATGGGGCTACCCCCCAATTTGAAAACTGGGGCAAAGTTTCAGTATGCATTAAAAGGTACTTTTGGTTCCTCTAATAAAATGTACCAAGTTTGGTTGCTCTGAAAAACTGGCTAAAAAGTTATAAAGGCGCTTCCACACTTTTGCCTGACCTTGTACACATAGGATAAAAATAGGCATATGCAAGTACTCTAATTCTAACTCGGAACTCAACCTTAAAAGCTCACTAGATACTCGGTTTTCAAAACTCAAAAGTAAATAAATCAAGCTTATCTACTTTTGAAGAGTCCTAGCTTTGCACAATTTACTGAAACAGGCATTTTTAGTGTGTTTGAAGGAAAAGCATCTCAAAAGGAAGCCATTAATGAATGAAAATAGAAAAATAATATTGCTAAGCCCTTTGCATTTGGGAAACAGTAACTTTCCTAAGAGCTTGAAAACTATTGTGCTCATAAATTTAAAAGAGTTAATAAATAAATAGATTAGTTTACTTGATAAAAAGAAAAATTCAAACTGAAGGCTACAATAAAAACTTGACTTTAAAAAATCAATAATTGCATTTATACCTACTTTAAAAAAAAATGTAGACACGACTTTTTTAAACGAGAAGGTTGTAAGTAAACTAGATTTAAAACTTTGAGTTCAACGCCGCAAAAATATGATGTTTAACTGTTCTAGATTTATTTTACGGTGACCCTTTCTCCAATGGTTAAAAGAAATGCTTAAACTGGCAAACCTTGTGGCTTATAGAATACCTTAGAATAAAACTTACCTTCATTAAAGATACTTGCAATTCAAGTGATGCAAACAACATTACATTGTGACAACAATTATATTATAACAGATTGTATAGAAGAAACTACTTTTACTTAAGTAACATGTTTTGGAAAAGTCCTTGAGCCACTGACTTGATTTTATTCAATTAAAAGTAGAAATGTTTAAAACCATGTATAAAAATATCAAACATTTTCAATATGTAATAAAAATAGGAACACTCTGTAAGTCCAGAGATTTGGTGAGATCATTCTTGAACACTTTGAAAATTCCATTGAAAACGTTCATGTAACAAACCCAGAAAGGACGGATTCTATTCCTTTGCACTTATTTGAATTTTGTCAGTCTCTGACACGTGAACAACCCCAAAATACTGGCCGTCGTTTGTATAAACAATCAAAAATTGGTAATAAATATCACAGTCCATCAACATTATAAAAATTGAGATCATAGATTTCCTGAGCGATCTTTGGAGGAAAAACAAACAGTTTGTAAAATGTAGGAACTTATAAAACTAAGTCCTGGAACACAACACAAGGAAAGTCCAAGGAGACACTGACGCTGAACACATCAATTTCAGAATAGAAAGTTCTTTCAATTATTTGAAAAAAAAACATATATTTCTTGATAAATTTCCTATTAAAATCAAAAGTCCTTTTTAATCTCATAGTATTTACATCATACTGAACTTATTTCTCTAGAATGATTATTACACAGTATTGTCCAATGATAATAAAACACATTGATCGGTTTGTATGGAATGAAGACAACACAGATATTTAGAAGTTAATCTCAGCGTAAAACATCTAAGGAGCTCTAAATTCACAAAGTTCAGTCTTGCGTTTAGCGGCGGTCCCGGTAACGGTGGTGGTCTCTGTCTCGATCTCTGCTACGTTCACTGGTGCGCCAGAGGAACTCGTCGACGGATCTGTCGTAGGACCTCTTATCAGAGTAACCGTTACTTCTGGATGCAGGAGGGTACTCGGGAGGGAGAGGGGGTCCGTCATAGTAGCGAGGTGGTGGGGGTATCCCGTCGTACGACGAGGATGATGAGAATACGCCGGGTGGTGGTGCGTAAGGCATGGGCGGCAACTGGTGGTGAAGACTGCGCATGTAATCTGCAACGTATGCTTCTGCAGCGGCTGCAGCCCGTCCTCGCTCGTCTCTAGAGCCACCGAACCAGAGGGAGAGCCGGTCTCGATGTCGAGATGAAGAAGATGGCTTGTAGACACCACCGGTGCTGCTCAGCCGAGTTCTACTTGCAGGTTGGAACTTCCCTCTGGATCCCCGACTGAATGAACTTCCCCTTCCTCCCCTCCAGTTGGAGAACTCCCTTGGAGCTCTAGGTGAGTATCGGGGACTAGGTCGACTGAAGCTGTCTCTTCCGTAACGAGAACTTCGGGGACGTACATTTTTCGCTGCTTCTTTGGACTTACGCAAAATTGGTGTGAGTTCGATTCCTTCATCTTCTGGGAACAGTCTGCAGAGTTCTTCAGCCACTCTGGGTTCGATCTCTTGCCCATCCCTGCCGATTTTCACCGGTTTGCCTTCATTCCATGGATTATACAGATGCATAGTAGAATTGAAAGAAAGCTCTTTTCTACAAATCCAATCAACTTTGAACACTCCTCCTAAAGCTTTCGCTGACAAGCCTGGCGGTAGAACCCAAGATATAGGTGGGACGTCTCTTCTTGACTCCGAAGCAAGTCTTGCAAATCCAGCAAATTTACCACTCTCCTTCACAGAAAACACAAGAAGAACATTTCTCGACTCCTTGAAAGCTGTGTTGAGTTTTGTCTCATTTTGAGGAAGTGTTGACCAAACTCCTTTAGCTTTTGATAGTGCAATGTTTTCAGCGTTATTACTCTTAATAACAAAAAAGCGAGCATCCCTGAACATGTAGTTCAATTTAGTGAAATAGTCATATGATTTCGATGACTTCTCTCTGGGCTTTGATCGTTTCGAATCCGGTGTTGGGCTCTTCTTCTCCCTCGATCGGCTGCGCTTGTGTCTGGATCCTCTCTCTTTATGCTCCAAAGAACTTCCTGCTGAGCTGACCGAACTGATGCTGGGTTGTGAAGATTCACTGCCGCTTGAAGATGAAGTCACTTCACTCCTTGTGTCATATTCTACGTCTTCAAGCTTCAATTCATCACCAATATCATCACCAAAGTTTAAACTCAAGTTTTCTGCATCCCCGAGGTCCATAGCCTCCATTTTATCCAGAAGGTAAAACGGTGTTTTCTTCTAATGTCTGAAACATAAAAGAAGGACAGATAAGTAACTTACACAAGGACAAACATACACTGGAACTCAGACCAGAACTTAACTACTAAGCATGGACTGCGATTTTACCGATAGCTTAAGAGTCGGTATATATCCGACAACTTGTACGTTTAAACGTTCAGTTTAAATTACAAAATCCTAGGGGAGGTTTCACGAAAGGTATACGCCCATATATATCGAAATAGTTTACACAAACGAGCCCTTGTAATTTTTTTACAGCTGGAGTGCAGACGACAATGTTGTATATTTATGGAAAATGCAAAGGAGCAGATGACGTAAATACAACTGCAGGTTGTAGGAACAATAGAACAAAAGAAGCAGGATGGCCAACCTACAGAAGAGTTCAAAGAATGCAGTGGCATTAGACAACAGGTCAAATTACAATTTGAGGCAACAATGTAGAAGATAAATTGGAGTTTATCGAGTGTGTCAAGTTTATCATAATCTGGATCACCAAGATTTGGGAAAATTGGACTTGTAAAGACTGGGAAAACTGGACTTGCAAAGTCTGCCTACCATTGGCGGTGTTTGTGTAAAATTTAAGGCAGAGTTTGCTCTATACTAACCTCAAGAGAAAAATTGGCAATGGTTATAAATACTTAAAGAAAGAATTATCGACTAGTGTAATTGAAATGAAAAAATTGTTTACCTAATAAAACATTTGTTTTGTAGTCTGTAAATCTATATGTCTATCTTATCATCAAAAATGATACTTTATCAGTTAAATTCTATCTATATGATTGGCTTAACATAAAAATTGAATCCAAGAAAACAATTACTAAATGTTTTGTAAAATTCATAAAATGATTCAGCCTTTCCTCCAAATTAAAAAAAAACCCTTATACAGTAGAACCCCGTTTAACAGAACTAATGGGGCAGATTTGTTTCGAATAATCAATTTTTTCTGTAAAGCCATAGTTATGTAGTTTGGGATGGTTTTTTAAATCACGTACCTTTCATTTATTGTCAAAGTAACATGAAATGAAATGAAAATCGTCTTTATTGGTGGCGAAGTTAGGACTATAAAGTCCTCTCTTCCACTTAACCACACATAACATGTATATGTTTTTGCAACGTCTCACATCCCGTACTGAGCGGCAGCACAGATTAGGGTTAAACAACACACTTTTCTCTGGCTGTCTGCAGTGAACTGAAGTAATCGATACATACGACATAGGCTACGTCACACGCTTTACAGACAAGTAGAGACAAGTGAAAACAGGTGGCTATTTATGTATCTTATATTGGTAAAATATTTACTTGCTAAATTATATTGTTTAAAGTCACTTTTTTAATATAACAGTTGTAAAACTTAAGGTTCAACTTAACTTTTCAATTTCAACCGCCTTTTGTTGGTCATGTACTTATTTCTTATTATGAAAATTTTGACTAAGATATGCAATCTACGATAAATACTGTACATTTATGGTACCGAGTGTTGTATTTTACTGGAAACTGAAATATTCAAATTAGAAAATAATATAAAAATATGCCACCTAGTAATATTTGAATCTAAATTCCAAAACATATTTTTAGAATATAATACATTATCTAGTGACTTAATATGGATTTATTGGGGTTTAAAAATCATAGAAATAATCACACGATATTATATTTTACAGATTTTATCAAATAACACATCAGTTAGTAGTTTTAGTTTTTTAGCAAATATTTGGTTGTCTTTTTCACACCAACTGCAATCAGGGCAAATTTTCTCCTGGGGCTCTCCACAAATAGCAGTGCCACAAGCACAATAGGTGGTCGTCATCATTTTCTTTTTACTATCACAAAAAGAACAATATGGCTGAGCTGGTTCTGTCACAAAGTGTTGACCAGTCAGGACTGTCTGAATTGTCCGTTTCAATGCTCGGTTCATGTTCCTTTGGTTAATCCTAATTTCTTGCCAAGGTTTTGTAAGCTCTTTGCATGAACTGTTGACAAGTCATGAGTTAGCAGCACCACCACTCCTTCTAACAGTGTTATGAGAATGTATCACATAGGAATTGACTACAGAAATATTCATGTTGTAAAAAATGCAAAGTGGCCTTGAGGCCAAACTCAAGGCGTATACTGAACACCTTTAGCAGATAAGCACAGTGATTATCCCCTGGCCAGGCTCAAAGCTAACTCATTGATATGTCTAACTTACTTCCAAGTCTAGCATGAAAAAGTGCTTGGTTAACTGAAATATTTTTACTAAAATTAATCATAATAAATGTATCACAATCATTCATTAGTAGCTTAGGCCTACGTCGTAAACTAGGTTAGTTTGACAAGGTTATAATTATATCTAACACCTTTTGTTTTTATATAACAGTTCCATTACTGTATTAGCAAAGTCCAAGACATAAAATATTTAGACAAAGAACCAAACAAAACTCAGTGACAAGGCTAACTTGTAAAGTGATAAACTTACGTGTTCAATGATACGACTCTCATTTGTTCACGAAAATTACAGGTTGAGTGAGTAAACTAATGCTACAATAACAATGCATTGAAATTCTTCATAATAACTAATGTATTATTATTTTCCGCTAAGAACTTTGCAGCCTGAATATTCGATCATCCATTTAGCGAGCAACATACCAAAGCGCAAAAGAAGCCTGTTGGGCTAAAAAATAGATTATCGGTAGTGTACCAACGTAAAACTATTATTCGTTTAAACAAGTAATAGTTTTACTATACTAAAGTTATTCTACTATTGTTAAGAAATAAATAATTAACAAAGTAGAAACAAAAACACTTTTGGTTGGAAATATTTTGCATGAAGAAAATGTTCTTATCTTTACTATACTTGATACTTGGAGTTACGAGCCCACTGAAATCGTAACAACGCCGTGGGAGTCAATAGGTTGCGATCAAGGAATTCGTTTACAGATTTACACCGTATGATTTCTTCTCTTCTATAAGCTATTAAGAAGGTTAGTCAACCAAGCAAGAACCCATGTTTACCACTGAAATGGTGGAGTATTGATTATATTTTCTCTCCAGTGGACGAGGTGTAGGTGGAAATACAAGTTTATCTTCTGTTTAAAAAATATCGGCTCTAGTAGGGTTGTCTTGCCTGGCTCAGTTCTTTAAAGAGACGCGCGTGCCGCCGACCTTGTAGAAAATAATTTGGAAACCCCTCCTAGCCTGTATTCCGTTCAGACTGACAGAAACTACAAAGATTTCGAGGTTACAGGGGTAAAAGTCCATTCAAACAGTTCCCAGCTGACAATGATCGGAATATATCGATCTCGTTCCGCGGGAGTCTTGATAATTGTCTCTCAAAATTTGAACGGTGATGACACACTGGTGACGTGCCTTTGTCACCAATGCGTGACGTGACAAAGGCACGTCACCAGTGTGTCATCATTGTAGACTACAACATTGTCGTTTTAGCCGTTAGTAGCCCTATGACAAAACGGTTAGCTGACTTACTATGGTCATTCGACCTTCGCTGGTCAATCAACTCTCCAACAAGAGTGACCAACATGTCAGCAACCGCAATCAAATCAAATATCTTCTTTGTTTTATACAATCTTATGTCACTTATAGAGGCAGGGATGACTACAGGACTGGGAGACACAGAACGGTGGTCCATTAACGTTTGCCCTCCCAGGCAGGAGTTCATTTTCGCCTTGACAAGTTACTGCGGAGCTGCGAACGGTCCCTTTTCCCACAACAAGTGGAGATGCGAACGGTCCCTCTACCCAGAAACTACTGAAAGCAAAGTGAACCGACCCTTTCGTTACAAATTTGTCTTCCAGTTAATTTGTCTTAAGGTAGAGAAATTAATTTCCATGAGACAAGATTCGCAAACTCCTTCCACATAAACCAACACAGATCTAAATTATATTCCCTCATTTCCCTGCTACCTTCACAGGCGGGTGCCATGCTATTTAATAAACTCCCAATTGAAATACAAAATTATGAAAATTTCAACATGTTTAAAACAAAATTAAAAAACTTTCTTCTTTCAAAAGTGTTTTATAGCAAATTACCTTGTTTGGTATGCCTGTAGATCCTGAGGCAAGGAGATTCAAATGCTGATGCGCATTTCGGCCTCAAAAGGCCATCATCGGAGCACTATTAACACTATACTATTGTTCACTTCACTTAAACACTAGTTTGGTCGGAGATGGGTAACAGTGAGTGGCGATCTCTTGACACTCGCTAACGCCCGCGGTGACATCACGACTTTGATACCATTCGCGGCGATCTCTTGACTCCCGCTAACGCCCGCGGTGAAATCACGACTTCGATACCGTTCGCGGCAAATTACTCGACCAAATTTCGAGCTTTACCGATCAAGTCGAGCCGAGTTTGTGTATCGGTAAATACTCGAACTCGATAATCGAGTACTCGCACACCCCTAACCCCAATGTGTTATTTCGCTATCGGGGCCGGTTCCGGAACGGACTTTTTCAATTCTCGGTTCCGGGTATGTCCGAGAACCGGTACTGAGAACCGACTCATCCCTACTTCAAACCCATTACCGTACGTTGTTCCGTTCGGAAGTTTATCGTGGATTACTGTAACTATTTCTGGTGAAAGTGTATTTCCCTAAGCAACAGATGTTTGATAGTTTTTCTTGAATAGCATTTAAGCGGGACAAGATACGGAAACGTGAGTTGAAGATTCGTGTTCAGTGCAACGAGGCGAGTGTGTTAGAGTAAGAGCTTATCAGTTATGATGTTACTGTACTGCCGATAGCAATCCTGCAGCTAGTTCCGCTACATGCTGAAAGAGCGCAGCACTTGCTGGAAAATCTGCCTTACCACTGTTTTATTAGTTGATTCACTAACGTTTTTCTTGAATAGCTTTTGAACAGGACAAGATAACAAAACGGGAGTTAAAGATTCGTGTTCAGCGCGACAAGGCGGTTACAAAATGTGTAATTTGTCATATGTCAGAAAAAGGTGTTTCACAAAAATCCTTTGGTGTTTTTTGGTGAAAAACACTTTTTCTCCAAATCCTGACAAATTATACATTTTTGTAGCCATCTCGTCGGGCTGAACACTAATCTTTAACCCCCGTTACCGTATCTTTTTCCGTTCAAAAGATATTTACAAAACAATTTCAGGAGCAAGTTCTGTTCCTAAGCATGAGATTTTTGATAGTTTTTCTTGAATTGCTTTTGAACGGGACAAGATTAAAACGAGAGTTGAAGATTTGTGTTTAATGCAACGAGGCGGTTACAAAAATGTATAATTTGTCATATGTTAGAAAAAAGTTTTTCACTGGAAAGTGAAAAGTAAATTGCCGTAAATTTGTGGAAAAACAATTTTTCTCCAAAACCTGATAAATTCCACATTTTTGTAACTGCCTTGTTGCGCTGTAAACTAATCTTCAACCCCCGTTACCGTATCTTGTTCCGTTCGATTTCAGGTGCAAGTTTTTTCTAGTTTTATGACTAATGAAGCTCCTTAAAATTTGAGTCAAGCTTCACCAAGAAATGATTGAATCCAAACTGAAGAACTTAAGAGAAATAACCAAGGCAAACATATTTTGTAAAATGTTTTAATAATTTAGGCTATGTAAATTTTAGAAATAATACATTACGCTAAGTACAATACAATACTGTATTTATAAAAAAGTTTGACTCAACAAATAACATAAGTTTTAACATAACAGAATGTTACAACTTATTTTAAAATTTTACACATTTAAATAATCAACCTTTTAACATACTAAGATATAAATAAATTAACTGATAGTATTTTGATTACAAAAAGGGTTTTTGTTAG
Organism: Matsumurasca onukii; assembly: GCA_018831715.1. Lineage (NCBI taxonomy): Eukaryota > Metazoa > Arthropoda > Insecta > Hemiptera > Cicadellidae > Matsumurasca > Matsumurasca onukii. The sequence continues at coordinate 4,421,901 of CM032067.1, forward strand.
GCCCTTGAAAGTCTCTGCCAAGCACACCAATTTTTAGTATACAAGTAAAATACTCAACATGATTAATTTCTAGCTATAAGATATAATGGTTTGTTTTAGGTTAAAATAAAAATTGAGTGAAAACTATGATATCAAATTTTACTATTGTGTTTTGGTATACTTTTTATCTTAAGAGTAAGTTGTTTTAAAAATTTCTAAATGGAAAAAGTTTTAATATAAGAATTGATAATACTGAGTACAGGTAAAAGTAAAAAGGCAACTGACAATTATTATCAACTTTCAAATGATTCTATTTCAAATATACTGTACATTTGAAATACTAAAATTCTTTTACATCCTCAAGAGATTTTCAATAAATTCTAGTTCTAAATATAATTTTCATCTTCTTATAACAAACAATATACACTGCATACATCCATATAAATAATACTAAATAATTTATGTCGTAACCATTATTAACATAAGTATAAAAAATATGTAAAATATTATGCTTTAAATTCAGGAAAATTTAATACGTTTAAAAAAGTATACATACTTTGTATAAATTGATTAAAACAATACTCTAAACTCACAAAATAAATAAACGTATCTCTATAAAAAAATAACATTAAAAGCTGCATTGTTGCTTAGCAGAGACGCTAAAAAATACAAACTTAATACTATTAAAATATCACAACGCGGCCAACAAGCTTATTTACAGTACATATACAGGGTTGTCCAAAACTCAGATCTCTCGTGATTTTATAGTACGTACAACAGCGTTAAAAATCTGAAGTTTAAACTGTATAGAAAACAGCTCGGACTGCTTCCACTTCGACCAACCCTGAATAATGAAATGTGTAATGAGTGTGATTGTTCAATGGTCGGAAATATCTAGAGCTCTGGGAAACGGTGGGGACTTTGGGCCGCTGTTTTGGTCCCGAAAACGGAATCAGGTATTGCTGGATTTGAGCAAAGGGAATGTGACAATAAACTTTAAAGGAAGTTGAAGTTTCACTCATTACATTGGATCAAATACATACGTTTTGATCAAGAGAACGACTTTTGGTTTTTATATCCTTATGTGAGAGCCAGGTCATTAACTTAATTATGGAGTTCTCAAACCCATGAAACTAAACCTTCGTTAATTTCAGCAGCAAAACCGATATTGTTTCCCTACAAAAGATGAACAAAAGGTAAAATGTCTGAGCATGACCAGTTACCTTTCTTTGATTGAAAAATGGTTATCTAATACGAGTAATTTAGGTTGTAATTATGCTCTTTTCAACAGTACAAAAACTAAACTTCGTTCCTTTTCAGTTTACTTGATAAAGTTAAGAACCACTATGTCATGGCTAAAGAAAAACAGCCAAAGTTACAAAAAAGTAAAAAAAGTGCAATTAGACAAGACCGTGTAAACATCGAAACCATTAAATACAAAAACTTTCAAAAAGGCGACAGATGACAAATAAATTAAAAAATCGTAAAAAAGTAGGAACTAATCTGAAAATTATTGTGATAATTTTTATATACTTCACCTTACTTACGATAATAAATAAGCAAACAGCACGTACACGAAGAATTGCACCAACATACGTAGGCTAAACATTGCACTTAATTCGATGGCAGTACGTTTATAATACATGACACATGTATGTAATAAGTGAGACGAGAACATTGAAACGAGAAACATTGAATGTACATACAATACAAGGGGACTAACAGTGGTTACTTAGTCTACTCTAAATTCTACCTAAACGGTTATAAAAATTCAGCTAGGTGATATGATCGGCGTAGACGTTGACTCTTCATCGGAGGAAACTTGTTCTTGAACAATTGTCCCAGCAAACTGACGAACAATTAACTGAAAACATTTTACTTGGTTAGAATATTATTATTATTGGCTTTTCAATTAGTTTGATAACAGCAATGTAGAGGCCTATGGCTTTGACTTAAATGGGGTAACTTAAACTAAACTGACGTTCGCAGTCATATTTATCTCAGAAAGAAGTCGGACTCTCCAGGCATGCATTTATAAGTTTGGTGAGGGGTTCTACTATAATGTCTGACAGATTTCAACAAAGTACTAGACATCCTGGCTTTTCGAGTCTCTAAACTTCCTCACTATGCACGAGATATCAGCTGAACTCACTTCATTCCACTGTCCTAGAGAAAAGCTGGAGTGCAGTGGGTCAGAAATAAGGTGGGGTCAACCATGGGCAGACTATTTACAATATCGTGGGTATACTGACAAAAAGTCATCGTAAACTCGTCCGGGCTGGCCAGCAATTCAGGTCTTGTTCCAGTTTGACGTTTACTATTTACTGAACAAAATGTGTTCAGTAAATACTATTTACTATTTATGTGACTGAACAAAATACAATACAAATAATTATCTGCGGTAGTTATTTCTACCTTATTTCCTGCGACTGGCTTTCTCCGCGAGTTTCTCTGCCTTCTTCAGTAGCCTCTCTTTTTCCTTGCGCTCCTTGTCATGCTGTCTTCGCTCCTTCTCCACCTAGCATTACAAATTAGCGTACATTAAAAATTCATAACAAGACATCTGTAAGATAAATATTAAACTTCTGTCAAAACATACTGGCAATGTTTATTTTGGATTTAAAAATAGTGGGCTACCAGAGGATATGGGGGTCTCTTACAGCAAATGTAAAAATACCTATAAAACTTGCACATTAGAACTCAGTTTAGTACACTAGGAAGCTAGTGACTACTGTAGCATGGACTTAGTTTAGAAAAGAAGACCAGCTACATTGGAGCCAAGCTGTGAAACATTCAACCAGACTACAGTTTACCAAACATCTTAAAAAGTGGCTATGAAATTGTCCCTTCTCCACACTATAAGAATTCTTCGAATGGACATTATAAACTTGAATACTGATTTTCTCAACAACTATTTTGTTGAAATTTCATCATGCCAGTGTTATTGTGTTTACTTAGTTATCAATGAACCCTTCTACGGTAATTGTGTTTAAAAGTAAAAACAATGTTTCAAGAGGTATAAAACTCCTAATGTTATCAAGTGAAACTTAAAGTATATCACATTCTAATCCTAAAGTATAGTACACTATACTACAGAAACAAATAATATAATAATAATAAATCGACTTGATTGTATTCAACAAAAGATTTATGAGGCCTTTCCACCACTTAACCTTAATCAACATATACTTGTAAGTGACACAGAAATATTAACCACTACACAACACAATATTAAGTCACGTTAAGCCGTTGGTCCTAATATTTTCATTGGTCATTGGGCTATAAAATTATGACCCATTCTAAGGAAGAGTCGGCCTTAGTTTGTAACAAGACTACATCTCATAACTCATTACTACCACTCATCACACTCATCCTTCACCACATATTTGCCATAAAATATCCTTATGAGAGGTCGGCATCTCAAATAGTGATTTAGTGATATTAACAACTACTAACTGCAAACGATTCACCCAGTCGCGAATCTGACACACACTGTTGCTCACCTTGCATTGATGGGGTTAGATACTTACACGTCTCTCCTCCTTTGTTAGGAATGTGCACTTAGGGGGTAGTTTTACCAGTGGTACGACACATCATTCCACTCAGGTAATTCTCTCGCCGGGTCCTTCCTTTCTTCCATCTTTTCCACACTCTATGCAATTTACTTTATTTATATTCTAAAAATTTTTTATTATTTTCTTTTCATTTACTTTTTTTTTAAACCCCAAGTCACCAAGGACTCCTTAGTGAGGCGCTCACTACAGAGTGCACACTCCCACTTGTCCCTCTCCCCACCTCATACCTACAGGCCACTCTGCTCTACAGTAACGATACATAGGCTTGGTGATGGATTCTACCACTGAACTTCATAACACTGGATACTCGTGAGCAAGGATGCTAAGTTACCTGGACTCGCAACTCCTTGAGCTTCCGCTTGAGTCGTGTCTTGTCTTCACCGGACAGACCGAGGGACTTGAGGTCCCGGGACTCGAGTGCCAGGAGCCCTGACCCTGCCACCTGATGTTCCCGGAACCTGGGGATGTGCTGCTCCAGACCCAGCGCCATCAGCCACTGGCAAACCTACACAGTCATCAAGGCAACTAAGTATTGGACAGCCTAGATTCATAAAATAAGAAATGTTCAAAACATATATTATGAGGTGTTTCACTAGCAAGGCCAGCTAGCATATTCAGGCAACACAATTTAAAGGTTTTACAATAATATTATTGACTTATTGTTGTGAGAGGTCAACATCCTGCCTTTTGAATCTGAAGTACTACAAGATGAAAACTATAAACTTGTCAACTATCACTAATCAAGCATGAACATTCAACAACACAATCTAAGTATAAATTCACCTGTATTAGCAGTTAAAAGAAAAACAGTCTACTGTTGAAACAATCTATTTAATTGAGCTACATTAAATCCACCCCACATTATGATTTACATTTCTTCTGATAACTGGGTGTGTGCCAGCCAGGACGTATACAGAGAATATTTCTGTGAGTGTGAAGTTGCTTATCTACAGGTGATTTTTTGTTGTTACAATTTGGTAATTTTAAAGCATTTTAGATGCATTAAATGTGAGATTTCAAGAGACAGGGCTCTGATCCTCTGGGTTATGACTCCAGTACAGATTCCAGTATACAGGAAAACATAATTCCCCATTTCCCAGTTTTGAGGTACAGTATTATTAGGCTTCAATTCACATTTTAATTTAGTAAAACTGTTGAAATGCTACATTAGGCAAGTCACAGTTACTCTCACCCATTTAGGCAGCACCCTCAACAAATCATGACTTTTGTTAACGTAAGCGTCTGTGACAAAACCATGATTCTCGAATATCCCTACTCAAAATATCTTGGTTTAACAATAAAATTTCCGCAAAATTCACGTGTATTGAAAATGTCCTAAGCTGGATATTGTGGACCCACGCACCTGTTCCTTGGACCACTCTGTGACGGGCTGTGAGTGCCAGATGTGTGAAGAGGACTTCTTGTCACTGAGACCCGAGGAGTTGAGATCACTGGGCTGTGGCGGACTCCACACGTCGCTCGAGTCTGCAACCACAGACCACACGTTCAACTGTGGATTGCTCCAAGAACAATTGTGGATAGCTCCAAGAACAATTGTGGATAGCTCCAAGAACAATTGTGGATGGCTCTAAGAACAATTGTGGATAGCTCCAAGAACTTGCACAACTGTATCATATTTTCACCTTTATTTAGTCACACAAAGTTTTTTTGTAAGTTATTTAAGTTATTAAACTACTGATGACTAGCCTGACAAGCTCCAGAGCAACATCCTCAGGCTGGTTGCTTGAGAAATAAATTGATTTACAGATAGTGAGAAATGTGTTTTTAATCTTCCGACATTGCTTCTGACAAGGTTTATTCCCTAGCCTAAATTCCCCTCTTTAGTGACCGGAAGGACAGCCTCACCTGAAGAGCCCATGAGCTTAGAGGGGGAGGGGTCGGCAGTCATCATGCCGGGGGACACACTGCCTGAGGAGGAGGGGGAACTCTGCCCCCACGCAAACTGGGAACCCAGCGTTCCCGGGATGCACGGCTTCTTAACTGAAACATACACCACACCATAAACATGACGAGAGAATTTGTTGAGCATTCATTATGCCGGTGTTACATTACTTAGAAATCAATGGACTTTTCTACCAGTTATTTTAAACACTTTAAGAAATTTGTTGCAGAATTAATCAGACCTGGTCCTTTGTCCAAGACCTACTGGGGAATCCCAGCTCGCCGGCGACGAAGGCCCCAGGCAGCTCAGGGGTAGTGCAACATGTGACTACGCACCGTTCACACCAAGCCTCACCCACCGAGGGCGCCAGCCGTGCCGCGACCACAAAGTGACTATTTTTAGTGTATATAAGTGTAAATAGTGTTGTGAAAGTGTTCTTAATGTAAACAGTAACCCCCCCTCCCACCAGAAGATGGAACAAACATCGCGAAATGTACATCGGGTCTTTCCCCAATTTCTTCACAAGGTCTACAGGCACCAAACAGGTATTTAATCTATAATTAGTACAATTGTTTATTTATCAGTTCAAACTAAAGTAATAATAATCTGTTTATTTTTGAATACACAAAATGTGTTTTTTTTTACAAAAAAGAAACCGATTGCCACTGGTAAGACAATAGAGGCCCTCCCCAAAAATGTGCAATATGATTTTGTCAGAATGTAAACTAAATAGGCGTGTCTTAAACTCTCTCCAAGTTTATTGTATAGACTAGAATGTTTTCTAATCAACAATTTAATAACCTTATCTTGCGCTGAAACCTGTTTGTTTATTGTATGGTGGTATTAACTTCACTCTTAAGAAGATAATGAGTTCCGAGTTTTTGTTTCCAAAATTTTAATACGGTATATTTATAATCTTTTAAATGTTATTGTTTAAAAATATAATCAAATAAATCAGAAGTAATTTTTAAAAGATTGTCAAGTTTAAGCTAAAATTAAGCTAGGCTAAACATAACAGCAGACATCATTTTGCTTCATCAACCCGGAAAATTGGATGTGGCATTATTTGTCAGCCTTGACAATTCACTCAGACAAATTAGTTCCAACTGAAAATTCTTTGTGCGAGTCTTGAAGAAACAGTTTAATGTGTCTCCGGCCAGTTTTTAAATATATACACATATTCTTAGTTTACTAGCAATTTGCAACTGAATGGGGTTTAAACATTGTTTTGAAATTATGAAGACAGAAAAGATAGTTTGGCAAGTTCTGTTCCGAACCATGGGCCCTTTGGGATGTATTTGTCGGTTGTTTGGACAGTTCCCTTTTACTGCTCAACAAACGGAAACCTTTCAACTAACCTTCCATCCCTTCAGTTTAGCTTCATTGTACACAATTTTGTCTAACGTAGGGTTTTCCTTAATTTACAACTACTTCCACTATATCTCCATGAGAGCTGTAGGCTACACACATATGCGTGTGATTTTTAGGAGTTGGCAAGGATTGTTTGTTTATCTTATATGCCTAGACGGGTTCAACGTATTAGGCTTGCTCGAGAACTGGACACTTTCGACCGAGAAGTAAGAAAACTCCCTGTTGTCTCCAAATCCAAGCAAAGCAACTCAAAGAGTTTTTTCTACGCTTTTCCCCCGATTCTTCTAATAATTTGGCCAACACTCGCATGTACACCTGAAATACAACAGTGCACTAGGTGTAATGTTTATCCTAAAAGCCGTTTCCTTCAATATAATGGCAGTATCGTCGGTGTTGTTTCTCTGGTTCAGTGGTGAAATCATCCGTCGAACTCACAAATTGCAAACCTCTTGGCTGAAATACTTGCAACTGGCAGCAAAGCACAACTATACCCAGCAGACTGAACAACTCGACCCGTATAGCCGACTGGGAATGAAACTTCACGATTGTGTAACCCTACTAAACAACAAATTCGCTTTCAAAGTTGCAGTAATTTGTGCGGATTTCTTCTTCAACTGTTTGACTGACGGGTACTATTCTAGCGTACCCAGTTCAAATTATTCCCGGCTATCCAACAAGGTTTGGTATTTCATCTTCGTGGTTTTGATCGGGACGACCACCCTTAAGTTGGAGTCAGCGAATCACATTGTTCTCGACAGCTTCTTCGATATTCCTGTCTCCGAGTTGAATGCTCACCTCAGATCTCAACTCATGCTGCTCATGATGCGACTGGAGAGAAGTAAGATGGAACTTCAGTGTCCTGGACTGATCCGATACTCCAAGCAGTTTGTCGCATCGTTTGCTCTGACGATTGTCACTTACTACATCTTGGTGACTCAGCTCAATGCTGCAGGATAAACATGACCGATAGTTGAAGAACAACATACGCGGATGTTGAAACCAAACCAGTTTAATCCTTCATGTTGAAACTCTTGCAGCCAATGTGAATGTAACAGTGAATTTCTTCGCAAAAGAGTAAAGGTGCTGTTATTGAATTGTTGTGATAGTTTGGTTAGTTTCTTGTTAGCTTAGTTGTCAAATTAAAAAGTTCAATTCTTTTTACACTTTTTAATTGAAGATTTGGGTTTATTTAAATATAAGACATAATTTGGGAGGGGCTTGAGAGAAATCTTAAAAGTTTCTCTTTTATTATTTTGTATCTAGCAAATAAACAAATTAAAACATCCGAGGTTGTTAATTTGTTCAGTATACCAATTCGTTGGCAATTCTTTCTATACAAACACCATAGAAATTAATAATTATAAAAAAAATTGTATGAGTAATGAAAGAATTTATAATTTACAACAAGGTCAGTACAGTACGATCTCACTAATCCGCTATATCGGGATAGGAAGCGCCGGATTAGTGGAGGTTCATTAAAAGGACTCAATTTGCCAGAAATAATTTTTCTTACGTTAGAGGATGATACATTACTCTTAAAGAATGATTAGATTTCATTCTTTTTCTTCCTTATGGTCACGAATTTTTGATCTGCCGATGTTGAATTCCTTGAATAGAGTAGCTAGCTTATCACCACTTTCAAATCTTTTAAAATCACATACTTTCTACCTATTGCCAAAGTAACATGTTTACGTTTTTGCGACATCTCACGGCCCGTACTGAACGGAAGCACAGATTAGCAATAAACAACGCACACTTCCCTGGCTGTCTGCAGTGAACTGATGTAATCAATACAGAGTACATACGACACGCAACAGGTGGCTAGTTGACGCGGTCACAGCGCCGGATTACTGGACGTGTCGGATAGGCGAACGGCCGGATTATAGAGACTGTACTGTACATAGGAATCATTGCTACGTAATTACCGGTACAGTTTATGTAGCAAGCTTGACAATGACTTTGAACAATACACAATAACTTTCTATGTATTGGCGTTGTAAATTTAACCTTTTGCGCTCCAATGGCGAACTGAGCCGAGCAGAACGGCAAAATAGTCTAGTCCGACACATCGTTTATTGCATATAAGCATAGCGATAGGCCAGGACTATGCTACACTACGGCACCTAGCAGAGAAGGCGGAAACTACCACTCCCTCCCCTGGCCAACTCATGTGAGTTTGACAGCCGACAAACAGCCGGTGGTTTAGTGGTTATAGTGTGGACAGTTGGCCCCTGTCTGTCTGGCGTGGGTTCGAGTCCCACCAGGTGCTCTGGTGCGGTGCAATGCTGAGCATTGGATCATTCGGTCGGGGCCACAATGACCGCTGAGGATCACTGAAGAGAAAATGGCTCATCAAATCCAGTGAAGAGTGGCACTTTTGAGCTTAGGGAGGTGCTAAATCAGCTTAGAGGTGGTTCAATGACTGGTAATGCACTGTACCAGAAGGCGGTTTTGCTGAAATTTTGCTTACAGGGGACTGGGAACCCATCAAGGGAGGTTTTATGAAAATTTAAAAATAAAATTAGAGTGCAAAGGGTTAAGTGTTTTCATCATGTTTTAAACTTTTTTCCTACAGATAAAATGTTTTATAGACAACAAATAAAACAGTTAAGTCTACTAATACCATATAATACAGACTTAAACACACACATTTCCTCCCGTTTGCAATTGAACTTAAAAATAGATGACGAGTACTTTTCAATAATATTTGAAGAAACATGAGATCAGTTTATCTCAAAAATTTTAACATTTGTTTTACACTTTGCCAAAGGAGGAAGGACCAGGACGTTTCCCCATGTAAATGAGCTCTAAAATACATTTTGTAGTGACAACTTTCGCAAATTCGCTAGTGTGCACTTACTCTTGGCATTTGCTTCGTTGACAGCTTGACTGTACTCGTCCTCCAGTGACTGGGGTGCAGACGACGAACTGTTCAGCTGTTGTCTCTCTCTCTCCGCCAGCACTTGCTTCAGCTGTTCTGCCAGTGACGGAGGCGGCCCGGCCAGCTGACCTGTTACACCAACACACAGCATATCCTCAGACAATTGCTACACTTTTCAAACTCCCTGCCTTTACCAGACTGACTGGTAATGTTTTTTATCGTCTTGTATTAAAATTGAAAAAATATAGGCCTCGTGCCCTATTTTCTAAATCTAACCGGTATTAAAATTAGGTTTAATTATTAATTATAAACCTAAAAAAATCTTGATAATTCTAGTTTATGCTAGATTTAAAATTCATAATAGTGGCGGAGATCAATTTAATTAGAAAACCAGACTTTTCCGGCCACTTCAGGAAGAAAACTACTCCCTTCGTTTGGGCAGGTGAGCGGTTTCTAATTAAATCCTAGTTTGACCCATTAGAAGCTATCAATATTGAAATAACCAGTTTTAATACACTATTTAAAATTCTGTCTATAATTTTCCTGCATGTGAAGTTAATGAACGGTAAGTGAGAAAAAAAAAGTTGTTGCATTCTTTATTTCGCCCATTGATCCTCGCCGTATGTGATGTCGTCATGTGACCTGCATTTTAATTGCAAATCACAGATTGGTTAAAAGAAATCATGTATGGAACAGTATATTTTATCACTATGTTTGCAACATTTTTTCAGTGTCATGTTAAAGTTTCCTTTGAAAAATTCCTTTGTAACTGACGTTTGCCACAATTTTGTTAAACTTAATTAAAATAAATCTTATTATTATTTTTCTTGAAAACAAGTGACTTTAGGAGGTAATTTTAGTACCCAAGCAGACAAAAGAGCTTGTTTCATACACATTTTACAACAATTATATAAAGCAACTAGCGACATACCTGAGTGCCAGACTTCGTTACCGTACTGTTGTGCGAAAGTTTTTCTTCTGTCTTCATCATCGGAAGTATCGTTACTTTCATCTAAACCGTAGTCCTGCAAACACCAACCTCTATTAGCTTAAACTTAAATAATTATGATCTAAGTTCAAACAATATTTAAATGTTTAAAAGCTGGTTAAAATTAAATTACCTCTAAAAGTATATTTTAAAATTATTAGTTTGGTAGTCTTTATTTATTTGACTTTTCTGTGTCAAAAACGACCAGAACAGAAACTAAAATAAGTTTTTTAGTTATTTTGCTTGTTGACAAACACAGTTATGAAGAATATAATAAAATAGTTTGTTTTACACATAAAAATAATACCTAATTAAAGTGATTAAAGTAATTAAAGTTTATATTTAAAATAGACATCACATTTTTTTAAATTTTAGCTTTTACAACAGTTTAATTTTCTATCACAGGAAAAAAATTGAAATAATTTGGTAATTTTAAGTTTTTTATATCTAACTTTTCAAGTCAAATTTGGACACATTGGTAAATTAAATTCTAATTTTTAATTTTTCAAATGACTTTTCAATTAGTTGAATCTGTTGTTTTTACTCTTTTAAGAGTAAAAATCAGGTTTAAACCCATAGGGAAGAAACATGCCGGCAGTTGATATAGAGTCCTGTAATCCAGCTTCATTGAGGTCAGGTTTTGAGGATGATATAGGTCTAAACCGGCTCAGATAGTCTCAGTGATCATCTGATGATACGCAACTCCACCATCGTTTAGACATATCAGACCATCACCTGCGTGGCTCGGAGTCACGTTAAACCGTTGGTCCTTGTATTTCCCTTGGTCATTGGACTATTAATTAATAACCCATTCTAAGGAAGAGTCGGCCTTAGTTTGTAACAAGACTACACCTCATAACTCATTACTACCACTCATCACACTCATCCTTCACCACATATTTGCCTTAAAATACCCTCATGAGAGTGGTCGGCATCTCAAATAGTGATTTAGAACTGAATGTTTTCAACGACACGTGTTCAGCTACTTGCTTACCGAGCTGCTGTTGCTGAGACCGCCGGAGCGTTTGCCAGTGGGCAGTTGTCGGTTGGCGAGGCCGCCTCGGTTAGCTAACTCGGCTTTGCTCTTGTGAGCCGAGCTGTCGAGCAACTCATGCTGAGGCACCGCCCGGTCCAACTCCTCCTTCACCGGCATCTAGAGTCCTGGCGTTACCGTATCATGTATAGCAGGGTGGCGGGTGGAGCGAGGGTCATTATCGGGATAAGGAATTTAACGTGGGAAAATTTGCAAACAATGTTTTAAGCAAAATCACTTACTAAAGTGGAAAAAGTGTTTCACTGGAAATCATAGATCTATTAATGCTGCAGCGAATAAAAGCAAAAATATTAATATCTAAGGCTTCGGTTTACGTCACAGTTGAAATACAAATACTGCTAATGCAGTCCCCACTGCTTGGGTATATAAAGGCAACCACGACGGCCAATCAGTCTCAGCCAGTCAACCAGCTACTGAGGATGACTTTCCACAGCGAGGTCAGCGTTTAGCAGTATTTGTATTTCAACTGTGACGGTGTAAACCCGAAGCCTTAGATATTAATAAACTGGCAGCGAAAGCTTAAAATTAAGAAAAGCAAAAACGTAAAACTCCCTTGCCAAATAAAGTATTTATTTCAACGATTAGAGTTCTATGTTCTTAAGTAAAAGTTGAGTTTTAATTATCTAAAAAATAGTTTAACTTTACGCTTTTAATATAACAAAACTCCATAGTTTTATGCTTTCATTAAAACAAAATTTTCATTTGACACACTTTCAAAATTATACTATCCAGTTTAAAACAGAAGATTTAGGAAATAGGGTACTAGGCCAGGATATGCAGTCGAAAAGGAATAGATAGGAGAGCAGGCTCACCTGGATCACTCTTTTAAGTGATCCTTTTTTAGTTTTTTTATTGACAAAGACGCCAGTGGGGCTGAAAATCATGAAGGCAGATTCCAAAAATATAAGTTTTATATTTGCCAGCGAGGACTCCTAACATTTCGATTCTCCCCTAACCTCTTTTAGTTAAAATGTTTTTGAGTGTCATTACTAATTGTAACAATAATTAAAAAGAAATAAATTAATTTGCAACCTTTGGTTTTATTTTTGCACTACTCTACGTCCTCCATAAGCCATTCACTTTGCTCATTTGAAATTGAATTCAACCTCTATCAACAGAACCGAAACAAGGACACACGTGATTAAAGTTTGACGTAAGTGAGAATGCCTACCTTGCGCTCCACTGTGGCGGTCTTGTCCATGTCATCAGGACTGTCCTCAGTCTCTGAGATCAGCTCGAGTTGCTGCAGCAAGGGCTGCACAGCCTGCGGTCTGCGAGATAGCTGCGGAGATGTCACCCTGACTGCTGCTGCTGCGTAGTCTGCAGGCAGACGTACAGGCAGCCCTGCCTTGCGCTGTGTCTCCAGTAGCTCCTGCTCCACTTGGATAATCTGTACAGACGACGTTTCAACCATGGATAGTAAAATGCATGACAATTATCACTGATTTGTCAAGTGCAATAGATTTATAGATTTTGGATTTTAAATTTAACTATAGGCAAAATATTCCATCAAAAAGAATAGAAAGAAGAGCAGGCTCACCTGGATAAAGTAGAAACACATAAAAGAACACAGACTGAAATTTTCAGCCCTACTAGGGTCTTTGTCAAGACAAAAAGAGATAACTTAAAAGAGTAAGTAAACTAATCAAGATTTCTTAGCTTGTTTAGTTTAGTTTACTTAATCTGTGCCCCAGAAACAAAGAGTCTCCTGTGTGGGAGCCAGCTGTGTATACCATTTAAAAAATGCTCAATAAACACTTCTTCTTTCTTTTCTTTCTTTCTGTGCCCCAGTATTATGTTCAGGTTGTCTACACAGTTAAAATACCAGTCAGCTTCTGACTGGGCGTAATGTTGTGGCTTACAGGATAATCATCACTATTATTTTTTTAAATTACTTCAGGATTATTTGTATTGTGAACAGTATTTTTAACTAAACTATTGTTAAGTTTAACAAATGACAAATTTTGGATTGACACCGTCCCATGTAACATATGGTATCATGTTTCTAGATATAGAAAATCTAATATTAGAATAATATCAAATTTAAAAATTAAAATAATGATAATTTTAATAATGTAATGATGCATTCAAATAATTTAGAATATTTACTGTAGTTTCACTTTAAATACTAAAATCTATGGTAGCACTTAAAATATGAAAAACTATTTATAAACACTGTTTTGAACAAATAAAATGTTTTAAATCCATGGCAGATTGGTATATCTGACTCCGGAGCTCATAACTCCGTTGCGCGGTGTCATGTATGACGTCACACCAACAGCTGATATTCTGAGAGTCACGTGACAGTAGCAAGGGAAGGAGAGAAGGGCTTCGAGCATGAGCGACTAGAGTGTTCCCGGATAGCTAGCGGAGAGGACGGTATAATGGGATCACTAATTTTAGAATAGTTTTTTCACAAATTCTTAATTTAATCCCTGCAGTCACCACTTACAATTTGTAATGTGACTATACGGTGACGCGAGGTTAAGGTCGAGGTTGAGTGGTAGAGAGGACTTTGTAGTCCTATCTTTGCCATGTTAAACAAGACTTGACCTAAGACGGTCCATTTGTAAAAAAATGTGTTAACTGAATCTGTTGAACTTTAAATTCCTAGAACATTTTAACAAATTACTTTTTTAAGCAGGAGGACACTTTTTTTAAAGTGCATTAAAATCATTTTTAGTAATACTTGTTTTTGTAAAATGGGGGAATTCAAGACAACTTGATCTTTATTTCCCACCACTGGTAAAATAAATAAATAACTTTATTTGCAGTGTACATTAAAAATGTGTTGCAAAAACCAAAAATATAAAAAAAACTAATTGTAATTCCATTTACACACATGCACGCAGGCATGTCATTCATCACACTCACTCCTCCCTGGAAAAAATTAAAATTATTGCTTTTAAAATTTGATTGGTCCAGAAACTCAGCAATATATAAAAAAGCATGGGATATTAAATATTTTCTTAATTGAGATTTAAACAAATTTTGGTTACTTTCCAATTTTATATCCACTGGCAATAAATTAAAAAATTTGCACCAATTTGGGAAGGTAATTTACTGAACAATTTTGTTCTGTGTTGCTGAACACAAAAATGAAAATCCTTTCTCATTCTTGTCTTACTCGTGTATGGAGCTCCCTTGCAAAGGCAAACTCTTAAAGCGGCAATACAGGAAAAAGGTGTTTTTATACTATTGCTTCAATAAATTAAATTAATACTGTAACTGTTCATAAAAAATGATACACCATTTCTCAAGCTAAACAGTTGATGTAAACTTAAATAAAGTCTGTAAAATGCTTTGATTGATAGTCACATGTTTTCACGATAAACACTCAATTTGAATTTACTTGTTTGTTTAATGTTTTGTTCTTGGTTAAGCTATTATTCTGTCATTAGTATTTAACTATGTTTAAATATTACTAATTGAATACATAATCGATAACAGACTTTATATTTTATAGTTAAGTTGAAATATCTTTGTTTAAACATGATAAAAGGACTAAACAAGCAATCTGTAAATAAAAGTCCCAGTACAGAATCCCACACTGTGAGAAATTCCGACAATTCTTCCACAATCCCCAGAGGGACTGTAACCAAGGTAAAGTTCACTAATTTCATCGATCGTAATTTGCCACATGCATCTGTGAAAGGATTAATGAATGAAGAGACAACATCATCAACACTATTCAGTAAAAAAGAAAATAACCAAAGCAATTTCTCTGTGCACTCGGAAGATCTTACTGATTTAGCATCAAAAGAGTCAACATTTTTCAGTACATCAAAGGCTGTGGATGTACTTGGCGTGAGGATTGTTCCTCCAATGATAACATTTGCTAATGCATTCGAGAACCAAACCTATACAGAGACTCTTTCCGTGCAAAACATATCGAAGAACCCTGTGACTTTAAGAATTTATAACCCTAGAGCTTGGGCATTTCGGGTAACTCCTATAGAGAGAGGCTTTCTTCTAGCTCCTGGCTTGAAAGTGATAAGATATGTGCATTATACATGCTCAAAGATCGGTATAGTACATTCGTGTCTGCCGATATTTGTAAACGATAAATGTTATGAGCTACCACTCGAAGCCTACAAAGGCCAAGGATTCGTTGAGATAATTCCCAGCTGTATCCATTTTGGAAGAGTTGACATCGGCAGCAAACCTGTAGAGAAACGATTGACAGTTCAAAACGTCAGTTCTTGTGCTACAAAGTTCCTGGTGGATTTGGGGCGGAATGAGCTGGATCTGCAAGTAGCCCCACTGAAAGGCTGGATTCGTCCGCACAGCTCTGTTTCCATACATGTTCAACTGATAGCTCTCGAGGTAGGTCAACTGAGTTCTGAGATCTGGGTGACGACAGATCTCTCCCAGTCACGTATTCAGGTCACCGTAGAGGCTTGTAAGAGGAGTCTGATAGTTCTTCATCCAAACTCGACCAGCGACTTTACACTCCTGGAATTCCCAAGCACTTTCTTCGGTTGCAGAAGATACCAAACAGTCGTTGTGTATAATATGGCAGCTACTTCCAGTGCCTTTGTAGTTTTAGCTGATTCCACTAATCGAGTTCCCGAACCTTTCATGTTTGCTAAAAACAGCGGTTACGGTCAAGTCAACATGTTCCATGTGGAGCCGGTTCAAGGAAGGATAAGACCTTTTGAAGGGAAGATTTTTACAATTTGGTTCCAACCTCAGGCACCTGAACAATCGAGAACTGGGTGGAAAAGCCAAGCAATCTCGAAAGATCGGGATTTCCTCTGCCCAATTAGAATAAAAAGAATTCAAGTTGAAGATTACGGTGCTACTGAGGAAGTTCAATCCTCTCCGAATCCTAAAAGCCTAGTGAAACAAGTGACGAGTCCAAATATGGACTTTTTAAACATGGAAGAACAAGCACCTCGAGAACTACCTTCATTGTCCATGATGGAGGATATTTCTGTATTGCTGTGTCTGTATGGAGAGGCTATTGAAGTATCTATGTTGGTGGTTCCAGATAAATTGCATTTCCATGAAACCACTGTCGGGAAAAAGGAAACAAAAGTCGTTCATATTACCAACAACTCAACTCAAAATCTAATGTTTCGTTACAATAAAATGCCGTACTTTGAAGTAAGTCCCTGCTTTAAGGAAGTAGCTCCAAACACTACGGTTGACGTAGCGATCATTCATTGCGCTAGAAGTTTGGGGATTACACACAAACAAATTGAGTTTGATATCCTGGCACATACAAACCTCCCAGATAAAGATGACTTGCAAGTTGTGAATAGCCTGATAGTGAAGATAAACTTGAAAATAAAATCAGAGACAATTAATCCTCAACCGAAGTTTAATCCTGGGATCACACCTAAAATCACTCACGAGGTGGGATTCTTGACTGACCAAGTCACATACAACGACAAAGTCAACAAACCTAAATGTGCCGTTGTGAGTAACTTGAACACAAAAGGCCGCCCTTGGCTAAAGAGCAGTGCTAAAGTTGCGTTCCCAAACGATATGCCAAAAAGTTTAAGGGCCAAACAAACTGACAAGAACACAAAAACGATATTTAAAGGTATTGAAAGGTATGTTCCACCGGTAGATGAATCTATGACCTACACTTTGGACCAACTACTGAAGAAGAAAGCCAACGACGATGCAATATTGGATTACCTTCGAGGGACAGCTGCCCTGCCAACTCCCAAATCCAAGGACGTTTGTTGTAGGCTCAAGACAAAAGTAACGAATGCTGACCCTCCAATAATTTTGGACTTGAAGGAATCAAGCATACCTCGGGATGTTTTGGTGCCTCTAACCTTTGTACAGCTTTATCGGATTAAAGTATCGCCCATTCTCATTTCCTTCGGAAACGTTACAACAAGTAAAAAATGCAATCAATTCCTTAAAATAGAAAACGGCAATAACTTTAAAATAAGCGCAAGGATTTCACCGTTAACATCTGAAATCCACATACAAACATTGGATCATTTTGTCATCGATGCGGAAAGTGAGACTAGAGTCATGTTAACATTTCACCGAGAAGTGTTGGGGCGTTATAGTGGAACGATTACATGTATCATCAACGGATTCCACTCAGTGGATGTAGCAGTTGTGGCAGAGGTTGTGCCTAAAAGTTTATCAGCATTCCCAAATCGGGTTGAATACAAACTCCCGGAAGCCCCGTTTTCACCTCTGTTTGTACCGATAGAAGTTTGGAACCCGTTGAACACCCCGGTTAGTTTCTCCTGGTCTTCGCTGGAGGGGTCTCCGTTCCGGATTGAGCCAACTTTAGGAATTGCACCGAAAAAGGGGAAAGTTTGGTGTGCTGCATACTTTGAGCCGGAGAATCCAAATTACAAACTTCACCCTCTGAGATTATTGGTCGAAAGCGTCGCTTGCCAAAAGTTAAAAACAGGAGTTTTGTTGAACAAACCAAACGTTTACTTTCTAGAAACAGCTTTGCATGTTGGCAACATTCCACTAAACTTACTGACCGTTAAGAGGTTTTCTATATTTAATCCGGACTTTTCTGATTCTATGTATGTTGTATTGAACAAAGAGCCTGTAAAAGGCGTAACTGTCGTCCCCTCCGCAGGAACAATCAAGGCTAGGAGTTGTTTTTCCCTCGCTTTACATATCTGTGTTGCTGACCAAGGACCTCTGGATTTCGTTGTGTATATGAGTTGTCAAAATATTGTGACAATTGAAATGAAGGTGTCGGGCATTGTTGTTTTTCCAGAAGTAGACTTGAATCCAAAATACATAAGTTTGGCTAGGACCTACTGTAACTCTGTAGTGAAGACAACGATAATTGCGGAAAATAAAAGCAAAGCCGCGGCCCTTGTGAATTTTGATATGGAAGAATACCCTCAATTCAAAGTTTCCTTTTCTAAAAGCTTTCACGATGAGGAGATATCAAGAAATGGATTTACACTAGAACCGGGGGCAATGCAAAAGTTTTATTTGCACTTTATTCCCAAAGACTTAGCTTCTTACGAATTTACTTTGCCCGTTATACTAAATAACACGATTGTACAGAAAAACTCTGTTAGTAGTAAAGAAATCGAGTTTCAAACAAAAAAGCTTAAAACATACTACAGAAAAGCTACAATGAGTTCTAGTGAATCAAGAGCTAAAGGACATACTAACTCACTGAGCGAGAAAGTGGGCGTTGGTCATATAATCGTAATCGATGTCACCGTTCTAAAACCTCTCATTTCAATATCTGATTTAGAATTGAAATTTGACTCTCAAGACCAAACTAAACAATTATCTGTTATAAACAATAGTGACGAGCGGATAAACTTATTCTTCCGTTTTGATGACTCACAAACTTGTTTCAAGATTGAAACACATGAAAGTGAAATGCCTCGTGAACGAGCGTCAGTAAGTACTCAATTTGAACCTGGAGAGTCTCAGACTGTAAACGTAACGTTCACAGCATCAACTCCGGATATTTACATTTTAGACATCCAAATCTCTTTGTTCGCTCATGACCATTTGACAACTTATACGCAGTATCCGCCTACACGGCGAGATCAGACCCTTGGCTCTTATTCACGCGACTGTCAGTAACGTTTATTTCACTCAAATTCCACTGGGTGTTGACTTGATCCAGGTATTCCATCTCGTGGTGAACAACACCAGAAACCGCCAGGAAGTCCAAGTCTCAGAAGAAATAGTTGGTTCTGGTAAAGAAACTTTACTGGTTAGCTTTCCAGATGGCAACAGTGTAGCGGAACATTCAAAACGCAAAATTCCAGTGAAACTAACTTTCAACAGTGGATCTGCAATGTCAATCAGGAGACAAATTATATTCAGAGTGGAGAAGTGTTGCGAATGTTCCGTAAATGTGATGGCCACTGCAGACAATTGTTTGCTTACAACTCATGCTACCCTGAGGACCCATTTCCCTGCTTCCCGGATGCTTATAGAAAGCGGAGATGTTTTAGACGATAAAGACTCAGAAGTGAACACATTCAACGAACGCCTCAACTTTCAACCAAACCAAAAATTATTCAAAAGTTCAACTAATTTCATTAAAGAAGAGGAGAGTTCTTCTGATCAATCTAGCAGTTCGGTTTTGTCTGTAATGACACAAACAGTTTCTTCCAACACATTAAAAAAAGTGACTCGTTACTCCTCCACAATGGTGTCTACGTCACCAGCTGAGAAGTTCGATCCTTCCGATATAGCTTCACTCCGAATCCAAGAAACCGATGACACCAGTGTGTTGGAAATGAATTCATCAGCAATCGACAGTGCTAAAAAAAAGGAATTTAATGATTCAGTTTTCCCAATGTTTCCGTTTGAACCTGCAGTATCGGAATACGCCGTACATATGAACCGCACCCGACGGGCAGTGCAAGATTGGGTTTACGAACAGGTGTTCAACTGTTCGTATTACCCGGTGTTTGGTAGTCACGCGTTCTCTACCTTCTCCCAAACCAAGAAAGATTACGGTCGCTCACCTCCGGTTGCGATGAGAAACATTTTTGATGTCATGGAAAGAATCTGTGGTCGAGGAGTGCGGAGATACTTCACACCTTTGGACAGACTGCCGGAAGAAGCTACTGCTAAAGCGATGTTTACCCAGATGATTTACAAACAGCTGTTAGACTTTCTGGAGGCTCAAGGAGCATTACTGGCTCATGTAGAACCTCAATTTCTAATGGGATATGACGACTACGTTATGTACTGCACGGTAAACCCTTCTTCTCAGCGTTCTTTTGTTAAGCATACTGACAGTCACGAGAGTAACAATTTTGAAAGTTTTGATCTCGACAGTTATCGCAGTTTTTCCACTCAATGTTGGCTTGACGTCTTTCTGCAAATATTCAAGACTCTTATTTTGATCCCGTCAGTGGCCCCCAAGCAAGTGGCGGAAAAAGAACACGGGTTTTCAATTTTGAAACGAACGACAACTTCTTTTCACGAAGTCAATCTGAACAAAAATGTCTACAGTAAGTCCGAAGAAGCTTTACTCCATTGGTTATCGCACATCTACAACAACCACGGGCCGGTTGTTTGGCCTAAACAAACACCTGATCAGAGGACTGTGCAGAATTTTGAAAGTGATTTGGAAGACGGTTTAGTTTTGACAGCTGTCACGGCAGCGTTTTGTCCCTATCTCGTCGCACTCCATTTCCAAAACATGTTCCTCCAGCCTCAAACCATCAGCCAAGCATATCACAATACAATATGCCTCGTGACTGCTTGGGACAGTATTAGACTGGGGTTTTCCATCACGCCTAAGGACTTTGTTCGCCTCAACTCCGTCAAGATGTTGATGTTTGTTACCCACTTGTATAAAGTTTTACCGAGCTACAAACCTGAAACAACTATTAAATTTACCGCAACCCTAAACACCAGTGAATCTCAGATAGTGATGCTCGAAAACGACGAAGAGTCCGCAATTACATATACGGTTGAAATTATTCCCAATAACCCTTCCTTCGCCTTGGAGTCTAGCACGCTGGTGCTTAAACGGAAACAGAAAGGTCGGATTTGTGTGACTTACACGGCTCGCACTGCAGCCAAAGTCAAAGCTACTCTTCTTGTCTGTGGAGCTTGCACACCACCAAAGTTTGGTCGTAACTATGTTTTCAGTCTGGAAGGGGATCCCGTGAAGCTTCCGGTCACATCGGTGTTCAACATAGTCTCTCCTGTGAATTCCGCTTCTGTCACTAAATTAACGCTAGAAAGTCCTCACACTTTGGACGGCAAAGTCGAGGAAATTATTCATTATGACATCTATATCACTGACACTGAACCACAGCCGGGAAATTTAAACGCACTGTTTTGGACGAAAGAACGGAAACGCAAGATCCCTCGTAGGCTTTTCATACTTTCAGAACAACTGACAGTAGAGGCGAGCAAAAGACAGAAAACTGGAACTTTACTAGTCCAAATCTGCTGTTTTTCACAAGCTGTACACAGTCACTGGCTGATCTTCAAGAACGCAGAGGTCGGAGATTTCATCGTGAAACTAGTCATCAGCCCAGGGTTTCCTGAGCCTACGTTGACGCTGAGAGCGATACTCGAGCCAGGCAGTCGTTGCAATTGCTCAGGCGAGTCTAACTTCCTCTGCAGCAGGACAGTTCTCGTCAAAATCCCTTGCCGTAACCTTGACCAGTGGGCAGCAGTCCGCACCATGTTTGAACTCACCATCCCCACTTCCGAAAAAGAGTTCTGGGCCACTTACATCGAGTCCAACATCGGCTTCCGCCTTCTTCAGTGGATGTTGGAGGAGAAAAAAGAGAAGTTGAACGAAGAGATAGAGCTACTTTTCATGAAAAGCAAAACGTACAAAGTGACCTGTAAGTCTGAATATGTTGTTGTTCCTTCGCAGTTAGAAATATCCAACGTGAGAGGCAAACACTGCATCCCTCTCCAATTGCATGTTGCTAACGATTGTCCCAACCATTCGACGTTGTTAACTTTGACTTCAAGTGACGGACAGGAAATACGCTGTTATATACTCAATGTAATATGTGATTATTGATTAAACTTGTGAAACGAAAATGTGTTACTTTTAATGTAATTTAGGTGGAAAATTTTACATTGTTAAGGTTGCTAAATATTTTTTATTTGCTTAACTGCCATAACCCAGATCACGTGCAGTGAATTTCCAGGGATCATATTGTAGTTTTACAAGTTGTAACACAATATTGAGTCAGGACAACGAGAGATATTGTGAAACGATCATTTCCACGTTATTCCAACATAGTTTTAGTGATCAAGACACATCTGGCATAACATCGTAGTTCAGTTTTTTATGTTCTTTTTCTTTGTTGGATCTTTTGAAATAGGCCAAGGAAAGAAATAACCTAAGTAATTTAGAACTGGTTAGCTTAGAATCACAAAGTAAGAACCCCTGGAAAACTTGTCAAGATGCATCTTCCAGGGCGCTGGAACGCGGCAACTTAAGAAATTAATTAAAATTTGGAACTGACATGTTTTTTTCAAGATAAAGTATTTTGACTTTCCTAGACATTTTCCAAACATTCCAGTTGTGTTTTTTTTTTTACAGTGTACCAGCCTGTGTAATCAAAGCCCGTTCAGCCAGACTAAGATGGCAGCAAAAACCGTGTTCAACTTCTAGTAATACACTGAAATAAGGCAACAAAATTGTATTTTATTCCTTTTATTTACAAGCAAATGAATTATTTTTATCATAAAGAAACAAAAGTTCATACACTTTATAAAAACGTAAATAAAGTAACTTACAACAAACCTATTTTTAAATACACTCATGGACAAAATTATGGAACCAAATGATTCTCTTTCATTTAGTTGCCCCTTTTTCGTTTTAAATTGGAAAATAAATTTCTTAAGTGAAGCGTACGTAAATATTAAAAACCAACTGAACGATTACAAAAAACTCGAAACTATACAGGGTGTTAAACAAAACGAGGTGATGAAATTAAAGAAAACCATTTGGTTCCATAATTTTGCCTATGAGTGCATTTAATTTCAACAACCATGGTTTTATTCAGAATCACGCTGAACTGGACTCAAAGGCCAAGGTTGGGCATTGCACTTAACGGGAACGTAGGGTTTGCATAACTTTTTCCATCTTTTAACCAAATTCTTACTTTTATTTTGATTTTTTCCTTCGTCTGAAGAAGCAATACTAACGAATCAAAATCAAATCTCGCTCTAAGGGAACTAACGCCTTCAACACACGAGGAAAACTCATCTAATGAACCGACTTCTGAGGTTGCATCGAAGGATTTACTCTCTAAATCGATACTAAATGAAGGAGCAAGTGAGCCAGTTGCAGCTTCCTCACTTGTTTGCTGGTTGAATAGATCTCTACCGATTTTACAAACACTCAACTGTGCAGGTTTTTCATTCGAATTTCTACGTTCATACAAGTCTGCTATAAAAGCTAATTTATCTGTGGGGTTTTCCTCTTTGCTGAAGGAGGTCTGTGGGATGAAGGACAGCTGGAGTCTTTGGTTAGTTTCAAGGAATAATCGTCACAGAGCTCTTTTGAGTGGATATTGTCATCAATAGGAAAAGGAAGAGGAATTCCCTGAAAAATAACGTAACTCTTACTAACGAACAGGTAAATAAAACTACTCTGCTTCAATATCTCTTTGATTACAACTAGCTTTGTGCTATCAAAAAAATACCAAACAATTTCAATATTAACTGTTTTGCATTTGTTTAATAAGCCTTAAACAGTTTTTTGTTACTAACTACTTAACTAGATAGGTCTGCACAAAAGTCACTTATTGGAGTGCTACAAGCAAAGTGTAATTAGTTTTAATACAGAGTAAATGGGCTGGATTTAAAAAAATCTCAAATATTGACTTTAAAATTTAAATATTACAAATGATATCTAATCTATGACCAGACTTATGGATTATCTAAAGGAGATACACTTTAACCTTGAAAAACAACACGGTTTCTCCCGAAGATCAACCATGACAGCTTTGAACGACATTGTCGACTTCATATCTGAAAACCTTGACTGTGGAAAGACTGACATCAACACGCTCCTGGACCTGAGTAAAGCCTTGGATATCCTCGATCACAACCAACTCTTGAAGAAGCTTAAATGCTTGGGCGCTATATAAAGCACTCGGATGGTTTGCAAGCTACTTGGAGAACCGTGAACAGCTAGTTAAACTCACGGAAACCACTACTAGAGGCATCTCCCAGTATGTAAGGTAGAAGCTGCAAAAGGTTAAGAGGGGAGTGCCGCAGGGTTTGGAGCTTGGCCCAGTATTGTTCGCCTATTTACCTCTGATCTTCCTCATCATGTCAACGAATTTTGCCAGGCTATTATGTTTGCCGACGACACGGTTCTGTTGAACAGCAGTAAGTCTGTAGAAGATCTTGAAGTATCAAATTTCATATCCGTTAGTCTAGCTCAAGACTACTGCTTGTCAAAGACTTGGTTTTCAACAAAAATAAAACTACACAGCTTATTCTGGCCAAACTGAAGCAAGAGGTAACCGACCACCCGGCATTGACGCTGTTGATTCCACCAAACACTTAGGAATGATCCTTGGTAACTTTATCCTGGAACAACCATGTAAGTTCCTCCGCCTCGCTTAGTTCTGCTCTCTTGGAATAAGACGGTATTCTTAACCAGTACTCCAGTTATGCAAGGATATCACGCCTTGTTTAGAGCCACCTTCGATATGGAATCATATTTTGGGGTCTCATCTCGAGAATGTCCAGCACATTCTAACTCCAAAAGTAGCAGTACAAATTTTGGCTGGATTGAAGCTAAGGGAGAGCTGCAGAGCTGCTTCACAGACTCCTTGTATCCTCACCGCCCCTCAATCTACATTTTGAGGTAGTCCTGCACGCCAACAAACTAGTGTCATGCAGAGTGGGCACCAATCACAACCTTGACACACAAAATTCCATTGATTTGAATCTGCTTACCACAGGACCACTCTTTTCCCCAAAAAGCCAAGCTAAGCAGGGCAAAACTTTTTAATCACCTGCCACAACAAATCAAGAATGGAACCCGCTGCTCTAAAGAAGAGACTCCGGAGCTAGCAACTAGAAACTCCTGTACAGCATGGACAAGTTCTTCAAGCAAGCTAGTGAGCACCCAAACTTTTGAAAACTTTAAAATGAAATTTTCATTATAAACCAATGTATATGACACCATTCTATGCTTAAAGCTGTTGAATAAAGATATTTGTATTCTTGTATGATGTTATGATTTTTATGAAGATTTGTAGTGGTTTTTTATAGGTCTTTATGAAAACGGAAAATTACTGTCAGGTGGTTTTAAGGTAAAGAAGCCTTTGGGTTTAAAATCTACATACATATTATTGTGGGTCAAGGAAATTCGACAATAGTTAAAAATACCAACTATTGTGTGGGAATGCCTTCAGAATAAAACTACTCTGCTTCAATATCTCTTTGATTACAACTAGCTTTGTGCTATCAAAAAATACCAAACAATTTCAATATTAACTGTTTTGCATTTGTTTAATAAGCCTTAAACAGTTTTTGTTACTAACTACTTAACTAGATAGGTCTGCACAAAGTCACTTATTGGAGTGCTACAAGCAAAGGTGTAATTAAATTTACAGAGTAAATGGGCTGGATTTAAAAAAATCTCAAATACTGACTTTAAAATTTAAATATTACAAATGATATCTAATTATCTATGACCAGACTTATGGATTATCTAAAGGAGATACACTTTAACCTTGAAAAACAACACGGGTTTCTCCCGGAAGATCAACCATGACAGCTTTGAACGACATTGTCGACTTCATATCTGAAAACCTTGACTGTGGAAAGACTGACATCAACACGTTCCTGGACCTGAGTAAAGCCTTGGATATCCTCGATCACAACCAACTCTTGAAGAAGCTTAAATGCTTGGGCGTTTGCGATAAAGCACTCGGATGGTTTGCAAGCTACTTGGAGAACCGTGAACAGCTAGTTAAACTCACGGAAACCACTACTAGAGACATCTCCCAGTATGTAAGGTAGAAGCTGCAAAAGGTTAAGGGGAGTGCCGCAGGGTTTGGAGCTTGGCCCAGTATTGTTCGCCCTATTTACCTCTGATCTTCCTCATCATGTCAACGAATTTTGCCAGGCTATTATGTTTGCCGACGACACGGTTCTGTTGAACAGCAGTAAGTCTGTAGAAGATCTTGAAGTATCAAATTTCATATCCGTTAGTCTAGCTCAAGACTACTGCTTGTCGAATGACTTGGTCTTCAATGAAAATAAAACTACACAGCTTATTCTGGGCAAACTGAAGCAAGAGGTAACCGGACCACCCGGCATTGACGCTGTTGATTCCACCAAACACTTAGGAATGATCCTTGGTAACGCCTTATCCTGGAACAACCATGTAAGTTCCTTCCGGCTCAAGCTTAGTTCTGCTGTCTTTGGAATAAGACGTGTATTAACAACCAGTACTCCAGTTGCGGCAAGGATGGTCTATCACGCCCTGTTCGAGAGCCACCTTCGATATGGAATCATATTTTGGGGTGGCTCATCTCGAGAGAATGTCCAGCACATTCTAACTCTCCAAAAGTAGCAGTACAAATTTTGGCTGGATTGAAGCTAAGGGAGAGCTGCAGAGCTGCTTTCACAGACCTTCGTATCCTCACCGTCCCCTCAATCTACATTTTGGAGGTAGTCCTACACGCCAACAAACTAGTGTCATGCAGTGTGGGCACCAATCACAACCTTGACACACGAAATTCCATTGATTTGAATCTGCTGTACCACAGGACCACTCAACCAAGCTAAGCAGGGGCAAAACTTTTAATCACCTGCCACGACAAATCAAGAATGGAAACCGCTGCTAAAGAAGAGACTCGAGACTAGCAACTAGAAACTCCTGTACAGCATGGACAAGTTCTTCAAACTGAGCTGGTGAAAACTTTAAAATGAAATTTTCATTATAAAACAATGTATATGACACCATTCTATGCTTAAAGCTGTTGAATAAAGATATTTGTATACTTGTATGATGTTATGATTTTTGTATGAAGACTTGTAGTGGTTTCTTTATAGGTCTTTATGAAAACGGAAAATTACTGTCAGGTGGTTTTAAGGTAAAGAAGCCTTTGGATTTAAAAATCTACATACCGTACATATTATTGTGGGTAAAGGAAATTCCCGACAATAGTTAAAATACCAACTATTGTGTGGGAATGCCTTCAGAATGAAACTTTTCAAACAGGAAGAATTTGTTTGGACATTTTTGGCTAATAGGGGAAAATTTTTGGTTGAAAGGAAAATATAAAGGGATTTTTTGGCAAGTCTGGTGATTTGGGAGGATTGAAACAACCTGTCATTTTTTTGATAATTCTTAATTAATAATAGTTTAGTTTTCTAGGCGAATTCCTATTAAAAATTATTCTTATCAGTATATTATTAATCTAACTGATAGATTTGTTTCGCAAGAAGTCTAGGAGATGCAAAAACTCTTATCAAACTCCCTGCGATTTGGCAGTTTGTTTACTGTTCCCTTTGCTTTATGAAGTGTAAAACTTACCCTGTCCTTGAGAGCCTTGACCAGAGCGTTGTACTCTGTGTCCTTCTCCTGCAGCAGCTGCATGTAGAACTCCTCTCTATGCAGCAAGTCCGTCTCTCTCTGCAGGAACTCCCGCAGCAGTCGCTTCGCCTTGAAGTACTTCTTCTCCAGCACGATGTATTGTCCCTGTAACCATTCATGTGGGGTTACACATAGGGTTGAGCGTGTAGAAGGTGATAGGAAAGCTGGATAGTATTATTTTTGGTTTTTCTTCTGTTTCTCAACTTCGAAATCATGCCTTAGCTAATTTGTTTATTTATCAGAATTTAATTCATGTTAAAGAAAATTCTCACTATTTTGCAACACATGATAGTTCACAACTTCAATACTAGTTACTCCTAATATTAGATTAAGTAAATCTTTAAATAGTCATTCTTACCAACAGTGTACATTATATACAGAAAGTACCTTACCTTTGTCTCTTATTAAATGGCTTAAGCAAAAACCTGTTATTCAACCTAGACTGTGATATAAGTGACATAGAAACAAATGTAAACTTGTAAAAATGCATAGAACCTTCTCATTTTCTCACATAAGCGCCATGGATTTCAAGACACTGATTTTAACATGGGACCAGTTTTTTCCATACCCATGTTCTACTCATTTGCGCCAAAACATGAGCCAGGATTTCTAAGCTTCTTTGAGTTCATTATCGTTAGCAAAACTGTTTTGGGTAAAACATGGGAATAAGTGATAATCCTTTCGGCTGTAATCTTTTTCTATTCTTGGCATAAATTAGACATGGATTAAGGCTTTAACCTTCGATCCCAAAACAGTTACCGTGACTTTTGAGTGTTTAAATTTCACACATTTACATTTGGGGGGTTTTTCAATTATCGATGCCATTTTTGATAACTTGGAGTGGACCCATTGATGAGTTCACCTGTGACTGCTCCAGCATGTCCTGGTAGGTGGTGACATCCTTCTTGCTGGCGGCTCGCTCCACTTCCGCACCACGCACCTTTCGCCTGTCTCAGCTTCTCCGTCAGTTCCTCCTTGCTCACTCCCTCCGCCTCCAGCTCCTCCACCTACCCAATACGCACATACACAACTTGCAATATGTCAACATCGTAGAGTTGATTGTGAGTTAATAAGAAAATGTGAATTAGCACTTTAATATTTTCCTCAAATCTTCAATTTTATTTAGCTGAACTAGCAGCGGTGTCCAATCAAACGAGTTAAGCAAAATCTATGAAAATTTAAAGGTCAGTTTCAATTTGTTTATGGCAAAAACTCAACAATTTTGGGAGTAAGGGGAGGCAAGGAACTTATAGTAGACATTTTGAAATATTTAAGGCTAAAAATAGGGGTTTTGAGTTACCACCACTTTCCAACTGCGCCCATCTTGCCATGCTCCTGTCTTGCAAGGTTAGTACAGAGTCATCTCTACAAAACAGGTTCACATTGAATGTGTCTACTATACTAACAAAAGTTCTCTACCACTCAACCTCGACCTTGACTGGCGTTAGCATAGTCACTTAACAATTTCTTATGGTGATTACAGGGATCAAACCACATCACTGGGTGATGTGCTCAGAGAATTGATTGATTGATTTAATTTGATTTAAATGCAATTTTTTTTTAACTTTAGTGACCAAATTAAAGTTTTTTTACAAAGCATATAAAATTTTTAAATAATTTGGCGTTATTGAGGCTGGGTATTCAACCTGATCAAGAACCATACTTGAACTTTGACAAAGAAGGAATCTGTTGAAGTCAAACGTTGAAACTCTTTTAGTAGGCTTAAAAAGAAGTTGTTAATTAGAATCTTTGGTCAAGTAGATAGCTGCTTTATCAGACATTAATAACCTGCATGTAATAGGGTAAGGACTGATTTGGACAAAGCGTTAAAATTTGAACCTTTTGAGGAGAAATGGAACAAAGCTTTTAAACAACTATAAAACCATTAGAAGTATTAAAGACTACTGAAATATCTGTTTAATATATTAAAGTAGTTACAAAAAGGGTTATTTTACAATTTTTTCATTCCAAATTAATATTTAAATAATTACCTAACCAAACAACATGCTAGACTATAGCACAGTCATAAACCAACTGTATTAAACTATAAATAACCATCAATTCAAACAAACTATCATTAAAAATGTTTTTAGTACCACAGTATCTAGACATATTTGAACTGAAAAACATAACAAAACCATCAAGAAAAAAGCACCAATGAAAGTTCTATTAAAATAAGACTAAAACCAAGTTAACCCATTTCACACTTGGTGTTAGAAATGTGCAAATCAATGCCAATACTTCCAAGCTAGATTAGAGCTGCCACCGCTAGATTAGTAGATGCTGAAAACTGTTAGCTTTTGTAAAGTAAGCAATCGCCTGGACACAGAATATTTGTAAATCTCAACCGGTTTAAGAGAGTTTATAAGTGAGAAACTTCTAATCGACAAAATGAAAACTTTCATTTATTCTTGTACAAGAATGTTGGCTGAGTTTTTGAGCTAATGTTGGTGGATGACTAATCAAAATATGTTGCACCTTGTTCAATTAATAACAAATACACTATCTACTGTATAGAGGCCTCTCATGCAGCCTGGCTTGTTCAGCCCGGATGGATCGGCGAACCTGAGGCCTAAACATATCACTATTTGAGATGCCGATTAGTCTCATGAGGGGTATTTTAAGGCAAATGTCTTCTAATATAATTGACAAGGAAGAGATCCTATATTCAAATAACAAATATTCAAATTAATAAAATTGTTTGGCATTGAAATGAATGTTTTTGATAACTTGGAGAGTGGACACCATGATGAGTTCACCTGTGACTGCTCCAGCATGTCCTGGTAGGTGGTGACATCCTTCTTGCTGGCGACGAGGCTCCTCTCCACTTCCCGCTTTTACGCTCACACTCGCCTGTCTCAGCTTCTCCGTCAGTTCCTCCTTGCTCACTCCCTCCGCCTCCAGCTCCTCCACCTACCCAATGCACATTCACAACTTGCAATACGTCAATATCGTAGAGTTGATCACCAGTGATCAGAAAATGTATATTAGCACTTTTACATTTTCCTCAAATCTTCAATTTTATTTAGCTAAACTAGCAGCTGCGTGTCCAATCAAACGAGTTAAGCAAAATCTATGAAAATTCAAAGGTCAGTTTCAATTTGTTTATGGCAAAAAAACTCAACAATTTTGGGAATAAGGGGAGGCAAGGAACTTATAGTAGACATTTTGAAATATTTAGGCTAAAAATAGGGGTTTTGAGTTACCACCACTTTCCAACAAGCCCATCTTGCAAGGTTAGTTCAGGGTCATCTCTAACAATCACAGGTTCACATTGAATGTGTCCTACTCTACCACTCAACCTCGACCTTGACCTAGCGTTATAGCATAGTCACTTAACAATTTCTTAGTAGTGACTACGGGATCAAACCCGCGTCACTGGATGTGTGCTCGAATTAGATCCAGCGATACCGACCCTACAACACCTAAACGGTCTACTGCTACTAGATTGGTATTCATAACTTTTTAAAATGATACTTTATTTTGATTTAATTCAACCAAATGCAATTTTTTAACTTTAGTGACCAAATTAAAGTTTTTACAAAGCATATAAAATTTTAAATAATTTGACGTTATTGAGGCTGGGTATTCAACCTGATCATAGAACCATACTTGAACTTTGACAATAGGAAACTGTTGAAGTCAAACGTTGAAACGCTCTTTTTAGTAGGCTTGAAAAAGAAGTTGTTAATTAGAATCTTTGGTCAAGTAGATAGCTGCTTTATCAGACATTAATAACCTGCATGTAATAGGGTAAGGACTGATTTGGACGAAACGTTAAAAATTTGAATTTTGTGGAGAAATGGAACAAAGCTTTTAAACAACTATAAAAACCATTAGAAGTATTAAAGACTACTGAAATATCTGTTTAATATATTAAAGTAGTTACAAAAAAGGGTTATTTTAAAATTTTTACATTCCAAATTAATATTTAAATAATTACCTAACTAAACAACATGCTAGACTATAGCACAGTCATAAACCAACTGTATTAAACTATAAATAACCATCAATTCAAACAAACTATCATTAAAATGTTTTTAGTACCACAGTATCTAGACATATTTGAACTGAAAACATAACAAAACCATCAAGAAAAAGCACCAATGAAAGTTCTATTAAAATAAGACTAAAACCAAGTTAACCCATTTCACACTTGGTGTTAGAAATGTGCAAATCAATGCCAATACTTCCAAGCCAGATTAGAGCTGCCACCGCTAGATTAGTAGATGCTGAAAACTGTTAGCTTTTGTAAAGTAAGCAATCGCCTGGACACAGAATATTTGTAAATCTCAACCGGTTTAAAGAGTTTATAAATGAGAAACTTCTAATCAACAAAATGAAAACTTTCCATTTATTCTTGTACAAGAATGTTGGCTGAGTTTTTGAGCTAATGTTGGTGGATGACTAATCAAAATATGCTGCCTTGTTCAATTAATAACAAATACACTATCTACTGTATAGAGGCCTCTCATGCAGCCTGGCTTGGTTCAGCCGTCGGATGGTCCGGCCGATCACCTGAGGCCTAAACATATCACTATTTGAGATGCCGATTAGTCTCATGAGGGTATTTTAAGGCAAATATGTGGTGAAGGATGAGTGTGATGAGTGGTAGTAATGAGTTATGAGGTGTAGTCTTGTTACAAACTAAGGCCGCCTCTTCCTTAGAATGGGTCATTGACCAATGGAAATACAAGGACTAACGTGCGTGACTTCGAACCGCGGGTGATGGTCTGATATGTCTAGCGATGGTGGGAGTTGATGCGGGTATCATCAGATGATCACTGATACTATCTGAGCCGCTTTAGACCTATATCATCCTCAGAGGCTACATCTACAACTTTTTGGTAAGAATATATTCATTTTAGCTGTTTCTTTTGAAATTAGTCCCGAATTCTTAGCTTTTGCTGAATGATACCTATTAGCGTTTGAGACTGTATTAGTTCACTGGGATAACACAAGCCTAAAGGCTAAACTACATCAGTTTTGAAGCTCGTCAAACGTCATCCCCTCGTATTTTCAGATAGATCAGCCATTCTTTGCTTCGGCCGAGAGCCCGGTCCTAACGAGTGGACCTTGCTTGCGCAAGAAACACAGACGTTTAAACTCATCTGTGACAAAAAAACTTCGTCAGCATTAACTACAACTGCAAATATTGTGTGTCGCGGGGGAAGTATGCAATACTGCAGCGTTGTCATCCGCAGTCAAGAATATCTCACCCTCGCCTTGAGTGCTTCAGCGTCCGCCTCGGCCAACGCTACGCGCAGTTGGCTCTGAAACACATGCGTTCACATGCACACGTTCACAGTCCTGCATCTCACCTGACCTCACATCTCACGGTACTCAATCAAGCAACGTGTGCGATACTCGTTACTCGGGGTGTGCAAATCTTTCCAGCATTAAATTTTGGAATATTTCATAGCGTTTGATTCAAGTTTGACAATCAAATCCGTACCTAAAAATGTTTTAAAATTGTTGGCAAAACAATTTTTTCAATTAAAAAGAGAACACTCTTGAACATAAAACCACTATATTTGGACTAGAAACTCTAGTCGTCTTCAGAAATCAAAAAGAAGGTATTTTACTTGTTTTGTATTTTACAAAGTTATTTTGCCCACAACTTTAAAATTTTCAAATATGGACTTGGGTGCTTTGAAATATGACAATTGTAAAAAATTATATTTCTCGACTTGATCTGAGATTTTTCTTGTTCTCGCTCGTCTCAATTTAAAAAACCTGCTCTCGCACACACCTGCTCTAATGAGCACTTTTTGCATCTAACTTTTCACAAAGCAGACATATTTTCAAGCCATGACATTAAACTATAGTCAGAATGATGCACGCAGTGGTGAAAACAAATTTGTGTTGAAACTCAAGTGAAACTTAATCTGGTTTAGGTTTCCAGTTGGTTTAGTGAGTTTCCACAACAAACTAAAAATCATCTTTTGACAAGACACAGGTCAGGGAATTTATTTTCATAATGCTGTCTCACTAATAACCTTTCACGCCTGATCTAAAGAGGTAGAAATAGTACATAAAAATGTAGATGTTGCATAGTTTGAATCAGCAGAAAATCAGTAAATTTCTTGCTCACACAAAAAAGGTTTTGAAAATGTCTGCAATAATCCTTCAAACTAAAATCATCCAGCTATCAAAACCAACAAGAATGAACTGCTGGTCAATCGCTAAAAACGAGATCCCTAATTAATTATTTTTTTTTGACGCACCTCCTGCAACAGCTGCTTGAGACCCTCTATGCTGAGGTCCTCGTTGGGTCTTGTGTCCTCAGAGGACTGGATCTGGTTGTTCTCTTCGTCCAGGTACTGGTTCCTACTCCTCTCCACTTGCCTGCGGTGCTCCTCCCGTTCTCGGTCAGCCTGTGGGCAGATTGCACAACATGTATAAGTATAGCACCACCTTGTATGAGAAAGCTGTAGAATTGTTTACTATGGCATTGAAATTCCGCAGATTTAGCAACCTTAAAGAGAATCATAGTTACTCCCACCCATTACAGCTATTTTGATGAAACCACAGAAAGTTTCTAGCGTTCGTGACAAAATCACGGCCTACGTTATCGTTTGCGGCGATCTCTTGACTTGTGCTGTGAATAAAGATGATTTGATTTGACAACTTTGAGACTGTTAGCATTAGGGTTTAAACAGTATCGAGATCGAATCCAAACTCAGTAAGTATCGAGTATCGTCGATACCTAGATACCACTGGTATCGAACGCGTTTAAGTATCGAGTATCGCCCATGCCTAGGATTAAGTGTATGTAATAGTAGCCTACCTGAAGACTCTGCCTGATTAGTTGAGCCACCTCGCTGTTCTCCGGGTCCTTCTCTCTGCCGATGACAAACTTCACCTGTCCGCACGTGTTGCGCAGCACCGACGCTGCATACGCTTGTGTCACGCCCACCAGCGACTTGTTGTCCACCTCGATGATCTGGTCGTTGACCTGTCGACAGGAACAGAGTGTTAACAACTCGGTGAGGCCTTGAGGTATTTTAACCTTAAAGAAGTCTTACAAGAGCAGCAACACACTAGCTGGAAAAATGGCCAGCAGGATTAGAACTCTAAAATGAGCTTGCATTAAAATTAGCTAGGCGTCCTGGGTTTAGGACGAACAAAATTCTATATATTGTCCCACAGAAATGTAAGTAATTTTCTAATTTTTCAACCTATTGATTGATCCATCTATTCTGCAGCTTATATGCTATCTATAACAGCATAACATTCATCATAAATCATTTATCATGAATCATAACATTCATTATTGTTTGCAAAGATCTCTACACTTTGACTCCTTTTCTGTCATCAAATACGATCTCTAGTCTTGATTACTGTCAAAGCAAAATTCAACAACCGTTCACAACAATGTATTAGACCTCCTGTTATTGTCAGAGATAAGCCACAACTTTGGTTATTACCGTATTTGCCGAAGTGTTTGGCTTTTGTCACGGTTGCAATGTTTTCTGAACCCCAGCTATAGCAGTAATTTCATGCAAGTATGCACCGTTCCCAAACTATCCTGTTTTAAGGACAACATTCCCGCTTGTTCCAGAATGTCCATGTACAGGGAACTGTGACAAGCTGTGAAAGTGTGCAATGTGACTTGATTCTCACTTGTATCCTGCCGTCCCTGGCAGCGGCTCCGTTCTCGGTGATGGTTTTCACAAAAGATTCCTTGGCTTCTAAACCAGCGCCTGCCCCACACACCCATACCGAGGATACTAGTCCTTCCGGACCCTGGAAACCATTTATAAAGTATTAGATCAGTAGTTGTCTCAACTTTGGGGTGTTTTGTTAGTTGAAAAGGCTTGGTAAATAAAAATTGTCTGTTTAAAGATACTTAACAGAATAAACAAGTAGCTTTGAGTCGATTCCTAATTTTTCAATTCTGGATCATTAAAAAAAGCGACATTTAGATTCCAAAAATGATACTCAATTCTTTCTTTGATTCTAAATGTTGATCAATTCTGATTCCAAAACCGATTCTCAATTCTTTCTTTGATTTTAAATGTTTATCAATGCCATTCTAAAACTTATTCAATACTTTCTTTGGATTCTTAAATAGTAAGCAATTTGATTCTAAAACCGATTCTCAATTCTTCTTTTGATTCTAAATGTTTATCGATTCCGAATTCTAAAACTAATTCTCATTCTTTTCTTTGATTCTTAAATGTTTATCAA
Organism: Matsumurasca onukii; assembly: GCA_018831715.1. Taxonomy (NCBI): domain Eukaryota; kingdom Metazoa; phylum Arthropoda; class Insecta; order Hemiptera; family Cicadellidae; genus Matsumurasca; species Matsumurasca onukii. The sequence goes on from CM032067.1 coordinate 4,457,881, forward strand.
TTCCATTCTAAACTGATTCTCAATTCTTTCTTTGATTCTAAATAAGTTTATCAATTCCGGATTCTAAAACTATTCTCAATTCTTTTCTTGATTCTAAATAAGGATCAATTCCATTCTTAAACTGATTCTCAATCCTTTTGTTTGATAACAATTACTATTCCAATACCAATTCTTGATTTTTTTCCAAATATTGATTCCCACCTTGAAAACCATTCTCGATTCTTTTCTAAGTATCATTCTCGATTCTTAAGTAGTATCGGATCGACTACTGACCGATTCCCGATACCTTTGCCAGAAAATTGTATAGAGTACTTTCAATTTAAAATAAAAATACTTATAATGACAAGACTTCATTTAAAAAAAAAACTTTGGTGTGGAAGTAGTGAGTTTTATAAGTTTGTTATTTGTAGTGAGTTTATACTAGAAAAGCATTCTGGTTGTTAACATTCACTGTTTAGAGACTGAACCTACTTTCTAGAATAACTGATAGGGACATGTTAAAGATGAATGCTAAGTTGAAACTCTGTATGAACTGAGATTTTGTAAACTTGTTATACTGTAATTGAAGTCACTAATGCACTGCTGGATGGATCTTTGTACCTTGAGCAGATCCACATGGAGCATATCCAGTTTCTCCACCCTCTTCTCCAGCTCGTACTCTGCTGAGGCAGCCACTGGATCCACGTCCTCGTTCCGCCTGTCGTACTCACTCATCGAGAACGTGCTGTAAACCTGTAGAGAACCAACCATATAAGAGAAACCACGCTTTTACTATTCAAGTCCTTAAACAAGTCTTTGAAATTGTGCTGAACAAAACATTTCTTTCTATATTAAGTCATTTTCCAAATAGAGTGACCTCCTCCATTGGCCACCTCAGGACCGGATGCTCGGACAAACTAAAAAATGACTGGACTATCCGAAAATACAAAGAAAAGATGATTGGGGGCCCTTTAGAGATCCAAAACTGACATAGCGTAGCTTTAGGCTTATGTTAAGTGCCTTTATATGGTCAAAACCCAAATATCATTCAGCAAAACCTAGGGTTTGGACTAATTTCAAAAGAAACCACTCAAATTACCAAACATTGTAGATGTAACCTATGTTTACGCCTCAGGTGGTCGGGCTGGACTATCTGACAGCCGAACCAAGCAATGCCAAACGAGAGGGAGCCTACTGTAGTATTGACGGATAAGGCTCTCTCAGAATGGTCTACACTAAGCCCAGAAAAACACAGTCTTCAACATTTTAGATAAAACCATGCAATCATCCAAATTTTATTTGACAGTGGTTGTTGATTAGCCAAGGTACCATTATTTATGTCTTGAGATATGATTTAGCAAACTTTGTTGACTAAATTAAAAAATGCTGTGTTATTTTCAACGTACCTTTATGGGGCCCAAGCTGAACTTGACTTTCATGTTGCCTTTCAAAGGAATGTTTGGATCTTCGTCAGTCTCGGATTCAGGCAACCCCGGCATCTCCATCCAGAAGTGGCCATCTTCGTAGTAGTGGATTCCTTTTTCTTCATAAACCTGAACATCAGTTGTAGGATTAGTCAAACTCAACTCGGTGTTATGAACCAAAAATAAGAAGAGCAATTGAGCTTAACCCTCCAACTGCTGATTAGATCACTTTTAAATGCTAAGCCATTTTAGGTGTTGTGTAGACGCTCAGTAAAAATCATTAAAAATACTAATTATGACCCATTATGACAAATTATACATCAATACAATCAGAAAGAAACATAGAATCAATTAATACTAATTTCAGTATAATATTCTATGGTTTAAAAAAATTTGGTTCAACGCTCCCCTCGACGGAAAAATCAAATTTTTTACTTAGTGCTGGAACAAAGGTTTTTATAATAGGTTTATCAAAATTCAAAATATACAAACTGTGCAAAATGTTGTTACAAACACAGTGATATATAATAGTAGGCACTTTTCTTTGAAATCAAAAATCTCATAAAATTGGTTTTATGTCATCGTCGATGTCACCCACTATCGTCCAGTATCACTCAAAGGTTCTTCTAAAGCGCCCCAATTGCACTAGCACTACTTAGTTCACTCATATTTTCTAATACTAATTACTAAAATCAAAACTAACAACTAAAAACAACATAAAACCACTAAAACTGATAAAAAACTACGAAAGAAAATGCGTTAAACCATTTGCTGCTAACGGCACTGTAATCCTACAAAACAGTGAAACAAAATACTACTGCTGTCATAATTTTTTCTCTGTTTTTTTGCCCAATTTCGAGATGAAAGTCGATTATATATCGAAACTACAGTTCATTCGATTCAACTGTATAAGTTAGACCCCGATTGGTTGAACTTCAACCATTCCTGTAGCTTACTTAATCGCCTAGTGGCTAGACCGTATGGTTGAGCTGACCTAATCGCCTAGCTACTAGACGATGGCATTTGGAGGGTTAACAGTTTCAAGATATTAGGCTGGAAACGAAAATTTGCCTAAAGGCCTCTTAAGTATGACTTTCTGTCAACGTAAATTTTCTGTTTATCTAAATTATTTTGTGAATAGGACAGACTTTCCCTCGCTTAGGCTAGACAGTGTTTTTACAAACACTACAGAAAGTTGAGATCGCAAGGGACACTTCACAGCTGTTAAGTAACAAGAACGCTTATTGGAGCTGACTTTTTGGCCATCCATAAACAACCCCTGCACTTAGGCGATGCAGCTACTTTCCTGAGGAAAAAATACGATTCTCGTAAACTAACTGAAAACTGAATCATTCCTGTTTTTTTCTTAACATTACATAGATTCCCATAAAGTCACCACTTGGAAAAAAGCACTTAAGTCTCTTACTTGAGGACACTCCTACTAACCTCTCTCGTAGGCTCAGGCACGTAAGCTCATGTAAGGATCCTCGCCCCTTCATCCTCCCCGCCTCCTCAGCCTTGCTTCTACTGATGTCCAGCTCGTCCAGACTGTTAACGGAGAGGATGTCACTCTGTGAGCCGAACTGACTACTGCCCATCGAGTCTCCCAGAGTCGCTGTGGAACTGACTAGTCCGCTAGACAACATGGAGTCCTGCTGCCTCACGTCACTCACCAGCCTGCAACACAGGAGTTTAAGTCACATTCCCACGACACAAATTTTGGAGTTTGTCGGGAAATAAAAGGAATAAAATTCAGCTATGATGAAAGGTTCATAATTGTGGGTGTTTTTTTAAATCAACCCAACTTTCAAACTTTAGTAAGTCATTTTATACTATAAGGTCGTATTGTTCATTGGTTTGTTCACTAAAACCTATCAGATGGTATGTATTTTGCAGTATTATGGTTTTGATTTGTTAATTTGATGTTATTGTAAAATAAATCACGGTTTTAACAAAGATCAAACAGTGCTTATTGTTGAAGATAATTTCTTTTGTCAAGAGAATTTGTCAAGTTTACAGGTGTGAATATTCCAAACAAATCTAAAATTCACAGATTTGTAAAATAGTTTAACAAAATAGGTTATGTAGGGAACAAAAACATAACAGAGAGCGACTGTACTGAATGAAGAGATGACGGACAATGTTAGGGTTAGATTAGAAAATTCTCCTAAAAATCTTTCAAAATTTTGAACAACAAAGCAGACAGCCCATTAACACCTGGATACTTGATCTTAAACACATCTTGACAAAAAATATTATCTTTCTGTTAAGTGTTCTTCAACAATAAGCACTCTTGATCTTTGCTAAAACCATGATTGCTTTTATTTTACAATAACATAAAATTAGCAAATCAAAACTTCTATATTACTGCAACAATACATACCATCTGATAGATATTGAAGTAAACAAACCAATGATACAAATTACGACCTTATAGCTTCAGAAGAATGACTTACCAAAGTTTGAAAGTTATTGCATTTTAAAAACACCCTATATAATAGAATTTCCAAAAAAGAGCAAAGTAACTTTCATTTGTAGGTTCCATTGAAGTTCAAATTGGTTTCGTACGTAATCAAGGGTTTTCAAACACTTTGATTAGTCTCTTTGACTGCTCAATTGTATTTCCAGTGTCCTTAAAAGAAACTGATGTGAAAATAGAAAGCTACAAATAGAGTTGGCGGGAAATGACAGACGACGGGACATTTACATAGTCGTAGCTTCTTAAGTCAGCTGATAGAGAAACTGCAATGACTTCTACGGTACAACTACCGCAGAGTAATCAACCGTTCATCGTGTGTCAGTTGATGGTAACACTTGTGTGAACTTACAACTTACCTGTTACTCAGAGAGGCTGACAGTACGTCTTGTAACCACTCTGGCTCCGGTTCTTCCTTCTCCTTGTCCGGACTGAGGAGTCGCACCACCTCCTGAGCCTCCTCATCCGACAACAAAGCTTCGTGACTGCTGTGAGAACACGGAACAACACTATCAGTATGGAAGCTTTCGAGTCAACAATGTTAACAAACACAGTTCATGATTTTAGGTCAATATGAAAGCAACATTGAACTTAAAAAGGCAAGTTGTTGCTCTGGTGAGACTTATTTAAATGTTCTGCAATTTTTCAATGTAATTTTTGCAATTTGATGTTTTGACAATCTGGTTATGCATATTCAAACAGATTAGGGTAAAGAAGCCTAAAAACAAAAATGCACATGTTAACTCAGGATGGAGTTAAGAGTGGGCCCTTCTTTTATTGAAGAAGTCAAAACTTCATCAAAAATATTTTCTTTTAAAACAAAACAAATATTCACATGAACAAGAATTTCATTTTTTTTTGTTAACATAACATATTCTAAATAGCAATTTTAAAGTTATAATTAGTTTACTAATCAAGACAAATCTGTGTCATTAGTTAACATAGAGCTTGTGGAGAATAAATCCAAGATAGCGCAGGCAGAATTTGGCCTTAAGATTCTGGGGTTTCAGGGTTGGGAAGCATTTTCCTTTTACCTATATTTACTAATTTTGCTTAGGTTGTTAGCTAAGAAAACAGCTGATTGTTTAAGATGTCAATCAGGCGAGATATGGCACATCTACCCACATGCAGTATATTTTGGGGATGGGTCAGTTCCAAACTTTTGCAGTTATTGGTAACTGTGGAATCAGTAGATTAAAATATGAAAAATTAAAAAACAACCATTCAAAATTCAAGTTCAACTCCCATGCCAAAACTCTTTAATTGAAACTCCAATACATGTACTCTGAAATTCAGCTATAAAACTAATTTTCCAAAATTGACCAAGGCTACTATGCACTAGAAACTGATGAAATACAACTTCAAAACCATACAGATTACCAAACTAGTACAGTACCTGTCATCTAATTATTGTTTCATGCCTATTAATAATTTCATACAGCTAAATAGAACAGATTACAAGTGTATTTCAAACATATCCCAAACTATATAAATTTACTTTTCACAGATTACTTTTAAATAAGACTTATAAACAGAACTTGGTGCTTAGGGAAATAACAAAGGTTATGAGTAACCCAAACAGAAAATACAATAAACCAATAGTTGTGTTGTGCAAGAATTATGTATGTATGATCGAGTTAAAACAAGTTCTGCTTAGAGCATTGTTAGTGTTAAGCGACATTTATACAGCAACAGAGCATTGTGTTCAGCGAGCCAGAATAATTCAGGTGAAATGCAGAGGAGAGAGAGAGAAGAATCATCTTTATTGTTACAATCTTAAACACTGAACATGGCGTCAAATTCTTGAAACAAAATATCACAATTTTAAAATTTGACATTGACAAACAATACTAGCATCAGAAAGATCAATTAAAATGAACCAGTGGTCAGTGCAGGATAGCGCAGGCAAATTTGGCTTAAGATTCTGAGGTTTCAGGGTTAGGAAGCATTTTCCTTTTACCTATATTTACTAACTTTGCTTAGGTTGGTAGCTAATAAAACAGCTGATTGTTTAAGATGTCAATCAGGCGAGATATGGCACATCTACCCACATGCAGTATATTTTAGATGGATCAGTTCCAAACTTTTGCAGTTATTGGTAACTGTGGAATCAGTAGATTGAAATATGAAAAGAAAAAAAACAACCATTCAAAATTCAAGTTCAACTCCCATGCCAAAACTCTTTAATTGAAACTCCAATACATGTACTCTGAAATTCAGCTATAAAACTAATTTTCCAAATTTACCACGGCTACTATGCACTAGAAACTGATGAAATACAAACTTCCTAACCATACAGATTACCAAACTAGTACAGTACCTGTCATCTAATTATTTTTTCATGCCTATTAATAATTTCATACAGCTAAATAGAACAGATTACAAGTGTATTTCAAACATATCCCAAACTATATAAATTTACTTTTCACAGATTACTTTTAAATAAGACTTATAAACAGCTTAATGCTAAGGAAAATAACAAAGGTTATGAGTAACCAAACAGAAAATACAATAAACCAATAGTTGTGTTGTGCAAGTAAGTATGTACGATCGGTGAAACAAGTTCTGCTTAGAGCATTGTTAGTGTTAAGCGACATTTATACAGCAACAGAGCATTGTGTTCAGCGAGGCAGAATAATTCAGGTGAAACGCATGAGAGGAGAGAGAGAATCATCTTTATTGTTACAATCTTAAACACTGAACATGGCGTCAAACTCTTGAAACAAAATATCACAATTTTAAAATTTGACATTGACAATTAATAATTACTATAATCCCAGCCAATCAATTTTAAAAGCCAGTGTGAAGTCCTTTAGGGTAGAGAGTATTGCAAGTTTTCTCACACAAGTGGGGGTAACCGTGACTCTCGTAAAGTAACTCAAATCAAATTAGAAGTAATTTCTTGGTTTCATGTTGTTGCTTGCTGGTCTTTCTATCCGTGGGGACTCTGATCCTACCACTTTGATTATTCTGCTCCTTGCCGAGGCGTGTAAGAACTCAGGAAACTGAGATCAAGACGAGATTTTTATCTTGCAATTATTGAAAAGCTCAAAAAGTTGAGAAAAGGACAATCTCTAACTAAAGAGTTTTAGTCACTTGCTCCAGTGCTATGTAGCATTTTAAATAGTCATTTAGCGCGGCGCTTGCAAAGCATAATTCACACGTACATAGCACGCCATGTAGCACATTTCTAGAATAATAAACAATGTGATTTAAGGGTAGTTTTATCAAACACCTGAACTGTTTCTCTTATTATTAGTATTACTCACAACTACAAAAGTATCTTTCTAAATCCAGTATAAGACTAGGGATGAGTTTGCCCTCGTTCCACGGCTTCGACATAACTGGAACCGAACTGAAAATTGACAAAGTCGGTCCGAACCTGCCCAATAGCAAAATTGGGGTTAGGTGTGCGAGTATTTGATGTATCGAAGTCCCAGTATTTACCGATACTGAACTCGCTCGACCTGATCGCCTCAAATTTGGTCGAAAGTAATTTGCCGTGAACGGTATGTCGCGGATTTCACCGCTGGCGCTAGGGAGTCAAGAGATCGCCCTAACGGAACCGAACCCACAGCACCGAACCGATTTTTCCTCAGAAACGAGAACCGTAAAATTTGAACCGACCCATCTCTAAATAAGACTATTAAAAAATTGAGTTTGAAAAATTATTTCTCGTCTCCGTCGTGAGATTGTGTTAGATTCTAGCTGGATCTCGTCTCAACCTCACAAAGCCTGCTCTTGCACGTCTCTTCTCTCACATTGTCTATTCCGGCCCATTTATTTCAAGAACCTTTCCACCTCAAGTGAGTTAGGGTTAGAGATTACTCACCGTGTTCGCTTGGCCAGGATCCTATTGCCGCGGCGACACACGAACAAACACACAAACACAACGATCAGTTAGTTCAAGCAACCTCCTTAAGTTGACTTCCTCTCAATACTCTTTAAATACCAAATTAATAGTCATCGATTTATTTGTTAAGAATTTTATCGTGGAACTGTTCCAAATGAGTAGCTAAGCCTCTTCGCAAATCCTGGTAACGAACAGTGGAATCAATACATTATCGGTTTCACAAGCAAACTAACCACTTGTACCGATTCAAACACCATCCAGTCGCGTGGTTCTACCTGTCACAACCGTGGGTTATTATTATTAACTAAGGTGTTTACTGAATTCTTGAAGAGGAGACATGGATGGTAGGTTATATTTGTGGTATTTATTTAGTTTCACTACTATATGCTACATCTCTTCAGGTTGCAAAGTTACCAAATTAAAATTATTAACAAAAGTCAAAATTTACAAGGTTGTTGACAAATACAAAAATTAAAACATGTTTTTGTTAATAACTTTAATTTGTGTAACTTTCACTTAACCTGAAGATGGCAGCATGACTGTCTAAGCGCTAGTGGTAAATAAATCACTATTATTGGCCTCTTTGTATTTTTTTCAAAATATAACCTATGGTGTTTACTGTTTTGAATATTATTCATTATCTTTCAGAATACTTGAATTTTTTGTAGAATAGTTTAGAGACAGGTTGATTTGTTTAAATGAGAAACTCAATTTTATAAACCTTTCAAGAACTATTGGCGAACTTATGCTGGACGTTTTTATTATTTGCTTGAGTATGAGACATGAGTTGACACAAATAATGTATGAAAATCATAACTCTTAAGAACAAATTTGATATTAAACAGAAATTCAAAGTGAACTTGATTGAGAGGAAAGCCAACATTAGTAGAAAAGCTGTTGTTACAAACCATATTAAATAAACAAATTAGTCAATACATGCTTTGATAGCATGCTTTTCAATAACATTCAGTCATTTCGGCACTCTAGGAAAGTCACTTATATTTTTAAGATTACCATTTTCATTTCTTAATACTTTCCATAATTTATAAAACAAGTACAGTAGAAACTCGATAGTTTGACATATTCCACGGTGACTTGATAGTAACTAAAACAATAGGCAAAAAAGAATAATTTACAGTTATTGTTAAACAGTAAAATCTAGAAGAGGTACCCGTTGAAATTGGAATTTTGCAGTTGATCGAAAAGACAAACAATCGAGGCCTTTCAAGAGCAAAGTTCTCATCTACACACCCCTTTGGTAAATAATAAAACTATTGAGATTCTACTGTACTTTAAACCAACTTATTTTATGTATCTGCGTGTTCAAGTACCCTATTTTTAATCAAAGCAGAAAACTAAAAAGGTTTTGAAAAGATTGTAAATTTCTTAGAGTACCAGTAGATGTTTTGATAGAATTCAAGGTATCACTGGTTGTCATCCTATATTTGTGCAACATTCAATTTCAATTTGTTTAACATGCTTACAAACACATGCATCATGGGTAAGTTATGATTCAGGCTTTGGCTTTCGACAGCCGGATTGTTATGCATTATCCTTTATTGGTTTGTTTGAAATGAAGATTCATGTGAATTTCAAGTAGATTAAGTAGGAAACAGCAAACAGGGAACCCTACCTGGAACTTAGTAGATTGTCTGCTTCGTCAGGGGTCATGGTTTCTATCACAGGGCTTGGGTCCAGGCGGTGGCACCTGGAACAACCTTTCAATAACCAAGAATAGGATTTTTACCATTCATACCACTACTTGGCTTAGCAACTTGATTTTTGGATGGACATTCTAATTGAGGTTTAGCGTCCACTGCAAGTTTAATATTTGATAAAACCAGACAAATGAAACTCTGGCTTTCCTTATTTCCAGAGTTAACCTGACCTTGGCAAATTGAGTTGCCCAAAATTTAATATAGTAAATTCTCTAAAAAACAACAATTACCTCAAAATAAAATGGCAGTTGGTTTAAAAATGATATCTGTAAAACGTAGAAAATCTGAACAGAGTCCAATCCAACCAAACTGATTCATGCGTGACGTGGTTGTTACCTTGACTTTATTGTCCTTATCCTCTTCCGAGGAGGAGGAGTCCTCGTCTGCAAACTGTACGTCCAGGACGTCGTGAAGTCCTCCTTCCAACAACCTCTCTCTCGAGTCTAAGAGTCCTGCACAACTGTCCGACAGTCCCGCTACACTGTCCGTCAGTCCGTCACTCTCCTGTAACATAGGCAACATTCAAACAAACCTTGTCCTCCTATCAACTAGAGATGTGTTTGTCAATTGCTCGCCAGCAGAGAGCGCTTAGTTATTAGCCTACCTGAGTTTGTGCCACAGAGAAGGCTTGGTGAGTCGTTTCCATTTCTATATTTATTATTTTTAATCATTGTTGTGTAATGTTGGTTAAGAAATAGGCTATGGGTTAAGTCATATTTACGCTGAATTGTTTCAGAAATTTATAGGAATCTACTTGTTACAGGCTGCATCGGAGACTTGTTTCCCAGCATAGATGGCGTCAATTTAATATGGCCCTGATCTCTTGACCTAAGTAAGTCTTGCCGCCTCTTCGAAAAACTCTTTGAAATTGTAGAAGTGATTCTCAAGAAGCCACTGGTGCACACTGGCTGCAGGCAGGGCGTTGAAAAATCTCATTTTGGTATACAAGAAACTGTTTTGTACTTTTGATAGCCTTAGGAATGGAATAGCAATATCTTTGGCATGCCCCGTATTTTAACTGGCTGAGTGGAGGTTATAGTTGGAAAGGTTTTCTTTTACATAAGTGACGGCTTTAAAAATGTGTAGGTTAACCACCACAGTAAGGAGTTTCCATTGCGTACTCCATATAGTACAAGTTGTTAGGGTATCACTTGACAGTACCTCTCTGAACATAGTGTAGTTTTTAACTCAATAAATTGTAGAAAAGTTCATAGATATTTAATTTAATATAGTTACAACAGCATAGTAAATTTCCAACCTTCAAAGTTTATCTGCTCAAGTTAAAGTTTCCTTTAGCCACTTTGCTACAGTCTACAGTACCTTGGTGATGGGTGTCTCGGAGGACAGGAAGCCCGAGTCCTCCTCGCTGATGGAGCTGCTGCACATGTTGGTGGTGACGACGGAGTTCACGCACTGCAGCAGGTTAAACCTGACCGGCTTCGATATCGACAATTCATCCAACTTCTTGAGCAGAGCCTCCTCATCGTCTTCTACCGGGCTGTAACGCAAACGAGAGGTTAATAGTAAATTTCAGCTGTGATATAGTTGGGCTTTTCACAAATAAGGGTTTGGAATCCCGGACGGTTTTGTACGGCCAAGAAACCAAATAGGGTTAAATCCCAGGATTTTCAGGACCAGAATTACAAGTTCTGTTGGTTTTACTTCCTAAAATTACCTTTCTCAAGTGTCACATTCTTAATTGATAAAGTGCCGGTTTTATATCTTCGTACTATAAGGAGCAGACAATTGCACAACACTACTTTGACTACTGCAGTAAAGTTACAATCATGTGAGAAAAGTTCAGAAAATCGAAGGATTTGCTATTAGATTTCAGAGTGGTGAGCAACTGGTCTTACAAGACTTTACGTTCTTCCTTTTCTCTAAGTATAAAACAACTCATCATGGTTGAACTCACCCTTAGGAAACCTACATCCCTCAGCAGCAAGATGACTGAAATATTTTGATTTGGATTTAAAGCCTGTCTAAACAACTTTACTGTCTAGTTACTTTCTGTTGAAGTTGGAGCTCGTGGTCTGCTATCCAAAAGCATGTACAATATGATTTACTGAAAAACCTTCTTTGGGTGGATGTAAAACGAAGGCGTTTTTCACATTAATGACGAAGGAAGCACTAAATGCGTCATGTTTTCTTTGGGCCGGAAAAAGATTATTAGAACGTTGTGCCACATAAATCTATTAACTCCATGCCTGGTTCCTGTAACTCCAAGGACACCCTGACCATTCATGTAGGCGTGCCTCAACAGACAGTTGATACCATATTTTTGTGCTTGTTCCTATAATCATCATTTATGGTTTGAGTGAATCTGCAGAAATCAAGGGACCAAGTAACTTATACTCTCTCTGCATGTTTCTCACGGCAAGTTATGACACACCTGAGTTGTTGATCGAAGTTCCTCTAGTGCCGAGGAAGCTGTCACTGTCGCAGGCTGGAAGTGGTACACTCCGTCCGAGTTTTCTGACGAGAATTTGTAACTCTGCAACACAATGTCTGGTTAATATCAAGTTTTGACTAAGTCCTTACTGTTGGACGTGCCAATTGAATAGTTATTTTTTGGTGAGTTCAAGTTTGTTATTTTACCCGCAAGATTAATTTGAATTAATTCAAGATCAGGTTAATTCTTTGATATTTTGAATTTACACGAAAATGAAACCAAATTGTCTGCAAAGAATTCTTATTTTTATCATCAGTAGTTGAAAATCATCCAATAGGAAAATGAGTTCTTCAAAAGGTTTAGGTTGAGTTTAATTTAGTATTCCAAATTATACAGGTAATTGGGGCTGATGGTACCTCTGGATTTCAAGAAAGTCGATTACATGGAAAATAACACACAAAAGTTTAAATGTATTAATAAGTCCTATTTAAATTACATAAGTATTACAATACGTATACATAAACAGGGTGGCCACGTAGCTTGATAAAATTCACGCATATTTACCGGTTTTCCCCGGCAATATACAATATTATTGGTGCACTTCCACTGTAGCATAGGACGCATTTATACTGCCAGTCTACACCAACTCGGGTTAAAAGTACGCTGAAGTTCCGGATCAGGTAAGTTTTCAGGACCCGCGGCATTTGTCCGGACGCTTCTTTAAACTGGGGCTGATACGCTTAATCGCCTTTTTAACACCACGCAACATTCCGAGTCATTACACTCGCGACACTTTCCTTGGCCGGTCTTTTACTTCACGCAGTGACAGGAAGAGCGACACTACATCTATTGTTAGTGAAGAGCCGAGACAGGTTCCATTGACCTTGACTCAGAAAAAAATCAATAATACTGCACTTTGCCGCAGCTGTCTTGTAAACATGGGTGCCACTAACAAATATGCAGGCGCCACGTAAATTGAAGACCATCGAACTCATAAAAGCGTTAAACATTTCTGAGTAATAAAGCAGTAATATTTTTAAGTACCTCGGATTACACGGAGTTCGGATTACCAAAACTTAATTATCGACTCTATGTAATTTAGTTTAACTGAATTATACAAGTCTAACCAAATACTATAGGACTTATCACAAGTATATTCTTGCAAACACACAAAACAAATTATATTAAGGCCTATTTTAAATTATCCTGAAATTCCTCATATATAGGTCCTTGAGCTTTTAGTTTATTGAAAATAAAAATCTGTCAGTTTATTAAGAGGGTCTGTTAAGTATATGAAAAAATTATTAAATAACTTTCTTGCTGTTTGAGTGTAGAGCAGCGAACGGACACAAGAAAAGTACGGAAATGACACAGTCAAGTCTGTTCTGTAGAATTTGCTACCTGTGGTGCTGTAGCAGGCAAGATGCTCTGTAGCCCCCTTCACCGAGTCAGCTTTCAGCCAATCGTACCTATACAGTATATGAGGGGTACCCAAAAGTATCGGAACGGGTCGACACATGCAGGTAAGGAGCAAGATAGTTCACATTTTGGTCGCTTAGACTAAAGGCCCAGTTCTCCTGAGTTCAGCACCTCGTGGCCAGTCTGAGGCTTTGAAGAAGAGCTGTGTGCCAAAAGTAGTTTTGGTCTGCCTCGCTTTTGTTTTAATGGTTTAATTAAATGGCAGTTGAAGTTTTGCTTTTTTTCTCGTAAGAAGGCTGTGAAACAGCTGCAATTATTAAAACCTTTGCCAGACAATGTTTTGAGCAAAACCAGAATGAAAAGACTGGCTTTTCCCATATCAAGATGGCTCATGTGGATTGAAGACAAGCCCTCATTCCGGACGCGGCCTTCAAATTCTGGACTGAGAAATTGTTCAGAGAAAACCGTCAATATTGCAAGATGACTGTCGGAGGACCATTGGGAAAGTTTATTTTGTTTTCTAGAGTGTGTTAAAATTCAGTTTAGCTAATTTCAACCCACTCCATACCTAAATTTTGGACATGGAGACTCGCTATTTCATCATGACAATGTGTCTGCCCATGTAGCCATTTCAGTAAGCGCTTAGTTTTTTGGCCATACCATAGCATGACTCACCCTTCCCCACCACCCCCAATCTTGTCCCATGCTCACTTTTTAATGTTCCCCATAATGAAATATTACATAAAAGATCAAGTATGACAAAAATGAAGGAGTGAAAAGGCAAACTAGGATGGAGCGGCAGCCATTCAGACTAAGGGGTATGAGGGGTGCTTAAAACCATGGGAGCATCAAAAGAACAAATGCATTACACTAAATGGGGAGTATACTGAAGGTATACATGAAAATTAGTAAAGAAAAATAATAAAATATGGTTTTTATAGTGAAATTTCCGTTATTTTTGGGTACCCCCTCGTACAAGGGTATAACTACTCACGAAGCGATCTACAGTACTACTCACGGGTACGGGCGGTGTGGTGGGTGACACGGGCGGAACCGAGGGTTTCGTATACTCCACACTCCGCGTGTGTTGCCGCTCCGCCTGGATCAGCAGTGAGCTCGTGGCTGCCATCTTGTGCCTCTTCAACTCGCTGCTCTCCTCCTCCGCCTCCACGGCATCCTCCTCCCTCAACCTCTCCTCTCCCTCGCTCCGACTAACAACAGTTAACACAAGACGTTCATTTTAAGCTGCGTCCTTTACAATCAAAATCAAATTCTTGCTGAAAAGCTATTTTCAGATAGGGAAGTAAGTGTTGAAAATGCTAAATGTCAACGTATATCCTATTATATACTAGCTAACACGACAGACTTTGTCTTGTCCAAAAACAAAATCAGAGTATGTTAACTAAAGTTATCAGCTGTATACTTTGTTTACTAAATAGGCACATGGTAAAATATGCAAAATTAAAACAAAATTGTTCTGTAAGAACATTCCACACAAAATTAGGGGAAACATTAAAAAAAGATTACTTAAATCTATGAAGCCGTTTTCGAGTTATACCAACAAAAACTGGATTCATTAGATTACAAGTCCAAAAAACCATTTTTGAAAAAGTAAATAAATAAACACATTAGAGTGTTGTTATTTCAAGCATGCCTGTTTAGCAAATTTCCATAGGAAATAAAGCTATTCATTTTAAATTCAATTAAAAAGCACGTTTAATTTGGACAACTTGTTTCCAAAAGAAAATAAATAATGAAGTGTTTTACTACAAGTCAATGCTTTTAGTAACTAATAACAAGCATAAAGTCAATGAAGAGAACATCAAGAAGTTATCTCTAACCTGTTGAGGAACAACAAATCACTCTAAGGCACATTTCGAGCTTTCTATTTGCCAGTATTCTTTATTCCAGATCAATCACATTTAAAATTCACGAAAAACAACCACGATCTCAAAATGTCAACATACAAATCACCGGGCGCACTATGAATACTAAAACCACAGCTATAAATTAATAAATCCTAGTCAACAACAATGCCAAAAAGTGTCGGAGATAATTTTCCGCTGACAAAGAACAAAGAAAGGCCACTGGTGCGTTAAATTGTAGCAACGGAATCAGATTGGCAAAGTGGACGTAGACGGAAACAGTAGACATGGGATGGACAGTGCGAGGAGGAGGGGGGAGTTGGCAGCTCATCTGATACTAATTATAGAACTTCGGTCAACGATATGCAGACGACACTACGAGACTGCTGACAAATCTTCGGCTACTTGTGGACAGCTGAGGGATTTCATAGGGACTTTCAAGGGATAGATAAAAATAAACAAAATATTTTTGAAAGGGATATTTGTTGTTGGGATTTGAAAAGTTTATATCTAATTAAATGGAGGCATGGTGAAATTTTTGAAAATAGTTTAATAAAACATCTTTTGATTCTTATTAAAAATTAAAGTGGCAGTTCAATAAATTACATTTATATATATTTTACTGCTTAGCCAGTACCCTTAAGAAGTGGATTTTATAATTGTGTATAAGAAATAAAAAGACCACTCATTATCTAAGTTTGCCATAAAAAATATTTGTACAATTCTGACAGTAAATTATGTTTTGTTCTGTGTATTACTAGTAAGTTTGCAAGGTAGTTGTAAAGTCGAAAGAATAATAAGAACCGCAAAGTGCACTAAGATAGGGTTGTTTTTGACACCCAACAATAATCTAAAATGCCATTTCAAAATGGACAATTTTAATTGATTTCTCCAAATTTTTTCATTACATATTTTACAATTACAGCTATTACATGAAGACTAAACAAAATACAGTTCAACCTGCCACTTTTTCTTTTGCCAATAGGTATTCCATAATTCATTTTCACATCGAGGGACAAACAGGGATTTCTATCATCCCGTAGAGGATTTCTCTCGATGTAAACACATCGGTGGAGAGGATTTCTCCTGATAAACAGCTGTCAGCTGTTGGCGGAGTGTAGTTAATTGTCGACTCAACTGCCCCGGCAATTAGCCACCAAGAGTGGATGGCCCTTTGTGCACAGTCGGGCTCGTTTGTCTTTCACGTACCGTTAGGTTTAGTGGCCAAGATTCTGTTTGATAAAGTACTGTGGTCTTACTGAAATGATGGCAGATTTTACTTGCAATCTATAGAGGAATGCTGATGATTCTAGAATAAACCATACAGGCCTATAGCGACGCGTGGAAATCATCTTAATTATCTAATTCTAAGGATAAATCAAGAGATGAGATTAAGAAAAAAAACGTTTGTATTGCTTGAAAACTCTGTTGTTGCATGTTTTAGTCAACAAGTCGTTTACAAGTTACTGAAAAGGGTTACTAATAAAGACACGGGAATTAGATACAAAAATGCCACTAGCCTGAAAACTTTGTTATTGCAATTTTTAATCAATAACAGATCATTTGCAGGTTACTAGAGAAGAGGAGTAGCCTGCTGAAAGAAAAAGCTCATTACGAAAGAGTGAAGCAAGTTTGGGCACACAGAAACTATTTAAGACGGCGCTAACGTACTTTGCGTAGTCTGACTGGGTTTTCTACAAGTAAATTTTTCAGTATATATACAGAAACTAGAAAGGTTTCATAACAATTAAATAGTTATTTTCTAATTTTTCTCTTATAAATTTTGTAAATTGCCCTTTGAAAAGACAAAATAAGATCCCAAATTCCAAATATCAGTGAACCTTTCATGACTTTGTGATAGAAAATGTCTGCAACAAAATTTCAAACTCTTTATTATCACCTGAGTTTTGACCCTAATGGCCCGTGAGCGTAGTTCCTAAACTAGCCACTGAGGGCAGCGAATGTCATTACTTGACTGGACTTGGGAGCGGTCCTGTAATACAGCTTCATGGAGGCAGGTTTTGAGGATGATATAGTCAACGTCTGTGATAAATGATTGGTCTGATGATATCTGCGGCAACTGCTATCGCTAGGACAAATCAGACCATCACTCATGGTTCGAATCACTAGTATTGGTCCTTGTATTTCCATACTATTAATTAGACCACTCTAAGGAAGAGTCGTTAGTTGTAAGACTACACCTCATAACTCATTACTTCCATCACACACATCCTTCACCACATATTTGTCTTAAAATCATGAGAGTGGTTGGCATCTCAAATAGTGATTTAATGATACCAAAAAGCAGTCACTGATATACCTGGTGATGGAACGATGGCAGGGAGGACTCGTGCTGGTCACTGCCGGAGAGCGACAGAGCCACCACGTGGTGAGAACAGTTGGTGACTGAGGCTAAGGAGGCGGTGGTGGTCGGCCAGGCAAGGAGACACTGCAGCAGGGGGCGGGAGGAGGTCGGTGAACTGTTGCATCTGGCAGTAACATGTTCCATGTACATCTTAACAATAAGTTCGGTTCTGAATACAGTAGACTCTCTAGTTTGGCCTCGCCGGTTTAGCCAGCTGCATGAGCCAAGGCCCACCTGAAGCCCAAACAAAGGCTACATCTACAATTTTTTGATAATTTGAGCATTCCAAATCCTAAGGTTTTGCTGAATGGTATTTACATTTTACCATATTAATTGGCTAACATAGGCCTAAAGCTAAAATTTGTCAGTTTTAGAGCTTTAAACGGCCTCCAAACATCTTGTCCTCGATCAAGACGAGAGTCCGGTCCCAGGTGGCCAAACAAGAGAGAGTTCTGCAGTGATGCTGGGCTAGAAGAAGATAACTTGATCTGTATAATCTTTTTCTATACTTGAAATAGTTGTTTTAATATTTGTATAAGAAATAAAAGACCACTCATTATCTAAGTTTGCCATAAAAAATATTTGTACAATTCTGACAGTAAATTATGTTTTGTTCTGTGTATTACTAGTAAGTTTGCAAGGTAGTTGTAAAGTCAAAGAATAATAAGAACCGCAAAGTGCACTAAGATAGGGTTGTTTTGACACCCATCAATAATCTAAAATGCCATTTCAAAAGGACAATTTTAATTGATTTCTCCAAATTTTTTCATTACATATTTTACAATTACAGCTATTACATGAAGACTAAACAAAATACAGTTCAACCTGCCACTTTTTCTTTTGCCAATAGGTATTCCATAATTCATTTTCACATCGAGGGACAAACAGGGATTTCTATCATCCCGTAGAGGATTTCTCTCGATGTAAACACATCGGTGGAGAGGATTTCTCCTGATAAACAGCTGTCAGCTGTTGGCGGAGTGTAGTTAATTGTCGACTCAACTGCCCCGGCAATTAGCCACCAAGAGTGGATGGCCCTTTGTGCACAGTCGGGCTCGTTTGTCTTTCACGTACCGTTAGGTTTAGTGGCCAAGATTCTGTTTGATAAAGTACTGTGGTCTTACTGAAATGATGGCAGATTTTACTTGCAATCTATAGAGGAGTGCTGATGATTCTAGAATACACCATCCAGGCCTATAGCGACGCGTGGAAATCATCTTAATTATCTAATTCTAAGGATAAATCAAGAGATGAGATTAAGAAAAAAAACGTTTGTATTGCTTGAAAACTTTGTTGTTGCATGTTTTAGTCAACAAGTCTTTACAAGTTACTGAAAAGGGTTACTAATAAAGAGATGGGAATTAGATACAAAATGTTTGTATTGCCTTTGGCCTGAAAACTTTGTTATTGCAATTTTTAATCAATAACAGATCATATGCAAGTTACTAGAAGGAGAGGAGTAGCCTGCTGAAAGAAAATAAGCTCATTACGAAAGAGTGAAGCAAGCTTGGGCACACAGAAACTATTTAAGACGGCTTTAACGTACTCTGTGTAGTCTGACTGGGCTTTCTAAATGTACATTTTTCAGAAACTAGAAAGGTTTCATAACAATTAAATAGTTATTTTGAATATTTTTCTCTTATAAATTTTGTAAATTGCCCTTTGAAAAGACAAAATAAGATCCCACATTCCAAAATATCAGTGAACCTCTTCATGACTTTGTGATAGAAAATGTCCGCAACAAAATTTCAAACTCTTTATTATCACCTGAGTTTTTGACCCTAACTGGCCCGTGAACGTAGTTCCTAAACTAGCCACTGAGGGCAGCGAATGTCATTACTGTGTGGATATACCATGAAGCAGTCACTGATATACCTGGTGATGGACGATGGCAGGGGAGGGACTCGTGCTGGTCACTGCCGGAGAGACGACAGGAGCCACCGACGCGTGAGAACTGTTGGTGACCGAGGCTAAGGAGGCGGTGGTGGTCGTCAGGCAAGGAGACACTGCAGCAGGGGGCGTGGAGGAGGTCGGTGAACTGCTGCATCTGCGTAACATGTTCCATGTACATCTTTAACAATAAGTTCGGTTCTGAATACAGTAGACTCCCTCTAGTTTGGCCTCGCTCGGTTTAGCCGTCGGATGGTTCGGGCCCACCTGAAGCCCAAACAAAGGCTACATCTACAATTTTTTGATAATTTGAGCATTCCAAATCCTAAGGTTTTGCTGAATGGTATTTACATTTTTACCATATTAATTCGCTTAACATAGGCCTAAAGCTAAAATTTGTCAGTTTTAGAGCTTTAAACGCTCCTCCAAACATCTTTTCCTCGATCAAGACGAGAGTCCGGTCCCAAGGTGGCCAAACAAGAGAGAGTTCTGCAGTGATGCTGGGCTAGAAGAAGATAACTTGATCTGTATAATCTTTTCTTATACTTGAAATAGTTGTTTTAATAGTTCTGTAGAAGACGTTGCCAACTATTTCAAGTGTAAAAAAGTTTACTATGTTTTCATCATTTTGAAATCAACTGTATCATCTGTTCAAAAGTCCACCTTTTCCCACCTTAACTTTTTAAAAGCTGAAAAATGTCAAACTCCTTTGGCTCATGTTATAGAATATTTTCAGGTTTTTCTTGACGTAGTTGGGAATTTTGCTTTGGCGGTTAGTCCAAAATGTACTACAAGATTCCTTATTTTGTGATTCCTCAATTGCAAAGCCATACCAACAATATTCCATCAAATTGAACGAGTTGCTACTCCAAATGGTTTTGGATGAGGATCCTGCAGGAACCAAACTCTAGTTTGATTCACAGGTTTTCTTAACAGATGATACAGGCATTAAATCTCTCCTTGAGCTAATAAAGGTCAAGATTGTGTAGACTATAGATGTACCATTGCATATTTGAATAGTTAAAATAATTGGAATAATGAATTGTTTATCAAAATGAATTTAAGACTATTAAAAATATTTAACGTAACTTTGGCGATATTTTGCACTTAATTGTACATTTTCCTGTTTTCAAAGAGCAGCTATGTAGCAAGATTCCAATAACAAAAAAGCCAAACGTAAAATGGGAAAAGTTTTAAAGTCCTTGCATTATTTAACATCAAAAGCAGCTAAATTGTAGTGGAACAAACAAACTTGCAAAGCTTAATAATACCAGCCAAAAGCAATAAATTATAACTTTTAGTTTAATTAAGACTTAAGCTTAAAGACAACATTAGTTCTAATCAGGAAATATACCAAATGATCCAAGACATTTAAATAAGTAGTAACCCTTCAGAAGTAACTCTGACACCTGTTTTACTACCAAAAAAATATAATTAAATTAAAATGTATTGCTTAAAACCAGGTAGTAGGCAACTCAGTTAAGCTGTTAGCACTAGATTAAGCGTTGCAATCATAAATCATTATAGAACTGATAGGAGCAACTATGATTGACCTTTCTACACTCGCTCTGTGACAATATTGTACTGTTAATTCTGCTCTGGGACAATAACGACTAGACAAACCAGGCAAGACTATGGCTGGTAGTTACCAGGAGCATTAGTGAAGAAACAATTAAACACCGACCCGATAGAAGCCGCAAGTTAACCTGCTGACTGCTGAGGTCTGACTGGAGAGTACAAAGGGTTAAGAGGAGGCCCACTATCCTGGAACCCACACAGTCCCTACCCAGGATACACGGGCAGATTGTTTTACAGGAAGAATAATGCTACTAATGCTGTAGCATATGTAAAACTTCCTTGCCAAATAAAATATTGATTACGACTTTTTGTGTTCTACGTTTACATTGGAAAATCAAATTTTAATTAACCTAATAAATAGTTTTTGTTTGTCCGAAGTTGTAGAGTTTATATGCAGCAGCCTCAATAGCTTTGTGCTTCCATTAAAGCAGAATTTTTATTTAAATACATTAACCAGTTTATAACATTGTTTGGTGGTTTAATCCATGTTATGAGCAGTGCCGGTGTCAAAGCTGGAGCCATCGGCCGCCTACCAACCACCTCTTAACAACAGTTCAGAGTTACTTCCGAAAGTGTTACGCTGGACTAGCTACTCACATCGTGTCGTGTCGACTGGTCCGTGACACCGTCGCGGTGGTGGTGGGGGTGGTGACCGTGGCGGTGGTGGTGGTGGTGGACGGGGGTGGCGGGGGTGGTGTGGTAGGGTGTGGTGGCGGGGACCGGGCGGTGCGGGGCAGGTTGAATGACGCAGACTTGTTGAGGCCGGGTGACGCAGTCTGCTCTGCAGGCTTCGTGCTGGGGTCACTGTTATACCTGGAGTAAGCGAGGAGTTACAACACAAACGTAACAGCGTTGAGTGAACACGGGTCGATTTGTTTCACATCCTTCATCTTTGGTTTTCGATTTTTTATACTCTGTATGATTTTCAAACTGTAGCCAAACTAGTCAGAAAATCATCAGGCCTCATCCGTCATGGTAAAGGGTTTGATCTTAGCAACTATCACTGAATAGTTTAAAACTGAAATCCTCTCGTCATCAACAAAAACCTTTGAACAAATAATCACTGAAGAGTTCTTGATACATTGCAGGTAGTGTTACAGATAATTGTTGTTGGTGACACTACTATTTAAAACATTAAATGTACACAGTGACATTTTTGCTTTGAACAATTTTAACCAAAGTACAAATTGGCACAAGAGTTTTAATTTTTTAACTACAAGAGAATGAGTAAGAATTGTCTTCCGAATTGCTTAGTTATACATTTGTATCATTATAAGGTGCACTCATTTATGTTTGAGCAAAGTTTTTTTAGTGGTTGAAGTAATATGGACTGGAATATTCCATAAAGTAGGGATATTTGGCAATCGACCCAAAAGTCTAGATGGAGGAATTTCCCACAGTAAACATTGCTTCTTCTTGGAAAACTACAAAATGTAATGTTTTAAACCAAATGTTTGATACTTTGGAATTTTGTGATTTCAGTAATATACAATTCTGAGTAAGTTGTGCTGTAGGCATACTGTCGCTGTTAAATAGACAGAGAAATAGTATGAAAACTGCACCATTTTATGCAATAAACTTAGTTCCGTCATCATCGGTTGAATAACGTGGGCAATTTCTAGGTAACAACAAATCAACCCTTATTCATTCAATCAAAAGCAGCAAGCAAAGCAGTTAAATTACCAAGCCATCGATACCTAGAAACAAACACAAGTTTATAATTAAACAAATGACAAACTACTTGCAAAAGTCAAGAGACCAAATGAAGCCAACCAGTTTTTTCAGCTATCCAAACAATGATAAAGAATTTTACAAATTATACTTCAATACAAGAAGCTTTGAATTAGAAATACAAAATAGAAAAAAATACCCAGAAAAAATAGAGAATCAAATGCCTCAAATGTTTGGTTTACAAAAATTATCAATGCATAAACTTATCTTACTTGGAAATCCTCTCACACATTCAAGTAATTCATAAAGATTTGGTGTTCGGTTATGAAAAGAGTAGGAAAACATGTAAAACTGTTTATTAAGACTCCAGTTTTGAATTTTATTAGTCATTTATTACTTTTAAATTTTAATTGAAAGATGATTAAATTAAAGAAATCAAATTAGAATAGTTCAAGAAAAAATCATTTATACACGGCAGATATTGAGAATATATAGTTACATATATATTCAATATTTCCAAAAAAGAATGTATTGAGCAAAAAATATGTTTGAAAATATATTCACTTAAGCATTTACAAAGCCATTTCCTTAAAATAGCCAAAGCCTTGAAGTTATGGTACACATTTTCTGCTTGAAATCCTGTAAAGATTGCTTGCACACTGCTTACCACCATGGTCAAATATGCACTTGTTGTTTCATCCCTTGCTTAAGTTTGAGCTGGGTTTTGTTACCATGTGCACCTTTACGCTACAAAACGTCTGCGTCAAATCAAAGTAAAGCCATTTTTTACAAGTTGAATTTTCAACCGATAACTCATTTTTATGTTGAATATGCAAAAGCACATATTTTAACAAAGCTCTATTTAAATAGAGCTCTTGGAAGGAAATCCTTTACAACCAGCAAAGACCTCGAAACCAAGTAACTTCTGGGCTCAAAACTGCCGTCATTTCTTGTTTGGGATCCCGGACCTTCATCGGTTTACAGATGGTTTTCCTCCCAAAAAGAGCTTCACATTTTTGGTACTACTTTCATAAGAAAAATAATTAGTTGCTTTTTCCATAAAATTCAATCTTTGAACTTGGTGAGATTTTAATTTGGCACTGCCATTCAAAAACGTTACAGAACTTTGACGTTTGCACGGCAATAAAACTTGGATAGAACGCAGTTGCATATTTGAGCATGGAGGTCACAGGAACCTTCATTACTTTCTTGATGACTCTCAACGCATGACCTTTCAGATATCTCAGAACAACTTGCCTTCAAGCAGAACATCGAGTACAAGCACTCACCTCGGACTTGTCCTCGCCTTGGAGAAGTGTGACGTCCAGTTCTTCTGTTTCTCAATCAACTCGCGACTGTTGAGCTTCCGCTCAGGTTTCTCCGGCTTGGCCGGTTTCTCGCCCACTCCGTTAGCCACTGTCCTCCCCCTGCCCCCGCCCATCCCACTCGCGGACACCTTAGTCACTCCCGCCACTGTAGCGCTCGCACTTTCCTTGCTCTTCACGGCCGAGGGCTTGAGGAAGTCATTGTGTTCTGCGGAGTTCTCGATCGTACCGTTGGTCTTCACCAGGCCGCTTGTTGTCGCCCGCACCACCTGCGAGTGATTCGAGGATTAACTTCCGTAAACAATGAATTATTATAGTTCACTACTGTATGGATTTAAAAAAACTAATAGGGAGAACTGAGAAGGTATTTCAAGGAGAGCTAATCAAGGATTTTTCAAATTTAAATTGTATCAAATTGGCTAGATTATATTTTGCTATAGTGTTCTTGAATTTTCACTAATTATAAGAGTAGCTTAAATTCACAGTAAAAAAGAATCTAAAATAATCTTTGATGTTAACTTAAATTTACTTTTTAAATTTTATGTCCAGACTTTCCAGGCCTCTTCGACCAAATTCCATACTGATACCAGACTTTTCAAGACCTCATTAAATTCAAGACTAATTCCAGACCTCCATACTTTACTTTTCAAGACTACTAGACACCCTGTGTCTAGCAAGATTATAGTTTCACCAAGATATTTCATCGGCCCTGCCTACTCAATGACTCACCGGAGCCGGCTTGGTGGAGGGGGAAGGTTCTCGCGTGCCTCGGTTAGGAGACTCTCCTCCGACAGATGAAGCTGTGGAGCTGGAGCGAGACCTCAGGTCTGACACTTTCTTCTTCCCCTCGTCCGTGGAACCTAACACAGGATGCACGTCAGCGACTGCAACAATATCCCCGACTGAGAACTCTTGCTGATTTTCAGCTCACTTTAAGCACTGATTTATTGATGTATTTCTCTCAATGGACCAGAAACTATATACATGCAACCCCTAAGCCACGGTCTTCCACTATGGCCTCAAACCACAGTGCATAAGCGGCCAGGTGATTTACTTTGTTTGTACTTGTTTGCTTTGTTTACAAAGCTCCATTAAATATTTATCAATCAAAATCAAATCAAAACAATTTGCTCTGTGCTCTTCTCCCACTTGTCTTAGCGATCCGTGGGCGATTGGTATCGATTAACGCCTCGAGCTCATCACCCGTGGCTATAGTTCGATCCCCCAGTCACCACTTTCATTTGTAATGTGACTAAAACGGTGACGCTAGGTAAAGGTCGAGGTTGAGTGGTAGAGAGGACTTTGTAGTCCTAACTTCGCCTCGTTAAACAAGACAAACTTTACCTTCTTTTTTAGTTGCAAACTGAACACATTTAGCAACCACTCAACCAAGTTGGAAAATTCAAAAGTAAACTTTCCTGAGTTGGGGAATTTCAAACAGGAAACGTTCTCAAAGTTAGGAAATAACTAGTGTAATTAATTTAATTTTGATATTAATTTGAAATTCACAAAATACCATTTTACTTAAACTATTCCGCAAAACAATTTTCCAATCCTTTTTTGAAACCTTCCAGTCATTATATTACAGTATATCTAGACTATTGTTTACATTTTACCTGCATTTTAGGGAACAAGAAAAAAAATGACTGACTTTTTTAGAAAATGTTTAAACCGTCCTTCAATTACCGGTATATGCACAACCTTACGCATATCTTACAGGTATCGGAACCTGCATACACTGCACAAAACCTAAACCAGGTACTGTATCTATAATTCAACATAACTTCTGAGTTTGTTCTCTATATTTAAAGTAGAAGCTGGAAAAGACTCACAGTTCTCTCTGCTATCTAGTGTGGCTATGAAGTGTGAATGTATATCAACTGACAAGTGAATGGATACACTTTGAACACTTGGCAAGTGAAATCTGATAACAACTTCACACATTTAGGATAAATATCACTTTGTTGTGACAACAATTTAACCTCAGAATTGTACAATGTCAAGTCGTTTGTTGTACTGAATTATTCTTGTTGTGATGCCAAAACCGATTGGAGCCTATGCCAGATTTCTAGAACTCTGTAAATTCTGTCCCACTGATTTATTTTGATCACTGTTTCATAATGGGGCGATTCTTGACTCTAATCAATTTCAATACAATCCATAGGAAAGATGGAGTTGTAATAATAATAGAAAGAATAATACGCTTGTATTCTTCAAGTTTGAAAATATTGAAAAGCAAAATAGTTTTGACTTAAATTGTCAGCAAAATGATCAATATAACATATTCATCACTAGGTCCTAAAGTTGACACTAGTTAAAAGTGACCTTGGCTGCTAACTCGAAGTTAAATGACCGGTCAAAAGACACTCGGCCGAGTGATGAACGATACTTTTGTCAGGATGAAAATAATAACAAGAAATAAATGCACAATAAATGTTTTAATACTATAAGAAACTTGTAAACATTGTTTCAACTCAGTTTTTGAATTGTATTGTTTTGAAGAAACAGCTGTTACACTGATTTACTATAAGTCAGTGTTGAAATTCAAAACAAACTCGTTGAACCAGCTGATGCCCATATGCCACAAAAGATCATTAAAATGATCTTTTTCTCCCTAAAGAGAAACACTCATCAAAACAATACTTTATTTACCTGGGTGTAAAAGTGACACTTTAGCACTGTCAATACATGTGTCTAAAGCAGCTGTTTTCAGAGCAGAATGACGAAAAATTAGTTTTTGCTTCTGCAAAGAGTTAAACTATAACATTGTTGATTATTTCCAACTGCGAGAGGCAAAGTCAGCCTCTGCTGTGTCGGACAGTCTTGTTGGCACACACAGGAAACACCTCGTCTCACCGTAACGGATCATTACCTCGATCAATTCAAGCGTCTAGAAGTCTAGTTACTGTAACTCTTGTGTGTCCACTCTGTTGCATCTTACACACCTGCTTCTGGCGTCAAGTGTTCGCTCGCATATTACACACGTATGGAATGAACCGTGGAAGGAATTATGCAAATTGTTCTGTTTCTTTAATATTAAGAAAGTGGTTTTTCAACATTTACAGTTATGGAGAAACAACAGACGGTTTGACTTCAAATGGTTGAAACAGACAACGTATTGATAGAAAAGGTTTTGTTCTTAAGACTGTTTAATCAATTGATGAATATTTAAATAGTCTTAAATATTCTGTGTTTGATTTTTCAAAATTATTCTGAATTTCCATTGTACCGTAATACAACGTACAAACCCTAAAATACCAATAGATATTGAAGCATAAACCATATCAATTAAACCGAAATCCTTTTGTTTGTAGTTGACAATAGGGAAAACTTCTGAGTTTGAAATATTACGGAGTATTATGGTCGTCTTTCATCCTTAGTGAACAAGAAGAACGTGACGTTTTGGGATCCAGAATCTGATCCTGTCTTCAGGAGGAAAGTAACCGAAAATGTAACAAAAACTAGCTCATTTTCTAATGTTTTTGCTATGTTTTACACTTGTTTTCTAATCTGAAGACAAGATTATATTCCACATCCAGAAACGTCAGGTTCTTCTTGATCACCAGCGACTTCCTCGACCCCGTTTCATAGGTCCAGTTTTCTAGCACTGTTTAAGCCATGTTTATCAATAAAAGCTAAGTAAGTGCATGTTTTCTACTTACTGTACACTACAATTAAAAGGAGACAAAATCTACTTACTTCTGACACAATACTGGACAAATGTTTAAAATATCTAGTTTTTTACAATAAACAGGCTACAAATTTATGAAAACACCAGAAAAGAATCACTCGTTTAGGCTACTGACCTACCTTTAGTAATTACCTGACATTTGAGATTTGTAGAGTTTTCTATTTGATATTTTTCCATTCAAAAGACCCAGATGATCTGTTTCTTTCAGAGGATGTGATCGTTGAACTATTTAATTTAGTTAACAAATGCATAATAATAACAGAATTGAAGTCCAACAGTTATTAAATATTGGTTTTTCTGAATTTCTAAATTAGTTTATTTCATAACAGAACTAATTCAAGGTTAATTTAAGAGGTTTGTTAGGAAAATAATTGTAACCCATTTTTTTTAAGAACTGAGATTTAAAAGTACGCAGTATAGCCAGTGATGTTGAATTAGAAATAAAATTTATTTCAAACAAATATGATAATAGTTTATTGGTGTCTCAAGAAAATGCAGGTTTCATATTGTTCTTATTGGACAAAAACAAAACAGCCAATCGGTATTGAGCACTTTTAAATTTACTCAAACCAATTTGAAATTTTCAATTTATTTACAAAAATCTTCCCATGGTTCAAAAAATTCTCAACAACAAAGCCATTTTGCCCACCAAAGACCTTTCAAAGAAATGATTTGCGCCTGATGCATGGTGACTCGCATACTCACCGAGTTTCTCAAACAGCTGCCACAAGATTGTTGAACCGCGCCACATGACTCTCCCTGCGCACCACCGTCACGTTGCACACCGTCTCTGCAGACTTGGGCGGGTCCGGAGTGACGGGGATGATCTCGTCCACCTTGGTCGGAGTCATCGCCTGGAAGATGTTTGCGATCTGCGACACCTTGGAGCCGACCAGCCTGCCCCCGCCCCCTCCTCCCCCGGCGGCCGCTTTCTTGTCCTCCATCCTGCAGCAGGAGTCAGTTGTCAACATGGTGCAATAGTCAACCTTCGTAACGAGTCTGAAACCTTCGTATGGTTTAAGTCACAACAATATTGCTTTTACAAAAGCATTTTATTATTGATGTAACAAGCATATTTTAAGGACAACCGGAAGGGCTATTGGGGTAAAACTCTGGATTCCACTTATGAAATGAAGTAAATCTAAAAACAAGGTTTTATTCTATTTTAAGTACTTAAACATTGAAAGTTCTCCCATGGAAGCTATTTTGCCTGTTACATATGAACACAATATTACCAACACTTGCATTTTCCATTCTTTAAATATAAATTTTAATAAAATTTGTGTTTATTTGAAAACTTAAAATGTTGTTTTTTAACATAAGTCTGTAATTTAATTTTTTTTCAATTTTAATTAAACTTAACGGTTTTACTGTTAGAAAACATGATATTTTTCAAATTCAGTTTGACAATAACATTGCTTATTTTTCATGAATAGCAAGAATATATTAGACTGACCACTATTTCAAAATTCCAGCAATCTGTTAAAAACATTCTTAAAATTAAATACAAAATTTACATTAATTAAAAAGTTTTAGTACCATAACAAGAATTTAAGGAAGTTAAAAAATAAATATAACCAATGAAAAGCTTTCAGAACAACTCACATTACTTCAGGTTTTCCAAAATACTAAAGAAACTTGTTGAAAGAACTCTGTAGTGTTCATAATAAAGAAACCTGAATTGGGAATCAGAATGGGCTGGAGGGGGGGGGACTTTCAGGGGTTCATTTGAGAATTATGACTATTAGTGTTCTCAGCCCATACTTTTCTATAAATAAATTTGTGTCCATCTTTAGACAAATTACTAAAACAATTAGAAAAAAGAAGTGAACAGAATAGTACCCTTTTTTAACATTTTTAATTTGTTACACGACCGGTTTCAGGACTGAGGCAATTTTATGTACATCACCGAGAAGATGGGCTCACTCCCGAAACCGGTCACTTCTTTTTGCTAATAACATTAGTAGCCCTAAGTGAACTTTTATTTGATACTAAAACAATGTTTGAATAAAATCCTAGTAAATTATACACTTGAACAACCCCTCTAGGGATGATCTGTTAAACAAGATGACACTTCTGTTAATCCGGTGAGTCGGTGTCCGACTATTGGCACATTGGGGAAGGGATGAGGGGTGAGGGGAGGGACGGTGGTTCAATAGAAGCCCTCACGAGCCGTTAAGGTGTAACATGTCTCTGATGAGTTAGTGGGAAGCCTCACATCACTTGGCGTAACCGGATCATCACAACAGCTCGGCTCCGGTTAAACCAAGGATGGCGAAAACACAGAATTGATCACTTGTGCAAAATATATAATATTGTTTGTGAAGCACGTAATGGCGGCTAAGGTTACACTTTTATTCCCAGAGAAAAGCTTTGTTTTGATGATTTTTAACTTCCTAGCAAAAATATAGTATATTTCATCATTTGGTCCTGATGTGCAGAAGCTTTTCAAAACTAGCTCTATTGAATAAATAAATAAATATTTTATTGAATTGACATGTTTACAAGCATGTATCTCAATCGTCAACTATTTGATATAAAATTTTGCATTCATCCACATCTAGATCCCTTTCAAACATACATAACTTACATTCGCATTATTCCCATTTACTCGAATTTTCCAGTCCTACCCTGTTAGTCTGATTCTCCAATATCCCAATTGTGTGCCAAAACTCGTTTGAACTGTAAAATGCTTCTGCGACCAAAACTGGTTTTGACGAGCTTTGAAAGCCTGGCTCTGTAGCACTTTTGATCGAATTTGAAGTATATTGACAAACTGAACTCCTGCCTGTGAGGGCAAACGTTCATGAACCATCGTTCTGTGTCTCCCAGTTCGATAGTTCTCCCTGTCTCTGGTTTCGTAAGAGTGTACATCAATTCCTCTTACAAGGTCGCATTTACATTTGAAAAAGACACGTTTCTAAAATGTAGAGACAGGGTAAAGTCAACAGTTTTAATCTTTTGAATGCTGGTCTGCACGACTCTCTCCATTGCAGTTTTGCGATTGTTCTCACTGCTTGTTTTTGAAGAATGAATTGAGCTGAATTTTTGAGAAGAAAAATTTTGAGAAGAATTTTTGAACTGAGCTGAGACACAGCTGCGGATGAGTGAAGAACAATATTTTTGTTATGTTGGCACAACAGAATTGAAAAATAAATTTCAATTTAAGTTTTTATTTTTCTTGTTTTACGCCAACATTGGATTACTTGAGTCGATGGATTAGGTTATTCATATTTTCTTTGCCCAGACTTCATTTGTTAAGTTAAACAAAACAAACTTTACAGTTTACCTTTAAACCAATGTAACAGTCTTTCTTCAAAACAATATAAACCCAACCACAGAGTTCAAAATATTATTTACATCAAGTTTATTAAAATACTAAAAGCTAAAATAGAAATTTATTGTTTAATATAATTGCATCATGACAAACAGTATCCTTCCTCACTTATCCCAAAAGTGTATTTTTGATCATCGCTCACCGCCTCAGATGAAAACCTTAGCTTGTATCAAAGAACTTCACTATAGGAACTAATGATGAAATATACCATGAAAACTCATGTCTACTGGATGTTTTTGTTCCTAAAAAAATATTTAATTACAAAATTTAACCACTTAAAGTATTTGCACACAAGGACAAAATAATGTTTAACATTAAATAGTGTAAGTTTAGCCCACCTGGAGTGTTTGTATGGCTCGTTGTAACTCTGTTATCACAATTATCTAATTAGTTAGACATAAGTGTACATTAGTTCCGATACAACACGACTGTGTAGTTCTAGAAGTGTTAATCTAATGAAACAGCTTTTAACACCTTCCTCTTGAAACAATGTATTCATCAAGAAACTTGCTGTTTTGCTTTAAAATGTTTAAATGTCACCCCAGTTATCCTTTTAAATAGAAGACAGTGATAAATAATAGATAGAAGACTGAAAAGACTGACTTCATCAATTGCACTGTTAAGTGTCTTGCCCTCAAGATCAGTTGTCAATTGTAAGCAGCCATGACTTATTTAAATGTGATAAGTTGTTTACAAGTGATGTCCAGGAATAGCTTAAAGCAAAAGTGTTTTGTTGCTAAGATCTGTAGCACAGACGGTGAATGCCCTTTTCTTTGTCCACAAGATTTACGTTTAAATGATAAATTGCAATAGTCCTGTTGAATAGTGAATTCATGGTGGGATGGAACCATGCACGACTCAGAGCTCATCACTGCGCTGGCAGGGTTCCATCCTTGCAGACATCACTGACAATATGTACAGTGACTAGGCAACGCTAGGTAAAGGTCTAGGTTGAGTGGTAGAAAGGCCATTGCAGTCCAAACTTCAAGACAAACTTTACCTTTAATGCTGATGATTATTTATGTATTTATTTGCATACAGTTAGCCTGTATGTTCAACCAACCACACTATTGACTACAGTACTACCTTTATCCAAAACAAAGCATCAAAATTTACTTCTAGTAAAACTCTCTGAATGAGAATTTGTTAACACAACAAACACTTGCTTAAACTTTTAAACAGTTCTAAGCTACTTTCAAAACAATCACACTGCAATATTGCTATTTAAGGGTTTACTTTCAAATTTACATAATGTGCAGTGTGAAACTGGCTCAAACTTCTCTCCAATATCATTAGAGATTACTTTCAAAAGTAAATGTTTGCCCTTTTCAGAGTGCAATATCTAAAAAAACACATTTCCATACACCCAGATCTGCACATGTTAAGTTTATTTATTGCTCTCTCATTTGGTTGAAACTGAAAAGAAATAAAATGCATAATTAACAAGGTTTACATAATCAACTTTTAACAAGCGGATCCGGTATGATTATCGCATCGCGACCGAGCTCATCACTCCGGTATGCTGGTTCGATCCGCAGTCTCCACTTACAATTTGTAATGATTATGGTGACGCTAGGTAAAGGTCGAGGTTGAGTGGTAGAGAGGGCTTTGTAGTCCTAACTTCTCCTCGTTAAACAAGACAAACTTTACCTTTTCTTAACAAGGAATTGACTTGAAGGCAAGTGTCTTGAAAAATATGAACTTGAAATGGTCAATATGATCATTACAATATGCCGTACATTTATTTTAATTCAAACCAATCCACGAAAAACTCTCTCCACAAAAAAGACGCTTTGTATATTAAGTGACCTCGTATCAAAAATTGTCACTGTAGGACCTAAAGTACTAGTTTTAAACTGGTAATATTATTTCGGTAATTTTAAAACGTGACCAAAACAATGAATGACTAGTAGTCTTAGCCATACAATTCCGAGAAAGGAAATGTTTATTATAAATGTATTCTTACTAAACGGGCATGTAAGAAAAACACTTTTTAAAAAATCATAAGACCGAGCGAGTGCCGGTAGTAAATAATAACCGCAAGAACAAATTTAACTCCAATCAATCAAAACTGTCAAGGAGTGGATAGTAACAATCAAATTTATGGCCGTTAGGCGAATCCAGTTAGCAATAAACATCCCGTTAGCGCCGAGTAGAGCGGTTGTGCTAGGTTAGGTTAGTTGACCAGTTTGAGGTTAGGTTCGTTTGTTATTGTTGTCTAATCAGCTGTTTACAGACGACGGAGCGGCGATGACAGCTGGTGGCGGTACGGAGAGGGGAGGGGGAACAGCCGGGGACGCGGTCAAGGTCACAGAGTAGACACGCCCGATCCCGCGCCAAACCGATCCGCACGCAACTGTACATTGTACATGCACCCGCAGTTTGTTGTGATGTACATTCATTCGAATCAATTTAACTGAAGAATCAAAAGAACTTGGAACAATTCATTGTTTGAAGTTTCAAGTTTGGTGTTGACGATGGTATAATTCCTAAGTCGAAATATTATTACGGATATTATTCTTTAGTTTTTCAGTGAACAACGACGTTTCGGTCTCGAATCTGATCCCGTCTTCTAACCTAAACCATAATTCAAAATATTGGGAAATGAGCTAGACTAAAAGTAATTAGCACAAGCTGACCAATACAACCCACCACCAAATAACAACCTACCTACCTAAAGAAATTTCTCAAGGATGATCGCCATTCATACGTAAAAAAAATGATATCGTAGGTTTCTTTTTCGTAAATTGTGAGAAATCCAAACACGTTCTTGGCTACTTTAGCTGTTTTGATTTCATTTCTAATCTTGACCAAAACCTAATTGAAAAGAAAAATGATCTGCATCCTTAGTGGATAAGAAAGAAAAGAATCTACTGTCGAGTTTTCACTTTCGTCTACTATAGACTAGAGACTGAGAAATCTAAATTATCTGTCTCTTCAGGTTTTCTAGGGTGAAATGCTATGCGTCCTTTACTAACGATTGAACACTACGCACTGTGATTGTTGTTAAATGTTGATGGCGCCCATTAAATTTTCCAGTCCCCAAGAAAACTCTCTCTTTCCCAGAATTCTTCACATTATGTCCTCGGTCCATAGTTTTCACTGTGTGGGAAACCATTGACCGCAGAAACACCGTGTTTTGATCGTTAAAATATCTTTGCTGGTCCCGTCGTTCTTTCCAGTCGTCCTCGGTGCATTAAGTTCCTAGACCACTGTGCAGTTGAAGTGTTCACCAGATGATTATGTTAGATTTGAGGGGACGCGTCAGGGACTAGTTACCCATGCGTCAGTCTGCCCTGGGTCTGTTCATATTGCGCTACCACCGAATGAAAGAAGTTTTCAGGAGAGAACCACTGGTTCGCTGACAGACAATCATGGTAGGGTGACAGCGCCCGCTACAACCTCTTAGGTGGACTCTTCCATGGAGAGCGTTGCCAACACTCGGGGACCGTTCCCCAAGATTATGGCAAGCTCTCCTGAAGTCGCGGTCTACCCTGCTGCCGCTCCCCTAAAATGATAAGTGTTCACCAGAAACACGAACATGTGTCACATGACACTTGAACACCGTGTCAACGACCCCGGTGGCCGGTGTTGGTAGGCTGCTCTGGAACGTACAAGAGATAGCCCATTTCATTTTAATTTCACGCTCCGGCTGCGCTCTCAATTCGCTGCTCTTGAGTCTTGAGGTGACCGTGGACGAGACAACGTGGAGCGTGGTCGCGCGACCTCTTGCTTCATACAGTGATACATATTCACATCACACCAGGTGCCTAACGTGCATCAAACGAAATAAAGTCTTTGTTTACGTAGCGAAGTTGGGACTAACCCACCGATCCGTCAGAAAACACGAGAGTTTGCGAAAAATGGCGCGCTCGGCGGAAAGAAAGTCACAATACGGGAAGAGAAAAATGTCGGGCATTTGAGCAATGCGGTCATTCAAGTCCGGCCACGACCACGAGGCAACGCACACATTCGCACACTGACCCCGCACCTGCAGTCCAGTGCTTCGGCAGTCACGTTAAGTCGTTGCTCGTTGTATATTGATTAATGACCCAATCTAGGGAACAGCCCTATTTTGTATCAAGACTACACCTGTGTTTGTAGTTTTGTGGGCGGTTTATTGATTGCAAATGTAAAACTGTTTGTTAGTCAGTGTAAGTGTTTTTTTATTTTCTTTTTTAAATATTTTTTAATTAAAAAAGGGCAAACCCTGATCGAATTGTGTTGATTTTTGAACACGTGTTGGTTACGGAGACATAAATATGTATTCTAAAATTCGCCAAAATAATGCAATTTAAAAGCACAAAAGTAACTTTTTTAGGCAAATCCCCTCAGTTCACAGTAGCCCTTGGAGGCTACACGACGGCTTTGGTTTTAAATCCAGCTATCGTTACAACTTCGTTAGTTGACGACTTATTATTTAGCGGATCCGTGGCGGATTGGTATCGCGCGCGACTCCGGAGCTGATCACTCCGGTGGCGCGGGTTCGATTCCCGCAGTCACCACTTACAATTTGTAATGTGACTAATACGGTGACGCTAGGTAAAGGTCGAGGTTGAGTGGTAGAGAGGACTTTGTAGTCCTAACTTCGCCTCGTTAAACAAGACAAACTTTACCTTTTTTATTATTCAAAAAACCAGCGTGTTCAAAACAAGAAGGGGCAGCAGTACAGAGGGGGATGAATGATTTAGCCATCACTGAGGGGATGAGCAAGGGGGAGGAGGGGGAGTGAAAGAGGACGATTACACGCAAGAGGGTGGGGGATACATAAGTACCCCTTCACTTCTGATCTCTGCTAACCCCCACCTGACACCGCCCTTGTTTGTATCAGTGCAGCAGTGTGCCAGGAAGTCTTTGGGGGTGTTTCTTGCCCTTTCAAACGTGAGGGGTTTCGTCGCCTGAACACCGTCGATGTACGATTTTACCCACACTTTGTGTACAACGCTCGGCTCCTAGAACTTGAGAGAATCGTACACAACGCAAACAAATGTACACGTCAGTTTCTGATTACTGATTTTGTTTGCATTACGATTAATGTTGACCAAATCTCTTAGGTCAGGATTAAGCTTTATGGTCTCACAGAAAAGCGGTGGCCGTTTTTCTACGGCGTAATTACGTTGATTTTTGTTTTAATGCAATCATATGGAAGCGGTCTCCATTCTGTAGGAAAACACTCCCACACGATCTAATTGAAAACAAAAGTTAACCGTTTTATAACGTCTGTCAAAGCTATGGTTTCCGCTATTTGAATCATATGGGACTGTAATCATAATTTTGCCTACAGAGCTATGGCCGTTTCCATATAATTATTGCATTAAAATAAAAAATCAATGTAGAATTACGGAGTAAAATAGCTTAGGAAACCTAAAGTACTGTTAACTTATCAAACAATTTCCTCGAATCCATTAAAAAACAAACATTCCCACGCCGGGTATTTGTCAACACAATCAGCTGCGATAAGAAAATCAAATATCGCCATTGACAAATCAAGAATATGTCTTGGCCATGGTCAGAAATACTATTCTAATTCTAGTACAATACTACAGTGGTTCATTTTACAACGAGTATCGGACTCGGACAACTAATGAAATATCGCTTAGCACGTTAAAACCAAATCCAATTATATGTATTCACTTATTGTGTCACATGGAAATACAGCAGATACAATTTAATCCTAAAAACTATTGCTTGGGTATTAGTAAATGTACATAGGAAAGCCTTTGCTGTGAAAGAAATGTCCCAGAGTTTTAAAACGCTAGGTAAAAAACCTTTTATAAGAAGCGTCTTACTAATTTTTCCACGTTAGTTTTATATAAACCTCCAATCCGCATCCAATAACCTCCAACTAAAAGATACACAACAATTCATATCAAAACTTTAAGGGATACCATTTTGAAGAGATTTAATGGTTTTTTACAGTATTAACATACAGCAGTAAGAAAAGAAACTACATACATACTTTTCAAGATATCAATGGTTACAAAATTACAGCGTAAAAAAATTAGTCCTATCCCCATTTCTCAAATACACTCCCAACCCCGCAAATTCCACGAATTCACCCATTCCCAAATGTTTCCCACGGTCATTCTCGCGGGCGCGACAGTAGAGCGACTCACGATTTTGGGCCTCGTTGTGGGCCGGCTGTTGTAGAGAAATGAACTCGCTCAACAACGACACTGAACACTGACCTTTCAAACTCTGGAGAGAGTCCCGCAGCTCACATCTCGCCGCCTTCTGCTCGCTCCTGTAACACACAGATTCTGCGTTACAATAAACAGCTGATTACAGAGATAAACATAACCAAAGTCTGTAACACACAGATTCTGCGTTACAATAAACAGCTGATTACAG
Source organism: Matsumurasca onukii (assembly GCA_018831715.1). Lineage (NCBI taxonomy): Eukaryota > Metazoa > Arthropoda > Insecta > Hemiptera > Cicadellidae > Matsumurasca > Matsumurasca onukii. The sequence goes on from CM032067.1 coordinate 4,495,215, forward strand.
AGATAAACATAACCAAAGTCTGTAACACACAGATTCTGCGTTACAATAAACAGCTGATTACAGAGATAAACATAACCAAAGTCTAACACACACAGATTCTGCGTTACAATAAACAGCTGATTACAGAGATAAACATAACCAAAGTCTGGAACACACAGATTCTGCGTTACAATAAACAGCTGATTACACAGATAAACATAACCAAAGTATGTAACACACAGATTCTGCGTTACAATAAACAGCTGATTACAGAGATAAACATAACCAAAGTCTGTAACACACAGATTCTGCGTTACAATAAACAGCTGATCACAGAGATAAACATAACCAAAGTCTGTAACACACAGATTCTGCGTTACAATAAACAGCTGATCACAGAGATAAACATAACCAAAGTCTGTAACACACAGATTCTGCGTTACAATAAACAGCTGATTACAGAGATAAACATAACCAGTCTGTAACACACAGATTCTGCGTTACAATAAACAGCTGATTACAGAGATAAACATAACCAAAGTCTGTAACACACAGATTCTGCGTTACAATAAACAGCTGATTACAGAGATAAACATAACCAAAGTCTGTAACACACAGATTCTGCGTTACAATAAACAGCTGATTTACATAAACATAACCAAAGTCTGACACACAGATTCTGCGTTACACAAACAGCTGATTACAGAGATAAACATAACCAAAGTCTGTAACACACAGATTCTGCGTTACAATAAACAGCTGATTACAGAGATAAACATAACCAGTCTGTAACACAGATTCTGCGTTACAATAAACAGCTGATTAGAGATAAACACAACCAAAGTTTGTAACACACAGATTCTGCGAGGAAATTAAATTCACTCTTATTAATAACACTAGAATCTGTAACACACAGAACTGATCATACAGAACAGTCCATGTACGTTTCCTTTCTCAGTCTCAAATTTATCAAATGTTCTAAATGCTGGCGTTCAAAACTAGTCTAAAAAATCTTGATAGCAAAGGCGTTTTATAACATAGACGCGTGTACGGTACATGACTGGGAGCACTAAACTAGCCAAATAACAATAGAGCTAGAGGGAAACCCTTCGTATGAATGGAAGAGAGTGAATGATGTTTGTTTAAAAAGGACAAGGTCAGAGAACTCTTAGCTGCTTAAATACTGACGATTGCAAGGTGATATGTTAATGTTTCCGCGATATATATTTTTGAATTACCAGGGCACCGAGAACTACCAGAACAATCAACAAATCAAGATTCAGTGTTAATGTTGAAGTTTCTTGGGTTTAATATCACGACGTATCTTATTTAGGTAGGCTATTTGTATCATCGTCCAAGACTCAGTCCACGTCAAGTTCGACCACTGAGTGTTATAATGATTTCTAGAGATTTAAATCAGGTATCAAGGAATTCGCGATATCAAAGGAGACTCTACTGTAAAGAGAATATAGTTGCACGATGTAGAATTCAGATATCAAAACTTCCGCAAATTGTAATTTGGAAAACAATGCACAGAAATAATTAAAGTCCATTTTCAGTTGGAGACGAATCCAGAACATAAAAGGGATTGATCTTGTGTTGTCAGCCTGAAGCTACTAAATGGAGAAACCTCTCTTCGAGTGTCCACCGACCACGGAGTATCTCTTCGCAGCGATTTTCAACAATTAAAATTATAAATTGTTAAAAATCTGCTTAGCAGGATACAAAATATTCTAATCGATCTCAAACTGGGTCCGTTGTTCCCAATTACAGCCCACTCACAGCAAATGCTAATGACATTTGGATCGTTCTACTTTTCGGAAACAGTTCGGTTCTGAATTACAGTGATTGAACTCTCCTCAGATCACTCTCCATTCTGCCCTTGATTTGGAAATCGAGATTTGTATTGTTCTCATCTGTTTTCGTTTTAGTTTCAAAACGTACTCCCGCAGACAAAATCAAAGGAGTGAAAAACGTTACGAGTCGTAAAACATGACTCCTTACTCTTCTCTTTATTTCAAGTTTGTTGTCGGCGATGGTAGAATTTCAAAAATAAATACTATAACAGACGTTTTCTATAATTCTTTTTAGAGAGCTAGGTTTAATTGTCCATAATTTTCATTCATCAAAAAATAGCCGTGCGAACAATCGCAAAACTTCTAAGCAGATAGTCGGCAACAGTTTCAAATTTTTAGCCTGCACCAAGAATATTGCGTAAGTGTATTACACCATGCACGAATCTCTTTAGTTGAAAGCTAATGAAAATTTAAACCTCTGACAATTCGAACCTAGCCGACTAGAAAACCTTGACATCTCGAGTGTTCTAAAAGTGCCTTCAGTTTCTAGTTGTAAAAGGTTTAAAGGTAAAGTTTGTCTTGTTTAACGAGGCGAAGTTGGACTACAAGCTCTCTACCACTCAACCCGACCTTACCTAGCGTCACCGTAAAATCACATTAAACAAGTGCAGACTGTGGATCGAACCCGCGCGCTGATGAGCCCGAGTCGCGCGCGATACCAATCCGCCACGGATCCGGTTGTACAGGAGCTCGGTATACGGTGACTACGGTTACACTGGCTAGGTGTGAGGAGGATTATGGGAGCGGAGAAGAGCAGAGTACGCAGAGTGTGACGCAAGATTCAGTGCGTGTCACGCACAACGCACATCTTCCTTATGAGTTCATAACATAACGGACTCACAACCACAACACACCTCTACGCGTACATATTCACAGAGAATAATACTAGAGAGAATTAAATTGACAATTCTCATTCGATTCTCCAGCCAACGTTTATTCCGGTAGGCCGACTGTGCTGGGTAACAAACTTGGTCTAAAGAAAAGGAACCAGATTTCGTGAAAACTATACACAAACTTCGACCTGTTCTTTTGACTCAGAAGTTGGAAGTTCAAACTTAAACCCGTATTTTCCTACAACGTTTTGTTACACATGGGAATACACATTTACAGCTCTATTTCCTATGTAACATTAACGAACTGGGACTCGTGGCGTGGTCCTGTAATCCAGCTTCATGGAGGTCAGGTTTTGAGGATGATATAAAGGCTCAGATAGTCTCAGTGATCATCTGATGATACCCGCACCGTCTCCACCATCGTTTAGACATATCAGACCGTCACCTGCGTGGTTCGGAAGTCACGTTAAGCCGTTGGTCCTTGTATTTCACATTGGTTATTAATTAATGAGCCACTCTAAGGAAGAGTCGGCCTTAGTCTGTAACTAGACTACACCTCACAACCTCATTACCACCACCATCACAACTCATCCATTCAGTGGAAATACCCAAAACTAACCAGGAACAGCGTAGAGTTTCACTTTCTCTTTTTAATCAACAAATTGATTATTCTCCCAAATCTAGCCCTGACTTTTCTTCCTCCTCGTAGCTGTCTCAGCACGCACGGTCTGTTTGTTACTTTAGCGTCTGTGAGTGGCGCAAACGTTTACACAGCTGCAATGACGGGCGAAAGTGCTGCCATCTCTACGAACCACTACCACTTCTACTAGACACACCGGTCAAGTTGGTGATTGGAAAGTAGATCGCTATAACGCTGCAATTTGTCCACGAGTCCACTTTGAGGTCGATAGACAAGTCGGGAACGAAACGTGCTCTTCCCCGGGCACAGAAGATTCTCAGTGATCATGTTTTCGGTGTCAACGAGGTAATAAACCCCAAACTGTGTGAAGTTGAAGCATTATAGAAACACCAAACCGAGAGCAAGCAGCTCAGTTCCATGCAGCCAATCAGTGACTCCACGCCGACAGCGAGATCGAAATATTCCAAACTAACTATTACGATGATTTGACGCTGTGTGATCCGGAAGAACTAGATACTATCGTCTAAGAATCAAGACAAAATAAAAGGTTTTTCTTGCTGTACTTGTGGCAGCTAATAAGAACGTAAACTTCGTGTGTTTCCATACTTTGAGCGGAATTTCTTTGAAAAATAGATATTCACGCCATCAGACCCAGACCCGGGACCGTGAAATGAGCACCGATCCTGACCCCTAGAACAAGTTCTGAGCATTTGTTCAAAACTGTATAATTATACATATTGGATATTTGTGGATCCTGTATACAGGTAGAACTTTTGGGTACAAATGTTACTCTTTTAAATACCTCGGCCAAGTTTGCCCGCAAAATCAAAACACCGGAAGTCTTCGGGTGGGAGGGGAGGGGGAGACAGTGAGACCGGAAGTCGATGCGAGGCTGTGAGTCACAAATTGCAAAGAAAATTCGCTAATTCTAAAACCCCTTAGGTCTAACCCACTCGGGGGTCGACTGCATTAACAACACACATAGGTGTGAAGTTGACACGCAAGTGGTTCACTGGAAGGGGAGCGGGGGTACGGTGCCTCAACCCCCCCCCTCCCCAACACACACTTCCGGTCCAGCCAGCTCGTGGCTCACAGCTGTTCAGCTCCGTATTGTCAGACGGCACGAGTTAACTAATCGTGCTTCCGGTTACGATCAACATCTACATCACACCACACTGACTCCACTCCAGCGCAGAACTCGCGGCTGCAAAAACTCTGATTAGAGATTTCCACGCCGACCAGGTTTGATTGGAACACGGAGGTTGAGTCAAACAACATAATTGACTGAGCGAAACGAAGGTCTCAGATTCAACTTGACATTTGTGACCTGTAGTTTCAGCCGTGTCTATCGACTGAATTGCTTGAAATAGAGAACCAATGTGCCTTGTACCGATTAGTAACCACGCAGGACGGAGCTACGCCTACGGAGTTTCAAATCATTAGAAACTGTTCGCATTATTCTGCCTCTGCATTTTTGAACTTTTGCTCTTGTTTTGACAAAATTACGACCTCGTAAGAGGGAGCGATATTCACTGTACGAAGCCAGGGTCCAGGGAGAACAAATGGATGGCGTAAGACCCAGACCCGGGACCGTGAAAAGAGCGCCGATCCAGACCCTCAGAATACGTTTTGAGCAATTATGCAAGACTTTAAATATAATATATGTATGTGTACTCTATACACGTCACATTTTTTGTTTGATTTTCATGCAATTTGGTACAAATGTTCCTTTTGTAAATATCTCGGTCAAGTTCGTTAACCAGCGAAATCGGGCTACCAGAAACCCTCTTTTGGGGAGGGAGTTTTGGTCACAAAAGTGGTTTTAATTATCTAAAAACAGCACATTTCATTCGACTTTGATGAAATTTAAAATAAATATGTATTTGGATAGTATGCATCAATTTACCAAAAATTATGAAGAATCATTGTAGTTTCGAAATGGCGGCCAAAAAAAGTGATTTTCGCCGTAACAGCGGAATGAGTGGCTAGATTTTAATGCAACGAAATGCGTTTTCTTTAATGATGTGCATTAAAGACGTAGCGATTATGATTCCGACCTCGAGGAATTAACAATACCGCTGTAACAGCGGTATTAGTAGTCCGATTTCAATAAAATTTACCTTCACGATATTTAATAAAACTTGCAATAAAGGAACACGTATGTCGACGGAAGGCCGAAGCAAGGCTGTGAGCGTAGCGAATAACAAATTGTAAAGGAAATTCGATTCACTCATGCCAGCGGCGCTTTAGCGCTTAGCTGCGTGTCGGCCTGGTTGTTTCAGTTTTCACGCAATACAGTATCTATTGATTTATCGGGGTACATTGCATTTACTCAGACAAATTCCGTAATAGTCGAGAAGCGTGTATTTCAGTGACATATTTACTTCAACCTTTCTCATTCAACGGAACCATGGCGGGTTCGATCCCTGCAGTAACCACTAAGTGACTGCGGTAACACTAGGTAAAGGTCGAGGTTGAGTGGCAGTTCTCCCTTTGTTCGCGCTGTGCGGAGGTTAGGTTCAACAAGCATGATATGATGATTGTCGGTATACTTGTTATGCTTATGATGTCTACTGTAGTGCTCTGCCCACGCCAGGGCCTAGCTTGCTAATTGCGTCCGTCTGTCTTACTGTGGCGGAGTGTGGTGTGCCCACTACATCATTGCCGTTCACTGTAGTGTTCACGGTCCTGTAGCGTAGCCAGGATTTTGAAAAGGAGGGGGGTCATGAGGTCCCCTTCAAAGCGTGAACCATTGGAAAATTTGCTAAATTTTGATGCAAAATGCTGGGGACATTTTAATCTAATATCTTAATAAGCCGATTTCCAACGCAAAACTACACAATCCTCTCTCATGGTCCCAAGACGATTCTGCCGACAAGGGAAGGGTGGGAGGGCAAAGGGCACCGATAAAAACAAAATTAATGTTAACCCGAAGTGAGTCCTGGGTCTGGGCTTTCTTTCAAAAAATGTTGGAGCATGATCTCAACAAAAAATGAAAGTTTAGTTTTAACCTATTTGAACATCAAATGTTCATAAGTTTTCTTTGTCAATATACAATCCAATAATAATTGTGTTGACAACAAACTAACAATATAACAAAAACACACAAAATCTACTATCACTGGTAAGAAAAGATAGCCAACATCTTCAGCTATATGATAAAAAATATTAGTATGCAAATTAAAATTTAAATACCATTTTCCATGAATTCTCGCATTGTATAAAACGAATTTGACAATAAAAAGTTCTTTAGTTCACACTTAAGTTTTAAAATTTTGAATTTGTCTGATGTTTTCTGGTAATTTGTTAAACATCTTTTACCAGAATTTATCGAAATTTATTGAACATTTCCAAACGGTGGCTATTAAAATTTAAAATGTTTGCACTGGTATTATAAGAGTGGCTTGACTCTACCAATTGAAATTTTGGAAAACAGAATAATAAAGTTTCTAATATGAAAGTGACTAATTGTATTCGGTTGATTTGAAAGCATCTCGACAGGATTTCTATGTTTTAGTTTTGCAATTATTCAGACGGCCAATTTTTGAAGAAGAATCAACAGTCTAGAAATTTTGTGTCCCTGCAGTTCTCCAAAAATTATACCATATAATATGTGGGATGTATAAGACCAACTATGTATGTTATACTTAGCCTACTTTGTACTTTTCTTTAAATTTTTAATTTTACAAGAAATTATTTGAACTGTTTGGCCATTTCAGGAGAAAACTACCCTCAGTTTCGGCAGTGACTGAAACGTTTTCTCCTAAAGTGGCTGAAAGGTTTGAAATATTTTGTAAATTTATCATTATTATGAATTTTTAGTCTGCAACTTTTACCGTTGTTATAAAAGTAAACCAAGAAAAAATTATAAACAACAAACACACAATTTCTAATATGATTCAATGTGTAAAATCAATAAGAAATTAACCAATGATTTGACAACAAAGAAAGTCAGCTGTTGAGTCGCGTTCAAAACTACAGAACTGACTAGAAAAGAACAGTCCAGTAAAAATAGGCTTTTGCCATAAGTTTAACATGTACCATAGCTAATTTTAGTGTTCGAAAAGAAGTGATCGAAAAGAAACACAGATACATGTGTTATTTTATGAAACAGCAAGTTTCCAGCAGCATTTTAGTATTGAAAGTTATGTTTCCGAAAAGTATGATCAAATCCTATTTGAGATGCCGACCACCTCATGAGGGTATTTTAAGGCAAATATGGTGAAGGATGAGTGGTGAGTGGTAGTAATGAGTTATGAGGTGTAGTCTTGCTACAAACTAAGGCTGACTCTTTTCCTTAGAATGGGTCATCATTAATAGCCCAATGACCAATGGAAATACAAGGACCAACGGCTTAACGTGTCTTTCGAACCACGCAGGTGATGGTCTGATATGTCTAAACGATGGTGGAGTTGATGCGGTATCATCATCAGATGATCACTGAGACTATCTGAGCCGCTTTAGACCTATATCATCCTCAAAACCTGACCTCCATGAAGCTGGATTACAGGACCATGCCACGAGTCCCAATAAAAAAAATTTACATCCATCACATCAGCAAACCAGATTGGGGCTTATCGGTATTTACCTACCTTTTAAGAGTCATGGTTAATCCCGAAGTTCGAGTATTGCATCAAAATTTGTTATATTTATGATTTATTTTGATTACAAAACAGTCTTAATAGTTTAGTTTTTATGCTTTGGGAATAGTGTTACTTGTTGTACAGTTGAACAAAACCGCCATAAAATAACTTCTTCTGTATATATCTACGTTATTATATTCCATAAGAGCCGTTTTGGGGCCTTCATCAAGGCTGATGGGGATGACCCGGCACTCATGGAAACTGAGGTGTTGAAGCCCCGGGAAGTTGGCTGATTGTTGGCTTGAGCACCTCTGGCCAAGAAAAAGAATTTATTGAACGTTCGTCTCATTTTATGTCAGGCCTGAAAATATTAAGTTCACCATTGAGCAATTTTCTGCAGGCTGATGGGGATGACCGGCACCCTGGAACTGAGGTGTTGAAGCTCTTGACTGGTTGTTGGCTTAAGCAACCCGCCAGAAAAGAATTTATTGAATTATCTCCTCATTTTATGTCAGGCCTAAACATATTAAAGTTCACTTACTGAGCAATTTTCTTTGTAGTGCTTTTAACATAAGTAAACCAACTTCCTAGTATCTGTAGTCTAAACAAGTTTGCCCATCAATGAAGGAGTTCATTTGTCAACCGATACCAAATACAATTAAAAGTGCTAAGATTTCGTGGTCAGTGGTATATAAATTTTGCTAGTTGATTAAGTGAAGTGAGATCTAAGATTCATCTAGACTGTTTAGCATTTGGTTTGTTAGTAATGCAGTTTAAGTCGCATTAGTGGAACAATTTGCACGAAATTTGTCAGAAAGTGCTTTGTGCCAAGAACAAAAGCATAAGTTGTAACTTGAGTAAAAATTATTTGCAAATTTCACTTTAACGGTTTCAATCATCAAGTTACTGGCACTCAAGAGTCTGATGGGTCATGACCCAGCTCGCAACAAACAAGATTATTAACACCCAAGCTATATTAAAACCACCAGTAGAATGAGCGAAATTACTCATAAATGAGAAAAGGGAGTTCCTCACCGGCCCCTATAGTATCGCCCCTTGAGGCAACCAGCGCAGAAGCCGGAATGTAGCCTACAGAAGGGGTAAGAGCAAAGTCAATGCCTTTGCACAAATGGCAGATTTTATGTAACAGGACTGCATTAAAACTACTGTTTATGGTCAAACGTTCTTAAACTTTTCTTGACTGGGGGTGACCCCCACCGCCATCAGTCTGACTAAGCTTAATCCGACCCCTTTTTCTTCAATCCTCGATCTACCCAACAGTAAACCCTTGCAAGCACACACATATCCGTTAAAAATACTTCACAATATCAAAGATTACGCTAAAATAGGTAGATGGCACATAGATACTGAATGGCTGAGGCTGGAAAATCGACATAGTTGCAAAGTTCATTCATTCTCAAAAATCACACAATTCGGTAACATTTAAGTCATTGAGATCAAACAAACTCGAGCACATGGTGCCGAAGGAGGAGTAAGACTGCTGGAGGCAGAACCGCTCGCAGCCCTATCTGTGCTCAGGCTGCCGCACCTATGTTGATTTTCTTGCTCAGCCATTCGCCATCTACCTATTATAACACAATCTTTGACAACATTTAATAGAACTCCATTTACTTGTAGCCAAACTCTATACCTCTCAGAATGCCATCCTAGATAGGGAAGCTGTTTGTGGATAAGTTTTATGCTCAGTACTGAGTCAATTAACTTAGTACAGAAATACAGATTATTTTAACTTTGACGACCTACCCATCTTAAAATTGCATTTGTTTCCTTGTTAAGTGCCCTTCGGCACCCTACCTAGTGATAGTGTTAAGTTACTGTGACTACTCTATCAGCACCTTTAAGATATTCCATAAACAAAATAGGTTAAAATTGAACTCCAGTAAAAGCTAGAAACATAAACCTGGGTCTTTGCATTTTGCCTCACTCGAGTGTGGAACCTCTTTTTGGGTCCGTCCCAGCATGTATTGCATGCCTAGGCTTACCCATGAACCATTCTCTGGATCTCAAACACAATATGGTGAAAATGGATCGAGCAGGACAGTTAATAGAGGATGAAGGAACGGCCAGTAGTTTTAAGAGCTAACTAAAAACTGTCTAGCCTATTGGGGATAAACACCAGAGTTGGGAATAACAATTAAAAATTAGTTTTAATCGTTAACTTTTTATTTACTTTTAACTTTAATCCTTTTACTTTTTATAAAACATCAAACTTTAAACTGTTAATCGTTAAAATTTTCATTAACAATTAAAAGTAACGGCAGTTACTTTTCCCAAAACCTTGCCAGAACCTCATCATCATGTCTAGTTTTGTTTTCCTGTCCAGGCCAAGTCGAACCCGGAATAATGAAACCTGATGTTTACGCCATGATTAGCTAAGCCTACACTTTTACTGTAATTATGTATTTAAATTATTATAAAGTTTCCTTTATTCTTCTACAACTGATGATGTTTAGCATACACCATTGACTTTAAATGTCAAGTCATTAGCATAGACAAAACGTGTTGTATATTCATTAAAATACCTTTCCAGTGGTTAACTCAAAAGTTTAATTTTTGTAGTGGTTTGTCCATTTTTACATTTGTTGAACAATTTGTGTATGCATTATAACCTAGGGATAAACCTTTATGGCATTAAAAGTTTACTACTATATTATATTCAAATCAATTTATTTATGTGAAGATTTGTAAGCATTGAAAACAAAATAAGTGTTTGTAGGGGTTATTAAAAAAAATCTCAATTCGATAAAAGTCGCCGAAAACTAACTTCTAACTTTTAGTCAGTTACTTTTGATTTGTATTAACTTAACTTTAATCAATTACATTTTTAGGTAACTAACTTTAACCAGTTCTTTTTTTTAACTTTCCCAAGTCTGATAAACGCCATAGCCCTCATTTGCTTCCAACTCAAGGCCTCTTAAGACTGAGGTTGTTTTAATATATGAAAACTACTTCACACTATAATTTAGCCAAGCCTAGGCCTAGCTTACACAAAGATGTAGTCTTCGTTATGACCCCCATCCATTCCATACTACTAGACTCTGCACACGACACGCCTTCAAAACCTAATCATTTTATATTTTACTCTATCAAACTTAATTTATTTGTAACTTATTGAATAGCCAAACCTACTTACTCAATATAAGATATATCCAGGAATGTTATTCCACTTTAAAACATCCAATGCACTGGACACTTCACTTGACTTATGCTAACACTTGTCACTGTACAGACGAGAAATAAACTTCAACACTACCTTTGGAATAAATAATAGAGGTCGAATTATATCGGTACGAACACTGTAGTATTTTATTCGCTATGAGATGTAAAAACACTTGTTAAAACATTAATAGCAGTACATTTTCAAGGAAAAGATCAACAAAACTGGACATCACTAGCAGTCAACAACCCGAGCCGAGCCGAAACTCTATAACAGTGTTGCCACTTGCCATTGCAACCAATCTACGCTAGCTTGTGAACTACCCCAAAACCACAACAACCCTACATTATTTGAAGTTTACATTATCACATCAAGGTACCTCAAACAAAAAATTACAGTTGCTACATTACAACTCTGAATATTTTACATTAAGATCTGTGTATAATATTTTAATATAATAAAACAGTGGTATTAATTTTGTAACTAGCAAAAACTTTAACGCTGTTTATATTGTGTACCGTAATACATAATACATTAGGTCCAGAATAACTTTAAAATTTAAACAGTATTTCATGTGATATTTCATATACACATTACAAATATAAAAATAGGCATATACTATTGTCCTACACGGTTTTTAAAATGTTTTCATTTGATTTGATTACAGTATTCCGACAAGTTGCCGTCCTGCGTCCAAGGCTCAGTGGTCACGGCTTGCATAGCGCAAGGTCGCGGGTTCGATTCCCGGAGCAGGGTTTGGACCACTTTCCTTAAAAGCGTGCGATCCCACAACCCCTAGGTTAGGCAACACAATAAAAATGCCGTACAGTAAAAAAATGTGTTGTCTTACATTTTACCCATAATAGACAACTACCCTCTTACAAAGTCCAACTACCCTTTTAAATGAGAACGCTGCTTACCTTAGTTGGCTTCTCTCGCCGGTAGAGCTCGCCAGGTGGCATTACCTGCGTCAAGTTCAAGAAAACAAAGTAAAAGCTTATACTACGCTGAGGCATTATATCAAAGCCACAAACTGGACAGCATAGCCAGGTGTCGCTTGACGAATAGCTATGTCCTCTTGATCGCAAAAAGTCACCGGTAAAAAATTGTGTTACTCCCCTTTAATCATGCAAATAAATTCATGGGCAAATGAGTTATTGCTATATGAACCATTGGCTTTAAATATACATTTAAAGTCAATGTATGAACCAAAGAACTGGGCAACAGAAGAGCAAGAATAAGAGCGGTGACATAGTACTCTGTGATTCTCTTCCGCTACTCGCCAAGTTGGTAAGCTTGTTTGGTTTGTCACCGTGTAAACGAGCCCTAACGTCATGTAACTGATAGGTGTGCCGGTGTCAAGTATACCTGTCATCTTAAATTATTGTTATCTATTGTGCAACTCTCATTTGCTCTGTGAAAGATCAAAAACTGTCTAACTTGTAAACGGTACCACTGTTTTTTAGTATTTACACTGTGCCAACCGTATCACTAATCATTTTTAATACCGTAGCAAAAATCCATAACACAAATTAAGGTAAGACTTAGACTAGGTTGTATTATCTTTACACACATTTTAACCCTAGGTTGAAGGTTCTGCCAGGGCCGGCGCAAGTCATTCTGCTGCCCTAGTCAAAATATTATTTCGGCCTTCCCCACATTTAGATGTTGTGTTCTAATTTTCCTCCTCAATTAAACCCTTTACCCGAAATCACCCCTTCTGATACAAATTTTTGTTTTTGAACGAGAATCATAATAGATAACTACACATGAAAGCCTTAGTGTCAGGGTCTTATTTCATTAGGTACATAATAGGCTATCATGATCAATAGGAACGTATAAAATAAAAATGAAACCGATCATTTTGCATACGAAAATAACTTTAATTCCTAAAGTTTACATAAACTATAGGAAAAGTTAAAAGTGAAACGTTAACAGACAGAAGGTCCACACTTTACAACTTAATTTTTCTTTATTTCATCTTTGTAAAAGAAGTCACCAGTTCGTTCAAGTAGATACGTTTGCCAAAGTTGTTCAATTGATGAGAGTGGCCACTCACATCTCTCATATACAGAATGTATCTTCAAGTGGACCTGTAAAACTTAAATCAAGCTAATATTCATAAATCTTCTTTATTAAATCAAATTATTTTAGTTTAACACAAATCTGTTTTATTACTTAAACTTATACACAATAAAACAATTTTTACCTTTGTCAGCTTCAGGTTGTCACCTAGACGGCCGGCTAGTTTGCCTAGTGTACGCGTTGCCACTGGCTTCTGCTGATTGTGGCGCGGAGGACCATGTTATAGGACCTGTCAGGCCTATTTTGAAATCAGTTTGCTTAACATAATTATTATATGATACAAGTAAAGACAGTAAAATTAACTTTGTTTGCATTTTACATTGAATATAAGTTGCAAAAGATAAGCCTACTTGTTTGATTTTAGAATGGAGGCTCAGAGTATTTTCACGATAACTCCAGAAATGTTTCGTCATCTGAGTTTTTACTTGTCGGAAGCAGACTTGGTGGCATTTTCGGAAAGCTGTGTTTATATCTTCAATACTCTCAATGATAATTCAGTATGGAAGAGATTTCTAACAGAACAAGAACGAAAACTACCTTTGCAAAATCAACAACTTGACCCGCCTTTCGAACCAGACCCTGATTTATGCGAGAACTATAAACTGACTTTGATGAAAAACCACCTCGTTGGTAATTGGAAGAATCAGAAATGTGTTGAATATTGTACAAAAACAGATTATCATTACGCTAGTGGTGTTTTCAACATTCCAAGAGGTAAAGGTCAGTTAATTTACAAAGAAGACTATCTGTTCCTTGGCCGTTTCAGGAATGATGTGCAGAGTGATGCTATTGAAGTTTGGGATATCAGGAAAGAACCGACATTGCACGCAGTCATACCAATAGACTATGTAGACTATGATAGTTTTTTTGTGTTCGACCAAACTCTAGTGGTTGTAGTGTGTTCTAGAGTTGACGTCTACGAAATCAATATAGAGAGTAAAGAGTTTCCTCTGCTTTATTCGTATCTGATCGCTGAAGAAGAAGTCGTCTTGAACAAACCGGCTCTCCACGAAGGCAGACACGACATGCGTTGTGTAGGCTGGAGGCATTACCAAGTTGACAGCTACCTTGTGTCAAACAAATGTGGCGATGAACTGTATCCAGTTTTACATGTCTGGGACATTCCAAACGCTTGTAAAGTTGGTGCTTTCGCTCACCAATAATTGGATTTTCTATCTCGGTGTGTTCCTCTGAAGGCAGTGACTGGTATGCGTATGTCAAAATCTTCAGTCGGGACAGAAATTGTACCATTTTAAGTTTAATATTAGATCTAGAAAGTTCTCGGACAATGTATTTGAGTATGATGGGCCTCACCCGACACATTTAATGTTCTACAAGAACCATTTGATCATGTTCAAGAATGCAGAAAATGCAGATTCGGAAGGATGGTATGATTCAGTTTGTGAAGTTTACGATTTAAACAACTCCCAAAATTACAAGAAAGGCGTTTTGATAACGCCCATAAAAATCACCGTCTTAACTCAACAACTGTCTTTGATGGTAAGTTTGTGTTATTGTGTAAGGGCGAGTTCCTCGTGGTTGACGCTCTCAGTTTAGAAACTGTGGATTCAATGCAGACGTGGTTTGTTGGGTTCACGTTTTATAACACATCAAATCAATGTTAGTGGACACATTTTTGTCCTTACCAATGAAAAGGACTACAGTGTTTGTACTTGGGACATTGAAAATAAACAAAAATTGTCTACTCTACTCAAAGATGGCTACAATTGTCATTTGAGCGTTAGTGAATCGAAAAGTAGGATTGTGATGTTAACATACCGTAAAATGCATGTAGTGCACTTTTGGTAAACACAACCAACTCAGATTCTTTTAAGTGAGGCATAACCAAAATTAATTTAAGACAAATATTTTAGTTAACTTTATTATTTATTTTAATTACAACCAATGGACTCAGTTAGCTTAACGTAATACAATCAACAGTCCTGTAAGAACTAAAGAAAATTTTTAAAGCTATAATTTATAAAAAATAGAAGTAAGTGTATTCATGTATGTTATGCTACCTGGGTTTGTGTGTTAAAGTGGCCTAGGCATAGAGTAAAAAGTGTGCTCTTTGTAGATTATGCCAATTGTTTATTTTATATACAGGGAGCTTCAAAATTATATGACGGTTTTAAAATGAAAACAACCCAAACATTTTAAGTGATACAAACTGTTCAATTGCATAGTGCAGATTATTGTTTATATAAATCAATTAAAATCTACTCAAGAAGAGTGGTTTCATTCATTTAAGACTTGAGGATGTCGTCTTTCAATGGTGTTCGTCTAGGGTCATACAGTCTTCTAATGTTGCACTAAAGCTGTCAAACACTTTCCGTAGTATTTCAGGAGACAGGTTTCTAAGCGTGTTGCTTCCTTCAAGACATGCAACGTGCAGGGTTTGTATGTGCAAACTCTTGATATTTTTATTCAATGAATAATTATTAGAATTAATTCCTTGAGTTTAAACTACATTTTATTATCAAATTTCCTTTGGAAAAATGAAATACTCATGCCTTTAGCATGGTAGGACCCAGACCCGGGACCGTGAAATGAGCACTGATCCTGACCCCCAGAATACGTTTTAAGCATTTTTACAACACTTGTACTATATACATATGTAAAGTCTGAGGCCGAAGGCCGAAGCGGCTGTGAATAAGCGTAACAAATTTAGTGCTTAGCTGCATGTCGGCCTGGTTTTTTGATTGAATATTCCACAAGAAAAGCTTGACCCTGCCCTCGCCACCCCTGACCACATAGTCGTACGAAGAGTTTGCATCAAAACCGTCAAATCATTTTGCCACTCCCTGTATAAGAAAAGTATAAGAACCTATATATGTTTGTAATCACAAATGAATTCCATTAAGGTTGCCTATCTCAGAAATTGCATTTATTTGTGGTTTAGTTATACTAAGAAGTATAAAAGACTTCTTTTTAATCTAACTTATAAAACAGATTTTATATCAATAATATTTTTCTTATTGTGTTTTAAGTCTAGTCTAAATACAATTATGTGTGTAATGATATAAATACCGGTAGCAGTAAGTATTTTTAAGAATTTTTGAAGAAAGTATTTCAAAAATGACAAAATTTGGTGTTGTTAGAGAAAGTTGACCTAGAAAAGTTTGTTGTCATCTAAATGTTTAGTGTATTACAAATAGTTTTGAGTTTTGGTGAAAAAAAGGAAGACATTTTTACTTTTATTGCTGTTAATTACTTTAAAATGAAACTTATAAAAACAATTCATGGTATAGGAAGCTCTTTCTTATTGGAAATTACATCAATTTAGGAGACATCTCCAAATATTCCAATAATACCTACTCAAAATTACCGTTTTATACCATACGATTCAAACCATCCCCCAAACCAAAAACCTTTAGTTGATTAATTCACAGTCTGTTAAACACTCCACTTAACCTCAGAAAATTATTTGAAAGAAATTAACAAAATTAAGGAAGTAGCAAGGTTCAACGGGTACACTCCAAATTTAATAGACACCATGATAAAAAATAAGAAAAGAAAATTGGAAAAGCAATCTAGAACAACATTAATTCTTATCAATACTACCCAAAACACCCAATAGAGAAGTTTTACTTATGGCCCCTATTATAAATCCATCAAAAACACCTTTAACAAACACACAAACATTAATATTTCATTTAAAACTAAAAACAAATTAAAATCATTGCTCGGTAATCCTGAAGACAAAGTAATAAATGAAGACAAATCAGGGATTTAGGAAATACCATGTGCGTGCTGCAATAAAAAATACATGGGCCAAAGGAAAGGAAAAATCAAAACTAGAATGAAAGAGAAAAACGTATCATTTTAGAATCAACCAAGAAGAAAAGTCGGCAATTGCGAAACACTGCTTAGAAAATGGGCATTATTTTACCAGATCAACTTAATCCAAGAAGTACAAAGTTCTCAATTTTTAGGCGCGACAGAATCCTTACATATGCACTAAAATGAAGATCTATTAATAAATAATGAACCCGGTTATTTCAAAATTCTCCGTTCCTCAAATTTGTTTAACCTGGACTTTATGTAGCATCCATTATTATTATTTTTTCTTCTGTTAAAGTAAAAATTTTCTTATGTTTAAAACATGTTCACAATTATTATTGTAACATGTGCATTTGTTTTCACTAATTTGATTTGTATATATTTTCCTTCAGTTTCGATGTGCCTCTGAAGATGAACACTTGGTGTTTGAAAGGCCTCAGCCTAATAAATTTTACATAATTGTAATATTTGCAGATGTCTCTTAAATTTATTTTATAAAAAGAAGTTAAGTACTTGGTTTTAATTGAGTTTACTTGGAAGTATTCGTAAAATAATTACAGTCATGTAATTGTTTATTTTTACAAGTAATGAACCAACTGTTGCAGAGTGCTAAAATGTTAATTGTTCACAAATTGTCACTTTGGGTGTTTTATATATCAAACAAAAACAACATGTTTATCTTTAGACAATACAGGAGTTTTAAGGGTTTTCATTGTACCATTTTTGAACAAAATATTGTGTATTACAACAATTTGTACAATCTCTACAGTGATACTTTACTTACCTTCTCACCTATTTTTGCTATGTAGTATGAAGTAGGTACTGCTCAAAAGATGTTTTAAAAATGGTTTATTACAGCATAATTTATCCCCACTTAAAATATGGCACATGTTTGTGGGAAACTGTGCTCAGACAAAAATCAGTAGATTATGACATTAGAATCTTGTGCAATTTAAAGGCCAGAGACTAATTTTAGACATTCTCCCACCTTTCCTTCATTTTACATTTATGATTCCATTTTATTTTGCCTTAATAAGTGCAGTTTAGTACAAGGCAGTGATATTCATAGTCATGATACTCGCTCTTAACTAATTATAGAATCGATTATCACAGACTAGAATAATTCAAAACATTATTTTCAAGCTGAATTGCACTGTTTCAAAAACTTCCCAAGAAAATGCAAAGTCTTTAAAATTCTAAATTGTTTAAGAAAGAATTAAGAAATTATCTTGTCACCAACAAATTTTATAGTTTGCAGGAATTTATAGACCACTGACTTACCACTCAGACGTCTCTGTTTGTTCTAAAGGTCTAATACATTCCAATTATAAATATACTGTAGTGGATTGTAATTTTCTATGTTAAATGGTTATTGTTTTTTATACACTAACACAATGTTAATTGGTATACTGGTAATTAAAATGTTTTATTTATTTATCAGTAGTTTTTTTTATGACGACTCGACCTAAACGAGGTCTATCTCAAAGTGAATTTTGTAATAAGAAATTCAATCTTATTACACACAATGATTGACTGGGACTCGTGGCGTGGTCCTGTAATCCAGCTTCATGGAGGTCAGGTTTTGAGGATGATATAGGTCTAAAGCGGCTCAGATAGTCTCAGTGATCATCTGATGATACCCGCATCAACTCCCACCATCGTTTAGACATATCAGACCATCACCTGCGTGGTTCGAAGTCAAGCCGTATTGTCCTTGATTATTACTCCATTGGGCTATTAATTATTCAAATCCGTAAGGAAGAGGTAGTTTGTAACAAGATTACACCTCATAACTCATTACTACTACTCATCACACTATCTTCTTCACCACATATTTGCCTTAAAATACCCTCATGAGAGTGGTCGGCATCTCAAATAGTGATTTAGTGATTTAAATCCAGTGAATTACTATCTCAAAACAATCAGCAACGCTTCAGTTAGTTTTGGATCTGTAAAGTTTTGTAGAAGTAAAGACTTGTGTTTGATTGCAATGTCAAGACTGTTGCAAGATTGCACTTTGGTGTCGACATTGACAAGCCAATGAAAGGAAACGGCAAACACTCTTTATCATTGACACACTTTACTCCAATCACAGCTTGCGTTACCAATCCTTATTTCTTTTTGTTTAGTTTTTATTTTCAAATTATACATAAATAAATATTAATTTTACTACATAAACATAGCATACTTAATTATTGCAATTGTCATCAGCTACCGAACTGAAATTTTTCATTCATTTTGACATCGCAGTAGTTTTCTAACATACGAGTACAATACCGGGTGATTACAAATAAAACAGACAGTTTGGATAGTTTGTAAAAGTTTATTTTTTAAAGTTCAGATCATTACTTACATGATTATATAGAAGAGTTCTTTAAGTTTTTATTGAATATATTTATTCCAGTTACTGATGGTCCTTGGAAGAAGAACTGCCTGTAAACCTTTTCACAAGTTAAAGCACAAAACATCGTTCACTTTAAGAGAACTCGCAATATATGCTGTACAGTCTCTGTCGGGTTTCTATTCCCAATAATCGTACATTATGTCTATTAACTTTTCCACTAATGTGAAAAGTAAAATAATCACTGAAAATTGTAAGGATTTAACAATGTGTCGACATTTTCAAGACAATGTTGCACTTCCTGACAAAAGGTTGTACGTATAAATTTATCATTGTCATTTAAACTTGTACTAACTGTAATTTTATTTATAAGATGTTATTTTCAAACATTTCCACAGAATTTTCCACCATAATTTGTACCAACATAAACTTTAAGAAATTCCCCACAAACCTTTTATCACTTACTATGTTGAAGTGCACAAGTTTAATTTTGTGGAAGCTTATTAAAGTTGTCCATTTCATTTGTAATCACACGGTATTGTATTTCCATTCAACCTCACATTTATTCGAATAATTCCTTTGTAACTTGATGGTCAGTCTGTAAGTTCTCTGTATTGTCTGGTTAGTACACTCTCTCCCAGTCATGTATAAACTCGTCTGTACTGAAGCAAAGCTAGTGGGATCAAAACATTTTTGAGACGGGGTTTAAATGCTTCGGCATGGGGACACTGTTTATCGAATGGGGTTCGGAAGTCACGTTAAGCCGTTGGTCCCTTCCATTTGGTCGTTAGGCTATTAATTAATGACCCAATTTTGAGACAGTCAGCTCAGTTTAACAATATTACACCTCATCATTAATAAAACACACACTCACCCTTCGTCCCATAATCACCTTGAAATACCCTTAAGAGCGGTCGGTTTATCATTGTCCACTTTTGACGTATTTTTCGATTGCAAACAAAAAGCAGTTTGAATTTTGAGTTTAAATTTTAAAGCTGTAAAATCTAAAAAAAACTGGATGTAAGGATCTTTCAAGACTTTATAATTTTGAAACTGTCCTGCATTGCCGCTTTGCAAGAGAACTCTATAGACGAGTAGGAGTAAAGGACACGAATCAGAAACAATCTACGCGAATGTTCAACATCTAGAACAAAATTGGTTAGTAAACAACCTTCTCAAATTGGTGCAAAACATTTTAATTTATCAAGTAAAGCTATGGATTCCTAGAAAGCGGTGACCGCCACATTACGGCCGTAATATGACGGTGAGTTTTGTTTTCAATACAATCAGATGAGAGTGGTTTCCTAGAAAACGGTGGACGTAAGTAGCGGTGAAAACTAGTTAAGGTTTTTCTCACCAGGTGACACATTTTGTTTTGTAAACAAAAGTCTAGCTTGTCCATTACTACATACGTAAATAAACTTTGACAACTAAAAAAAACAACATGTCAAAAGTTGTTTTTGTCTACATCTGTTTAAATATTGTGTTACGTCCACCGTCACACCGCTACAATAACGGCCGTAATTTAGCGGTGAAATTCTTTTTCTAGGAAACCATAGCTTAAAAAACCAAAGTTTGTTCAGAGCTCGATTAAAGAAATAAATAACCCACTTTTCCACGGAGTGAGTGATTATTTATGAACTTCCAGTAAAGTAAGATTTTATAAAACGAATGCCTGCGTGCATGTGTGTGAAAGACACTACAATTACTTTTTACTTTATATATTTTTTATACAAATTTTCAATGTAAAATGCAAAAATGAGCTAGAGGTGAATCTAAAGCTTGAATATTGCACGACCGCTTCAAACATTGTGTTCTACACAAAACCTCCTCACATTGTTGTTGGATTGCTAAATGGAACACAACACAGGACTTTGCTAAATGCTTCTCTTGTACGCATCCCTTGAAATTAACCTTTTGTTCATCCGCCGTCCTTCATTGTTTAATCTGTGCTGGTTTAATCAGTGCACACTTAGATAACAGATGACTAGTAAAGTGAACACATTGTTTGAACGGCAGAAGTTTCGTTGTTTCATAGATAGTGACTTTGAGACAAATGGTTGAAGTTAATAAATTGTAGAAGCCAGTAAAGTCAACTAAATTTTATTAGTGATACCTGACGGGGTTTTTAGATTTTTAACCACCTAAGAAAAATTGACAAAATGATGACTTTGACTGGGACTCGTGGCGTGGTCTTGTAATAGCTTCATGGAAGTCAGGTTTTGAAGATGGTATAGGTCTAAAGCGGCTCAGATAGTCTCAGTGATCATCTGATGATACCCGCATCAACTCCACCATCGTTTAGACATATCGAATCATCACCTTCATTGGTTCGGAAGTCACGTTAAGCCGTTGGTCCTTGCACTTCCATTGGTCATTGGGCTATTAATTAATGACTCATTCTAGGAAGAGTCGGCCTTAGTTTGTAACAAGACACAACTCATTACTACCACTCATCACACTCATCCTTCACCACATATTTGCCTTAAAATACTCTCATGAGTGGTCGGCATCTCAAATAAGTGATTTAGTGATATCGAACGTCAACGCGCAGCTCAATTGCGTTACCGTGAATCCTGCTGTAACGTAATGAATTTCCTGTAACGTAGTGAATTTCCAGTAACGTAGTGAATTTACTATAACGTAGTGAATTTCCTTTAACGTAGTGAATTTCCTGTAACGTAGTGAATTTCCTGTAACGTAGTGAATTTCCTGTAACGTAGTGAATTTCATGTAACGTAGTGAATTTCCTGTAACGTAGTGAATTTCCTGTAATATACTGAATTTCCTGCAACGTATTGGTTTCCTGTAACGTAGTGAATTTCATGTAACGTAGTGAATTTCCTGTAACGTAGTGAATTTCCTGTAACGTAGTGAATTTCCTGTAACGGGGGCTATTTACTCAGGAAATTCCTTTCAGATCTACTTAACAAAATGGAATTAAGTACCGAACGAAACAGACTACATGCAGATGTTTTCATAATATTTACATAATGTATTGTTTAACATATTTGAACGTTTTTCCATCATAAATATACCAAAAGTTATAAAAACCCATTACGACGTATGAAACTACGGCTAAAAGAGCGGGTGTTCGCTATACACCGGAATGTTAGGCCGATTTCATGAAATGTGAAATGCGTTTTCCTCTTATGGTATAATAATATATTCTAAAGCTTGCTGTAAATGGCCACTCAAATATGAGGAAAATGATCTGGTTTTGAGAAATCGTGTACACTAAATCACTATTTGAGATGACGACCACTCTCTTAAGGGTGTTTTAAGGCAAATATGTGGTGAAGGATGAGTGTGATGAGTGGTTGTAATGAGTTATGAGGTGTAGTCTTGTTACAAACTAAGGCCGACTCTTCCTTAGAATGGGTCATTAATTAATAGCCCAATGACCAATGGAAATACAAGGACCAACGGCTTAACGTGACTTCCGAACCACGGAGGTGATGGTCTGATATGTCTAAACGATGGTGGGAGTTGATGCGGGTATCATCAGATGATCACTGAGACTATCTGAGCCGCTTTAGACCTATATCATCCTCAAAACCTGACCTCCATGAAGCTGGATTACAGGACCACGCCACGAGTCCAAGTCAGATCCTCAAATAGACCTGTTAGAATGCGAAATTTCATAAGGGTGTGTTTAATATGACGGACAGAGAAGAAAAGGCACGCTTTCGTCGTTTCTCAGTTCCTCACGTCCTTGACTGATGGTCGTACGTGTCTGCCATGCTTTGCCCAGTTGATGGACTACCAATACAGCTGTCATTTGTCCACGATCCATAATCCATTGCTACAACTTTGCACTACAGTATCAATAATGTTGCCCCTGGCAGCCCAAAGTTTCCTTTTAAAAATAAAAACATGTTTGAAAGTGTCGTTTCCAGAACAGGAAACTTAACAACTAGGACCGTCTATATAAAGCTAAGGTTTGAAATTGGCTCTGCCTTATGGCTAAACTAGGTGAATTTTACAAGGAGAGAGAGGATAGTAGAGCTAGCTTACCTAAGAAAAACAAGTTTAGGGGCCAACAACTAAACTGTTTGGCCCCTAAACTTGTTTTTCTTAGGTAAGCTAGCTACTACCCTCTCTCCTTGTGAAATTCACCTATATAAAGCTAAAGTATTTGAAGAACACTTCCTTATTTTACACAAATAAGTTGCATACAAACGTTACGGAATCAGGTTTGAAAATAATAACCTTTTCAGTTCTGAGTTGTTTTTTGGATTATTCTTGTACAATTTGCGTTTAAAAATGTATACGCTTGATCCTATTGCTCATTTATAAATTTCTAGAAACATTTTTTTCTAATTCTTGAGTTTTGTAAATGTCAGTTTACAATTCAGGTATTACTCCTCCAGATCCAACTAGTAATTATTCTTTATATATACGTCTTGAGGTTAGGGTTTGTTTCAAAACGAGTTGTCGGGGGAAATAATAGCCTAATTTTGATTTGTCTGTCTATTGCTAAAATGTCTACTCGACGTATTGCTTATTGACCCATGATCAGTCAATCTCACAATTTCCTTATGTAACTCATAGTTTTTTCTTAAGGCATCTGCCACTAGTTGTCTGACTTTGTGGTGTCTTTGGTTTAGCACCACCGTAAAACAGACTGTGATGTCTTTAACACAATATCAGACAATTCTAGTCTAAGCTCTTCAGACGGGAGAAGGCTTCAAAAATTAAATTTACAGATTGAGCAAAAATAGCCCAACTAAATGGCAAAATACCGTTAGATATACGTAATGTTTCTGCAATATCTAGCCAAGAAAACACACCATTGAGCTCAGCACAGTCAAAGAAATGTAATTTATTATCGAATTTCCTTTGGGAAATGAGATATTTCGGACGAAAAGTGGTTTTAATGATCTAATAACAGTAAATTTCATTGATGCAATTTGAAATAAGTATGTATTTTGGTGTTATACATCGATAGGCTATACCAAAAAGTATGAAATACACCTAGTCGTTTCAAAATGGCAGCCAAAAAGTGGTTATTTTATTGACATTTTAAATACGATTTTACGACATTTTAAACGATTTTATTGACATTTAAATTTTTCCTAGTTTTCCTTTCATGATATATAGTATAACCTCCGGCAAAAGAACCCCGTAAGTCTGAGACAGAGGCCGGAGGAAGGCTGTGATCGTAGCGAATTAGAGGAACTAATTGCAAAGGAAATTCGATACTTTCATGTCAGCACGCTTAGCTGCGTGTCGGCCTAGTTTAAAAAGTAATTGAACCATCTAACAGCAATACATATAGAATATTGTAAATAACACAAAATCAGCTTTCACGTAATAACCATATAATCTAAAGTAAATGTAAAACTTTGTTTGAATTAAATTGAACTTATTAAAGGTAGCATTGAGCTATAAATATTCAGCTTTGAAACGTAGCGAGAGATTCGCGAATGGTGACTTTTGCACAACCAAAATCAATACAAATGTAAAAACACTTAATTACTAAATATATCACATCAATAGTAATGTTTAAACACTTATTTCTAATTTATTTACATTAGTATGTACATCTTTCCATTGGTTCAATGATTGCACTTGTCCTAAAACTCAAATGAACTTAAATAATAATAATTGCACTTAATATTTGTATGAAAACCATTGGAAACAAGTTCGATTTTTCTAATATTGTGTATTTTGTTTGTTTAGTAGAAGTTATAATTATGATCATCCTGTATTTGTAATCGTATGTAATTACACAAATGTAACGGAGCTATTTGAAAACAAAAACACGAAATTAACGCTTTAAACACAAGTTTCGTATAGTTAAAACGTTATTTTTTCAAAGATGTTCTAGTATTTTGTTCTGAACATTATTTTTTTGCTATTTAACAAGCTGTATTGTTTAATACCCAGACACTTTAACACGTATATAATTTATAAGCTGTTTACATGCACAGAATCTGCTTAAACTATTAAATCTATGGTTCTTATATTTAAACTTACACTACTTACCCCATAGTAGTCACATTTCAGTGGCAATTCTAATGTGGGAAAGGTACCGTACACTTCCAATCATTAAACTCGATTGGTGTCGATGTATCGATAAATAAGTTATCCGACTTGTTTTGGTTCGACTTTTATTCTAATTACTGATCAAATGAAATTTGCACAAAACCGGGCAGCCTAACAGGGCAAAGTCATACCTCGTGTTTATTTGAATTTCAAAATGTTAAATAACACTTACAACTAAAAATCAATTAATAAAAAAAATATAAAATTAGTTTTCACATATCCGGAGTTCATACATTTCACTCTTCACTCTTCGTGGAAGTTGAAACCGTCTACTCAAAATAGAGTCAGGAGTAGTTTACGAATACGGAATCGTCCATGGACAACCATCTTTTTAGCTTTCGATAGTACAAAACTACCGATAAGACCGATTGGTAGTGTATATTACCTTTCCCTACTAATGTAGCTTACTTAGGTAATTCTTAAATCACACCCTGTTTGGTTACTATCACAAGAAACTTTGGAAACCTCGACGACACTTGAAGACGAAGGGTTTAAAATTTGAGATCTGAATCATCTTTCACGTACACACAACCTGAAACCAGTGATTCATTGATTAAAGCACTTTACTATAGTAAATAACAAATAAAAAGATGCCGAAGACACTCGATAGTTTGACTGTTCGTGCACAGAGAGGTGATGAAATACCATAAAATACTATTAATTAATATTTATAACACAACATACTGTAAGACATTAATTTATAATTATTTTGCAGTATAATTTAAAGAAGGTAAATTTTACCGAGTTAACGATTCAACAGAAAAGGTTTGGATGAGGAAGGTTTTATATAACTTGAATAAAAGAAGAATGAAATTGAATGCATTAAATTGTCATTATTCAACTTCATCAAACAAAGGATGTCTGGTAACGTCTTTTCCAAATGGTAGTTTATCTTTAAAAGCATCACTCAACGTCTAAAAGCTGAATTTATACTCTCTGGAACTTCCAGTATTATGTATAAATGGTTGTTTATCTTAAATTAAAAACGCAACTAGGTTTAAATGTAAACGAGTTACAGGAGGGAATAAAAAAAGGTAAAGGTTTGTCTTGTTTAACGAGGCGACGTTAGGACTACAAAGTCCTCTCTACCACTCAACCTCGACCTTTACCTAGCGTCACCGTATTAATCACGTTACAAATTGTAAGTGGTGACTGCTGGGATCGAACCCGCGCCACCGGAGTGATCAGCTCCGGAGTCGCGTGCGATACCAATCCGCCACGGATCCGCTCAAAATTAAACGTGTTACAGCGGATGTTTATGTTTTCTTTCTTAAACCGGTGCTTTCGTCAATCAGAGCACATAACTTTATATATGTTATTGTATGTTTCTCAAAACTTCAATCGGTTGAGTCAACTAATTGTCACAATAGCAGTCTTTGTCATGCTGAAATCTCTCGAACTTGGGGCATTTATCAATCAACGATGTTAAATAACGGAGAATAGAGAGCATTTTTAGCAACAAATACTTTTCAGTATCGGGCAGATCCAATATTTTAAAATTTTAAATGTGAGCTGAAAACTATTTAATATGAAACTAATTTTATGCAAAATCATAACAACTTATGCTTACGTTGTTGTAGGTTTCTCATTTGTCAGGCATTCAGGTATTTTTCTTGACTTTGGTAATGTCACAGATTGTAAAGTTGGTGTACTCGTACCTGTCTTCTCTCAAGGCTGGCTGACCAAGATGGTGGAGCAGCGGTCACCGTACCTCAAGGAAGTGGTGCGTGTGTGAGACACTCAGTTGTCTCACAGGTGGCTTGCCTCCACAACACCGGCACAAGGCTTTCTGGAAACTCTCCCTGAAGTTCTTCGACATGAACCCGTACACTATAGGGTTCAGACAACTGAACACAACACAAAAATGAATATCAAACTTTGTGAAACGGGACATTATTTATGAGCTATTATATTTTAAATCTTAAATAGCTCAGAGCTATATAATAGTTTGTTTGAGAAAATATTAGTACCTAGCAGGTAGATTAAATTAGATTAGATTAAGTAGGGCTGGTTGTGAACCACTGTACGTCAACCAAAGGTTTATTGTACTGCCCCGGTTATCTTAGCCTAGAGACCCATCCCCGTGGGACCACACAAAGCCTCAAGATGACTCCCCAAGCTCAGCCAAGTGAACATGTTTCACCTCACGTCCCTCTAGAATACATCATCTCCTAGTCTCCAGAGAGGGACATTCTAGCAGGACCAAAGTGTATGAAGAGTGTATGGAAAAGAGTTTTTCCAGATCTCCCCTTTAGGTGGGACACCATGTGTTTCGGGTTACAGAAATTACAATTTTTTCACCTGTTAAAATATGCCATGAGGGTGAAGACTGTGTACATATGCTTGAGTATGCTCCCAGGACGCTCACTGGCTAGCACCTGCCATGCCGTGAGACAGTTGTCTATCAACATGGGCGCCCAACACACCACAAACACCACCACTATCATCACCAGCATCTTCACCACCTGTAACATCGCCATCACCACATGAGACAGTTGTCTATCAACATGGGCGCCCAACACACCACAAACACCACCACTATCATCACCAGCATCTTCACCACCTGTAACATCGCCATCACCACATGAGACAGTTGTCTATCAACATGGGCGCCCAACACACCACAAACACCACCACTATCATCACCAGCATCTTCACCACCTGTAACATCGCCATCACCACATGAGACAGTTGTCTATCAACATGGGCGCCCAACACACCACAAACACCACCACTATCATCACCAGCATCTTCACCACCTGTAACATCGCCATCACCACATGAGAGACAGTTGTCTATCAACATGGGCGCCCAACACACCACAAACACCACCACTATCATCACCAGCATCTTCACCACCTGTAACATCGCCATCACCACATGAGACAGTTGTCTATCAACATGGGCGCCCAACACACCACAAACACCACCACTATCATCACCAGCATCTTCACCACCTGTAACATCGCCATCACCACATGAGACAGTTGTCTATCAACATGGGCGCCCAACACACCACAAACACCACCACTATCATCACCAGCATCTTCACCACCTGTAACATCGCCATCACCACATGAGACAGTTGTTCATCAACATGGGCGTCCAACACACCACAAACACCACCACCACTATCATCACCAGCATCTTCACCACCTGTAATATCGCCATCACCACATGAGACAGTTGTCTATCACATGGGCGCCCAACACACCACAAACACCACCACTATCATCACCAGCATCTTCACCACCTGTAACATCGCCATCACCACATGAGACAGTTGCTCATCAACATGCGCCCAACACACCACAAACACCACCACTATCATCACCAGCATCTTCACCACCTGTAACATCGCTATCATCACCACATGAGACAGTTGTCTATCAACATGGGCGCCCAACACACCACAAACACCACCACTATCATCACCAGCATCTTCACCACCTGTAACATCGCCATCACCACATGAGACAGTTGTCTATCAACATGGGCGCCCAACACACCACAAACACCACCACTATCATCACCAGCATCTTCACCACCTGTAACATCGCCATCACCACATGAGACAGTTGTCTATCAACATGGGCGTCCAACACACCACACACACCACCACTATCATCAGGAGGATCATAAGGAAGAGCAGGCCTTAGTTTGTTACAAGACTACACTTCATAACTCATTACTACCACTCATCACACTCATCCTTCACCACATATCATAATAGTATAGAAATTATACTCGATCTGTAACTACAGAATAAAGATAATTTATTTAGAGTGAGGCATAATAGAATCAGAAATTAAATTAAACTAAGTCGGAAATAAAGTGTGAGTGAGGGAAAATGGAAAACATGTTTAATTAAGTGCAGAGTTTAACAATGCATAAACCAATGAAACAGTAAAAATAGATGTTTTGAACTAATGGAAAGAAATACATGTTCTAGTCATTGCAACCCCAATTTCCAGCAATAAAATACCCCGAAAAGGGAAAATTACCTCACGGGATTCCCTAATGCTGGACGCAACTGCAGGGTTAGGTGGGGAAACAGAGTTACCTCTTCAGCATAGTTCTTGAGTATGCTTCTTCCTTGCCCTCGACTCCCGCTCCCCCTTCCATTGATAGGCCTTATCTTGTTCCACTGCAAGAGAAACATAGTTATGTTTACATTCATATCATCACCTTTCCCTTTCAACACGCAATCACAAGAATACAGAAACAGAGTAAATGCTAATACACCTAGAAGTACATGCAAGACAGACGTGAAACGTGCTGAAAGAATTGTACCAGAAAGAAAGTTGATAACGGTGACAAAGCAGTCGTAACTAAGTAATTGTGTGCTTTTGCGTGTTCAAAAGAAAGGGAAGATGTGAAATTGTAAACATAACTGATGATTTCTATGGCATTGAATATAAAACGTATGAAATAACCCAATTTCTTGGGAGAAAACCTGTTCTTGGGAGAAAATGTGGCTAGCAGATCTGGCCAATGTACGTTGGAGGAATTCAGATAATAACCCAATAGTGTTGTTAGACGGCACTAAGATTTAAGAAGTCTACTTTGGAATACACTTTGATCGAGGTTAATTGCGATTGAAGTTGACCCCAGACATTTACTGCCGAAGTTATTGATGACTATCGGCATATTTTGAACTAACTTTACCATTTCTTTCTAATTGGCTTAGTGGGATGGTTGCTCAACTTAAACTGTTCTAGAGCTTTTATTCTACATAAATTTACTCGGATAATATCGAAACTTTTAAGAAGAGAGTCGTGCAAGCCATTGGCAAGTTCAAAAATTTGGAACCGTCGAAACTACCTTGTTTAAATATTCTCAAACCTAGTTTTCTTTATAACTGAAATGCGTTCCAATAGGAGGAAGTGACATTCATTTATATTTAACAAGAGACAGGGAGAAATAAAACACTGGGAGACACAGAACGTTTGTTTTCTCCGGCAGGTTTTTCTCCTGGTTTTTTCTTGGACTTTGAAAAGCTTTTGTACTTCATTATATGTGAATATACCAAGCTACAAGGCACAATACAGTGTTCACGTACAGTACGAGTAAATTTGTTTAGTTAACCGGGAAAATCCATATTAAACCACTGAACAACTGAGCTCGGTTTGTATTTTAGAGGGTGGTTTATTTAGATTTATCACAGAAAGAATGGACTAAGAAGTATTAAAGTTTCGCATCTCATTTCCTCTGTACACACCATGAACCTTCAAACTTACAACGCAAACTGAGATTCTCGACTCTTCTTCTCTCTTATTTTGGTCGCACACTTTCTTCAACACGTAGGTCTTATTACGTCTTTATTCACGGGTTTGCTATTAACAATATTAAAGTTTATGTTATTTCTACTTTTATTAGTAAATAACTTTTTTACTAAGATTTATCGTAACTACAGAATGGTTTATATGAATGTAGGTGTATTAGAATAATAATTGTAACACAGTACCCTGTAAGTATTTTATTTGCACGACTAGTTTCGGCGGTCAAGCCATTTTCTTAGTGCGATCGATACAAATGCAAATTAAAAAGTATTAGTATAAATATTTACAACACCTCTCGTCTCGGTTTAAAACAGTATACAAATTAAATCTAATTCTTTAACAAAATCTTATTGTGTACTATAACTTTCCCTAATTTTTGAAATTTCGTAAAAATAGGGTTGTACAGTATAGATTTATGTGGGTTGAATTTAACACGTTTTGAGGACTTTCTTTGAAATGTTATTTTTGTCTTTGTAGGCCTACTTGTGAAAAAATATGTTAAACTATTTGTTTCGGTGTTTTTTGTTATACGAACTGTAAAATATGTTAATTTACTTCGGTGTTTTGGCGTAACGTGTAATTCATGTGTCTTCATTTTCAACTTTAACAACGAAGCCATCAGGCGGATTCTTAACGAGACTGCACGTCTGACGATGATGTTTTTACACCGAAACGTCCCGGGGATGTAACAACCCTCAACACACTTTGTTGGATATTAACGGAGGTAGCTGTAAACCTTCGTTATTGTTTAAGTTGCAGCTATTTTAAAGTTTTCACTTTAAACCCAACCGAACAAGCAAACTCACCAAAAATCATCATTGATAAAGTGTGATTTCAACATTGGTGTGTGAAAACTAACTTTCAAAAGCACTGAAAAAGCAATTGTTTCTCTATCTTAACTTGCTTTTCATTTCAGTTTAAAACTGATACAAGTTCAAATGTATTTGAAAACTACATTTTTATTTACATAAAACTTATGCATATAGTGGACCCATGGTGGGTTGGAATCGTGCGTGACTCCGTGGCTCGTCGCTTTGCTGGCGCGGGTTCGATCCCCGTGGTCACAAATTTGTAATGGTACTTTGCGTTAAAGCTAGGTAAAGGTCGAGATTCATAGAGAGGAAGTCGTTGTCATATATTTGCCTCGTAAAACAAGACACTCTTTCCTTTTGTTTTACATGGTTTCAAAATTATTATTATCATGAAATAATTTTCTCGTTTCCTAAGATTTTGTGTAATTATTGGGTTACTTTTCACCTAAAGATGGGATCAGGTTCCAATTCCCGAAACTGTTCTTCTTGGTTACTAAAGAACTATAGAAACGTCCGTTATAATAGTTCAACCTCGGATTTACATTTCATTATTCAATCATTCATTTTCAAGGGATTTTTGTTTACACAAAATGAATTTTCCGGTTCGGCTCTGCACTTAAATAAATATTTTTTGAATAAAATGTCAGTACTTAAAACTTTAATAAAAAAATAATCTAGTTAAATCCTTGATAATAATTAAAATTTAATATACACTGTTCTAAGAATTAATAAAGACTTCAGTTCATGTTTCATGACTGGGACTCGTGGCGTGGTCCTGTAATCCAGCTTCATGGAGGTCAGGTTTTGAGGATGATATAGGTCTAAAATGGCTCAGATAGTCTCAGTGATCATCTGTTGATACCCGCATCAACTCCCACCACCGTTTAGACATAGTCCATCACCTGCGTGGTTCGGAAGTCACGTTAAGCCGTTGGTCCTTGTATTTCCATTGCGCTATTAATTAATGACCCATTCTAAGGAAGAGTCGGCCTTAGTTTGTAACAAGACTACACCTCATAACTCATTACTACCACTCATCACACTCATCCCTCACCACATATTTGTTAAAATTTCCTCATGAGAGTGGTCGGCATCTCAAATAGTAATTTAGCGGTAAAAGAATATGACAGCTAATGTGTTTAGAGAAAGAAAGCAGACGCGCAAACACAAGCCTTGTTTTGTCTCCAACTAATCCTTAGTTACCTCCATTTAGAACCAAACTAAACAGATTTAGCTTTCCAGTTTGTTTCATCCTACTCAAACTTTTAGACTACTGAGTTTTTATCCTAGCTGAGCTTGGCAACAGACCTTTCAACATGTTTCTTATCTTTAACGGAACCCTAGTGAAAGGTAAAAAGGTAAAGTTTGTCTTGTTTAACGAGGCGAAGTTAGTACTACAAAGTCCTATCTACCACTCAACATCGACCTTTACCTAGCGTCACCGTATAGTCACATTACAAATTGTAAGTGGTGATTGCGGGGATCGAACCCGCGCCACCAGAGTGATGAGCTTCGGAGTCGCGCGCGATACCAATCCGCCACGGATCCGCTTAGTGGACGGGTAGAATCAACTCCAACAACTATTTGTTAGATGAACTAAAAGGTTATGTATAGGGCCTAGATTCTAGAAATATATAATATTTATGATATTATTGAATATAACGTCTTAAGTTCTGATGTCGAATTATGTGCTATTTACTTTTCGAATTTATGTCGTACATTCATTGCCGTTATTCTCCATAAATCATTATTAATGTAATTCATCCATTATCCATATGCTGCTTTCAACCCATTATCATATCATTTCATATTCATACCATTTTAAGTTGATTTAAAAACTAGGCTCTTATTTGTTTCAAAACCTTTAGTCTGTGTATACCCATGCAATGACAATAAAGAATTTGTTTATTTAAAAGCTTGTAATAAAATAAATAAATAATACAGGGTGGTGTAAAAGAAAATTTCGTTTAAAAAATAATGAGCCCTTGAACACGCAATGAAACATTTTACCTCTTCTAAAAAACTGTCAACGTTTCAACTTTTAATGCCAACCCCCAAACAAATTTTTTTTCTTGATAAAAGAGTTCGAATTGCATGATGCTGCCAAATTCTTCAGGGTCGGCGTAGATAGTTGTAAGTTGGAGTATCATATTCTACAGCCTTTAAGTGATATACATTTATAATTTTAGAGGGAAATCTTTCGCCTGTATTTAAGAACGTTCATTTTCAACACATCTGGGATCAACTAATTTTTGTAATTAAAAAGCATAGAAAACTTTCGGAGGAATGCGAGTATTAATACACTTAATTTTAAGAAATTAAAATATAAAAATAAAATAATGACATTTTTAGTTCGCACCATTTTCAAAGGCTTTTAAAGTTGAGACACAGGGGCTGCACTCCCGAATTTGACAGGCCACCATTTTGTGTTCTGGGTTGTCTTAGATACCTCAAACACCTCAAATAAGCATCAATATTCTTTTTTGCCAGATAGTAAGAAATAATGTGCCAATCATTGGGGATTTACATTTAAAAAAGTTTGACTTGACTTTGAATCACCTTATTCAGAAAGATGTATGCTATTCCTTTCCGTGCTAAAGAGTCATATTATGAAAAGGATCACTATCGGAGTCTGTAACACATTTGCATTTATAAAAAGTGATGTTCAAAGTTACTTTTTTGATAATTATCTATTTTCCTAGTTGCAGGACCTTGTTTTATTACAGTTACCTTGGTTGAGGGCCTGTAGACTACAACCTGCACCGTAGGATCTACAGGCCCTCAACCAAGGTAACTGTACTTTTTTGAGTCACCCTGTATTGCAGTACGAGTATAAAATAAAAGTATTACTTATATTTCATTCAGTATTTTTGAGTTTGTAGTGAAGAATAGGTTTGATGGAAAATGATCAGGCGATGTTGTACCCTTGACGGTTCAAAGTGAGAACCAACTATATTTTGAAGAAGAAATAGTGACATGTGGCATTCGTTAGAAATATTCAAACTGTTGAGAACTAAGTGATATAATAATACGAACTTCTAGTTCCAGACTACAAGCGCATTAAAGGGATGGGAGTTAAACGGATGTAACAGGATTTGAAGAAGCCCCCAAAGAAACTAAGAAAATTCAAAACGTTACAGAACTTGTGTTTTAGTTCTGAGAGCGGTGATAAATACAGGCTTATCCCCGTATTATCGTCTGAGAACTATGAAGGTTTAGATTTAATCCACACTGTTTAGTCGTTTTCAACATTATTTTCTTGTTGGTTCTAGTAAACCTTAATATCTTACGAAGTGAAAACAAATCCACTTTAAATCTACATTGTTTATAAATATACTGATAGTTTACCATTTAGAGCTTCGAGGATAAGTTATTAGTGGTAAGGAACACAAATTAACGTATAACCTGAAATCTTTTGAGTACCCTTTTAGCAATTTAAATTAAAGCATTTTAAACATTTTGTTTTTATACGTTATCTAAACTGAGCTAACCTTAAGAACATGCCCATAATCCAATATGATTGAACCATCATTTGACTCCATTGTTATTTGCCAGTAACTATTGAAGTTTACCAGTTGACTTGGAGAGAAAACTCTAGTTTCCTCGATAACAAGATTTGCACAGAGAATTGTACGACAAAGCAGCTTTCCCGCACAACAGCTGCTGTTTCTTTAGGAGGATTATCTAATCCAACCCTAACATTGTCCGTCACTTCTTCATTCAGTACAGTCCGCCTTCTGTTATGTTTTTCGTTCCCTACTGAACCTATTTTGTTAAATTGTTTTACAAATCTGTGAATTTTAGATTTGTTTAGAATATTGACACCTGTAAACTTGACCCCAAATTCCTCTTGACAAAAACAAATTATCTTCTTCTTGAGTGTTCTTTAACAATAACCACTCTTTGATCTTTGCTAAAAACCATGATTGCGTTTATTTTACAATAACATCAAATTAGCAAATCAAAACCACCATATTACTGCAACAATACATACCATCTGATAAATATTGAAGTGAACAAACTAATGGTACAATTTACGACCTTATAGTGCTCGTGAAGAATGACTTACTAAAGTTTGAAAGTTGGGTTACGTTTAAAAAAACACCCTGTACAAGGAGGCATATAGGAATACTTGTATATTGCGTTCGAAGCCAAGGATGGATATTAGGTAGAAAATGTAAAAGTACGGTTAGTGACCTTTTGAGCTTTTTTAAATATACTTTAAAATAAACATCGGCTTTGAAGTCCATTACTAGAGATTACTAGAGTAGATTAACCGTCTGAACCTCCGCTTTAAGCTCTTACGCTTTTCCAGTGGTCATGTCGTATCTAGCCTGCATGACAGACCAGACCTCCCAGCAGATGCAAGTGTAGGTGACTGCCATCACCCCAGTGGGCACCACGAGAATCAACATCAGCATGTAGAGCTCATGAAGTCTCCAGAGCAGCACATCTCCCTTGTCCCTGGTACACCAGTGGGCAGCATGCTTCTCTCCCACCACCTCCAGGATCTAGAGCATTGATAGCAGGATAGATAAAGAATCGAGTCAAGGCCAACTAGAATCTTAATTCTTAAGCTTTCGCGGCCGGTTTCATCATTAATATCTAAGGCTTCCGGTTTACACCGCGTCACAGTCTCAGCCAGTCAACCAGCTACTGAGGATGACTCTCCACAGCGAGGTCGAAACGTTTAGCAGTATTTGTATTTCAACTGTGACGCGGTGTAAACCGGAAGCCTTAGATATCAACTAGAATGCTTACATTAACCCTTAAACACATAGAAAACAGGTTATGGCAGTTTGCTACAAGAAAAGCTGCCATAGGATAGCATAGGCTCATGGCCATAGGATAGCAGACAGCAAGTAGCTCAGTTTCAGCCAATCAGTTACTGAATATGATATTCTACAGCGGGACCGAAATATTTCAAGCAAATTATGATGATGTTATGACGCGGTGAGAACACGAAGCACTAGATTATATTTGTGACACCGGCCGCGACCCTAAGTGTTTTTCAAATACTATTTGCACCAAAACAGAAAATATAATTCATCATTTGTCCCAAAAATGTTGTTTTATTCTTGGCCGTGCCTCGGATGTTAAACATGAGCTTGTACCAAAGTTCATATAAATGTATCTTGTTACCTGGCGATTTATGGTTTGCTTAATTACTTTTTAAAGCTATCAAAAGTTCTTGTGTTCTTTTACACAGTAAAACACTACAACAATATTAATAAGCATATACTCGTAACACCTATTATCAATCAAATCGTTTGAGTCACTATCAAATAAAATAAACACGAAATTCTTATGACTAATAATAAAATAAGGATGCAGTGATTAACTTGTAAAGTAGTTTTTTATCACTCTGAATATTATTTTCCAAGTTAACCCTCATTTGACTACAAATCCTTAAAAATTCAGCATAAACAACCTATAAAAATCAACATTATTGTGTTGAGGACCCGATGATAATATATTGGATATTAAAAGGCCTCGTTCATCTAAAACTTATTAAACATTGGTTTTGAATTTCAAAATTGGTTAATTTTTATGTAAATCCAATATTGAGGCACTATTCTACAACTTGAAGAAACAATCTACAGTATGATTGTATGCTGGTAGAAACTCAGAGGAATGTAGAGATGAAAACAACCGATCCACAACAACACAACAACACACAAAGCTTAACGTCCGAGAAGAATTGTCTCAATCAAAGAAACCATCGTCCCTTTTGTAGGTCTACAAACCTCTCATAGAGCGGTTTGTTTATTTCATTTTCAGTTTGAGAGAAAGAAAATACCACAATAAGATCTCAGGGATGATACAGATCAACACCAGGGATGAAGTGCATTGTTGCGTACAGAAGGTGTCTTCAATCTTTTGGATGATAACCAAAACTGTTTGTACCAGATGATGGAACGATTATACCTCAAATAGTAAATCAAACCCTATTCGAAGAGAACGGTCAGGGTCGAGGATCATTTTACTGTTGTACTCGTATTCTCAAAAGTTGAACCTAAATGAGATATATTAAAGATGTCAAAACAACATTCACTCAAAAATTATTTATGTGCCAGAAAGAGTAGAATTTCGCTCATTTGGGTGTTGAAACCCAATGGGTGTGAAAGAACCACTCTTATTAAAGAATACTCGATTTTCATTTTTCTAGATTGGTTGTTCACATTTAGAGTGTTTGCTTGAAAAATATCGTCAACAATATCGTCGTCGTTTTATTCCCTAGGGGAGAAAATGTCATAAAACAAAATTTGCATTTCCAGGAAAAGCCAATTTACTACTTCATTCATAGCTTAACTTGGCAAAACCTTAAACAAAACCAGTTAAAGTAATGAAAATATCAACACAATCAGCAATAATTGAACATAACACACTGATGTTGTGCTAAATACGTTAAACTATGGTATACAAGCTGATCATTACCATTGTAAAACCAGACAGTTTAGGTTTACTTCTCATCAGGCTTCAGGGCTTGCCACATACTGAATGGTTATTGTTTTATTATTTAGAAGAACAAACAGTTAATTTGTACAATAGCCGTATTGTTTTCGTATTTTCATTTTAGTTTCTCAATAAACCGACCATTCGAAGAAACACATTTTGTAATACAACAAAATCTAAGGTTTGCTAGACATTTTAAATAAAAGCTTGACCTCAGAAAATCTATAACACAAGGTGAGAACAAATTGATCGTTTTTTGGAAACAGTGCTTCGCACAAAATGCTAATTTTATCTTTGATGAGTCAAAGTCAAAGAGAACAAACGTTTCATTTGACTTTAGGTGTTATTTAAGTAAGGATAAAAGCAATCCTCTGTTCACCAAGCCAAAGCAATGTTATCAAAGTAGATTTAACCTTTGCCTCTTGATGGTTAAGATAAATACAGTTTTACAGCACTTTAAAGACGCCCTACTCAAAAATCCTCGGTTTCTCCTTGACCTTTGAACTTGAGCTTCAATCAAAGCGACTCCCTTAGGACCTTGCGGTGAAATATTGAACTATTAAAATCACTCATAAAATAAACATTGACTAAAAGGGAGTTTTCAGACTTAAAATGTATTTTTTGAAGGTCGATTAACCCTTATTGAAACTATTTACGTTGAATATTTGGTGTAAACCAACAAGACACTTTCGGTATTCAGTATATACCGGTTTTCAAAAACAAAACCTCCCCAGCAATAAAGTTCTATGTGATTCGTACACACCTGAACTGCTAGCATAGGGGTAGCCAGTAGAAACGATGCTATCCAGATGCCCAGGATAATCTTCTTGGCCTGACTGATGGTGCAGAGGTACTTAGCTTTCATGGGGTGCACTATGGCGTAGTACCTGTCACATCAAATTCAACATTTTACACCCAAAACCCTCAGTAAAATAATAATTTTATTGGTCAATATACAGTCGCATGTAGGGTTTCACAGAAGTGCGAGATGAGTTTATATTATTTAATCTTCGGACTTTCGGGGAGTTGGAGGGGGGATGGAAAACGCCCGTAAATTCAATGGAAATCAATGGGTCCTCCCTAAAAAATGCAAATTTAGGTCCATTTAAAATAGGGTTTTCTCCAACTGTGACCTTCGACATCTTTGATAGGTCACTTTGTATTTTATTTTGTATAACATGCACCATACAAAATGTCCTCATCTTGTATCTAAGAGGATCATAGATAGGCATTTTGTATAACTGCATGTAAAATAGCCTTCTACAAGAGTCTTCATGGTGTCTTTGAAAATTACATTTAATTTACTTGAAATGTTTTTGAAATTCCAGGCTCAATAACGTATCTCCTCCAAAAATCTAAATTTAATGTTGAACTAGTTTCACTAGGTATGTCAAACTTTATAATCTTCAGAAGTTGAACTATTATTGCGGACATTTTCCATCGTTAGTGAACAAAAGAACACGACGTTTCGAGATCTGCGATCTGATCCCGTCTTCAGGTGAAAGTAACCTACTAAAGTAAAAACTCATAGTATGGTATTAAGGACGCAAAACAGGCCACAGAGAACTTAACTCACGTAAGCCGTCCCTCTCCCATTGGCTGTGCATAAATAGGATTTTGTGTTTCTTTGTTACAGTTGGCTAGCCTGCTGCTAGTGTTGTGACTACTGTCACCGGCCAACCAGTCAGTCTAGGGTTAGCTCGTTCAGTTAGTGGACGTGTTTGTGTTTCGTTTTGAATTTACTCCGGTGACTTGTTTACTTCATAGTGTGGCTTGTGTTTGTAATATTGTAGTTTTGTTTTTCTAGGCTATCTAATTTCTAAGATTTAATTTTTGTTTGACTTTAACAACTACATGTTGTTTGGCTACGCTGACTACTTTAGGCTAGCTCATTTTCTAATGTTCTGTGTTATGTTTTAGGTTACTTTCACCTGAAGACGGGATCAGATCGCAGATCCCGAAACGTCGTGTTCTTTTTTGTTCACTAACGATGGAAAATGTCCGCAATAACAGTTCAACTTCTGAAATCCTCCCATCGTCAACAAAAACTTCAAACAAAGAATTTACAATCTTTCTATTTATTAGCCCAAAAATAAGTACTTTTAACTTACTATTTTTCCAAGACATTCCTTTGATTAACATACAAATATTTTGACACAAGTGCAGACTCTTTAGGTCACAGATTGGTGCACTGCTTGGTGAGGTGATAGCCATAATAGAAATGTTTACTAACATTATCCTTTTGCCTTGAACTTGTATTTAGTTTACAATACTGTTCTTCAATTTACTACCATCAAATCCCTAGACATAATTTGTGCTTAATATTATCAATTTTGTTCCATTCCCACAAAATGTCTGGGACCGGATCCATTGGACCACTCTATATTTTATTTAGAAGTTATGTTCGTCTTCTAGTTATTTACTTTTAAATAAAATGAAAGAGACTACCGTCAAAGTGGGTCTGAAACATAAAACTTGACGGTGTTGGTATTATGAGTAAGGGAAATGAAGCGTCTGATAGTAAACTTTGACACAGTAAAGTAAACTGTTTGAAGATAACAATGTTTATGTGGTTTCAGTTCAGCATGCTCATTCAATTTCATATTTAGGTCGGTGAGCAAAACTAAGTGAGGAAGGAAGTAAAGATATTGTTAGCTGAAACCTTTCTCGCTGTAAAGGATAAAATAAAACACATAAGGGGGTAAAACAGATACAAATTGTGCAGACACGATTTTGTTAAGTATTAAATTTTGTAGTAAATATTATGATGCCG
Organism: Matsumurasca onukii; assembly: GCA_018831715.1. Taxonomy (NCBI): domain Eukaryota; kingdom Metazoa; phylum Arthropoda; class Insecta; order Hemiptera; family Cicadellidae; genus Matsumurasca; species Matsumurasca onukii. Next base: position 4,535,867 of record CM032067.1, read on the forward strand.
TTTTAAATACTTTTTAAGGTTTACTAATATAATGAATGATAAAATATTAAATCTGTCGTTGAATTCCGGGTTAGTTTTAAAATTCATAGTGGTTTTGTGATCTTTTATTTGAAGTTTGTTATTGACGATGGTACTGTTTATAAAATTGAAACATGAAAGAATATTTACCAGAATATTAATATTAAAGAATGTCCTCTTCATTGGCTGTGCATAAATAGGTATGATTCAACGCGTAGGGAAATTTGTAAAGAGTGTTAGTAATTTTAACTCCTTTGTTAGGAAAACCTGATTAATTACTCGAAACTTCCTGCCACTAGCTGTGTATGAATAGATATATTGGTTTTCTGTTACTACAATTGGTCGGTCTGATTCACGGCTGTGATTGGTCGTTCACTGCTCCGAGCCAGCCAATGGGGCTACCTGGCGGCTGGCCGGGCAGCCAGTCAGCGTGAAGCTGTCAGAGCCTTAAAATGTTTTTTCCGAAGGTTCCCCACCAAGAGCTTCAAAAAGAGTATACGGTTAAGGGGGGTTGCATGCCGGGAAGTACCTAAACATTTACTCGTACCTGTACAACCGGATTTATAGTATATTAATTCTAAAGTTAAAGCTCTCTACCACTCACCTCTCTACACTCATAGCAGTAAGCGTGAGTACAGAACATATGGCTGAGACACTTTGCATGTAGTGAAGAAGCTTACACAAGAACAGACCCAGGGTCCAGCCGTACGAGAACAGTTTAGCCAACTGCACAAACATAACACAACACACATATCAGATGAAAACATAGGTCTACAAGAGCCGGGTAACCATACAAACCTTGTATCTTGTTTGTTAACTACTCGTACATACACTATACAATGTATTCCGTTATTTCGGTAATGCACATTGTTGCGTTTGTTTGGTGAAATTGCACAGAAAACAGAATGTACGTGAAATATAGCTTATGTTCTGGCATATTACATAATGATGATGGTAACATTGTTGTTTCAAGGTGTGTACAGGAATATTTGGAAATAGCACATTAAATATGGTTTTCACAAAACGTAATAACAAATTTATTAGTGTATTGTCTTTTTTAATTGATTTAATGAGCTTGATATCGACGGATTTCAAAACTGTTTTTAGAAAGTCGCATGTGTTTCAAAAAATGTGTTGTTATAAAATACACAACTTTTGAGCTGTTGCCTTTAAACATATGTATTGATATACGTCATATTTATTAAAATGTCGGAGAACTCGTACTGTGTTCCTTTTCCCAATAACTTCTTAGCATTGATTCAATGATTTGCAACTGTAATAAGGAAAAACTCAACTAACTAAATACAAAAGTACGAGAAAACTACTTTCCAATAAAACAATCTCAGCAGAAACCCACTTCTGTTAAGAAACTCGAAACTGTAATTTCCAGGGATAGAGAGAAAGCTAGGAAGTGATATTTTACGTACTTACTGGCTTTTCATTGGTTGACTTGGTCTTCAGTTTCTCTATTACAATCTAACAGTTTCAATCCTAGGTAGTAACTTAGTTCACTTAATAAGCTTAGCTCGCTAATAACTTTAGCTCGCTATCAAAAGATGTAGTTAAACTTTGTCAATTCACTTTTAAAGAAACAAATGAAATTAGTTTGTGGACTAATGGGTTAAATACTAATAGATCAATTCAGCTTATAATCTAGTTCTTCCGCGTGTAACCTAATCACAGAAAAAAAACTCATCCGCATGGTACAGATCAACAGTTGATAGTTGATAACCAAGGTCAAACAATATTGTACCTAACATCCTACACACAATTATGACATACTCAAATATTGTTTGAAAACAAAAAATTTCTTTTATAAATGAGAAAAAAGAAACTAGCAGCTGATACTACTCCAACGAGGACCCGAACTAAGATCGTACACTATCGAACACCTGAAGGACAAAGATGAACACGAAATTCTTGTTAGGCCTATGTTCGAAAATTGTGCATGCTGATCCCGTCTTTTCAAAAATCCCATCTTAGTTCCCAGAAGGTTCCAGGATGTATGAACGCTAAAATAACCTTCAATAAAAATGGAGATTTCGCAACATAAATTGTAATCGTATGTTCTAATAATATCACATCGCTCATTAAGTTTGTTGACAAAACACAATCTGATCTAGTTGTATACAGTAGAACATCTCAAGCATCTCAAGTATCTTGTTCAAGCCTGTGATCTAGTACTTTACGTTACTCTCAATCACCTTGACTGGAATGCAGATCAGGATGAGCAGGAGGTCCGCAGAGGCGAGGCTCGCGAGGAACACATTAGTGGTACTCTTCATCCGGCGGTACCTGCTGATAGTGAAGATGATAAGAGAGTTGCCGATGATACCGAGGACCAAGGTCACACTGTACACGACCAGTGGAGGTATCAGCTCTCCCCAGTAGTACGTGTTGAGTGCTTCCAAGTAGTCGTAGTCGGCGTAGAACTCCGTCCCGTTCTCAACTGAGATCTGGAAAACAGATGAGATAAGTTGATAAATGTGAGACAAGATTCAACGCATCAAGACTGGAATGGGTACGAAGATCTAGGAGGTATCGACCAGGTGGTGCATGTTGCCGCGAAAGCGTTTGGATGGTATTACCGAGAGTTCAGATCTACAACCGGACTGGGCGACACAGAACGTTTTCCTACGCGAACAGGAACTCAATTCGTCAATGATTGGCCAAATTCTACAAAATGTGACATTCGCTCAAGACAATCCAAAACTGTCTGAAAACTCCTGGCTTTGGAGGCCTTTTGTAGTTTTACTGTGTTTGGCTTAGTTTTGGATTTTGAACCACCCTTCGCCTGAATTACAAGGTTTTGGGAATTTTGAGTCAAACTTTTCAAATACAAACCATACCGGGTTACCCGCCACTTTAAGGAAAGTCAAATCAAACTAATTATACCATAAATTTGTTTAAGTACCTCTCCAAAATGGTGGATTAAAAGGTGATGAAAAAGTAAAAAGCAAGTATAATTTAAAACTATGGCATTGCATTGGGTTAAAAATACTTTCATCATAAGGAAGTGTCACAAAATGGGTTTGCCATTGACTTGCCTTAAACATTTCTTTTTCCCGAAAATGTAAGGAAATACATAGATAGTTTAATTGGATCCGATAAAACATGTGTTAGCATTTTCAACGGAAAAGGGAGTGAAGGGTAAAACTTACAATGTTTTATGTAAACTAGCATTCAAAGCTTTAAACGTCAATTTTGATTCCAGAATTGAGGCATTAAACTCACCCCAACACCCTTATACTTCCGCTATGCTTATACCTAAGCATTTGATCGAAAATCAAAAAATCTTCTAGAGTAATCACTGGGCCACTTGATATGCAATGAAATGAAATGAAAAAGTCTTTATTTACTCGAAGTTAACTTGTCCTCTATACCACTTAACCAATGTAAAGGTAAAGTTTGTCCTGTTTAACGAGGCGAAGTTAGACTACAAAGTCTCTACCATCAACTTCGATTTACCTAGCGTCAACGTATTAGTCACATTGCAAATGTGTGACTGTGACCAAACGCCACCGGATTGATGAGCCCGGATCGCGTGCGATACCAATCGCCACGGATCCGCAATGATGGTGACTTGAAGAACATCCCTTCATAAAGAAACCCAGCTGAGAATAATTTATAAATCAAATTTAGCTTAGTCCGATCATTCAATTTACTTTGTGAAATCGTGCTGCAACTTTGTTTAACTGCAATGTCAATGTGATAAACCCAGGACGACTGTGATACATACATACGATTATGCATTGAATCACTTATTAGTGAATTTCCTTAGGAAATAATGTTATTATCGAATTTCCTTTGAAAAATGAGATATTCATACCGTCAGCATTGAAAGACCGACCCGGGACCATGATGAGCACCTATTTTTATATTTTGAGCATTTTTACAAGACTTTATATATATATATTTTTTTATTTTTTACAAAATTGGCCACAAACATATATGTAGCCTTAAAGGTGATTGATTTCTGTCTGCCCTCAAGCTGAAAACTACTTCCCTGTTAGAATTAAAAAGCCTTTCGTGACTTAAACATAAGGTCGACGAGAAGGACGTATCGTATGTGGTCTATAGTGGGTTTATCTATGGAAATCGGTGGAAAGTTATTGTGTGGGTTGTGAGATTTTGGATAGTTTTCTTGAATTGCTTTTAAACGGGAAAAGAATGAAAACAGTAGTTGAAGATTCGTGTTCAGTGTAATAGGGTGGTTACAAGAAGTTATAGTTTGTCATATTTTGGAAAAAAAGTGTTTCACAAAAATCGAAGGTTAAAGCTTTTGTTGAAAATTTGTGGAAAACCCCGAATCTTAATTGTAGAATATTAAAATAAGGATGATATTAAATTTTGAATATTAATTAAATTTTAAACAAAAATTATTCTACATTTTATTCAAGAAGATCTTAGGAAATCATTATTTAGAAAGCGCTTTCAAAACAAGACCGCATTGTAGAAACAATAATTGTGTATGTTATAAGCAAATGTCAATTTTGCTGGCGCTTTGCTTCTTTGATTGTTACATTGTATTGGAGATACATCATTCATGTTATGAGAGCAAATTAAATAATTTAACAATGTAAATTTTAAACTCGAATGTTCTGATGAAACAGTTTTAAACAGGCTTTAAATAAATACACAATTTGCTAATTTATTTATTTGCTCTCATATTATGAATGATATACGATCTAATACAATGTAACAATTAAAGAAGTGAAGTGCCTAAACTGACACACTTTTAACAAGTTAAAAGTTATTTAATTTAAATAAGTTATTTATTTTAAAATTCTTATAAATTAACTCATTTATTCAAAACTTTGACATACATGGTTTGTTTCAAAGTTCTCGTTTTCCCGATTTTTGTTAAACACTATATTATAGCCTACATTTATATTTATGTTATTTAATTTTCCCTTAATAATATTTTTATAATTTCGTTTTCAACACAATCATGTTTTAATAGAAATTTTGTATTTATACTTTTTGTTATTCTGTTCCAGATTCCAAAACGTCGTGTGTTTTCCTTGTTCACGTCGATGAAAATGTCCATAACAATCTTTGAATCTTAGAAATTTTACCATTAAGTGGTAGAAAGGGCTCTTAAGCCTTTACTTCGCCTGTTGTTAAAATCCAATAAAGACGATTGTTTATTATTTTCTTTAACAACAAACTTCAAACGTGATCACAAAACATGATTTTCATATATTAAGTTCCTTTTTCTTTTATGAAATACAGCTTGTTTTTACTCAAGAATTCCATTGTAGATCACAAAGACCTTAGCTACAATCTCCCGGGTATCGCCACGGTGGAGTTAGTAGGAAAATCTAAACTCAAAAGGGATACAAAGAGACAAAAGAGAAGAGAACGTGTATAAAAATGTAACAACTAACCTTGCGGCCTGACAAAGCTCTATGCTCTGTGGAAATGTGAGACTTGAAACGTTACAGCAGTTGTCGAGATATTTCTTCAAACGACATGGCACAAAAGATTTACGCATCTAAGTTTATGTCAGCTGACATTCTGATTGAGTTGAAAACCTGTACGAGTGCATTGCTTCATTTTAACCACTTATAGTCATTGGACGGTTGGCAGCCCTACCACCAATAGAACAGCAGACAGCAAGTAGCTCAGTTTCAGCCAATCAGTGATAGAATATGGTACTCCACAGTGAGGTCGAAATATCTCAACCTAGTTTTGAAGTTTGGATGCGGTGTGAACCAGAAGAACTAAATGACTGGGACTCGTGGCGTGGTCCTGTAACCCAGCTTCATGGAGGTCAGGTTTTGAGGATGATATAGGTCTAAAGCGGCTCAGATAGTCTCAGTGATCATCTGATGATACCCGCATCAACTCTCATCATCGTTTAGACATAACAGACCATCACCTGCGTGGTTCGGAAGTCACGTTAAGCCGTTGGTCCTTGTATTTCCATTGGTCATTGGGCTATTAATTAATGACCCATTCTAATGAAGAGTCGGCCTTAGTTTGTAACAAGACTACACCTCATAACTCATTACTACCACTCATCACACTCATCCTTCACCACATATTTGCCTTAAAATACCCTCATGAGAGTGGTCGGCATCTCAAATAGTGATTTAAATTATAGTTGTGACACCTATAGGTTTTAAAACTGTTTTCCATGTAAAACGAAAATTTAGATGAGCCAGTTGGGTAGGTGGGTATATCGAACCCTCTCAAACTCTTTGTATATTTGCATATGTAGTGGCAGTACTTTTAACTGGATAATTTTATTTTCACAGAATATTTAAACACTTTTGTAGATATTCTTTGATACCGGTACTAACACTATTAGGACCAAACCATTCTATACTTAAATTAAAAAGTATGTTTTTGTTAACGTTTCACAGGTTTTTGGAGTTTGCATAGGAAAATACAGGGTCATCGAAAAAGGTGTACGGGATTTGAAAGTCAAATAAAATTTTTAATATAATTGGTAGAATGTTGATTTTTACATTAAAAGACACAGAAAATCTTAAATTTTTTATGTAATTTAAAAGGTTTCAATGTGAGCTCTCCCCGTTGCACGACAGACATCTAGCCGAAAATAAACCTCCCGCCAGGTGTTTTGGAACATTTTAGGAGTCACCGTTGAAATGGCTACGTTGATTATTTGGACATGTTAGAAATGTATGGGTTCCCTCAAGTTGAAGAAATTGAAATGGAAAAAGGCATTAATGTCATTTTCCATGTCACTACAGTCTAATCGTTTCCTGATAGTTGGATTGGGAGGGATGGTCCTGTTTTGTGGCCACCTAGTATTCCTGATTTGACGCCTTTAGATTTCTTCTTTTGGTGTTACATTAAAAACTTAGTTTACATCTGCGAAAATACGTTTCTCTGGAAAATACGTGATCTACAGCACCTGAAAAGAAGAATCAACGTAGCCATTTCAACGGTGACTCCTGAAATGTTCCAAAACACCTGGCGGGAGGTTGACTATCGGCTAGATGGCTGTCGTGCAACAGTGGGAGCTCACATTGAAACCTTTTAAATTACATAAAAAAATTAAGATTTGCTGTGTTTTTTAATGTAAAATTCAAAGTTCTACCAGTTATATTAAAATTTCTATTTCACTTTCAAATCCCGTACACCTTTTTCGATGACCCTGTATATAAGTTAACGGCAAAACTGTAAATGGTGCTTTGTCAGCTGTTGTTGAAAGAAACAGCTGATGAAAAGAAAGTGTTGCACGTGCTTAGCAAAATTACCTTTCAATTCTGAACAAATTCCTTTCCACTCGAGTAGTCTTTACTTCATTCATCTGTTGAGAAGCATTATTGGCAGTTTTGGCTTTGGACGGTTACGAGACCGTTACCTTCACTATACGCTTGGGAAATTTTGGTTTTCAAGGGGTTTAAGTGTATTAAAAAAGTTTTTCTACCAATCTCGTAGCTTATGAAACTTGTTAAGGACGAAAATTGTAGTTAATTTTCATGATTTTCTTTAATTTTTCACGTATTTAATTGGTTGATTTGTTTATCAAAATTTAAAACTTCAAATAGTCAATACTATTTTAATTTGGTCGACAAGAGCTTTTGAAAACAAGCACAACAAAGAGCCAAATTCATTGGCCATGTGAAGTTATTACATTTAATATATACATTCCAATTTAGAACTCTTAACCCTCATATCAGTGTTTGGTTACAACCAAAAGAAATAAGCTCAACATCATGTCTCCAAATGAAGTAGTATCATGTCTCTTGTACTGTAGAACAACAGTCAAGACTGTGTATTCATGCTTGAATGCGAATGCATCAGCTGCATCAGTACACTATACTCATGTGCTAACACGCTTACATATGTGTATACAGGGTGTTACTTAGATTGATTGATCACATTGTTACTGAGTACGACACAAAGATACCGTACATGTCCCTCCCCTCGTACAATTGTATCATGGTGTAAGAAATGGATTTATGTGGGACAGTAACACATATTTTCTTCAAATAAATAAATGAAGGGATAGTGATTGTTAAATTTAATGCTAGGGAATTTAACGTGACGCCTTCCAGTACGTTGTCATTGTGTAAGCTAAATTTCAACATTTAACACGATTTCAAAAATCTTGTTATATGGCTGAGAACTGAAAATGTTGACAGTCATTCCCTACGAAAACCTTTCATTCCTAAACTGATTTTAAATCATTTAGGACTAATCGAAAGAGTATCCAAAAAGAAAATATACTTAATACTTAAGCACTTTGGATCGCCTTGGTACATTGTCTATCAATGATTATGATTGGGTAGATTGAGGATATCCAAAAACAACATTTTAAAGTTGTTGCTTTTTAAGTTGTTCAACGAGTATACAAATCTTATACGCCTACTTGTCAAATCTTTAAAACAGAGAGCAAACAAAATGGCAATTCAATAGTTATTTTATTGTGGTCTAAGCCAGTAAGAATAGCGCAGACCTCTTAGGATTGTAAGATGTTATTTTACTTTTACAACATAATTCAAATAATAACGCTTAAAATATGTGTTACTGAAGTATCTTTCAAGCTTTTCATAACGCAAATAAAAGGGTTTAGTAATTGACTATTGAACTATCAAAGCGTGAAGCAATGCCTTCATTAATGCGCTCACTTTTTGTTGTTTTAACCAATGCGAATGGTTTATTGTTTTCAGCTCTTTAGGGAAAATTATAATGCGACGAAATGGAAAAACAATTCACATTGCATTCAACATATTATTTCGTATAATTACGCTAATCATTCCTGACCTAATTGAGGAGCAGATATTGTGGTTAATGAATTTAATGAACTAAGAGAGAACTAAATCAACACTCGAACTTAAGTAGGTTTTACTTCAAACTAAACAAAGGATCACGTTGTGATAAGCTTTACAAAACAGTTGCTAATTATCTATTTTGTCTATTATTTTATCCTGGCTTTCTAACTGTATGGTTGTTTTCATTACATTCTTTATTCACCTTGTTTTGATCTTCCTTGGTTAAAGTTTGCGCTTTATAAAGCCTAGTTTCTACATCATAGGAGTTTTGTGTAAAAATGCATGGACCAGCATTTAAAAATTCACTATACTATACGATTCAAGGGATAGGATATTTATAACATTAGGAATAGTAATAAGAATTTGCAAATTTAGGTACGCATACACTCAGTTTTGTTGACATTGATAATAATTATCATGATTGCAAACAAACTAGTTAAGTCACTTTGAAGTATAGCTTTTACCTGGAAAACTTAAATCAACTTATTAACGAGTTAGCTGGAGAAGTTTTGGATAATTGAGTTATACAATTTGTTGAACTTGTTAGACTTTGGGTGTACTTTAACGTTTGTGACACTTTAACTCGCATAAATAAATGGCAAAACTTTTCTTAGGGCTATCTTTCTAAAGATCGAGATTATACTTCACTGTATGATTGACAAAATGGCAAAGAATTCATCAAAACAACACCTGTTTTCTCCTATTGAATAAAATCCTTTCACATATTTCGTTTGTGGTTTTCTAAAGCCATGGCAGATTGGTAGTGCGCGCGACCCCGGAGCTCATCACTCCAGTGTCGCGGGTACGATCCCCGCACTAACAATTTGTAAAGTGACTATACGGTGACGCTAGGTCAAGGTTGATTAGCAGACATAAATTTCCAATCCTAGCTTCGCTTCGTTAAACAAGAAATCCATTACCATTTTTACACCATATAACATACAAGAACATATAAGATATAACATACGTTTCCTCTATCAAATAGTTTTGTTACGGACTTTACTACTAGGTCAGAAGTAACGATCAAAATAACAAACCAATAAACCGCTTTTATCTAACCGTACAGTTTGCCATTGAGTGTTTCAATATATACGAACAATACATTCAAGAGAGTCTAAGGGATAGGATGAGACTCCTCTGTATTTGGTACACATGTGCTAATACGCTTACAGCATTACAGATACAGGGTGTTACGGAATTGATCGATTACACTGCTATTCAGAATGGCATTTAACTAATCTCGTCCCAGATCCTATACAAGGTTCTTAGAGGGTCTAGTGGATATCGGTTCGTAGACTAGTCGGTACCAGACAATACAGCATAGGGTCTGATGAGGTCTGGAGAAGTCTGATTACGGTTGTGAATATTTCACCTTAAATTAAGTATTTTTACCTAACAACTAAACAGCTGTTACTCTAGCACTGAAATACAGTGGTCGATTATTTTAAGACCCGATTTTGCTGCTTAACGAACGTGACCAAGATATTTACAAAAGGGACATTTGTACCAAATTTCATGAAAATCGGACAAAAATGCGACCTGTAGAAGTAAAAGTAAAAAGGTAAAGTTTGTCTTGTTTAACGAGGCGAAGTTAGGACTACAAAGTCCTCTACCACTATCGACCTTTACCTAGCGTCACCGTATAGTCACATTACAAATTGTAAGTGGTGACTGCGGGGATCGAACCCGCGCCACCGGAGTGATGAGCCCCGGAGTCGCGCGCGATACCAATCCGCCACGGATCCGCTAGAGTACACACTCATATATACATATAAACATACACATAGCTGTGTATATAAAGTCTTATCAAAACACTCAAAACGTGTTCTGGGGTCAGGATCGGTGCTCATTTCACGGTCTAGGTCTTAACATGCTGACGGCATGAATATATCATTTTTCCAAAGGAAATTCACTAAATCACTAATTCAATTCAATAATAAATGCAACATTAGCATACAAAGAATTAACAGAGAAGTATTCCATTGTAAACAGCTTAGCAAGTTTATCATAGCATTCCAGGCAACACTGTCGCTATCTATCAGTTGAAATTACATTCCTGCGGTACAACATAATCAATCAAAGCTCTCCGTAATGAATCAGGCTCACTGAGCTACTTTAGTAGCTACCTCGTACCAAAGACAATGTTATGGTAGGTAAACTTAACCTTTAAGCTTTCGCGGCCGGTGTCACAACTACAGGGTGTTTTTAAACGCAACCCAACTTTCAAACTTTAGTAAGTCATTCTTTACGACCGCTATAAAGTCGTAAATTGTATCATTGGTTTGTTCACTTCAATACCAATCAAATGGTATGAATTGTTGCAGTAATATATTGGTTTTGATTTGCTAATTTGATGTTATTGTAAAATAAACGCAATCATGGTTTTTAGCAAAGGGTGCTTATTGTTGAAGAACACTTGAGAAAAAGATAATTTCTTTTCGTCAAGAGGAATTTGGGGTTAAGTTTACCGGTGTTAATATTCCAAACAAATCTAAAATTCACAGATGTGTAAAAAGGTTTAACAAAATAGGTTCTATAGGGAACGGAAAACATAACAGAAGGCGGACTGTACTGAATGAAAAAGTGACGGACAATGTTAGGGTTCGATTAAAAATTCTAAAAAAATCTTTTAAAATATTGCAATTACAAAAGCAGATAGCCTACCAACGCCTGGATACTTGATCTTAAACGCATCTTGACAAAACATATTATCTTCCTTCTAGGTGTTATTCAACAGTAAGCATTCTTTGATCTTTGCTAAAAACCATGATTGCGTTTATTTTACAATAACATCAAATTAGCAAATCAAAATCACTATATTACTGCAACAATACATACCATCTGATAGGCATTGAAGTGAACAAACCAATGATACAAATTACATTTATAGCGGTCTAATAACACTAAGAAAGTTAAAAATAAACACCTGGTATAATCTGGTCTTTTCAGGTTCACACCGCTCAAAACTTCATAATATTAGCCTCATGAAATGCTTATGGCCTGGCCCATCTCACCGACTGCTAAACCTGACGAACTGTATGTCGACTGTCTGCTCTTCTTTTGGTGGCAGGGCTGCCAACCGTCCAGTGGAGCAGGATGCCAACTTTGTCCAGTGGAGCAGGATGCAACTTCTGTCAGTGGAGCAGGGCTGTAACCGTCAATGGAGCAGGGATACCATTTGGCGATGTTCTCATTGACATTATCGAAAAGACTTCGTCGTATAGCTGTCTTCTTTGTTGACGTTATTATAATTTGTATTATTTCAATTGTTTCTCGGATAAATCAGGTAATAATGTGAAATTTTTGCCAACATTTTGGCTTTGTCAAATTCTACTGCATGTTTTTGTTGAAACTTAAGAAGTCCTGAAGTGAAGTCCTGTTGTGAACCGGAAGAACTAGATTATGTTATGGTTTGTAGATAGCGCATGGATGCCACATGGCTGAGACAGTCCACAGAATGCGCTGTAAGAGAGTAGAACAAGTTTTTTCGTTCTCGAAAATCGCACGATTTGGTCACATTTATGTCATCGACGTCGGACAAACTCGAGCATTGGAGCCGAAAGGAGAGAGATGACAGCGCATTCTGTGCTTAGGCTGCCTAACTATGGTGAGTTTCCTGCCTCTATCTACCTACCCTACCGTTGCCTTAGCTGCTACTATTTAGTAGTTTGCAAAGTCGTGCTTTTCTAGCTCACTAATGATGGAAAACATCCGCAATTTTATTTCCAACTCTTGAAATCCTCGATTATATGACGTTAAAAAGAACATTTTTCTGAAATTGTGTTTTCGGTATAAAGTAGGAAGGGCAATATCTGGAGATTTACAACCGGTTATGAGCCTTCATTCATCTCCTGATAAGCAACACTTGACTTCACCTTTGTTCTCTAGCGATACATTTAAAATACAACATATTACACTTTGACAGTTAGCTGCAAGAGTGTTTAGTGCGATTTTCCATCTTGAACATACATGTGTGTTACAAGAGATTAGGTAAAATGTTAGTCTTAGTCAACGGGCAAATTTAAAAAATCACTTTTTAGTGGTCGATTTACCTAAAACACATACTCTAGAGTTCAGCAAATATCATACACACTCATGACACCGTACCCAATGTTTGTAACAATTAAATACCAAAATCCAATAAGCCAGACCAAGATGGCGGTGACAAACAGTTTTGGCCACTATCGTAGTTTAACTGGACGGTTGTTGGGTTGTTGCATTTTTATACTAAGGTCAATCAACGCCGGATCATAAATGCAGTTTTATAAGAAAGTTTGTTGGCATCGATTGATCAATAAGTTGTGTTAAGTATTATTAAAAATTATACTTAAAATGTAAATTAATTGTAAGTTACAAAGTACTGTAATAATTACAATATAATTGAATGTAATAACAGCAAGCTGATAAGAAATTTGTTCAAACATGGTGGACTTATAAATAAATAATTTTCACTGTCTATAAATCACTCTAGTCTATAAATTTGTCGTCTCAGTAGTGTAAGAACATTCTAGAGCCCTTAAACAATAGAATCTACATACAAATTGTAACAGTCCTTCGCAGCTGCTACCTACATCTCCTACTTGCCTTAGAATAGAGATGCTTTACTTCAGCAGCTAAATCCTTCATGTTATATGTCTCAGGTTTCATTTGTAAAGTTATTAACATAGCTTGCATATGCAAATGTGTTGGTTTTAAATTTTAGCTGGAAAACACGATTTGAATTGTGGTTTGTGGGTAACCAAAATTAAAAGCTGATGTATAAAACTGGGCGCACCTGTTTCCTGCCAAACCGTACCTTACATTATTTTAATTATTGTCTAAACGGCCACGTATCTAAGATGACCGCTGTATTACTGAGCTTATTCTTTTCAAATATCAACTAAAATTTGTAATTATACTTTTTAAGTAAAACATTTCAACTAAAGCGTTGAATTTAAATGTCAACGTTCAAGAACCCAGAAAGTCGTAACATCAGATGGTAATCCAACTTTCACATTGGCTTTTCAGCTGTTATGCTGTTATGTCAGCTGTAGTGTTAGAGTTTCATATCAAAAGGTATCGTAAACTCAAACCTTTAATTATAAATATTTAGAACAATATTACAGTTAAACAAAGTATCACCGTAGTGACGTGGGTGTAGCAGTTTACAAATCCAGCATTGATGACAGCGGCTGCTAAACCCATCAAAACTTCAATAATTCACAATCCCAGTTGATTTATGGCGCACTATTATCAGTCCTTCGCCCGAGAAAGCCATTATAACTGTATGAGTAACTATTTCAATTTAATATTTCTACAGATTCAAACGTCTATTTGTATATCTAAGAGCATACTCTAAATGTTTAAAAACTCAGTGTAAAAACTCGTTTAACGAGAATGATTTCTCGTGTCAAGTACATTTCCGACATACATTTGATAACCTTTTAAAATTAAAAACGTCAGACATTAATAAACATACTATTACATTTTTAAGTGTTGGCACAAAATAGGCGCAAGAAAAGGAAAGATTTTCACCGTTGACCTACACATGAAAAGTAGTGTTTTGACAAATCCCTCCTGACGTGGTTTGAAGGATTTCTCTTGCCGAGAAAATACTTTCCACGCGTCCAAATCTTTTGTCTCCATCCTGACTAACCAACAAACTTGTTGGTAGAAAACACATGTTTTACGTGTCTTCACGTTTAGTGTATGTTGTCTTTTAACTAGGTTTACACGGAATATCTTTGAAATTAATATGTTTTAAACCCAAATAGTTTTATAAGATAGCGACATATAGGTTTTAAAATTGAAATGTTAGTTTAAGAAGTTAGAAGCCAGTTTTTCTTTTAACTGTTACTCACAGTTTATTGTCTTCAAATACAGTCGAAATTACTGTTGATCACATTCGACAATCAACTGATTCATCTCAGACTAATCAACTAGGACTTTGGTTTCTTTGCACTAACTGTGTATTAAACTATAGAGGTGAGTTAAAAGTGTGGATAAACCATGTTAAATGTTTAATAAATAAAGATAGAATGATTAAACTCAAGGTGCTTGTATAGGAAATAAAAGTACAGTAGATATTTTAGTCAATATTAAAACCTTGCCCATTACCTCAAATGAGATTTATGGGGCAGCTCAAAACCTTCAATTTGTAAGATTCATTAATTGACATCTTATTCTAAAGGTCTTGGTTGAATAAGATCAACAGTAGAAACTAGAGCTTTCTATCACAACCTTGTACACAATGGCAGCTTATTGAAATTAAGTAGAATTATAGTTATAATTATAATTAAGGCTACCATTTTGTATTGGGTTGACATAGAAGCTCTAGTTTCCACTGTTCTTCTTCTTTAACCAAGACCTCAAAAATAAGGTGTCACTTTATAGGACTTACTATTTAAACATCTTAAGGTGCCCTCCAAGAAATCGTGTTTTGGGAAAATTTGCAAAATTGCAATAGTCACTTTTATTTTCTTAAAAGGTATATTGAGTTTCACTGTTTTATCTTTATTCGTTCAAAATTTAACAGGGTGTATTCATGCAGTTGACACACCCTGTTTAAGTGCATATTTATAGAACTTCTAGAATATTAGGCCTACAATAAAATGATAAAGCAAAGTAAAACTTAAGCTCAAACACTTTGCAACTTGTCTATCGGTTCATACTTGACTGTACCTAAACTGAAACACTATGCTGGCGATCAAACACATTTCCCTTAGGGTCAGCTTATCAATCAAAAGTAACTCTTAGTTTTCTGTATAACTTTCTTATAATGCCGTTACTTTCTTGTAAGCTATACAGTATTTACAACCAGCAGTTTTGTTGTTGTACATAAGACTGGACTTTTCAATGTGAATTTTGCCTGTTTGCGAACATTTTAATAAACATCTGTAGTACTTACATTTATTATACCTAAAACACAATTTACTCTATTTATTTATATTTTTGCTATTAATATTACTTTTAAGGGAAAGGGAGAGTTTGGGTCCTTTGGGCTTCCTAACTAAAGCCCTGCGGCTTGAAGCACGAAGATGCCATATTTAGGATGGTTTCATTACAGAAGATTTGCAAAAGGCTTCCCGGAAGCTCAATTATGTTCAGTACTCTCTCGTTTAGTCAGATTTTCCTTCCTGAAGTTTTTTCGCTCAAAGATACGAGTACATAGTTGATGTTTTCAGTTTACGTAATAGTAAAAGATTATCATACATCGACTCACTGAGGGTTACTGTAATTATATAATGTATAAATAAAATAAACGTAGTACCCTGTAAATAAATTTGTATATTGGCGCGACCGGTTTCGACTATGAAGTCATCATCTCGGCGAGTAACAACAAACAAATATTATTTTAAAAGATTATATTATGGTAGGTAAATTGTGTATAGGCCACACGGCTGAGGCAAGCAAATCAACATAGTTCGGTAGCCTAAGCACAGATAGCGCTGCGAGGGAATTATTTTAAGAGTTTTAGGTTGAGCCACTGACGCACGCGCAAGTTTGTTTGTTCTCTAAAATTGCATGATTTGGTCACATTGAAGTCATTGTCATCGGACAAACTCGAGCATGTCGAGGGAGGGGAGGATGCCAACGCTATCTGTGCTTGGGCTGCCGCAACTATGTTGATTTTCCTGCCTCAGCCATGTGGCAGCAACAACAATAGAGTGCACAACTTATGGTATGTTTTAAGAAAGAAACTGAGCAGGCATACTATATACTACTGACAGACTTTTGATCCAAGATAATTTCAAATTATGCTGTAATGTATCCGTTACGAGTTATTATTATTATGACAAGTAATATTTCAGTATTGCAAAATTTAGAGTGTGTCTTTAGTGTTTGCGTATGAAGCAAAGCCCTATCACTGGTCTTGTTATAAGTAAATCTGTAAAGGTAGAATGGGTTTCGTGATTCGTGAATATGTACAGTCATTTGTAACAAATGAATTAATAATTAATTAAAAGGGCTTTTTGAGTTTCAAATATTATTGTAGACGTTCTTAGAAATTCTTCCACCGTCGAAAACAAAATTCAATTAAAGGCTTTGAATAAAGAAACTTGAAATAAAAAAAGACTTGCCATAAAGTCCTAAAGGCAATTTTAAAGCGTCCATAAAGTTTGCACATTACTCGCTTCTATCGCTCTTCATTATTAATGTATCTGTCATGAGATACATTTTGCAGACCTTTGTCTGGTAACAAAGGTCCAACTCAAGGGACTGCTCTCTCTTGTCAGAGTTGTTTGAACTCATAGCAGACATCTGTAGTAGCATTAATATTAACACTAGACAATAAGAAATAGTATTGCGAGCTTTAGACATAATACATTTTGAAAGCTTCATAAAATTAAGGTATAACTTGTTTATTAATTCAAAGATCTCTACTTAGACAAAGAGCCGATTTAGTAATTAAATTATTGTTAGTTGCCAATTATCTAGAAGAATAAAATACTAAAAGTATGAGTACTGAGTTCGAAATATCTTATGATGTCTCTTATTGTTTGGCCCACTACTTAAATATGATTATTACCCGAGAGTCACCAGAGAGACCATTGAAATAATTATAAAATGATAAAAAATACAACAAAGAAAACAGCATACAATTTCAAGAAGCTGGCAACCAGTCCTGAAGAAGTCTTTTCTATAGTGTCACAGCCAATGAGAACATCGACAGTTGCATCCCTGCTCCAATGGACAATTGGCAGCCCTCTGACCAATAGTATAGCAGACAAGAAGTATCTCAGTTTCGGCCAACCACTGATAGAAAATGGTACTATACTGCAAGACCGAAATATTTTAAGCCAATTTTAATGATGTTTTGACGCGGTTTGAATCGGAAGAGCTAGATTATAAATACTATTAACACTGCTCTGGAAGCAATATTCTGAGATAAACGAGTTATTTAACAAGGCACTTACCCTAAGTAGAAATTTAAATTGATTTGGTCAATGAATAAATTAATTAATCCATCATTGGCGATTGGCAATGGCGATAAAACAACTTAAATTCAACTTTGAAAGCGATTTTTTAAAGCTACACATTTCAAATTTATGTATGTCCTATGTGTTAGGGCTCTCTAGTAAAACTTACAAGAAGAAATGTCAAAGCGTCTTTGACCAGGGTTGGTTGAAATATGCTACATCACAATAACTTTACACTTTTTAATGACTTAAAAATTTAAGATGGGGTTCTCTGCTTGGTTGGGTGCGGGTTATACTGTCGTACGTTTTTGAAAATTATGTAATTAAATTGTATTTATTTAATAGACAAAAATAATAATACACACTCATACATGAGTGGATGTATGACATCAAGGAGCGTAGCTGAAGTTTTCATGTTTTCTAAAGAGACTCTTTACGCTGACGTAATCTCGTTGTAAACACAAATATGCAGACGATATGACTGTAGATGAACAGTACTGTACATGTAAATAGCCTTTATCGTTCATTTAGACGCCCGGCAGTCAGTAATGTTATGTTTGTAAATGAATTACCTTCGTCTACATTTAGCTCGAAATTTGTTGAAAGAAAGTAATACATTTTTCTTATAAAAGTTCGCTAACAAATAAAAAAAGGTTTGTCTAAGTAAATAAATTGAAAATCAGAAAATCGTACTTATAGTTGTAATTTAAATCAAGACTTCCTCTGCTATGGAAATGGAGAATCTCAGTATGAACCTAAAGGAAATTGCTTTTCCTCATCTTTGCCTAATCCTATGCGAGATTCACTTCAACAAAGAAGGCGATTCACATAAATCGATTCATTCTAGGCGTTGGTTTCAAATGGAAGTGGCAAATTACTTCTGACAGGTTTTGGCATAAATTGGAGCAATTCTTGTATTCTTGTCCATTGTATTATACAGTATTGTGCTGTTAATAAAGTCTCATGGCCAAACGAGATTCGTTGTCCAGAAAATCAAAAGTTTTAATACAATTGAGATGATACTGTACAGACATCTGAGGAATAGAACTAAGAATGAAAACGCTAGGCTACGGTACACTTATAGGGTTTTCAAGAACAAAAACAGTTCTCTCGACATTCGGGCGTAAAGCCTGGTCTTAGTTTAGACAAACAATAAGAATCTCTTCCAGTTCATGTTACTAAACTTAAAACTTCATGGGTTTCACTTTGTGTGGTAAAGCTTTAGTTACTAAATAGTAATATTCCAAGACAAGACGAGTTCAATGTGCTTTTCTTTAAGCCTGTCTAAAAATTATGTTTTAAAGGCTGCTCACCGTTAAAAACAACGCTGGATGTTCCGATGACATTCCAGATCAATTGATAAAAGATTTTTATTTGTAACGTTGTCTATTTTCATGGAAATCCTTAAAAAGCCTCTTGGGAACTGCATTTTCCTTTCTCAATAGATTTCTGCTCTCGTTTTTCTCTTAAAAAGACCTCAGCCCCTCCACATGCTGAGATTTCAGGCAGATAATCATCTCACCCGCTCTACCTAAAGGTCTTGAAAAATTGTTGTTCTATCAAATGATGGATTACCCAACAAAACATAACGTTATTAATGACAACCAGTCCGGTTTCTGGTTATTAATGATGAATACTGAACTAAAACTGTAATTTGTAGCACTTTCAAGTTTAAATCACTGACTGCATTTGCTGGAGCAGACAGATGCTCCAATGATGTTGTGTTTAAGAGAGTGAATCGGTTGACCTGAGTCATCAAGTTAATTGTGTAAATCTCTTTGTAATGGTTTAAGTATTCATTTTCTAAATGTCTTCAACACCAATCTTAAGCCACAATGTGAAAATAATATTCCTAGTCTTACCCCTCGATATCTCCAGCTACAATATGACAGTCGTCATTGTCGCACTAACACTTTTGTACAGTGTACTGATATCAGCTTAAAAACTCATAAAATGATTATCTTGGATTTAAAAAACGTTTTGAGGCCTTGTTGGGATATGAAATGAGAAGGTATGAACGAGGAAGGGAGAGGGATTACATTATGACTTGAGTTTAATACTCATAACCTATAATAAAAGCAGGGTTCATACTCTATCTAGAGATTTTTGTTAATTGTCAACATTGTTGGCTTTGTTTATACACTACATAAGGTATTAAAAAAATAATTCTTTTGAAGACATTAGTACAATTTAAAACGTTGTCTAAAACCTCATGTTTGTTTCAGGTGAAGAAGAAAAGAGATATAAACAAGTACCCCCAACACTCGACTTAAGCTTGGAAATGAAAACGAACTGCCCTAAATACGTAAGTAACTTCGTAAATAATTTATACAACTCTGTAAATATACTCGTACATATTTTAATAAACATATGGAAACATGTTTAATAATTATGTATTATATTATGTGTAAATAAATAGGTTTCTATGTTAATATGTACATTATATAGTCCCTCTCTGTTTGCCTGCCTCTTCGTGGTGAGACTGGATAGCAGCTCTATCTCATACGCAACAGACATATAGTACACTAACAGGCAAACTTAATTTGTTTTATACAAACTTAAAGCTTTTATCAACAAAAGTGTGCAAAATAGTACACAAGTCGTAATAAACTGAACAAATAAACTATGCATTTTCAAAACCTAAACCTAAATGATATCACGGACATTTTAGCCCGTAGCGTAGTTACGGGTACAGCAGCTAGTCCTCTTATAAAACCTTATGTTTATATGTGTCGGTCAGCCAGCAAGGACACGCTCGTCTGATTCAAGGAATATTTTTATCTTTAAGAAAACAATCCATTTAATAATAATAACTAATGACATAGATCACATCAATACAGAGGGTCAACTCAAATTAGAATACAGTTCGCCGCTTTCAGAGTTTAGTCACAGCATTTCGTAAGGCCAAAGGTTCATTACATTTGAATGATTTAGAGTTGTTTTGAAAACAAAAGTTGACTTTCTTCAAAGCTTTCAATGTAGATGAGTAGTGGCTTCCTCTCTGTCTAATTGATTATTCATTCTACGACCTTGTACTTATTGTGGTCTGTTGCTTTGACATGTTATCCTAGTAGAAACAACGCACATGTCCACACGCAAAGTATACACATACATAATTAGTATACAGTCATTTACCACCCTTTATTGCGCTTAAAGATTTTATAAATGGTGATTTGTTACCCTATACAATGTTTTGATTAGCCTTCGTGGATGGAAGAATTGTTGTTGATAATGCTTGGGAAAATGAAAATTAAAACTTAAGAGGCAGAACTTAACTAAGAATAACTTGAACCAACCTAGAATAGGTTTTAACATAATTTCACCACACCTATAAAACAGGGCTAACAAGTTCCAAAAGTTTCCTCGAGGAGAACTAAATTATTATGTAATATTTGATGTTGTTGTCATAAAACCTATCTCGTATTGGGAAGTTACAATTATAATATAAATTTAAAATCAAACTAAATTTAGTACTTTAAGCACCTGTTTGAGATAATATTACACAAAGACGTAGCCGATGCGTAGCCATGAGCACGCTATCGTAATTACCGGTGAATTTTAATCAGCAGGGAAGGGGTATTATTGACCTGAAACAGGGATCTAAAAATCTCGATTTCCACGAAACTTGGTCAACATTTTCAAAGTCAAAGTCAAATCTTTTATTGCCATTTGATACAATGTACATGGGCACAGGTCAAATATATATAAAATACTGTACATCCTTTTGCTTAGTTTAATTTACCATACATGGGCCAGAAATTCGCTAACTTTATAAAAGGCATGGTCGAGCAAAACTTGTTTGAGTCGCCTTTTGAATGAATTGTTGTTGGGTTCCAGTTTCAAGGAGATAGGAAGAGCATTGTAGAGACGTACTCCACAAAGCAAGAGGTGGTGTTCGGAAAAGGCTGTGTGGTGTCTTGGGATTTGGAGATTGTGTCTGTTGCGCAAGTTGTAATTAGGATTTGCTGCGGGAATAGGAAACAGGGAAAGGTTTCTTTTGACGAAGGATAGTGTTTCCAGGATGTAAATTGAAGGAAGTGTCAGGATTTTGTGACTTCGGAACACCTCTCTGCAATGATCACGTCTCCTCAAATGGAAGATTGTACGAATTGCTCTTTTTTGAAGAACGAAGAGATGTTCTGTCCTGGATGAACTGAAACCCCGAATAGAAATACCGTATGACAGGTGTGGGAAGACAATCATTTCCTTTTGTACATATCTTTTAAATTTTTACCCTGACCAAAAAGTCTACCGTGACTGCTCGTTCGAAGGTGGGGATCCCCCCCAATTGTAGCAAGCAATTTATTTTCAGTATCCAAACTACAGTTGGCTCACCAACAACACTGATCAATGCACAAACGCGAACACGTATCACATAAAACTGTGCATGAAATCTGACATGATTAGTCTTGGAGTAGCAGAACAAAGCGTACAAACAAGTGTATAATTGTTGCGGTCAATCCTTGAGGAAAACACCTGTGAATAACTCGCACTCTGTTATTACATCCGAATAACGAGGCCCGCGTATTACATGTAATTGCAGGAGGTATTAGTGCGGCCCATCAACACCAGGAGCGCGCAGAACCCACTTCCGGTAACTGCGCCTCAGCTGTTCCTTCATATCCGCCCACGCGGAATGTGAACATCGGGGTTAAAAGTTTTAAATATCGTTATTGAATAGAGTTACTTAATAGAGATTTGGAAAAGAGGGTTTCAGGCACAATCAATTCTTTTAAAAACTATCTGATGGAAAACAACCTTGTATTGAATTTGGACAAAACTGTCTTTATGAATTTTTTAACACGAAATAAATGTCCTTTTAAAGTTAATTTTGATAAATTTGGAATAAAAGAGGTTTCCCAAGTTAAGTTTTTAGGATTGACTTTTGACCATGGTCTTACTTGGTCTGGGCATATATCTCAACTTTGTAGTAGACTCAGTCGAATCAGCTTTGCCCTTAGAACGTTATACCCTTTACTTGATTTGGATAGTCTCATTTCGGTTTACCATGCATGTTTTGCCTCTTTAATGACTTATGGGGTAGAGGTTTGGGGTGCCTCTTCGTTTGCTTCAAGGGTATTTATTGAACAGAAAAGAGCGATTCGGATTCTTAAGGGGCTCTCACCTCTGAGTTCATGTAGAGGTGTTTTTAAGCAACTGAACCTTCTAACCTTCACTTGTCTCTACATATACAGAGTCGTAGCCGTTACTATCAGCAGTCAATCAGATTTAAAAACTGTCGGCTCTGGTCACAGATTCCCAACACGTCACGGTTCAGATCTCCGTACACCAAATCATCGCTTGGCGTTGACTCAGAAGGACCCCATGTGCGCTGGAACAATGTTTTTAATAGGTTGCCTAAAGAGATCAGATCTTGTAGAGACTCCAGTTTTCTAACTCAACTTAAGAAGTATCTTATACAAAAAGAATTTTACGATGTCCGCGAATTTCTCTCTGGCTGAGATACCTTGGTCAAATTAGATCATTAATAATCATAATAACTTGTTTTAATTGTAGAAGATTGTGTAACTTGTATTTTGTTTGTATGTAATCTGCTATTTTAAGTATAAAAGTTTTCAGTTATATTGAACTTTATGACGATTGAGATGTACATGTATATATTGTATTCTATTCAATAAAGAATTTGACTATTGACTATTACACCGGCAACACCGTGGAAATGACAACACGTCCAACAATCTTCTACTTTTGGGATAATTAAAACATCAATATGTGAGCAGCTACCAAAGAGAGGGATATTTATTCCAATTTGGCGAACTTCAACATTGCTAAGCCAAGCTATTAGTAGGCCGATCAAAATTATCTTTAGATAGGGATATTCAGAAAAATTCGTAAGCCCGATAAATATTGACGATAGATTGACGTCAAACTCAGCTTAGGGTACAACAGATTGACGTTAAAATTTAATTACAACTAATATTTTGACACAACATATTTTATAGTAAAACCTATGGGTTAAAAAGTGGTCAGCGACGTCACTGCAGTACATGCTTATATTTCTAATAAAATTATTTCGAAAATATCTGATAAAAATTGTAGACATGAGGTGTCTCCAGAAAATGCTAGTTTTACATTGGAGGTTGATTGAAAAAACTTCCTTAAAACTGCACGTTTTATTTCCCATTATCTTTAGTTATTTAATCATTCACCGATAACGCCTGACAGGGGAGAATAACACTTTTAACGTGTTGCCTAACTTTGATGAAAAACAACACAAGTTGCTCAGAGCACGCTACCGCCGTGTACAACAAGCGCGGCTGCTTTCACACCAACCTCGCCGCGCTCACTCGCTCAACTGAACTCACGGCGAGGTGCCGGACTCATCCGGTGCATGCGCCCCGGCCCCTCCCGGCACTACCCCGTGTACCAACATGGTACTCACAGCGTCAGCGGGGAAGTGAACATTTCATGTCACTAAATCACTATTTGCGATGCCAACCACTCTCATGAGGGTATTTTAAGGCAAATATGTGGTGAAGGATGAGTATGATCAGGTGGTATGATGCTTGTTACAGTAAGGCCGACTCTTCCTTAAAATGGGTCATTAATTAATAGCCCAATGACCAATGATATAAGGACCGACAGGATTAACGTGACTTCCGAACCACAGGTGATGGTCTGATATGTCTAAACGATGGTGGGAGTTGATGCGGGTATCATCAGATGATCACTGAGACTATCTGAGCCACTGTAGACCTATATCATCCTCAAACCTTACCTCCATGAAGCTGGATTACAGGACCACGCCACGAGTCCCAGTCGTCAGGGGCTGTGAAATCATCACTGATCCAGGCCCCAAAACACTGCTTGACCATTTGTTCGACATTTTATACACAATTGTAACGTTCCCTATTAAAGCTATAAAGGTCGGGGGCTAGTGTAGCCAGATGGTAGAGCAAAAGCACTCGCAAACAAAATTAAAACTTGAGCTTATTTGAATAAATAACAAACTAGATAAGAAAGGAAATAGGCAATCAAAATTAAACTCTCGTAAAGTACTGTAAAAGATCATCGTCACTGGACTCTATGTTAAGATGAGTTCATACTAGAAACTTCAAGACTTCGGTAGTTTAAATATTATGAACTGAATCTAAATATCTAAAGTAATCCCAAATTAAAATGTAAGCACTAGTAAAGAGTATTACAAAATGAAAATGAAATAAATGCAAGTCAACTAGAACTGCAAGAGCTGAGCCAATAAACTTTGGAAATAAATTGAAATGTATAAAAAAAAACACAAAACCTTACGTTGAGACTTAGGTTAGGATTGGGACCTAGGTTAGGACCTAGCTCCCCAGGGGCAGCATCGTGAAGGGAGACCCCCACACGCAGAGATTTTCCTAGACAACTGAACCCAGAGGAGCTAATCCACCTTTTATTCTCCAATAACCTTTTATTACTTGCTCAGCATAACCTTGACTATCAAAACAATCTGGCCAACATTGCTTTGATAACAAGGAAGCAGTTCTGGAGGTTGTCAGCACAACATTGCGACACTATGTTATGAGAAAAAATATGTTAATTATTAAAACTGAAGGTAAAAGGGATTCTTTTCTAATTTAAATAAAAATTAATACCATGGAAATTCTAACTATCGTTATACAATTATATCTACATTTGTGAGCTCTCTCAGGCTGATTTGAATGGCCGTCGTCCAAACCGATGACAGTTTAACCTAATTATTATACGTTATAGTTTCGTTATAGCAAAACAACTTTTAATTTTAATCACGGTTACACTGGAGTGCTGGGTTGAACTAATCTTAACAAACCGCAGCCGTTTTCGTCGTGTTTTGGTGAGCGAAAAGAATACGACATTTCGGGATCTGGAATCTGATCCGGTCCTCAATTGAACAACAAAAAAAGAAAACAACAGAGACAACTCATGTTGTTGGGTGGTCAGCAGATTACGTAGATTACTTTTAGACTAGCTCATTTCCCATTATGTTTCAGGTTAATTTTCACCTGAAGACGGGATCAGATACCACATGCCGAAACGTCACTCTTCTTGTTTGCTAAAAACTATAGAAACCGTCCGAAATAATATTTAAACCTCAGAAATTCTAGCATCGTCAACAACAAACCCTAACAACGAATTGAGCGCATCTGTCTGTATCGGCTTAGAGGTTGTGACGTCATCATTGACATAAACTCACTCTAGAGACGATGCGACAACATTGTGTAAATATGGTGGATGAGAAATGGACAGGGTTTTATACCATTCATAACTTTGCCTCGTTAAACAATACTAACTGTAACTTTTCGTAATTTAGAGGTTCCACGTGGATTTAAACCTTGGTTTGATATATTTGTTATTGTTACATTCGGGCTCGTTTTATCGAATACAATTTACAAGTTTTAATTACCAAAACTGGTTATTTATTGAATAAACTATTCGTTTACTTTTTAGTATCATTTAACTTTTAGCAACGCTCTACAACTTTTGAGTTCTAAACTAACTGCCTGAATTTTATAAATAAACTTTTCTTGTATGCTCTGATCTAGTTTTACAAACACCTTCTAAAATTCAAAATAGCGTTGAAAATCACTAAAACATTACTTTATTTAAATTTATTTTACTGTTATAGGGCGAATTCATGAAATTAGGATAATTTATACTTTTGAATTGTACATAAATTCGTAGACTGCTATGGTATTAGGCTTTGCCTTACTAATGGTATTACTCGGCAGAATTTAATTTTAAATTAGTTTTTTCTACAGTTCTACAATGTTTTTCTTAAAGCTACCTTTTCTTCCCGAATTAGGCCATGTATAATACTCATACTACACAACGATATACACTACAGAATACAAATCAATATACTGAATATTGTCCTACCGTTTCGCTCTCACAATTAAAGTATTAACAGAAGCGCTTTAAAGAACACATGCACACAATGTCCTTAAATATTTGAAAATTGCTTTGAAAGCCTAAAAGACACAAGAGATGAAAACCAAAATGAACCTTGACAAAAGCTAATTTGCGGGAGACTGTCGATCATTTAGAGCGAGCTTTAACCACGTCAAGGAGAATCCTCTCTGAATAATGTCATTGTAATACCTTCCTCTATGCAGTGATTGACATTAGGTGAACCATAATCTGTGACAGAAGAGCTTGATTGATGTTGAGTACCGGTTCTGAAGAAGCAGTCTCACAGGAAGGTGTTGGCGAATTTCCATAAAAAATAAAGCTATTAATTTCTCTATTTGCTTATGAAACAAAACACCGCAGAACAAAACCGTGTAAAGGTTCCCAACTCTTCTACGAGTATAATATAAAAATGAATCGCAAAAGTGTTGCTAAGCGCATAATAACGCCTGGACCAATTTGGCCAAATTGTTTTAAAACATGTTCGTTGGAGTTCAAGGATGGTTTTACGGCGAGAAAATTCGAATAATTGCCGGAAAACCCTAAAATTCACCCTTTTATTTTTCCCATACAAACGTTTTCCTAACTAAACGTAAACAATTTGAGCTATATTGCTATACGTTGCTAGCTGATATCCTATTTTACAGACATAAAACATATGTACGGCTAAAAAAACAACAACAAACTGTCAATGTCGATTTGCCGTTGTACATTGTGTTGTTTTTCTTGAATTTTCTGTAACCTAAGCTATTAGTTTGCTTTTGTTAACTCATACATGAAACTAATTCGTATATCGTGTATTGTGCAAATTGATTAATACGTAGGAACAAAACTACCACATTACAAATCTTTTTGACAGGACGAAGTCTGTCGGATCCACTAATTACTAAATAAATGGCAAAACGTTATATGTTTATAAATCGCTTTTTGCCAGATTTCCTCGGAATTTGGTACAAATGTTCTTTTTGTAAATATATGTTTAAGTTCCTCTGAACTTAAGTCCACCTGAAGTTATCTTTTAATGGAGTGACTCCCCGAAATTGGTTTTTACGATGTAACAATTGTATTTATGATCCTTTACGTAAACCTGGTATTATACCTATATGGAATATGTGGTAACATAATATGTACCAAAATATAACAGTCATATTTGATAAAATAATAGGGTAATTTTGAAATATCTACGACGCTTTTGTAAGACGTAGTGGCCGTTCAAATTTGAGACACGAAGGCTACATTCCCAACTTTGTCTGGCCACCATTTTGAACTGGGTGATCGCGGTTTCCTCAACCTTTCACCTTTAGTTTTCTTTTTATCACGGGTAAAAAATATGTATCATATTTTGATGGAGGTTTGTATTTAAAATGTCTACATTATTTCCAAATCACCTCATCTGGTACGACTTTAATCTACAATAAAAGCATACTCATTTAACGAGCATTATTGCTTTTATAATTTGTGTTATATTTGCATTAGTAAGGTTATTTGCAAATTAGCATTTTTGTACAATTTGTTTAGTCAAGTTACTAACGTACAAGGATCATTAATTCTCTTTATACGTTAAAAGCTTGTAAGTTGAAAGGTTTTGTATACCACAAAAACCATTCGGAGTTTGATTGATTGTTGTGGTGTCGGATAGGTTCTTTAATGCCAGAAGCGACTTGCAAGATTAATCATAGGAAATTCTTTACCTTTATAACATTCTTGTGTTTGTGACAGTTATAAAACATGACCAATTCGTAGCTAATTTCCAGTCAAATTCCTGCAACATCGAATTTTATATTTACATCGAAGGGGATTTCCTATTATACATTCATGTGCGCTATCAGCTTAATATTGTGAGGACTTGAGTATGAGAGGTAAAATCGTAACTAATGGAAATACCTTGATAACACTATCAGTGTTGAATGCGCCATGTTGCGGACAGGGTATATCTGGGATTGCAGCATAATCCTATCCTGCAGGGCAATATTTACATGGAAAGTGCTCTTTTAAGGGTTCGTATCTGGCGTTTTATGCAATGAAAACTGTATTTATTATTTGATTTAAATTAAACTTAGTACGGGCACATACGATACCGTCTCTAAAATATTTACAAAAAAACAACAAAATCTAATCAGACGGACCAAGATGGCGCAAAAGACCGTTTCCCCCACCATATTAGTCTGGCATATTAGTTGTTTTATTTTATTGCATATATTAGATAGTGCTGTACATTTCTTTTACACATTTAATCGAGGTTGATTCAGTTGAGTCGGCGTATTGACCCTAACTCCTAAAGTTGTTAAAACACTTTAGCACACACTGAATAAATACATTTCAATAGACTATTGTATGTTTATCCGAATAAAACTATACATTCAAGCTGAAAACGGAGTAATTAAAGTTTGGGACGATTATAAACAATTTTGTAGTTTTCTACTTTTTGTCACTGATTCACAGAATCCAACCTGCAAACAATTGTCCGCCATTTTGGTCTGTAAAGAGGAGCGTTTTGTCTTCGCTGTTTGGTTACACACATAATGTTGAGTACGGTAACATCAATGTTCATACCAAGTCCAATCCAAGTTAGATCCACATATACAGTTTTATATAGTATGACCCGTATTTTTAGCAGAAACACCTCCCCCCAAAGGTCACGTCCGGTTGACCAATTTTGCTGGATTATGAACTTAATCTAAAAATCAACAAAAAACATCCGGTGATGTAAAAATCAAATTTATTTGAAACTTGGACAAAAGTTCGACTTGAAGAGTGGTAGTAGTGGTAACCATTCTAACTAGTATAAGTTACATATAAAAAGTTGTCATTTGACTCAGAAGCAGGGAACTGCAAGCAGTTTTGTTCAAGGACGTTTCGTTCCATATGGCTACCAATGAATAGGTAGCTCTTATTCCCTATAGAAACTCACCAACAAAGAAGTTTGATTCAACACATGGGAGAGATTTATTGAACAGCTTTAACAAGAACTTTATCTCTCGTTAGCCCAACTCCAATTAGTTTTAACAACCGACAATTTAGGCTTCTGCTCTCAAGAGAAAAGTAAAGCTTCTCAAACCACTGTGTGTAGGCAGTTTGGGTTTCATACACTGTTACACTGGAAATAGTTAACATCAAAATATCTAATGATATGAGCGACCCACAGAAGACACCGTTTGATGCTTGGTTTTTAAGGTTTAAACTTATTAGCTAAAGTTGTCATATTGTGCAAAACTTAAATACACTCATGAAGAAAATTATGGAACCAAATGGTTTTCTTTAATTTCACCTTTTGTTTAACACCCTGTATAGTTTTGAGTTTTTTGTAATCGTTCAGTTGGTTTCTGATATTTACATACGGTTTGCTAAAGAAAATTCCAATTTAAAACTAAAAGGGGCAATGAAATGAAATAAAATCATTTGATTCCATAATTTTGTCCATGAGTGTATTATAATAGTAACTAAAACGCTATAACACTTTTAGAACTTAAAAGTTTTACTTTGGGCTTGGGAACGCTTTGTGTGTTAGGCCTTCTTTGTGTAATGAGGCTAATTTAACTGTCTAATTGGGTAATTAATTTAGTTGGGTAGTCTAATTAACTATAGGTCAAAGGCAACGGTCTCCGTACCGGTAACCATGGAACTGAGTTCTTTCTTTGTATCACTTTCCTTATACTTCATTAACTAAATGCACCAAAGCTGAATTGAGTGTTTAAATTTATAGTATGTACACAGTAATATTTGCATTAGTAAAAGTTATTTGCAAATTAGCATTTTTGTACAATTTGTTTAGTCAAGTTACTAACGTACAAGGATCATTAATTTCTTTATACGTTAAAAGCTTGTAAGTTGAAAGGTTTTGTATACCACAAAACCATTCGAGTTTGATTGATTGTTGTGGTGTCGGATAGGTTCTTTAATGCCAGAAGCGACTTGCAAGATTAATCATAGGAAATTCTTTACCTTTTAACATTCTTGTGTTTGTGATGACAGTTATAAAACATGACCAATTCGTAGCTAATTTCCAGTCAAATTCCTGCAACATCGAATTTTATATTTACATCGAAGGGGATTCCTATTATACATTCATGTGCGCTATCAGCTAAATATTGTGAGGACTTGAGAGTGAGAATCGTAACTAATGGAAATACCTTGATAACACTATCAGTGTTGAATGCGCCATGTTGCGGACAGGGTATATCTGGGATTGCAGCATAATCCTATCCTGCAGGGAATATTTACATGGAAAGTGCTCTTTTAAGGGTGCGTTTTATGCAATGAAAACTGTATTTATTATTTGATTTAAATTAAACTTAGTACGGCACATACGATACCGTCTCTAAAATATTTTAAAACACAATCTAATCAGACGGACCAAGATGGCGCAAAGACCGTTTCCCCACCATATTAGTCTGGTATTATTAGTTGTTTTATTTTTATTGTGGAGTCTATCCTAACCCTAAAGTTGTTAAAATACTTTAGCACACACTGAATAAATACATTTCAATAGACTATTGTATGTTTATCCGAATAAAACTATACATTCAAGCTGAAAACGGAGTAATTAAAGTTTGGAACGATTATAAACACGTTTTGGTTTTCTATTTTCTTGTTGTCACTGATACCTTTCATGAACAGCAAAGTAAAACATCAAAACATGACGGGTAGTCACAAGCACTACTGTAAATCCTAGCGCATTTCCTGTTACGGGGTTATAATTTATACCGTAAGTGGCTTTTTGTGCATTATAAAGGAAGAATCAACCAACAAAACAATTTTCCTCCGCATTTTTGGTCTGGCTGAAGGGTTTTGTCGGTATTTGGTTAAGCATGGTTTGGAGTACGGTAACATCAATGTTCATACCAAGTCCAATCCAAGTTAGCATAGATCATATACAGTTTTATATAGTATGACCCGTATTTTAGGAGAATCACCTCACCCTCCCCAAAGGTCACGTCCGGTTGACCAATTTTGCTGGATTATGAACTTAATCTAAAATCAAAAGAAACATCCGGTGATGTAAAAATCAAATTTATTTGAAACTTGGACAAAGTTCGACCTGAAGAGTGGTAGTGGTAACCATTCTAACTAGTATAAGTTACATATAAAAGTTGTCATTTGACTCTGCAAACAGTTTTGTTCAAGGACGTTTCGTTCCATATGGCTACCAATGAATAGGTAGCTCTTATTCCCTATAGAAACTCACCAACAAAGAAGTTTGATTCAACACATGGGAGAGATTTATTGAACAGCTTTAACAAGAACTTTATCTCTCGTTAGCCCAACTCCAATTAGTTTTAACAACCGACAATTTAGGCTTCTGCTCTCAAGAGAAAAGTAAAGCTTCTCAAACCACTGTGTGTAGGCAGTTTGGGTTTCATACACTGTTAAACTGGAAATAGTTAACATCAAAATATCTAATCATATGAGCGATCCACAGAAGAAGACACCGTTTGATGCTTGGTTTTAAGGTTTAAACTTATTAGCTAAAGTTGTCATATTGTGCAAAACTTAAATACACTCATGGACAAAATTATGGAACCAAATGGTTTTCTTTAATTTCACACCTTTTGTTTAACACCCTGTATAGTTTTGAGTTTTTTGTAATCGTTCAGTTGGTTTCTGATATTTACATACGGTTTGCTAAAGAAAATTCCAATTTAAAACTAAAAAGGGGCAATGAAATGAAAGAAAATCATTTGATTCCATAATTTTGTCCATGAGTGTATTACCAAACTAGTAACTAAAACGCTATAACACTTTTAGAACTTAAAAGTTTTACTTTGGGCTTGGGAACGCTTTGTGTGTTAGGCCTTCTTTGTGTAATGAGGCTAATTTAACTGTCTAATTGGGTAATTAATTTAGTTGGGTAGTCTAATTAACTATAGGTCAAAGGCAACGGTCTCCGTAACGGTAACCATGGAACTGAGTTCTTTCTTTGTATCACTTTCCTTATACTTCATTAACTAAATGCACCAAAGCTGAATTGAGTGTTTAAATTTATAGTATGTACACAGTAATATATGAATAATAAATAGTTTGTTTGCTGTACAATACAGGTTCAGGCTAAGAAATAGTACATTTCATCACTATATCCTAAAGTAAAGCTTTTCATACGACCTAAAGATTAACGTTTTAAGCGCAGCCGAGGACGTTAAAGGGCGATGATCATAAAGACACTTTTTGGACGAGTAAATAATGACACTTTTTGTAATGCTGCAGCAGTATTGAGAAATAAGTTTTAATTTAAGTTTTAGCTTTGTAAAGAAACTCAAGGTAAACAATCTTTTGAACTGATAAGTCTGGTTTGTATTGTTTGAAAAATAACCCAATCACTAGTTTTTATTATTAGAGTTAAGACTCAAAACAAACTAATTTAAACATCTCCTTATTTGTAATAATATAAGAATCATCTAAACGATCGTGTTCTTTCCAAGAAAATAAATACCATCAAAACGAACTTTATTTTTTTATTATGAGAACTTGCACGTCGTCGCACTTGATAAAAACATATAAACACTTGATAAAACTAATCAGCTGTTTTTAGAACGAATCGGCCAAAACAAATGCAAAACATATGATAATATAAATAAAGTGTGTAAACAAGAAATAACAACAGGTGACTCTATAGTCTAAGTCCAGGTGAGGTTTCGGTTTAAATTTCACAATCAATTATTGAGAGAGAACCTGCTTTAATACAGTTTTGAATTATGTGCAGGAAACGTACTCATACCCTATTTTCCAGTTTAAATACAAGTTCTAACCCAATGTATATGGACTGCATTTTAAAAGTGGATATCGTACTGGGCGTTTTATTACCAATTTAAAGTTACGATGACAAAGAGATTATTGAAATACGAAAAGTTTAGGTTTGGTGACATGTACGAGGTTTATGTATTTATTTTTATATATAAATAAGTGGGATCTAAGATTAACAATGTATGAAATATTGGAAGGACAGTTTCCCCTGAACAAGCGAGTTTTTGAATGACGTATGAACAATTCTAAGGCGGGGGTTGATTGATGAACAGTTGAAAGAGTTGGAGGGTTTCAAGGTGAATAATGGCTCTTGAACCCCTACAATGCGAACCCCTACCTCCAGAATTGTGAGTCAAGAATAAAACTTCTGAACAGGAAATTGTGTGAAAATATTCAATACAGTGTTTTACTGTTAAGTCTCGTGACAATTAACGTGTCCGACAAAATATCTAAATGTAGAGGACGACTTTGACTACGAAAATAGACTCCACTATAAACAAAAATGCGTATGTAGTCTTAATTATTCAAAATAATTAAAATGTATTTAATAAGTTTCAACACCATTGTACGGGAACAAAGGTTTAATTATTCAGAGGGATCTACTCGTATTCAAAGTCAACTAATTAGAAACAGTAGCGGTGTTTCATCTAGTTCCAATCTAGCACACAGAGTAGTGAACTCATTGTTGTAGTGTAGAGAGAGATGAAGGTGTACCATCCTTTTGCCGCTTTCAAGAGTCCTGTACGTAATGTAAAGGTAAAGTTTGTCTTGTTTAACGAAGCGAAATTAGGACTACAAAGTCCTCTCTACCACTCAATATCGACCTTTACCTAGCGTCACCGTATAGTCACGTTACAAATTGTAAGTGGTGACTGCGGGGATCGAACCTGCGCCACCGGAGTGATGAGCTCCAGAGTCGCGTGCGATACCAATCCGCTACGGATCCGCTTTATGTACATTCTGGTGTCGTGCGCTTGGAAAATAACGTGCGTATTCTTTGGTATGTTTATTCTCGTAGTTGATACACTATTTATACAAGTAATGTAACAACATTTAATTTGCATTATAACATTCCGTCTATTTAATTACAAGTAGCCAGTTTAATAGCACAGCACACACATATAACTAATTAAATTTCATTGCACAACTAATTACGACAGCTTTGTCAACATCTATAGATGCTCTGAATACTACTATCTCTAATTAGAGGTGTAGTTATCTGTTTTAAGAACTCACTATTAAAAAAATAGCAAAACTAATATGACTGCAGAGTAAACGGTCAGTAGAATAGGTAAAGAATAACGTTACAAGTTAAGAAACCCACCGGTTCTAAGAAAAACCTCCGAACTTATTAAGCAGAGGTTTATTGGTTCCTTAAAAATCCCAACTATATTTATATTTCAAACAACGATTTTTGATTGGTAGAAACATAAAAGTTTCTTTGGTGTGTTTTGTAGCTAAGCTGCTTATGTCAAATAATCATTAAGTTGTTTATTATTTAGTAACCAAAGACAAGAAAATATACTTAAATTTAGTTAACCTTTTACTTTTTTATAGGGAAACGCAAGTAGGTTTGCAATCCGGTCAAGCCATTAATATATTTAACAATCGTTGCACGAAAAGGGTTAATACACTGAATAACACTGATCCGGGGTGAGTTTTATCTGAACCGGAAACGGTCCTGACCGCACTGACCTCGACTCTTGAGGTTTCTACCAGTAGACAGACTTTTCCACTGAAACATTTTTCCATCATTACATTTTTTGAAAACTTTTATATAAATAGTGAAGTGCTTGAATTTGGGAAGGTTTCTGATTTTGTCCATCTAGTAGTATATTTCATCACTAGGTCTTAAAGTGACACTTTTTGATAATAGCTCAAGTTTAAATGAGCGAGGATCAAAAAGATACTATAGGACCTAGTAATGAAACTTTTGTCATGATGCAAGTAGGAGTGGTTAAAATAATTAGTTAGTTAATTTAAAAACGTTTTGTAAAATATGTTAGAGAATTATGGTGTCAAATGCTACAGTTTTTATTTGTCATTGTTTTGTATAAACAGCTGTTCATTTGATTTACCATTGCCAGTGTTATGATTCGATATTAAATCGACACATCGCACTCAATCTAAAGTTAAATTACCTGCGATTTAGATTGATATTCACAGTTTAGTCGTTGTATCGACTATAAAAATAATCGAACAAATCATTCAATGTCAAAAAACCAATTGACCAGCTGATGTCCATGCCACGAAAAGATCATTAATTAAATCATCAATAAATGATATTTTTTCTCCTAGGAAAAAAGATCATCAAAACAATCCTTTATTTACCTGGGTTAAATAGAGAATCTTTCACGTCAATGCATGTGTCTAAAGCAGCTGTTTTCGGAGCTGAATGAAAAAACAGTTTTAGTTGTGCAAATTATAGCTGCAAAAATAAGAGTTAAAGTTTGCGGGAAGTAATTTGTTAAAAGAATTAATTTTGTATAAATATTAAAGAGAAGATGGCTCCAGAGAAATGTTGGCAAGCCAGATGCAAAGTTGTAGCGGTTGTAGTGTAGGTAGTCTAATTAAGCTTAAAGGTTAAACGCGTCAAAGTCAACTTCTTGTTTCTCTTTATGCACATGTTTTCCTTGCATGACTGAGTATCACACTATAATTTATTTTAATTTTTTTCTTTTGAACATATTTTAAAAATTGTTGTCAATTTTAGAAACATAATCTGTGAGTTGGTTGGACGGTCCTTAGAAAAATAGCCTACAAGAACGTTAAGGGTTTAGAAACACAAACAGAAAGCTGTCCTCATTGGTTCCGATCTGTTGAGTGTGTATCAGAAGTTTTGTTACGTGTTATACCTGAATAGTGGACTGTCGGATATAAAGTAAATAAGCACACATAAACATTGCCTCTTTCCTCACAAAATGAGAGCGGTGTCTTGCTGTAGAAAATTATTCTTTTTTGTAACTGAGTGTAAAGTTAAGAGACATCTACAAATATTCCAATACAGTTAATTTATTAGGCTGAGGCCTTTCAAACACAAGTGTTCATCTTCAGTAGGCACATCAAAATCTACCTGTCTATCAAAACTAGTTTTTGATGTGCCTACCTCTGAAGATGAACACTGTTAATTTAGCATAATAAATTAACTTTATTAAGAATATTTACAAATATTTAAATTTCTTAATTTCCAATAAGAAAAGAGCTTTCTATACATGAGTGTAAAATTGTTAATTCACACGGTTTCATACGTACCTTCACGAAATTCCATCCGAGTTCTAGGAAAGTAAATTAATCGGTAAATTTTGATTTTCCTACAAAAGATGTTCAATTTAGATTTTGAACTAATGAACTATCACATTAAAGAAGAACTTATATCTTTAATGTGATGAGCTTTTAAAACCTATTTTTTTAAAATTTAAAAATGAGTGAATCAAATTCATTAGTTCAAAATCTAAATTGAAATAAATAAAATGTATTTTAACGAATTCCAATACAAGTTTTACTGGTTTTAAATGAAACCGCTTCATTTTAAGAGTACAGCTTCTCCCTGTTGTAGAGAAAGTGTATGGGTTCAATCAAGTAAGTTTGAGAGCTCTAAAATAGTGTAAATAAATGTGTCCAGTTTAGTTCTTTGCTGAATTTGACATTTTTCAATGGTCAGGATTTAGTTTCAATAGCAGAACAAATAAATATAGAGTTTGTGTGTAGAGTATGTGTACAACGGCAGCTGTGAAACTGTTACCATTTCTATGCAGATTTCATAGTTGAAAACAGCCTCAACCCAACCTTATAGCCGACAGCTGTTTGGAAACAAAGTCGTACCAGCCAGTAATCCATGTGTGCTTTCTAAAGCTTAACTCGTTCACTAAACAAATCAACAATTTAAAGTCAGGTCGCTTGAGGTCAAGTATAATCTACGAGTATACAGTTTGAATCAGTCGGTTTGTTCTACTAGAATTTGCGATACTCGTATATCAAACTAAATGAATGCAGTAAATAAATAAATCATTTAACATTTACATGTCATGCAATCGTCAACTTTATTTTAATATCTTAAATTTTCCATACATTCTGACATTGAAGTCCCATTCAGACACACTTTTGTTCATTCACTCGTTCTCTTCATTCGAATTGTCCACTCTTGCTCTTTTGTCAATTGGTGTTTTCCACGTTCTTCCAGGTATGTGCTATAAACTCAACTGTGTTATAGGAATGTATTAGTAGAAATTAATACATCAAACTTCTGTGTAAAAACAAAATAACGGTAATTTTAAAAGTTTTAAAGCCTTTTGAGTTTTTAACTACCGTAACATCAATCAGAATCATACTTTCAAGGTAGATTTTCGTCGTTGCATTTCATGAATTGAGATATTTCATTAGACACCAAAATCAATATAACCTCTTTCAAAATGCTATTTTTTGAAACAATTCCAAAACAGTTTTGAAAGGGTTTGGTATCCTATTGAGTATCATATTCAGTAGATACCAATGTCATAAATCTGAGCTCAATTAGTTCACTTTGTCTAAACCGGTGTTGTTTAAAAGCTGAAATCTAAAGTTTAACCGTAGCGTTAAAACAGGTAAACTTCCGGCATTGGATCTAAAACTTAAAAGTGCAATAGCACGTAGACTACCCAGTATAAATAATGCACATAGGCAATCTTTTAGATTTGTACTATTTTCAAAGAATATAACGTCACAAGGCAAAACCACATTGCATTTTGTGCTAAATCCAAAAGCACATAAGTATTGTCTCTAAATTATTTAGTTCAGATTAACTCTCCACCAACCACGCCAGCTCATTTTAAGTGTTGTTAAGTGTAATCATGTTAAGTGTCACAGGGTTTATTATTGATTACTGTTGCATCTCCTTAATTACAGTCAAACTGTTTCAATAGTGGTTTCGAATTGCTGACCTCTATTATTAAACTCGTATAAAAGCCAACACATCAGTTGTTTTATATTATAATTACTTTATTTAAGGATTCGGAGGCTGTGTTAAGCGTCATATTGAAAAACTCTGACAGCTTAAAGAATTTTAAACTAGATATTCATTAAATTGGCTATAATTTAATGCCTAAGATTTTAAGTGGTAGATAATAGAATGTTTTTAGTGAGAAGTCCCTGAACATTTGGAAACTATTGGCTTCTATGTATGAAGCGTGGCTGAAAAATCATGACCTTAATTTGTTCCTTTGTTGGTTCAATTCACTTCCGTTGTCACTTTGTGTCATGTAGTTGAGGATAAATTTTCCCTTCCACAGTTGTTAAATTTGGCCCCCATAGGCTAGTGCTGATGGATGCATCTAATAAACTTTTAAAATATTGTAGTCATGGATATAGGCTTTTTATGATTTTAAATTCCATTAATATTTATATTTAAATTTTGGAGTTTTAAACTTTGGCACGCCACCATGCGAAGATCTCTGATTCAACTCAAACTTTGTCTGTATGTATCAAGTTGTGAATCTTTTTGGCAACAATAATGGATCTATTCTTTGTTTTTGGTAAAAGGATTAAATTGGTAAAGGTACTTTGTTCATAGGCCAGATGAAGAATATGTACGGATTTATTTATATTTGGCTTCAGGTGGCAGAATTTAAAACAGAAATGGCGGATTTATTACTCAGCCATTGTTGATCAGCCATGTGAGACAGAAAATTTAACGTCCAACTAATTTGCACTTGAAGAATTCAATCTTAAAACCAGTGGTTGACAAAACATTAACTCGGCACACGCGTAGTGGTTCAGCCCTAGGTTAGTTTCCTTTTAGTTGTTAGGTAGGCTATTAATTAATGACCCAATTTTGGGGACAGTCGGCGCTGGTTTGTAACCATCAGTCAAAACGAGTGGTCATTACATCAAACTTAAGTATCACTCGACCACTTACAAAGTTTCTTGCTGTTAGACGCACACTCCACTCACTGCCGTCCTGTCCTTCATAACACTCAAACAAAATGCGTTCAGGCCGCACATTTCCATCTAATCTCTTACACTTATTACCCTGCTAAGAATCCCTACCCGGTCATTACCAGTTTTTGTGACTCACCGAGTAGGTATTTTTCTAAAGTTGTTAATCATGTTTACTCTTTGTTATTAAAACCCGTTGTATTCATTGAAACATTAAATAATTTCTTTTCCATTTGCTGGGCATAAATAGGTATTTGTTGTGTTCTCTGTTGCAGTTGGTCTGTCTGATTCACGGCTGTGATTGGTCGTTCACTGCTCCGAGCCAGCCAATGGGACTGTCTGGCAGCTGGTCAGGCAGTCAGTCAGTGTGCGTGACTTTTATTTAGAAAGAAATATTTCAAGCAAGTTTTAGGTTAAAACCTATATTGTAAATCCATTGTCGTAACTGTACAAATCAAACAAACTTGTTAAGTTAAAGTTTACGTATCCAAGTTTCGAAGAACACTCGTTGTTAAGATTTGTTTGATTTACAATGAAAACTTTCTTAACAACTTTCCGACTTGTAGTTAACAACTGTAATTACGCTACCTTTGCTTTAATTGTAATCGCGTCTAACTTATTCCCTTAATTTAACTTTTCTATTTTGATAACAAAGTCGAAGTTTAATCATTGTAGTTTG
Source organism: Matsumurasca onukii (assembly GCA_018831715.1). NCBI lineage: Eukaryota > Metazoa > Arthropoda > Insecta > Hemiptera > Cicadellidae > Matsumurasca > Matsumurasca onukii. Next base: position 4,575,754 of record CM032067.1, read on the forward strand.
TTCACCGATATTCTACTGTTATGCATTTTAGTCATATTGATCTCATGAGCAGTGTCCATCTCGCCTAATAATTAAGTACCTTGAAAACAATTACTGTCAAACTTTGAATAAACCTTAATTCTTAAGCTTTCGCGGCCGGTGTCATCATTAATATCTAAGTCTTCCGGTTTAAACCGCGTCACAGTTGAATAAACCATTGTTTCGTAAAAACGAATGTTTAAACGTGATTTCATGAGATATCTTTGACAGAAATATTGTACATGACAAGGAAACGATCGTATCATATGTATCAGGTTGTTAAATCGATTTGTATGTCTTGTTTCGTTAGGCATGTATTTTATCCTAGAACATTTCGTAGTTTGTCATGTTTCTTGATGATATCTCCATCAACTTTGTGGTATTTATTACTATGTAATGAAAGCATTTTGTACTTTTTATCACATTAATTTTCATTTTTACATAGACAAGATAATAATTCTATGTAAAAATGGAAATTAATGTGGTAAAAGTACAAAATGGTTTCATTATAAAGTCATGTATATCGTAGTGAAATCAATCTGTATTTTGATGAGATTGCAAGTTTTGTTCCCATGCACAGGTGGGTTAAGCACGTGTGCCCCATTATAAACTTGCTCTGTGGTTTGATCGGAAACCCAACTCCCTGAGGGGTCCCGCGCTCTGACGTCATAAAGGGGAGCTAAGTTTAACACAATCGTGAAATTCGCGACAAAGCTGCTTTACTACTTTAGCACTTTGCCTGTTCAGAATTCGGGAAGAGAGAATACTTTAATAATATTTTGTATTTTAATTTTGTGGTTAGACTTGATGAAGGAAGCAACCAAAATAGAAACTCAATATTGGCATAAAACGGACAGTATTTTATAATGAGCGTGATAGGTATTATGAATTAAGAACTTAAACTTGAATCAACTTTTAGGTTTAGACTATAACTACACGCAATCAACATTTCATATATTTACACTATATGTAGCCTTGCATTATCCCCGATACAAGTCCTTTTTGAGCCAAATATTCTACTGCTTATTTAAAATAAATAATAAAATTAATTTAACACGTTAACTATACGTTCTGACATTACCTGATAGAACTAATGACATAGTCGTTCATGAATGTATGAACAGTCAGTATAAGAGCTATGAGACAATATGTAACGTCAACGTCAGTATTGTAACGTGTAATTCAACGTCAGTATTGCAACGTGTAACGTCAACGTCAGTATATTGTACCGTGTAACGTCAACGTCAGTATATTGTACCGTGTAACGTCAACGTCAGTATTGCAACGTGTAACGTCAACGTCAGTATTGCAACGTGTAACGTCAACGTCAGTATATTGTACCGTGTAACGTCAACGTCAGTATTACAACGTGTAACGTCAACGTCAGTATAGCAACGTGTAACGTTGTACAATGACAATACATGTATGTTATGCGTATGTTAATACAAACTACAAATGCTAACAAGAACATCACCACAGTGGGAGCCTGATAAAGTGCTTTCTTTGTTGTCAAGGCGCGGTAGTCTCGGGGAAATGCCATTCCTTCTATCTAAAGCAATTCATGCGGTTTTTTTCTTACTGACTACGTCAACGGCGTTTTTTCAGTTAGAGACTTAGCCTAGGGTTTTGGGGGTCAAAAACGCTTTCAAGATAAGCGGTCGATTCCTTGTACCTGCGTCGGGAATCGAACCCGCGACCTTGCACTTTGCATGTTTCTTATCTTATACTTAGAAATATCGAAATCGTGATTTGATAGTTGATCAGTAAATTGAAATATTGATTAGTAAGTCCTATATTTGGAACGTCAAGCAACAACCTTTAACATGAAATTTTGTAGTGAACATGATTTAGAAATATAATCTACAATAATTTACACTAGTTGGCAGACGCGTTTCAGCCAATCAGTGACTGAAGATGGTACTCCACAGCGAGACCGAAATATCTCAACCTCACTATAAAGTTTTGACGCGGTTTGAACCGGAAGTAATCTAGTTCTTCCGGTTCGCAACCGTAGTTGTGACACCGGTTGCAAAAGCCTAAGAGTTATGATTTAGAAATGTCGTCATTAAGGAATTAAAAAAATGTATAATTAAAACTAAAAACTAATTAAAAGTAAAACTACGCTGTTGTCAAAAGTTCAATTATCAGATTGAAAGGCTAAAATAGACAGTCAATATCTTCCATAAACACGCTTGAAAGCAATTTTTATTTCTTGTTTTAAAGTAAATGCGTAATTCTCAACAACAAAAACTAATTTGAACAGAATGGCTCCATACCATTTAAGTAATCAAACATAGTCAAGTTTGTCAACAAGGCCGTTTCAAAACTATAAATCTTTGCACCCCCACTTATAACCGCTCATACTGTGCAACCCTAAGAAACAAACGGGTCTGAGCAATATAGCCTTCTCATGCAATCTACTCGTACCAGAGTTTCCCAGCAAAAGTAGGTTAATACTTGGATTGTTGTGACGGAAAGCAGTTCTCTTATTTCCTCATAAACTTTCAGTACACATCGCTATCGAAATCCAGTTACAATTATTTCACTGTAAAAGCTTTTATACAATTATTTACTAAAGGTTTAAAAGCTTTGTGGTAAACACTGGGGAGTGAGATACTGCATTGGTTAAAAGCAACTGTTGTATATTACTCGCAACAGTATCGTTCAAAAAGTAACTTTTTCTCAATTCCAATGGCATAATTTAATTACGAAAAAGGATACTAATAGTTAATAATATTGTTATGTTAATGGTTGATGTATAATAACGTTATTGTAGAGGACGAGATATTTGTTTTAGACACGATTCGACCAATCACAGTTAGACGCTACGTTCTGTTGAGGGTTAACAACAAGTCTAGATACTTTTGAAAAATCATGAATAAGAAATAGATCTATCTAGCGGACCAGTGGCGGGTTGGTAACGCTAGGTAAAGGTCGAGGTTGAGTGGTAGAGAGGACTTTGTTGTCCTAACTTCACCTCGTTAAACAAGACAAACCTTACCTTTACCTTTTTATCTGCAAACGGTTTCCGGATTAGGTAATTATGAAATTTATGGATTGAGACCAAATGGTCTTACAGGGTCTTTGGGGTTTAGTAATTTTGTCTTGAAGTTGTTGGAAGTTCTGAAAGAAATATCAAAGAAATACTTTTTAGAAGACTTTTGGACTGAATCGCAGATATTGTTATGAGTGACACTTGCCCTAGAAGATTTCGTTTCTCTAAGCGAAAGAAGAGTTGTTCTAGTTTTCTAACTTGTCTTTTCTTTGCCTTTCTAAAGATATTTCAACCTAAAGAAATTTTGTATCCATTAAATATTGAAACCTTTTTAATGTAATTCAATTTGGGGTTGTATTTTCTTGAGTTATGTATGTGAGAAATTTATATAATATTTAAGAACACTAAATATTTGATATGAGATACAATTCGAGGAAGACAAGAGGGAAATTGATGTTTGATCAAGGCAGCACGTGTGGTTGACAAGTTCAGGTGATGGAAGAGTTGGAAATCAATTCTGAATATCAAAGTACCGCATTTCAGAATATTCGGTCAACAGTGTCAGTGATAAAGAATTGTTTCAGTTTAGTGATTAGTGATACTCGTAAATAATGCTGGTATGACTAGCTAGTTTAAAAAGTTTACTTTGTTAATTAAAAACGAAAACAAACAAAAACACAAAATAATTGTGGAGAAATTATACTACCTATATATCAGGGCCTACCCATTAATCATATATTACCCATGTTCTTTGATCGGTGTTTAAACTTGTAAAACTTTGCAATATATATATATATATTTTACATGGAGTAGATTACATAAGAGTGATGATACGTAAAAGTGGCTCGGTTCTTTTTTAAACGTTAAAACAAAAACACTCACTAACTTTAACTGGTCTATCGTCTCAGTGGTTCCCAAACCAAATATATTATTTTCAAACCAATCAGTCTTCAAAGCCATGCAAAACTTTTGTTCACGCCGTTACATCCAATGTTTGCAAAAGACCCACTTGACATGTTAAAGCTTACCTCAAAGGACTCATTTTGTTGGAACATGTTCTTATATTTATTGTACCCTTGTAATAACGTTTAAGTATAAGTTATGGCAACTACCATAACGTAACTGTAATGTTAACAAAATTAATCTTTGTCATTTTGCTCTAAAACAGCTGCTTTAGTCACATGTTGGCTTGCTAAAGTGACACTTTTAAACCCGGTAAAAAGTATTGTTATAGTAAAATAAGTAATTGTTATAGTAAAACTAACCGTGATCGCAGACAGAGGGGTTTTGTCAGTTAATTAATTGTAAAAGCAGAGTTGATTTCAAAAGCGGTTGATTAATGGTATATTTAGTCAAAAGAATCAAAGCGACAACAGCCTGAAGTGGATTTGGTTTAGGTTTGGAATGCAACGCAATTAGCAAAAGTGACAATTAGTGAGAGAAAACAAAAGTTTCACTTTGATCTTTTGATTAAATAAATTTTGAACATCGCTTTAGTGAGCTATTTTTGGTCGTTTAATTTGCTTTAGTACTTCATCCCAAATGAGTAAAACGTTTATAACTTATAAACAACCCAATTAACCACGAAATTTTAATTTTCTGAAAGAAAGACTGCTTACTCATGTAGCCATTCCTTTAGAGTACTCAAGGAGTCACTAGGACCTACAAGACACACGCTTAGGTAACGTGATGGTTCTAACTGCAGGGCCTTGAAAGCAGAGGAAATGTAGCAAATCATTTTCAAAATTGAGACCGAGAACAAAACTTAATAGGTTAAACCGTTTGGAAGGATTCAACTTTGAGACTTTGGGCAGTTTCTGTAAATCTGTCAGATTGCAACGTTTGCGCGATGATACGAGTATTTAGTAAAGGATTCACTTTAGAGCTTTGCCATGATGGTAGTATAGCATGGACTCTTTGTGACAGTGTGATCTTTACTTGGCTTTAATATTTCCAATAACAGTTTCATTAATTTTGCTGTTGATGTTTTGAAACATTTAAATTACGTACACCGAAAATACATTTTGTTAACACAATGGGGAGCTTTGGAACGAGAAAAGAGGAAAATTGGCTTCCTTTAGAAGAGAGTGCAATTCGATTGAAATTTCATTTGTTCAAAGTAAAACAAGTTATTGGGGTTTTCAATTCCATCATTCTTTTTATCATTGTCCTAGCGGTTTCATGTATTTGGCTTCCTTTAGATGAGCGCTAGCAAACTTTATCCTTTAGGATGAAAACCGACCGAATGGTCCCAAAACCGAAATATAACGAGCTTAATTCAAATAATTCACTCGTGCTTTTGTAGATTATGTAGAGAAAGTTATAAGCATTATACATGAACCTTTTGACATGTGAACACTAAGTACTGAACGATACATTAACATTTTGCTGCGATGAAGTTCTATAAATGAACATTTGCTACATGAACGTCTTTTAACAGTTGCTACATGAACGTCTTATACATGAACATTTGCTACATGAGATTGAACATTTGCTACATGAACGCTATATGAACATTTGCTACATGAACGCTTACACATGAACATTTGCTACGAACGTCTTACATAAATTTGCTACATGAACGTCTTATACATGAACATTTGCTACGGAACGTCTTATACTTGAACATTTGCTACATGAACGCATAATTGAACATTTGCTACATGAACGTCTTATACATGAACATTTGCTACATGAACGCTTTATACATGAACATTTGCTACATAAACGCAATATACATGAACTCTACTCATCATGAAGGCTTTATACGGTTACGATTCTTACAGGAATGTACCAAAGGAATGTATCAAGACTTTATACGCTAACTCGTTGTAAACGTTAGTTCAGAGAAGAACTATTGTTATTGTTAAGGATTTTACAAAGAGGCTCAAAGGATTTCATCTCACAAGTTTGGAAATGCATGATGTGTAAGAAGGGGATTGGCAAACAACTTTAGCTCGACTTTGTGTTCTTTCCTTCATAAACTCGATTGAATAATACCACAGATTGTTGTCTGGCTTAGCTGGCTTAGCCTCCTACTTGCCCTGAACTGGTGGAATTCTTCTTAAATAGTCTCAAGATAATCTCATTTTCCATTTAATATCACTGTAAAACTCCTCTACCTCTGGGCCTTGCTTCATGTATTTCAAGTTTACTATCCCAGTTTGGATTTAAAAGTAAAGGTGGACCCCTAAACCTTACTCCTAAACAGGAGAGTAAATAAGAAGCAGCTGTTTTATATGAAACAAAACACAAAATTGTAATCTTAAAGTTTTTTTAAAAGCTTTGCACTCCAAATTACTATTATATGAAACAGTTTAATATATTTCAAGGGTAAAAATGAATATGTAATAATACATTATAACAGTATAATATATTTCAAATTTCTTTAGTAATAAATTAGCTATTTAGTGTTTATACAAATTAAGATCTTTATTTCAAGACACTTTTACATATTTGCACTACCGTTTAGGAATCCAACTGCTTGTATGAAACAGGTCTCTATATTCTATATCTATTCTTCATTGAGTAACATCCAGAATTAAACATGGTTTGGCTCGATTTCGCAGAATTCATGAGTTTGTTCAAGGGATTTATCAATAAACAAAGCCTTAATCAAACTTTAGTGCGGGAAACTGACTTTATAATTAGTTTGTACAGTTGTTGTAAGAACTGCTTTTGTAGGAAAAATTAATCTGGAATTGGATCCGTTCACTACTTTATTTGTCCGGTATAATCGGTTTCACATTTGCATTATTTAGAATTGTAAAGTTATTTGTTAGCATTATTTTAAATATAAGTTATTTATTATTCATTATTTTAGCGTCAACTTCACAGCTATACATAAAGAGACTTGAAGGTTATACATAAAATGCATAATAGATTATGTGTTAAGGGAAGGACGAAGTTATATTTTAATTAAAACGAAACCAAAGAGACACCACGCGTTCCATGCAAACAATTCTTAAAACCCACACAAAAGATACTTTGTTGAAATTAAACAAAGAGGTTTCACTTGAAAACATGCATTAAAAGATTATCTCTTAAACTGAAATTATGTTATTCCATACATGAAGTGTTTAAAATGAATTTACCGTTGCTGTGCGCCTTTTAAGATACGAAATCAGCTTTAGTTTATTCGTGCAAAACAATATTCCTTAATGCAATACTAAAAACAGCTTGTAAAATTTCAATTGTTTCCTCTTGTGTAGAGATGTTACTAAACACTAAACTACTAGAGTTACTAAACAATATATCTGGATATATTTTGCGTAAAATATTTCAATTTAACCAAATTAACGTCAAAAACTGGAGTTAAAACTGTGCCGTGTTCACAGCAAACTTACTACTTGTCCTAATTCAAACATCATCCAGTCATGGCCCAACCTCGGGTTATTATTATTATATGAAATTCAAGTGTAAATAGGGGTTTTAAGTAATTTGAACATGGATATTTTCACTCAAGGATATGAATTATAACCCCATCGAAAACAAAAAGACATAAACATAGAAAACGCTAGTGTTTTTGTTTTCCCTCAATACAATGTTGAAAGAGACAACAATAAAACCAGAGAAAACTCCAAGTCAGCTGTTGTAGATCTGTTATCTCGGAAGGAAGTAATGTTATCTGTTGTATACCGAAGTTGTTGCCAACAACCACCACGGTCTTGTGTGCTTGTAAACCTTTAGTGACGACAGTTGTACTATTCTGTCTATGTTGGTGAGGATTTGTATTTTTTTCAATGTCCTTTGTTGTTAACGTAGGTATAAATTATTACTATTTTACTTAGAAATATACTATTTTAATAAAGTTCTAATTAATGTCACTAACTACTTGTCAACAGACGTAATTATTTCACTGTGTGTGCAAAGGCCTTGTATGTCACGTGACATTTCAAATCTACTCACTGATTCAAAATGTGATGAACTCAGCTGTTGACAGTGGTATTCCACAGCACATTACCACGTTTTAGTTATACAAGGTTTAAATGACTTATAACACATAAACATTAATATATTAACCAACAATTTGTGTTTACAAATAATTAACTTTAGAGAAGTTCCGGCTTTATTTTGCCTGTGTATTTTGAAGAGAGACGTAAATGATTGAAGCAGTGACGCTCAATAACGACACATTCTAATAACGACACAGGTGAATAACGACACATTCCGATTTGGACACATTGATAAGGCAGCTTAGCCAACCTGTGGAAAGAAAAGTGTTTAAAAGTTAGTTTAAAAGGGAAAGAGGTATTTGTAGTAAAGATTAAAAGGGATTATTCGCTTCGTGGTGGGATTTTGTCTGATCTGATGTTTTTGAAATTTCGTTCTTGTGTTCTCTGCCAGCGGGTAGCGTGTACTGACATATTATTGTAGGATATTCGTCGGCCTCACACGTCAGGGTTTACTACCAACAACCTACAGTTGTACAAGTTATAAAATACCTAGAGTTACCACTTAGTCACATAAGCAAAATTGACAGAGGAGACTGCGGGGATCGAACCCGCGCCAGCAGAGAGATGAGGTCTGACTCGCACGCGAACCAATCCGCCATAGATCCGCTCTGAATAGGTGATATCTGGTCTGTGGGTATTTAGTTTATCCCTCTTGGGATAAAGGTACTTCCTCTTGCGGTTGTCGGGGAGTTAAGTTTATGAGGTATAATTCTTGTATCTTGCGTATGTTGGTTATGCTGCCTTATCAATGTGTCCAAATCGGAATGTGTCGTTATTCACCTGTGTCCTTATAGAGCGTCACCGATTGAAGCTTTTACTAATTTGTGGCTTTTAGCGAATTTCCGTAGGATTCATGAAAATTAATTTCTCTCGCCAAAGAGAAGGACATGTCGTAAAAAGGTGCAGTTTGTTGTGTTTTCCACAGGTTTGACGTTATTTTGCGTTGAATTTACGAAAATAGCAGTTTAAAGATAACCTATGTGGAAGTCGTTAAAATTTTTTAGTTATGTTGTACTCTCAACACACTTTCCGGTACAATAAAACATCGAAGAGTGATTGATATAGTCGAATTCCAAATTACTAAAGAACTTATCAAACCTTTCCAATCTTCAATTACAAACCTCTTGGTAAAACAAAGAGAGGTTTATCAATAAGTCAATTGATTGCTGCAAGTTGACTGAGTGAAATCAATTTACTTAGCAATTGTTCCTGCTGGAGCTTGTAATTTAGAGATTTCCTGGAAAGCTCTTTTAGTCTATTTATCAAATTGATACTTCGAAGGAGTTCTGGGAATTTTATCCATCGTTTAACTATTTTCTAGTTAACTGTTACAAAAGTTATTGTCAGGTGAAAGAACGTTGAAACTTAAAACTTCTCATTATAAATCAGGAAATTTCGTCTCAAGCCGTAAAAGCCGTTAAATGGACTTCTTAGTTTACTCTTTAAGTGATTAGATTGTTAGTTTTCATTTTCAAACAATAGTACATGAGGTATATAAGAAAAGAAGACATTTATCGAGCTAAAACAGCAAACTCTAGTAGGCAGTTAATAATAAACTTATAGTTAAAATAACTATTCGCAGCGCTATCTGTGCTTGGGCTGCCGAACTATGACGTTTTTCTTGCCTCAGCCATGCAGCATCTACCAACCATAACATAATATTTTGTTTTAAAGTGATAATATCAGGACGCACAATTGCAATGTAAGATATTCATCTTTACAAAGTCTCCTACTACGAGATTTATACAGTTAGTTTCACCGTTGTGTAAATAATGTGTCCAAATACACAATTGTTCAAGATGTCAAACAAAGCATACTATTGTTATTTGATATGTGCTTACCTCCCTGAACCAGCTTGGAAGATCGGTCTGGTTTTGAGTGTTATGTTTAACTAAAACTGTTTGCTGACGTCTTGTCGTTTTGAGAAGTTTTCCAACCTTTCAAACAGAATGGTATGGAAGATACAGTTTGTAACTATTATTATTACACAACAAGACTTTAAAATAGGCTTTCTGTTACCGAAACTTTGTGGGGAAAAGTTTTAGATCCACCAAATATTTCTACCTATCAAATTCCAATTTTTATTTATACGGTGCACTCATTTTACAAATACAAAGAATGTTTTTGTAACATTGTACCAATCGTTTATAATCTTTATAACATTGTAAAGGTGAGACAAAGCCGAGTACGTGAATGTTAAGTTATGAATTGAAACTAGTAATAAACGATACTAAATTTCATCCTAGTGCAAAATTGCACAATTAAGCCAACCGCCTGGAGAACGAAAAGTCCAATCCAAAAAGTCAAAATCCATCAGGTCAAAAATTGTTTTTATTATAATTTAAGCATAAATGTGCCTATTAACTGTATGCAAAGACACTTGAATATGTTGGAACTGGAAAACACACAAAACAAAGGACCGCATAAATAATCACTCCAATACGAGAAGAGTAAAAGGGTTGTTTTATGCAAATAAGTGACATTCGCAGAGAAAGGCTCCAGCCTCGGAACATGGGTCATGTTTTGCTTAACTGGATTGTGATTTGAGAATATAGAACTCAGGCATGTAGTTCCTGCATATTTCTTGGCCCTAATGTTTGAATATTTTTAAGAAAGTAAATTTTTGTCTAAGATATGTATGGTATAAGTGGTGATATTCATCTCTTTGTTAAACATGTGACTAATGTTTATTATTAGTTTTACTCGACTTTGTGTTCCTACTTTATTATTGCTGAGGAACTAAGAACTGTGCATGGCCTCAACAATAATAGTGTAGTAAAACAATGTACATTAGTTACAAGTTAACAAACAGAAATAAATATAATCATTTATACTAGAATACCGTTACTTTATTAATCTGACAGACGAAAATTGAGACCAATATCTACAGTAACTATTGATGTATTAACAAAATATGGGCAGCAAATATGGATTAACAATGCAAAAACAATTATTAATATGATTATTAATTGAATGGCAGCTCATGTTGAAAATCAATTTATTTATTGAAAATGTAAGTGACCACGTGACACATCTTACAAAGACTGATTGATTGAAATAGTTTGTTAACTGATAAATGATGCTTTAGAACACGACGACAATAATGTTGCCATTATGAAACCATTAGAGAGTAAAGGTAGAACAGATTGAATGCAACCAAATTACCTTCGCTTTAATGGAGCAGGTTTTAAAACTTTGGTCTGAAATTAGCGGTAAAAGTTTATTACATTAACGAAACCGAGTTCCGTTTTTAGGTCTATTTGAAATTACAAATACCTTGTTAAGTAGCCTGAAGTTCTGTAGAGAGGTCCTGGTTCTATGGGCTTACTGAAGCCATCGTCGGAGATCTTCACTTTTCACAGTCAACTTTACTCGAATTTACAATATTTACACTAAATAGTGTAAATAGAATGTATCAATTGAAGTACCTTCGAATCAGAATATTTTATTTCCAGAACACACTCAATGTGGCAAACTTCTGCAGGTTGGCTAATTTACCTTACAGAAGATATCCAGGAGGCAGAACATGTTGCACACGAAATATTTTGCCAAAGATGACAAGAGTCTTTAGTTTAACTAAAAACGTGTATAAAAGAAATCAATCTTTAAGTACGAAAAATCAGACACCACGACAAATCAAACCAGGATGCCTATACGCAGCAGAAACCTTGGTTCTTATTAGAAAGACAGATTTGGATCAAATCCAAAAAGAAGAAAGGGAAATTATAAGGACAATAGTAGGCCCAACTGAATTAAAGGAATATCCTGAGTTTTGTGTTTCAAAGCAGCTGTTTTACCCAAGAGAGAAGTGTAGAAGAAACCTACAGTTGTCTTAACTCAGATGTCGTAACAAAACTCTGACATTTCAAACATAAAGCCCTTCATTACTAACATTCCTCTGAGTTGTTCTACTTAACGGCCAGTTTTATTTCATTTTTGTCTCGTTTCGTCTCATCTATTACAACCATCACATCTTTCAAGTCACAGCAACTTCCTGTAGAGAGAGGCGTTCCACAAGGATCGGTTTTGGGACCAGTTCTGTTTATTACAGAGTGTGAAAAGCTGTTAGAAACTGTAAAAGCTGCGGAAGTTTAGCATTTACCGCGGTTAAATGAAACGTGCACAGCTGTTGATGAGGGAAATCAAATCGTTGTAATCAAACTGCTTGCTATTAAACGTAACGTCACCAAGTATAAAAAGAATTATTTAGCATTATCTACAATTTACTTAAAGTGCTTAGTTGAAATTGTTTCTGAAACAAGACAATTTACCACCAGAAAATATTCTTCTGCATGTTTTCAGCGAAAAGTAGAGTGAGTGTTAAAGTTTGTTCACGAGTTTATGGGTTTTAAAAGAACGTTAAAAGTTGATGTGTTTTAAATTCATCCTACGTTAAACTAGATTACCCCTATCTCTTACCTCCCGGTTGTATACAAGATGATTACATTATAGTAAGATAGCTGAAGTTTGATAGTCTTATAACTAATATTCTCAAAAACGTGAACATTTTAAATTTGAATGAGCTTGGTAGCCGATTTTAACAAATAAGTTTTGTTTATGATAAATTATTCACTTAAAATAAAATTCCTTCTATGAGTTATATTGACATTCAATAACAAAATTTCAATCATAAAGAACGTCCGACAGCGATATGTATATTAAGTATAGGAAAAAAGCTGAATTCGTTTCTGGGGGTCAGGATCGGTGCTCATATCACGGTCCCGGGTCTGGGTCTTACCATGCTGACGGCATGAATAACTCATTTCTCCAAAGGAAATTCGATATTAAGATATTTACAATATAGAAAACTAGTTTGGTTAAATAAATGTGTACAACATTCTGTACAAGGTTTAAAACGAGTTTTCTTGTTTACATGTAAAATGCGTAGAGAAGAGGTGTGTTCCGGATTGAGCTTTATTCTGGAGTATTGGAAACAAGAAGATGACAATTCCTGTCACAGAACATCAGCGGACAACAACAGTGTGTAACTGTGTATAACCCCAGGCTTGTCCAACTTTTCCTCTCTTGTGTTTGCCAGTTGTATACAACAATCTGTATATATTTTATGGCTATATCTTATAAAATGTATACAAATTTGTTACTCATTCGCTCCGTTACAGCCTCGCTTCTGCCTTCTGCCTCAGACTTACGTAATCCGTTATCACGGGCGCTACGGGGCTGTTCACTACGCTCATCATTGCTTTCATGAAAACATGATCGTTAAATGAAAGCATGATAGATTTTTAATAAAGGTGTTATAAAGTGCTATTAGCGGATCCGTGGCGGATTGGTATCGCACGCGACTCCGGAGCTCATCACTCCGGTGGCGCGGGTTCGATCCCCGCAGTTTCCACTTACATTTGTAATGTGACTAATAGGGTGACGCTAGGTAAAGGTCGAGGTTGAGTGGTATAGAGGACTTTGTAGTCCTAACTTCGCCTCGTTAAACAAGACAAACTTTACCTTTACCTTTTTTATAAAAGATGACAATTTCGATGCCATGAGGATCTTCAAGAATATTTTAATATTTCTTGGTGAATTATATCGATGAAGGTGAAATAGCTTCTTGACACGTTTCCTAATCAGGTAAAGTACTTTATGCACCACGTAAAACATAGGATATAAATATTAGCTAAAGTTGTTAAAAACGAATTTGACTTAATTGCAATAATTGGATGCAGCAAACCCTAGATTCTAAAGTTGTAGATAATTTAACTTCGCACTAATGACTTTCTATCTTAAAAGCTACTTTAATTTGAAAAACATGCATTTACTTGTGAGCGGTTTTAATTGTACACTTTTTACACAGGACCTCCAGTCAGTCTTAACTAAAATGTACACTATTGTAATAACAATTTTCTGAGCTCATCTGAGGATTTTCTTTATTATATAAATAACAAATTCTTTTGATACCGGGAATATTAAATTTATTCTATCTCAAATCGTCAAAGCGAATTGTTTAAACAGGTCAAAGCAATATCGTTATGTTATTTGAATATTTGGCAAATACCAGCAGCTTATAATTTGGAATTTAATATCCAAAGTTTGGCTTTGATTTCCTTCCGTTGTCCGGCCAAACCTTCCCGCATTACTTCCGCCCGGATAACACCAAAGTATCTCAGCTTTGAGTTCTAACATTTATCTGAGGGAATATTGGTTAGTGAATAAGAAGAACACGACTTTGCGCTGGTACTTTTAGGCTAGCTGACTTTCTAATGTTTTGTGTTAGGTTTAGGTTACTTTACACCTGAAGACGGGATCAGATTCCATTTCTCAAAACGTCGTGTACCTTTTGACGACTCAAGAAAAAACGTCCAAAACTGTATCCTAGAAAATCTACCATCATCAACAACAGACCTCTAAAAATGAATTGGCTTTTATAACAGCACATTTTGACATTTCGGTGACCTCAATATTTTCGGGTTATTCTTTCCAACCTTTGTTTTGTATAAATTTATGACGTTTAAAACATTTTGGTTTTTATCAGTAATTGATTTAAGTCTAATCCTTTTCCTCGTACTATTTGCCGCGTTCAATAGTTCATCGCTTGATAAGGATCGCTTTGTGTGACGTGTATAAACTGTTGCCAAGCATCAAACAATAGTCAAGCCCACACAATGATTCATCATCCATTGTACGCGAAACCGCCATGTGTCGATATCCAACCGTTGATCCGTAGGAAAACACCCCAGGTATCATTCACTTTGTGTATTAGTAACTTCAAAATTCCAAATTATGATAGAACTTCCTTTGGAAAAATGAGATATTTATGCCGTCAGCATGGTAGGATCCAGGACCATGAGTGAGCACCCGTCCTGACCCCCAGAACACGTTTTGAGCATTTGTACAAGACTTTACATATATATACATTTGTAATTTATGTATGTTTATATGTGTGTACTCTTTGTCAGATTATTCACCAAATTTGGTAAAATGTTCCTTTTCTAAATATCTCTGTCGAGTTTGTAAAACTAGCAAAATCGGATTACCAGAACCCCTCTTGTGGGGGCGGCACCACAAAATAGGGTTTAATGATCTAAAAACCGTAAGTTTCATCTGATTTTGATGAAGTTTAATGAATGTATGTATTTTGTTACTATGTAAATGTACTAGAAATTATCAAAATGCATCAAGTCGTTTCAAAATGGCGGCCAAGAAAGAGATTTTTCGCTATTACAGCGGAATGAGTAGTCCGATTATATTGTTATTTAAAAAGTGTTTTACTTTCATGATATGAGTATAACTTCCATAACAAAATCGTAAATCTCATGGTGAAGGTCGAAGTGGGCTGTGAGCGCAGCAAACAGCCTCAGAATGCTCTGTGATCGTACAGGAGGCCAAGCCTAAGACCTAAGCGAGGCTGTGAGCGGGTCAAACTGGAGTAATAAAATTGCAAAGGAAATTCGATTCACTCATACCAGCGCTTAGCCGTATGTCGGCCTGGTTGTTTACCGGTGTTCACATTGTTTTCTATGGACAGTTTTACATTTATTCAACTCGTTGGCCGTTTGGTAGTAAACGCTAGCTAAAGGTCAAGGTCGAGTGCTAAAGATGGACTTTGAAATCCCAACTTAACTCAATTCGATAAGAAATGGTTTAAAATGTGTTTACCATTAGCATTATCCATTTAGATTGCTGGTTAAATCATCTTCATACAACCTCTCCTCTTTTAATGGATTGCAAAACCATACAAAGATTTCTAAACGATCTGGGGAAAGGAACGAAGGCTTAAGTGGCCAGAGTCGCGACTATCACTTTTTTGCGAAGACGATTGGACGACGCTGCCGCGATCAACCAATAGACGCCGACGGACTTCATTGGACGATCCCCAAGGTCTATAAGATGTCTCTGCACTTCCAGTAGCTCAGCTGTGGCGCTCTAATTATACACAGATTTAATCTACAATTAATATTTCATATTGTTACATCCCAACAACTTTTACGGTAGATGATTCTGTAGAAATGTTTTCAGAATTACAATTGTTAATTGAATGCGTCTTTCATACGCGTGTGAATCGATTACTTTTCACGTAAATGCAGTTTGTAGTTAGTTCAGAATCTCCAGAACAAACTGGAATGAATTGTGCACAAGTATGCAGTTCAATGTTAACTTAATAAATTCAAACGTTAGTTTACTAAGCGAAGCAATATGCAAACCGTTCACAGTTCACGGAACCTTTCAGATGTATTTGTCTTTCAGCTAAGTTGAGCTGTTTTAACATATATAATAACAATTTATTGAAAACATTATTATAATAATTAGGCTATATACGTTTTTTCAACCTTTACAAAAACATTGTTTCAGGTATAAAACATTCAAATACCTACACGTTGGAAATAAATATAAAAATTGTATTTTATTTAAAATATATAAAATTTTGAACTAAGAATAAGGAGCCACCAGTAACAACACTGTAGTCATGGATCAAATAAGAGTATTGCTAATTTTTCCAGGAACCATCAATAAATTCCTCTACTATAAAACACTTTTGAAAGAAGAAAGTTTTTTAATTTTGTTTTGAACATGTCGAAATTTTCATAATTTTGTATTTCGATTGGAAGTTTATTTAATAGCATAGCACCGCCTGTGAAGGTAGCAGGAAATATAATTTAGATCTGTTGGTTTATGCGAAGGAGTTTGCGAATCTTGTTCATAGAATGAATTTCTACCTAAACCATATGACATTTAGAAAGACAATGAACTGTTGTTTCTAATAAATGTACAGGGATGGTAAGGTCAAAATTCTATATACGTATAATCAACAAGATTATTAAACACGTCAATTTTGAAATGCACGTAGTGCAAATTAATTTGGATTTAAAGGAAAGGTAATTATTGAAACTTGAACACAGAAACTATTATACGAGCTTAAGATTACATTTACCAAAGTAAAATTAGTTGACATTAGAGGAGAAATTTTAAAGTGTTTCACATTAAATAAGAACAGCGTGCAAGGCTAGCAGTGAGCAGGCTGGGCGAGGAATGCACGGCGCTACGGGTGATATGAGTACACGGCTGTACTGCGGGACTAGTCTGGAAGAAACTGCAGGCGTTCTCCGTATACACTCCCGTAGTAGTAGAAGTGGGGCGTACAATACATAACTATAGCTTACCTTTCTCCCTTTTCTGTTGTGTCCGTCTCCTTTCGCACGCTAATATTCATTGCAACACCCACATATTTAAACCATTGATAAAAAGATTAATTTAAAATGTAGTATATAATAAAAATGTATGCCAAGTGTTTAATTTATAATATCAAAAAATATAACTTTAAAAGTTATTAAAATAAATTGTTTGCCAAAGTATGAGTTAGACGTGTTCAAGGTTCGATCACAATTTGTACTCTGAACACTAATTTTCTTGAAAATTCTTAAAGAATGACCTCCAGAGTTCTAGCAATGAGTTTTTAATAATTAATAAGTTAAGTTAGAGTGTGTAGTAGATGCAATAGAAATCTTAATCAGGGAAATAGTGTATCTTCAGTGAGTTTGATAAGTGTTTGATGGATGATGAAAGTAGTTTTTTATAACTAGGGCCGACTGTTCCCAGATTGTCTATAAATTTCCAACGACGAATGGCTTGGACCAACAGCTTCCGAACCACGGGGAGTGGGCTGATGTATAAAGTGATTCATACGTAGCCTAAATTAAGTTCCAAATTTGTATAAAGGTTTATAGAGGAGTTCAAAATTCCCTACCTTAAATTTTTAAAAAGTAAATATTTTTAAACCCCCTTTGGGGAATGTTTTTATAAAGTTCTAAAGTTTGTTTTGACGTAGTTTGCGACACCCACCCCCACCCAAAGTTTTGTCAATACAACCCCTCCCCTAGTGGCACCTCAAAAAATGTGCAATCTAAAACAATTTCAACGACGCAAAGATACATTTTTTATCTCAAACTCGTTTTTTGTAGTACCCATTTAAAGATAACAAGAAATCAGGTTTAATGCCACATTTTACATACAATTCTTTTCTTCTAAATACTCTATGGGATTATTTTATACTGTTGTGATGTTTCTCTCAGAGGATTTTCAAGAAAAGTCTGTTTGAAAAATGTAAATTTGTTGAAAAATGTACCATGAATGTTCATTTTATTGTACACTTGTGAACTGGTAGATTCCAAACAGCCTTACAGTGCATTTCGTTACGACTATAACAATTGTGTTAAGGAAATTGTAACCCGTTTTCTTCGCTGCAAACAAAACCATTTCACACAAAATCTGACACGTGTTTACAACTGAAACAGCGTAACAATCATAAAGTCAGAATATTGACGTGACGTCATCTGTAAACACCGATGGATGACATGTGCCTGGTTAGTTCAACACAATAGTGGTGGCCAAAAGCAATTAATAACTTGACAGCATTTATTCACTGTCAACGTAAAAACAACATGTAAGTGGTTTTCATTGACGAGAACAATATTTCTGTTTCCATAATAAACACCGTAATTCCATCTCGTTATACTGAGTGTTTGATGTAAGTGGTATCTCGCGGTGAGCGGATCTGTGGCGGTGCGGTATCGTGCGCGACTCCGGAGCTGTCACTCTGATGGCGCGGGTTCGATCCCCGCAGTCAGAAGAAGCAAGTGAAAGACACTCTGGGAAATCTCCATCTATATAAATAAAATAAGACTTTTGTCTGTACATTGCAATGAATCCATCGGGTTTTTGTTATTTGGTGTTTATAGATTTTGCATAGTCCGAAACCGGCGTAAAAAATCTCTGTCTGTCTGTCTGAAAAGATTTTAAGGCATCTTGGACCGGTTATAACTCAGATTCGACTGAAGCTATGGCGGTGAAACTTTGTTTAAAGGCTTAGACCATTACACAGTGTGTCTTTACTTATGTTTTGTATCAATAAAACATCCACAAAATAAATGGCAAGGGACCAAAGTGGGCTCTGAACACGACTTTTAGGCGTTTTGGACCGCTTTTAAGTCATAATTGGCTGAAACTATTGCGGTGAAACTTTGTTTAAGGATTAAGCTCATCACGCAGTGTGTCTTTAGCTATATTTTATATCCATACACCATCCACAATTTATGGCAAGGGACCAAAATTGTTTACATTTGAAGTCCATATAACATCCTCAAAATAAATAGAAAAAAGCCAAACGATTTAATTTTGACTGTTTCGCTTGAGCTCGGGTTAAAAATTATGAGGAAATTTCTATTTTTGTCTGTATCTATATATTTAAAGTAAAACAATTCTCAACTCAGCATGACTTGAACACAACTGCATCATTAGTGGTATTTGAAGAGTTTCTGTTGTACAAGATAACAAGCAACACGAGCGAGGTTATTTATTGGATTTACAAAGGAAATTGAACAGAAATAACAAAGTTTGGTAGACTGAGTTGAATAGTTTGAATAATTATTGAAATAAATCGACGATACTATAATTTTGGGGTAGCCAACTAATGTAGCAGATCGGGAAATCGAAACTTGTAGAAGCATCAACGATAAGGTTATTTTTTCTATGTCAGGTTTGTACAGTGAAATTCCATTTTCGCTCTGTTGGGATAACACAAGATCAACAAACAATCGGCTTGAATTCTGTTTATTTACCTAAGCTGAACAACATTGATGTGTTGCTAAGCCATATATTATACAATGCACAATGCATGCATGATTCTATGTTTAACTTAGTTTGACAAACTGTCGCATTAGATGTAGTATTGTCATTTGTTGTGGCAATTGGTGACATCCAGATGTTAGGCTTTTAAGTGTATCTTTGGAGGTTTTGCTTTCATAGATTAGTTTAAGTTAGTGGTTGAATTCCTTGCGATAATTGCCAGCTGATAATTACTTTTTTCTTATGCGTTTGTTTATTTATGCATTTCTTGAGTGATTTGATATTTACATCAATTTATTGGTTATGTGATTGTTTAGCCCTTTACGATAGGTTAGTATGTAAAATATAACGCTGAAAAGTAGGCCTAATTTAAGTTTTAGTTCATCGATAAAACAGTTTTAAAGCATATCACGTTTTGCAACCTCCCGGTTTCAATTTTAGTTTGAAGCTATGTTACAATCTAATGTATAATTTATTCAGCTTTTAATATTAACTGTTAGCTTTTAATATAGCTTTACTGTGTGATGAAATTTGTTTCATTTTATCAACGTTAAAATTTCAAAAGAGATATTCACAAGTATAGACATTTGTGACTAAAACACCTTTTTAGTAGATTTTAGATCTTTTCAAAGAAAAAGGTTGACGTTAAAACTCAGCTGAATTGAGTTTTCTGGATGATTGAACTGAACAATAACAAATAAAGATCAATCATTCACTCCACAAAGAGAACTGTTCAAATACTCGTGGTTGCTTTATGCACAACTCAAGTTTTCAATAACCAGCTGTTGGACTTTGATTCCGCATAACAGCTGTTGCAGAAAAGTCTGCGATTGTTTTACGCCACGATTTGTATTAAGGTTCAAATGTTTCACCTTTATATACAAATCCTTTTACGTCAATTTAGTTTATCTGATCAAAATGTTTAGAAATAGAACATTTGTACCAAATTTAATGAAAATCGGACAAACAATCGACTTGTAGAGAGTACACACATACATACATATTAGCAAAAACAAGGAAACAGAGTATAAACATATATGTATATAAAATCCTGTAAAATGCTCAAAACGTGTTCTGGGGGTCAGGATCGGTGGTCATTTTATGGTCCGGGCCTGGGTCTTACCCAAGGTTAGTATATAGGTAGCCTACTATTTAAACCTTGGGTCTTACCATGTTGACGTCATGAATATCTCATTTTTCCAAAGGAAATTCGATAATAACAGGTGAGATTATAGAATACCTATGTGGGATCTTGGTATAATCTTTTGTTATTTGCTAAAGATGCAGAAAATGTTGTAAATTCGCCAGTAAAACAAACTAGAACTTTCGAACTTGTTGACTTCAAATTGATTCATTGAAAGATCTCGAAAACAAGTTTAACCTTTCCAAGAAAAGGTTTGTTACGAACAAAACCTCGGATTCGGACCAAAGTTGCCTTTGGAATCGTAACTTACTTTGTTTGTTTGACATAAGTTTATAGAATTGACAAGATTACTTTATTTAAAATTCTAATTAACTACTCTAACACCTTCAATCTAATTGTTTAGCGTGTTTCGTATGGTAAAATTGTGATTAGTCACTGAGATAAAAGTTGATGTGAATTCATTGTTTAAGAATCCCAAGTTAATGCTTACACTGGTTCAAACCCAATTGTGTTTTTCGCGTAGTTCGGGGTTGTTCATTTTCGACAGCTAGTTCATATTCAACCTAAAAATAGAATGAAACAGTAATCCTTGGTTAAATCCATCCTAAGCTTTGTTAGGTTAAACCTTGGCAGTGAAGCAATTAACTGAGTATATGGTAATCCTCTAATATCCGCCTGGATATCCACGAATAACATTAGTTCTCAAAACATATTAACTTTTAGACAATTTTAATTTATTTATCTTGAATTGAAGTTGTTTTCCGAGAAAATTCTAACAAGTTACATGTTTGTTTTAAAACTGTATTCATTTCATTTTACTATAACCTATTAAAGTTCAACTATATTTAAGTTCTCGTACATTTCAAATGACAAACCATTTAAGATAATAAAGGATAACAATAACAGTAAAGGAAACAGTGGCGAGCAATTTTCTTACGCTAGAATTTGGGACATTATCGACTTTTTTCCAATATCCAATTTCCATTCCCCAGTCTGAGCACTGTTCAATTCACGGTAACAATGAGTTCCATTTCTAAGGAGTTTCTTGACTGTTGTCTCATCATCTTGAGGTTCACAACTGTGTTGTCTAATTATGCAGTATATTTGTCAGCCCGAGATGACAAGAAGGCTTACACTTTTGTTCAAAGGAGTCAGAGCGGAACTAATATTTCTGAAACACTTTACAAAATTACTTTTCTCCTCTTCCGAATGTTTTCAACAGCCACGTTGGAAGTGATTATGTGGTAAGTTTTAAAAACCGGTTTGGCCTTTAAATTCTAAAAGATCTTGGACTTAGATTTCTAAAATTGAATCCAGTAATCCCAACATAATAGTTCACGTAATAATTATACAATTAGTTAATCTGTCTGATAATTTATTCATTTTAATGCATTGAACATCTGAGGTTGAAATAATTTATCACGTTATCCATAGTTCTTAGTTAACTTGAAGAACACGATGTTTCGGGATCTGGAATCTTATCCCGTCTTCAGTTGAAAAGTAACTTTAAACATAACACAAAACATTAGGAAAAACATTTGTTGTTGTGTTTTGAATACCTTACCATTGTATTTTCACCTAAATACGGGATCATATTCCAGAACCTGGATCGTCGTGTTCCTTCCTAAAAACTTAGTATAACGTCCGCAATAATATGTAAATCTCAAAAAGTCTACCTTCGTCAACAACAAAACCTTCTTCGTCCAAAACAAACAGTTAATGATTACTTCTTAAATTAGCTAAAACAGACTCAACCTACCCGAAGCCAACAGACCTACAATAGAAACTGAAAACTATTCAGTAGATGAGAGAAAATGGAACTAAGCCATGACAAACGAATAAAGCTTTAGGTATGTGTTTAAAGAAACACTTTTCTTAATGAAGTTCTTTTCTTTTAAGATAACACCTGTAAATTTACATAATTAAAGAACATCCTAATCCGTGTGACTATAATAAATCCCCTTTATAAATCACGCCTTTCTTACTTCGCTGAGACTTCAACACTAGAATATGTATATATTTTCGTTGAATGATAATTTTTTTACTTTAAGCGGAATTACTGGGAAATGATGTGTTGTGCAATTTCAAGAACGTAACTGTTAAACCTATTTTTGATTTACCTGTTCTTACTTTGGATTTGAAATCTTTACCACTAAATTGGTGCTATTTTGGAATACACTATGTAAAACATGTGGGTAAAGTTTGTCTACAGTTAGGACTACAAGGTCCTCTCTACCACTCAACCTCGACCTTTACCTAGCGTCACCGTTTAGTCACATTACAAATTGTAAGTGATGACTGCGGGGGTCGAACCCGCGCCACCGGAGTGATGAGCTCCTGAGTCGCGTGCGATACCAATCCGCCACGGATCCACTATGTACAAACTTGATGAGAATTAATGAAACAGCTAAGAACACTATGTTTCGCCTGTATTAGTAAAACAAACCTTGGCGTCAAGCTTTCTACTGAAATGAGGTTTGTCGCTTCCCCCGAGTGTAAATTATTGGTCCTCTGATATTAGATTAGTTGGATCCAACTTCAGTCCAACAGATCCAACTTGGGTAAACTATCTTTTCGAATATGAAGTTGTACTATGGATAAGCAAACACTCTTTGAAAACCAAAAACAAACATTTGTTTATCTTAACATTTAATTTTAATTAATAATCTTGCTAATTTAACTAACGTCACCAATCTTAATTTGTTTACCTTTAATGGACAGTGAAACAACTTTTCCTTTGAGATTTTATTTTTCCTTAACTCATGTGAAAAATTGGTTTTCCGATGTAGGAAAGAATTAAGTATGTCGTGAAATTTCAAAATATGATCGTATGATATTTTTAAGTTAAGTTGTATTTGATCCCTTTAAAGCTAACGCAACAAATTAAAATAATTTAAAACTCCAAAGAGAAGTCTAAGCCTATTATTCTTTTCAAACTACTTCAGTTACGTCTTCTGAACAACTTAATCAACAAAAGTATCGATTATATCTTTTTGTTAGTTTGATAATGTCCCAGCCAATGAGAACATCGACTTTCCTGTTCCAATGAACGGTTGGCTGCCCTGTGACCATTGGGATAGCAGACAGCAGTTTCGGCTAATCGGTGATTGCAGATGGTACTCCACAGCGAGGTCGAAATGTTTCAAGCTAATTATAATGATTGTTTTAACGCAGTGAGCATCGACAGAACTAGATTATAGTAATGATTATATGTAACACCCCTATAATGTGGTGAGTGCGTTTTTCAAATAGAAATCACTACTGAGGGTTTTTAAATATTTAAAGATCAAGAATTTATAAATATTGAGGAGAGAGTTCACGTAATAAATGGTCCGTACATACGTAAGTGCGTAGTTAACCCGTTGTTGTTAATTGGTACTTAATGATCTAAGTACTTCAACTAATTGGGCGTCTCTTCGTGTAGAGATCGACAAGTCACGTGACTCATTAACAGCAATTAATAACCAATACTTACAATTAATAACAGTTTTCGAGATAAAACTAGAGTGGTATAAGCGTCGAGAGCAACATAGCTAATGTAAAAAACAGGTCAAAGTTGAAATTTCCAAAATTAGGGGAAACTCTCGTAGAGCTTATCATTTTAATTAACTGTAATTTTGTATGAAACTTTTGTGAATAATTTTGTTTCTGAACTTTAAATGCAGCCTCTTTCTCTCACAACGCGCAAACTTACATTTACAAACGTATAATGCTACAAGTGTTTAGTTGCAGGTCATTGTTTCTGTATAGCTTTAGCTGGAGATACAGAGTTAACTCGCGATAATATTTTCACCAATCAACTCTAAAACCGTGTTTACAGTTGCTATTGTTTGTAATGATTGTGAATAGTGCTAGATTGTAAATGTATCAGCTTTTCATTTGAGTTTTGAATACTCAGAAAGTGTTGCTTTGAAAAGCAGTTGTGGATAAATTTCGTTATTAAACAGTTAATGAAAACAAGTTAAACAAAATTCATCATTTACTTTGTTTCATTTAAAACTAGTTGAAGCTTTGTTGCTTTTAATCTGTTCGGAATGAGCGCTTCTTCTTTCATCAGTCCAAGCTACTTTTCTCCTTTTAGTAACTTTCTTCAGACCAACTTTCAAATGAAACAGTTTTGTCTAAATAGTCATGTTATTCTTTATTGTTATAAATTTGTTATTACATGTATATACAACACCCATGCTCAAATATTTTGTTTTTTGTCAATTATGTAGACATTTACGTTAAATTAAACTATAGTTATTTGAATCAAAACAATGTTATATTTCAGTTAAGTACAGTATAAAAACACTTAAATACTTATTTAAAACTTAAAACTGACGGAGTAAAAGTAATGACGATGGAGAAATGTTTTACAGAATTTTTGTATTTAGAAATTGTATGATTTCAGCTGTCTGGCAGTTTGTTTAAAATGATTTCGGTATATAGTGGTTTTGTATCTTCGGTGCGTTTATTGAATATAAGCATTCAGTCTGTCGAGTTGGTTTTGGCTAGCTTTGAAAGTTGACTTTGTTTTCGAATGCAATTTTAACCGAATAAAGAAAGTGGAACCTTGAATATGCATTGAAGGAAAAGTTTCTTTGCAGTCATTTATGGTTAATTCAAAGATCTTTCCTCTAGAATAGTTTTGCGTTGGAAGATTTGTCTAGAAGATTCCAATAAAGGGCGACGCCATATTGTCAGGTTGCAAATATTTTCTCCAGACATCAATGACATACCTAAGTGTTTTTTAGAAATTATGATTAAATTTGTAAATAAGTTTTAATTATGATGTGCTTTCCAAGTCAGTATTTCGTGACTATTAATTAAAAATCTAGAATCTCTGCCAACAGAGAAGTCGACGGTTGAACTATTTCCTGCTTACAATAGGAAACGATTAGATAAGGAAGCGAATAGTTATCTGGAGTTGAACAAAGTTCTTAGCTTTGAACCAAGAACATCCGCAGTTGCCGAGGACACGTTTCCATAGTCCAAATAAATCAGTCTAAACGATTGATACATCATAACAATATTCCGATGAGCTTCATAATAGCTGTATGTATCAAAGTCATTTATGTATGAGGAAGAAATCGAGACAAGATGTAACTCTGAGAACCTTTATAGTTGTGTCAGCCCATGTGTGAAAAGTTTTGATGAAATCTAACAATTTGTTTATGTTTGGAAATTGTACCAAAGAACTTTATCGAATGCAAATGAAACAGTTTTTAAAACAGCTTGTAAGCTAAATAAAATAAATGTCTATTTTTGTGATACCTGCCACTGTCAGATCTTCCATAAATGCCGTGGTTGTTTCTACTTTTACAATTCTTTGAGTTTTATAATATTTTCTTTGTCAGACAAGAACGTTTTATTCATTTTATATGGCCGTAGAATTTTAATCTTCAATTCTTAATGTCTAGATTTATGTCAGTGTATTCCTCTTTTTCTTCATTCGTACAAAGTCTTGTTCATGGCTCAGTAATAATTGAGCCTAATATTTCCTAAACATTTCCGTATCTTTTTATTAATCTACATTTGTCTTTATTGAGAACTGTGTTGTCTGCTTATTAATTTGAGGTTTTTATGGATATTAGTAATAACCCACAAACGTAATACACACTTGTTTAAAAGCAATAATAAATCATTTTATTCTAGATCTAATTAGATTTGAATGTGTTTGAAGCGTGAATGTTTAATGCTTCAATAAACATTGTTGGAATCCGATAGCAAAATATGCAATATCTCAAGCTGAGACGTGCAATATCTCCAGTACGCAGAGGATAGAATATTGCAAGAAACGTGAATGTTTAGGAACATTGTTTCATCTTTTGAACAAAAGTTATCGCGAAACTAAACCACTGAGACTTCTGCTGTGATGTTTTTAAATAATCATAAATGCCTTTTTTATATTTATGAAACTATAAATTTTACATTACAACTTGCTTCAATGTGACTTGAGCTATGAGACTTGCAAAACTATTCATTATAGAATTGACCTACTCATGATAGATTAATTTTCTATGATTTGTTTTTAAAAGACATATAAAGCAGCTTGTACTAAGTTTGAAATTCAATATAGTTCATTAAATGTTTAAAAATCCATTATGTACAAAACACTTATCACTCGGCGCAATTAAGAGAAAACCCTATCTCTTAAAGCCACGAACCGACGTACCACTGGTGAATTTTAGCCACCAATCGAGAGCCTAGAGTACAGTAAGTTTAAGACTTTAAGTCAAACCCCAGAGCCACCACGAACTCAAGTATGAGCTCGGGAGACGGGCCCGATTTGGGACGAAATTCCCCGGCACCTGTCGGACGACTTCCCTTCTACTCGAGAGGCCGACTCACCCGACCCTTGGCTGAGAACGAGGCAACGCTCCCAGGCAACTGTGTGACCGAGATCTCTTCTACCGTTTTCTTCCAATATCTCGCTTAATGCTCGTTAGAATCTTTTCGAGCTCTGTACAACGGTAGTTGCTTCCGAAGAACACTATCGAACGAACCCCTTAACTCTCTAGCTTGTCTATTTTGAAAGTTATTCGACAATCTTCAGACCAGTATCCGCGGGAAATCTTTTCTTCAGAACCTGGACGTATTGAACATTTTCGGACACGGCTCAACGCCCTGAAAACGAATCTGAAAAGTTCGTAAAGATATTACTATTTGTTCTCGGTAATAAGTGAAATCCTAGCGAAACCGGAGACCGCACGCCGTTGCACGAGGCCGGGCCAACTGTCACGAGTCGGCCTAAACAATTTTTCTTCCAAAATCGACTTTAGGCTAGAAATCTGTTCTCTACAATGTGGAGGCCCCGAAACACCGGCCATCTCATTCGAGGCACCGTTCCCCACCAACCGTCTGGCCGAGTCGGCCTAAACTTTTTTCTTCATAATGTGGACATATTATACATTTTCGAAACCGCCTTGACGAGTTGAACACGAACTTGTGACCCCCCGTCGACGTATCTTGTCACGTTCAGAAGTTACCGAAAATCTTTTCGTACAAACCAATTTTTACAACATTTTTGAATTTTTCACTTTTGACTTAAGATTTATAAAGTCCCCACTGTACCGACCCGAAATTTTATTTTTGTATACCCTGTCTTGAACTAAGGAGTACTTGTTAGATTTTCACACGTTCTACAACGTTTCCGAGGAAACTGGGCTGTGTTATGTTGTGTAATGTTTGTGTTTGCAGAACTCTGGTGCTTCTGAAGCGTTTCACACTCAATCACAAAGTTCTGGTCCGAGTTTATATTCAGATTGCAATGTTTGAGGCCACGTTTGTGTTTGTGCTGCGCTCTGAACTGAGGTTAACTCAACTAATTCAAACCCATTGAAACTACGTTTAAGTGTGTTGCTAGCTAAAACTTACAGTAATCAATGTGGTTATTTATAATAAGTATGAGATTTCGTTGGGTCTAACAGAAAACGTAGCCGACGCGTACCTACGTGTGCTATCGTGAATCCTGGCGAATTCCCTGAACGGGATTTACCTGTAAGTGGAGATTGTTTCTCCCAAAAAGTATGTTTTATGTTATTATAAAAAACGTTTTTTTCACGATTCGCTTTTCCTCCATCTTGGTTTGGCTAAACGGATGTTGTTTTGTTTGTTGTACACTTGTTAGGGAGGGTGTCGTAAAAACTAATATGAACCAGATCATAGGACCTACATCAGTTTTTATAGCATAAATCCAACTTTTTGGGAACACCCTTCCAAAAGGTGATTCCATTAGACCGCGTCTGCTGGCTAACGAACCGAACATAGAGATTTACAAAAGTAGCATTTCAATATACATAATTTACATGGCCCAGGGAGATGGGCTATAGAATATCAGCTGGCCAGTAGAAATCTCAAAGCCACCGGTCATGCTATACCTAACGAACTGTAACTTTACAACGTAACATTTGACTTAAGAGGTGTTGGGAACCTCAAACTGCAAATAACTAGTTATATTCCATATACAAATTCTAACCAGTGGTAGAAATGTCAATCCATAGCGGATCTGAAGAGCCAAGATGACCTTGGATGTCAAGTTTTAGTCTGTGACTTTAAGCGGTTGTAACTATTAAGTTCACACCTAGACCGAACTCGTTCTCCATTAAAGTGTCTGAAATATTTTCAAAAACTATTTCTCCTACAGCAAAATAATCATGGAGACGTTATTTTATTTGTAGACTAGTTTGGTGATACAAACTTTACAAAGGTGAAGAGTTCACTTCTTGGAGCGACAATTACTACGGGAAGAAAGGCACCAGCGATTTGAAACTTTGAGCCTGGGTAATGTGCGGAATTAGAGAAGTGGTTAAGAACAAACTTGGATGGATTCATCAACACTTTAACTCTCAAATTACAGGGGAAAGTTGAAACACAAACGAGTCTTAACTTTGACTAAGTATCGCACTTACACAAGCTCTTGTTTATGGTAGAATTAACCTCTACAAACAGTGAATTTGTTTCTTTATAAGCATTTTCCATACAGGGTACAAAAGAAACTCATTCATGTAGAAGCTTCAGATAAACGTAAGTAATAAGAGTTATAATTTGTCCAAGTCTAATGGGAGGCTTTGGGCTCGTCATAAATTATAATTTTCCTTACCACATACATCATAATAATAATAATCTTTATTAAATCACTAAATCACTATTTGAGATGCCGACCACTCTCATGAGGGTATTTTAAAGGCAAATATGTGGTGAAGGATGAGTGTGATGAGTGGTAGTAATGAGTTATGAGGTGTAGTCTTGTTACAAACTACTTCCTTAGAATGGGTCATTAATTAATAGCCCAATGACCAATGGAAATACAAGGACCAACGGCTTAACGTGACTTCCGAACCACAGGTGATGGTCTGATATGTCTAAACGATGGTGGGAGTTGATGCGGGTATCATCAGATGATCACTGATACTATATGAGCCACTTTAGATCTATATAATCCTCAAAACCTGACCTCCATGAAACTGGATTACAGGACCACGCCAAATACTATATTCATCATGTGACTCAAAACAAACAAAAAGATAATAATAGCTAACAATACAAAAATACATTAAAGAAGTTAGCTAAATTCACCATAAAAGCTCAACGAAAATGTTTGCTGACCACCAAAGAATAGTATTAATTTAACATAAATAGACAAATAATAAATATCTCGAGATCTATAAATTACTTAACATCATACAAACCATATTTCAGAGCTTAAAAATATTGTATTTCTGATTTTTAAGTGGGGTTTCTCTAAAGAACACAAAATGTGGAAATTTGGCTTCAATCTGACCTAATGAATGTATTGACCTTTACGTTTCGTTTAAAATTTTACAAGCCTAAAACAATAAACGAAATATGATTGGTTTAATGAAGTCACTGTGGAAGGGGTTGTTACTAAGGAACCACAGTTTGTCATCCTATGTTTTTCCTCGGTTATTTACCTCAGGAAGTTATCACGTTTGAAACAGTCTCTAAACTAATTATGACTCACCCGCGAGGGTATAAATGTTGTGTTTTTGCTTTCAAATATTTGTTGCAAATAAACCTGTTTAGGTTACCACATATTTTGTTTGAAGTCATTATTAATTATACGAAAGGGGTGGTAGTAAAAATACACACTAAGGGGTGGTGAATGTTGTTTTGACAAAGAAATGTTTAACTTTTGCATGTTATTTTATTTTTTCTCCTTTCATGTTTGTGCAGGATGGAAACAATAAGCTGGATTAGGAAAAAGCTGGAACACGCAGTAAGAAAAGACAACAAACTGTTAAACTAAACTAACGAAATCAACGCCAGAGCTCTTTAATTCACTTTGAGGAATTTCTCGAGACTAATTTTTCATAGAGTTACTTCAGCGAATAAATCTGGTCGGGGAAAATAAAATAACAGAAATGTTTAGAACAATTACTACGGGAAGAAAGGCACCAGCGATTTGAAACTTTGAGCCTGGGTAATGTGCGGAATTAGAGAAGTGGTTAAGAACAAACTTGGATGGATTCATCAACACTTTAACTCTCAAATTACAGGGAAAGTTGAAACACAAACGAGTCTTAACTTTGACTAAGTATCGCACTTACACAAGCTCTTGTTTATGGTAGAATTAACCTCTACAACAAGTGAATTTGTTTCTTTATAAGCATTTTCCATACAAGGTACAAAAGAAACTCTTTCATGTAGAAGCTTCACATAAAACGTAATAAGAGTTATATTTTGTCTTCCAAGTCAACTTGGAAAGAGGTTTTGGGCTCGTCATAAATTCTAATTTTCCTTACCAAAGACATAATAATAATAATCTTTATTAAATCACTAAATCACTATTTGAGATGCCGACCACTCTCATGAGGCAATATATGTGGTGAAGGATGAGTGTGATGAGTGGTAGTAATGAGTTATGAGGTGTAGTCTTGTTACAAACTACTTCCTTAGAATGGGTCATTAATTAATAGCCCAATGACCAATGGAAATACAAGGACCAACGGCTTAACGTGACTTCCGAACCACACAGGTGATGGTCTGATATGTCTAAACGATGGTGGGAGTTGATGCGGGTATCATCAGATGATCACTGATACTATATGAGCCACTTTAGACCTATATATCATCCTCAAAACCTGACCACCATGAAACTGGATTACAGGACCACGCCAAATACTATATTCATCATGTGACTCAAAACAAACAAAAAGATAATAATAGCTAACAATACAAAAATACAAAAAGAAGTTAGCTAAATTCACCATAAAAGCTCAACGAAAATGTTTGCTGACCAAAGAATAGTATTAATTTAACATTGACAAATAATAAATATCGAGATCTATAAATTACTTAACATCATACAAACCATATTTCAGAGCTTTAAAAATATTGTATTTCTGATTTTATAAGTGGGGTTTTCTCAAAAGAACACAAAATGTGGAAATTTGGTTTCCAATCTGACCTAATGAATGTATTTACCTTTACGTTTCGTTAAACTTTACAAGCCTAAAACAATAAACGAAATATGATTGGTTTAATGAAGTCACTGTGGAAGGGGTTGTTACTAAGGGAACCACAGTTTGTCATCCTATGTTTTTATCTCAGTTATTTACCTCAGGGAAGTTATCACGTTTGAAACAGTCTCTAAACTAATTATGACTCACCCGCAAGGGTATAAATGTTGTGTTTTTGCTTTCAAATATTTGTTGCAAATAAACCTGTTTAGGTTACCACATATTTTGTTTAAGTCATTATTAATTATACGAAAGGGGTGGTAGTAAAATACACACTAAGGGGTGGTGAATGTTGTTTTGACAAAGAATGTTTAACTTTTGCACGTTATTTTATTTTTCTCCTTTTATTATTTTGTGCAGGTGGAAACAATAAGCTGGATTAGGAAAAAGCTAGAACACTTTTACGCTCAAGTAAGAAGAGACAACAAACTGTTAAACTAAACTAACGAAATCAACGCCAGAGCTCTTTAATTCACTTTGAGAATTTCTCGAGACTAATTTTTCATAGAGTTACTTCAGCGAATAAATCTGGTCGGGAAAAACAAATAACAGAAATGTTTAGAATAATTACTAACCAGTTTCAGAGAGCTTTGAAATAATGTTTGAGTTTCTGTAACAGACTGTAGACTGGTTAAGTTCCTCACAAACTGCGAATTACATGTTCAGCCCAACTGTAAATAAATTTCAAAAAACCGCGTTATTCAAATTTTTAGTTATAATGAATAATACACCATCAAAAAATTAAATCACTATTTGAGATGCCGACCACTCTCATGAGGGTATTTTATATAAAATATGTGGTGGGAAGGATGAGTGTGATGAGTAGGTGAGTTAAGAGTTTGTTGTTCTAATAAAATGTACCGAGTTCGGTTGCGCTGGAAAAACTGGTTAAAATTTATAAAGACGTTTTCACACTTTCACATAATACAAATCTGTGTAACTTAAAATCGGCGCTATTTCTTCCTAGATTAAGATAGAGACTTCTAGCTTTCAGCATTCATCAACATTTTTAAAGACCTTTAAAATGAGGTGTCACTCGATGGGGCTTCCCTATGAAAATTATGGGGCTACCCCTCCATTCCCCCATTTTGAAAACTGGGACAAAGTGTCAGTATGCATTAAAAGGTACTTTTGGTTCCTCTAATAAAACGTCCGTAATCATATTTCAACCTCAGGAATAAGAGTAAGAATGTAAGCAAGATACAAAGATGTTTCTTGTGCAGCTCAAAGTTCGAGTATCACATCTCGAGACTTGCAATTGACGTCTGTCCTGAGAAGTTAGATTGAATGTTGATGTCGATGCAACTTTGGTTGTTAAGATCAGCATTAATTGTCAATTTGTGTTAACGATGTATTACATCGGATAAACATGTAATTGTGGATTTATTTATGTGTATTTTAACTTATTTGTACTGTGAAATTATCAGTCATTTAACATGGTATGGCTGATAATTGCAGGATTTGGTGCTTCGTGAAGGCTTCAATATAATTTTGTTAATAATTTATAATGTGATTTAATTTTTAAATTATATAAATCTAATAAGAAGAGCTTCATCTTTCCATGGAACATTGTTACTGTTAGGTTTGTCATTTGTACATTAAATAGCATATATATTGATGTTTTAATATTTTTTAATGGGCTAGCCCGTAAAATGTAAGAGGCCCGTAAATGTGACTGGGACTCGTGGCGTGGTCCTGTAATGCAGCTTCATGGAGGTCAGGTTTTGAGGATGATATAGGTCTAAAGCGGCTCAGATAGTCTCAGTGATCATCTGATGATACCCGCATCAACTCCCACCATCGTTTAGACATATCAGACCATCACCTGTGGTTCGGAGTAACGTTAAGCCGTTGGTCCTTGTATTTCCATTGGTCATTGGGCTATTAATTAATGACCCATTCTAAGGAAGAGTCGGCCTTAGTTTGTAACAAGATTACACCTCATAACTCATTACTACCACTCATCACACTCATCCTTCACCACATATTTGCCTTAAAATACCCTCATGAGAGTGGTCGGCATCTCAAATAGTGATTTAGTGAGATAGTTTTAACGATGGGCTCACTCTAAAATCTCTTTTGATATAGGATAAGTAAATCATATTCTCATTTCCCAAACCAATAAATTCCCTGTAAAAAGCGGACGAAACGTAATACAACCAAACAGAATATCTCCAGAAAACCAGGCTTTCAGTGACTGATATTGCTAACTCTTAAAAAAGTACTTCCAGAATTAAATTATCTCCGGAGGAATTCTCTGAGATTCACGGTAGTTATGTGGTTACGTTTGTATATAACTCTCTCAACCTAATCATTTAATCATCACCAATATACAAAAGTTGTTTGTGTTGGTTTTTCAAAACAATACAATAAATAATTACATAAGACTACAAACCACTACAGCAAATACAGGTATATAATCAAACAAAAGTTCAAATATAATTTTATAATAACATTTAATCAACAGACTTCTTAATGGCAAGTGAGTGGTCCATAAACTCCTGAACACTGTAAAATCCACTGGTGACCAGATAAGTTCTTAGCTCTTTTTGAAATAATTTTGTGTTTTGGAGATTTTGAATTTTGTTCGGAAGATTTGAAACAATATGATTCCTGCCTGAGATGGCAGTTTTGAATAATTCAAGTTTATGATAGTCAATTCAATAGTTACTGAATCAGGTTCATAACTATGAATTTCAATGCCTTGTGTTAAACTGCATTTATTGGGCAGAAAAGAATAGAATCATAAATATAAAAGGGATGGAAAGGTTAAAATGTCTGTGTTTGAAAGCATCACATCATATCGCAGCACAGATATCGCTGCGATACAATTCTTTTAAACGTCTCAAGTAGAGCCTCTGACGCAAGCAAAGGTTCATTTATTCTCGCAAATAGCTCAGTTTGGTCACATTTAAGCCTATGCATTCAGAAAAACTCGTGCATGTAGTGCCGAAGGGGAAATAAGACGGCGAGAGACGGCTTGCAGCGCTTATTTGTGCTCGGGCTGCCGCAGCTAGGTTGATTTCCTTGCTTCGGTCATTCAGTTGAGGCCGTAAACTTTGGTTAATGGTATGAATTAGTATAACCTGTTTGTTTGAATTTTTTTACGTGCGTGAATGTAAGTTCAAACGAACAACTTCTACGAGTAAAGATTTATTATTAGCACTTAGTATTGGAGTGTTGAATGTCTGTTACGTAACTTGTGAGTACTTTCATTTATATATGACAAACTGTTCTGAAGCTTTAAGTGAACTTAGGTGGTCCTTCGAGCCCAAAGCGCACAGTTCTAGCCGCTTACCGCTTTGCTTGAACTCACGTACCATAGCACACGTGATATGTACTGATAAGATTTGTACATGACCTTGCTAATGTTTTATACTCAGTGACCCCGGGCTCGGTTCACAAGGGGGGAATTTCATATCTTATAAACGAGACTCTTTCTGCAAGAATTTCCTTAATAATGCGAGAGAGCTCTAGGCTCTCTTTCTCCCTGCTGGTAAGAGTAAATTAGAAAAAGTGCATATTTTCACGTTTTGTTATTCCTTAGGACATTTTGAGGAATACCTAATATGAATTTCGTGGCTTGACGTCAAAAAATATATTTAATATTAAGAAACGAGACTAGTTTTTGTAATACCAAAATCTGAAATGACTGTTAGGACAAGGACTCTCATTAACTATGATTATATCTTCAAAGGAAAGAAAAACGTTTAAGTTAAGATTTAATAAATAATCCTCCAATGAAGTGTAGCCGTTACATAAAGTAACAAATTAAACCTCAATAATAATCAATACTATTTATTTAGTATAGTTATTAGTCATTATGAGATCAGCATGTAAATTCAATGTATTATGGGTTTTGCTGTTGGAATGAAAAATAAATAGATGAATTAGTGTTGTAAAACGGCATCCTGCCGGCTAAATACGCCTCCACTGGTTTGTAAACTAGTTCTTAACTATATTTATGGGTGAAGGAAACGCTAGCACATTGCCGATGCTCTGCAGAGATCAACTCTAACAACATCAATGTTTACTGCAGAGAAAGAATTGACATCGGCCATGTCTCTCACGTACCACTACCAGGTACTATGTATGCTATGTCAAGTTCTGGAGTCGGCGCAAATATTGTACAAACATGAGTTACCAAAGTTGTTTGTCGTAGACGAACTTGTAGTTTTCATGAAATAACCGTTGTTAAACTCCGGCCATTTTAGTCACGTGTTTGTTGATTTTGTGATTAGGTATAAACGTCATGACATCTTTGTAGTTCTTCTCTTCACACAGCGTCAAACATTATTAGATTGTGTCACAGCCAGTGAGTACAGTTGGCATCCCTGCTCAGATTGACGGTTGGAAGCTCTGTGACCAATCGGATAGAGGGCAGCAAGTAGCTCAGTTTCAGCCAATCAGTGACTAAATGCGGTACTTCACAGCAAGACCGAAATATTTCAAGCTAGTTATTATGATGTTTTGACGCGTTGTGAACCGGAAGAACTAGGTTATAATTGTGACACCGGCCGTGAAAGTATTAAGTCATATGATTTTTTTTCTTTCTAACTTTTGACGGAATAAGTAGGCTGTGAGTGTTTTCACTGTTTACATTTGTTCAAAATAGTAATTTGTTATACCTTTACTGGCTCGTTATAAACATAACGGTAACGATTAATCGTGAAAAGAAACAAAAAAATGTATTTCTATATTTTAAGAGCTATTTTCTCACTTAAGTCAATCATAAAACTGTACGAGTATAATGACTTTGCAATATGGTTCTAGATAGAAATTAACTCAAAATAGAAATTTACTCAAAGGTTAAGTTTTATTAAAGAAATTCCTCTACGAAATATTAAACGTCTAGCTATGAAATTCCTCCCTTTGTGAGCTGAGCTTGGAGCTAAGTGACCCTTGACTGAATAATGTGTTTAATAATTATTAGTTGTCTTTACTTGAATAATTTCAGAAGTTCTGCGATCTGTTTGACTTTTTTATTTTTAAAGACTGGGACTCGTGGCGTGGTGCTGTAATCCAGCTTCATGGAGGTCAGGTTTTGAGGATGATATAGGTCTAAAGCGGCTCAGATAGTCTCAGTGATGATACCCGCATCAACTCCCACCATCGTTTAGACATATCAGACCATCACCTGCGTGGTTCGGAAGTCACGTTAAGCCGTTGGTCCTTGTATTTCCATTGGTCATTGGGCTATTAACTAATGACCCATTCTAAGGAAGAGTCGGCCTTAGTTTGTAACAAGACTACACCTCATAACTCATTACTACCACTCATCACACTCATCCTTCACCACATATTTGCCTTAAAATACCCTCATGAGAGTGGTCGGCATCTCAAATAGTGATTTATAGTGAAAGACCGGTTGGGCAAACAAATTGGAAAAGTGTAATCTGGCTCCAGTGACTGATGCTGGACATATGGAGATGAAAGGTCAGACATTAAGGAAACTCATCTGATGCCGGACATTCATAGAGGCAACAATATTGAGGTCATCTTTCATCAGGCTTAGACTGTTGAGCACACAGCTTTGTACTGTATACAAACCTACACAGGCATCAGTACGAATATGACCTTCAATCAGAGCAGATTTAAAAACTGAACAACCCTTTAGATTGTTGTTGTTGGTCCATAGTACCTCACTTTCAAAGCGACTATGTGTAAATAACTCTGTTGCCTCGGACATTTTATGTGCTTCTCACGGTAGTCGGTAGTCTAGTTGTTTATAACTTCAGTGAGTGTAGTGTTCCATGATGAATTTAAAAAATCTTATTAAGTTATTTGTTGATTGAAGATATAGAAGATAACGAAGATTTAGAAATGATAAGTACATCACGACTTAGCATACATAATATATTTAAAACAAGAGCAGGAGAAGGATACCTCAAAATATTAATAAATAATCATTTGCAAGCTGATGAGAGAATGTTTCCTGAGTTCTTCAGAGTCTCTAAACTCCAGTTTAAGTTTGTGTCTAGCTTGATCAATGAGGACCTGAAGAAAAATTTACAAACTACATCCCGTATCCAATTACAGGAAATGAAAAGTTTGGTCTTATGTTAAGGTAGGGTATTGGGTTTTCTACTCATTTAATGTAAACTTTAGTGTATACGCCTCAAAAATCGTGCAACGACTGCTCCAAGAGCAGACCCCTACGATAGACGTTAACGACTCTATCCCGGCGGCCGTGTGAGTGACAATGGCACCATAAGAAACAATACAAAGCAGGCGCTCTGCGATAATCGTCCAACGACTGACGTTGAACGATAGACGTTCCAGCCGCACCAGTGACAATGTACCTTCCTAGCGTTTGGGTAGGCGGCAAAATTTGAAAGACACCTCGTTCCAGAATAGACTTGTTATAGACTAATAGACTTAAGTTAAGCGTGCGCGGTGTCGTGTGTTCCTTAGGCGGACGAATTCAGCCTTTCTCTGAGGTGACCACTGAGGCGGACCCTTAAATCAAACATTCAATATACTGTAAAACGATTGTTCTTGTAAAATTCTGAAAATTTATAACTCTTATAAAACAAGCAAAACCTTATTGAAAGAAAGATTGCATCAAGAAGATTTGAATGAGATAGATTGAGGGGATCAAGTGGTAGGGACTGGTTACCCTTATGCACGTCTGGATTCGTCTGTTGGGCATATTGCGCTACCACAGGAATGAAAGGAAGTCTGGATTCAGAAGAGAATGGACTAGGTTCTCTGACCAGACAATCATGAGGCGCGACAAGCAATCGCTGACAACTTGGGGGCTCTAACCCCCAAAACATGGAGAGCCTTGCCAACACTCGGTGACATTTCCCCAAGAGTATGACATTCTGAAGTCACGGTCTACCCTACGGCGTCTCCTTAAATTGATATCTGATCCAACCTCCCTGGTGGAACGGAGGCGTGTTCAACATCCGGACAACTACAAAGCTGCCCGTTAAAACAACTCTTTTGATGTACCCCAGTATAAAATAATCTGAACAGGTACTAACCAGACAGACACTGACTGAAGGGATAGAAAAATATAATTTAGTGCTACAACAGAAGAATAATTTCCAGAAGCTTTAGGTTTTATCTAAGTCTTGTTATTTGTTTGCGGGTTTCTTTGTTAAGCTCAAATTTTTATTTAATATTTAATTTAAACACTGAATCAAACAAGGCAAGAATATGATGAAGAGCAAGTGTCTGAGTGTCTGTCACACACGCCTGGTTACAATAATATGTGACAACTTGTGTAAAGTCTCGTGTAAAGCAGGCGCCAGGCTTGTGACAAGTGTTGCCTTGTGTGAACACACCTTCATCACCTGCAGCTGTTCCTCACCTGCTGCACATTGTTCTGTGTTCACTTTCCACAATGTTTGACTTTGTTGAATAGTTCAACAGTCAGCTCGGTTGACATGAACACGATATTGTTGTTGAGTGTTGCTACTTAGGAAGCAAATGTTGTTTGTCTAAGTTATGTGACAGAAAATTGCAGCTATGTTTTGATAACATTGAAGGTAACTCCTTAAGACAACACAATGTATTTGCAACATAACAGTTACATGGCTGAAACATAACAGAGCATTGTAATGTTTCAACGTAGTATGGCTACACAACACAACGCATATATTTAAACATTCTTGTGTTAAACCACAACTTTTTAAAAGTTTGGATTCAAACTATTTTTAACTTACCAACATTATAAATTAAATAGTACAAGTGTTCATCTGTTCAGTAAAGAAAGTACTTAATCTGACGATACTTCACTGTTCATAGCAAATCGAAATATTCAAAATTTGGAAATTGAATCCTACATAGACCTTAACTTTTTTGAATGGTTCCAAAACAATGGCTTAAATATAAATTATTCTAAATCTACTTATATTGAATTTTTTCACCCTAACAACATTCAGAATGAGTCAAAATTGAACATATTTATTGAAGATAATCTAATAGAACAATCTACTGAAGGGAAATTTTTAGAATAACCTTAGACAAAACTAAATTTTCAACAACATATCAACTTAAAATCAAATTCAAAATGCTTTTTAGTTAATATATTGAAAAATGTCTTCTTCTGTAGTTCAAAATTCAAAATCACGATCAACTATTTTAAAAATTCCTATTTATTTATACATGACGAAATTTAAACAATTTCAAATTCTATGAGAGAAGAAAAAATATAAAATCAACTAAGCTCAAATTAAAATTCAAGCAAGTCTACTACAACTATAAAGATATATTTGAAAATTGAAGTTACAATTAATACAAAATTTATAATATTCAACTATTTTTATTAGGCTAATATGTTATTAATTGTCATGAAAATTCTTTGTACATTCAATAAAATATTATTTATTAATTATTTAATAAAATACTTAAAATCACTGAAAACTGAAGCAATAAATCCAAATTTCTCAATCAACTTATTTTAAAAATTTCTTTATAACATGACGAAACTTTACAACAACCTTCAAATTCTATGAAAAAAAAAATATAAGAAAATTCAAGACTAAACTCAAATTAAAATACAAACAAGTGCGTACTACAACTATGAAGATTTCTTTGAAGAAACATTGAAGATTAGCAATTAATACAAAATTTATAATATTCAACTATTTTTATTAGGCTAATATGTTGTTAATTGTCTATGCAAAATTCCTTTGTTCATGGCAATAAAAATATTATTTATTATTATTTAATAAAATACTTAAAATCACCGGCTGAAAACTGAAGCTATGAAATCCCTCTTCTCTCTGCTACATTATATTGGAACAAATATAAGATACGATGAAGTTAGATGAATGCGCTCGGTTTCCCTCAAAGGATGAGTAAATCCTGGATCAATAGAATATTGCATAATCTCCTTAGGTACGTTTGATTCAGAGAGAGATAGTGGGTTTGTGAGATTATATATATCGATACCAGGTTGATAACAAAGTAATGAAACCGTATCCGGCTGTAGTACAGTACTAAGATCCACGTCGTCGCAGATATACAGGGTGTCCATTAAGTCTGGAGACGACGGTTTAACGGTGCAGGATAAACACACCAAACTTTACAGACCTTTTCTAGAGATTATAAACTTCTACGATGTCGCTATTGGGGTGCGCCCTGCTGGGGGTTAGTAGAACAGATTTTGCACATTTATTTGTTTTTAGTTATTTATTTCCAC
Source organism: Matsumurasca onukii (assembly GCA_018831715.1). Classification (NCBI taxonomy): domain Eukaryota; kingdom Metazoa; phylum Arthropoda; class Insecta; order Hemiptera; family Cicadellidae; genus Matsumurasca; species Matsumurasca onukii. The sequence continues at coordinate 4,616,558 of CM032067.1, forward strand.
AGCAAACGCCAGTTGGTGTACGAGTATAACAATTGTGACTTACATGCTAAAATGCATAGGAGTATAACAATAATGTAATAATTTAACCATTATAGACATAATGATCCGTGGCGGATTGGTATCGCACGCGACTACGGAGCTCATCACTCCGGTGGCGCGGGTTCGATCCCCGCAGTCACCACTTACAATTTGTAATGTGACTAAACGGTGACGCTAGGTACAGGTCGAGGTTGAGTGGTAGAGAGGACTTTGTAGTCCTAACTTCGCCTCGTTAAACAAGACAAACTTTACCTTTTAACCATGTCTACATGGCTGTAGGACATTGCATATTGTTGAAAAGGCTTTGGCCAAAACCTGAACTTTCAGTGTTAAGTGTTGGGTTGTTTGTTTTTACAATTTAGAAACATTTTAAGACTAGTTTCATGTCGAAAAATGTATTTTTCACTAAAAACAATTCTGTAAACTTGAGCTTTTAATAAACAAAGCCATCAAATCTTATTGCTGTTAACACTTTTAAGTCTTGAAAATTTAAACGGAAATAACTTACTATTGAACAATTTCTTAAAAGTGTGGTTAGGGGTTTCAGAATTGGATGTCTTACACTCGTTAAGTTTTCTGTGTCCTGTTTTGAGTTCTTAATACCATGATACGAGCTTTTTGTGCTGTTTCTTGCAGCTATTTACAAATAGTTTAAATGAAATTAATTGAGGAATAAAATCACACAAAAACAAAACTAAAAAGAGCACTCATATTGTTTGGTGGTAGGTTCCTGGTGGAGCTTACTCTGTTTACTTTTAGGAAAGCTCATTTTCCTAATGCTTTGAGTTATGTCTCAGGTTACTTTTCACCTGAAGACGGGATCAGATTCCAGGCCCCGAAACGTCGTGTTCTACTTGTTCACTAAAAAACTATGGAACACGTCCGTACTTCAACCTCAGAAATACTACCATCGTTAACAACAAAAAACTGCATAGATCATAAAAAGATCATGTTTACATTTGAACCTTTTCCAGAAATCACTTAGTTATTCTTAAGTACATAATTTTTTTGTTCTTTATAGTAGAAGTAAATTACAACACATATAAATGAAAAACACTCGAGTCTTTATAGTTAATACTTTTCCCGACAGTAGAGATTCAATATGACACGCTTTCAATTTCTGCGAAAGACCAATTCGTAATATGAATACCGGCTTTAAACTCAGCTGATAATTTGAAACGGATATTGAGGAATTCTCACTTGAACATTTGTGAATCCTTTGATTTACCTTTCTCTCTGGTAACTCTATCCGGCGCGCAGAATTCTTTTGAAGCTTGTAATTTAATATTTCACTGATGGAATAGTTAATCAGATCTGCTTCAGTAAGAGGGTTCAAGATTAGAGAGAAGGCTTTTTGAATTTTAAATGTAGGTAACCGTCAATCCTTCAATAACGTTACGCTGCAGGCAAAATTTGTTATTGGACGGTATTTTTGTGTAGTTACATTTACCCTGCATTTCATTTCAGGTAATTTTAAATTAAATAAAACAACAAACTAATAAACAAGTACTGTATTGAAAAACGCAAAGCACTACTTTCAAGTATGGGTAATATTTGATTTATTTCAAGCAAGGATGTACGTACCAATTATTGTGATGTGAGCGTACTCCTGAGTCTGCAAAACACGTCTTAGTGGATGCGGGTCTCTTGAGGCCAGGAGAAGAGGTATAGGTAAAGTTGGTTTTGTTTAACGAGGCGAAGTTAGGACTACAACCTCGACCTTTACCTAGCGTTACCATAGAGTCACATTACAAATGTAAGTGGTGACGGCGGGGATCGAACCCGCGCCAGCACGATTCCAACCTGCCACGGGTCTACAGGTCTTCTGGGGTCTCGTGAGTGATCCGAGCTTTGTAAGCAAACGAGGGTGGGGTCGCCTAAATAGGAGAACAGGAAGTCAGTAAAATAAACCAAAGGACCAATAGACTCACGTGCCATAGAGCCATTGGTCTGGAGCCATAAACCCAAACAATCTAATCTAAGAATAATTTTCAATGTACTAAAAAAAGGTATTAATAAAGTTCATTCTAATAAAACAAATTGAGAACAAAATAATACTCTTCGGACGGTTTTATTCAGAAATACTGCACGATCATTCTATCCTCATTTTAATTTTAAAACTAGATTATTTTGAGTCAGCAGAAGTGGGTGTCTCTGACATAAGAACAACAGAATCCATTTAACACTTTTACTGCATCGAGGGCTCCGAGGCACTTTGCATTTACATGGAAACAAATGTAGTTTGCATGTTTTACCACGTGATCGTGCGGAGTCATGTGTATTACCTTGATATCACATTTAAAAGTTTCGTTGCTTGCTTGGTTCTTTTAACTTTTAGTGACAAATAAAAGTTTTACTCTATATTAAGACATTTTCGGCTTGGTATTGTTATTTAAATATTCGTTATTTGGACACAAGTTACGTCCAACATATATGACCCTCACTCCGACCGACCTTTAATAAAGCTTTGAAGCGTAATCACACACAACAAAACTTAATGTTTAAATTTGATGTGGTAATGGCGATTAAATAATTCCCAAGTTAAAAAATACTGCTTCCATTTTGCTTTAACAAGACCAGATGCATTTTTAGGTTTTATAACACCCAACTCTAATGAAGTATCCAGGAAGAAGATTTCCGTTATCAACTGAATGAACTACACGGATCCCACAACAAATATTCCACCTGCAATAAAATGACAGCTGTACTATCTCACCAGTATTTATCAGCGCTTTAACTTGTCAAACGACTGAAGTATTTTTTATTGTAATAACACTCATTGAAATTCCTGCTTTGATTTATTTTCAGTTCAATAGCTTCAGTTTTATTTGCTCCATTGCTCCAGTTTTATTTGCTCCATTGCTCCAGTTTTAAAATATGAATTTCAATTTTTTAATATAACTGTTAAATACTCAATTTTATATCCTATACAGATACCTGTTTATTTTTATCAAGTTTGACATCCGTTATTAAAATTATTAATTCTTAAGAGGGAGCCGGATAGAGCGGCCTCAGGTCCAACTCTGAGTACCGAACATGGGGTAAAAACTGCAAACGACGTTTGAAACAAGTTAACTTACTTAAATGTGAAATTTTCTCTGAAAGCATAGATCTACTGATCCTGCTGCATATAAACTGTGCTGCCTCTACTTATGGTTTTGTCCAGAATGAAAAAATAATAGTTTCTTTCTAACAGCAATAGGCCGTCTATAGTTTAATGATGGCAATATTGAGTTGTTTTGATATTTTAAAGACAAACCAGCATCAAAATTCAGGAGCAAACTAATTCGCATTTTGATTTTTCTTCACATTCCTGATAGACATAAATTTTGGAAAAGAATGCTCTAAACTGCTTGTAAACTTAAAGTATCCATCTCCTGCAAAAGATTCCCTAGAAATATAGTTTTCAAAACTACTTAACCCTGAATCCACAAATTGACTTTGGTTGTCCATCCAAATTGCCCAAGTTCAACTGACATGTCTTGTTCTACTTTGATCTAAAACTAACTTTGACCTTAGTAAACTTAGCCTAGCTTTAACTAAACAGTTCTGGTATTAGTTTAGCTCCTCTTACTTGCAAATACCTGGTCAAGAAATCACATTGTTCAAACCACTTGGTACAACTATACACGTGAATCGAGAGATACTAACGTATCATGCCAAAATGGATGAAAACTTTAACACGAATGTTTTATTTTGTTGCAGATTGTAAGATATTATTATGTATTTTTATTATTATTATGTATCTTTGTTATATTATTATTAGTATCATCTTGGTTATCCAGTGAGGAGGGGGGCGTGGATTAACCATTGTCAGTCAAGGAAAAATTTGTAAACAAAGAAGTGACCCGCGTCCGTGGCTGATTAGAAAATGTTTGGACGCGGAAATGCAAGTTGGAAAGGGGTTAATACTTTGTCTCTCCGTAGAGGTCTTTAAAACTTTATCCTTTGATTTGACCCTAAGACATAAAACCAATCATACTCTACCACTCATACTTAAACGCTGTTGAAGCTGCGAAATGATAGTTTATTTATTCTTAAGACAGAAAATCCAACACATTATTATTATATTGACAATCTTCTTCCATATAATATAAAAAATATTATATGATTTGAACAGTACTTTGTTTGTGTAAGATAGCGAATGTTCGTTATAGTATTGCACTGTTACCGCACTGATATTTTCTATGAAAGTGGTAGAATGTTAAACAAATCATAACACCATTGGCGTCAACAAAAAATGTATACAGTTCACAGCTGTACAAGATGACGTTTGTATAAACAGATTCCGGCACAGGAACATACACATAACCTTAAAATTGTTGTCTATAGTTTTGCTTACCTTGTTCTATAAATTCGCCCCAAGTGAATCAACTGGAGATTTTCCGCAACTAACGGTTTGATTATTTTATTAATCGAGAATCATTTATTTAAAAGAATAAAATCGCCATGAAGTTCGTTACTCTTCTCTTCCTGACCCCATGTTATTAAGAAAGACCTAGTCCTAACATAGACACTTAGGTCGTATTGCATTTAGTTTACCATTAATTGGCTTGCAATGGAGACAAGAGTAAACATAGACAATGAAAATAAACCCACGCGAACATTTCGTAGGGATTCAATTGCCTCTATTCATGTTTTATATTACGATATTAGTGGTTACAGTGGAACCAATCAGTTTTTAATTTGTTGTGCCGGAGTGTTTGCATTATACTTGATCTACGGTTATTTACAGGTAAGATAGCTTATTTAATACTTTCATTGGATTATTAAAGCCTTAAAATATTTACAGTGATTGCAGTAATTTTGGCTCTAGTTCAGTTACTTTGCTGATCTCATAAAACCGCTGATATAATGGAATAGGAAGTGCCACATAAATAAATAAAAAAACATTTACAGACTGTGGGTGTATGGCAGTCTTTTAATTAGTTTTGTCGGCTTTGAAATACTCAATGCAGTAACATAGTTTATTCAGCCAGACCCTAAGTTTGTTTGGAACACATAATTCGGTATTTACTGTCATTACCTTGACGTTATGGTCCTTCAATCCTGTTCATCTCTTGTTTGTAATCGTTGGTTGATAATATATCTCAATACGAAAACAGTTACCGTTGACAAAGCTTATAGGCTATATAATTCCCGGAGGCAAGATCAAGTGAGGGTTGAAGAAGGAAATGGGTGGTAAACAGGCAATTGTTACATTAGGCCTAGTTCTGTGCGGGGCCAACAGATGTCAGCACTGATTAATTTTGTTTGTTTTACAGGAACTTATATTTACACTTGATGGATTTAAACCGTTTGGTTGGTATTTGACGCTGGTGCAGTTTGCCTTCTACACAGTTTTTGGCTTTGCCGAATGCAGTTTAAAAGGAGACACGAAGAGGCAGTAAGTTTATTTGACTACAACAGCTATCTAGCAATCACAGGAAATTCACACTTGAAGAAGCATAATTTAGCATACTTGTTCTAAAACGTCCTTTTGGCTAACTTTTGACATATACTCAGAATTACAGGACTAGATTTGCTAACAATAGTCTGGAGATCTACATTACCAGTGCCCATAACAAATAGCAAATGCCATCTTTCCGTTCACCTTATTATTTGCTGGCTGCTGGATTACACTCCACTGTTTGAACCTGAAAAAGAACATAATGTTGACTTGAGGTCTTTTAAAAACATAAGTTGGGCAATTTAAAACTGTTTCTAATTACTAAAGCTACTTATTTTGAGGGACGGAAATATTTCATCTAAAAAGCATTTTGTTTAAAACATTTTTAGAGCACAAGACACAACTCATCAACATTTCAAGCTTACTAGCAGACGTAACAAAAGTCAAGATAACTGACAATGTATACTTTGTTAGCGATCCGGTATGGATATATCGGAGACGCTACCCGAAGCTTCATCACATCGGTGCTGGAATTGATCCAATCACCACTTTGTAATTTGTAGCCGACTAATATTGATGGACGCTTAGGTAAAAGGTCGAGGTTGACGTGAGAGGACTTTGTAGTCCTAATCCGCCGTTAAACAAGACACCACCTTTTTTACCTTATACTTTGCACACCTAGGTGGCCAGCTACTTGTACAATAAATTTGACTGAACTCTTTTCATGTCAATCACTTTAATGTTTAAAAGATGTGATTTTGACTAAAAATACAACAATGTTAATTTTTCTGTCTTTATGGTTCTTTTTTTCCAGAATTCCTCTGAAAATGTACATGCTTCTCGCCCTACTGACATTGGGTACTATGGGGTTTTCAAACTCGTCACTCGGGTACCTCAACTATCCTACTCAGGTAGATGTAACAAACATTCTTTGATTGCCAAACGTTTCGTTTACTATGATGTAACCAGTAGCGGCACCAGAGCAAACCCTAAGAGGGAGTCATGGACTTAAGGGGCTCTGGAATACTTGCTTTTCACAATTTAAGGCTTAATGTATGTGGTTTTATGTGTATTTCATTAAAAGTCTGTAACAACTACTGGTATAGCAATTTTGCCGGCTAGTGAACCAAAGGAGTTTTATAAAAATCGGACAAAATGCAATCTTTAATCTTTGATACTTTGCTTTGAGACACCAACCACTCTACAGGGTATTTTAAGATCTAATGAGATATAGTGAGTGTGATGATTGTTTTGATGGATGATGAGGTGTAGTCTTGTCTCAAACTAGGGCAGACTATTCCCCAGATTGGTTAAAGCCCAATGACAATGGAATGGACCCGACGTAATGTGACTTCCGAACCACGGGGAGTAGCAATCGTTAAAGTTATCACTGCAGCCGGGAATCAACCCAGGCTGATTTAATGCCAAGCACACACTATACCCACTGAGCTTGTCACCCCTGTAGAGATCACACATATGAGTTTTGAAAATACGCTCAAAACGTGTTCTAGGAATCAGGATTGGTGCTCATTTCATGGTTAAGGGTCTCTAGCTTCGCATCTTACAGCGTTGAATCCTGAATATTCTATGGAAGATTTACAAAAACGTGCTACCACCAACCGAATTGCATTATTTTTTTAAATTTTTGGAGTGTGTAAGATGTCTTTAGTGATGTTCTTTGGAGTAACCTTATGCTCATTGTGGAGTAGTTCACACTTTGTGTGTGTGTAACCCTTCTGCGCTACTCCCTGCCTCATATCATGTCTCATTCGGCTCTTCTCGGTACATTCTGGCAAGTTAGTGGGTGGTGGGTGAGAAGTGTGGAGCCGACCAAGTTGTGGTGGGGACTCACAGGTATGCATGGTTTAAGCGACTACGGCGGAGTTAGCATTTCGACTTACTAACGTGGTGTTAGCAGGTGATCTTCAAGTGTTGCAAGCTGATCCCTTGTCTCATCGGCTCCATCATCATCCAGCAGAAGAAGTACTCAGTGCTGGACTACTTGGCAGCCGCTGCGCTCAGTCTGGGTCTCACTCTCTTCACTCTCGCAGACAGCAAACTCTCACCTAACTTTAACTTGATAGGTTTGTCTCTTTAATGTGTGTTATACTAAATATAATGTAAGATTAGGTACCTCTTCACATTACTAAGGTAGTCCTTACCAAGTTTTCGTTTAGAGAGCCTTATTCTCAGTCAGATATCTCATATTATTTGTTTGACAACTTTCAATTATGTTTGCAAATTCAATTTATCAAAAGTACTTATAGGCATAAGTACACAAAACCCATTTCATAGCCATAAATGTTAATTTACAAAATGGTCTCATTCGGGGAAATAATTCAAAAAGAAAACAATCATCAGCCAAGAAAATTCTTGGTCAGAGACCACTATGAAAGTAACATCACGTCTCAATAACAATTTAGTTTAATGTGGGAGTGTTTTAGAAAAAAATAGTGGCTTCCATAGTGGTGTTAAAACAAGACGGTTGTAACGGTCACTGCTTTTTTAGGAAACCATAGCTTTAACTGTGGTTTTACTCAGATAACCTACCGTTGAAGTTATATTTTTGATAAAAAATACATTATTTTATCAAAAAGTATTACATGTGAACTTGAGGATTTCCCAAAGAAGATTTGTAAATTTCAAGAACGTGTAGTAAACCTAAATGACCCAGTTTTCAATTCTCAAGTAGTATAAACGGTGATGCTGGTAAAACCCTTGATTAGAGCTTGTTTAAAATGACAGATGTGTAATATCAACATTGACAGCTGTACCAACAAGATTTGAAATCTAACAACGTATTAGTTTCTTGCATTTGCTGTTCAATTTGCTATAAATTAAAAGTCCAAGACATCAAATTTAGCAAGACAGCATAATCAATGAGCATAATTATTGAGTAATTACCAAGCCGGTTTCAACGTATCAACTTTTATTAGTATCATGTATGCAATTAAATCAGAACTTTGAGGAAATAGGAAAATCTTGTTGAAAGGCTTTGAGATAACAATACAAGATGAAACTGACAAGCAAAATAAAACCCTTGATCAATTTTTAATTTGAATATATGATGTCTCCTACTGTAATGTTTAGGGATTTGTGTTTACTATTTAATTATTTTACAATAGTTTTTTTCTTCAACCACATATTTTGATTTTAACTGGTACTGAATATTATTGTGAAAAAGATTATCTTAAGTTAAAACTAAGAATCAAAATAATTATTAAGCTTCTTTGTTGTAGATTTCTCCAGTTGTACAGTACAGTCTCTATAATCCGACCGTTAAGCTACTCGGCCGTCCAGTAATCGGCTGAACGCTCCTTCGCCTCTTGTTTTCAAGTCTCTACTTGTCATGGCTTCGTGACGCCTGTCACCTGTATTGATTACATCAGTTCACTGCAGTAAGCCAGAAAAGTGCATTTTGCAGCCACTAATTTGGGATTCCAGTATGAACTGGATGTTGCAATCATATTAATTGACCGTATCCGGATTAATGATTCGTCAGATAAGAATTCATACAAAGGAAGAAGATCAAATTGGATCGGCTTAATCTTAATTAATATTGTTCTCCCAGTGGGTATTGCCATGAACTATAAAATGCTTTTGCAATCAAAACCTTTTTGAGACGAGTTGAACTCCTCCTGCCTGAGAAGGCAAACGATCTTGAACTACCGTTCTGTGTCTTCCAGTTCGGTAGTTCTCCTAGCGTCTAGTTTTGTTCGAGTGTATTCATCTATCAATGAGCGTGTTATCGTATGAGTGTATCTGTCAAATTTTGGATATCACCAATTTTCTGATAACTTGCAGTTCAGTCATCACATACGTCACCACGTGGATTATGTTATGTTGCAGGAGTGGTGATGATCTCGTGTGCACTGGTGTGTGATGCTGTGATCGGTAACGTACAGGAGAAGTCTATGAGGTCGTACGGTGCCACCAACACGGAGGTGGTCTTGTACTCTTATTCGATAGGTTTCGTCTACTTGCTGGTCGCCATGGTGCTTACAGGCTCACTGTGGTCTGGCGCTGCGGGCAAGCCGGTTTCTGTGCTGTTTCGGTGGCAGCCTTATTCAATATTTTACTGTAGAAATGATCGTCCACTATTAACACTCAAGCGTATTAAAACCATATATTTTTAATATTCCATAAAACTCTGTGAACAGTTATTCTTAACATGTAGATTATTGGCATATAGCCGACAAGTATTTAAATATACAACAACAACGTATATATACTTTTAAAATCCCGAGGAGTAACGCAAAGTACGTCAAAACAAATTTTAGGATCCAATAAAACATTCCCGAAAGGGTTTTCTAAATATTTCCTTTTTCAAAAGTTAAGGTGGGAGGGGACACTTAAAACTCACCCAGTATAAAAACTTTGAATGTTAATTACAAATATCAAATAATACCCTCATGTGGTATTTACACACTATTGATTTCTGTCGCCAGCACCCGACAGTGTACATGTACGCTTTCCTCTTCTCGCTGAGTGGCTACCTGGGTATCCAGATCGTGTTGACCCTGGTGCAGCTGTCTGGCGCTCTGGTGGCAGTCCGCGTGGCTTACACGATGCCGCCAGCATCGTGTACTCTCCTTCATGTTCTTTGCCAAGCCGTTCACATTCCAGTGAGTCTTAAGAACTGAATTATGTTTTGGGGAAGTAGTGGTGAAAAATGCAGCGTAAGAACTACAGAAACAAGTATGAAGGTTGTTGCAATGTGAGTTATTGGTCTAGACTATAGAGCACTAGGAGTATAGCTCAGTGGTTAGAGTGCTTTGCACCTTAAAGGGTTCAACTCTCAGGGCTGCAGAAACAACCTTTCACTCCGCCTGGTTCAGAAGTCACTTTAAGTTCTTGCTCCACTTCTATTGGTTGTCGAGTTATCAATTAATGACTTAGTTTGGTGATTTAACTTAAACGAATCTGAGGAAACTCAATGCAGTGGCTGATCTAAAGTCTCATTCAACCGCAAACATGTTTGTAATCCTCCCCTATAGTGTACAACATCCATGGGTGGTATGAAAAATAATTATAAAGTATACAAAGGAAAGGGTATACCAATAGTTCAAGTTAAAGAGGTTAATCCAGTGAAACTTTGAAAGACAAAGAGGTCATAAGGAAAGAACCTCGATGCTTGAATTTTTTGGTAGATCTACCTTGATATTTCAAACCTTGCTTATTCAAGCTGACTCCCTGTCGATCGGTCTCGCTTGGTTCGGCCGGACACCCGAGGACTAAACATAGGCTACACCTACAATTTTTGATAATTTGAACAGTTTCTTTTGAAATGAGTTCCAAGTCCTAAGGTTTTGCTGAATGAAATTTGCATTTTTCCATATTAGTTTACTGAACATATGCTCAAAGCTAAACTACGTCAGTTTTGGAGCTCTAAAGGGCCTCCAAACGTGTTTACCGAGTATTTTCGATAGCCCGGCCAATTTTTGTCCGGATGAGGGTTTGGTCCCGAGGTGGCCAAACAAGAGTCTACTGTACTTTGATATCTCAAATGTTCTAATATCCGAGTTATTAAGGCTCTACTATATACTCAATCCTGTCCGTCGCTGAAGATAATGTTTGTTCCGCTTAGATATCTCTGGTCCGGTCTGCTGATCGTGCTGGGGATCTACCTGAACGTGCTCAGCAAGAACAAGTCCTTGTCTCACAGCTTGTCCGACAACTGCACAAACTCCTGCGACTCAGTCCTTTCCGACAAGAGCGAAGGCCTTTCCTATCTTCCTCCGTGTAACTCCACGCTCCGCCTCCGTCTGTGATCCTAGCGTTAAGTAGCTTTAGTTTCTGCTAAGGGTGGGGGATAAACTGATTTCAAGTTGAACATTTTTTTTAAGTTGGCGTTTTAAGTCAACGTTAAGTAGTTACCGTACTGCTTCAACTTGTGATTTTATACCGGGTGTTCCGGAAAGGAGACTTTCCAGCTTAACTTGTGAATAACTCGGTGAAAGAGTAATTTTACATTTTGACATTCACACTCATCCTCGACTAGCATGCAACACAGTGTACTGGAGCAACAATACATCGGACATTTTGATGTACAGTAGACCCTCGATAGAACGGACTAATGTGGCGGAGAGGGGTCCGGATTTTGAAAAAACCCGATTGGGGATACCGATAAGCATGTCCTGGTGCATTAGGATCGATAAAAATAGACTCAAGATGAGCCAGATCGTTTGGCGTGGAGCCACACACCTTAAAACCACTCACTCGTGAGGCAGTACTCACACTGAAGGTCTTACGAAATAAAAACACATTTAACGTTCAACAATGTATTTATTTTGTTCAAAATACTGTATTTTCAAAATTTATGTACAATTCATATTTACAGTAATAAAGGTTTCTAATTTTAATAAAATTCCTCATCGAATGAACACTCTCTTGGCTTTTTGTCCGCCATCATAATCACACAATTTAATCACCTGACACACTAACACAAGTTATCACAATACAGATATCACATCACGAATCAGCTGCAGGTGACTCACTGTTGTTTACATTTGTGACAGTGTAGGGGAGGGTGACTACGCCCGTGGCGCAGTAGATAGCCTGACATTATCGATCCACTCCTGCTCCAGTCTGGCGGTGTATCCTGACAACCCCAGCATCGATTTGCAACTCAGAACTCAGTTCGCGTTTCTGCGTAGCTCGGTATTGTCAACGTGACATTAGTGCACTATATTGTCATTAAGTATTGTTTAAATTACTAGCTTAACGTTGATGTTAAAAATACTGTATGTAACAAAAACTATTTTTTCGTTTTATTTTAATTTTTACCGAGGGTGGTCGGGACCATCGAGAATCCGGTCGGCGAGGTCCGTTGACGTCTACTATTGGGCAGTGGCGGCTCGTCAGGTACAGCAAGTATATCGGCGTACCTGTAGTTCTGTACTTAATATATTAATATCTTAAAATTGTTGAAGTAACATTTTAATGTCTAATAATTACAAGTTTCAAACATCAGAAGTTGTGTTTAACTCTGAAATATGAAGTCGCACCATTCCGCAATCTCTCCGCAGTAAACATACGGTAACAAACTCAGGTACAGCCTAAACCGAGTCAGTGCAAATGGACTGTACGTGTAGGGCGGTTGCCATGGTGTCGTACCGTACTGCAGACACGGGAGGATTGGGGGTAGATACAGCTCAGAACAGCTGTTACCCCGCTGGGTTGCAGCTCACGAGCTGAACTCAGTGAAGCCGAACTCTCCCAAATTCCTACGAGGACTCCCGAGAGCACCCAATTGTAACTGAAGGGACAAAATGTTAACAGTGCAGTGCCCTTGTATGGCTTATTTCCATATTATAACTTTTCCACTCTTGTGATTTTTATTAAATTATATTTTTAGAGTTGCTTCATTGTATAGATGTTTAATTCGTTGTTCGTTATTGTTTAGTGTTTTGTAGTGGATCAGTTTTTATAAATTTTAAAATATTTTAGTTTTAAAGAAATACCAATAATAGTTTTTTTGGGGTTGATTATTTTCAAAATTTTGATAAACGCTAATTTGAACTAAAACTGACCTAGTTCATACATTTTAAATTTTTTAGGCTAAAAGTAAGAAAGTAAAAGTGAATGCAAACATAAAAATTAGGCCTAATTGCCTTAAAAATGTTTTTAAGCTTTATTTTTCAAAATTTTCCGGGCGAGGATCCCCTTTGGTGTTGGGGGTATTTTATAACCCTAATTCTGTTTTAATAACCATATTTTAAAAATTATGTCTGAAAGAAATAGCTATAATACTTGTGTAGCCTTTTCAGGATAGTACATGAAAGATAATATTAAAAGATAGAGTCCTCATTTGCTTTTAGGTTAGGCAGAAGCTTTGGGAATAGTGATTATGATAGGTGCTGTAGTGATTCCAGGTTAAGCTTAATAGATTAGACTGTTATCTAATAGATTATGTCAAGTATCCTAGCATCACAATGTACCTTCTTCTGGTGCAGCTGTTTAAAATTAAATTTCAATATCAGAAAAAATTAAATTTAAACTTTTTTTAAATTAAAGTAATTGAATATTTAAAATATTGTACTTTTTTTAGTATTTAATTGGGCAAACAGTTTACACTTGAAGAAATCTATAAACACTTTTAAAATTTTTTAAAAAGCACAATTTTGACGACTCTTTATTTTTACAAATGTTTAAAATAGTTAAATACTATTTTCTATACAAATATTATGCTTTGCTTAAGTTTTACCAGTAATCATTGATATACCATTATTTTAGTATAGCTAAATGACAATAAAACACAGTAGTTGTACTCCTGTTGTAAATATTTGTTACTCAAGTTCTGTGTTTATTTATTGAAATGTTTTATTTTGATCCTTATTATTTATTTATGAATTGTAGTACAATTTTACAAATATTACTTGTAGCATTTATATGTTTCCCCAGATTCACTGCCTAAGATACAACGTAAACATTCCTCTTTTTATAATTTGCTTAATAAGTATTTTCAATTCTTGATCCTTACACAAGAATGGTTTGTGATTCCTAAGAAGGAATTAGGTGGTACAGTATAAACTACACTGTTTGTGGACTGAGGGCCGAAGGGGTATCGAAATGTCAAACTATCAAGTATATATAGGATTTGATCACAAGAGAGGATTTAATCAGAAGTACTATTAAATACTATTTGCTCAATACTGTTTATTTATCTATACAAATAAAATTAGACCTTTGTCTATACATTGAAATTAATCCATCGGTTTTTGATTACTTGGTTTTCTTATACTTTTTAAAGGCCAAAAATTCATGTCTGTCTGTAACGTTACAAGTGATGTTAGACCGCTTATAACTCAAGATCAGCTGAAGTTATGGGGTTGAAACTTTATTTAACAGTTTAGACAGTGTGTCATCAGCTATATTTCATATTCATACAACACCCACAAAGTAAATGGCAGGGGACCAAAGCGTTATTTGACCAGTGGCCGCTGGTGTGTGTTCCCGAACTTCTATGAATAATATCTATTTACACAGTATATATTTTTAATGACAATTAAATTTGAACCTCACTTGGCTCCTTCAAAACGTTGGTCAACAGTTCCGCGTTGAAAAGTTCTGCGCGATCAGGCATAAAAACTGCCAACAAATCCTTTGTCCTCCTCCTTATTTTGAAATCAGTTAAAAAATAAAAAAACCTTTGTATTTTGTAGTTTTCATTTAAAATGAAAATTGTTTTGATAAGTTATGTTACTGTGTATCTCATATCAAGATTATTAAATTTTGAATGAAATACAGTACAGTGTGTGCTTCGCACCAAATCAGCCCGGGTTCGATTCCTGGGCGCAGTGATAACTTGTCACGATGGCCAGTTGGCCACTCCCCGTGGTTTAGAAGTCACGTTGGTCCATTCCATTGGTGGTAGGCTATTAATTAATGACCCAATCTGGGGAACAGTCGGCCTAGTTTGTAACAAGATTACACCTCAGTATCCATCAAAAACACTCATCATACTCACCCTTCATTCCATATCCATCTTAAAATACCCTCTAGGGGTGGTTGGTGTCTCAAATCAAAGTATCAAAAGAACTATCTACTTTAAGTGAATATCTAGTGTGGAGTAAAATTAAACTACTTTCAAGTTGTTTTAATTAATTTAATTCAACATAAGGTAACTAATAAATTTAAAGCTAGTTAAAATATAGATTAAAACAGGTATACATATTTACAACCAACTTGTGTTAACCTAACACAATAATTTAAACAGTTGAACTAAAAGTATAAATTTGTTTTAAAAAAATACCTATATTGCACTCTATGGGTATTTTGTACAGTACTGTATATTACAACCAAAATTATATTGTATGTACAATCAAATATCTCAGATAATTTCAGTAATAGTCCTGTAGTAATGTAGTTATGTTTGTCAAATCATTATTTGTTTTCTATTAACAAAACCTATAGCCTATACTACATTTTAACTATAGTTTTCTTCTAATTTAAATGAAAAGCTACAAGCATGTTATATTGTTATTTTATAAGTGGTAAAAATGTGTATAGGCAGTTTATCACTTAAATGAATTCATGCTGTAACTTTTAGAAAATCTATGTGTTTGAAAAGTATACCTTCTGGATCAGTAATTTACGTTTAGGACTAAACAACTGGTCAAACTTATCCACTTTTCTTGACTAGAGTTAAAATAACAATTTGAAATTAAGAAATCACTTTCCGGAATATTTGAGTTCAGTAATCTTCAGGCACTTGTTCAGTCCCACTTTCAACAATGTTCTCCAAGTCTTCTACTTTTAGATACTTGAACACCTGCATCCACACGACTTGTGGCAAAGATCGGAAGAACCATCCGCGGTGTTCAAGAACTACTGACGCTAGAGCTTGACGTGTTAGGTAACATCTTGAGCGCTTTGATCTCGCGTAAGTGCTTTTGAGAATGCCTTTGTAATTTGGGAACTGATTCAACAAACCGGACGAGAATAGCCTTTCTATTGCTTCCACGGTTTGTTCATCGAACAAGTAAGTTGGTTTTTGAAAACTAGAAAATATTTCAAACAAACTAAAGGTTTCATGTACATTTATCAATTTGATGTTTTCTAACTCTTCCAAACATGAGGCCTCTTCTTCTCTACTCAAATAAGCGTTCTTAACATCCTCAATCGGCAAACCTACGAGACTTTCTTTAAGTGAGTAGTTGTCGAAGACTTCTTTCGTTGCTCGGTTGTACCTTGACATTGAATGTGGGCCGTGGCCTATGCAATCTGTCACATATGTTGGAGCTCCTTCATCCAATAAGTAACGAACTATATCACTTGTAGAGAATGCTACAGCGTGATGAAGAGCTGTTCTTCCATCTTTGTCCGTCAGGTTAATGTTTGCTCCCTTTTCAATCAGAACAGCGACTGTGGTAAGGTGATTGTTCTTTACTGCTAGATGTAATGGGGTAATTTTTGCTTGACCTTGTGCGTTGACCACAGCTCCTTCTTCTATCAACAACATAGCAATTTTAGGAATGTCTTCAAATTCTTGCCACCTGGATGGAATCGTCTCAACTATGCAGTGAAGAGCAGTGAGTTTGCAAGCATTTTGAGCGTTCACTGGAACTCCTCGGTCTATGAGTATTTGAGCAATTTCCAAGCACTTTGTCTGGTGAAGAAGTGTGTTTCCATCGCAGTCCTTCGTTAAAGGCTTGCTCCTCGGTCCATCAATAGTTTGAACGCGTGAGCACGTCCAGCCTTAGCAGCTAAGTGAATAGGGGTTTCATATTTCTTATTGAAAATATCAATAAGAGCTCCTCTCGACAACAGTAGATCCAACAGCTGTCTGTTACCTAAACCAGCCGCATAATGCAAAGCCGTGTTTGATTGGGCATCTACAGAGTCGATATGTACTCCTTTGTCTAAAAGAACCTTTGTTATGGACAAATGTTCGCTCTTTGCTACTTGGACTAGATGAGGAAAGTTCTTCAATTTATCTTTCACTTTTACTCTATCAAGATACATCTGAGCCAAGCCGTACTGCAGTCCTTCATCAGGAAGGAATTTGCTGACATCAAAGTTGTCGCTGGTGTTTACATCCATCTTATCAAGTAACAGCTTGATGATATGAAACTTCTTCTCTTCAATTGCCTTGGATAAAAGAGCTTGTAGATCAAGTTGACTATCCATTTCCAAAACTAACTTGAACAAACTGGTATATTCTTGTATCATAACGCTATCTAAAGTTCGATCGATATAACCGTGGTCGGCGCTTAAACTAAATCCGTGGCTCAACAGCATTTCCATAAGATCATATTGCCTCTTATGTCTGAACTGCTTATCTTTGTTGTAACGAATACTTCTAAAGAGAAATGAGATCTGGATAATACTCAAGGTTGAAGCCAAGTTAACATTGCACAATCCAACGATTCTTTTGATATCAACCAATTTACTTACTAATAGCTTAAGCAGAGGGGATTCCCCGTTGTCGTTTTTGCTATTTATATCAGCCTTATGATTCAAAAACAAAACAACTTGAGTGGTAGGCTCAAATGGCACATCTTCATTATACTCTAAATGGTCAGCTAGATTGAAGAAAGGTGAATTACCATAACTACTTTTAATGTTTATGTTTTGTACATCTTTCCAAGTAAAATGCCTGCCAGAGGGGTCAAAGCTGCATAGTGTAACGCAGTTTGTTCTCTAGAGTTGGGGATGTTGATATCCACGTCGTGTCTGAGTAAAATCTTAGGTATTTCCAAATCCAAATTTGAAAAAACAACTTCATAAAAAGCAATGTATAAAGCTGTGTCACCAGACGTGTTTTGAGCATTCTTATCAATTCCATTTTCTAACAAGAATTCAACCAACTCACTGTTCTGCAACTTTACTGCGATGTGAAGGATTGTATTTCTGTTTAGATCTTTTGTGTCGATGCTTAAGCCTTTCGATAGTAGAAATGATGCTAAGGAAACACTTCCGAGGTAAGCTGCCAGATGAAAGATCGAACTCCAAACACACTGCTGAAACTGTTCTGCCATGTTATGGGATACAGCAGTGGTAGCAGGAAATCGTAAGCTGATAAGAGCGCTACGTGGAAAGGGAGCAAACCTAGACGATCCTCAATACTTACATTTGCACCTGCATTGATAAGATGTTGAGCCACTTCTGTATGGCCTTTGTACAATGCGATTTGCAAAGCCGTGAATCCTTCTTTTGTAAGAGCATCTATATTTTCTCCTGTAGGTAGAGCGTGTATTAAAAGATTTACCGCCTTTGTAAGCAGCAAAATGCAAAAGATTGATATCGTTATCTGTATGCTCCACATCACTGTTTTCAATCCTCTGGTCTAGTTCCCTGGCTGTGTTGAAGAAGCACATCATTCTCTCTTCGTAATAGAATGCAACCACTTTGTGCAAAACTAATTGAACTAAAGATATGTGCAGTTTCTGTATCATGTCACTAAGCAAAGGTTTGATTCTACTTAGATTTTCATCATTTATTTCATAGCATTCTTCAAAAAAAATTTGTTCTTGTTGAATCTTTGAAGATTTGTTAAAGTAGCATTTTTCGTCCCGTATTACTAGATCTATAGGGGTTTGTCCGTGCGTGTTGACACAATAGAGATCTGCCCCTTGCTTGACGAGCAGTTTCATTATTTGTACAAATTCTATTGTACCTTCGAAACAAGTTTTGTGAAAGGGAGTGCATCCATACCTATCCTTTGCATTAACATCTGCACCATTTAATAGCAAGAATTCAACTAAATCCGCCTACGACGCGGCCAGATGCAAAATTGTGGTTTTCGTGAAAGGACGTACAATCGAATTGGCCGATACCCCCCATTTCAGAAAAACTTTTACTATTTCCAGATATTTGTTACTTTCTACCGCGTAACTTAATGCTGTGTCTCCTTGAGTGTCGGTTATTTGTGTATTTGCTCCTTTTTCCAAAAGCATTTCAATCACCGGAAGTAGTTTTAATTTTGTTGCTGCAATAAGTGCTGTTTCTGTAGGCCTACCGCCGAAACTGGCGTTGACATTTTCTAGTTTATCGATGATAAGGTGCACCATAAAGATGTTTTGATCTTTAACAGCTTTGTAGAAGATATACTCGTAGTCTTTTTGAGTGGCACACACATCTGGCCCGTGATTGAACAGCCAAGCAGCAACATCATTGTGTCCCATTCTCAGTATCTGACCGAGTACTGAGTTTACCAGCTCTTTTGTAGGGAGCTCCCCATTTTCAACCAGGAGTTTGGCGATATCCAAGTGTCCATCCAGTAGTGCGTAACGCAGTGAATCCCACACTTGTATTTTTGCTCCCTTCTCCAAAAGCATCTGGACCATATCGTACCAGCCACTGCTTATAGCGACATTCAGCGGTGTTTTACGATCGATACATTCTCTTTCAATATCGACTCCTTTATCCAGCAACACATTAACCAACTCAATGTTCTTGCTATTGATGGCGATGTACATGAGCAAATCAGACTCCTTGACCACATCTGCCCCAGCAGACATCAACTCATTGATAAGCGCAACATTGCCTATCTTGAATGCCAAACCTAAAAGAGGTTGCTTTCCTGCAAAATACCAGTCCTTTTGAAGATATAGCGGAAGAGAACTGTTAGAAATCTTAGAGCTCATGTTCGCCCCTTTTGAAAGCAGAAGTCTTGTAGTTTCTACGTGGCCAAAACACACAGCGTTCTGCAGAATTGTGCATCCCTCATCGTTTGTCAGGTTTGGGTCCGCCTCACCGTGTAGAAGAAGGCGTACCACTTCCACGAGTCCTGCTCTGGCAGCGTCATATAGTGCGGTGTTGCCGTAGTAATTGCGTGCGTCCACGTCGACCCGTCGGTTCAGCAACATCTGCACCATGCTTGCATTCCCCTGAGTCGCCGCGACGTGCAGAGGTCTGCGTCCATCTTCTAGTGACAACGGGGCATTCACATCCAACCCTTCATTGATGAACTGTTCTAACTGGACACTGTTGGAGGAGTTTTTGAAGAATTCATCAAGACTTCTTGCAGTTTCATCCATAGCCCGAGGTGCGGTAGAGTCGATCACAACATTTCTTCCTCGCTTGCAAAAAGTTATTCAACTCTGAAATCAAAGACACAATTGCAATATTTGTGTTCAATCTTTGTTTGGACTTGACCTATTTTTACTGAAGTCTTTGTTTAAAATGGAGGATTTCATTTCAACTCCCGTTTGTACCTAAGGTAATTTTTCAACAAAACTTCAGGAATTTTCATAAAATAATGCTGAGGTGTAGAACAATGATCTATAATTATAGGAAAAACAGCAAGGCCGAGTAAGAGAACAATAATATGTATTAAGAGGTGAAATATCGAGGTAAAAGGAAAAGATAGTTATAATGAAATGATGCTCCAAGGCCGGAGGCTAGAAGGATGGGTTCTAATGTGTATAGGTTTGATGATGTCCAACAGCTAAAATCCAAGGAAACAGAAAAATTTGCAAATGCGAATAAAGTGCCAAGGCAGAGAGAAAAAAGAGTTATTACCGGGTGAAAAATTGAGGTAGAAGAAAAAGACCAGAACTAGGATGCAGCTAAGAGCTAAAGCACCGCTGGCATGAGTGAATCGAATTTCCTTTGCAATGTGTTACTCTTATTCGCTAGGATCAGCCTCGCTTCGGCCTGTGTGGCCTTAAACTTACGTGTTCTTTCATTTCAAGTTTTATTACATATCATGAAGGTAAAACATAATTTAAATTTCAATGAAATGGTACTACTATAAATAAATTTACTGTCAATTTTTTACTATGTAAAATTGTTTTTTACATTAAAACTAATAATACATACAAGTATTTTTTAAACCCTATTACCACTGGTAAGACTAAAAAAAAGCTAAGCTGCAGGAATAAGTATGATACAATAATTTAGCTGTTAGTACCTTGTGAAATGAATTTAGAAACAAGTAATTTATAATATTTGTTATATTTGATTTAAGTCCATATCTTTTACGTGGATTGGTAATTTATTATATAATTGCCTACCAGCGCCATTATATGGATAGGCTCCATTATACACTTGAAGTCTGTGGTAGGTTGGCTAAATTGACTGGTTTCTGGTGTTGTGTGTACGCATTATTCTGTTCTTCAAACAAACATTTGGATGCAAAGAACAACACGGTTTTTTAAATAATGTGTATTAGGTTAATACTGGTAAGATCTTAATTTGTATAAATGCTAAAAAGCTAATTTATTACAAAGAAATTTAAAGACAAAATTGAATGAATGAACGACAATGGTCCGCTTTATCGGTAGCACTACATCATTCGCCGACATATTCTGCCTTTCAGTTTAGAGAAGTGTTTTAAATTGATGAGTCTGAACATGTGACTGTCCACGTTAGACTTTAAATAAATAGTTGAAATATTACAATCAGAATTTAAATACAATGTCAAATGATCTTATATAGATCTTAATTTGTATAATCACTAACAAGCTAATTTATTACTAAAGAAATTTGAAGACAAAAAAATGTTTGACCGAACCGACTTGAACCCGGTCTCCCTTGCCGGCGGTTATGCTCACCACTACTATTTTTTTCTTTTGGCATAAATTAGCTAGTTAGTGTTTATACAAATTAAGATCTATACATAAGTCATTTTACATAGTATTTAAATTATGTTTGTAATATTTTCGGCTTGTTGATTTAAAAGTCTTTATTTGACAGTCACATGTTTCGATAAACATTCAGAATTAAGTAGTCTTCTAAATTTGAAGGCAGAAATAGTTACCGGATGGTGTAGTGGTTTAGCATAACCCGCCGCAAGCGGAGACCTGGTTCAAGTCCCGTTCGTCCAAACATTTTTGTCTTCAAATTTCTTTAGTAATAGATAATTCTGGTAATATAGATAAAGATTTGAATGATTATTTGCAAGAATCTCAGTGATTAAGCCTGGCTATTATTCTTATTGCTTTCTTTTGGAGTCCAATTTTGTACAAAAATCCTTCGGACTTTGGTTTCAGAGCAGTCCCCCCATAAACATAATCCGTAGGAAATATGGAGGGATATCTAATGCCATTATTAAACAATTTTCAAAACCCCTTGGTTGCAATGTGATGACTAACTCCTTAACAAAAATAATCCTGTGGACACTCTTTTACAAACCAAATCAATGTGTCCTTTTGATCCCAAAACGGGTTTTATCCATCAAAATGCCTAAGAATTTAAGCAATCAGTCTTGAAGGCAAGCTGTAATTATTATTGATAGTAAAGTTAAATTTTTCGTTATAGTGGTTTAATTCAAAGTTGATATACTAGATTAGTTTTACTGTAATTTGTACCTAAATCAAGGTTATATTTTAGACGAATGACATACGATGTCTACTTACGAATGACATAATTATATTAAATACTAGGGAAATAGCTTGAAATAAGGAAGAGAGACGAGAGTACCATACTCACAGGAGTGCAGTGTGTTGAGGAAGGCTCAGGTTGTGTGACTGGAGTGAGAGTGGGACTCGGTCTGTTGTCTGTTTGCAAGACAACTAACACTACTTAGGTGGAACGCTGACTGAAAACAGGAATTCGGGCCGTCGCTCCCTCTCCGTAGTCCCTGGTAGCGGTAGAAACTGTAGGATCTGGATATTCTATGACAATGTTATTGAGAGCTCAGTCAGCCATCTTGGGTTCATCAAATTTATATATTGAATACGTGTTATAAAATTTAACTATAGACGTTGTTGACTTGATTTCTTCTATATAATATAAAAAGGTAAAGTTTGTCTTGTTTAACGAGGCGGGGATCGAACCCGCGCCAGCGGAGGGATAAGCTCCGGAGTCGCGCACGATTCCAACCCGCCACGGGTCCGTTTATATACACGCCTACATAGACATTTAAATGTTTGGTAAAATTATATCTTTTGTTGTAGTAAACAGATTTATTTATCCAATGAAGCTACTGAAGATACTTATTCTTAAAATAAAATATATATTTTTCTTTAAAGAAGAAGAAATATATAGTTTAAACAAATTTCCCCAAATATGTAGGCTAGTTTAATTTTGTTTTTAAACATAAACTATATATATTCTTTAAGGATAAGTGTATCCTCTGCTTACATCAAAACACGAGCTTTGAATTATGTTTATTATTGATACTACTGTGAAATAACTTTTGAACGCACAAATACTCAGATATCCACTTTAAAGGATCCCTTGGGCTTCTTATTATTCACGTATAGGCCTGGCCGGACGACGCACCGTCTTATAAACATTTCAAATATGTAGCACCGGAAAATATTTAAGTTTTAAATATTGTTGAATACATATTTAGGTGCTTATAAAGATATTGTAGAAAATTCATGTAATTTTTCTTTTGTCCTTGAAGATTTAACTTTTGCACGCAAGCTTCCTGGAAATCGCTGACTCCTACCAAAGGGTGGGGCCGGTGAAACCCAAGCGTTTCGCAATTGTCAGTTAGCGTTCCACTTAGCTTTAGCTCTCCAGAGTCTGAGTATTGCGTGATGTGGTGCAACTGCAATTCTGGACAGTAGGCAAGGTGTTCTCGCTGAAATCAGGGGCTTGGCACCAGGGTCATCACCCCAAAACTGCTCTTGTGGGTTATAATGTACAGGGTGGTTGTAAATTTTTTGGCACATTTTTGGGGATTGAGTTGGCGAATGGTCAATCGACCCAAAACGTGGGGTTCTATTGGGTAACAGATTCAAATAGTCTGATTACTTAACAAAAGGACAAATTAACATAACCAGTACTCGTTATTTGACAAGTTATGTTACAGGAAACACTTCGATTTTCACGTACTTTCCGTGGTTTGCTTTTGCACATACAAGTTTTGTAGTCTAATTCAACCTTTATTATACTAACAAAATCTGTTCAAGCAGAACAAGATGGCGGCTGAAAATAGTGTTTTCGCCATCTTGTCTGCTCTGACGGATTTTGTTGATTTATGCGCACCATATCAGCGTTATAAATGTGTATACCAAGATAAAAAACAAGCCCGGTAAACCTTTACTGAAGCATCGCCACGCAGCTGAATGGCACTCTTAAATGCTCGCTCAGAACATATGAGCTGAAGGACAATCAAGTAAGAGATTATTAAAGTTGTCAATTCCATGTTGTGTTCTCGTGCCTCTTAGGGTTTCCGGAGAGAAGTATTTCTACCACTGATGAAAGCATGGTGGGCCACAGGTAACGCTTTATAAGGACATAGGGATGGTCACAACGACACATTCCGATTTTGGACACATTGATAAGGCAGCGTAACCAACATACGCAAGATACAAGAATTATACCCCACGAAATAAACTTCCCCACCACAACCGCAAGAGGGGAGGAATTTAGTACCTTATCCTAAGAGAAGATACACTAAATACCCCACAGACCAGAGCATCACCCATTCAGATGCGACCTATGGCGGATTGGTATCGCCTGCGAGTTCAGACCTTATCTCCCCTGCAGTCTCCTCTCCTGTCAATTTTGCTTATGTGACAAAGTGTTAACCTAGGTAAAGGTGTATTTTATAATAGGTCTACTGTAGGTTGTTGGTAGTAAACCCTGACGTGTGAGGCCGACGAATATCCTCACAAGTGTATATGTCAGTACACGCGACCCGCTGGCAGAGAACACAAGAACGCAATTTCAAGAATACAAAAAAACCCCTGATCTCTATACATTCTTCAAAAAAATTATTTTAAACAGTTTTGAACATTTGATTGAAATTCTAAAAGTTAGTACAGACGGATGATAATTATTTTGTAAACATTGTTTGAGCTATGCCTGTTATAATATACATATATAAATCTTAAAAATTCAATATATTTCTGATACCGAAAATGTCTGTATCTTCATCAGTCAACTGAAAATAATAATAACATGAACAGATACAAAAGCTGGTGTGACAAAAAATATAAAATACAATAGGGTAACGTAAAAAACAAAAGTTGAAGAACTCATAACAATTATGAAATAAAGTTACATTTGAATTATTCACTTTTTTACATAGTTCTGCCCAAGCTGAATAAATATCTACAAATAGAACATTTGAGTTTAAAATGCGTACATTGCTGAATTTTAAATTTGCTCATAACATGAATGTCGTATCTCCAATACAATGTAACTATTAAAGAAGGAAAGCGCCTGCAAAAACTGACACACATTAAACATACACAAACGTTCGGATATTGCGCTCTAGTTTTAAAGGCGCTTTCTAAATACTGATTTCCTAGGACCTTCTGCAATGAAATATGTATAATGATTAGTTTAAATTTAATTATAAGTCTCATTCTAATAGTATTCTTATTTTAATGTGTCATATTAATGATTAAGAATCGTGTTCAGTGCGACAAGGCAGAGTTTTCCACACATTTTCTAAAAAAATTTATAACTTGTCAGGTTTTGGAGAAAAAAGTGTTTTTCGAAAAATTTGGCAAACCATCGATTTTTTCTGAAACACTTTTTTCTTACATATGAAAAATTACATATTTATTAACCGTCTTGTCGCGCTGAACACGAATCTTCAACTCCCGTTTCCGTATCTTGTCCCGTTCAAAAGCTATTCAAGAAAAACGTTAGTGAATCAACTACTAATTCCGTGGTAAGGTAGATTTTCCAGTCCATACTGCGCTCTATCGGCAGGTAGCGGAACAATTGTGCATTTCTGAATCTCCTCAGCGCATTGAAAACGATTCTTCAAACCACGCTACCGTATCTTGTTCCGTTCAGAAATTGTTCACAATAAACCGTAAATTTGTCACTTTTTGCAAAAAGTTGTACTTAGGAGACTATTCTTAATTATTTAGTATTGTGCATAGAACTATAACCTTTCAGCCTTCAACCGAATTTTAGCTTTCATGAACCGTTTAAACTTTAAACTCTAATTAAAGTTATTTTCAACCCCTGTTCTGTTAAGAGTTTAATTAAATTTAGCCATCTTAAAACTGTGTATGCTAAATCAGCTATATTCAAGCCATTTTGGCCAAAGCAAGGCAATGGCATACAAACTGAAGCAGTTGAAAAGAGGCAACTAGAGAGTAGGGTGGGTTCACTAGACTAGATCAACATAAATGCCAAAACCAATCTTACATTTCTCACACTATATCAATTTGAGGGATAGTTGGTAAAGGAGATTTTCTGGTTCTCTGTGGATGATACAAAAGTGTATTCGGTAAAGGTTAAATCACGCTTAACATTAATAATGTTGCGTTGTTCTCTTGGGCGAAGAACATAACAAATCTTACTAGGACATAAACAACACTGAATGGTAAGCAAGTGTAGCTCCCCAAAATCTCTAGGATCCAGATTATGACGTACTTGGCACAAACTATAAACTCGATATTATTTCCCAACTTGTTGGTCACTCCGTAGCCACTGCATTAGGTTGGCCATCTTGATTCGTTTATTCGTTATTCGTATACAAATTTATACGTCATCTGCTCACTTGCATTGTGGTTACAGTAGAGTGTTAATTGTCTGCACTCCAGTCGCATAACTGACCACAAATGCTGATGGTAATAACTATTCCAGTATAGTTGAATCTTTAGCGCCCAGTATGCTTTTTTATAGTATGGTAGAGGCCATACCATAGCTAAAGATGTATCATCTAGTCTGTAGGGTCATACTTGCCGGTGTACGATATTTCCACGGCGCGTACGATAATATCGTATGGTAATATCGTATGCGATACTCCGAACCACGCATACTGGAAACTGTGGGGAGGATTACATTCCAAGTTGTATTATTTAAAAGAGGAATGAATTTCATTATTTCCGTCTAAGCTACGGTGTGGGTGGCAGTCTGGCCATGGTAGAAGCTTTTCATACCGTAGCTAGAGACAAAAAATGTATCTTCTAGTAAAATCTAGCCAAACGTGCTGGTGTACGATATTTCTACGGCGCGTACGATAATTTGTGTCTACGGTACGGTGTGGGCGGGTGGCAGCCTGGCTTGGCGCCGGCGAGTCTGGCGCACACCTGCACCCTAGATCACGGCGCACAGGTGTTCAGAGTTCAGACGTACTGTAACTAAATAACTCGTGTTGTCCGCCCAAGCCGCCTGCAGCGCTAGTGTCGCGTTGTCGCGCATTCCGACACGTCTGCCCACACACTCACTCTGTGATATCCAATTATTATTGTTATGTTTTTCACTTTTTGTGGGTGGGAAGGGTTGTGTTTCAAAATAACAAAAGCTGCAATGGGTAAACCTTTGCACCCGATTTTGAATTCTATTGAAAATCGATATACTGTATTATGAAATAAAGTAAATACTTTTAAGTTGTGAAAATCCCTTTCAATTACTTTAATTTACTCTTATATTTGGTTCATACGAGTATCTACAGTATTACACTTCCCAGTGAATCCCAAATACATTAATTATTCCGATAAAGCTGTTGAGGCTGCCGGATATAGCGCCCGTGGGACCCACTCTGGGCACCGCTTATAACGTGGAGTAAAAACCGCAAACGGTCTTTTTAACCGGTTAAATAAACCCATGGCCCTCGGTTTTTGATACACCCTGTATACTAGAAAAAAGAAAATAATTTTCCTAAACTCTTTGAACCAGTTTAAATTTGGAATTATTCGTTTCACTCAAGTTTTTTGATAAACCTTGCAGGCTTGCACCGTAGTCAATGAGTTGTCCTTGTTGTTATTTTGTAATCTGTTATCAACACGAATGTTGCTTTAATCACGTCAGCATTTATGTCACCACTGTCTGTCGGATTACCAGCTGATTTGACCTTGTGTACAGTGAACAGTGTACAGTTCCCGGTAGCTAGAGAGCAGGTTACTTCCTGGTAGCAGTGATGGTGGCGCCATCTCCCGGCGCCGCCCAGACTCTAGCTCAGGTGTTCAGGTGTCTATGCCGTGGGAACCCGAAGCAATCATCACTGAACACTGACCACTTCGTGGAATGTCCTCTCGAGGCCATTGTAGACATGAGGCTTCTCTGTCTCCGGTTGGAGTACCAGTAGCAACAATACTGCATGTGGGAGTGCATTACAAGTGTACAAATTGTATTACAAGTTTTTATGACTCCGCTAAGCCAAATTTCCATTTTTTCCTCTTCAAAAGTTACATGATGCGAAAGTTATATCATGTCATTTTTTCCGTGTCATGGTCAAAAGTTTTAGAAAAACCTCCGCCTGTCTTTTCTATTAGCCGTGTCCCTATTTTGTGAAGCCACTCTCTTCCCTCTTCACACAGCACTTCTGCAGTTTCCACAGCCACAACGATTAACACCATGCAATTTTCCTTTAACTTTGAGTATTTCTGACGTTTCCTTTGAACTGCTGCCTCTGCTGCTGCTCCAGCAAGATGTTAGTTTGTAACAAGACTACACCTCATAACTCATTACTACCACTCATCACACTCATCCTTCACCATATATTTGCCTTAAAATACCCTCATGAGAGTGGTCGGCATCTCAAATAGTGATTTAGTGATGTCTTGTTTGTTGTATGTCACTCTTGGCATAGGTGTCAGTTCATGTGAAGTTCCAGACTAAACATCTCCCCATTTTCCAGGGAATAACTGTGGCGCCATCAGGCATTTTTTTGTCATTTATATCCAATCCAACAGGCTCCAATTGTGCTGGAACGTCTGCAGTAATCAATTGTTTCTTAATTATAGTGTTGACTTCAACATGTCTGAAATATCTTCCTGCATTTTTGGAACATGAAAGAGGATGAAGACCTTTTTTGTCGACTGACCACTTAAGTTTGAAATTAAAAATATTACTGAAGAGTGTTTAAGATTGGTTGTGAGTTGTTGAACAGCTTGGTAGCTACTATTCAAGTGGCCAGGTGGGTAGAAATTAGTAAACTGCAAATGACCTCGGACCATTTTCTATAGCAAAGTGACGGGAATGACAGGCAAAAATAATTGTCTTCTACGTTTTAGAGTACAAGGGTGCAAATACCAACACTGGAATGTCCCCCGCAAGTGCAAGGGGGAGGAGGCCGTTGTCCTCAGACCACAGTCCAACTGCATGACGTGGCAACACGGTCTCGGGTATATCTGTCTATCCGCCCCCATGATTCACGCTCCGCCGCGTTTGGATGTCCATTTATTTATTTCATATAATAAAATCACATACTAATATCACTTGAATTTAAGTTATTTATGCAAACTAAACTGTTAGTTGTGGTTCGTTCAAGCCACCGTGCGGGATTCTACGACCACACGTTTCCAAGATTGCACCGGCTCATAAACTGTACAATTTAAAAAAAGAGGTAACACCGCAAAACTTAGTAATTGGTTAGATAACCATCTAACCTTCGTTGTGTACAAGTTTTGATTGAGCTGCAACGAATATTAAAGGCTGTAGAAATTTCAAAGTTGAGACTACTAGGTTCGAATACGATGAACAATAGTGCTTTTTCACTCTTCGTAGCTGACCAAATTTTATTTTCCTTTAAAAGTAATTTACTTATATGACCGTACGTAGAATTAAACGGAGAAAATTTCGAAGTGATTACCATTACTTTATTTTGACTGAGCTGCATACAGCACCCAGTCAATCTCAAGTATATTGCTGTTTGAATCCGGTAGCTAGGGACTACAGTACTAGGGGACGAGTAGGAGGATGCAGGCGCGGATACTATACCCGCAGTACACGCGTGTGATACAGTTGCCGCACGCGCCCGGAGTCACATTTCTACTGTATTATATACAGTATAATTATATACATGCCATCAACTCAAAGTGTATTTGATGTTGGTGTGTAAAGGCGTAGTTTTTGTTACTTAGTGCCAGTGGTCTATAATTATCACTAAGGTACCGTATATCAATTCTTGTTTTGATTGAATCTAAAACCCTTTGCATCTGCTTTCCAATTAAAGGTTGACTAAAACACTTTAAACCCTATAACATTTCTTAAAATGTTAAAAATATAACATTTCTCAAAACTTTGCTATGTAATAACCAATTTATAATATACTCGGATTTGACGATTGTGATATCCAGTGTGACTGTATCTATACAATAAATGAGTTTTGATTGATTGAACCCTGTTGAAATTAAGTTTTACATTGTGTTTTAGTCACTGATTTTTAATTGTTTTCATTTTAACATAGCTGAATTAAAACATTACATTCATAGTTTAATCACAGCTGAAAAGTAATTTAGTGGTCATTGTTTAAGACATTTCAAATGTACTTTTAAACAATCTCTTATGCATTGCCTGCACTGTTAAGAACTAGGCATGGCTTATTAAATTTAAAACCAAACTCGTTCCATACTGTACACTCTCATATAACCACTTAATTATGTATTAATTCACTATTTCCTGATTTTAAGTAAGGGCAATACTTACGGGCCTTATAAATAAAAAATATTTCCAATTTTATGTACAATTTTTTTACATGTGTTGATTCTTTATCTTCTTGTGTGCCACCTAAAACAATAAAAATGTGTTAATACATAATTCATTATAGATCTTAATTAGTATAAACGCTAAAAAATACATAATTCATCAGACAAGACTTTTTGGTCGTTTCTAGCCTCACATTGTTGAAAAGTTAAGCAGTGTTTGAAAAGTTGCTGTTTTGAAAATATGCAATAATAATTACAATTTAAAAAGATTTAACGAACCTGACTTTGGGGTACTTAACAACGCTTCAACTGCAATTTTGTGACTATCGGCTTTTGTTATCACAAAGATAAAGATCACTCTGGGCCTTAAAGTCGTATGATCAGGGGTGGAGAGCAGTAAACACTTAGACGAGTTCAGGAATTTCCGTTTGCTGTCACTCTTAAATAATAGATATTATACTATCAATGATATATATCAAATAACAAAGCTAAAATGTATCTCGGGAAAAAGCATGAAACAATGAGACAATTTGTGTACACATAATATATAGTAGAATAAGAGTTGTGATAAAGAGTAGGGACCGCTGGATTGAGCCCGATCGGCATCTATCTGGGATAAGGGAACATGGGACAGTTTGCAAACGATGTTTTAAGTAGATTAACGTACCAAAGTGGGAAAACCGTTTCAGTAGAGGCATAGAAAATAATTATTACAATTGTTCGAGTTATATGTTCTTATGGGAAACTCAGGTTGTAGTAAACGTAATTAATAATTTATTATTCCACAAAAGAGCAAGTTTCAGAGCAGCAGCTTCAATATCTTTATGCTTAAAAGGTAAAAGGTAAAGTTTGTCTTGTTTAACGAGGCGAAGTTAGGACTACAAAGTCCTCTCTAGCACTCAACCTCGACCTTTACCTAGCGTCACCGTATAGTGTGACGAACACCTGGGGTGTCAGTGTTGTCACCTCTTATTATATTTAAATATATATTCGCTTATCAACTTGTGAGAGGTTATTTGTTAAAAGAAACCATAATTCAGTTATATAAAGTTATATGTATTTTAACAATATAATTCTCAAACCAAACTAATACAAGAAAACAATTATAAAATATATCCACAAATTATAATTATAAAAGATTAATACTTTTAAACAAATATTTCCTGATAAATGTCAGCAGAAATATAAGCTCTGAGATATACTGAGAGATATCAGAGGAGGGCAGTCACTATGATCAATAATGAAATATCTATTAAAATGAAAAATATAAAATGTTAACAAGGCCTTACCTTTAACTAACAGACGTTGAGCCGACCACTCCAGGTGCCCCTCTGGTCCCAACTCACTGTACTGCTCACTCACTCGTGATAGAAAAGTGCAGTCAGCCAATCAACTGCTGATGTTGCTGACTTGACTGAGCTACTCAATCATTGTCACCCAATGCATTGTAATTTGGAAAATACTTATAAATGACTTTAGTTACTTAAATGCATTGAGTTTTAGTGACTGAATGTCACAATAGTCACATTACAAATCGTAAGTGGTGATTGCGGGGATCGAACCCGCGCCACCGGAGTGATGAGCTCCGGAGTCACCCGCGATACCAATCCGCCGCGGATTCACGGATGCTTCTATTTGATTTAAGTACGTTAATCAACATTTTCAGTGCGCAGTAGTGGCCCTGACCTTGAATTTTGTTCCATAAAAACAATGTAAAGATGAATTTTCTTGGGAAAGACTACAACTTTTTTTTAAAGTGTATCGAATGTTATATAATGAACCCGCTGAGCTGAATTTCCATTTTGTGATCTTTAAAATCCTGACAAATTCAAAAACTAAATAATTTTTCTTTTTAACTTCTTGTTTTGTTATGTAACCAATCATATTTTCAAAAGAGAAGTTTGCAGAGCTACTGTAATACATTGTTATATTCCAATCTAATCTTATTTTATTATATCTGATAACAATTATTGAAGGCGTGAAATGACTTGAGAAAATGCTTGCATCCAAAATACATCCCTTATGGAAACCCCTCAGGTACTGTGCATTCTTGTACACGCCACAAAACTACTAAACGATATCTCGTTGTTTTAATTGGTGAGTTTGAAATGGGTCACAGTTTAGACCCATCATGATTGAAAACAAACGCAATGCACATATCACTATCACTATTTGAGATGGCGACCACTCTCATGAGGGTATTTTAAGGCAAATATGTGGTGAAGGATGAGTGTGATGAGTGGTAGTAATGAGTTATGAGGTGTAGTCTTGTTACAAACTAAGGCTGACTCTTCCTTTGAATGGGCCATTAATTAATAACCCAATGACCAATGGAAATACAAGGACCAACGGCTTAACGTGACTTCCGAACCACGCAGGTGATGGTATGATATGTCTAAACGATGGTGGGAGTTGATGCGGGTATCATCAGATGATCACTAAGACTATCTGAGCTGCTTTAGACCTATATCATCCTCAAAACCTGACCTCCATGAAGCTGGATTACAGGACCACGCCACAAGTCCCAGTCATAGTACATAGTTAAGGCAATGCGACCTTTTCACTTAGCAGAAGTAACGGGTAAATGTGCTAAAATACCAATAACTTTTGCCCTTGATTAAACAGTCCGACCGCCGTGCTGGAAAGTACAGATGGAGTGATCCAACGAGCATCTTTTACAGCTTTCCACAATTCATAGAGAACCTCCCCTCCCACACGGCCGAAAAGCCCTCTCACCCCATTTTCGGGGCATTTAAGATAATTCTAGGGGTAGGGTCCTCCACTAGACGGTGTTTTGGATAATAAAAGGTGTCCTGAGCGCAGGTAGTGCGGCGTCGCATCATGTCATCAAACATTGCCGTGAGATATGGGTCTAGCCGCATCCCCGGCGGCGCCCCGAACCCAATAAATAAATCAGACCCGGCTTTTAACGCTGCTCAGGTGACTAGACCGCTGCAGGTGCATCCTAACAGGGTCTGATTGTTGTGAGACCTTCACCGTGTACGGTTACGAGATCGGATTTGATTTTTGGATAGTTTTTACGGTATTGGTGGAAAGGTTGGCTGCTCCATCAAGAAGATTATACGGTGACAGTGGTTTATGTTTAAACAACGTGTGTTTAAGCCCCTCAAAAATCTGTTATTTCTAAATATTCAGAACTAAATTTGTTTGGAATTGAGGACAAAACTATGTCGATTTTATGTGTTTCTGTAAACAACTTTCATCCAACTCATAGGATGTTCATGACACGGGAATTTTCAACTAAATAGTAGGAAACCCTAAGCAAAAATTACAAAACAACTCAAAAGCAAAAGACTTTAATAATAAATGTCAATAATTAAAAGGTAGAAGTATAATGATAGTATAAAACACAACGAAAGGGTTAGTACCATATCCAGAAAACAACCAACCCAACTAACAAAATAAAAAAGGAAGTTCGATTTAAAATGTATACCTTATTAAATAAACTAGTCAATTCAAATACAAAAAAAAACATTTCTTGACAAAAAATTAAAATGCTCAACTAAAAGTCAGAAGCTCTAAAACTGGTCAACCAAAATAAAAAATCAAAACTTCTTGAGAAACATATTGGAATAATTAATTAAAGTTAGAAGCCCTAAAGAACAAACTGGCAAACCCAATTAAGCCAATTAGAACCCATAACAAAAATAGAAATCCCAATGAAACTTAACAAAAAAAACAAACATAATGAACAAAAAAAAAAAACAGAAACCTTAATAAAAACTAAATGAAAACCTCAACTAAAAAGTCAACATTCCT
Organism: Matsumurasca onukii; assembly: GCA_018831715.1. Lineage (NCBI taxonomy): Eukaryota > Metazoa > Arthropoda > Insecta > Hemiptera > Cicadellidae > Matsumurasca > Matsumurasca onukii. The sequence goes on from CM032067.1 coordinate 4,650,506, forward strand.
CTTGATCTATTAAAATATTTCATTTTCCCAGTTGTAGGACCTTGTGTTATTACAAGTTACCTTTTGGTGCCTGTAGATCCTACTGTAGATTCTTCTTACAGATGTACATTTCGGGACTGGGGTGTCCCATCGTCAGTGTACTGATGGGATATCATAGATGGGACACTCCCGAAATGTACATCTGTAAGAAGAATCTTTTTGATCGTTGACTAATAACTACCAAATGAAACTAATCTCATTATAATAGTAGTTCAAATTTAGTTTTAAAATGCCTCAATGAGTTCATGTCAGCCAGTAGAGAGAGCTCTATGACCTATAACCTTGATATGTAACACTATAGACTAACGAACTCTATGGTAGAGTTTCTCTAGTCTGTTGTACTCAAGACCGACCGATACTAGGGAGATATGATGAGTGTTTTGATGGATGATGAGGTGAAGTCTTGTTTCAAACTAGGGCCGACTATTCGTCTATTTCTCAGGTTGGGTCATTAATTAATAGCCCTACAACCAATGGAATGGACCAACGGCAACTTGACTTCCGAACCACGTAACACAAAACCAAAATGGAAATATCTGACAAAAAGTTTTAAAATTCAATTAAACCAAATGAGAACTTAAAACTGGAAAATTAACATTCTGTTGGTTATCTTAACTCTTAGGCTTTCGCGGCCGGTGTCATCACTAAGATCTAAGGCTTCCGGTTTACACCGCGTCACAGTTGAAATATAGTTACTGCTAAACGTTTCGACCTCGCTGTGGAGAGTCATCCTCAGTAGCTTGTTGACTGGCTGAGACTGTTAGGCTGTTCTGTTGGTTGATTGGATGTTTTTGAATGTTCAATACAAACTGTTCAGCCCTTAGCGAGTTGATATGATTGTCACCCACTACATTGAATGTTTATCTGTCTGCAGACAGACAAGATGGCGGCGTAGCTCAGGTATGCAGGTATGCAGACTGAGACACTGGCGCCAGCTAGGTTTGCACGTGCAAGCTCAACACAACACAACACAACATGCGCACAATGGCCACACCTCAGCGCGCACTCTAGCGGCACAAATCATAACCTTGCGCTCTGTGTGTGTAGTCTGCACACAATATACTGTCAGAATCAGAATCCACTTTATTTCCATATAAGCAAGAAGTACATACATACACACATAGAAAAATAACAATAATGGAAGCTTAACTAACAATGTTTACAGATTTGAAATTAAATAAAATAATAAAGGTTGATGAATGCTTATCTAGTACATTTAAGCTAAAATAGAATTATAAAAATGGGCCAATAGAAGTAAAATCTAGCTTCCTTGAAATAAAAAGAAAAATAATTTTGGAAATGAGCTTACATAGGCTAGAAGCCTGTGCGTAAGCTCGATTTGCTAATAAACAGAGAAAAAGGTATACCGGTATACGGGTGGTTCAATTGCCACCCTTGAAAGTGAAAGTTTAAGGTGATCAGAATTGCCAGCCCGTGAACATGGATCAAATTTACAGTACACATCAATACATCTTCGACACGCGGCCCCACGCTTCCACTGTTTACCATTTTATAGTCACTCAGTTGCTAGAACCCAAACAATACAACTAACTAAAATAAGAACTAATTAACAAACTTGGACACAATCGAATATTTGTGAAACATATCTAAATTTTTGCAGTCTGTACCAAACACCTTGTGTAGTTATCTTATTGTATTATCTTATTATTGCACAAACCACAAGTAACACTCAAATGAAACAAGTTTTATTATTACGACACCAAGGCGTTTAAACCCGTGTTTATTGGGTTGAACGATAGATAAAATTTATTGAACGGGTTTTGGATTTAAAAATCAGTCATTTATGCCTTATCATGACTCTAATTTATTGAAAATGTATTCAAACTTTGCCTTGCAGCAGGTAATTATATAGTCCCATGCTAGTTTCTTAGATATTTTACAAACATAACACTGCTATAAACCGTGGCTGTTGTAAGCCTAAACTGTATACACTTTTTTTGATACAAAAGAAATTGGAACAAATTTTAAACAACACATGTACTCGTAGACAAAACTCGATTGCTACAATATTATTACACAAGACAATGACTATTAGTGTCTACGTTTCCATTTTTTCACCACTAGCTTTCATTTTTCATATCTTCCCGCAACTCACCAATGACATTTCTTCAAACAATTACGATTACCAGTTACGTTAAATACATTATGCACAACTCCTTTATGTACAATTGATAATCATGTTCACGGGGTAGCAATTCGGACCATCTTGAACTTTCGCTTTTAGGGGTGGCAGTTGAAATTCAGCCCCGGTATACAAGGTGTCAGAAGGTTTCGTTTGGTTTACATTGTCGAAATTAGTCTCAGCAGGCGTTTGTTTTGAGTTGAGGCTTTTGTCCGAATACTGCCCAATTGGGTGCTGATGACGGAGTAAGATACCACCTTTCCACGGATTGTAAGAAATACTAATGTAATCAAGCCCTCCACCATATGCTTAAAATGTTAGACAAACTTCCATTTGAAGCTGGTAGGAAAATTATTAACCACTTACCCAATACATTAAGAGCTAAAGATTTAAAATAATTTGAAACTCTTTTAAAAATATATATCTATTTGTATAATTCGTTTTATACTTTGAGAAAATTTTGGGTACTTTATTTAATTTTAAATCTTCAGTTTGGTTATTTTAGGTATAGATTAAGTTGCTACCGATGGTATAACATTTAAAGTATTGTATGTCAAATAAAACAAGCCCATTTTAAAACAATCGACAATAAATTCTCTTCTGTTTGAAAAAATCGTTCCTCAGTGTTTCTTTCTCCAACCACACATGAAGACTGAGGTCTATTGTGAGCTTGGGTACTTTATACAATTTTAAATCTTTAGTTTGGTTATTTTTAGGTATAGATTAAGTTACTACCAATGGTATAACATTTAAAATTATTGTATGTCAAATGAAACAAGCCCATTTTAAAACAATCGACAATAAATTCTCTTCTGTTTGTCAAAATCGTTCCTCAGTGTTTCTTTCTCCAACCACACACGAAGACACAGAGGTCTATTGTGAGCCTGAAGAAGGCAGAGATGGGAGACCTACAGAAAGGTCGTGATAAGATCTAGATTTACCAGACGAATAGAGTAACAATGGTAGCATTTAGTCTAGGCTGGCGCCAAGTCCATTTACAAGTTCCGACACAGTCAGAAATAGGCGAACACCTGACTCCTGAGGCGAATTAGCACAGGTAGAATCTATGTTAATGGACAACAGGTGTAGCAGAGAGTGTTGTGAAATTTAGGAGGAACTGCAATACGTTCGGATAATTGAAATGTGCATAAAAATACTATTTGAAATTATGAATACAGATAAAGTACATAGTTCATTACTAAAAAGGGAATGATAGAAAATAAAAAAGGATATAATACAAAAAACTCTATATTTAGTTTTTAGAAAACTTTTCAAGAGAGGTATAGAAAGGAAATGAACTTATTTACAAAACAAAAACAAAATGTAAACATTACAAAACATGTGTATATCTAATTTTGTAACAAACTTAAAAAATTAAAAGAAATAATAAAAATTCTTGATACTTGCTATAATTTGGAAAAGAAATTTAGATAAAACATTAAAAATTGAAAATTGAAAGGTAAGCTAGCCAAATCTTAGGTTAATGCCATCAGGCAATTTAGTCCTTAAAACCTTTTGATGGGCAACTTCCATGTGGGTTAATGAAACGCGATTGGAATTTTGAAATTGATGGACAATTTTCAAAGAATAACATTCATTAAAATTTTGGTTATGATCCATTGCATGGGCCGAAATTGGATTGGCAGCAATTTTGAGATTGGTGTTGCTACGATTCTTATTCATACGAATATGCAATGGAGTGGTGGTTTGGCCAATGTAGTCTTTTGGGCAAATCTTACACGAAAGTTGGTAAATTACATTACTGGAGTGACAATCCATTTTACAATCCATTGATAATGTAGTTCAATCATTAATTGATTTATTGACTACAGAAAGGTTCAGACCGAATACGCATAAACTTCAGAAAAGACTGCAATGGAACTATTTAACTTCATTAAACGTTTCTAGATATATTTATGAAATATTGTTTACTCCAGTACCAGCTGTGAGCTGATTTGAGTTGTTTACACTCAACTGTCAGCTGGGTATGACAAGTTGACAACCAGCTGGTCACTGCTTGGATGATATGATGGAAGAAGTCGCACTGCCTTCTACGGACGACGATTAGCTGCAATTAGCATCGAAATCAAGGCAATGACATAATTCTGTTGACGAATCAGAATGTGAAAAGAGGTGACCTGCCATATGGTGCGTGATATGCTGAATGTTTGGCAGAAAGAAGACTTACAGCTGGTGGCTATGAAAAATAACTTGAACCCCCTCCCTTGCATTTGTTTACTTATATGCTTTTTCTATGGTTGAGATAGTTAGTGGTGCTATCTGGTCAGTGAAAAGACGCATGATAAACAAAATGTAATTATACTTCTACAAAAATCTGATTTGAATATGCAATATGAATTTGATATGAATTTCAGTGATATGAAATTGTATATGAACTGATCAGGAACATACGAGTATTTGTAATTCATCTACATTGAAAGAATTGTCAGAAGCCTTCCGCTTGTGAATTGAATGAACATACTTAACAAAAATAATCCTGTTCAGATCAATGATCAGCAAGTGTTCAAATTATAATTTCATCCTATGGATTTCTAGCAGTTTTATTCATCATGGAGACGCCGCAAGATTCATGGGAACACATTGCACGAATTATAACTCTGAAGCTAGTAGAACTTCTATTTTGAAAAAACATTGGTGATTGATGGTGGTACAAAATATTTGAACCAAAGCTTTGCAATATTTCTAGTAAATTGAGACCCAAGCTACGATAATAAAATAATAGTTTCACCTATAAAAATAACTGATTCGTGTAAAATATTGAATAGCACCTAGGAAATCAATAATTGGAACTAATTATTGGTTTTTAATGGTTCTTTATCAGAAGCAATTCCGTACTGGTTCTTTTCAGCAAAGCTTGATTTAAGAATAAATGTAAACTAAAAGCAAAGTATTAAATGACGAATGATTTAGGATCTTCTGGACCTGGTTGATGCATTTGACCGTGGCTAAAAGCCAAAGGCCAAAGGGTATTTTAGATCTTCAAGTATAGTAGTACTGTAGTTTGTGGATTTGTCTGTTAAATCTTTCAAGATGCGATTTTGTCTTCCCTTTTTTGAGGTCTCTCAAATTCCAGATAGCTAAACAATCCTCTCTAATTTTTATCGAGAATTATTCTTGATGCTGTTGAAAACCATTTGGCCGAACAAATTAAACCAAGCATAAACACTTGCACAACAAGCTCTTGTTTGATAGCCCACGCAGGCAACCCATCTCGGTCCGTTACCCAGTTACTCAGTTAGTGCGAGGAAAACCTACTCTGGTTTCGGCCCACGACCGTCAATGTCCAAAACCGGGTCATGGAAGCCTACGTGTCCCAGTCCGCCAGATGGCTGTGGGCAGGAAGTGAGATGACCAAGAAGCTATGGTAAGAAGCTTGGTACCGCCGACGCACCATCTGGCTCGACCATGCAGTCTGGTTAATCAATCGATCAATAGAAAAGATGAGTCAAGGGTAGAGTTCTAAGGTTTTATTTTTTGGCATAAAATTACTAAAAATAAAATAAAACACAGTAGCACCCACGACTAGTTTCAAGAAAATATTCGATTATATTTTGGTTCAATAATAGAACTAGAACTACGATGTATGTTAGTAAAAAAATACAAACCATATTAAACACGTCTGGAATAAAAGGAAAATAACTCAGACAGGAGATACATTTTGGCTGTCCTAAATCATCTTTCTGGATTAATATCATGTATCAATTTAAATACTGGATTTTTGAAAACAAACGTTATCCAAGCGTCTAGAATGCATCACTGCTTCTCCAATGAACATGTCCTCCATCTTAATCTTCTGAAGACAACTTAGCAGGAGTCACGGAAACCTATTCCGACCAGTACCCCTATGGCTGCAGCCTTTTGAAGGATCAATAATCTGTTAAATTTTCCTTATGAGAAGTGGCCTAAGACTATCAGCCCGTAGCGTACATGGGATGATTCTGGATGATTCAGTACCTATGTGTTTTTTTAGGCTCAGTTTTTCACAAATCTGATCTAGTTGGGGTTGCCAGTTATGTTGTCTATGGTATTTATTTTATTTCTGCCTGCTTCATATTGTTTTATTTGGATTTTCAACACCTAGCTATAAACCCAAGCAATGTAACGCGGAAAACTAGACCTACTCTCGGTAAATTTGCATTATAGATGAGCTAGATAAACATCTAATTACGCAAAATATTTTACGCGTACTTAAAACCCAGTAATTGTCCTTACTCAATTTAAAAATAAAAATGCTAAAAGGAAAAATCTCGTAATTAATACCGATACTCAAGGTCAATCACATTCGCAGTGCAAAGCTGAGCTCCGGGTTCTGTGTCTTGTTCCTGGGAGGCGTGAGAGCGTCAGCGGAGTCGAGCCACCTGAGAATCCAGCCGTGGAGTAGGAGGTGAGAGAGAGAGGGAGATGTGAGATGCTGCGAGTGAGAGAGAGAGGGAGATAGCTTGCAGGTGGGCTCCAGACTCGGTGGCGCCAGCCGTCGTCAGCTTAGCGGGGCCCGCAGTAGATGTCAACGCGCTTATTAACTTAGCATCTTCAACGTTACTAGTAGGGCTGATACCCATAACCCATAGTAATCAGCCTATTCAGGACTTGGAATTCCACTCTTCCAAGCTGGAAGCAAAGTTTTTTATCTTTCTGACAAAGGTATTAAAAACGATACACCATCAATCACATGTACAAACAAGAGAGGGCCCACACGCAGGTTTCACTCGATGCATGATCAATCGAAACGTCTTGAGAACTGAGAAGGCGCAATCTTGGTTGGATTGATTGTTTTGATGACTGTGCTCAAAGCAAGCAGCAATTCAATTGTTTACTCTGTGGATTGTGAAATATGATTCAACTCCCGCAGCCATGCAATTTGTTAGAAATACATACGCTGAGAGATCGTGCAATTTCATTCCGATGATGAACTAGTAGAAGCAAAATTACAAGTGATTCAACCTAAATCGATTGTAGGCCTCAATCAATTTTGATCAGGGATAACTTCATAGTTTTAGATTTCTCAAATAACTGTCCCATATAACAATGGAATAGCTAAACATTACTCATAAGATACGTAATAACCAGGAATCCTGGGACTTCCGGTAAGGAGGGACGCAACAACTCCTCCTCAACACTCATGAATATATCTCGACTGTGTCGGCTACGGGTTTTTACCTTTCAAAACAAAAAGTCCATCACGTCCTACCTTAACTATCTCTTTGATCCCGCGCCCTCCCCCTTCCACCCCCCCCCGAAATATATTCGGCTTCGCTGTTTTCTTATTTTTATCCACTTGGGGGTTTTGTTATGCAAATTTGACCCGTGCGCCCCTCCCCACCACTCATCACAGATTCTAAAATTGGGCCGCTCACGGTCTGTTTGGGTCCAGGTATTAAATGTCCCAATGGAGATGACAGCTTTGATTTTACAGTCTTTTGGCTTCAGTCTGTTTAACTTAGGGAGACCTGTTTGCTACAACCAATCCAGGTTTTCCAAATTTGTTTACGTAGTCTATACGTGTTGTTTTTGTCGTCTATTATTTTTATTGTCAGCCATTAATGTTTATAATGTATGAAAAGACGTATTAAAATGTAATCCAGTGGTATACAATGCTTTTCAGGATGAGGGCACTAAAAGTCATATGATGCTTTGATTGCTAACCAAATAATAAGGGACTAAAGGCACGGACAATCTTGTCTATGGCATATTTATTTTGACCGATAAGACGTATCAAGAAATGTTTATTTGAAGGAACGATGACTGTCTCTTCGACGCTTCGTCAAAATTGCATCTGTGACTAGGTTAACCTTGAAGCTGAGTAACAAAACGACATAGGAAGCTGTAACCATCAACCTCCACCAATTATCACAACAAAATCCTCGCACACACAAGTTCAATGCCGGCGTTGTATGCAGATGATGTTGACTTGACTTGAGCCTTGACAGACAATGCTGGGCCCAGTCCAGATCCTTGAGGGACACCTGGGTCAACAAAACACAAGACAACCGAGCTCAAGAGAAGCCTCGCCTTGTAGAAGCCACACCTTCCAACTCATTTGACGTGGGCTGTTTCCATCTGTTCAACAATCGGGTCAAGAGGGTTCTTAGGCGACAGTTTTGACGTTTTAAAACGTTCTGTTTACATGACTGACCACTTGAAAACAGCCTTTTCTCCTGGTGCTCGTTAAATTTCCAAACGTGAGTGTTTCGTTTATTATAAACGAATAAAAGCAAGACCTTGATGTAGGAAACCATATAATCAATAATTTCTTATAACTAAACTTCGTAAAAATCGATTTACGTGATAGTTTGTTCAATGTTGTAAACTCTGATTTATTATTTACCTATCGATAAACTGCGCTTTTATGATACACGGAAACTGAAGTAGACAGGAATGTGATAACAGTTCTGGAGACAGAGACAGTTGTTACATATGTAACAAGAAGCCGGCACAGCTGGTCGGGAAAGTGACACTGTAGCAATGTAAAGAGGTCATTTTAAAACCAATTCTTTGTTTGAAGTTTATGTTTTCATGTTGTTTCGATGGTAAAATTTCTGTCGTTAGAAAAGTTGTTTAGACCTCTTACATAAAACTAGCAAGTCGTCCAATCAGCAAGCTTCAGTTAAATAAGATCCCTCTGGCTATACCTCATCAAAAATGAATCATTATAACGTAGGAATAATCATAACCTTCGTCCTAACTTTTAACAATAAAATAAATATTAGCGGATCCGTGGCGGATTGGTATCGCACGCGACTCCGGAGCTCATCACTCCGGTGGCGCGGGTTCGATCCCCGCAGTCACCACTTACATTTGTAATGTGGCTAATACGATGACGCTAGGTAAAGGTCGATGTTGAGTGGTAGAGAGGACTTTGTAGTCCTAACTTCGCCTCGTTAAACAAGACAAACTTTACTTTTTTCTTTTAAATATTGCGTGGTACTAAGAACTCAAATCAGGCCACAGAAACTTATCTAGTGTAAGACGCCTCTTCGTTCGCTTCCATTGGCTATGCATAAATAGGGATGTTGTGTTTCTCTGTTACTGTTAGTCAGTCTGATATACACCTGTGATTGGTCGTCCGCTGCTCCCAGCCAGCCAACTACCGGTCAGTCGGTGGGCTGCTGTCATTTACCGTGGAATTGTTTAGTTTCTCTAACGTTTTTGTGCACGTTTTATTGATTTCTAAGGCCAGTTCTTTTTAGGAGTTTATAAGTAAAAGAGGTTTAATTTTTCCAAAGGTATCTAGCAACTTATCCCTTGAACATGTTGTAAAAAGCACGAATCAACGGTCCAACAATCATATGAAATGTGTAAAGGAAATACCTTAATTTTTATAAGATCAATCTCAACAATCAATATGAAATACAATTAATACTAGAGTTTCACCAAGTCATCCAAGCTTGTTAACTGGTAACAATTTGTAAAGTACTTAATTTAAAAAAATCACAAGTGCACCAGACATTACAATGGGTACAATTTGCAAAAGTATATTAAACAATACAGTAATAAAATCTAAACTAAAAGTATCTTTTAATTTAAAAATATATTTATACATATGAAAAATGGTGTTTACTTTCTAGATTTACGAAATATACTAAAAGCCAAACAAGAAATTGGCTACAGATTATCCGTGTCCAATAATTATGTCCCGTAGCGAAGCACGTGTGCTATTGTCCCATGTTTAGTCAAACTTTCCTTAGTGTTGCTGAGTGATATAATGATTTCCCTAGACAGGCGGCGCCAGTGAGTGTAATAGAAGGTATATAAATACCACATAGCCTCAAGCTACATTCACTGTAGCCTAGCTTACATTGTTGCATTCATGTCCTTGATCTTATCTTAGATGATAGTGTAGACTGTAGAGATCTGTCTCGTGACTGTGTAAGTTCTGTATCTCACCTTCTTTTATGGTCAGGTGTGTTGAATTTCGTTTGGTCGGTGTATTTTACTCGAATTTTTTAAGGCCTAGAAGTTTTTATTGTTTTTAGTGAACAAAAAGAGCACGGCCGTTTCGGGATTTGAAATCTGATCCCGTCTTCAGGTGACAAGTGACTTAAAACATAACACAAAACGTTAGGAAATGAGTCAACCTAAAATAAAACAGAGCAAGCTGCAAAACAAAAACTGATGTTATTTGGTGGTAGTGGTCAGCTTGCGCTGGTTAGTGGTTACTCGAAGGCTTATTTCCTAATGTTTTGTGTAATGTATTGGCCTTTGGATTACTTTTCACCTGAAGACGTGATCAGATTTCAAATCTCGAAACGTCGAGTTCTACTTGTTCTGTAAAAATTATAGAAGAACGTCAGTAACAATATTTAAACGTCAGTGACAGATTGTTGACTCCGCACTCCTCTAGCTGCTGAGCAGCGTACGACCATTGACTTTCCATCCTACCAATCCTACCGGGTAGGATGGTAAATCAATAGTCTTTCTGTTAAGTTCTGGGATTGAAGTGTGTTTTTGACGAAAGTAGAACATCCGAGTTTTAAATTTTATTTCAGACGAGAATATTGGATCAAATTTTATATACCAAAACGTCGTGTTCTCCTGGTAGTTGTTGGTTTCGCACTCCTGTAGTTTCCTGATCGGCGAGCAACTCTGTAAGGTTCTGGGTTTGGTTGTTGACGATGGGAGAATGTATCAATACGGGCGTTTTCTATCGTTAGTGACCAAAAATACACGACGTGTCGGGATCTAGAATCCCGCCTTCACCTGATAACTTTTCACCTGAAGACGGGATCAGATTCCAGATGCCGAAACGTCGTACTGTATGTGCGGCGTGCGACTCTGGTCGTGACTGCGCCTCGTGAGCGAAGGTCTAATCACCACGTGTTTCTACTACAAACATTCCTCTCCTAATTTACCAAACATGAACCTAACCTCTACAATTTGATCCTGCAAGATCTCCAGGTGGCCGTTTGCAATTTTTCTATTGCAGTTTCCTTATTGCAGGATGTGAACTTTCCGGGATTTTGTTCATGATGTAAATAAAGTTCTAATCAGAAAGGCTAACTGAATGATAATTGCATTTTTTCTTAAGATACGGAGGTGCACCAGCTTATTAACTGCTAATGAATGAAGATTTTTGAAAATGGGGCTTTTATGGGTAGGGCTGAAGTAGCCTTGGACTCGTAAATTGATTGTTTTGGCATGACTGGAGCTTATGTATTTTAAAGATAATCTAGCGATTTTAAAGCGTGGTTGCAAAATTAAAAGAACTAATAATGTTGTCAATCCGTTTTGCTTACATTAAATTTTAATTTCGCAAACACTTGCTTGGATTTTTGCGATAAATCTGCACTTTTCTTAAACGATTTAAGTATTTCATAAATGTCGTAGGTGTATAAAAAATCATAGAATGAAATCACGAATATTGCTTATACTTGGTAAAAGAAGCGTTTTTGTAAAACATGTTTTTTAATATGACTTCTTCGTTAACCGACCTCCCCGTGGTGAAGCTGGATGGTTGTGTCTTTGTCTACGTGTACTTCACAGTTGGCGTAGGTAACTAACAGGCAATTATATTATTAAACTTTATCGTCACACTATTACATTAAACACGACCGTGCAAAGAACAGGTACGTCTTTAAGAACAGCTTGGAAACTTAAGCCCACTTTCAAAATGAAGGAACAGGTGTAAGGATCGGTAGTTTGATGCCAGTACCCGAGTCTGCCTTTGTACAAAAATACTTTAAGGTCATGATACTATAATATTTTATCCGTGGCAAAGCACGGGTACACAGCTAGTTATTAATAATTTTCAATGGGACAATTATTTTGAGTAACAAGCTAATTATTTCTTTAGCTGTTGTTCGTCTTGAAGGGGCAAGATTCAATGTTCTTACCCACAATCAAATAGTCAATCCTCAGGGAATCGTGGCTATTTTTTGTGATCACCGATCAATATAACCCATCCACATAATGGCAAAGTTTTATTTTGTGTAATATTTATCTTTATTTAACGCGCGTAGCGCGTACTTCAATACCTTTAATACTTTGGCATGAGACACCGACTACCATTGAAGGGTATATTAGGCGAGTATGTGATGAAGGGTGATCTTCATCTTGTGTTTTAATAGATAGTGAGGTGTAGTCTTAGGGCCGATTGTTCCCCAGATTTGGTCATTAATTAATAGCCGAACGACCAATGGAAGTGGACCAACGGCTAGACGTGACTTCCGAATCAATTAAATTAGAAAAACGGACTTTTCCGCCCACTTCAGGAAGAAAACTACTCCCTACTTTGGGAATGGGCTCCCCCTCTCAAGGGCCTAACCTACTTTGCTACATTAGAGATAATGCTTAGCCTAACCTTAACTTAAGAGGACAAGACAAAAGTCCGTTTTTCTGGGGTGACTGTTCCCCAGATTTGGTCATTAATTAATAGCCCAACGACCAATGGAGTGGACCAACGGCTAGACGTGACTTCCGAATCAATTAAATTAGAAAAACGGACTTTTCCGCCCACTTCAGGAAGAAAACTACTCCCTACGTTTTGGGAACTTCACCCGTTCTCAAGGGCCTAACCTACTTTCGCTACATTATAGATAATGCTTAGCCTAACCTTAACTTAAGAGGACAAGACCAAAGTCCGTTCTTCTGTTAAATTGATCTCCAGCACTATTATGAAGTTTCCCACCGGCCTGTATACTAATTATGCAGTGTATTGACCTTACATTAAGCGTAGTCTAGGTGAAACTACCTACTCTGTACTCTGTGTCGTGTACTCTGCCCACGTGCAGGGCAAGGTTCCTTATCCGGCGCCTCCAGAGTACAGGCGGGAAACCTCACTTTCCCAACCCAGCAGATGTTCAACCAGGCGTGACGTCATTTCTCACGTTGTACCTCGTGTGAATTTCCAGCTTAGGTTACGGGTTCAACTGGAAGGACCACCTGATGATATTTTTAACTTAGGAGAGAATACAGTTATTAATGACTAAAGTTGATAACCGATATTTTTGTAAAGTTAAATATCACATTTCCAGCGTTTTCAATTAAAATTAAATTTTCAATAAATTTCATAACATACAATATTATTTAAGGCCTTTGGTTAGTCTGCTATTGAGACTTTTATTTTCGATCTTTTGCTAAAACACAATTACTTTGTTGAACTGTGCTATCTTCTAACTGAAGATTTTCATTTTTAGTTGATTTTTAGTGAAATTTTTCATTTATTTCGATTAGATCACGACTCTTCAATTAATTTTGTTGACATGTTCAAAACGTATTTGATGTAATTTTGCCGGTTTTCATAGGATTTATTTGGTTTTATGTGTTTGATGCGTAATTCTGACTTTTTGATTTATTTTGTGTTAATTCTAGTTCAAAGTTTTTGTATTATTATAACTGTATTATTAGATTTTTATCCCTTGAAAAGTTGAAAGTCTTTATTAATTCCCATTAGCTCAAGTCACAATATTGTATATTCCAGTTTTTAAATCCCGTTTAATAAAAAAAATCTTATGCACCGGCTACTTCTCTGGTTCGGAAGTCACGTTGAGCCGTCCATTTCCATTGATAGTTGGACTATTAATTAATTGATGACCCAATCCAAGAATCTTAGGCAACTAAGGGTTGGTCCATTTCCAATCTTAGGGCCAAGGGTCGGCCCTCATTTGTAACAAGACCACACATCACCATCAAAACACTCACCATACGTCCCATATTCACCATAAAATACCCTCTAAGAGTGGTCGGTGTCTCAAACCAAGTATCTCAAGTTGTAGTGAGATCACTGCGCAATATCCCACAGATTATATCTCACCTCTGTACTGAGTAGTAAACTTATCCAGTCTCACACTATAGATAGTATCTGTGGAGACTTTCCATTGTTGTACTGGAGGTAATCACAGGGTAGTGCTTATCAATGGTTTTGCAGCCCGTGTGGGAATCACTCGTGGGAAAGGTGTATCGCTCTTTCAGGAATAAAGTGTAGATACTGTTTGTAAACTTTCAGAAATGGAAGGAAAATGTGCAAAATTTGTAGATTTTTACTTTTTTGATCTTGCCAAATAGAGTTTGCGGTGGAATATTGCCAGAAAAACTTTTAAAGAGCTCAATATAAGAGGATGTTCCTGATTTGGATCAAATGTGAATGTCTAAACTTCCAATTTTCTCTGGTTGAGATCTTTCAACCACGCCCAAGTCTCGTGTTGGTAGTTCATAAGTTTGTTCTCTTAGGTTTGATACTAAACCCAATAAAATGTTCTGTAATTTGATGTTTGCTAGAACGTTTAGAGTAGCTTCTGCAATGGGGTACAGTCGAATAAAAAATCTTGGTACATTATTACAAACGCACCTTTTCTGAATCTGATTACAAACGTGGTGCTGAAAAGATTTGCGTTTTCGCGGTTTCTTAGTAAATAGATTTCGCCAATAGAATTTCAATTTATCAAGCAAAACCTTTGAATAATCCAATTCAATCAATTAATATCCACTTAGACCGTATTTCAAAATAATTCACTCCTTTTAGCCCTTTTCTCGCCTAATACGACCAATAAATTAGCTGCAGGTGAAACAAAAAAGAGCCAAGGCTCCGGAAGGTAGTCAGGTGCTAGGGGATGTTCACCTGAAAACCCTTTTCGGAATTCGGGTTGTGGCACCTGTGCGACACCTGTATCTCTCAGGGTAAGGTTACCCCCGACCCTGACCACCGTTCCGGTTAGTGTGAAACCACCGTGCACCGCGCGCTTCCTATACCAACCCTACGATGCTGTATACTCACGGAGTTCTAGGGTTTTGACATTCATATGAGTGTATATCTCGCATGAAAAAAGAACACGTGCCTGAGATGTAGTGGCAACAATGTAAAATTTTGAACGCTGATGTGTAACACACTCTCCTTTGTAGTTTGGCGATCGAATTGGTGTACGCGCCATCTCCCCATACAGTGGGAGGTATAAAAGTGCGAATAGATAATTCCATGATAAACCTTAAGCATTCCTGATTGACTTTTGAGTGACAGCTCTCAACAGGTCAGCCACCATGATAATTGCGCTTGAAATTCATTAAAACATCAAGTTTCGAAATCGGAAATTGTCACTTTGATTAGAACAACTTTCTGGCAGAGAGCCCCTGCCCCATGGACCACATGTTCCTGGAGCTTTTCCACACTTCTACAGTCACAGGTCAGACCCTCCTTGAGCCAATTCTGGATCCATCACTCAACCTTTCAAATTCTTATGGTTCAACCTAAGATCGCGATGCAAGGGACTGCAAGAGACCAAAATACGCTGGCATTTAAAATTTAATTAATAGTAAGTTATCATACACTTTTTCTCTTTCTATGAAACAATATTTTATCACCCGAACTTTTTCGTCCACCACTCCCCATCAACTCTCTTGCGCACGTACAGTACCTAGCGTAGCGTCACATATATTCAGTGCGTGATTTAATCTCGGCGACGGTCGCGGTGGCGGTGGTGGCGGTGGTGGCGGTGGTGTTCAGGGAGTGGAGTGCACGTGCACACCGGAGAGAGGAATGTGAGAGCTCGGCGCCGCAGAGTCTACAGCACACCTGCATCTGTACATCAGGTGTCCAGCAGGCCATCTGGGCAGCCGCTCCCACACACAGCACTCGCACACACGCGCATGCACCTACACTCAGTTGTGTGCACCATTCGTGTATGTACTGTGACAAAGTGAACAACACTGTTCAAAATACAAAAGGTTCGAAAAATTTTCAACCCTCTAACTGGCAAAAGACTAATCATTAGTCGCTGAAAAGTGTCACCCCACTGGCAAAGAGCTAATCATTAGTCCTTTGAGCAAGTGTTTTTTGCAAAGGCTATAATCACCAGATATAGGGTCAAAACGATCAAATTGTTCAAAAAATGTTCCAAAATGAAAGTCGGAAACGCAGAGATACAGCCAGAAGGACAAAAAAGGACAGTTGACCTGAGGAACCAAAGTAAAATACCCAGCCTGGTTGCACCAAAGGGATTCAAACCCTGAAAAGTTGAAAATATTTCCAAAGTCCTAAAATACTTTAAAACAAAAAACCTCAAAAGCTCCCAAACTTTCCTATGGAAAGAACCCAGACTTCTAAAAATGAGTGGATCCCCTGAATATATTGTCAGAAAAAGAACACTTTTAATAATTTAGTCGTTAAAACTATTTATTGTATTAAGATATTGTTTATTTCCTCGGAAGGGATAAAACATTCTGAAAGGAACCTTGGCCTCAAAATGCTGGTACGTCCTATCAAGATGCAACTTGCAGAGCCATTTTCGATAGTGTTACAGCCAATGAGAACATCGACAGTTTGCATCCCTGCTCCAATGGACGGTTGGTAGACCTGTGACCAATAGAATAGCAGACATCAAATAGCATAGTTTCAGTCTTTTCAGGATGGTACTCCACAGCGAGACCGAAACATATTGTCTCTCAAGATATAGTTATTATTGTGTTTTGATAAGGTGTGGACCGGAAAAAGTAGATTACAGTTGCATAGCCACATCCACAGTACAATGACTAAGATCTGATGATTGTTATTGCGGACGTGAGTTAAACATCGGACAGTACAACAACAAAATCATAAACACGAACAATACACGATCTTCTTGTGAAGATGGGACTTGATGGATAAGAATTTATAACAGTAGGCCAACATAACAAATTTTATTTGCTCAAGCGCTTTCGATAGGAGTGCTACCGTGAATCCTAGAGAATTTCCTATAACGAGGTATGATGTACACCGGAAGTGCTCTTACCAGGGGAGGGGGCGTAATCTTTAATTTCAAGGCCAACATTTATTTATCACCTCTAGCCAATCTTGTGTCCATTCAAAGTCAAATCGAATACTGCAGGTATTATTGCTTTATAGTAACGTTCCTATACAACAAGCTATAACGATAAAATATACGACTATACTGAACTACGTTGGTCATTGACTTGTCTGGTTATGGTACGCCTCGCAGCCTTATATTGAAGTTGAAGACCATCTGGTAGCTTTGGTGGGAAAAGCTGTGGGCATTTCATGAACGACGCTGATGAAGGTTAAATTTGTTCAACAACAAAAGCTTACCCAAGTTTACCCAAGGTTTACCCAATGGCCCAGGAAAACATGCTTTTTTAAATTATGTGGGTGTTTAGTTTACCAAATATCCAATTACCAACACTCTCTAGGCGGACTATTTCTATGACAATAAAGTTGGAGAATCAACGGCTTTGGCTCGAATTTGTTCTTTCGTGAACCCAAATCTTATTTGAAAAATTAAAAAATGTCTTGAACATCGCGAAGATAAGTTTTTTTTACTCATAACCCACTAAAAGTGCTTTGAATTTTCAGGTTAGTTCACATGATAAGCTAACCCTTACCATTTATTCCTTAAAATTGCTTTAATGAAATAAATATTTGTCATTTGCTCTGCTTTGGGTGCATTATGAAATTATTTAGAAAACGTTATTTGTCAAAGTATTTAAATTAACTCTCCCATCGATTGCTGTTAAGTATGTTTTAAGTGAGTACAATATTTCAAATTTGATTCCGACTATAGTGGTTATGGAATACCCTGTTTACGTAGGCCTCGCAGAGACGGACCATATGGTGTCTGTATTGGAGGAAGATGTAGGCACTACTTGTAGGATGCTGGACACACCTGTATATCTGATGTAAAGGTTTGATTTGATACATTTTAAAACGATCCAAAATTGACAAAAACACGTGAAAAGCTATTAAGATAAATGTTATTCGATTTAAGCGTCCGATTGTTCTAATTGTTGTTCAGCGCAGCCTCATAAGACTTATGATTAACCTATATCAACACTTACTTGTTGAGAATACAGCGTTCAACCATTGACTTACCATCTTACAAGTGGTACAACGAGTTTAGCTTCTCTGTAGTCTTATTATTGTTTAAACAAAAGTTCTTGACTTTCAAAGTATTTATATGCAATAGATCCTAAAACACTCACTAAAAACGAGCAAATGCATTATAAAATGACTGATCTTTATGAGTTAATTTTACTTCAACTAATACATTTAATCAATCAAATGTTCATTTGAATTAATTTACCGTATTCGTAACTAGAGAAAGTGTGTTTTCAACTCATTATTGCATGGTCTAACTACACTCTCGGTGCAATATTGTTTAGTTTTGCGTTTATGGCGATCATAATTTCAACTGAACGTTTTCAGTTTTAATCATCAGATATGATTTTGATAATTAGTGAATAAATCTAGATTTCAAATACCATGAAGCACTTCTTCAGACACCACTTCCGTGAATCCCACTTGAAGTGAAAGTCTGTCAGGTGTTAAAAGGAGACCACTAAACAGTTTGTTTAGAGCAGAGCCATCTACGTCCGAGTGAGTGGTCAATTTAGGCTCGTCCACTAGTGACCGGTCATGCCCACCACCAGATGGTGCTCCCCGGCGACACCTGTGAAGTAGTTTCCCTCATTTCTCGTGATCCTGGACGTCAACGTCCTCCCTCCGTCTTCAGGATGAGATCTGGTCGTTACTCCTGGAGGTGGATGATCAGAAAACGTCAATTTGCTGGAAACATCTGCAGTTGGCGCGCGCCTGACTCCTTTTTAAGGTTCCCATTAGTGCATGATCACTTCACCTACTGTTTGAGCTGGTGCAGTTGAACAGATGGTTGTTTGGTTGTAATGCTTCTAACAGATGGCAGCACCCTGATGGAATCTCCTTTTAGAGATCTTTGCCGGTCATGTCGACCCAGGCTCATCTCTGGACTGTCCAGATTGGGATGAGGGTAATAATGATTTCTATATATGCAGATGACACATCTGTTCACTATTGATTGTACGTGTGCAATTCTTTAGGATGGTTTAAAATTCCAGCTCACCAAACCATGGTGTATCCAAAAAAGGCTTTGAAGTTTATCCATCGGATGCCTGAAGATTTCAAAAGTCTGATCACAATGAATTAGGAGAAATTAGGAAACTGGCTTATGAAAGGAACTATTCGTCATTAGGTACTTTTCGATAACCATCATAATTTGTCTTGGACATTTTACACACAGTAAAGTGTGATCACTTGCACGACATTCTGACGATTTTATTAGTCAACGTAGTTATATTTTACAGTTCCAAATATCCCGGTATGGGGGTTGAAGTCATGTTTGAAGGCCGAGTAAAAACGTAGAAGTCAAAGATGTAACACTATGAAATTCGTGTCATTCTAAAAACTCAATCACTTTAATACAGCGAAATGAATAAAATGTATACTCCAAATGATACAAACGTGACTGCACTGGTTTTCATTGAGTTCATCCTGTCAACGAAACAGCTGATTGGATAATATCTGATAGGCTGATCTCTGTCACCAAGCATCTAATTGGATAACATTCCAAGGGAAAGTGGAATACATTTTAAGCCTTAAAAGTTAAAATGTTCGTATATTTTAATCGAGACGCCCACATTGCGGAAGTCATGTTAAGCCGTTGGTCCATTCCATTGGCAATTGGGCTATTATAACTAGTGACACAATCTGAGGAACAGTCGGCCCTAGTTTGTAACAAGACTACACCTCATCATCCATCACACACTCACCATAATCCCATATTCACCATAAAATAACCTCTAAGAGTGGTCGGTGTGTGAAAGCAAAAGTATCTATGAGTTAAAAATAGCGTAGTGAACCTAAGTAGGCCCTATGACCAACTACAAAAAATATAAATAAATAAATAAATCACACTGACAATGTATCTTATATTCACCTAAAAGTGCCCTCTAGGAGTGGTCGGTGACTCAAATCAAAGTAAAGTAGAGCGACAAAAATAAATTGATAGTATAGACAACTTCCCCTTTCTTTTTGATGTAGGCCTACTTGAGAAGCTAGAACAATGACCAATCAAAATGATAATCAGGACGATCCCCAACAGCTGGAGATGGTCTTATGCAAAGAGGCTGACTCCTGGAGGAAAGATGAGTATTCCATATAAGGTGACAAGTGCTGGGAGGATGGACGTAGATGGTTGGCCGGAAATTCATCGTTATAGGCGGGGCAGTAGAGTGTCCAGAGCAACCCTACAAGGAGAGACAATTACCGAGACCAGGACGTGAGGTGATTTAAGTCATCTGCAGACAGACAGACTCCTATCATATCATATCTGGTCAGAATCATCTCCATCAAGATAACTAGAGAGTTATCAGCCAGCTGGTGGACTTGGATGGCGTTTACGAGTTTTGAAATCCTTCGGAACATGTGTCACTTGTGGGAGTATTCAGATTGATGGTCTGCCACTAGTAAATCATCTTATCACGACATTGAAAGTGAGGACGCATGACCAAAACATCAGTTCGTGGGTTGTGAATTACTAGGGATAGAACACCCGTCTTCTTCGAAAAGTTCTGAAACCTTTGCTAAAATCGTATTTGAGTAAAGCTTCTCCTATCAAGTATTACCTGGTCAGAATATCTCCCTCGGACAATTGGTAGGTAGAAAACACCAGGATACCAATTTGGTGGACCTGGACATCAACTGAGTTTTAAAGTTCTCTAGAATAAAAACGTTGGGCTGAAGTAATGCCATATTGGTGATTCCAGTTCAGTAGGAGAGAAGCGCAGGAGTTTTTAGTGGGTAAACCTTGACCGAAACAGAAGATGTCACAATGAGTTCTGAAGAAAAGGGAGTCCCACACACGGGGATCTACGGGAAGTTTGATACGGAGCCCTTATGGTGTGTAAAGCATTTACTCCTGAGGAAAAATAAATAAAACGTAAGGTAAATTGTCTATTAACTTAGAAAATCTTCGTTTAACTGCAAGCATACTACAGTCTCCTATTTAAAGATCTTGATTTGTATAAACGCTAAAAAGCTCATTTATTACTAAAGAGTTTGGAGACAAAATGTGTGGACCGAATCGGGACTAAACCTGGGTATCTCACCCGAGCTAACCACTACATCATCCGGCCCACCTATTTATTAATTCAAATTTAGAGAAGTACTAGTCTCCTATTTAATTTGGTAATGTACCATTGTTGAGCTTAAAGCAGAAATACGACGTGTTATTGATGAAATACCCCCAGAGATGACCAGAAAGGTAGTGGAAAACTTCATCAAAAGAGCCGAGGTCTGCCAGGCTTCTCGGGGTGGTCATCTCAATGATATAATTTTTCACAAGTAATGTCAAACTGTAACCAACTAGTTTTCATAAAAATATTAACATTTTGAAGAAAATAATTAGTTTTATTTTAAATTTAAAATGTAACCTATTAGTGAATCACCCTGTATTTAATAAATAAACTTATAAATATCATTAGACCTGAAAATTGCAATTGTTACAAACCAGAATCTCCAGCTTTTTCTGTTGGTAACTTGCAGGCATCGTCGTCAACCAACTTCTGTGCAGAAAACCTCCACCTTTATCACCACCAAGGAATCATCGAACATTCAGTTGGTAGGATCTTCTTCATTGGCGACCTTTTACTTGTATTACACGACGAGTACGCGGTTGTTTTTGTTTCGCACAGATTGCTGAGATAGCGGAGAGAAGCAAGTACGAGTAAGTGGTTTACCGGCACAAGAGCACAGGTAGCCACCTGTTGTGACCATCTGGCTCAGTGCCTACATCGGGGACATTTCTCGCGGGAAAGTTGACACACTGCTGCAGTGTCGCAGTGGACAGTTGGCATCAGCTGATAAGGATGCAGATGTGCTGACAGGGAGGAAACACGTCAACTTTAGAGTTTTGGCTTTCTTCTGATTTTGAGGTGTGAAGTTAAGACAATGGGGTTATGCAAGAGACTGGGACTCGTGGCGTGGTCCTGTAATCCAGCTTCATGGAGGTCAGGTTTTGAGGATGATATAGGTCTAAAGCGGCTCAGATAGTCTCAGTGATCATCTGATGATACCCGCATCAACTCCCACCATCGTTTAGACATATCAGACCATCACCTGCGTGGTTCGGAAGTCACGTTAAGCCGTTGGTCCTTGTATTTCCATTGGTCATTGGGCTATTAATTAATGACCCATTCTAAGGAAGAGTCGGCCTTAGTTTGTAACAAGACTACACCTCATCTCATTACTACCACTCATCACACTCATCCTTCACCACATATTTGCCTTAAAATACCCTCATGAGAGTGGTCGGCATCTCAAATAGTGATTTAGTGTATCATAAAACAGGAGAAGTTTGGCGATTCTTTTGTCCCTCCAAGAAATAGAAAATCCCTATGGACAAAAATTCCTCAAATAGAAACATTTGTCGTGATTCTCAACGTGGGAAATGATGGAGAACAGCTGATCGGAGGCAGTCAACCGTGACACAAGCTGTACAGACCGCCGGGCGCGGATACAGAGTCTACGTCACGGAGTGATGTTGAGGTCAGGAGTGCGAAGTGATGAGACCAAACTATAAATTAATTGAAATTTAGGAGTCAGAATACATTTTCGAATAACACGGTTGAAAAGTAAATCGCTTTATGTGACTTAGGATGTAAATTATCTTGAAAAGAGCAACCGCTACTCGAAGAAGAGTATTTCGGGCATCACCTGTGCCTTCTATTCCTAGCAGACGACACACGTGACACGACACGCGGCGCAAGTGTTTTGCCAGTGATAAACGAGCTGTCTTATCACTTCACCAAAGCAATGGTGCCACAACACTCCTGGCTCGTGCTCATGTGCCTCAGTGCTGCCAACTCTCCAACACTCAACAGATTCCCGGCTAATTACATTGTGATTGAGATTTATGCTTTGATAATTTTATTCTTGGTTGCGGCTAATTTTGTGAAATGAATCATGGTGCGTCTGCTGTGTGTGGTCTTTTCTTCGTGAAAACTTTTAACTTCAACCTTTCCTTTTTGAAGTGTGTTGTTGACGATGGGAGGGTTTCGGGTTGAACTATTATTGCGGACGTTTTCCATCGTGAGTGAGCAAAAAGATCAGCTTTCAATTATTGAAATTTGAGAGCGATTCAATACTTATCACATCTTTAGATGTCGTTTTCACGAATAACGTCAAAAAGGGGATTTCTAGGCATCAAACACATTTCTTTTAAAGACAATTGGGGGACAAAAGGGATTTTAGAAACAGAAAAGGGACTTTCAGACTCGGATGCCCTGAGGAATTTTCATTTCCTCAGAAAGAAACACTGCCGAAGCGTTCTGTCACGGCCGAGTGCCTTCGATCAGCTGTTTTTCTCCCAGTTCCCACGCCAAGGATCACGACTCCGAAGATTCCGTTCCACCTGCACCGCCGCCACCCGGGTTGCCGCTCACGCGAAATGCCCTTCACGCTTTTTCCAAACCGTTTTTGCCCGTTTCATGGCTTTCCGTTGCGAGACATGATTCAGCCGATCGTTAGATGCACAACTGCAAGAGAAATTACCGATTGGTCAAGCTGGTGAAATTGTTGGAGTAAATCTTTAACTCGCTGGAAAGAGATGCTCCAAAGTGGATGCGTGTTCTTAGTCATTTGAAATAATATACCAGAAGAAATCTTTCATTGGATGTAACTGTCTTTATTAGTACTGTTTCTAAGTAAAACCGCTTGATGGTTTCCTCAATAACTTCAGTAATACCTTTCATACAAAAACTAAGGCAATCTGAGACGTGTCAAATGGCGGCAGCTTTTTCAGATTTTCGGTGAAATGCATCCTGTGAATTGTCACCAAAAAGAGATTCTGCATAGTTCAGGAAATCCTCGAATAAATTGACAAATTAGTTTATCAAATTTTTCCCCTAACTAGACAAAGGCATACAGCATGAGAAAAGCCACACCTAAACCAAGCACGGTCACCCTTTCCGACCATTCCCACCGAAATATACAATATTCATCCAGCAATCTGGACAATTATTCAAATCACCTTCCGTTTAGTTAGCATACAGACACTAAACAATGAAGGGTCATCAGCGAACCTTGACATGTAGAAACGCAGGTGTTTCCCCTGAATCTTGTCTTGTGCACTTCCCACACACAACCGGGCCGCCAATTATGAATAATTCCACGCCAGAGAATGTCGCCCGAGAGTGTAATGATGAGATCATTCCCAAAGCGGTGAGAAGTATTTGAATAAAATATGCAAGTGACTTGGAGTGTGAGAAATCAAGTGAGATTTGTAACGTTTGGTAATTGCTGGCATTTCTTCGGGAGGTTTTTTGCTTGTGGCATTAGACGTTTTGGTTGATTCTTCCAGTTTTTATGCTGTTTTGTAATCGTGATTGCAGTTAATGTGGTGTTCCGAGTTGTTTGTTTGATTAATTTTACGGATTGGGAAATATTTTCTCACGTGATGAACCTTTTACTACCTGAAAGGCGATGTTCGAAGAAATTGCATTTTTTGGCGCGTGCAGTTTTGTTGGTTTTCCTCTGTTTTATGGCTAACTGATAAGTTATAAATTGATATGTTTGCTCTGACTTATTATTTTGTGGTGAATAAGTGCTTCAATGACCAATCATAATAGACAAAAATAAACGACGTTAATCTTTCATTCCACGTAGAATACTGTCGAACAACATAGCGGCTAATATAGTACATATAACACATTAGGCCTATACGAAGAATAACATTTGGACAGAATAGAAGGCCTCATCTATTACATCACTCATGAAAATTGCAAAATAAAGCTAGCAACGTTTAAACACATTTGAGGGAATCCTTTCTTCAAAAGCCATGCACTTGACTTGGTATTCAGTAATGAGTTAGTTATACTCCATCGACGCAATATTACGAAAGAACCCACGCGAACTTCAGATGTGTACAAACAAGCTTCTTAATCTTTAACCAAAGAATCACTATATCACTATCACTGTTTGAGATGCCTACCACACTCATGAGGGTATTTTAAGGCAAATATGTGGTGAAGGATGAGTGTGATGAGTGGTAGTAATGAGTTATGAGGTGTAGTCTTGTTACAAACTAAGGCCGACTCTTCCTTAGAATGGGTCATTAATTAATAGCCCAACGACCAATGGAAATACAAGGACCAACGGCTTAACGTGACTTCCGAAACACGCAGGTGATGGTCCACTGCAAAGTCTGTTTCCGAGTTCCAGCTTTGATTAAACCCTTGTGTTGACCTTGCGCGACTCAGTAAGGTGAGCAAGTAAGTGAACAGTTGGTGAGCGGATTATTGGCAACTCCCAGACATTCCCACGGACCGCAGCCACCTGCATCACGACCTGCAACTTAATTGTGCGGCTATCTGCGGATCACGAGCCGCAGCTACACAGGCGGCGACATTTGTAGCAGTACTACATGCAGTTGTGTAGCAGTGTCCAGCCGAAACTGAACATTTGCGATTTTCTTTAAACTTTAGAGCTAAGGCTGTTAGTTGATCAACTGAATGATCAACAGTGCTAGTTGGTCAGTTAAAACGAGTTGATCAACCAGTTGGGAGGCTGAGATCGCGTGCAACTGGTTGCCGCTGATTTTAAGTCACGAGTCATTGTTTCTTAAGGCCTGACTAGTTGATCAACTGAATGATCAACAGTGCTAGTTGGTCAGTTAAAACGAGTTGATCAACCAGTTGGGAGGCTGAGATCGCGTGCAACTGGTTGCCGCTGATTTCAAGTCACGAGTCATTGTTTCTTAAGGCCTGACTAGTTGATTAACTTGTCGCATTTAACTGCGAGTGCAACATAAGAAATCTTCCCGATTTGCTATTTCAATCAACCTGGAAGCACAGTTGTGTGCACAAATATTCTATATTTAACATAAGATTGAACCGCTAAACAATGTCAGCTGCTAATATCACTATTTGAGATGCCGACCACTCTCATGAGGCAAATATGTGGTGAAGGATGAGTGTGATGAGTGGTAGTAATGAGTTATGAGGTGTAGTCTTGTTACAAACTAAGGCCGACTCTTCCTTAGAATGGGTCATTAATTAATAGCCCAATGACCAATGGAAATACAAGGACCAACGGCTTAACGTGACTTCCGAACCACGCAGGTGATGGTCTGATATGTCTAAACGATGGTGGGAGTTGATGCGGGTATCATCAGATGATCACTGAGACTATCTGAGCCGCTTTAGACCTATATCATCCTCAAAACCTGCAAATTTGCAATGGACAAACGGCTTAACAGTTAAATTTCAGTAGCCTCAATGAGATAAAGTTCGACATAGTGGACTAGACAGTGGTGATTTTAAACTATTTTCTTCATAGCATTCTTTATTGATTTTGAATAACTTGAATAAAAAGACCAAACAATCGCCGAAAATAGCTCAACATAATAAAGAAAGCATGGTTTATACAAAATGAGTGCTGCCAGCTTCATGGACCTGCAGAAATGTTCTGAGCATGTCTCTCATGTGCACCGAGCCGTCTACTGGAGATAACCATCATCACCTCAAGCAACGGAGTCTAGGCAGTTCTAATTCGATTGTGACAATAAATCCTAGCGATCATCTCGGCTGATATCTGTGTGCGATTTGTTCTGCCTTGTTGAAAGTGGTAGTTTGTAAATGATTTGTAGCTCGGAGTTGTTGGCGAACAGCCTCGAGTCAATGATAAGAAGATAAATCTTGCACATGGAAAGTGAAATGCTTTATGCACAACACCTACGTGAATAAATCATTCACTCTTGTTAGCATTAGGGGAATATGGATAAGGAGAACTGCCTGAAATGTTCCTTCAAAACAGGCGTTTTTGAGGTTGGGATCAGGATGTTCGGATGTTGAAAATTCCTGCTTTTTGGGGCCTTCTTTGGAGATTCAGGTGAAGCTAGATACGAATTGATTATTCAAATTTCAGTACATAAGCATGGAATTACAAATGTTCTAATAATTTCAGTGTCTTAAATGTATATAAAGAGTCCGAATAGTTTTTATACAGACAAATAAATGTATAATTTTTAATGAGAGGTATTGGAGAAATCTACAGAATTTCTTTTAAGTGAACACCTACGTGAAGAAATTTCTGATAACATCTGAAGTTTTCAAATATTGTTAACGAAAATCTATCGAAAAATCATAGAAGGAAACGTCGTAGAACAAAACGATTTGCAGTTGAAGCTTCCCAACACCTCCTGAGTCAAATGGAAGAACTTTATATAAGGTACACGATATATTCGAAATAGTTATTTCACCGCCATCTTGGTCTGGCTGATTGGATTTAGTTGATTTTTGATACACATATTAGGTAAGATACCGCAAATGAGCATGCATACCCAGTTGGATTGAAATCGGATCATACATAGTCTACAGTGTTATAAGCTCAACCCCCCATGTTCAGGGAAAACACCTCCCTTAAAGGGCACTTCTTTGTAAATTATCTCTTTACAGGAAATTCACTATGACTCACGGTATATGCCAGGCGTTTTATAATTTCATTTTAAATTGTTGGCATACCTACTTACGCAGATAGGACACTGATATTTGTTACTGAACGTTGTAAAATACATCTGGACCTAACTGTTATCGTTGTTTGAGAAGGACACGACCCTGAGTTGACACTTTGATCTCAGGGTGTCTTTGATGGACTTGGTATCTGGAAGATAGATAACCCAAGGGTAGCTGGTTCATCCCTATCAACCTCTTCAAACAGCCCAAGATAACTCTGATGCCCTTTCCAGCTGCTTAAACATCCAAATTCATTTCGAAGAAGCGTCTTTGTCAGCCGTATTTCCTGCATTTTTGAATCTGGAAATTTCGGCTGTACCATATTACAAAACAAGCTAGTATCATATCCAGAAAACAATTCTGGGTTAGGGATTGTTGTGACCTGATGGCTGTGACGGGAGAAACGTTTAATAATAGAGAGTTGTTTAAAATATTTATCAGCTAAAAATCGGGGTTTCCTGAATATTTTTAACGTGCTGTTATTTTTAAACCCAATTTGAATAACTATTTCCCAGTCAGTTCTCGACGGTTCACAAAAGCAAGAGCACCGAATGATCTTTTAGAACAATCGGCTTTTATTTAAATAAATAATGTTGTATTGAGACCTTATAATGAATTTTTAAGCACACTTCTGTACTGTGTCTCCAAAGTTAACTTCCCCAAAAGATATATCTCTTTAAGATTTTGAAAAATTGAAATCTTGGTTGTTTGAATCACAAATGTTGAAACTTATTTTTTACTTAAATGTTTTTAACCCAATTTAGTTTCTTAGTGTAGTACAAATTTTTCTCTTGTTGTTCTCTGTAGTATTGTTTTTCTTAGAATCTGTGAGGATAGTTGTACTGTAATTTAATTTTAATACTAGCTGTATATTTTATTTTATCTTTAAGTTATAATCGTTTATTTTTCAACCAGTCTGAGTATTTTTTGATGGTGTCTCAACACATTCCAAATGATACACCTAACTATTTGTTCTTTGTTTTCTTGTGGAAAATTGTTTTGTTACTTATAGAATTGTGTTACATACAAGTTGTTATAATTATATACATCTGTTAATTTTATACAAAAGATAAAATAAAGATATCTGAAATTGAAATTGATTTAAAAGGTATGAATGATTTTAGGCAACCAAAATTTTGCTCTCATGGGCTCAACACTTTATGTTTTAGGGGTTTCTGGCGATTTAGTCCTGAAAGGCTGAATTCATCGTTGATCCAGACGGATTCATGTCATGAGGTTCTCTTGCAGTCCCTGCCTGAGCAGTGAACACCATCATCACGACCTTGTTATCAGCTGTTATCAACCACCATGGCGGTTGTGGTTGTTACAGTTGATGCAACCGGTGAAATGCTGGTTCGGTTCACTTTCACCGCGCTTTCACGAGTATTGTGCCGCCGCCTCCACACCGCGGCCTTTCACCGGTGAAACCCGGCCATTGTCATACTTACTCACTTCACTTGCAGACGACACTGCGCTTTTTGTTCAAGAGAAAATATGAATTTGACAGTTAAACGTAAAAGAACAAGTATCGCCCTGCTCTTTTACGTCACAGAGCAGATTTTCCATTTTAATGTGATCTAATTGCAACAAATAACGAATGACACAAATTTAAAAATAGGGAAAATTTATTAAAACTAAAATAAAACAAACAAAGAAAATTTGGAAATTACAAGTTTAGTTTTGTGTGTTTGTGCTTGGGAGAAAAATAGTTTGGCTCTCCCTGGATCCGCCTGGATCAACGATGATGAATTCAGCCTTTCAGGACTAAATCGCCAGAAACCCCTAAAACATAAAGTGTTCAGCCCATGAGAGCAAAATTTTGGTGGCCTAAAATCATTCAATACCTTTTAAATAAAAGCCGACTGTTGGCAAATAGTTGGGAGAAAAATCATACAAAGAAGTTTGGTGCCTTAAACAGCAAGAAATATCGACAGTACTGACACTTTTAGACGTGTTCATACAAACACGAATTACTCAGCTTGAATACTCAAAGAATAATTGCGTCAAAGGATCTTCCAAATAATATTGCAAGCTCAGAAATCCTACCATCGTCAACGACAAACTTCAAACAAAGGAGCTTTCGTGGACCAAAACGGAAAAGGAGTTTCATAATGTTCATTGGATTGATCCACAACGGTCGATAGATATACGATGTTCAGAATTGTATATTTGAGATTAAAGTTAAGCTATGATACAACTGAAATACCCAAACCCTCTAACAAAGTACTGAACTGGTACAAAACTATTTCACAACGATTTTCACAAGGCAGTAGACCATTGCATTGCTTTCAATCGTTAAATACATTCCGCATTTTCATTTTGGATACAGTACGTGATATTTTAAGGAAAATAATACTATCCAAGTATGTTCTTTACGATACCGTCTTTATGACACAACTGACCATAAATAGCCCAAGAGACATCTTCCTAGAAGGAATGCTCACCAGATGCGAGCAGGAATGTCTCAGCTGATAGCCTAAACTAGCAAAGGTCAACCAACCGGTGCGGCATCTCCAGAGATATGATAAGCTTTATCAGTGAGGGAAGACACCTGCGTCAACAGCCGCTGCGGGCGTTTCTTCTTATCGTGGTGATAAGAGCCTTCTTCAGACTCTCGAGATGTTGGCAGTTCCCACAGGACCGCTGCCTCCCGGGAAGAGCATGTGAGAAAGCCTGATTAGAAGAACAAACGGAAGTCTCTGTTGAGCAATCTTCTGCTGATGACAGTGAATGGTCAAATATGGAAACTAAAGGCAGCAACGTGTTTTCTTTCAATATGTTGAAATTTTCAAGTAAGTTAGATAATTCATGGACCAATTGAGGTACTTACAATTTACTGGCAAAATCGGATTTCGCTTTAACAGCGTTATGAGAAATCCGATTACAATAAGATTTGTAATACGTTTTCTTCACATGTAAAAGAAAACTTGCAGTAAAAGAACACGTAAGTCTGAGGCCGAAGGCCGAAACGAGGCTGTGAGCGTAACAAACAGCCTCGCGTAACGTCCATCACAGACAAACGTCCGTTAGTCTATCCGCCCATGGTCACACAGGAGGCTAAGCCCGAGGCCGAAGGCCGAAGTGAGGCTGTGAGGGTAGCGAAGTTATACTATACGATTAATAACTTGATATTCATACCTCGTGCAAGTTGTTAAACGCTTATTTTGAACCTTATTCCAGTAATCAAAACAGGATTTTACTGTAATACTAATGAGCAAAAGGAAAAGCCACCCGCACTCGTGCACCTGACATCAAGGAATAAATTCACATACGAATAAAAGTTCAACAGCCTCTCGAAACCACTTGATTTGCAAACCCGCAATTTTCCTTTTCCAGCTGAAGATCGCCGAAGATAATAACAACATCCAAGAGTACACGAGCAGTAGCAGTAGCCGAGATTCAACACCCAATATGGTCAAGACTGATAAGTAGTTTAGATAATGGCGGCGGCAGGCGCCACTGCCGCTGCCGTGCTGATCTTGCTCTTCCGGGGAAAGCCAGTTGTTGATCAGGTGATTCAGTCATTCATGACTCCTCAGTGCAGGGAAGTCATCATGCTTCATATCCGGTCATAACGGCTGTTTTCTGCATCGATAAGCAGATGATTGGCCGGACTCTTCCACTTCCGGTGGACAACAGGTGGCTCCTGTTCACGCCAATCAACTGCTCACTGGTCACAGTCACAGATTTGTACTCAGCCGATATGGCGAATGGAACATACAGGGTTGATTTCTCTTTTCCAAGGGCTGAGGCATATCCAGGATTAATGCAATAAATAGCCTACATATCTTCTTATTCTTCTAGAGGTACTTTACGAGGTTTCATCATGATTCTTTGCATCATGCACTGAAGACTTCCTGCTGTAGCTCAGTAGCCATAGTTGCCATCAATAAATGTAGGAATCGCTAAACATGGACACCGAGGCTTGATAATCTACAACTCTCATAAAAATAAAACTAAGTATGCCAGAAAGACCTGTCTGAGTCTACAAAAGTGATGAAGTTAGTCACGAGCGTCATTAGGCTTAATGGTTTTGTTTTTACAACGGAAGGACGCTACTGTGTGATTCTTTGCATCATGCACTGACTTCTGCTGTAGCTCAGTAGCCATAGTTGCCATCAATAAATGTAGGAATCGCTAAACATGGACACCGAGGCTTGATAATCTTAAGCTCTCATAAAAATAAAACTAAGTATGCCAGAAAGACCTGTCTGAGTCTACAAAAGTGATGAAGTTAGTCACGAGCGTCATTAGGCTTAATGGTTTTGTTTTTACAACGGAAGGAAGCTACTGTGTGAAAGTAGGTTCAACAGCTGTGACTGGTGATAGTATTATCAGGTGATAAGGCCATTTGGCAGGTGCACAGGTAGAATCGTGCGACTTAAATCATTACATAAACTTTGCCTTCGTATATGTTGACTTGAACACTATGGAGAGCATGTCTTGGTTTTGGATGGGTGAAGTGGAAATCAAGCTGTTGTTGCAGGATCTTCTAAAAAGAACGAATCTTGTTTAGCAATAGAACCCTTTTTTAATCAAAGTAGAATATTGACTTCGGACGATTTGTATTCTGATTGATTTAGATGGACTTTGGTATAGTTTTGAAAGATTTTTATTGAGGGAGTCGTGAGACTTGCACAAGTGACATGACTTTGCCCTCCAATACATACTTTAAAACTATGGAGAGCAGGTCTTCTGAAAATTGTTTAATGGGTCAAGTGGAAATCAACTGGAT
This sequence comes from Matsumurasca onukii, assembly GCA_018831715.1. NCBI lineage: Eukaryota > Metazoa > Arthropoda > Insecta > Hemiptera > Cicadellidae > Matsumurasca > Matsumurasca onukii. Next base: position 4,682,686 of record CM032067.1, read on the forward strand.
GATCCAGAATCTAAAGAAGAACGAATCATATTGAACAATTGAACCTTGCTTTGCTTAGAAGTGGTAATCAAAGTGGAAGATATGATTTTGGAAAATTTAAATTTTGATACTCGTAGATGGACTGTTGGTATTGTTTTGAAAGACGCACATTATATATTGAGGAGTCGAGACTTGCACAAGGACATGACTTTTATTCCAATACATACTTTAAAACTATGAGAGCAGTCTTCTGAAAATTGTTTATGGTCAGTGAATCAAATGGATGATCCAGAATCTAAAGAAGAACGAATAATATTGAACAATTGAACCTTGTTTTTCTTATAAGTGGAAGATATGACTTTGGAAAATTTAAATTCTGATACTCGTAGATGGACTGGTATTGTTTTGAAAGAGGCACAGTGAGTAGTGACAATGACGACGGATTATACAGTCACTGATAGTGGTATCACAGCCCGGATATAGGCCAGCTGGTAGGTGCCATGAGGGGAGTCATGCGACCTGCACAAGTGACATGAATCATTCATTAGTCAAGTCCTAGTCACCTTCTCACCTTGACTCTGCTTAGCCTGCAGGAGAAAAGCACTCACGAGCCATCTCAACTTTGCCTGCTGAAGAACACTTCATAGTTTGATCAAATAGCCAGAGTTTGTCCCGTACAACTGTCTATAAGGACTACACCAAGAACTTAAAAAGTAGGGTATGGAAAAGTGAGCAAATTAAATGTATAGAAAGCTGAAATATCATGTTTATAAAATATGTACTAACAGTTTATATCAGTTAGATTTGGCCACTAATATTATCAATAGCCTGTGACATCTATTTAAGTCCCAGGACGCCGACAAAGGCTGTAAAGAAAAAGATGATTTTTTGTCCTCATTTAGGCTCACAATGATAAAACTACCACAGATGATCCTGCATCGTATAGTGTTTCATTCTTCAACTGTAAGGTTTTATTTTTGTCTCCTTCTTTCTTTGTTTTTCTGATATGTCTTGACCAACCAAGAGACCAGTTCCCTTTAAACCCACTTTTTGGTTTATCGTCGTTTAGTCCGGTCTTAAATAATGAAGCTAAATTTATGTTTTTTGCTGTTTTTACATAGTATAAAGGGTGTAAACTAACAGTGATGTTTAGATATCTCGTCCAGGTCACACTGGTACACTAGAGGTCGTGGGTCCCGGATTTTCTCAGCCGTGTGGTGGAGGTTGTGGTTGTCCTTTCACCGACCACACATCCTAGACTCATTTCTGTGGTTGGATTCTTCAAGAATGCCGGGGTGTCACTTCTTTGACTTCATTTTTTTCGTTTTGTTTACTGAGATTTTACTCCATGAAAGAGCCATGGATGGGAACAAAGTTAGCCGACGAATATATTTACAGTGCTTTGGTTCGACGGTAGAACGGTCGCCTCAGAAGTAAGTGTTTACAATTACCTTTAAGGGGGAAAACACAACTGAAGTTTCTGGAGATAAATTTTGGATCAAAACAAACCTAGTCAAAATCCATTCTTCGTTCCTCAAACCACGACGCTTTTCCACAATATCTCCAGCAAAAGCAACTCGTTGAAGTCACTCGTAAAAGAGACATTACAATCGACTAGTAGGAAACACTTGGAGTAATTAGAGGTATAAATAGCCTCGTTACTCAAGATGAGGGGACCAAGGTCATGCGTACGGAACTGCGGCGCCTTTCTACCAGGCAGTTCCCAAGGTCGGCGGGAGGTCGACAGAGAGGCTAAAAATACCAGAAGTGGCATCGAGTAATGATAGGTCAGGAGGAGCGGAGGATGTGATTCACGCAGCCGTCAGAGCGGTGGACTCTGGAATCATCTTCATTCCTGAGTAACCTGTGACTATTCCATTTCAGTGACCTACCTGGTGTATTACTTTTTAATTTCTCCTGATTAATGCTATTGATAGTTAAAATGAAAACGAATGAAGGTCCAAAAACCGATCCTTGAGGGACACTCCGTTGCACATTCTTGTGGACGCTGAACCATCTTCATTCTCTGAGTAGGATATGACTCTTCCATTTCGGTGACCTACCTGGTGTATTACTTTTTAATTCCTTCATCTCTGAAGGCTACCGCCTTTTGATAGGTTACTTAAACTTAAAATGAATGACGGTCCTAAAACTGATCCTTGAGGGACACACCGTTTCAAATTCTTTAATCATTCCGGTAGTAGGTCTGTTGGTGAATTTTAGTCTTGTTGTGTTTTAAGGGTGTTTAATCATGATTCCTGAGGAGACTAAGATAGTAAGGTTAGGGACAAGAAATAAGCAGTGTGGACAGGGAACGCTCGTTGGAAAGTCAAAACAAACTATTAGAAAATACTACATTTTTGGAAATTTTAACTTTTTCCCCACTCTTCAGCCAGTTGTTATACCATCGGTAATAAGATTTATTTATATGTAGTTCGTCAGTTTCTTTTTCTTCACCTCTTTTGATAGTATAAATGCTCCTATCCTAACTGTACATTAGTCTACTGAAGCCCTTCCGGCAAGGATTACAACTAGCAGTCATTTATCTCGTTTAATTTGCTTTGTTGTTGTTTTCTGCAGCCTTTTGTTGTATTGGTTTTCTAAACAATAATAATTATCCACACCAAAAGGAAAAAAAACTCAACCGAGTTCAGAAATCCGAAAAAAACTTTGAACATTTAATTTTTCTCAGTGGGTTTTGATCCAAGCACTTTTGACGAAGATCTGTCTCATATCCATCATGCCGACATCCTGTACCTCCAGGTTCCCAGAAGCTGTGATCTGTTCCCCACATGGTCCAGGGGTAGATCACTGTTCCAGCTGGTGTTTTTTAACCCTACAGATGCAGAACAGGACACCTACAGCTGGAGTACATGTGCAGATCTGCCGCTACCGGCGCCGGTGGCTAATCCAGATGCTAAACACACGAATCACGTGGGAACTGCCCAGTGGACGGATGAGGTGGTGAAAAATACCCTCAAGATGCTGAGGGTGCGGGAGTGCGGGGTCTTTAGTGGGGAGATCAGTGTTTGTGTTTGTGGTAGACGTCTAATCCAGGATGGGCGGATAGGGCCACTAACTCGATACGAGATAGGGGTGTTCCATAGGATGAATACAAACATCCCCCGGATATGCAACCAATCTGAGTTTGTCAATTATGTTTATTATTTGAAGTATGTTGCGATGTAGAAATTCTGATTTTGACATAGAGTTGGCAGGTGATGAATAACGACATAGCACAAAACATTATAAAATGAGCTACGTAAATGTATCAGCGCAGTCAAACATCTTTTTGATTTTGTGATTTCTTTCAGTCTACGCTGATTACTTTAGGCTAGCTCATTTTCTAATATTTCGTGCAATGTTTTTACTTTCGTTCTGAGGACGGAATCGGATTCAAGATTCCGAAACGTCTGTTTTTCTTGCTTACTAACAATGGAGAATATTCGAAACAGTATTTAAAGCTACTTTAAAGTTAAGATTAAAAAATCACAAAGAATTTTCTAACACGGAGTTTTGATTGTTTCAAGTTCACAAACAACTGCCTCTGCAGATCCAGTTATAGGAGTGGGATCCCCACAGAGGTGTGCTGGGAAGGGAGCACTAAAATTAGTCCAGGACTCCAGGTGTCCTAGCGGGAGCAGTTTTGCAGCTTGAGTGGAAATCAGCCGCCTAGGACAGATGCAAGCACTTTTTTTATAAGACTCGTAATTTTCATGCTGATGAAGTGATCATGCCAGTTTTTATTAATCTAGTCCTATATATAAATAAGTAATCTATGCTCAGAGCCAACACTTCAAAGAGACAGACTTTCTCACGAAACAAAAGTTCACACATAAATTGAGTTCGAAAGCCCAACTGTTGCTGGAAGCATGCATCCTCGACTGAGGCCAGATTTCAATATTCATATGCAATTAGGAGAGTGCAGAGCGTGTCTTAGACATCAGGTGCAGAAGTCAGGTGCTTCTGCCGGGGCTCTTGGAGGCGTGATTCCTCAGGAAGTCGGTCTACAGTTGGCTAGTCAAGGCATCAGCAGAGCACACCTGCGAGCAACAGCTGTGATTAGACGTTGAGAGTCTACTCTGTGTCGAACAATGTCACAGATAATAAAATAATAAACACCAAACTGAACCTACAAACAACAAAAAAAAATAAAAGACACAGAAACAAACTTTGGTTTTTACTTTTTGAAAGACTCTTTGTTAGAATAAAACTGTTGAATAATCAAGAGGAAAATGAAAATATGATTTTAAAATTAATGTGTACTAAAATAGCTAGTGAACTTGAAGAAATGTTCAAACCTACTAATATATTTTCTGTTGGGCCAAAAAGTGTCAAACACAAAAGAGCAACAAAAAGAAAAGAATCGAGCCTCTAGAAAAGTTATGAAAAAATGATACCTTTGGTATAGGCTAGGGTTAATCTATTCCAAAACGAAATCCAAATCTTATGATCACCTGAATTTTTAAACGGCTAGGGTTAATCTATTCCAAAACGAAATCGAAATCTTATGAACACCAGAATTTTTAACTGACATTCCTACAAGTCTTGGTTTACCTCCGACTTTCAGTTGAAAAAACAAAACAGCCCCAGTAACAACGCACAAAAACTAAGAAAGACCAGAAACAAAGAGGTTAAAAAATCGAGTTATAAGTAAAATCACTGAGAAACGGACAATCAAACAAAGTGTGAATAAATCCAACTGAATGTTTATAATATTTTAGTTGTACAGATTGTGAAAAATTTAAAACCCTTTTTGACCAAATTCATAAAGTACTACAGTTGTTGTAGTATTTCTGCGATTAAAACGCCGCACAGACCACACCTGCGGCGGCCAACCACTCTTCTCGCTGCGGGTGATTAGACGCTCCTGATTGGTCGGTGGTCGAGGAAGATGATTGGCAAAAACTGTTCAAGACGCGCACCTGTGTCCTCGGTTATTGTTATTGCCGTGACTTCCTCCCATCAGCTCAAGCGTTCACTTGCAACCACCAATCAGGTGTCTTTTTAACCCTCAGGAGATGATGTGTTGAAATTTCATCCTGTGGTCCAATTTGTGTCGCAAAAAGGCATTTTTGGAAGTTTTTTGGGGCTTGTGGATTGGGTAGTAGATTTTTTGCTTGTGTATTTGGTGGTAATGTCTTACAACGTTACTTGTGATTTACCAAATATTTGAACTTGGCAACGCACCTGTCAAAAGACCAACATTACAGGTTGTTTCCATGCAATTTCGTTAACGATTGTAAACCAAGGAAATATGGAACTCCATCTGGAGTATCGGTTCGGTTCTCCCTGCCTTTAGTGTCATAAGAATTAATGTCATTTCCTCTTATTGTATCGCTCTTTGACTCAAAAATGTAGAAACAGAGTAAGGTCAAGAATTTTATTATTACAATTATAATTATTTTATTATAATTCTGGTCTGCACGACTCTCTCCTGCACCGTTTTACAATTTTTTCAAAGTACTATAATAATTAGAACGAAAATTCTGTAAAGAGCAACTAAAAGAGGATAGTTTTCCTCACACATTAAACCATATTTCTGCCACATCTAGCAGGCCGATTAACATTATTTTTAGTTAGAAAATCCCATCCAGTTATCTTTTTAGGTGAGTGCTTTAAACACGTTCACTAAAAGTTTTGAAAAGTTTGTTTGTTGGAAAAAATTTCCAATAGAAAGTGATCAGGCCACTTTCTAGAATTCACTATTTGAGATGCCGACCACTCTCATGAGAGTATTTTAAGGCAAATATGTGGTGAAGGATGAGTGGTAGTAATGAGTTATGAGGTGTAGTCTTGTTACAAACTAAGGCCGACTCTTCCTTAGAATTGCCAGGAATTCAGTACATCACCTGCTGGAACAGTTTTCTCGTACATTGCCTGCAAATGATTGTTTTCTCCAACAAAATATTCTCAATCGGCCTTCTAATAAACTCAAACTCAAATCTCTTTATTGTCAATTAACAAAATAAATTGCATGACACTCGTCAAATAATGTTGTAATAGAATCAAAGCTACCTCATTGGGAATAAATGACGATTTTGTTTTTGATGTGTTATTTTTCCTGAAGTGCACTATTTTAGAAAACAGTCATTATCTCTTGTACTTTGTAAGGCCAGATGCAAGCTTACACCGTGTAAAACAATCAATTTAAAATATATATTTGAATATCTTATCACACAAAATAACACAATTAAATCCGACCGTCAATCAGTTTCTTTATCAACAAAAAGGAGGGATAAAATCCCATTTTCAAAAAGCCCATAGCGTTGTCAAACTCCTCTAATTATGTCGGGACAGTGATTGCGATGAGCGGGCCATCTGCAGAGTACAGAGTAGAGAGTACAGATGGGAAGTGCGCGTAGAGCCGTTATATTGATGAAGCAGCAGACAATAGTGCTTGCATCTGTCCCACAGTCAGCACAAGCTGTGAGGAGCCACCTGGACGCGTGCACCCTTCCCTCTAGGCCAGTCACACTCGGGGACTTGTGTAAAACCATCAAGTCGAGATATGGTAACAGGAACGAAATTGGGGTTCCTCAAGGTTCTGCTATTGGACCGCGTTTGTTTTTAACTTCTTTCCTGTGTACGTTCGGGTAAAAAAGACAAATTCGGCATAGAAGCTTTAACTATAACCACGAGTGAAGCCACCTGGGCTCGTGCACCTTCCCTCTGAGCCAGTCACACAGAGGCGTCACACAGAACAACTTAAATACGATATTCGGGGACTTGTGTAAAACCATCAAATTGGGGTTCCTCAAGGTTCTGCTATTGGACCGCGTTTGTTTTTAACTTCTTTCCTGTGTACGTTCGGGTAAAAAAGACAAATTCGGCATAGAAGCTTTAACTATAACCACGAGTGAAGCCACCTGGGCTCGTGCACCCTTCCCTCTAGGCCAGTCACACAGAACAACTTAAATACGATATTCGGGGACTTGTGTAAAACCATCAAGTCGAAATATGGTAACAGGAACGAAATTGGAGTTCCTCAAGGTTCTGCTATTGGACCGCGTTTGTTTTTAACTTCTTTCCTGTGTAGCCTACGTTCGGGTAAAAAAGACAAATTCGGCATAGAAGCTTTAACTATAACCACGAGTGAAGAGACTAATTTTCTAATTTATTAAACACATTTAATAACACGCCAACCTCTAAAGGCTCAAACAGTTTAAAATTTTCAAATTTGCAAGATTTCTGTTTGGTAAAACAAAGGTCTGAAATATCACTCAAATAAATGAAAGAAGTCGAAAAAAGGACCGGGCTTAGTGAAATATAGTTGTATAGTAAAAGTGTAGTACGATATATTAAAAGTTTTTTTGCATGTTCCTCCACGCCAGGTCCCTAACGAAACAAAACAAAATACGATAAACACTTCTTTAATTACAACAAATAATGAATCAGGACAATCAAGCAATTATAAATGATAAACAACCCGTTTTCCTTTTTCTTTTTTGTACAGTTGAATTTTCCAAACAAGCACACGGATGTTTTTTAAACCAGCCATAAGCCCAAGCCTATCTCAGTAAATAGTATGGGCTCGCGTCCCAGCGTCGTTCCTCATTTTTTGGTATTTTTAAACTTATAGTTTTAAGCGCTTAAGTACATTTCGCTGTGATACAGCCATGCTTACATGCATTTCACCTGGAAGCCACATTGATCAGTGTTGTATCCAGTAGACAACAAGAGGAGCTGAGCTGAGCTAAGCTGGAATGTTTCCCACGCTACACCCGCACACCTGAGCTCCTGAACCTGCTCCTGCTCCTGGCGGGCTGCTGGCTCCGGCGCCAGAACCTGTCTGTCGCTGTGACCTTCACATCCACAACCACAACCGGAAGCTAAGCTACAAGCGCAATCCCACCAGTCGATAGCAATGACTGCTGTGCGTTGAGCGTTGTGAAAACAGAAAAGTGGTGTCCCTCATGGATCAGTGCTGGGGCTTGTTTAATTTTCAATTTTCTTTTATCTGTATCTGGTGACCACATCAGTTCGGGTTGAATCAGATTACTCAAACACTTGGTTAAATGATTAAAAGTTTGAGAAATGAGCATCAAAGGTGTCATAATTAGAGAACGAGTAAAGTGGTGTATCCCAAGATCAGAATGACGGTCTAGTTTATTTGTTATTTAAATAATTATGTAGCAGCGAATGGAAAGTTGGGCTTTCATTTGGTTTTGTTGAACATGACTGATAGATTACACGTTGAACTTGAGATACTTTTTCTTTTTAGACACTTTAAATTTTAGCCTACTTTTTATTATATGATAACAGAAATGACTTAGTTACAGTGCCTTACACTGAAGACTGTTAAAAATAATACGATTTTAAAACAACGCAGTTTGCTAGAGAACTTAGTTGGGGAAAAAGATCAAACTATAGAGTACCTCAAAGTTAATGTTGGGGCCAGTACCGTACAGTGTCATAGATAAACGGTTTAAGTAAACTAAATTCAAAACCTTTCTATGAAGACCCCCATATCGTTTAAGGTAAAGAAGATACATGCCATCATAAAAACTAAATATCAATCGCAATACGGTCAAATAAAAAAATATCCACATATCGTTTTTAACATATAAATAAATAAATAATCTATTGCATAATTACATTATACATGCATCGCAATCGTCAGTTATTAGCAGCTAAAATTGTCCACTCACACACATCTAGATCTCTTTCAGACATACAGCATTTCCAATCACACGATTCAGTTATTCGAATTTTCCCCACTTTAGCCCCGTGGTTGAATTAGTCGTTTTCTAATGTGTTCTCCCAGTCGTGTGCCTTAAACTCGTCGGTGCTATAAAATGCTTTTGCGATCAACACTTTTTGAGACGAGCTTTAAATGCCTTAGGCATTGGGGCACTTTTAATCGAATTTGGCAACTTATTGACGAGTTGAACTCCTGCCTGAGAAAGCAAACGTTAGTTCATAAACTAACGTTCTGTGTCTCCCAGATCGGTAGTTCTCCCTGCCTCTAGTTTCGTAAGAGTGTATATCTATACCTCTTATGAGATCGCATTTACTTTTGAAAAAAAAGACATGTTTCCAAAATGTAGAGGCAGGGTAGTGCCAACATTTTTAAGTGTTTGAATGCTGGTCTGCACGACTCTCTCCACTGTAGCTTTGCAATTGTTCGAACTGCTTGTTTTTGCAGAATGAACAGCCTAGAAAAGTTTACATTTGTGCAACCCCCACAACGCCAGTCCATAGGAAAAGTGTGGGTAGATTAGTCCATAATATGCCGTCATCAGTACCTGAGTCGGGCAATATTTGGCTAGTTGTCTCAAAACATAAATGCCTGAGGCTAATTTTGAACAGACACTGTCTACGTGACAATCCCACGTCAACCCTCTGTCTAGGTGTATTCCGAGGAATTTTGTCGAGTAGACTTCTTCAATCTCAGTCTCATCCAACATAACTATTGGACTACAATCTGAGACTGTCTGTCGAAGGCAAAATGAATGAAAGATGATTTTTTTGATTGGTTTTGAGGTTGAGCTCACTGAAATGTTGGCTCATTTTATATCATTCATATAAAACCATACTAGATGTATTGAGCTAAGTCGACAGATTAACAACTGCGTGTGGGTCAAGTAAAATCAGCAACGTCAAATTTGGACTAGAACAACACTCAAATACATGGTAGAGCCATATGATTCCTGCCTACCACCCAACACTAGCCTACGGCCTAAACACTTGATACACAAAAGCGTTTTTAAAACAGGAGTCAATTACTCGATAATCTCGAGTATTTAAATCCATGGGAGAATAGATAGAACGTATGCCACGCTGTGGTGCATGACGGCAGCTGTCCGCCCCGTGGGAACCCGGGGCTCAAATTTGAGTACTGAGGGTAGTGGTGGGGGGGCACCGCGACGCCGGGCATATGCAGGGCGCGTGGCGCTCACAGGGGTGCGCACCTGCGCAGATTGCAACGTACGTGGGAATACAGCTGTCAGTGGGGAGGGGGCACGCGTGAGTAAGAGATATTTGGGATATTTCTGACGTGGTAATGTTTGTTTGGCGTACGGCATGACTAAATAATATTTTGGCAGTCATCTGTTTTTTTTTGACTATTTGGTTATATCGGTCATCTATTGCTGAAGTTCGTAACTGTTTTGAAAGGGTAGTTTTGTTAAATAAATGTTTATAAGAATATCGTGAAAATCAATGAGAGTTTACAGTCATGGATGCTTTCAAAGGACGTCGAGGGGCCGGGGCGCGTTAACGAGACAGGGATTTTAACATGGGGAAACTTTGCAGTCTATATTTTAAGTAGGTTAATAAACTGATATGGGAAAATTATGACATTGAAAGCATAAAGCTATTAATGCGACGGAATATATAAAACGCACATCTTTACCTTATAGAATATTTATTACGAAATTTCGCGTTGATGTTCTCTCATGGGTTATAAAGTTTTAAGTAAAAAGGTCATAGTTTGATGAAATTACGTTTTAGAACTTACTAACTGTGTACCCGTAGAGTTTATATGCAGCTGCCTCCACAGCACTATTAACTGTGGAAACAGTCACCCAACTTTAGCTGGATACTACTCTTCTCTAGTATATTAGTTGAACACGTCGTGTGTAGTATTCTACTCCGTGTTACATGGTGCCCAGAGTGCCCAGAGTGCCCAGTGGTACTCTATCCAACCTCAAGTTTACCCAAGTAGCCTATACATTTTCAACCTACACTATTTCATTTATTTATTTTTATTTCTTCAGTTTACAAGCAGTGATATAAATCTAATCATACAAAATACTTTGAAGAATACTCTCCTAAAAAAGCATGCTTGTGGTTGGGGGAGGGCAGAGTTCTAGAACACTATAATTTATTTACAACACTACTATACAATTATATTACAAGTATACAAGCAAAATTAACAATCTTTACTAGCTATAAACAGTAAAAGTCTATTATGAGTACTAAAAATATATTATTATGCTAAGCTAAATAACATACATTTCAAATAAACTAAATATTTTAATACAAAATTAGTAAAAGTTTACAGCGCACATTTCACCACAGCCTCCAGTGTGATCCAACCATCATCGTACAAAAACAATTTAAATTTATTTTAAAACAATTTTTAAACTATCTTTTAAATTTTAGGTAAAAGATTGAAAGTTTTAGGGCAAGATACGCAATACTTCTCTGACCGGCAACTGTAAACTTCTGGGCACTCGACCAGGCCAGCCTCCTCACCCGAGATCCAGTCTGCCGAGAAATCGGTACGAATGTGCCATTCTTTGTTGTATAAAATTATACCGCAGTAAAAATACCTTCAAATTCAGCAATTTAAATTCTTTGTACAATAAATTTGTTCGAAACATTTTGGGCTTTTAAGAATTATTCTCAACAAAGAGTTTTGAATAGTTTTGAAGAAGAAAGAGTATTTTCGTACGCCCAACCCCAACCTATTATGCCGTACTGAAGTATTGATTGCGCAAGGGAAAAATACAACATTCTCATTACACTCAGCGGTAATACAGGTCGCAGCCTCACAAACAGGTAAATCAGCTTACGTGCTCTTTTTGTAAGTCGATCAATATGAACATCCCATTTGAGATGCTGGTCGACCTGTACCCCTTAGTAACTAATGTCATTGACTTGCTGTATTCTCCTGCATGTCTCTCACTCTCTGTATTAAGTCAACCTTTCGTTCCGGAGAAGAGTTTCACCCTCTTACAGACAGTTTTTCTCAAATTCCAGAGACCTGCTCCTCGACATGACTCGCCGGCCAGGTGTGTCTATTTACATCCTCAGTAGGGAATCTGCACAGTGCACTTGGCTATACGCGTAATTGCGCTTTAAACTCGTCGGTAGCTTTGTGCAGACAACATCTGGTGGGCGGCTCACGCATGCGCAATAAACTTGCGCATTTATCTCGCCTTTTTCTTATTTTTGTTTCGTGCATGTCTTGCATACAGTGACTTGCCGGCTTGCTAGAGTGTATTTTTAGGTTCTTGGAACGTAATATATTTTTATACGTTTGCTCAAAACTAGCCTCAGGAATTTACGTTTTGAGGAAACTGTCCGAATACTGCCCGACTCAGGTACTGATGACGGCGTATTACGGAGTAATCTACCCACATCTATCTTACGGATTGACTTTGTGGGAGGTTGCGCAAACGCAAGCTTTTCAAGAATTTTCATCCTTCAAAACAAGCAGTTCGAACCATCGCAAAATTGCGCTGGAGAGAGTCGTGCAGGCAAGCATTCAAAGACCTCAAACTGTTGACACTCCCTTGCCTCTACATTCTAGAGACATGTCTCTTTTTCAAAACAAAATGTAATACCGTAAGAGGTTGTGACACACTCTATGAAACCAGAGGCAGGGACAACTACCGAACTGGGAGACACAGGACGGTAGTTCATGAGCGCTTACCTTCTCAGGCAGGTGTTCATCTCATCAACAGATTACCAAATTCGTTTAAAAACGCACAAGTGCCCAAGGCATTCAAAGCTCGTCTAAAAATGTGTTGTCCACTCAAGCTTTTATAACATAGACGAGTTTATGGCGTTTAACTGGGAGACCTGGTAATTGGCTGACCGACTAGGACTAGAGTGGGATAATTCGAATGAATGAGAGAGAGATTGGAAAAATTGTATGTATAAAAGGGACTTAGATGTGAGAGTGAATGGACAATTTTAGTTCAATCAACTTTTCTGACGATTGCCATACATTGTAAAATGTTTTGCAATAAACAATTTATTTATTTAAATAACTCAAATTAATTTAACTAAAATTATTGTGTACCTAATGACCGTACTTTTTGTATTCGACCGATACTCTCGTGGCGAAGGGTGCATATTAAATAGATTCGAATATACATATTAAGAGTAATCACAAACAAATCTAAGGAACAGTGTACTTGTATATTATCGGTGGAAGGAACTCGATAGTTTGACTGTTTGTGGACCGAAGGCGTGTCGAACTAACAAAATATTCAACTATCCAGTATGAATAGGATTTCATCACATAGAGGTATTGAAACACAACGAAATACTGTTTATTCAATGAGTAAAGTGGCGCAAAGTAAGAAATCCCTATTTTACAGTGTAGCATAGCTTACATACGTCATTATTACAGTACAAAATAGTTTTCAATCTTTCTTAGTCGTTTTTTATTATCAAGTTACCACGGGAGATGACATTCTATAGGGAGTGTCGAACTAGCGAGTTTCTAATGTATTAACATTTTAGATAAAAAGAAGTGCTTTGTTACTTAATATCTTCTTTTTTCGTAAACGTGAATCTGACTGGTAAAGAAATACCTAAGACGCCAATTCGTGTTAGCCGATTACCCAATTTTAAACACCTTGCTAAACATTAAACAGCAATAATCTGTTTAAACCACGTTTTAGAACTTTTCGTATGGCTTTATCGAATCCTGTATGAAAAGTAAAGAGGAATATTCTATTATAATTTTAAATAAAACCGACATTTTTTTTTATTAAGTGCTCATTTTCCTTTTTAAAATGTGCCTTCCATGCTGACCATACATGACGTTTCTGTGTTGCTAAACATAAATCAGCAATAATCTTTCTAAACCACATTTTAGAACTTTTCGTTTGGCTTTTTTTTGCTTTATCGAATCCTGTATGAAAAGTAAGGAGGAATATTCTATTATAGTTTTAAATAAAACAGGTATTTTTATTTTGATTAAGTGCTCATTTTCCTTTTTAAAATGTGCCTTCCATGCTGACCATGCATGACGTTTCTGTGTTAGCTTGTAAGGCAACAATGTATGGACTCTTATCAATTTTGACGTGCCTATGACATTAGTATGTTTTCAGGAATAAATATTGTCTTATCCAGAAAAGGAATACAAGAATATATTTGAAGAGTGATGATCAAACCGCAAGCAAAGGGTTGCAGTGGGGACATCAACATCAACACCTGCCCACCACCATCACCATCACCGCATCACCAGGTGTAGGACACCGTGAGAATCTCGTCACTTGCAGGAGTTGATGACGCAATATATTGAAGAAGGTTGATGTTAAATGTAGAATGCTGAGTGGCATAACTTCTTCTCTCTTCCACTCACGTCTCTTCCACTCTTCTCTCTTCGGCACTTTGATGAGGTCAAGACGTTTCGTAATAAATATCTCGAATGCTCTCAGAGCCGCGGCTGATGTATGCTGACGAAATCAGAAAGGTCGCTTCTGAACCACATTTACGTCTGCAGGAGAAACAGTTCGGTCGGTAGTTTTTCTAGATAATTGTGTATCATGTTCCAGCCAAGAGTAAAGAATTGTTCTAGAATTTGTATTGTAAACAAAGAACAGTCTATAATGTGGGCCCTGAGGTACAAATGAAACATTATTTGTATAATTTATTATTTACAACGCAACTTATTTTATTTTTTTGCTCGTTTAGTGACCATTAGTTTTCTTGAACCACCCAATCTGGAAATTAGTGCATCCTCCGACTGGCTGCAGATCATTAGTGCCAACCAGCCGGAAGACAAATTGCGGGAGGTCAATTTGGCAAGCAAATGTTGGCATTACAAATGGGCCCATGTTGGGGCAGTGGGCCAGATTAGGCGCTGTTACCCAGTTAGGGCCCAGGAAGCCGCCTATTAGCTTGTTAATTATCAATTAGGCTACGTCGACACTTCCTGTGTTGCTGACTGCTGGGATACCTCTGTGTAGTAGAGTTCATTCATTCTCTCATTCGTCATTGTCTAGTTGACTTCATTCATGGTGATGTATGGCAGAGGACTGAGGAGAGTATACGGGTGCTGGTGGTGAGATCCCTGGTCTGGCAGTTGTTGATCAGGGTTGCCAACTTACAGGCCTAAAGTTGATTTTTTATACAGTTCTAAGTAAACGTTTTGCTGGTCCATCAACTTGGACTACGAAAAATATTTAGGTTAGGCCAAGGCTCATCTCATGGCTTATCGTAGAGGCTGATGAATTTTAAGGGAATAGAGGAAAATTTTGGAAGCATGTTTTCTAGAGTAACTAACTACTAAGGGCTTATTTTAGTAGTATTTAGATTTAGTATTAATTTGTGATGATTGGAAATCTACTTGTCCTCAATGACCTATTGACATGACAGGATCCATACAACTGGACATCTAACTATAAAATGGCTAGAAAAACAACAAACCATATTTCTAGATATTTGCATTTTCAGAAGCTCAAATATTCATTAGGAATTGTGTGTTCTAACAGAACGGGATCCACCGTCCAAATGTTGGAAAGCCTTGGTTATATAATAGGCGACAATATAGTAAAAAATCTATCCAATAAAAGGAATTAAAGAATACTCTAAGTAACCAGTCAACTTGTAACATAGTGATGATTCCATACAGATTTGGAAACATTATGATAAAAAAGACCAAGCACAAAATCAAACTCTTAATCCCTAAACCAAACCGCCGGAAAATGAAAATCTCAAAAACCATTTTCAATGTTTGTCTGCGATAGCTCTTGTTGATAGACCGTCTAATCTATGAGAGACTGTAGCAATCGTTCAAGAATATATGGCTCTTTTACATATAACGGAATGGAATCTCCTCGCTATTCTGTGCTCTTTCTTTCGAAAACGATGAGAGATTGTATCATCCTTAGTATCTCATTCAAAAAGAGCTTACTCTGAAAATTTATTCTGATTTGAAACGGTTCCTTCTCGAAACCCCCCTTATCCCCCTCCAGAAGCCGAAGAAGACCCGGGAACTATTACGAAACGGAGGTGTCAATCTGTGCACCTGTACCAGAGCGCAGAGCGGAAGTGCTGTTTAACGGCTTCCGGTACACAAGGACGCAGTGCTGCCAGCTGGCCCATCCATTCATTCTCCTCCCCCATTCACAACCCGTTGTAGTATACAAAGTACAATCATATCTACAACCATCTCACTACGCATGAATGATGAATACACGTGGCGGGTAAGGGTTGAATGGTCTGGCGAATCAAGAAGTGATTTGCATAGGCTCTCTTCCGCGACGTAGGCGGTTGGGAGGTTTGTAAAATCATATTCATAAGGATACTTTTACGGATATAGGAAAAACTTAACTGAAGGTTTTTAATAGTTTTACAGGAACATTTAATACACTGTTTTTGTAGCGGCTGGTCAGTCAGTCAGTGTGAAGCTGTCACTGGTAGTGGACGTGCTTGATTTCTCTATTTTTCTCATTTATCTCGTAAAGTTGTTGTACAGGTTTTGTTTTCTAGGCTAGCTGTTATAAAGTGCTCGTTTAACGTGGTAAAAGAAAAAGAAAATGGAAACAGGGGGAAAAATAATAATCAAGGTTGCTTGGCGGGTGACTGGTCAGGTTGCGCTGATTACTTTAAGGCCAGCTCTTTTACTATTATTTGTAGACTTTTTTAGGCTACGTCTGTTAGTAATATACATTTATAAATTTAAAATTCAATAAATTTCGATACCAAAAAGGTCTAGTATCTTTTTCAGTCAACAAGAAAATAACAATAAACATGAACATATATATATATTTAGCGATCCGTGGCGGATTGTTGCACGCGACTCGAGCTCATCACCCGATGGCGCGGGTTCGATCCCCGCAGTCACCAATTACATTTGTAATGTGACTAATACGGTGACGCTAGGTAAAGGTCGAGGTTGAGTGGTAGAGAGACTTTGTAGTCCTAACTTCGCCTCGTTAAACAAGACAAACTTTTACCTTTACATACAAGACCTTTTTGGGTATCGAAATATATTGAATTTTTATTTATAAATGTGTAGCCTATTACTAACAGACGTAGCTTAAAAAATGTCTACAAATAATGACCATCCGTCTGTACAAACCTTTAAATTTCAACTCTTTTACTGATGTTTTGTGTTATGTTTTAGGTTACTTTTCACTTGAAGACGAGGGCAGATTCCATGTCCCGAAACGTCGTGTACTTCTGTTCACTCAAATAATTATGGAACACGTTCGTAATAATGTTTTAACCTCAGAAATTGTACCATAGTCAACAACAAACTTTAAACAAAGGATATAGTGAAAAAAATAATAAACTCTAATAATAATAGTTTTTTTCCATAAGACGACTAATGCTAGCAAATGCGAGTGGAAACAGTGTGTATATATATCCAGAAATTTAAATATTCGGAAATAGGTCTATCTTTCTGTATATAATAACCTTTCTGTACATAATAACCCATTTAATTATTAACGATTAAAATAAGCCTGCAAAGACTACCTGCTAAGTGATAGTTTTATATTTTAGCATTTCTACCCTTTTCCTCGTAGAACCATACTTCGATAAAGTCTGATATAAGTTGCCATTTTACGAGTACCCTATAGATAAACAACCTCTAGTTGCTAACATTATTTCCAAAGGCACAATATTTAGTCACGTGACGTGTTTCCCGCGCAAATTAGCACATGTGCAGTGCCGGGTGTGACATCAGCTGTACAACTGCTAGGCAAGCAGCTGACTGCCCTGTCTGTGCATGTGGCGGGTACAATGTAGGGGTGTAGTCCCTAACTATATTAGGCTAACAGGAACAGTTGTACTATTGATAAGGGGCTGATAAATAGGCAGTCTGTCGTAACGGCTGTTTGTTTCAAATTTTCAGCGTCTGTGTGGTTAATTTAGAGTTTTAGCTTTTTTTTGCTTGGTAAATTTTGTTGGAAATTGAGGTGAACGGCGTATATTTTATTTGCATAATTTTTGTGTAGGATATTAGTTATTTTTGGAGCCCGAACTGACCGTAAAGGTACGAAGAAAACTGAAAATACTGTATATTTTCTTTTAAGAGGTGGCCGGATAGAGCGACCGGGGACCCACTTTGGGCACCGCTTATAACGTGGAGTAAACGTTGTTTTTAACCGGTTAACGTACTCGTACTTAAATATCTGATTCAATAGAAGCATAAAGTTATTGAAGCTGCTGCATATGAACTCTAAAACTTGTACTTGCGTCAAACAATAAATTATTAGTTACGTTTATTAAAACGTTCCCATAAGAACATATATCAGCGGATCCGTGGCGGATTGGTATCGCACGCGACTCCGGAGCTCATCACTCAGGTGGCGCGGGTTCGATCCCCGCAGTCACCACTTACAATTTGTAATGTGACTTTACGGTAACGCTAGGTAAAGGTCGAGGTTGAGTGGTAGAGAGGACTTTGTAGTCCTAACTTCGCCTCGTTAAACAAGACAAACTTTACCTTTTACCTTTTATCTCAAATTAACCTAATAAATATTTTGTTATGCTACAGCACTAATGGTTCTATGTTTCTATTGAAACACTTTTACCATTTTGGTACGGTAATCTACTTAAAACATCGTTTGCAAATTGTCCCATGTTAAATTCATCCCGGATAGAGGCCGCCCGAGCTCTATCCGGCGACCTGACTGAAGAAATCGTGTAGTCCATAACTCTGTTTTGTAGCTTTGTCAGGCTTTTCATGAAATTATTCTATGTAACTTTTAGACTTGCGAAAGATAATGCTTTCTTTTAATCGTTCAGCCTAATTTTAGGCTTAAGGCTTGCCTTTTCTTATTATTTGCTTAAAGCATCGGCTGTCATTTATTGACGTACATGCTCTGAGCCAGCTATATTGAAATAAGATATTTTTAAAACGAGATTTTTACGTTTCATACACAAAATGTCATTAATTCCATTTTTTTGTAACAACGTAGAATGGGATATTATCCACATCCGCCATTACAATAAACAAAACAATAAAATCCAACCATTTTCCAGGTTCCTCAGACGCATTAGGCTACAGTAGCTCTACTCTCCCCAATAAACTCAGTACAGACGAGGCTCAATTGAGAGCCCTTGAAATACTCGAAGCTAACGACATTTCTTTTCCTTTCCCAGGCTTGCATCTGGCCTATGCGGGCCTCAATCAGCTGTGAGTTGAGTCAGGATGCACGTGCACACATAGAGTACACAAGGGTCTGTGGGGAGCCCGTATCCTATGGGAACGCACAGGGTCCGGCCCGGCCCGGCCTCCTTTGACCCAATTTGGGCCCTCATGACCTTCCTAGGCCGGTCCCCTATGTGATAAGCGGTGATAATGCTTGACTGAACGCTTAAGCAATTATTGTGGGGGATCTATGGATTGGAATTGAGTGAATTTGAAAAAGAGAAATTAAGTTCATAAGGAATAGGTTCAAATTTACTGGCTATTCAAAAAACACTGAGCAGTTGGAGAAGAGGTAGTCAATAGTCTACTTAGCAGGAAAGAACTACAAATTTACAAAATGTCCAAAAGACCCCTAGTTTCCCACCGATATTTTCAATACTCTATACGGTAATCAATAAACTTTCAGTTACTTGACATTTATAAAGCAAAACTTTTCGAGTTTCATTTTATCAACAAAAACACACCATTCTTTGCGCCATTCAAACAAATTATCAATTACTAAACACTTGACATCTTTTTTCAAAGTCACACGGTTTATAACGGAATAAACCTTTTCAACAAACTTCCACTTCATCTCAGGTTAGAATCGGACCTCTGTAAATTTCGAAAGGACCTCAAAAGTATTTTGGTCGATCTTGCCTGCTACAGCGTTCGGGACTTCTTGGCAAACTAGCATACCATCACATGAGTGTATAAATGTAAATAGGCTAGAAATTTAAATATATTATCAATAATTTGTCAAGGAATTGTTACTTTACTCAGAAAAGAAAATTGTTTTTGTTAAGAAAATTATTATGTATGACTTTGCCAATGGATCTGGCTCAATAAAGACTTTGACTTTGACCCAATGATTAAACTTTTTTGGAAAATGTGCGTTGGTTCAGACTTTTTATTTTGAAATACTATAATTACACTTTTCGAAAATGGGGAGACCCCAACCGAAATTGTCACGATATTCTGCCGAACTCCAAGTATAGTATTAACACTCCCGAACTACAGAATAGTAACTTTTTGAACACAATCGATCTAGAACGTAGACCATTAGAATAACCTCTCCAGTAACCATGACTATTTTAGGGATTTACTCCAGAACGCCTCCCCTCCCCTGTCATGTCTTACACACACACACAGAGACATGTTTACAGGCAAGTCTGCAGCAGCAACTTAGCAGTGTTCAATGTGGACAGGTTTTTCTCCGAGTGAAGGTGCTGAACTGCCCGTTGCTCCCGGACTCCTTATATGGTCCACCACTGCACTGCTCTCTGCCTGTCCCCCCTGTCATTGTTTTCGGCTCCGTATCACCTTATTGGGACATATGTGTACACGCTATGTCAGGCCTACTTACCGCTGCACTACCTTCTAACCGATACCCGTATGAAACTCTGGGTTTCACTAGTTTGAGAGTGGAATACAAAGTCAACGTGTCTGGGATGACTCACGGTAATAATGTGAACTATACTGGCAGAAATTACCCGAGTGTCATCCGAGAAACCATTGAAATAGTCAAAAATAATAATAACTTCAATAAAGGAGATAGCATTAAAATTTCCAAAAGCAGGCAACCAGTTCTGAAGAAGTCTTTTCGATAGTGTCCAGCCAATGAGAACATCGACAGTTTGCATCCCTGCTCCATTGGACGGTTGGCAGCCCTATGACCAATAGGACAGCAGACAGCAATTAGCTCAGTTTCAGCCAATCAGTGACTGAAGATACTCCACAGCGAGACCGAAATATCTCAAGCCAATTATGATGTTTTGACGCGGGGTGAAGCGGAAGAACTAGATCAAAAGATGACATTCGTCTAACTATCAAAAATCAGGTCACTTGTTAACCAATCCAGAGAGAGCAACTGTTCGAAAACACCGCCCTGTGGACGTGGTGCCCTCACATAACGCGTTCTCCTTCATAACAGAAAAATAGTTTCGCAACAAACAGTTAATTTGTTATTTTTCCCCAAAAGCACATTTATCTAAAATAAACTACCCCTAACAATGAGCTCCTGAGTAGACTATTAAGTAAATATTTACAGTAAGCCGTTGCAGTGGCGGCTGTTAGCAAGGGTGTCCCCTAATTCCTAATCATCATCTGTCCGCGCAGCTGACATTCAATGCACATCTGGAGTACAATAGGTCCGCGCTAGCTTGGCCTGTGTGTGTGTATTGCATGTGACTAGCGCAGTCAAGTTATACCGGGGCCGCTATAGAACAGTTGTGGCCAAATGGCACCTCTAGGTTAATAACGGATAACTTTTGTCCGCTGCCCTTATACGGAAATTCAATGAGGTCGAGTTTGTAGGGTGAGTGGAACGTTTCTATTTTGGGGCGTTTGCATCGATAATGCGGGTTGACATTTGTTTGATGTAGTTGACGAGTAACCAAAAGCATGCGTAAATCTTAGTTAATTTTCTGTGACGGGGATCATTTTCACCAGATTTGCCTCTTTAAAGTTTATCAAAAACCAACAAAATTTAATCAGAAAGACCAAAATTTCGGTGAGGAAAAGATTCTCCGCCACCATCTTAGTCTAATTGAACGGATTTTGTTGGATGTTTAGTTCATGTTAGGTACCGTACGGTGCCATAAATGTTTATAATCCAAATATCGAACTACTCATTGATATTTTCCGTGTTCTGTTCAAGAACCATTGTTCTAAAAATCTTCTCTTGAACAAAAATATAAAAAAACTCTTACAAGGCTCTTTCGCACTATGTATCATTTTGACAAAGCACCTGCACTCGCTTGAAATATGACACGTTCCAAAGACAGAACACCAGTCCTTGACCAATGGGCACAAAGGGTTGGGTGCCATATGACACTCCCCCTTCCTCCCGCAGCCAAAACAAAAACCGAGCACCTCTGTCTCTCAGGCTACGTGGAAGGAATCTTTTACAGTCAGGTGTCTGCTTTCCATTCAAACCTTGTAGTCTTTGTCAGTCATGCCAACCGACGTCTCTCTTTCCTGTCCTGGATGCTTGGTTCTTTCTACACGCATGGAACCTTGTGGAACCCCATGGGAGTGATGGAGGTCTCGTCAAATAGCTTCTGGGAAAGTTATGTTTGTGGTTGACAAATGATAAATGGAGTGTGAGCAGTTTTCAGCTGCAGGGGTTTTGTGGAAGTTTATTGTTGACATTGATAACCACAAAGAATCTAAATGTTCTTGAAATCTTTTTGCCGCAAGATATCCAAGAAATAAAGTGGCCTACAACTGTCCATCACGAAATGAAGGGTGAGGAGTTTTCAGTGGAAGTTTAGTGTTGACTGTTTGATATCCACAAAACAAACAGTCTCAAAATCCTGTTGCAGCAAATGTCCAATGAATAAACTGTCCATCACCAATCAGCCTTATCATAGATTTTGTGAATAATTTCTGGTTTCGTATGGATGACGAAACCCGTCACTACTATCGGTTATCAAGAAGTTATCATGGGAGAGGTCAAAAGTCTGAAGATATCGTGAAAGGCAACTGTAGGCTATCTTAATGCGATTACTAATCATTAGTGAGTGACTGGAAGTCAACTGTCTAGATGTTTCAAAACAGCTTGTTGTAGATCTTCATACGCGTTTCACAATGAAAGCTAGGCACTTTCGCCAAAACCAAAGTTGTTCTTGAGTTTTTAACGCGCTCACGTTATTTTCATCTTGATCACATAGTATTTGAACTTCAGGTCAAGAGTAACCTAAAACATAACACAAAACATTTTAAACGAGCTAGTCTAAAAGCTAATTAGCTCGTTTTCCAGTATATTTTTATATTTTAGGCTACCTACTTTTCACTTGAAGACGGGATCAAATGCTGGAAAACGTCGTGCTCTTCTTGAACTTTGCTATCGTGAATTTCGAATCCACGACTAACCCTTTCGCACTTTAGGCAGAATGTTTCACTTCGAAAAAGTTACTAAACGTAAATACAAGAATCAATATATCAAGATCTAATGAGACATAAAACTAATCTTTTGTTGCACCAGTCAGCAAACCTTTTCACCCACGAACAGAAGTACCTGTAAATCATACAAGAGACTTTTAACACTTTCTGCTCCATTAGCCAGCCCATTATTACCCGATATGATACTCTTCACTCTGCAGTGTTGACATCGTGATTTATTTTGACACATCCGCTCTTCATTCACCCCAGAAATTCCTGCCAAAGACGTGCCGCCCGCTTCTTCGCACATGTTTGTTTTGGGGCTGGTCAAATTAGGGCCTCTCGGGCAAAAAGCACCCATCTGTTGACAAACACGACCCTTACGTGGCGGTACAAAAGAACCCACCCGAGGTTGTAAATCTTGTAACTTTTGTCTTGAAGAGCAAGACAGAGGGTGTGCGTCGCAGATGTCTTCATGTGCTTTGAATTCGGCGTGAAAAAAGCAGAAGGACCGTCGCTGACTTCGCTGAAGTCGGTGAAAGAAGGCCGCCAGATGTACGCACGTCTTCGGGGTTGGAACGGATGCTTGTCTATTTATCGGAGTTTTTGTAACCGACCGACCACGTGGACCGGAAAGGGTGTAAATGGGAGTGGGTTAAACTGAATTAGTTTCATTTAGTTCAGTATGAATGGGGTTTGCTCATTTGAGGAAAAAAACGTGACTTCATGAAAGGTTGAGGAACTCTACAGCTGCAAACCGCTTACGTTTAAAGAGGCATTTAACAAAACATAAAAATAGCTTAAATATGGGAAAAAATTAAAATAATTTGAAAACGTATCCTGCAACTAAAATATTTTGATAAAGAATCTGTATTTTTTCTAGTACCTACTATAATAAAGATTACTTAAAAAAACCAAGAGTGAACTTTTTTGAAGAAATTTATTTTACCCACTTTAGTTCTACTCAAAAGGGTCTGCAAACGCGCTTAACCTTTGACGAACACAAATGCAGTACCTGCCCTTTGCTTGAAACGTTCAATAGATTTTAAATTAAATGTTTAAAACATAATTCCACCTTTCTTCCAGCCGGCTTCCGAATTTAGAAGGAACACAACCCCGTGTATTAAACCTTTTTGGAAATAATAAATTAGACATTTTTAACTTTTCACTGAATTTTAATTGAAAGAGCTAGCTTTCGCCGGCTAAGGCATCTTTAACTTTTTTGGAAAGTTAACTTTATCGCATTTAAGTAAATAAGGGTCTTAAAATGTGGTACCCCTCTGACCAATCCAAATGTCCTTCCCTTACGTCTAATAAATTTTAAATAATTTTTTAACTTATTTACGTATTTTTCCAGCCGGCTCCAAATTTAGACAGAACGCTACCCCCATGCTGCACGTGGATGCCTGGTGTACAGTACATAGCGGCAGCTGGCGGAGGAAGGCATATGTTTGAACGTGCGAGCATGTGCGCAACTGCAGTGAGGCAGATGTAGATGGGGTAGCTAGGCTGTACAACACGTGTACCACATGCGAACTGTCCAGCTGCACCCCCGGCACAGGGCCTGCGCGTGGGAAACCTCCCCGGGGCTGTTCACTTTGCAGTTTCTGCACAACTCTTGGCGTTTCTAAAGTTTCGGTGGGTAAATAAATAAATTTTTATTCCATAAACAATTTACATTGCATTGGAATCGTCAATAAATTATTAATTTGAAAGCTACGATTTTACTTACATCGAGATCTCATTCATACATACAATATTTGCAATCGTACTGGCTCATTCATTCGAATTCTCCCACTTAAGCATCCGTAGGCCGGTAGCCATTCCTCACTAGGTCTCCCATTGATGTGCCAAGAACTCGTCTGAACTGTAGAAAGTGTTCGCGGTCAAAACTGCCTTCAGACGAGACTTGAACGCCTGTGGCGTTGAAGCACTTTTTATCGAATTTGGTAATATGTTGACAAAACGGGCCTGAGAAGGCAAACGCTCGTAAACCACCGTTCTGTGTCGCCCAGTCCGGTAGTTTTCCCTGCCTCTAGTGTCATAAGAGTGTATGTCTGCACCTCTTATGGGATCGCATTTGGTTTTGAAGAAAACGCATGTCTCAAGAATATAGAGACAGGGAAAAATCAACAGATTGAGACTTTTGAACGCTGGTCTGCACGACTCTGCCCATTGAATTTTTGCAATGATTCGCAATGATTTTTTTTTAGAATAAAAAGGTCTGAAAAGGTGTGATTTTGCAACCACCCTACAAAGCGACTCGTAGGAGGTGTGGGTATAATGCGCCGTCATCAGTACCTGAATAGAGTATTGGATAGTTCCTCAGTACATAATTGCCTGAAGCTATCTTGGAGCATAGGCTGTCTCGACAGTTAGTAGTTCAAGGAAGATTAGATAATTATTAGCTAAAAATATGTTTCGAACGTTTTTAATTATTTACCCTTGGGCGTCACAATAATGTTTATATTTATCTAAAACAAGGTACTCAAATTTGTTGCCCAATTGAACTTTATAACTGTTGACGTTTATTATACAGTTGTTTCGCAAAGATCAGCACTGCTAACCGACTATTCTGGGAAATTTGTTATTTTAATTTGGTGCCAATAAAATGGCAACAAGTCTCAAATAATGTGCTCATCTTTGAACTGGTAATCTTGAGAGAAAATTGTGTGATTTTCACTGAAGTCGTAAGTATCTATTACATTTTCTGAAAGCGGTTGTCATTGCTACAATTGATTCGTGAAGGTTGACGGTAGACTTTGATCAGAACGTGCATCAAACAGCTGACAACCAGACTTGACTCTTGTGTCACATTTGCTGATTCGTGCTGACGTCGCTGCTGAGCTTCGTTTTTGCTGAGTATTGTCGGGGCCATCATTGATGACAAAAGACTTGGCCAAACTGTATCAGATTTACCGACTTCGGGTTCTGATTCACTCGTAATTACACGATTCGTTCGCCGTTCATATTGTTGTTAGCTTCAGCCTGAGTTTCTACAAATGAGCTGACCCAGACCCAGGCCGAGGCGTCAGTTGACAAGAAAAGGATTCCTGCGTTGAATCTAATCCCTGGACAAAGCGTTACAGTGAGGTGTCTAAATTAGACACACATTGTTGAGCTCAGGTGCTCAGGTGTGCTTGGTCATAAATCATGGCAGCCTCGGGGCGTACCGGCTCCTCTGGCGCCAGCGGACTTAACCTGTCTGTGCCGAGCTATACCGTGGTCAGTGTAGGAGTGCTGTCTGTCCTGGGATATGACATGGTCAACGTAGGAGGGCTTCTGATAACGCTACGACTATAGAGCCCTTCTACCTTGGCCAATGTAGCTATAGTGTTAGTGCTTATTTGGGGAGTAGTTCCACTGTAAAATATATATATGTTACTCTATTTTTGCATGATATGAACTAATTTTATTCCATACCTTGGTTGGTCAACGCTACGTCTGAAGAGATGTGACAACTTTGGCAACGTAAAAAAGGCGTTTGTTGGTTGCTTTGACAAGAGGTCCTCCTTTGCCATTATAATATATTAAAGCTAATAGAAGCTCCAAACTACCATTGAGATCGAAAGCCATAAATTCTGCGACAGCAATTTATATATTTAACCCGAAACCACTTTGGTTGGTCAACGTTACGTCTGAAGAGCTGTGACAACTTTGGCAACGTAAAAAAGGCGTTTGTTGGTTGCTTTGACAAGAGGTCCTCCTTTGCCATTATAATATATTAAAGCTAATAGAAGCTCCAAACTACCATTGAGATCGAAAGCCATAAATCCTGCGACAGAAATTTATATTTTAACCCGAAACCACTTTGTTGTTTACACAGATTTAATTTTGATCTTCATATACTACGTTTTATTAAAAATTAACTTAAATTCATGAAAATGTACATGTTTATCTTAGTGTAAGTTGTAGTTAAAAATCACCAAAATTGTCCTACTTGTGGCAGTGACGCAGTAGGCGACGCGAGCGAAGCCAGTGCGCGTTGCTATGACAACTGAAACCAGTTCCCTTCGGATATCCCTCCGCGCCACTGACGTCTATTGCCGCCAACCTCAGTACGCCTTTGCCTTGTGAGTCTACAGGCACGTGTATCAACGTGTCTGTTAGTTGTGTTCTTGTGTGTGCGGTATGTTCATGTGTGTTGTGTGTCTAACGTCGTCTACTCGCAATGGCTGATGGTAACACGATTAAATTTGAGTTTATTGAGTTAACGGACGTTAAAAAAGAAGAGATCGATATAGAGGACACGTTTTGGACAATTTGAGTGATAGTAATGAGAGTGCATGTGACGAAGAAGAAGACTCCTTCGGTCCAACCCTTTCTTCAACTTACGGTACTTGGTATGACGTCACGGGGTTTGACCCTGGCCCGTGTCCTAGCAGCGATGATAAAGTTCCAATTTTCAATGTCGAAAAAACTGGTCCTTGCTTGCCCTCGCATTTTAACGCTCAAACCAAACCAATTGAATACTTCTTGTTGTTTTTTAATGACGAAGTTCTTGAATGTATATGCGATGAAACTAATATTTTTGTTGATAAACGAAAGAGTGAAACTACATTGCCTTCGGCAAGGGTTCACGCTTGGATACCTCTGACGCCCGCGGACATGAAGGCGTTTTTAGGTACGATTATAAACATGGGTCTAATGCCTCAGCCGTCCACCGAGGACTACTTTTCAGTAAGATGGGAAAAATGTATGGCTTTCTACAGAGATGTTTTTCCAATGAACCATTTCCAGAATATTTACTTTAACCTGTTTCATGACACTGAAACTAACAGTGATAATGTCTTGCCAATGTTATTAACTGATCACTTCAGAAACGTATGTAGACTCTTTTTCACCCCCGGCAGCTCAGTGTCAGTGGATCAAAGCGTGTTCTCCTTTCACGGTCAGGTAGTTTTCAAATCATTGGACAAGTGCGACCATAAATACTTTGCAATGACGGAAATGTTTGTGATTTCTGACTGCGAGACTGGTTACATTTACGATTTCATCCCGAACCTGCCTAGAGAAGAACTAATTCCAGAATCCAACCTCTCGAAGGTCACTCGAGTGGTGAAAAAGTTGGCGGAATCTGTGATTATGAAAGACCCTAACAACCCAGTCCAAGGCCTGCACGTCTACACAGGCGAGATTCACAACCCTAGAGTTAGCAAAGGAGTTGTGGAAAATGAAGTGCTTTCTAACAGGAGCTGTAAGACCAGACAGAGTTGGAATACCGCTTCACATAAAGTCAGCGCAGACGACCCTCAAACCAGGCGAAGTCACCTCGAGAAGAAAAGATGAAATACTCCTTCTGTCTTGGAAGGATAAGAGAGTTATCAACATTCTCAGCACCGGTCTGAACAAAGGCAGCAGACATGACTTTACCACAATCAAATCACACAGGGCACAGGCTCAACTGAACCCCCGACCACAAGTGGTGACAGACTTCGTAATGAACATGACTGCCGTTGATCGTGACGAACAGTTCACTTCGTCCTACAAGTTCCTGCGCAAGTCAAGGAGGAACTACAGGAAGACGTTGTTCTGGCTCCTGGAAGTGGTTGTAGTGAACTCCTACCTGCTCTACAGATCTGTACAACTCAGTAGTGACAGTAACAAAGCTGTAATGACTCCTGTGGACTTCAGATACTCTCTGATCGGCGGCCTGGTCAAGGAGCGAATGATGGAACGGCCCACGAAGCCCAGGTCTGGGAGACAGCCTCAAGGTAATTTCTTTGACTTTTATGGCGTTGTTTATTTGCATACAGATTTTTCAGCTATGATGGGAGCTCAACTAAATACTGTGTGAATTAAATAAAACACACATTACAAATTATGGTAACTGTATTCAAACGAATTGAATTTTCTGTAGGATCAGCCCCAGCCACCTTTATTTTGGGGGTATCCCATAACTCCCCAGGACCCCCGGTAGTTCACGCTTAAAACTTCCTAATGATTCTGAACCCCCCTCCCTACGCTCTTGTTTCTAACCTACCCTCCTGGTTCCAGGTCCTCTAGAGGAGCGTCTGGACGGGCGCCAGCACTTCATGGACCGGACGACCAGGAGTAGACGCTGTGTTGTCTGCTACAAACGAGGACTCAGGAGGGAGACTCTTTTCAACTGCAAGACTTGCAGCATTCTGCCTACCCTCCACCCTGACATATGCTTCGAGGTGTACCACACCTTGTCCGACATGACTGCCACCATCCCTTCCACACCGAGCGCTACCATGAAGACTGAACCTGCAGATGAGGAAGCAGCGTAGGCGGAATTGTAAAATATAAATAATTGTAAAATAAGTGTCCCGTTAATGAGATATGTAAGATCGCTTTCTCCGCGTGTTTATTTAATTGTTTTTGTCAGTAAAATACTTTATTTTGACTGTACTGTTTTGTATTTTGAGAACACACCTTACTTACTCTTCCAAATTTTATCCGATCATTTTGATATAAGTTTTGTTCAAAAAATGAGTATTTACTGCAGTGACTCCGTTGACTCCTTTTTGGAAATCCGATTGGTTGATGATTAAAGTATGAAATTTCTTCAAGTATTGGACTTGCATCATGGTGTTATAAAATTAGTAAAAGGTGAAATTTTGGCTCAGCGAAGTCATTGAACCGTTTAATGCACTTAAAACAAAGTGTATTCTATCTGATGATAATCGTAAGAGCATCTAGAGATGTACATTTTTCATTGTTTATTTGCGACAAAATTCGAGATAACGACCGCTACATAATTTTTGAACTTTCTTAGATTTTTAATTTATACTAAAAATAAATTACATCTGGGGTGGATTCTGAGTTGTGGGCAAAATGTGATTCTTATACAACTGTAATTTAAGAGCTTGGCTAAACTAAGCAATATGTACCAGGCTAATAAGTACCAAGCAACAGTTTCTTAACAGCGTTTGAGATGTTTGTGTTTGTTACGACGGTTAGGTGTTTATTTTTACTGGTGCAGGGATTTCAAAATTATAGATCGACAGCTTCATATTTCCACTCACTTGAAATATACTATTTTCGTATATTTTCCGTATACATACATTGGCCTAGTGTTTTTGGATTTTTCGGAATCGTTGATATGATATGGACTCAATCAATAAACTACCCATCCCAGCGACATAAGCCACACTTTCAGTCACTATATTTTGTTCGCAAGTGTTTTGTTACTACGCTGAATTTGACCTTACACTTGTGTGATAAACAATATTACTTTTAAGAAACAAACCCCTGTATGATCGCTGTGATGTACAAATAGGCGAAAAGCTTTGTGTCTCGATGGATGCTAAACAATATTTTGTTACTGAATTTATATTGTGGCACACGTTCAGTTTGTGTGTGCCAAAGTGAGGATAAAACCCAGCAATTGCTTGTCCAGTGCTCGTCTCTTCTCACGGGCCTGGGACAGCACGACACAGCTGCCGGGAGCGAAAATCAGGAGCGTAATCACAACAATGGTGCGGTGCGGTGGGAAAAGTCGGCTTGTCGGGTCACAGAGGCTCACGCGCACAGGTGTCTGCGTATGCGCCCCAACCCCGCGCTGTGGGCGGAGCCAGGGCGCCGGGTACATAAGCGCGCGCAGGAGTGGGGGGCGCCATTCCCGTGCTAACCGCCGTGTAGTGAGCATATCTCCGTGAAGTGTTGAGTGTGAAGTGTTGTTACGATGAAGTCAGTGAGCCCTACCCCAGTGAGTGTACCCAGTGGAGTGCAACAAGGCCGAGTACACAGGCCTAGGAGGGATATAGAGAACGAGGAGATACAGATGTACCTCAGCAAGCTGAAGGACCTCGTGCCCTTCATGCCCAAGAACCGCAGACTCAGCAAGCTGGAGGTGATTCAGCACGTGATAGACTATATCTGTGAACTGCAGTACGCCCTGGATACACACCCGACTGTGAACTCAGCAGTGGTTCAGGCGTCAGCAGCGGCGCTGATGAGACAAGCGAGTCCTGTGCAAGGAGCAGCAGCTCCGCAGACGTCTCCTAGACAACCTCTGGGAGTCCTGGCACCCAACACCATCCTCGCCTCCACCGCCCCCGCCTGCACGACACCGGACTCCGTCACGACGGTAAGTCACTTTCTGATTGCTGAATAAACATTTAATAATGTAGGCTAATTTGGAGTTTTAGAGCGATTTAAATGGTCAATAAATAAAACGTGTGTCGTTTGCACTAAAGGTTCCGCTAAAACTTAACATATATGTAAAAACAAACAGTTCAACTGACGGGGTAGGCGGAGACGTTCGATTTATTATTTCTTTCGTAAAGGTATCGATGATGATTTAGCTTGTGTACAAATTTATGGTTAGAATCTGATTATTGTGAAGATAAACTAGGGCGGTCTGAGATACCTAAATCGTTAGCAATACAATTTCTCAATGATGAGCCATTCTAAAGTAATACGCCTTACTTATGAGGAGTTTACATTATTGGGCATGGCTACTGTTCAATGGAATCCAAAGTCCTAATAAACAATATTATGATAGCTTTTTTATTTAGAGATAATTACTGTTTGAACGTTATAGCTGATGCTTTCAGCACACTATGTGTGGACATTTTTTTAAACTAGAAAACCAATCAAATTTGAGCAGTTTTGTCACAAACACGTTATTTTGTGATAACGCTACTTTAAAAATTCCAGACATTATACATTGAATAAATTGATAGGCCAAAACTGTCTGCACTGATTTTGCAAATAATAAACCTAATAAATGCAGCCAAATAAACTCGTAATTGAACCTCAACTCGCTAACTAGATTGTTACTTATGAACAGTTTTAGAATTCGTGGAATATTCGTTAAAATATTACGACACCGGTAAATAAACCGAATAACTCATTCACAAGTTGTCAATGTTCTTGTAATCTGTGGCTATCAGCTGTTATCTGTGGGCCGGCGGTGTGTCTAAAGATCAGCTGTTCTCTGAGCGTTGCCGCGCCGGCGGGAAGGCGCCGTGGGTCGACCTCCAGTTTTGGGCCGCGCAGGTGTCAAATTGCCGTCCGTTTCGTAACTTTACCTTCCCGCGAGTCTTCTTTCTAATTTCCGTCCTCAAGGTGTTCATATTTCGAAACTAATTAGGCAAATTGTCGAGAGTTGCGTATGCGAGAAGTGGCGTTACGAAACTAAGTCGTTTTCGTATGCATTCGTGTTATTTATGACTAAACAACGATATTTAAACGCATATTATTTATATTCCGTAATTTTTTCACTTCGTAAGAATATAACCCGATGGCGTCTAAGTAGCAAAAAGCACAATGTTTTGCCTGATGAAATCAAGCAAGGTTCACCACGGTGTTTCCTAAGCTGTAAATACTGACGGCTACGAATTAACAAGTTTCTATTTTTCTTTTTCGGAACGTGGGTTCCAAACTTGTTCTTTTCGTAACTTTATAATATACACAAGCTAAACTTTCGTAGTTTCGTTCAGGGAAATATTATTCATAGAAACGTGATCAGAAAATTCGTATAAATAAAATGAACACCTAGCACTCTCAAACCAAACGTGTTCCCAGGACAACTATCCCTTCTTTCCTCCGCCCTCTTAAGTTTGGGAACTCAAGGACCTTTTAAAGGTTATAAAGAATGACAACTGCCCTTGAAAGAAGGGTGGTCATTGACAATTGTGTAAGCGATAATATGCGAAAAGTTCTCATACCGCCCCTTTCTACCCCTGCGTTCCGGGTCCGACCCCCACGGAGATTCCCAGGCTATTTACCACCTGGATAAGGGTGACTACCCCCTTGCTGATAAACAGCTGTACGATCACAACTCAACACTATGAGAATTAATATGCGTTTGTCATTCATTCATCTGCCCTTTGGCGTGGGAAAAATCACGCAGAGGGCGAAAGGGGAGGGTGTTTGATATTGCAGATGTTTTGCGCTGATGTGGGAGCTAGGGGTTTATGATAGTGTAAGACAAGTACTTGAAATTATTCAAAGAACTAACAGTAAACTTTGTTTTCTATAGCAGACATGGAAAACGTAAGGTATGTGTTTTCCCAAGTACGAAGGAACCTTTTGGTTTATTCCAACTTTACTCATTTTCGTTTTTACATTTTTGTTTAAATCTTAGCAAACATTTGGTTTTATTTCGTTTATTTCGATGCACTTTTAACGCTTTTGTGTTTACAATATTGAATGTTGCATGTTTGTTAGTTCAGTATACCACTCCGAAGCCAGTTTCTCTTTAAATTAATTACATTTTGAATGTGTTCAAAGTTTAGTTGGATTTTATCACCGTATTAGCAAATTGAAAAGTATTGCAACCGTATGTTGATTGTTTCCCGTATATTTTAAGAGACGTTGAAGAAATTTCTAAAAGCTAATTTTAAACCCATAGAAATCTTGTGCAAAGATTTCTGCATCACAGTTTTCTACCAAAACCCCACCGAATCGCGGAATCTTAAATTTTGTAATGATTCAAAGACTATTTCAATAAAACTTCTTGTCACACACTCCCAAAACAAACTTAAACATTATTCCTGTTCAAAACAGGAAGTCTAGATCTTTTATCATCTCACATTGTGTCTGTTTACCAGATCCAATCTCCCAAATCATCCTTGCCAATCAGTGTTTATTATTGTTGTTTCTTGCGACATTTGACTTATATTTTGTTTTCTTCTTGTTGCAGACGCCAAACAGCCTGATAGAGAAAGTCTCCAGTTCGACAGACAGCAGACAAGTGTCGTGTTGAACTTCAAGATCTCCACCAGAAATCCTTTCCAGTCTCACCAAACCCCTCCCAGAAGATCAGAAGATGAAGGCTTCTTCTGAAGATCTCGTCCAAACCGCTTCCAGGATTGTTGAAGATTCTTCTGTTCCGACGTCTTCAAAATGTTGATCGTCAGTTGTTTCTTCATGAATCATTTGCCAAGTGCCGGAAGAACAACTTATTCTTTAGCTATCAAAATTTTAAATTTTCGATCCATTGATCATGTTTTGAATTATCCATGACCATAAATACTTTCTTTAGCATAACAATTTTGCATAACGCTAATTCGTTTTATTTTGTGCCAGTCACATTTTTAAGTTTTACAATTATTGCTTATGATATAATTTATCAATGACTCGGGTAGCATAAACCTATGAACAAATTTCTTAAAATTCACAACGAACAAATCTTCTCTTTATTATCTTTTGTTATATTTTTGTGTGATGTGTGTTATTATTTAGTTTGTATGATTGTTTGTTGATTTCTTGACTCTCTTGGTGACACTGGGAAGGACATGGTCACATTCCACGCAAGACTGTAGGTTAATATGATATTGTAGATTCTATCATCTACACATTGCATGTATGTAGTCCTGTAAATTACTAATTGTCTGTGATGTCTTAGTGTATTTGTACAAAACACCTTGTAATATATATGTAAATGTTATATTTGAGTTGGATTATTATATTTTAAAGATATTATTGATTTGTACAATTTCCTAAACTGATTGTACCAATGAATTAATTGCACTGTCAAAATAAACTACCATGTTGTACAAGTATTTCGTGTTGGTTATTTGGTAAACTATACCCGTTGCTTGGTCAAAGGTACCTCAGCAAATCCAAAGCCTTTTTTCATTTGAAGGCGTCTAATTTTGGTTTATTTTTGAGCTTGAACATTTACTTCATATATAATTTCTGTGTAAACAGTGTTGCAAGTTTATTTATTTATAAACGGCATACACGTTTTTGCATTTTATTACAACACAGCTTAAGATAGAAAAACAACACTATTGATATTTAAATGGTAAGAAAGGTCGATTTCGTCCAATCCACCCCGACTGGTGTGGTAGTTTATTTTTGTACGTCTTATTCTTTTGCTTGAGTTTATTCTTCGATGGTTACGGATAAAAACAAGAGACATAAATATTGACGAAGAAAAGTTTGACTAGATGACGATAGAGTAATGGTGGTAATACAATGTAACGTAGATAATATTAGCACATAACAATTAGAAAAGATTGGTGGTGCGTTTAAACCTTGTTTAGTATTTTGGGAGAGTGCTTACAGTTAGCAATTCAAGTGTAGTACCGAGGCCACACTGACTAATGAAATCAATAAGGCTGAAAATAACAAGAAAAGAATAATTGAGATTTTTATCATAGATTTTTAGACACAAGTTCCAAATGAACCAGTTGAGACTGGACTGGATAGCAGCCATCCATGTTATTAGATTTCACCCTCAAACTGCTGGGATTCACGCCAATTTGCAAAAAAGTAGGTTATAGATAATAGGCCTAGTGGGCTACAATGGATGAATACATGGTACCGTATACGTGACTGCATTGTGCACATTCAATGCACCAGCGACCGTTCTGACAGGTTGCAACTCACGATTCAACAAAATGTTGACGATTTTTTTGTTGACGTCACAGTACTCTGCAAGCATGTCCAAACATTAGTCATATCCAAATCGTATGAGTCAGTCAAGTTTATTTAATACATTGAGCTCTTAAAAGATTTTAATAACTTGCATATTACACTGTTGAGTGGCCATTTTGTTTTCTGTCCCAAAAGAAAATGTGAAAGCAAGAATAAATTATATACACGTTAGAAACAAATTAGAGAAACTAAGGACGGCCAGTGTCAGCTGACCACCGACTGACTGGCTGGCTGTTGGAAGCAGCGGACGACCAATCATAGACGAGTATCAGACTGACCAATCGCAACAGAGAAATGCAAAACACCTACTTATGCACATCCTTTGGAGAGAAGAACTTCTTTAGAGCTTTTACGAATGGGTCGGTTTTCACCTGAAGACGGGATCATATTCCTGATCCCGAAACGTCGTGTCTTCTCAGGGTAAAAAATAATATTTTAACCTTAGAAATTCTACCATCGTCAACAACAAACCTCAAACAAAGAGTCGATAATCTAGCTACGCAGCCCTATTATTATTTAAACAGATTACCACAGATTTAACCAACTAGTCACCGATTTTAAGTCTAGATAATCCGCTCAATCCTGAGTCACAGCTAAGTCTTGGAAGTGACTGGTGAGTGTCTGTAGGAGAGTGTACAGTTGGTGATGGAGGCGGACCGTCACTAATGTTTGGACACTCGAGTCAACAGTGCTGACCGTTGACGTCATCAAACACCTGATAACAGTGCGTCACTGGACCAGCTGAGACAGCTGACAAACATCGCAGCTGGCGCTGGGTGGCTACTGCTATTGGCTATTGTTGTTCTTCAGACATCAGCTGATTCTGTTATGTGTATTTTTATATACTTAGTTCAATAATATGCTGGATGGAAAATTGGTTTTAGTTTTTAACAATTTGATTACATTTTTGCAAGCTCCATGTTGTTTAGTTTCGAAAAGTAATATTTCGTATGTTTATATAGGCAATACCTCAAAAATACTTTGAGGATTTAGGTAGATTCTGGAAATTGTATTGATTGAAGACTAAATTATTCAAATTGTATTCTTTGAAAACTATTTCTTGTCCGATTAAATTCATTTGTAAAACAGTTTGATATTCTATCGGAAAGCCAGTATGGATTTACTGAAGGAAAAAGTACTATTGAAGCAATCAACAATTTTATAGAATTTACAGTACGTAGTTTAGATGAGAAAAATAAAACGCTTAGTGTCTTTCTCGACCTTACAAAAGCGTTTGATTGCGTAAATCACTCCAAATTACTCGATATCTTATATACCTATGGGATTCGAGGAAACCCTCACAATTGGATAAGGTCCTATTTGTGTAACAGAAGCCATCAAGTACAAATCCAAAATAAATTTTCAAATGTAGTGGATCTAAACTATGGAGTCCCTCAAGGATCCATTCTAGGTCCTGTATTATTTATTTTATATGTTAACAAATGTAAAGAAATTGACTTAGGTAATATAGTAAAGAATTGCAATATTTTACAATATGCCGATGACACAACTCTTAGTTTTAAAGAAAAGAGCTTTAATGAGCTTAAAGAGCTTGCTATTAATAAAACTAACTGTTGTGTAGACTATTTTAGTCATCTGGGGTTGAATACCAATTTTTCTAAAACATTTTATATTAACTTTAATATTGGTGCACATGTGCAAGACAACAATATTTATAATCTAGCCATCAATGGCACGTCTCTTCAAATGACTGACCATGTCAAATTCTTAGGTCTTTTCATAGATGAAAAGCTGTCTTGGGATCACCATGTTGATTTGGTCTGTAGCAAAGTGTCCAAAGGACTTTTTTATTAAGGAAACTTTCACTCCACTGCAGCCAAGATGTTTTGATGATGGCATATTATGGAATCATTCATCCCCATTTATCTTACGGATTATGCTTATGGGGTAATTGCTTGAAACAAAATCGAAGGATTTTTATTCTAAAGGAGCGAATAATTGGTAAGTTAAAATTTAAAGAATCCTGCAGGAACATTTCAAATCCTTATCAGTGTTGCCTTTATCCTCTATGTACATTTTAGAAACGTTGTTGTTTTAGGGCTAAGTGTACTATTGTCGAGAACATTAGTCAATACAATACAAGATAAAATGTTATCCACCAAACCACCATAGGCTTCAACTGTACGATAAACTTCCAGTTGAAGCCGGTAAAATATATAATAAACTTCCCGACAATATAAAATTACTGTATGACAAAATTCAAAACGAATCTTAAAAATTCCTCTTTAATTAATTTTACAGTGTTGCGGAATTTATGAATATTGAAAACTATACTAATATTATTTAATTACGGTTCAAACTTGTGGTATATATTATATTTTGTTATTGTCAAAAACAAGTGTATTGTAATTAATTTGACATTAAACATATTGTTATTATTGTTAAGACTAGTTGAATATTTAAAATGCTTCGATTTGCAGCTTTTAAATTGAAAATGGTATAAATTAGAATAATTACGAATTAATCTCGTACAGTCCCCATTTAAATGACATGATACTATTTGGGTTTTCCATGCTGCCAATGTAGAGTGATACAGAGTGTAGACAGTAAAATTACCTTTCGAATGAAGAAAGGTATCAAGTTATTATATAACTAAAATAGCCACCCACCTCTGCCGATCCATAAATAATTTCTATTTAACGTTTTTTATTTGATCGATTGCAACAGCTAGATTAATCATAGTAAAATTCGATTCAAAACTATAGCCTACAAGAATAAGTTTGGTAACTTATGTTAGGTGGAATTTCGGGACTGAAGAAGACTTTTTGTTTTAGAGAAAAATATGTATTTATAATTTTCTATATATAAAACAATTTTATGATAATCAAAGGTTCAACCCTTCTCGGAAGATTGATTCACATATAATCGATCACAACCAGATGTATTCCGCAGTTATTTATCAGCTGCACAACAGATGATACATGAAACCGGTTTCAACCGCTTGACCTTCAAAGGTGTCAAGACGTAAGCATGCTTTATATAATTGCGATGATTCACACTCGTATAAGTAACACAAACACTCACTCCTTCCTACCTGAGTATTTAATCGATTATTTGTTGTATGCAAACGACGCAGTGATCGATTATTCTAGTTATAATTCAATTATTCAGCACCTTGTCGGTATAATTTCAACGTTAAGATTTATTGTTGTCGTGTAAGTAGGTTGATTAAGCGTTTTGTTTATTTCCATGCAGGTGGTGAGCGGTTTGTACTGTTTTATGATTTAAATGATAAAACATTAGGGGGCATGATCCCGGGCTTGGGTCTTACCATGCTGGCGGCATGATTATGTCATTTTCCAAAGCAACTGGCCTGAACGTTTTTTTTAGTTTTGAGGTTATTCTAGTTATGGTATAAATCTAGATTAAGGTTCAAACGTAATTAGTTTTTATTGATAGGTCTAATATTGCATCCTCGGGTTTCAATCACAGAAGGAGGTTATAGCTATAAAATAATGGACTCTATAATGGACCTAACTCTATAGAGACATTTTCTCTGGAGCTTTGTTCAACAGACTGGGACTCATGGCGTGGTCATGTAATCCAACTTCATGGAGGTTAGGTTTTGAGGATGATATAGGTATAAAGCGGCTCAAATAGTCTCAGTGATCATCTGATGATACCCGCATCAACTCCCATCATCGTTTAAACATATCAGACCATCAACTGCGTGGTTCGGAAGTCACGTTAAGCCGTTGGTCCTTGTATTTCCATTGGTCATTGGGCTATTAATTAATGACCCATTCTAAGGAAGAGTCGGCCTTAGTTTGTAACAAGACTACACCTCATAACCCATTACTACCACTCATCCTGCACCACATATTTGCCTTAAAATACCCTCATGAGAGTGGTCGGCATGTCAAATAGTGATTTAGCTATAAATAATGGACAACACCTAACTCAATAGAGACATTTTCTCTGGAGCTTTGTTCAACACTCTGTTCTTAGGCGTAACCCGTTCC
Organism: Matsumurasca onukii; assembly: GCA_018831715.1. NCBI lineage: Eukaryota > Metazoa > Arthropoda > Insecta > Hemiptera > Cicadellidae > Matsumurasca > Matsumurasca onukii. The sequence continues at coordinate 4,721,725 of CM032067.1, forward strand.
AGTGACAGTAAAAGACATGACTTGGTGCTTTGGTTCGTCACTTACTAGCAGTTATCACCTGCCAAGGTGTCTCCATGTCGACCTTGTCTACTGTTAAGATAAGAGATAACAGCGCAGGTGTGCTCAACAGATAACAATGTCTTCAACTCAAGTGCTGCTTGCTTTTAAGTTAAACCTTGAACATGTACTAATGAACTGACAGGAAATCGTGTAGCGGTTTAAAAGCTTTACATTGGCTACTAAATCACTATTTGAGATGCCGACCACTCTCATGAGGGTATTTTAAGGCAAATATGCGGTGAAGGATGAGTGTGATGAGTGGTAGTAATGAGTTATGAGGTGTAGTCTTGTTACAAACTAAGGCCGACTCTTCCTTAGAATGGGTCATTAATTAATAGCCCAATGACCAATGGAAATACAAGGACCAACGGCTTAACGTGACTTCCGAACCACGCAGGTGATGGTCTGATATGTCTAAACGATGGCGGAGTTGATGCGGGTATCATCAGATGATCACTGAGACTATCTGAGCCTTTAGACCTATATCATCCTCAAAACCTGACCTCCATGAAGCTGGACCAGGACCACGCCACGAGTCCCAGTCTTTCTGTGGTTCGAAGTCCATTGGTCGTTAGGCTATTAGCTAATGACTCAAACTAGGGAACAGTCGGCCCTAGCTTGTAGCAAGACTACATCACTATCCATCAACAGAATCATCACACCCAATCTTCATCCCATATTCACCTTAAAATACCCTTTGAAGTGAAACATCAACTATCAAGTACCTATAGTGAGAACTGTATTGTTAGTTCATAGTTCCTCGGCTGTCGTAGCTATACAGTGCAATGATTCTTGATGATGCCTCATCTCATATTATTAGGAAGTACCCCTCGTAACAGATAAACGATTCAGTAATTGGCTATTATAGAAATAGTGGTTGAATTATGTAGGATGTACACTACACAATATGTTATAGTAGGGGATAGGCTCATTAGAACTAATTAAAACCCTATCTAGCGGATCCGTGGCGGATTGGTATCGCACGCGACTCCGGAGCTCATCACTCCGGTGCGGGTTCGATACCCGCAGTCACCACTTACTACTGTAATGGTGACGCTAGGTAAAGGTCGAGGTTGAGTGGTAGAGAGGACTTTGAAGTCCTAACTTCGCCTCGTTAAACAAGACAAACTTTACCTTTTACCTTTATTTCACCAATCGAAGTTTAAAAACTGTCAGTGTCGCGTTGCGATCTCTTGAGGGATTTGCAGCCTTCTACAAACTCAGGTGGCATATGTATGCAGCTCATTATCAGGTTATATCAGCTACGGGTCTGTATTATGTGAAACATCAAAGCTGATAACATTTTTAGCGCGTTTTCCTACGGCGTCTCAATATTTACAAATATTGTAGTATTTTTTATGAAATATTACAATGTTTTACAACACAGCCTATGGATATTTTGTTAGAAAATTTGAAGTATACAGCAGGTAGTGCAACAAACATTTAGGAGAAAGCAAACATATTAATTACAGTTAGGTTAGTGCTTTGGAGTTCATTTAGTGCTTTTATTTAGGCCTATTTAGTAGATCACGAAGTGCTTCCGAGTTGTGTCTGTCCACTCGTTCCGAGTCAAACGGCTCATTTCTGCGCCCTTCAATTTTCAACTGCATCCATATATGATGTCATAGTAGATGTTTCATCATTCCGTTCTCTTTTACAATGTTTTAACTGAATAAAGTAGACACAGTAAACAATGAGAAATGTTCCCATTCACGTAACACTCGACCATTCACAAGCGTAGCATTGACAGTAGCTAGAGCGTAGCGGCATGAGCACACCTATGAGCGTCCTCATTCATGCCGGCCCGGCCGGATACGTCACGGTCCGCGCTTCGCTCGTTCCACGCTCTGCTAACACTGGCACTCCCACAGCGCCGTGATTGGCCCGGTGATTTGGCATTTTAGGAGGAAATTAAGCTCTCGGGGGGTACATTTTTTGGGGTGAATTGTCTCAGCGGGTCGCTGGTGTTTTGTGCGAGCACAGATGAGGGAAGTCTGCAGAGATCTAACGGGATAGGGAAAGTGTTTCGTGGTTTTGTCGTCAAATATATCACAAAGCTCGGTCGCGGCGCACTCGATACGTAAAAGTCTATAGGGATTTGAATTGTCTGTGGTGTGACGTTAAACACAACACAGCATAGACTAACGGACTCTAAATGTAGAATCTCTACTCCATTCTGAGCTGATCAGTTTAACTGACCACAGTTGCGTCCATATACGCTCAATTAAAAGTCCTCAGTTCAGTTGAAAACTAAGTTCGGATTGTGAATTTTCATCAGTTCAGCTTTTTGGCATGAGCTCAGTTACTTTTGACCCTAGAACTGACAGTTTAAACTGAACGTGTGTGGGGGCCTTTAGAACATTGTTGATATGAGTCGTGTAAGTTCATGACAAAACCGTATCTAGAGAGCAGAGCTAGGTAAGAAAGTCCCCACAACTTTGTGTGAACACTTCAAACCTTTTGGGTGTCATTGAAACAACCAAGCTTGCTTCAGGAAAGTCCCCAAAGTTCCTTTCCCTTAAGAGGGGGCCGGATAGAGCGGCCGCAGGTTCAACTCAGAGTACCACTTATAATATGGGATAAAAACTGCAAACTAAGTTTTAGGCAAGTTAATTTACTTAAATGTGAAAATGATCTCTATGGAAGCATAGATCTGTTGATGTTGTTTCAAATAAACACTTAAACTTTTACCTTCGTCATCAAATTAATTCTGTACTTCTGAACTAAAAACTGGACTTTTCCATAAGAACATAGCACTTGAAATTCAGTAATTAAAATTCTACTTTATAACCGAACTATTTTTTTTCTTTTTATATGCAGCAGCACTAATGACTCTATGCTTCCCCAGAAAATCTTTCCACGTTTTAGTTTATTAACCTACCTTAATTTTATCTCAAGCAAAATTCTTTAACAGCAAAATTATTTAAATTCCTAACAGTGTAAAGAAAACCGTTTCCCAAGCATAATTCCTCTTAGATGTAACTAAATACGTCGAACGATATCTCTAATGAAAGAGCATAATTTACTGAGTGTTCTTAGACCAAAACGAACAATTTATCTCAATTAGAACCTGATACATGACAGGACAAAGCTAAGAAAACACGGAAAAAACCTTTTTTGAGTAGCCTATAACGATTTTGATGACAAATCTATGCTTAAAATCCTTTTCATTAAAAAAAGAAGACAATCGGCCGGTTGTACTGACTGCCATTAGATTTTCATAAATTCTTTTAATATATAGATATTTTGTTTTTTGGCTGAAGAACTGTTGATCCCGAAGTTTTAAATATTTGTTTAATGAAGACGTGCAGGAATATCGATGAAAAGTCTCTCATATTACAATAGATCCTTGTTATTCGTATGGTTAACCGACAACGTCTCCACTCTAACCTGGAAGATGGAAGATGGTGTTGACGGAATTCTTGCAAGAGTGTTTGTTTGTGTGCTCAGGTGGCATTGTCAGCTGATAAAAGCTCTCTCTCTTCCTACAGCTGGGCTTGCAGGTGTTCACCTTATCACCTGGTGATAAAAACTGTTTTCGTACAGCATTCTACCATTTGGCGAAACCAATGTGCTGTTGAAGCATGTTGTAAAGCTAAATGTTTCCTGGTCCGTGGTTCACATTTTTGAACTACATCAGCTAAATTTAAATCAAATAAAACCATGGAGCGCAGCTAGCACGAATGAAGTGGATTTTCTTTTTTTTCGTTAATTGTAACTCTATAAGTTCCCTACGCCCACACCTGGCTTTGGACTTACAGGGCCTGTACCATAAAGTGAACACTAAACACGTATTTCAAATTTCATTGAAATCAAAATATTTCATTCCAATGATATAGCGAAAAATCACTTTTTGGCCGCCATTTTGAAATGACTACATAGATTTACATATTATTTAGTATTGATGAACCATATTATGATACGTACCTATTTATTTCAAACTTCATCAAAAACGGATGAAATTTACTGTTTTTAGATATTTTAAAAGGACTGTCGGTAGTCAGATTTTGCTTGGTAATGAAATTGGTTGAGATACTTACATATGAAACATGTTTACCAAGTTTTAATGAAGATCAGAATAAAATGCGACCTGCAGAGAGGATTCACACATACGTATGCTAAAAAAGTTTGACAAATCATTAACACTTGTTCTTAGGGCCAGGATCGGTGCTAACTTCATGATCCCGGGCCTGGGATTTACCATGCTGACGGCACTTTCAAAGGAAATTCGCAAACAAATTACCCTACGCAAATAGGAACTGTGGTACAATGCGTCCAGAATAGCTTTGTCAGCTCAAGCCGCGTTGTTTTCTCATCCTCCCACACTTGCGTCGCGGACGTGACAAAGTAGCCCAGGTGTGACACTGGGGAGGGGGTACAACAGGAACACGACACACGGGCGGCGGAAGCGGAAATAGAATCAAAGGAAGTGCTGTGATAAACGAGCGCAGAACAGAGCCAGTTAAAGGGTTCATTACCCCAGGAGGGTGATAATAGTGGCAGTCATACATGAAGAGATGCCGTGGCCGTCATGGGAGTGGTCGCTGACCAGGGGGGTGTGCAGAGTCACAAGCCTGGGGCAGAAGTCGAGGAGGAAGTCGGGAAATGATTAGTTAGAGGGTTGTTACTGTACCGGCCTGTGAGATTCGCGAGGAAAATCTTCAATAGGGAATGTGATAGTGCAGATGGAGATTTAAATGTGAATGCCAGTTGTTTGGGAGCCGACACTCGCATGCCGGAGCCAGCCTTAAAATTGTACACCTTTAAACTGTATTGTATATCGACAATTTCTGAAAATATCGGAAGAGTCACAATTTTGTGTTCAGCTTGTCAAGCCATCATTGGTACTGCTGAGTTTCTGATCATGTTCCTCAACAAAGTCACTTTCATTCAACAACACGACGGCCTCGTATATCCACATAGTTCACCTAGTGCATTGTATCGCTTCACGGTCTTGCTCGCCACTCCCTTCCCATCCAAGCAGTGAAGACACCCATCCGCCCTGAGCCATCATTTGTACTGCTGAGTCTATGATCATGTTCCTCAGCAAAGTCACTTTCATTCAACAACACGACGGCCTCGTATATCCACATAGTTCACCTAGTGCATTGTATCGCTTCACGGTCTTGCTCGCCACTCCCTTCCCATCCAAGCAGTGAAGACACCCATCCGCCCTGAGCCATCATTTGTACTTCTGAGTCCATGATCATGTTCCTCAGCAAAGTCACTTTCATTCAACAACACGACGGCCTCGTATATCCACATAGTTCACCTAGTGCATTGTATCGCTTCACGGTCTTGCTCGCCACTCCCTTCCCATCCAAGCAGTGAAGACACCCATCCGCCCTGAGCCATCATTTCCGCTCCTGATTCTTCCATTGTTTCTGAAGGCTAATTGCGGAAACAGGAGTCGGTACTGCTCGCGCTTGGCCGCTCAACTCAGTCAGATTCAGATTCCGGCCATCTGCCGTACGCATCATGTACTGCACGCAAGAAGCAATCATTTCAAGCAAGATGGAGTAGAGGGGGAGTGATGTGCAAGAAAATGTCGTTGAAATTCGTTACGCCGTGAATACTCGAGTTTCAGCACTAGAAGCGTTTCAGATAACTATACTAAATTTTATGAAAAATACAGAGTGTTTATGAAACAACTTTACAACTTCAATTATTTATGTTAGAGATACAGTCATGAATCACTCAAATCTTGGCAAAATGGATGCGGAATGTGTACACTAAAAATAGTATTTAAAAATATGAACCTTTTCAGCGATCATTACTGGAGCAATCATTAATACGGTCTTGCGTGCATCTTTGTCAACTTACACATGTGAATTTTGAAAGATATGTAGTATTTTAGGACTTTGCACTGCAATGTACTTGTATACTACCTTTTTATTATACAAGTGATATTTTGACGGAGAAAAACTTAGATAGACCTACAGAGCCAACCAACGTAAAAGTAGCCCGAGTGATGGTGAAACATTTAGAGTTTTCTTATAAATCGGCTTACTTCTATGACTTGGCATTAACAATGGTCAATGAAGATGTGATTCAATACCGGATGACAGTAGCTTTGTATTTCGAGTGTAGAAAATTAATTTACAACTAGAGGAAAAACGACGACGTTGGTGGATTCAACGAAGTCTATGCAGTACACAATATTGTCTGTGGTGGTATTTTCCAACAGTTCACCAACCTGTTGCAACTAGTTCACAATCAGCTGTGTCGTGTTGCAATAGAGAAAGCATCGGTTCATTGTTCTGTTCTGCTGCTTCCTCCATGGAACAAGAGTACATTATCAGCGTAGCGGTGCTGTGTACTTCCTGCCATCACAGCTGATAAGCGCTGTCACTTCCGGTGAGTGATTGGAAATCAGCTGTACTTGCTGGTCAAGCTACACTACTCTGTGTGGTCAATAGAAATAGTTTACGAATCATGGAGTCAATAAAAACGAGTTAGGCAATTTCATGAAAAGATTATCTCTATGTAAAGGTAGATCGAATCGGTCTATATATACCACGTTACTTTCTCAGTTAGCAATGGTTCGACTGGGACTCGTGGCGTGGTCCTGTAATCCAGCTTCATGGAGGTCAGGTTTTGAGGATGATATAGGTCTAAAGCGGCTCAGATAGTCTCAGTGATCATCTGATGATACCCGCATCAATTCCCACCATCGTTTAGACATATCAGACCATCACCTGCGTGGTTCGGAAGTCACGTTAAGCCGTTGGTCCTTGTATTTCCATTGGTCATTGGGCTATTAATTAATGACTCATAACTCATTACTACCACTCATCACACTCATCCTTTACCACATATTTGCCTTAAAATGCCATCATGAGAGTGGTCGGCATCTCAAATAGTGATAGTGATATGGACTCATGTAAAAAAGCCTTTTCTATTATTCAGTCAAACGAGTGTAGTGCATTTTTGTCTAGTTCACACTATAATCACTGTATGTAAAATAATTACCAAATCTTATAATGAAGGCGCCATTAAACAAATCTAATAGCTTCTGTTGAAAACCCCCAAAAGGTAAGTTAATACAAGCCACAACTGTTATTTGATCACACTTATTAATTGAAATTAAATCATTAATGGTATTAAATGTTGAAATTTAGAAAAGAGATCTGCTGGACGAAGAAAACTCTCTTTGCCTATTCTAATTGAATGTTTTACTTTTAGGTAGTAGTACAAGGATGTCAATCGACTCGTGACCGCCGAATGTGCCGCTCCTCTCATCATCGCATCCTTGAGGACATTCCAGGATAATTAAAGGTCCTCCAGAGTCGTGAGGTCGCGGTGCCGCAGTCCCCTTCACCAAATCTGTCAGCGCAGGATCTCTTCTCTGCTTCAAATCTATGGTGGATTTACGTTTAGGACTAAACAAATTTGTCAAAATTTTCTCTGTCTCAGTTTAAAGATTATATCTATAGAATTCAGGCTATGTAGAAAATTGAGTCAAGGGGCTCGGCAAAGATAGACAGAAGCAAGGTCGAGCGTGTTTTTAAAACTTTCTGTCGCTTCCAAAATTTGCCGCTTTAAGCATGTACCTGTATTATAAATTCACCACTGGTTCTAAGCTTTTATAATGAAGTTCTAGCAAAATAGAGATGATTACAATACTAGATGTAACTTGTTTTCTTATCAGAAAGTTATTAACTCTGTTGTCGTGTTGTATGGATGTTAAACAAACCTGTAGAATTGCGGCTTTTCTGTTGAATCCTATGTGAAAAAATACTTAAATGGACATTGCAATACATACGACAATCTTTGTGCAATACAACAAAGCAGAAACAAGTTGAATAATGATCAACAACTTTTGATACTTTTGCTTTGAGACACCGACCACTCTTAGAGGTGAATATGGAATGAAGGGTGAGTGTGATGAGTGTTATTGATGGACAATGAGATGTAGTCTTGTTACAAACTAGGGCCGACTGTTCCCCAGATTGGGTCATTAATTAATAGCCCAACGACCAATGGAATGGACCAACGGCTTAGCGTGACTTCCGAACCACGGGGAGTGGCCATCGTGAAAAGTTATCACTGCGCCCGGGAATCGAACCCGGGCTAATTTGATGCGAAGCACACACTATACCACTGAGCTATGACCACCCCAGCCGTTTCTTCTTTCAAATGTCGTCACTATATTTCCAGATGATGATACAAAGGATCTTTTACAGTGTTGAAGTCGAGGTTAGAAGTAATATTAAAAGAGACTACGAAGTCGTCATGCTTAAATCCATCCATAGAGTCGATCGGTACGTTGAAGAAAAAGACGAGTTTTAAAGATACGCGAATTAAGATTTTACCAATCAATTCTTATAGCGCAATATTGTCCCACACTTGTCATTGTTTCACAACATTGTCGCGGAGACTCGCACGATTGTCTTGTCTCGTTCACGGATGGGTTTGTCGAAAGTTCACGAATTGTGATCCCGGGTCTGTCATTACTGTCTCGAGACCGCTCTGTGTTGACGTGTGAATCACCTCGCGGATGTGACGATGTTTCCTCATTTTCGTGGCCCATTTGAGTCTTCACTCGCCCGCGAATAAACCAGACTTGTCAACGCTGCTAGATTGTTTGGACAAAATGAAATATGGAATAGACTTTTGAGATGTAGGCGTTGCTTGAACCTTAATGATGACTTGTTGAGTATTTTTATTGCTTTGTTTCTTGAAGAAGATAGGATAATTTAAAGGAAACTTTTAATACTTTGATTTGAGACACCTGGTACTCTTAAAAGTAAAAGTTAGTCTTGTTTAATGAGGCGACGTTAGGACTGCAAAGTCCTCTCTACCACTCAACCTCGACCTTTACCTAGCGTCACCGTATTAGTCACATTACAAATGTAAGTGGTGACTGCGGGGATCGAACCCGCGCCACCGGAGTGATGAGCTCCGGAGTCGCGCGCGATACCAATCCGCCATCTTACAAGGTGAATACAGGATGAATAATGAGTGTTTTGATTGACGATTAGGTTTAGTCCTTTTAAAAACTAGGGCCGGCTATTCCTCAGATTGGGTCATTAATTAATAGCCTAACGACCAATGGACGTTCATATTGCAATAAGTTTGCTTTGAGGCTTATATTTGCAGTATGGTAAAAGACTTTGTGCCAAAGATATGGGTGTCAGGTGATTCAGTATTGCGCTCAAAATGCTCAGCAAAATACGTTAATTTTCAAGTTGAATATAAAATGTCTAACAGTTTCGTAACACAATTATGTTTAACACTTTGGCTAACATTAGCTCCTCCATTTGCTTTTTTAGGTAACACCTGTAACTAAGAACTGCCAGTTCGAAAGGAAGCCATCATATGCCGGTATGAAGTTCTTCAATCCGCTTCCTGAAGAAATGAAAGGACTGGGACCAAGGAGACTGAAGACGCAGTTGACTGATTGGTTGAGAGCAAGACCATTCTACAGTTCGTTAGGTTTAGCATGGCCGGTGAGATGGGCTATAGGGCCATCAGGAAATCTCAAGGCCACCGACATGCTATACCTAACGAACTGTACACTAACCGAGTATCCGGGAGTTCTTGGAATGGAGACACTTTTCTTGGTGATAGCGAGAGGGACATTTTTTGTGAGTCAAGACTTATAACTTACTTGTGTACGCTATTTCAAATCTCTAAGATTTTGTAATAAAGTGTTTCTATCTCTCTCTCTCCCCGTCTAGCGAACAAGCTGTGTGGGGCTACTCGTCCTATGGTCTCTTGTGAAATCCGTTATTATTGGTTTGTTTTAAATTTCAAGAAGAGAGAAGTGTGCAGAAAATAATTAGCAATCTAGTACTCTCTCTCTCAATGATATTTTACGTTCTAAATCACTATTTGAGATGCCGACCACTCTCATGAGGGTATTTTAAGGCAAATATGTGCTGAAGGATGAATGTGATGAGTGGTAGTAATGAGTTATGAGGTGTAGTCTTGTTACAAACTAAGGCCGACTCTTCCTTAGAATGGGTCATTAATTAATAGCCCAAGGACCAATGGAAATACAAGGACCAACGGCTTAACGTGACTTCCGAGCCACACAGGTGATGGTCTGATAAGTCTAAACGATGGTGGGAGTTGATGCGGGTATCATCAGATGATCACTGAGACTATCTGAGCCGCTTTAGACCATATTCTGAAAAGTTATATGGTTTAGGCCAAAACTACATTCAAACTCGGTGAAAGGGACGGTTTCATTGAATTAAAACTGTAACTTCTGATAAATTACATTTGTTTGAATGCTCACATAACTTCTTATTCCAGGAGTTGAAACTGCTCTTTTCATGTTTAAGAACATTACCCAACAGTAGCAAGTTCTGAGTGAGAACACAAGGATTTTGCAGAGTCAGATGTCCAATTGACAACCGTTGTTAACAGCTCCCACATTCAATTGTAGTTTAGCGACAGCTTGACCTCTCGAGTCGCTACTTTGACCTCTGCAGTCCTCTGCTCCGTCAACCTAAATCCAGTTTGCAATTCAAGTAACATACTGAAACCTTCATAGCATTCAAAATTTCAAAATCAGAAACGATGTGCGCTAAGGGATTACCAAATTATAAGCGACTTAATCAATAAGGTCTAACGTTTTCAAGACATTTTATGGTTGAGCTGCGAATAATACATTGTGGTTTCCTTCATGTTTTGCTTACGTTGGTCATTGAAAGTCATCACTTTAACATAAAACATCGTGGGTACACGAGCGCAAACAAATTATCTTCTATATTTACAAAGTTTGGACATAATCTTTTATGGCACCTTTTTTGGTAAAGAGTTAAAAATGTTTCCCTTTCCTGGTTGGCATGGTGACTGTCTATCATGAACATTGCCACCAGAGTGATTAGCAATGTTTACTTTTTGGTATTTAGCCTTTGAAATGCTTACAAAACGAAAACTGACGAAGATAGAGACGTCAGTGAAACTTGTTATTTGCCAAATCGCTCACCAGGGGCACCATAAAATCTGATAGGGTGCAAAAGGGCGCAACCCCTACGGAGTACACAACTAACCTCTTGATTGGAAGGTTCCCTACCAAAGTAGCTAAACAGTTCAGAATACAGCTGGTATAGATCAAAGTAAATATTTACTAACACGAAATGTTACGTTAGCTACCACCCTGGACCTGGATGCACAAGGCCTCTGCACACGACGAGGCCGGCTGGTCTGGTGTACCGGTAGGCTTGGGTGACCTCATCGTGACCTCGTGCCTGCAGGTGTTCTGACCTTCCCCAAGTGACGCCAGGGTCACCTACGCTTCACTTCCCACACGTCCTATATCCAGCTGTACACATCACTCATCACTCGTATCATCTACTGCTACGCTAGCTGCGGAGAGACATCTGGCCAGAGGACAGGGGAAGAAGTGTTTTAGGAGGGGGAAATGTGGAACGCGTGCATGGCTAAACGTTCGTCGAAAGATCTAGGATTGTGAGTTATTCCATCCATTTTCGTCATCTACTATCCGGAGAGTATGGAAACCATCCCCCCATCACCACCCCATAAGAAAAACGGGTCCAAGGGTCATCCTGCAGGAAAAATGTCAAAACTTTCAACTATATAAAACTACGTTTTTTGCTTGTTAGGACTTTTTATTATAGGCTACACAACAGGATTTCCTTTTTTCTCGAAAAATAGGTATTTTATTATTTTGTTTAGGCAACGGAGGGCGACCCTGTAGGTGGCAAATGACGACTGAATTCCCCTTGTCTTTCAACACCTTTCTGTCATAAATTTAACGTGTATACAAATGCTACAAATTTACAATTTGTATTACAAATTAGTATTCTAAACCCTACATTAACAAAGCTTGTAAACAAAGTCTTGAAATCGTAATTTATAATTATTTTATCACCCGATCGTCGGTATATGGGGAAGACCCCCGCAATTCCGCATCAAAGAATGGTGCAAGCCATGCACCAGTCTTCCTTGATGGGGAACAGAAAATACAAAGAAGCTATACCCCGAGTTTGAAATATTATTGCAGACGTTTTCCCACACCGCAGGCAACACAACAAACTGCCTTCTCATGTGAAGGTATGATGTGAACCAGTTTAAAGCGACTCCTCTGACCATGCGGTACTGTATTGTTAATTGTATTGTTAATTTTGCTTAATAAATGACTTATTGACTTATACCGTTTCGAGTTCTTTAATCGGTCCCGTTTTTAGGTAAAAATTAATCAAACATATCACAAAATATTATAAAATGAGTTGACCTAAAATAATCATCGTAAGCTGACCAGTCAAACACCACCAAACAACATTTATGTTTCTTTTATAATAAAACAAAAGAATCATCTAAACATATTCTAGGAAACATTAAAACAGGCGCAAAACACATTCCTGGCCGGTTACAGCAGACAACCGAATGAGTGCGTGGCTGGCTGGGAGTAGAGGACAACCAATCACAGGGAAGTATCAGACTGACCAACCGTAACAGAGAAACACAAAATACCATATATTTTATGCACAGCCAATGGGACCACAGTTACAGGTTATTTGTACAGCGAGAGACTGACTTTTGACTGATGTTAATCAAGTCTCAACGTATTTGAACAGATATCTCCATGTTTGTCAGTTGTGAAAGTGTGAGTACTGACACCATCTACACAGGATGTAAATATTGACCAGCGGCGCCAAGAAATCTTTGTTTGGTGAGATGAATTCATTCTGCAAGTCAACCAACCTTGAGACACACTGTGACGTCATCAGTTCTGACGAGAGAGTTGGCGAGTTGGCGACGAGACAATATTTTGCGAAACATTCAAATTGTGTTGTGTTCCAAAATACACCAGTTGGGATGTTTTCGGTCAGCTAATAACAGTAAAAATCGGTGTTATTTGTTGTATTATGGAGAATACATCAAAGATGGGCCGGGGAGAGTTTGGCCAATGACAGGTCAAAAGTCAAATATGATAATTTAACTGCAATTGGCCTTACCTAGGCTAGAATCTTAAAACCGTTCAAGCTATATTAAAATAAAACACACACAACGAATTTGCAACGTGATTAGTTTGCACTGAGAACCTTCCAAAGTTTTCATTGCAGAGCTTCAGACATTTAGATGGATAATTTTTGGTCCCTCGAAAAATAGTTTCTGGATAAGGCCTTCGAAGGCTTTTCAACTCTATAAAATTTACAAATCCAACTCAGTGCATCGGATGACGCAACCAAGACTTGTAAAATTACAACTAAAATTTATCAAATTTAGTCAATAAATGTTTTGCACACTGAACGTTCTAGCAATCTAGCAGATTCGTGATGAAAGTTTGGGGTTTCCACCGTTGAAATAAACGGTGAAAAATCTATTATCCATGTATTTCAATGTTGTGAAAAGCCTTCAGACAATTTTAATTTAAACCATTTTAAATATTTTAAAAATCCCGATTTCATTAATTAATTTAGTTTGAAGGGGTGATTAAGGGATGATGTTTAGAACGTACCCTGCCCAATTCTTTTATAAATTCAACAAAATTAGACTTTCATTTGAGACACGCGTTACTCAACCAGCATCAACTCCGGAGTCAGCTTGACCGTTCTTTATTTCGTCACTGCACGTGCGTCCGTTGCCTCACGTATCCAGGTGGTGTATAGTGTATACAGGGTGTACCGCGCGCGCAGCTGTATCTACCCCGGCCCCGGCACCCCACACTATCAAGGCGTTGTGCAAGAAGCCAGCTGTCTTCACGTGTCTTTGTGCTCAAGGAACATATTCTTGAGGGAAGTCAGAGGGTGGAAAAGGTATGGGAGTTGAATATTCAGGGGGGAAATTGGTTTTCACGCTCATGTGACTGAAAAACGAAATATTATCTTTGGAAGCGCATGGATTCGCATAAAGACCCATAATATCTCTACAACAAGTTGAAGACATCTCAAACACTAAAGAGGTTGCAATGAAGGGTTTTCCATTTATGAAACAAAGAGGTGAATTTATACATTTGTGAGAGTTTCTGGGCGAATTTCAAAACGGTTTCTCTTATATTGTTACCCTCAACACAAAAACTATATGTATCACAAAACTAAAAGAAGTACAAACCGGGCCGACACGCAGCTAAGCACTAAAGCACCGCTTGCATGAGTGAATCGAATTTCCTTTCAAATTTGTTACTCTTATTCATAGTCTCGCTTTGGCATTCGGTCGTTCTACTACCACGGGCGTGACGAGGCCTGTCTCCAATAGCCAGAGCTAGGCCTGGCTCACAGTCTCGCTTCGGCCTTCGGCCTCAGATTGACCCTCTGTGTTAATTCCATAGGGTGTTTTACTTGATAACTGCATTTTACAGTATACAAGAACAGGCATGGCTCTTGATGAGTTAAAAGCCAAATTTAGCGATAAGTCTATTGATGGTCATTGTTAACTTTGTTCAGAACTGATACAATTCTACTGCATTTGCATTTTTTCTGCCTTGAGGAATACAACGAACATATAGACATTATTGATAAAGTAATCGGTTGGTTAAAGTCGAATGAAAGAATACAATATTGGTCGATTATTATGACTAGCAGCCTGACAAATGTTATCTGTTTATGCCTCCAATAATAACGAGACTAGTAATGTATGAACTTATCTGTGAACAAGCAAGCCAATGATGATGCTGTGATGAGTAGCGACCAATAAAAAGAAAAGGAATTATGAACACGTGATTTGTAATTATGAATTGGCTAAAAAGGCATAATTGGTCAAAGATGAATTTTTTAAAACTAATCAATTAGCTAATTTAAAAGGGCTGCAAATCCAGCTGACCTCTATAAGGCAGCGTATATTGAAACAGCTGAGTATTTTCCTTCAGGCTTGCACACATAGTTGCACTTAAATAAATCCCTCAGCAATACGTGCAGAAATAATAATTTAAGAATATTTGGGAAGGGTTTACGCAAGCTGTTCTGTAGCGCTTACGAGATTAGAAGCTATGGGACCGCGCTCGCTACTTACGCCACCAAAGAGCCGCGCACGTGACGCCACAATCAACCCTTGGCATTCTTAGCCTTCTTACTCACCCTTGCTCAGGTGTGCCAACAGCTGACTCCCGTGGCCAGCTGGAGGAACCTTCCCAGAACCCCAGATCCAGCAGCATTGTCCGCCAAGAATGCCAGAAATACCGGCAGAAAGGAGAGAAAATACAGAAGGGTTCTATTGCGTAGGAGGAAGAAAGACTTTTTTGTTATTTGTAAAAAGAAGGTGCTGTACGCTTCGCTGGATGTAATTTTTGCTTTTATTTAACGGGCTGACATAAAATTCCCCCGTGGAATGTCAGGGAAATATCCACCAAATGTGGTGATGACTGTTTAACCCATGCTGTAAGTATTCCTACATCATGGTTTAACCCAAGAAGGAGACCAGTTATCATCTATGATGTCTGTAATTCTTGTATTGATCTTTGATTTGAGACACCAACCAGTCCTATAAATCAAGTTTGTTGAGCCATCAACCAAAAGGTCATAAATAAATTCAAAAGTGCCTAGATGGATGAATATGTGATGAACGGTGAGCGTGATGGGTATTTTGACGGATGATGCGGTGTAGTCTTGTTACACACTAGAGCCGACTGTTCCCCAGATTGAGAAAAGAAACCTTTAAAAATGCGTTGTTAGACCAAAAACTGTCATCAGAGGCTATATCACTATTTGAGATGCCGACCACTCTCATGAGAGTATTTTAAGGCAATTATATGGTGAAGGATAAGTGTGATAAGCGGTAGTAATGAGTTATGAGGTGTAGTTTTGTTACAAACTAAGGCCGACTCTTCCTTAGAATGGGTCATTAATTAATAGCACAATGACCAATGGAAATACAAGGACCAACGGCTTAACGTGACTTCCGAACCACGAAGGAGATGGTCTGATATGTCTAAACGATGGTGGGAGTTGATGCGGGTATCATCAGATGATCACTGAGAGAAGAAAAACATGTATCCGTAGCAAATGTTAGTTATTTCTAGCGTTTGTAGTCGAGTTTTTGCTGGAAGAGAGCCAGGCGCATGTCAACGAGAATACAGTCACTGAAACCCTTGACTGTCATACATTATCGAAATGTGACACATCTAACTTTTGTTTTACGTAAAATTGTTGTATAGTCTTTATTTGAAATCGAACCAAGCTATCTGGGTAAATGTTTATACGAAGTTCTATCGTCACCGTAGTTCGGAGGTATTGTCAAGCCGTTGTCTATTTCCATTAGTAATTGGGTTTTTAATTCATGAATTTGTAAAAATAAAAATATTCAGAAATGGATGTGTAGACCAACGTTTAACAAAATATCAACAACGCAAAACGAATTTCTTAAAATCTTACGTAATCTTAAAGCCAACTATATACCTCTGGGGTTACAAGCACGCCTAAAATTGGCACCCTCCCACCGAACGTTGTTCAGTAATTATTCCACAAAAGCCTCTTTCAGCCAAAGACGGACAAGAACAGTTGCAAGTTAGAAATACCCGACAATCAGCCTCTCCCCGCAAAGTCACACTGAGAGATACGAGCAGCTACAGTAGCTGCCTCCTGTACCAGAATTAGAAGATGCAACGTGTGCTCCCAAATCCAACCCTGCTTCTGGACCATATGGAGTCCAGACTTACACTGGGTAGTGGATATATCCGTCCACAGTCTGACTGGGGTGTCTGCAGAACTTCAAGAAACAACCAGAAGCCAACAACACATCCTCTACTGTGCTCTGTGGGACTCCAGAAACAATCCACAGTTTATAATCAGCTGTTCTTTGGTAATTGTTTCATGTTTACCAAGGAAACAGCTGACTGTAAACTGTGATTGATGCACCAAACGGATGTTGATTGGTTGATTGTTTTCATTGTGGATTCAAAGACATTTGCAATTTGTTGACTTTAATTTGAGATGAAAGAGTGATGAATGCTCTGGCAAAAAGGGATAACGTTGGTCCGTGAATGTTTAGTCAACGTGATTTCAACGTTAGTGCTGTCTTAAATCAGGATTTTAAAAAGTCATATTTTTAAGTGCATCTATATATTAAAAGAATTTATGACAATCTAATGGCAGTCAATACAACCGTTCTATCAGGCCAATTTTCTTCACTTTTTTAATGAAAAGAATCTATGCAAAGGTTTGTCATCATACATCAAAAACTTTCGTCCTTCTCAAGTTATACTCAAAAAAGGCCTTTTTCCCAAGTTTTCTTAGCTTTGTCCTGTCATATCTCGGGTTATAATTGAGATAAATGGTTCGTTTTTGTCTAAGAACACTCAATGAATCATGTTCTTTCATTAGAGATATCATTTGACGTATTTAGTTACATCTAAGAGGAGTTATGCGTGGACAAACGATTTTTTGGCACTTTTGCGGAGCAATACGGACCGTTATCTAGTAATTCTTGAAAACGAAATTAATTTGAAACAATTGGCTTGCAAGCGCGTGTTTGGGATCTAACGACTTTTTATTTAAGGATCTGAAATCTAAAATTGAACGTTTAACAGCGACGCCATTTTCAAAACTACGACTCTCTGCTTCGTCATTATTCAGCCCTTACTGCGCAGAAATTAAAAAATGCTGAGGTAACCTTCCTTGCAATGAAAACTCTATGATGTGATCAATCATGAAAATACGGTTTACACCGCGTCACAGTTGAAATACAATAACTGCTAAACGTTTCGACCTCGCTGTGGAGAGTCATCCTCAGTAGCTTGTTGACCAGCTACTGAGGATGACTCTCCACAGCGAGGTCGAAACGTCTAGCAGTTATTGTATTTCAACTGTGACGCGGTGTAAACCGGAAGCCTTAGATTTGTGATGACACCGGCCGCGAAAGCCTAAGAGTTAAGATTAGGCCCTATCTGTTTACTCAGTCATCTCCACATTTTTCTTGATCCATAAACCTTTATCAGACAAAACTCTTTGAAGTTTGTGAGCCCATGACATTTCGAAGTAAAAGTTGAAACTTGGCCAGCTGTTGAAAATTATTTTGTGTCCATCATCAGTTTAACAAGCCCTCAGCTGTGTCTAGGACTTACATTACCACTGTAAGTGTGAAGTGCGAAGTTACCATGCCAGCTGTACTGTGTAGACAGCTGTAGCTAATGGTACACTGTGACAGTGTATATGGATGGGTCCAGGTGACAAGCTCCTATTCTTACACACGCACGTGTTTCACTATAAATACTGAACAAGACTACCACACATGCCGTCTATAGTGTGTCCGAACTCAGTTGGCCATCACTTCAGTGTTAGTTGGTCTCTCCAGGGTGGTAATTTTTGTGTTGGCTAATGGACTCAATTTAAGAAGGTCTTCACAGACATTAAGCGGATCCGTGGCGGATTGGTATCGCACGCGACTCTGGAGCTCATCACTCCGGTGGCGCGGGTTCGATCCCCGCAGTCACCACTTACATTTGTAATGTGACTAATACGGTGACGCTAGGTAAAGGTCGAGGTTGAGTGGTAGAGAGGACTCTGTAGTCCTAACTTCGCCTCGTTAAACAAGACAAACTTCACCTTTACCTTTACAGACATAGTTTTTTACAAACAAATTTCCCTAAAGCTTTCATAACGTGAAGTAATGGGTACTGGGTCCATTGCAGCATTTCTCTACAAATGAAGATAAATTTGACTCGGAAATCCAGTATATAACGGACAACAACAAAAAACTGGCTAGTAGTAGGTTGTTTATTTGTAATTCTGAGTTCAGTATGAAAGACACACAGTATGAAAGCACAAAAGGATTTTTTGAAGAAATCGTACGTTTTTTTGCATTTTTATTAACAATATGGAGACTAATATAATAATTACAGCTGCTTTTAAAGCAGTTGTTCGTGCTTTAGATTTCGTGCATTTATTTCCACAGTGGAGATGATTTCCTTCTCACGAAGAAGATGCTGTTGTATGACAGAATCGTGAGCGTGAGGAGGTTTAATGAGTTCATGACATTTGCAAACATCAGTGCAAAGCTAATTCTGCGATGTCTCTGATATAAATCACTAAATCACTATTTGAGATGCCGACCACTCTCATGAGGGTATTTTAAGGCAAATATGTGGTGAAGGATGAGTGTGATGAGTGGTAGTAATGAGTTATGAGGTGTAGTCTTGTTACAAACTAAGGCTGACTCTTCCTTAGAATTGGTCATTAATTAATAGCCCAACGACCAATGGAAATACAAGGACCAAAGGCTTAACGTGACTTCCGAACCACGCAGGTGTTGGTCTGATATGTCTAAACGATGGTGGGAGTTGATGCGGGTATCATCAGATGATCACTGAGACTATCTGAGCCGCTTTAGGCCTATATCATCCTCAAAACCTGACCTCCATGAAGCTGGATTACAGGACCACGCCACGAGTCCCAGTCTGAAGGTGATTTTTTGACGTTAGATGGCCTTACACAGTGACTACCATTTACGTGGTATAAGTTAATCTACCTTAACCTTTAAACACGATTTATTAATACACTCCTTCCAACAAAACACGTCAATTTTTGCAACACAAAACACGGACGTATCGTCAGCGAATACTTGATCTACCACATTGACATTTGCAAGTGCCGTGCACTGTGCGTAGCGAATGGGCCCAAATTGCACAGGGAGTCCCAAAAGTGGAATCAGGAGTCACATCACGTCACGTGGTGAGGGGTTGGTGGGGGGAGGGGACAAATTGATTAGAAATGTCGGTGAATAATTGAGAAGATTTCCCAAGAGTTCACCATCTGTCTGTGTGGTGTGTTGGGTTATTCAAGAACTGCGTGTTTTTGGAGTCAAGGTTTGGGGATTGAATACAATGTGAGAAGTATGAAAAGAATCTTTCAGTTACTTTTGGTGGGAAAAGATTGGTTGAAAATGGGAATGTTCGATCATTTCGTAATCATGCCGTTTACACAAAAAATATGTATTAGTACAAAGAAAAATATAATCGTCATAAACCATAATTTTCGACACTTCACGGGTGAATTTTATGCAAAAAGTCAAATAACTAACAGAAAAATATTTAGTTGTGTTGGTACAATAAATAAATAAAAGAAAAATCTAATATTATCAATCACTAGCCTTATAATACTAATCAGTTTTAATTCTTAATTTAGTTTATTATATAATTATAAAAACTGTCCAGACTTGAAAGTAATAATCGCGTGCTCGAAGAGCTCTTCTATACTGTAAAAAGTGTTGGAGACAAGGTAGTTTTTGTTTCAAATAATTTCGAATGTTGAAGAATTTTTACATGCATGGGTATTTTTTGGAACAACAATATTCCTGCTTGCGTTAGTAACTTTTTAAATAATTCTAGGCTATGGTATTCAACTCTGTAGCTTTCTCCTGATCGTGCGCACCATGACTATGAACTGCATTGCCTAGTACAAGACATTGCATTAAGATAAAACATGATAATTTCATAAATGCAAATTGATGGATAGGTAAGAATTTGTACTGTTCAGAATGAATTTCTCAGATGAAAATTGTCTAAAATTCAGATGGCATATTTCTGTAAATAATATTCGACTTTTTTGTTTCAGCAAAGTTTCCTCATAAACATGGATGGATCATCATTAATATCTAAGGCTTCCGGTTTACACCGCGTCACAGTTGAAATACAAATACTGCTAAACGTTTCGACCTCGCTGTGGAGAGTCATCCTCAGTAGCTGGTTGACTGGCTGAGACCAGTCAAGTCAAGCCAGTCAACCAGCTACTGAGGATGACTCTCCACAGCGAGGTCAGCTGTGTATTATGTATTTCAACTGACGCGGTAATATGAAATACCAAATCAATAATGACATTAACAAAATTAAGATGGATGGATCATGTTCACTCTGAAGCCGTAAGCAAATCTCTAACAGAGTTATAAGACAACAGTACACTGAACAAGCGTCTCTCCCGGCACCTAGATGAGCAGACAAAGCACGACCGGAATAACAAACACATGTTGAATAATACATAACATGTTAACACCGACACCGGCGCACGCGCACGCGCAGTAACCTGCCTGATGACGCATGTGAATACACTTGTGAGAGAAACGTTGACACTTTTCTGTGCTGGTGGAACGACCTCTTGAACCACTTGGAGATAAGATATGTATAGTCAGCTGACTGGTGAATGGATTATGTGGCTGATGGAACCAATAGAACCAACCAATCTGACAGAACGGAACCAAGAAGGAATAACTACAGAATTGAAAATGAAATAATGATTTATTCCAACATATAAATTACATACAATATATACAATAATATGACTCTGAATTACACTGACCACTCTTCCAAGTACTGTGGCCAGTGATAGCAAAAATCAAAAACAAAATAACTTCTAAGTCAGTGTACAATAACATTTTACTGCCAGTTGAGCCGCACTCTGTGGCGTCTGTGCATGTATTCTTATCAACTAAATAACAAAACTAACGATAATGTGTAACAAAGAGTGCTTGTGAATAATTTAAACTGATTTTACATAATTTAGTATTTCAAAACAAAAATACTTTTAGATAATTGTCGAGGAACTAGAAATCCGAGGAGCGTTTTTGTCTCTACTTAAGTTAGTTTGCAATAATCTTATTGTTATGTGAGTTATGTGCAAAAGAACAACGCCCTACCAAAAATCAATTGACACATATCATGAAATTTCAAGTTGAATGGATTGGTTTGCAAACAATAAATTAAAACTGAACATATCTAAATCTCAAATAGTGGAATTCTCAATAACATCTAAATTTTACAATACCTATAGTTCAAACTATTCATCCAGTCTCCAAAAATATGGCTTTGATTTTCTATAGCAAAAGAAATTACATTTTTAGGCATTACCTTTGATCAAAATTTGAAATTTACAAGTCATATTGAAACGATAATAAAAAAGGTTTCAACTGGGATATTTATACTTCAAAGTTTACTATCATATAGCCTAACCCCTTGCAAATAAACATGAATATTTACTATGCACTTATATATTCACATTCTAACTGTGATGGAGTACCAATATGGGGCCACGAAAATTTCAGGACGAAGTATCTTTTCATTTCACAAAAGAAAGTCGGTCATCAAAAAATATTTAATCTAATGAGAAGAGAAAGCAGCAAACCATACCCAAAAGTTACAACTTATTAACATGTTTTCAATATATATCCTAGAATGTACAGTATTGTATAAAAAAACCAATTAAAATTCAAAACCGTTCAAAATGTTCAAACCCATCATAATTTAAGAAATTCAGAAAATTTACTTATATCGAACTTTAGTACTAGCTTTTATAAAAACAAACATAACAAAATTTTAAAATTTACAACAAAATACCATTTAACATTCAAAACCTTTTTAGTACAAACATCTTATTACAGCATCAAGCACTTTTTGGAAGATAATATTAAAATTAATCAGTGAACTTGTCTTTATATTTTATGACTTTTTATTGTAACCCTTTCTTGTAAAGTCTATGCACTATATGTGCCAATGGCTATAAATAAATATAAACAGTATAGTGGAATAGTTTGCTTTGTACAGAGTTAAACGCTAGAATAAAAGAATATAAGGAATATACCGCTTACGGAACCATTCTTAATAGCTAACCTTTATAGCCCTTGTCTTTAAGCCAATAACAATAAACAGTTTAATGACCAATAATGTGAGAGAGGTGTAAAGAGCTTTAGTACCAACCACGTGGTACTTGGTGATGGCGTAGCCTAAGTATAGCCTAGATTTAACCCGCCATTACACTAAAACATTGACATTATATAGATTTAATGGTTTGAACAATTTATCTTGTACTTCATAAATTGAGTAAAGACATTCAGACAGTATAAATGCATTATATATGACAAGTAGCAATAGTTAACCGGGGTATTATTGGATTGTTCCTGTAATTCATCCCATATTATCATCGTAAATAAACAATAAATACGTTGTTTGAAGTTTGTTGTTGACGATGGTAGACGGTCTTAAGGTAAAACATTATTACGGACGTTTTCCATAATTTTAACGAATAAGACGTTTTGGAATCTGGAATCTGATCTCGTCTTCAGGTGAAAAGTAACCTAAAACATAACACAAAACATTAGGAAATGAGTCAGCTGTCACCCACCACCAAACAACATGAGTTTTCTCTTGAGTTATATTTTTTTAGACTTATTTAATGTTTAAAAATCTATCATTACGTTCTATATAGACGTGTATTAGGCTGACCAACTGTAACAGAAAACACGAAAATACCTGTTTATGCACAGTCAAGGGAAGGCAAGAGCTTTGATGAATGAGTCAGTTTAACCTAACAAAGGAGTAAACATGACTAACGAGACCAAACAAAACTATGGAAAATGTCCATAGTCATATTTAGGTCTAAACAATAAATTTAGTACGATATTGTAAATATTTTAGTAAAAAGTCCAGAACGATGAACAATTCTATGCCTAGCAAAAGTGACAACTTCTTTGATAAAAATATTCAAACACGTGGTTTACTCAATCTCATAAGCACGAAAATTTCTCGGTGTCCCCAAGGACCGGTTCTAGGACCGACATTATTTTCAAACCCATTAACGATCTCCCCTAACAATAATGTTGTCGGCTGTTAGTTAACTATATCGGTGCTCGTATTTGGTGACGGCGACCACCTTGTGCGGCGTATCAACTAGACCACGTGACCAGATAAGGGCCTGGCTGCAACTAATGAAGCTGCAAGTACCTTGTCCAGTTTAGGACCGACAGTGGCTGATAATTGCTGATAATGGCAGCCACACATGACGACAGGCCACCTGGGCTCTGCTGCTGGTCAACTGCATGGCGGTATATGGACCGAGCCGGGAGTTGTTCCCACGCTGATACCTGTCACCGTGCTGCACTCTCCGGGTCTTTAACTGATTATTCATTGTTTTGCGTGATTAGCCGTATAGAACGCATTCAGTGCGTGCTTGTAAGAGTGAATTCGTGAAGATATTAATCATGTATCCTAATATATTTAAAGTAAATTAGTTGTTGAAATTACAATGTATAGAAAAGGAGAAACCCTGTATACAATTTAAAATTCTTTGGCCAAGAGATTCAATAAACACCCTGTTTAGTAAAGGCCTAACAAAAAATAAAAATAATTCAAATGTGTTGAAAATGTACCTATTCTATAGTTTCAATGACATTTATTCACAACCGTGTAATGGTACTCAACTTAAATAATGATCTTCATTATTTAAAAACTCCTATTTTTGCATAGACTGCGCCAAATTTCAAAAATGAACTTTTAAATCCGAATAAAGGAACGCAAAAGCTCTTCAGCAGTAAGTCACAAACATCAACATCTCAAACGCCTCCTAAATCACCCAACTCATCAAAGCCCACTTTACGAACCTCCAAAAATGTCAAAGAGGCATCATTGGCGCGAGGAAAATGTGGTGTTTATCGTGAGAAAGGTTAGGTTAGGCAGGATGAGTGATTGTAGATGACTTGGAGAGTGCACTGATCCTTGGTTACATAAGGAACACCTGCATCTTCTATCTCTCTCTCACACTTTCCCAACACCACCCACAGCCGTCAAGCGACTGCGCAAGTTTCACCATGGAGTCGGCACACCGCACAGTGGTGATCATGGCACTGTGGTTATCATGGAGTGGTCATGTTGAAGTTTAAGGAAGGACATATACCGGTTAAGGCACTGCTGTACCCAGCACTTAAACATTTTTTGACAAACTTTTACCGACAGACACGAACCGTACAAGACAAAATTATCATTTTAGAAATGAATACCACAGAATCAAACATCTAAAAATTCTTCCTCGGTACATGAGAATAATGTTTAACAATCCACACACAAATGCTGAAAGAAACTATACCAAATGCATTGACAAGATTTATAGTTAACCAAGCGTATTATATACCATAGACGAGTTCCTGAATTCTTCTGGCGCCTTTGACTAATTTCCCGCCTACTACACTAGTAATAATTTAGGCCCTTATTTGTTAGCAGTGGTTTTACCTAAGTATAATAGTTGTTTTTGCTTGTGTTAATATAGTATATTTCATCACTAGGTCCTAAAGTGACACTTTTTGATACGAGCTCAAGTTTAACGTCCGAGGCGTAGCCGAGTTATGATACCAGTGTTACGATTCGATATTAAATCGACACCTCGCACTCATCTAGTTAAATTACCTGCGATTTAGATTGATATTCACAGTTTAGTCGTTGTATCGACTATAAACAATAATCGAACAAATCATTCAATTTCAATGGACCAGCTGATGCCCATGCCACGAAAAGATCATTAAATGATCTTTTTCCTTCATTTACCTGGGTTAAAAGTCAACACGCAGTGTTTTCGGAGCAGAATGACAAAATAACTTTTGTATTGTGACAATACATGTTAGTTTTAAACACAATAACCGGTAGAAAATCCCATCGATTTTGAATTTATTACAGCTACGCAGCATAATGACTAGATTTAATTGTTGACTCCTCAGTTCTGATGACGTCACAGGTCTCCCACACCTAGGCACGACCTAGATGTGTACAATGGACAGTCCGTTACTTGTCGAGAGGAACCCGTGGGCAGAACCTAGTAGAGAACACCCAGGGGTGACTCATCCGCACACCTGGGTGTTAGGACTCAGGAGTGGATGACCTTTGACTGACAAAACAGAGGGTAGAGACGTGCCGAAAATATCTGTAGTGTTTGAGGGCGATGCGAAAATGTGTCATCCATAAATCCAAGACTCGCCTGTAAGCTTTTACGCTTGATTTTACATAACTATGTTAGGCTTCTTGAGGAATCTATGGACTAGGACGAAGCAATACCTTGAGTTTAAAAGATTTAAATTTAAATCCACTTAGAAATAAGCAGACCTTTTTAAAGATACAATTAGATTATACGGTAAAAAGACACAATTACAGTACATACACAAAAAAGGTTCACATTATTCAAGCATGAAAATGACTTAAACATCGAAAACCGTGTAAACACTACACACAACAACGATGAATTTGCAAAATTTGATAATACCAACAATAACTTAAAATGGAAAAGTGGTTTAATCAAATGGGAAAGAAAATAAAACTAAATATGACAATGCAGACAATTAAAACTAATAGCTAGCTCTTACTTGGGTTAACTGAGGTGCCTGAGGATTGCCCGCAAAGGGTAGAAACGTAGACCTATACGTTGAAGTTCAACAACATTTTGGATTACTCAGTAGTGGTTCAGTATTCCAGAGGCCAGAAATAATTAAATTAAAAATCGTGTTCTGGCGGTAGCTTTTTCGTCCACCTGAAATTTAAAAATTAGAAAAACAAGGTTATTTATTTATTTATTACCCTCCACTCGGAATTGCTTTCCCTAGCAACAATGTTTCCTCGGTTCCCATGGCTGACTCTGTTTACATTTAATCCCAGCGCACTTTATCCCTGTGCGCGTGTCCCTGGGGCTGCGTGCGTGCATGTGCGTGCGTACGCTCAAATATTTACCACGTGTCCAAACAAGGGTGGTGCCTGCCGGTAATCCCGCGATGGACTTTTAGATGAGGAGCTTTTAGTTAATTTAGTGACTGGTGAAGGTCAAAGAAGGGTCGCGCTTTGTGAAAAATAGCGGATGGATTAATTAGTGCAATTTGAGATTTGTTTTGTATTGGTTTTATTTTAATTGATACTTTTACACTCAGTTTCTCTATCAGTTGGAAGCATGGCCCTTATACCATATTTTTCAAATCAGAATTTAAATTGTATTATCCACCTAAAAACCTCGGCTCACTCCTGCCCTTTTTAATCAGGACTGTCTAAAATTGGGCGACTTTATCACACAACATAGAAATTAAAATTAGGTAGTTCACTGTGTGCGGTTCTATAAGAAGTACATAAGGAAAACATTAGATAAATAAATATTTTATTTCGTTAACAAAGTACATTGTATGAAATTCGTCAGGTTTTAAATATTTTAAAAGCTAAAATTTTGTCACTCATCCTTACATTGAGAACTCATTCATACATACAATTTTTACAGTCATATCGGCTCATTCATTCGAATTCTCCCACTTAAGCATCCGTAGGCCGGTAGCCATTTCTCACTAGGTCTCCCATTGGTGTGCCAAGAACTCGTCTGAACTATAGAAAGTGTTTTTAGACGAGACTTGAACGCCTGTGGCGTTGGAGCACATTTTATCGAATTTGGCAATTTGTTGACAAAACGGGCTCCTGCCTGAGAAGGCAAACGCTCGTAAACCACCGTTCTGTGTCGCCCAGTTCGGTAGTTTTCCCTGCCTCTAGTTTCATAAGGGTGCATGTCTACACCCGTAAACCACCGTTCTGTGTCGCCCAGTTCGGTGTTTTCCTGCCTCTAGTTTCATAAGAGTGTATGTCTACACCCTTTATGGGATCGCATTTGGTTTTGAAGGAAACGCAGGTCTCAAGGATGTAGAGACAGGGAAGTGTCAACATATTGAGACTTTTGAACGCTACACGACTCTCTCAATTAAATTTTTGCAATGGTTCGAACTTCTTTTTTTAGAATAAAAAGTCTGGAAAGGTGTGATATTGCGCAACCACCCCACAGCCACTCCGTATAGGAGAGGTGTGGGTATATTAATTTAAAACGTCATCAGTACCTGAGTAGCGCAGTATTTTGATAGTTCCCTCAGTACATAAATGCCTGAAGCTATCTTGGAGCATAGACTGTCTACATGGCAATCCCAAGTCAACCCTCTGTCGAGGTGTATTCCTTTGTCAAGTACGTCATGCATAAACTATCGGATATTTATTGTCAAGGAATGGCGTGTGGACTTTGCCTCGACCTTTCCTATCGGATAGCAGTTACCGGCCTCTAGAGTGCTGTCACTATCACTGTCACTCGTAGTGACGGAACCGTTCTTTAGTGACAGATAAATTCGTCACGGTGAAAAGAACGAATGTTTAAATGTTCGTAATCTTCTAGTCTTGTGACTTTAAATTCATCCTTCACTGAAAATTGAAAGAATTAAAAATCCTAATAGGTGAGTGGAGAATAAAACGTGTTGGAAAAGTCTGTGACAATATAGTGGAGTGAATAAAGTCAAAAAAGAAGCTCAAATCCTGTCAAGTCAGAGATCACCAAGTGAGGAAGCGCTCTGATTCAAATGCATAAACATCTGTGAGATCTGAATCAGGCTTGCTAAAATAAATGGAGCATTTACTTGAATGTCTTTCCTTCAACATTTCTTTTTACAGCTGATTTAGAACGGAGACCTAAACTTGAGTCTCAATCGTTTTGAAATGTATTTATTTTTAGCAAAGGTTGCATAGTTTAAGCAACTGTCTCTATCAAGCATAACAACTTTAAAACATCTTAGAGTAGATAAAGCCCGGGTATACTTGGTTGAATGTTTGCCAACTAGACATTAAAGAGCCGAACAGGCGAGAAAAGCTGCTAAAATATATTTTAGCGATTTTACTTGTGAATAAAATTATTGTAACTAAAGTTTTTCTTCTCTAGATTTTGTCGGTATACGACCTTTATCTACAAATTCACCTTAATCTTGAATATAAAAACATTGAATTTTCTTATAATGCCAATACTTTTCAAAATAGACTGAGTCAAAGATGCATTTTTTCCATACTCTGCTTCACGAGAAATACCTTTTCCTCCTGGTAATTGAAATACAAATATAGAAAATATATCGGTTGGCTTATATGGTGATTTTTGGGCCCTTACTTAGATAGGAGGGAGGCATTGTTACCGGAAAAGTCACTATAATCAAATCTACTTTTTAATTACATTAATAAAACAAGAGTTTTACAACGTCAAATGTTGTATCTGGATAAACAACAAGTATCTCCAGCTGAATGATTAATGACACTTGTCAAGAGGGTATGACAAACGCCACCACATGGACCAGATGTCCACTGTAGCGTTGTCCAGACCCCAGCTGGGAGTCATCCCCCGGTCCAGACCCAGGGTCTGCAGCTCGTCTAGGAGTTACAAGGACGTGATTCACTCCGTATAAACACACCGCTTCCATCAGATGTGTCAAGTGGAGTGTGGACCAGACGCAGAGGAAACACCAGAAGCAAGTGCCAGGCAGAGTTCACACCCTGAGAGAGTTGAGAGGGCGATGACAGAATGTTCATCGGCTTCTTCTTCAAGGTGCTCCGATGATTGGGGGGTTTGTACATTCTACCGCTGGTGATAGGAGGTATGTTTGATTTGGAACGAAAAAAGGCTGCACAAAAATTTGCACTAAAGAATCGTTCAATATTTAACAAGGAATTTAACCAAGATGAACGGTTCGACAAGAGAATTGACAATAACCTCCGTGACTTAAATGTGCAATATGCTTTTATTTACCGAAACGTTTGTCTTCAAAATCACTTACACGGTAACTGTCTGCTGAAAGATTTGACTGAGTTCAGATCTTTTGCCAAGAGTTATGAAACAGTTCTGTGGTATAAGAGTAACAAATTGACGTGTGTAACCAGTAATACATGCTTGTTAACATGTTTATTAATGAAATACCTAATTGGTTAATTAGTAATTTGACGTTTTGATTTAATCGAATAGACTGTTAACATTTGCTTGTGGGATTTAATGTTGTAATTGTCTAACATAAAATAATTGACGTTGGTTGATTTCACTTGAAAAATATGGACTCTTTTGGTATCGATATTAACGACCACAAAACCACACCAAAAGAACACAACTAAAATAAACAATTGAACGCAGATTAAATTAAACCTGAAATCAAGACGACCACAAGTTCGCATTCGCAAGTCTCATTAAGATATCATCAGCAACCCAACAACGGCGCTGGTACAGTAATAAAACAAGCAAGAAATAAGAGAACGAAGGCCAAACCACAAAAGAACAAATTCCTCCAAATGAACGAATCCCATTCCTCTTGCAGGTGTCTGATTTCTTCATGTGGCCTTGGAGCCTTGGTTTCGGCACAAGGAACTGTGGAACAATGTGATTGTATTATTCTCCACAGTCACAGCGTGACTGCCATGACTCCGTGACTACGTGACCACGACGTGACGTCACATGACAACGCCTAACTGTTGCAGGCTTCTGTCTGGTCTGTCGGTAGTGATTGATGATTCTGAGAGGTTACTTCTGTTTGGTGACGTCGATAAATATAATTTATGGACAATTTTGACCTCAAAACGTTCAATGGCTGAGGTGTGCGGTGTAAGAAGGTCTGGTTGAAATACTTTATCAGTTGCAAAACACTTACAAATTAAATTCTTTATGGCATTAACATTTAAGATTCTTCGTGAACCATTAGATACAATACTGTTTTGTTATAAGTACTGTTTCTTCTACAAGGCGTATTAAAATAGAAGTAGTTGACTGGTAAAATAAAAAAAAGGACCGAACACTTGAACCCTGAGGAACACTTACGCAAACATATTTAAAACTAGATTTATCATCACCTTGAACAACCATAAGATTTCTATCACGCAAATAGTTAAGACAAACTTAAGAGATTGTTTGTCTGTGTGACATTATATGCACAGTGCTTTAGTTCAGCACAAACTGGTCCACATTTTGGAAGTTCGTCTCCTTTTAGGAGGGTGCAAAATCCAATCCGATACATTTTGCAACTTTTAAACGATATTTCAAATTGTTCTCAGAATATTTTGAACATTTCGGATTGAATAGAGAGACATCCTTGATAAAATAACCAAACCAAATCAAAGGAATAATTATCTTTTGAAATGTGTTGAGAGACAAAAGAGTGAGCGACTCAAAGGTCTCAGTCCAACATTACATTGGTAATAGCCGCAGTATGTAGGTTACACAGCTGCAGACAGCACATTTTGCACGCTCACATACACAGAGCACCCACGTGCACATAACACACATAAGTGTGACACATATGTGCCAACTGACACATCACTGTGACACACCTGACATTCTTGACCGCTGAGTTCTCATTAGCGGAGGAGAACGGAGAATGTTAAAAAAAAGGTAACGGTAAAGATTGTCTTGTTTAACGATGCGAAGTTAGGACTACAAATTCCTTTCTACCACTCAAC
Organism: Matsumurasca onukii; assembly: GCA_018831715.1. Lineage (NCBI taxonomy): Eukaryota > Metazoa > Arthropoda > Insecta > Hemiptera > Cicadellidae > Matsumurasca > Matsumurasca onukii. The sequence continues at coordinate 4,752,704 of CM032067.1, forward strand.
CTCGACCTTTACCTAGCGTCACCGCATAGTCACATTACAAATTGTAAGTGGTGACTGCGAGGATCGAACCCGCGCCACCGGAGTGATGAGCTCCGGAGTCGCACGCGATACCGATCCGCCACGGATCCGCTAAGGTTGGTTTTAATCTTTGCACAACTTGGAAAAATTCTGCATACTACTACATTTTACCACTTTTATGGAATTGTTGTTTAGTGTTTGATTTGAATTATAGAAAAGAGGATTCTTTATCTGTCTTTGCTAGATGGATGGTTCTTCTTCTTAGTGAAGGTTTAACTCCCTCAGAACCTTGGAGGGTAGGTTTTCAGTAATACGGCGTTTTACGGCCAACCAAACGGTCTCATCGAACCTTTTAATTAGTACATTAAAACCCATTGTTAACCGGCTAAATCGCGGCAAACACCACATATCTACTGTATACATCAAAAACAGAACCACCAATAACTGAAAAACAATAAAATATTTGATCATCCAGTCAAAGATTCAACGGTGATGATACTTGATTTTGGTCCATCACATGAGGATATTAAGTAGCCATAATTCTTAAGAACCCCCATTTATTATCTTTGACTTTACAAGTGTCAAATAATAAATTTGGATTTTAGGAGAAGATTTGATATTGACTAAATCAAGACACTGTATCACTGTTGTCTTCACGGAGGAATGTTCCTTTTTTACCTCCTGAAGGGTAGTGTCCACCTTCAATAGGAAGCTCTTTTATAATTTCATCTTGTTGACGATAGTTGTTTGAATGAATACGTTTCCGAACATCTTCGCGTTCACTGGCCATGTCAAAACGGCGAAATATTATTTCAACTTCAAGTCACTCATCATAGTCAATTGTCCAGTATTTTTCACTTGCGATACGTGAGCGAAGTGAGATCTATTTGTTCTGTGAACTGTGTGAGTGTGACGAATTCTCTGTAGAGTGTGGAGACTGACTTGACTCGTGTAGTTGACTGGTTGACTGGACCTAAGCCAAGGAAGTGTCAACATGGATACAGCTACTGAAACAAACATACATACTTGAGTGTGTGAGTCACGCTCAACATTGTAGATACAGGGTGAAACGCAAACTGAAAATTGTACGTCTATATTATCAACTATTTTTGATAAAATGGGAGAAAACTATAGACAGACATAGAAGAGAGGTCTGTCATACTTGGTACTGTCAATAGATTCTTGCAACGTTGGAGAGGCCATACCACCAATCGCTCAATTTCTGTCTCGGCCGCAATCAGAACCAAACCGACGTCTACTCGTCCAGCTAGAAGCTTGCAAAACTCTGGAACGACCCGGCTCGATTGAGATCTTCCGAGCAGTAGTGTTTTTCTGGACCCTAGGTTTCTGGATCCCGCTGGGCGAATATTTACCTTCTGGCATTTCCATTACATATAGTAACATTGTCATTGTTTTGACCAATTTATATGTAGGTTATAGTTGAGCAAAAGAATGGTGCAATTGGCTCAAACATAAAGGAAACACTTTGTGAAAATATATTTTTATTCTTGAGATAAGTTCTCTATTTCGTCTCTGTCGTATAAACCACAACAACTTTAGAAAAAAACGTCTCTTGTGTCAATGAGTTTAGTTAACCAACATTAAAGAGGAAAAAATTAAGTTACAAAACTTAAGAGCATCAAATATGATAATAACTTTAAAAAAGTACGGTAAGTGAACTTTTTTGGATATGTTAATATTAAAAATATGATAAGGACTAGTGTACTATTATCACTGCTTCTTCGATGCCCAGCACTGCTGGCTGAACTGTGTTAGAAAAGGCTAATTTACTGTAGGACAAGGTAAATACATTGAGTCTTGTTGCCAGAACGACGGCAGCGCTACTGGTAGAGACTGGCCCAACTATTTCCACTGACTTGCTATTTGCAGTACCGAAAGCTATAATTATTTTGTCCGTTTTAACCGTGAAATTTCTTGTCGTTCTGGAAATTATAATTTGAACTCCACTACCTATAGCACCAACCTCCTTTCTTCGGCGAGAAAACTTCTTCAACGCATTTCATAAATAATAAAACCCAAAATCACCCCGACTTTTTAATGCACTCATTTAAGCACACATGTCATCTAAAGTTTGTACTCATACAGTCAACACAGACGACATATGGCCATCCAATCCCCATTAGTGAGTACAGCCCGTGCACTGATGAGCGCGGGGGGAGGGGGGACATCTCGCAGATTAAATGGGGGGTTGTTATCCTAACAGGTGGCCTACAGTGTGTTTGAGGCCGGTTGAACACTGGGACTCGAGTGATGAGGGGGATCAACTGATCACGAGACGGAGAGTAGCTGCGGGTGATTTGAATATTGTTATCCTAGCGACACGCTCCTGCAATCCAGCAAATTGGCGTGATGTCGAGGAGGCTGCGGGGTGAGTCAGATTTGCAGTTGATTTTTTAATGGGCTTTTTAAATAACAGCTGGCTGTTTCTCAAAGGAATTGTTCTTTACGGTTAAGCAACAAATAAAACCTTTGAAGTTACACACAAACCCCGAATCTTCTTCGAGATTTGGAGACAGACAGTTCAAATCGTGGTCCTGTAATCCAGCTTCATGGAGGTCAGGTTTGATATTGATAGTCAAAGTGCTCAGATACCAGTGATCATCTGATGATACCCGCAACAACTTCCACCATCGTTTAGACATATCGAACCATCACCGTGCTCGAGGAAGTCACGCCGTTGGTCCTTGCATTTCCACTGGTCATTGGGCTATTAATGAACACCCAAGGGAATTCTCAAGCCAGACAAGACTACACCTCATAACTCATTACTACCACTCATCACACTCATCCTTCACCACATTTGCCTTAAAATACGCCTCATGAGAGTGGTCGGCATCTCAAATAGTGATATAGTGACTCGTGGCGTAGTCCTGTGAATCCAGCTTAATGGAGGTCAGGTTTTACGATGATACAGGTCTAAAGCAGCTGGATAGTTCTGTGATCATCCGATGCTACCCGCAACAACCCCACCATCGCTTAGACATATCAGACCGCCACCTGCGTGGTTCGGAGGTCACGTTAACCGTTGTCCTTGCATTTAATGGATAATTAATGATCCATTCTAAGGAAGAATGCCTTAGTTTGTAAATGCTTACCCCATAACTCATTACTACCACTCATTACACTCAACTTTCACCACATATTTGCCTTCCGTTGAAGAGTGGTCGGCATCTCAAATAGCAGAATTTAGTGATTTAATCAACGAACTAAAAGAACCCAAACAAACCAGCAAAGCCGCTGATATACGCAAGTGGTATCATCAGCAAATACGTGGATGACGTCATTATCAGGTGTTTCCTCACTCGGCCGCCGCGCCGTGGGAGCGCCACTCTCGGCGCCAGCAACAATAGTTACGGATAATGGATACCTTACGCTCACACTTACAATGCCGTGTGACAATACATGATGACCTCAACACATGCTCACCTTACTCAGCTCTAGAGTGCGTCAGTTGAAAGTTGGCATCGAGTTCGTGCAGAATATCTTGCATTGGAATAACCTAATCAAATCATTCAATAGACTAAAAGCACTTTTTACTGTCTTTAAAGAAGCAAGGATGTTACCTGAGTTGATGTGCGGTGGTTTTATGCCTCTTTCGTGCATAACTTTTTTAACACAGCCTTTTTTTTCAAACCCAGTTTGCGCCAATTGAAAAGTTTGACCCACAAAAATAGTCCTATATAGCCGTTATTTATGAATATTATTTGAAACAAGACATGAGTTACTAAAATTCCAAAACATAGGTCTTTGGCTAAATTCACGCCTTATTGCCATCACAAGCATATAAACTTATGTGTCTCATCATCAATCAAACATACTGGATATTCCATATTCGCCTTAATCTTCTATAATATAAAATGATCGCAAAATGTGTTGGTAAGCGCATAACCTGGACCAACAAGCCAATTTTTTTAATGTTCGTTTGAGTTCAAGAATGGTTTTACGGCGAGAAAAATTCGAATAATGCCGGAAAAACCCCCCCCTAAACAGCCCGTTCTTTTTCCATACAAATCTGTTTTCTAAGTCAAAACGTAGTCATTTTGAGCTTTATTGCTATTCGTTGCCAGCTGATATCCCTATTTTACAGACATAAAACAAATCTTTTTGACAGGACGAAGTCTGTCGGGTCCGCTAGTACTCTCTAAAAGCAAAGTATTTTGTAAACAAATTTCCATTCGGTACATATTATTTTACCTTCTGCACTTTGATGCTTTGACTTGAGACATCGACTACTCTTAGAGAGTATTTAAGATGAAAAAGGGATGAAAATTGAGTGGGATGGGTGTTTTGATGGACGAGAGGTTTAGACCTGTTACAAACTAGGGCCGACTGTTCCACAGATTGGGTCGTTAATTTACAACATAACCCATTTACCCAGAAAACCCCGCGCAGGAATGTACAGGAACAAATCCACATCGTCAACTATCCATAGAGCTGTCATCTGTGCGGGGAGGTTCCGCCCACGAGTCAAAATATTACCCCTCGTCCAACCCCTGACAAGTCATTGCACTTTGCTGTAATATGACCACCCCGGCCACCTCCCCCTCTCCCTAGAGTATGAATACTAATGTACAAGTCTGATCAATTGAGAATCAGGGATTTTCAAAGTAATTCTGGACGTAAGGAGTTCTCTCTTGTTACGTTGTAGGACAATTTTTTAGTAATTTGAAAATTGTTTTGTAATTGGACATAATATTAATAGGTTTACTACGCTATGTTAACTTATATTATACTCATATACAGTTTGAAGTGTACTAGCATTGAAGAAGAAGAGTCAATGGTCTTAGTGTACTACCCACCTGAAAACCTCGGCTCTCTTCTGCACATTTCATTTCTTAGCAGTAAAAGAAAAAAAAAAAATATCCAAGAGAAACCTGAAACCAGAGAAACAAACAGTTTTGAGAACCTATTGATTTGCTAACTGAGTTAATTTGAGAAGGAAAACATTTATTTCTCACTAATTTTTCAATACAAAGTGGCAAATGCTCTGGATTTTCCGTGGTGATACTTTTAGGTTGAATAGTAGAAAGGGGTTTTAACCTGTCAACTAAAAAGAGTTAAACGAGTTGAAACTGTGATTCACAAAACTTCGAGAATAGAGAAAATATCGAACCTGGATATTTGGTAATTCTACCTAGATAACTCGAAAGTTTACCCTAATCAAACTTTAGCTTCGAGATATCGAAGTTCCTATTCCATCTTCGAAGGCTTATTGAAAACCTTTCAAATATATCAACATTCGAAGTTAGATACTTGTGTATGACAGTCTATAAAAAAGAGTAAAATAATTCTTAATGTCCAAGGATAATAAAAATAGCTCAAACACCTTATGGCAGCAAAAATTATTTATTTCAGGAAATTTTACAACAAAATCAAATGGTTTTTCAGGAATCGTAATTACGCTGGAATAATTGCCCGTAAAACTACTATAAAACTTTAGTAGTGTGATTACAAGGCAAATATGCATCGTTGGTAACACTCATAAAAACGATATCTACGTTTTCGCATCATCAAAAAGTAAGTGCGATGGCCGGGAATCGAACCCGGATCAACTGCTTGGAAGGCAACTATGCTGACCATTACACCACCATCGCACGATGTCGTGCGGAAATCAAACTTGTTGAACACATACTGCCATGTATACATATTCCAATATGTCTTTTGGGTTTCCGATAATATTTTACGCCGTGGAACCAAAGTCAGAAATATTGTATTAACTAAATTATTTACCTGCAGTTATAAAACATTTAAATACGTCAAATCATGCAGTCTAAAATGATTTAAACTTTTTAAAATTTAACCCAAATTAGTGACAAAACGTAGTGGCGAGTAGAAATTTAATTGTATATAATTAGTAGATATTAGACAATACATTATGACAACCATTTCTCATTTTAAATCAACTGTCTCATATATTTTCTGCCCTCCTATTAGTCCTCTTCTTTTCTTTATTTACGACAATGATGTTCTTTGGCTCATCAGTACATGACAAACAACTTGTGTCACAGCCAATGAGAACATCGACCGTTGGCATCCCTGATCCAATTGGTTGGCAGCCCAGTGTCCAATTGGATGGTAGACAGCAAGTAGCTCAGTTTCAGCCAATCAGTGACTGAAGATGGTACTCCTGAGCGAGATCGAAATATTTCAGGCAAATCTAATGATGTTTTGACAAGGCGTGAACCGGAAGAATTAGATTACAAAGTGGAATGTTTTAACTGGAAAGTTCAATTCTACTTCATCGAGCTTAACTTTAAAATAATGTCGTCTTTCATTTAATTTTGCTTTGCGAAAGACGGTCTCAGATAATAATATACCAGTCATGGTGGACGATACTTTGACTTGAGACACCGAATACTCTAGAGGGTATTAGGGTGTACCCGTGCTTGCCACGGATAAAGAATTATGTATCGGTATTTTAAAGTCTTTGTACAAAGGCTGTTGTTGGAAGATACTAACATCAAACTGCTGTCGATCCTTTCACAAATCCATTTTGAAAGTGGGCTTTAAAGCTTTAGTTGACGTACCTGTTCTTGCAGGCTTGAGCCAGTTATACGCAGCCTCGGCCAAAGTGTCGGTAATGTAATAAATCAAACCCATTATTCATTTCAACGTACAGACAAACGGAAATCGAATAAGCCATCGGTGTTTACAGGAGTCATCCCGTCATTTCGCCGCGTTTCCAGAGCCCAGTTAAAGGTCCTCACCATTTTGCCCTGTTGTATGGACACGTAAATATATAAAAGCAACTGCGTAATGGTTCAAACCCTTAAACAAAGTTTCACCGCCATAGCTCCAGCCGATTTTGGTTATGCCGCCCAAGATGCCTTAAAACGATACAGCGATACCGACAGACAGACAGGAATTTTTTCGACGCCGTTGGTCTTTGCAAAAGTATTTTAACACCAAATAACCAAACCTTTTATCATTGCAATGTACAGATAAAAGCTTATTTGGATGTATATAAATTAGGTGATTACCTGTGAAGGGTATGAATTCAGTGTTATGAGTAATGATGGATGGCAGCAGATTCTAGGGACGGCTGTTCCCCTTATTTGTTAATACATACTAAGATCGAAGAACACACTAACAAATTCCTTAGAATCTTAAATTCTTTAGATTGACCCACCTGATAGCCAGCTGCTACCCAGGTGGGAGGCAGACCAGTCGTCGCAAAGTTAGACTGTATTTTATAAGACCCGGAAGAGAACTTGCCACATTGTTCACTTGCACCAAAAGAGGCCACAAAGTCACCTCACTTAGACCCCTGCAATAATTCTTCCGATTCCTACAAGAACAAGAAGTGCTCCAGAGTCTCCCCTACATGTAGTCATGAATACAAGACCTCATTGTACGCCACGTACCGTATAGTATGGCTTATTGATCTCGGAAGCCTGCGCTCAAACCTCCTAGAACAAAGCACCGCACTACACACATCCCTTATATTTACATCGTGCTAATCTACAGACGACCCTTAGATAAAGCTATCAAAAGCAAAACTTAACAATACATTTACATGGTTAGATATTTTTTCATAAATCATGGATAAAATATTATTACGGACGTTTTCAATCGGTATAGTGATCAAGAAGAACGAAACTCAAACTTAGAAATTCTCCCACAACTAAGTTCAGTCAAAGAGTAAATGATGGCCAAACCATCTGAGGCCAAAACACCCACGTTTTAGCCCTGGTACAAATATTACACAATAAATGGCTGTTGAAACTTTATTTGTATGAAGAATCATGAAGCTCTGTTAGACAGTGATCTGCTTTGCTCCTAAAAGAGACATATTCCCAAAATACAGTGGAGAAAACAATAAAACATTATTTGATTGTTGCAAGTCTGTAAAATCGTTTTAAATTCTTGATATCGATAAACCTCCCCAATATTTTTACATATTTATGCTGGAAAGGGCGAGAAGCTCTTCGAAGTCCTCATGAGATATTTCAGAAACCACCGTATATTTTGATATGAAAGTGTGATTCTGAAACCATATTTCTTATATATTTAATTTCAAATGATTTTCCTGAATTTCAAGATTCTTTTACAAACTATTCAATAAAATCTTTTCCAGGCCAATCTTCACCTATAACTTTAAGTTCACAATTCCCTGGGGTTTGATAAGGATTTTTCTAATTTATGTAAAGTTATATAGGATCTTATTGCACATTATTATTTAACATATTTGTGTTATTCCAGAATTTACTGTATTGTGTATTGTAACACATGACAAAATGCCAATGTGTATTAACAACAAGCTCACAGTCACAATGCACTGAGAGGGTGGTTGGGGGAAAATGGCGTCTGATCAATACACCTGCCGCCATATTGGATTCCCACTACTTAATACAACTCTTTTAACGTTTCATTGTTCATGGACATCGTCATAAAATGCTGATAAATTATTCAAAGTGCTCATATGTAGTCTAATATTTAAAATAGTAAAATAAATTTCAAATTATAGTCTATACGCGGTTTGTAATCTTTTCAAGATGATTTTCCTAGCCACTACAGATGGTGTTTATTTTAAATCAGGTATTTTTATTTATTTACATTTTTTAGGTTTCCTTATCAAATCAGCTGATTGTTTAGAATCCCTGAGCCTAGCCTGAAGCGCATAAAAGAAAACACAATTTGATTAGAGGTTCTACGAGTATTTACGTTTTATGTATGTTTTGCAATCGTATAATAACAACTAATGATGGTTAATAATTAATAGGTTGTTAATATATAATGGTGGTATGTAATTAATGGTGGTTAAGTGGAAGAGAGGACTTTATAGCCCTAACTTCGCCACAAAAATAAAGACTTATTTCATTTCATTAATGGAACAAAGAAATTGTGAGAGAAAATAGGGATTTTGTAAGTTTATTGTTTCAGAACGATAGCACGGTTGAGAGATGAAATAATACTCTTAAGTCCATGGTTATGACTAACATGAAAGAGCAACTTTGCGATTTGTATCCGAAGTGTAAAACCCCTAAACACAACGTCTAACAACGCTCAGAGATATAATAAGTTTAAAGAAACAGTAAATAAATACATAACATCATTAGTTCAACGCAAGAAAAATGCAACAAAACACTGCAAAATATATTATGATCCCCGTAAACCAATCGGAAACTTCCAATCTTATCTCCACAATCAAGATAATCCTCGCGTCATCCCCTACCAACACCCGGGTATCAAACCGAACCCTACATTAGACGTACGGACCGTGTGCGATTCGACACCAGTATTAAACCTCCCTGTCTGACTCATTAGGCCACGTGCGAGGGTGGTTACACACGTGCACGGCAGCCGTACGGCGCATGACTCACGGCGTAATGAACCCTTGGCGTACGTCCGGCATAATAGACACGGTAAAACGCAGTAATGAGTATTGTTGTAGCTTAGACAGGATTAGGAGTTTGATGCGTGTTCTGTCTCGTGGAAAACGGGGAGTTGGGTTGATTGGAAATGTTAAGGGGACACTTGGTGTCAAATAAAAAGGACAGCTTGGATCGAATAGGAAAAGCGTCATAATGTAAATAAATTATAATAATTCTTTATTTTTCTTGCACAAAAATCAGGATTACAATAATTACAGTGTACTCCATAACAGAAAGCACTTAGTACAGTCAAAACAAAATAAATAGTTCAAGAAAATCCACAATACCAAGCTGATAGTGAAAAGAAAAATACCTAGGACTTTATTGTCCGTTTAGGTTCCATCCATCCTAACAACTAAACGATCTGGAGCAATTACAAAATTTATTGTCGTCCTAAGTAAACACAAATAAAAATATAAACTGTACTGTGTCTTCGATTAAAATTAACATTATTAGGACAATACATGTAAAAAAAAAAAAGTAATTTACTCGTAGAATGAAACGTGATACCAGCCATTTAGTGGCAGTTAATAATTAATACAAGGCACATACGAACTTTCAGCTAATTAAGGGAAAACGAACTTACGTGTTTCAAGCAGTTGGAACCAACCGCTTTCAAAGGCCTAACCTGATTAATCTACATTATTATAACTAAACTTGAAAAATAATAAATAAAAAAAAAAATTAAATTTTATTGCGTTAAACATATACATGTCATGCAAATCATTAGTATTGGAACCGTCATATAAGTATCTAAAAATTTGCATTCATACACACGAAAACCTATCTATATACAGTATTTGCATTCACCCAGTTATAAATAAATAAATAAAAAATGCCTTTTATTGAGCAAGTTCTCAATTTTACATTGTTTACAACTCTGCCATTGAAATACAAAGTTCTCATTCACCGAATTTTGATCCACTCTAGCCCCTTGTCCGTGATCTACATGGAGCCCCAGTCGCGTGCCATAAACCTTATATTATAAAATGCTTCTGCGACCAAAAACTTTTCAAGCGAGTTTTGAACGCCTTTGGTAAGGTGCACTTTAATCGAATTTGGCAGTCTGTTGACTAGTTGAACTCCTGCCTGTGAAGGCAAACGTTCATGAGCCTGTCCTGTGTCTCCTCCAGTTCGGTAGCCTCCTGCCCCTGGTTACGTAAGAATGGATATCACCTCTGCGCCTATTTGTTTGAAAAGGCAGGTTTCAAAATGTAGAGGCAGGGTAATGTCAACAGTTTCGTCTTTTGAAAGCTGGTTGCATGACTCTTCTCTCCATTGCAGCTTTGCTATTGTTCTGACTGCTTGTTTTGGAAATGAAAAATTTGGAGAAGTTTCATGGCACTCCACAGTTACCCGTAGAGAGGTGTGTGGAGTTATTCAATCCATCATCAGTTCCTGAGCTAGCAACATTTGGAGCAATATTTAGCATAACTTACCTAAGTGTTGAAGTAATGGAATCTCCCAATCACCCGAAACGTAGGGAGTCGTTTTTTCTCCCGAAGTGAAGTTGAAAGGTTTGTATTATTGTCTTGTAAAAAAAACATTGGTTTTATCTTTGACATTTTCGATAATGAATATTTCAAACTTGTTACTCAGAGAACAATCACAATCACTATAATCACTATTTGAGATGCCGACCACTCTCATGAGGGTATTTAAGACAAATATGTGGTGAAGGATGAAAGTGGTAGTAATGAGTTATGAGGTGTAGTCTTGTTACAAACCAAGGCCGACTCTTTTCTTAGAATGGGTCATTAATTAATAGCCCAATGACCAATGGAAATACAAGGACCAACGGCTTAACGTGACATCCGAACCACGCAGGTGATGGTCTGATATGTCTAAATGATGGTGGAGTTGATGTGCGGGTATCATCAGATGATCACTGAGACTATCTGAGCCGCTTAGACCTATATCATCCTCAAAACCTGACCTCCATGAAGCTGATTACAGGACCACGCCACGAGTCCCAGTCGAATGGCCACAGAAACAATGTGTGCCAGTGAATGACGTAACTACTCGTACAGTAGCAACTAGCAAGTAGACAATGCCAGTACAGTGACAGATGCTGTGAGGAAGCCACATAGCACTTGAATTTGTAGAGCTTGGCCAGTAGTCCACACCCTTAGTGAACAGGGGTACTTTGAATTCCTTCTGCCGTACACTCTATACTTCGCACCTGTCGTTCATTCCACACACACACACATATGTCACGTCGTGATTTTTGGCAAAGGTGCCCATAGGGTATCTTCCAAGTGGAGGCTAACATACCGGGGAAAATCTCAAAAGCCATGGGGCTGCCCCGTCACCGAGCAAGGCGCCCATGGATTTTGTGGCATCTCAAGTGATCAGTGTGGTGAGAAACTGTACAGGTACATTTTGAAATACATTTGCCATAAACGATAACACATATTGCCTTTCTACCCTTATTTGCCTTGCATATCTACAACATTGGCCGGTTAATTGACCATATAGTAAGTATATAACTCAACAGTGAGTTATATAGGATGGATCCTGAAGAGTGAAAGACTCTTCTGCGCAGATACTTCCATTTTTGTCCTTCCAGTCACATCATCATGTCACCCCCGATCAGCTAACCGATTTCCCTCGTTCTCCTTCTTATCCATATCAAAAACCTAACTTATCTCTCACAGTACTTTTCATACATTTGTAAAATGTACTTATTAAATATTCACAATCCTTAGCATGCAAATAAGTAGTCGTTGTTGTATTATTCATATAGTCTATTATTATCGTTATTAGCTATATACACATGCTAATTATATATTTAAATTTATTGTTGTTAACTTATATATTTTATTATGTTACGCTTAAATCTATATTCATTAATTTGTTATATACAGCTTACTCTATATATATCTTCTTTCTCCATCTATAAGCGCACTATAATTATATTCCATTTACACTATCGCTTTATACACCATTTCTTTCATGCATATATGGTAAATTGACACTCACGTTGATAAATAACAAATACCTTAATATACTCAGCCCAATACCCTCAATCCAAATTGAAATTTACACAATCAAAGAACAACCAAAACTGTTTAAAAAACTAGTAAAACTAAGTTTTTTTAGGAAAACTACACAATAAGTTTTAGCTTAAAATAAAAATACAGATCCTAATTTGTTTTGGATAAACATTAGATTTTCAAGTACTTTCTAAAATGTAAAGCCATAAATAAGTGGGTCGGATGGTAAACAGGGTGGTCATAACCACCCGGCAAGTGAGAGAATGGGTTCGAATTCTGGTTCGGTCCAATATTTTGTCTTCTTCAAATTTCAATAATAATGCATAGTTAAAATAGGAAATACGTCATATTTAAATTATCAAGCAATACAGAGCGCCAAGTGTTGCTTAAATAAAATTAAATTTAAATCAATAACTTTTCTATAGTATTATTCTTCATGCCAATCTTTCCACCATGACAGAAAGACTAATAGGTTGCACAGTATTCTTTTAATACGTTCAAAGATTTTCAGAATATAATTTTAAAACAGTCATAAGTAACTTGTTTATATCAGCCACATTAGTTTCTCTCACATCAACGTGTGGATTTTCTCTTTAAAGATTCATTTGAAGTTTTACTGAGGGTTGACGGTGAGTAATCTCATCACCCTTATTAGAATCCCAGTAATCTAAATGGAGCTTGTGTCAAGAAGCCAATGATTGTTGACAATTCAGTCGATGTTAGTTGATATTTTCAACAACGTTGTAGCATAATATTTCTAGTCAACTGGATTGATCTTTCATTCTGTCCATTAGACGAAAAAGTTACAGAAAATAAATATTTCTTTTCTTTTTTTCTTTTTTCCTGCAAAGCTGTTTTGATACTTCCCAGCATTAATATCCAACGTCCCACGGCCGATGAGACGCATGTCTGCCGGCAGCACTTCCAGACCATTCACTCCCTTCCTTTCTCACGCGTATCCTCCGTCTTCCATTATCTCGTGTCACGCAGTTCACTCACGTAGTCACAGCACGCGCCACGACCGGAAGCTGCAGTGAGTAAGATCCGGTAAGCCACGAGGCCGGGCCGGAACCAACATGGCGGACGCACGTGTCCCTATCTGTAGCCATGGTAGCCATGAGTCGTACACCTAATTGGAATCATTTAATTTGGCTCCCTTGTTTTGGCTTCCCTTGCTGATTTTGATTTCAACCCCTCGCGCGGCAGTTGGGAATTTCCCGTTAGTGCATCGTGCCAGGAAAAACTAGACTCAGCGTAACGATGTAGCAAAGAGATGAATCACGAGATTCGTCGCTGTGATCACATGTTCAACAGATCTCCTTTTCGCTTTGCATTGTGGTCCTGTGGCATGATACTGAAATGTTGTATTTTAGGTTGGCGCACTCGGCACTATTACGGAACATCAACTCTTTGTGCTAAAATCAAGGTTTTCTTAGACTGAACCGATTCCAAGTGCGATGATTTGAAGTGAAGCTGGCAGCACCCAAATTGTAAATTTACAAACAACTATTTTGTAATTGATGGCTCGTTTAGTTTGTTCTTGTGGTGCCGCCATAGCTCACAGAATTTGGATGACGGCTAAATTTTAAAGCTGATGATAGGTATACTCTTTAAACCAAAGGTCAAAGCAACAATTAAATAGTCGGCCATAGCAGGTATAACACAAAACATGAAGTAGAATTTGGCAGCCAAAGTATTGGCAGAAATGTTACACATACTCGAGAGTCATCAGAGAAACCATTGAAAGAAGCCAAACGATAATAACTTCAAAAAAAAGAAGATCATTGAACTTTCAAGAAGGCAACCAGTCCTGAAGAAGTCTTCTTTTCTATAGGTCACACAGCCAATGAGAACACCGACTTCTGGCATTCCTGTGACCAATAGGAAAGCAGACAGCAAGTATGCCAATCAGTGACTGAAGATGGTACTCCACAGCGATACCGAAATATTTCAACATAACTGTAAGGATTCTTTAACGCGTGAGAACCGAAAGAAATCCGTGATTTATAGTTATAATATTAGTTTAATGTTCAATATTGCGGTCTCGAGAGAAATAAAACATTTCAAATGAGGTGTTTACTTGTATTATAGTTTCGTGTAGGATCGAAAACTACACAGGGTCGCAGGTCTACAACGGAAAATTACATTATATATTATCGATATTATTTTATACATAACACCAATAAAAACTATCGGATCGTTTAATTATTCAAAAACGACGATTAAAAAAGATCCGTCTAGTCCAAAGCGCTCCTGCCAATCCTTTTCAACTATGCAAGCAGCAAGATACATCTTGGGAACTCCGCCATTTGCAATTTGATTTATGTGACGGAAGACGATAAGGATATAAAGAGGAACTCTTCGCTAGCTATTTTGATCATTACCAGCCAGACAGCATTGATGTGAAAGTATAAACGTGATAACGAAATGTATCTTGACATTTGAGAAAATAATGATTGTAGTTTCCTAATCTCCTTCGTACGTATTGTAATGTTTTTCACGGGTACGAATAATAAGGCGTCAGTCTTTGTTAACTCACTATTTATTTACACAGTCTAGTTGTAATTACACTAATATTAAACGCAATTAATAATTCACTTAATGGCTACAAACTATTACACAATGTACAGTTCCTTATTTCACTATTTGCACTTCACACAGTCTATTCACACTCCGGCGCGAAGTCCGTTCACTCACGTGTTCTCGTAGCACTCTTCAGTCGGGAATCCAACGGTGGGTGTCGATGCCTCGAAGATCACTCGCAGCCGACGTTTGCAGCGGGCACAATGAAGATCACTGACACCGAGAATTTACACTGTCACTGTTCACGCACAAGGGTTGTGACCCTGTATGTTCACACAGCACTTACACATTCACTAGGTGCGCGGACCTTCTTACACAGTCTTACACTGGACTATTCGTTCACAAGGGGAACGCGGCCCCGATTCGTTCACATTCATTCACTGCCCGGAACTGACTACTCGAGCTCCTGAGGAGGGCTATATATGAGCCGGTGGAATTTGCTAGAAGGTTTAAAGTAGGAGCTCTTTCCAGATGTTTCGAGAGAGGTCTAGTAAACAAGTCGCTCGAAATTAGGTCAACGCCCGCGGTGAATAGGCACAGGCACCGAGGGTGGCGGCCGCTTCCAGGAAGGCCTCCAATACGCTCGTGAATCGATGCGCCGTCCAAGCGGTCCCCGCGAGACCCTATGTCCGCTACATTACCCCCTCCTTAAGCCTGTTCTGTCCCAGAACAGGAAGATCTACTGTTTTTCTTTTGTTTGAGGTCCTGGCTTATCGGATGCAGCAACGTCATCCTGTCTCTTGAAGCCCCGGGGGTCGAAAATGCACACTAGAACCTCTATTGCCGTGTTCTTGAATACGTCTTCGATCATGCTCCTCACTCTCGACCACTCAAGTCCGTCGAGCCCACATGACAGCTTTGGTATGGCAAGTTTCCGGATCCCCAATCGAATCAAGGTCTGGCGCAGGTCAATCAAACTCCTTTTAACCGACTCATATGTTGGCTTCCCATGAGACCATTGCTTCGTCACCAGGTAGAACAGGTGTTGATGGCCATGCCTCAAATGCAACGTCCTTCCTACAGCCGGGTCCTGGCACCTCAGTTCTTCCACACGCCCGAACTTGCTCCTAAATACCCGGGCGATTCCTCTTGACATGTTCAAATCTTGGGCAACACAGTGGGCGAGCGCATACTCCTGTGGAACTTCGAAGAGATCTCTGTAAACGATCCTGCTTACTCCACGATGACGACTGTTCCTTGAAGGTTCCTCGTCCTTGTTGATTGACGTTTCTCCCGGCGTACGATATCTGACCTCCTGCTCCCTCTGAAGCTTATTCTCTGCTTTGAAAGGCGCCAGCCGATTGATGTGGACAACCCGAGGTTTCCCATGCGTTGGCTTCCTAATTCTGTAGATCAAATCGTTGATCCGGGTGACAACTTCATACGGACCGTCCTTCGTTTTCTGAAGGTTCGGAGAGTAGCTTTGGCGGTTCCTGGGATTGTTCAACCATACCAGGTCTCCAGCGTTGTAAACCCCTTTTTCCGCTCTGACGTCGTAGCATTCCGTCATCCGTTCACTGGGTTGCAGGCTGGGTCTGACTCGCTCGTAGACATCATTTGCCCGTTTCTCAACATGTGGCACATGATAATCTCCGGCCAAATCCTCATCTGGCTTACTACCAATCTGCATTTCACACTTCAAAATGGCGTCTTCCTTTCCGTTCCTACGCAGTGTCTTGTCTCGCCATTGGTCATCCTCAATTGTGATTCTTCGCAAACACGCGACTCTTCGTGGCTCCTCCTTCGACGGTTGATTTCGTGGTACAGGGTCCACGGGTAAACTCCTTCTTCTTGGTTGCCTCAGTTTACTACAGTTACAGCAGCGCAACTCCGTCTCCAAACCGATTAACGCATCGACAACCTTTTGAACCAGATCATCCAGGGTCCATTGCTGTCCTGCTCTCTCTGCATTGGCGTATTTTACTCTTGCCTGGCACCGTATTGACTCTTTGACAGCCTCGAACTCTAGAGCTTGGGTAAGCGCCTCGCTCAATGTTTTAGGACGGGACAGTTTAACTGCTTGCTGGGTCTCAGGTTCCCGTATACCGTCGATGAACCAGTCCTTGGACAACCGCTCATAGACCTCTTCCGGCAAGGCGGGGTATTCCGTACAAGTCGGACAATATCCGCCTCAAACTCCTGCAAGGATTCGTTTGGCTGCTGGCATCGGTCCCTCAACTGCGCGCGATACACCTGCTCCATGTGCCGATGTCCGAACCGCATCTCCAGTCTTCTGATAAGCTCGTCATAGTTCAGGCGGTCCACAACTGGGATCGAATGAAGGACGCCTAAAGCGTCGCCCCGTAGCGATAGGCTCAACACAGACGCCTTAGCCGCAGCCGTCCACTGGTGTACTCGTGCCGCTGTTTCGAACAGCGTAAAATACTCCTCCCAAGGTGTCTTGCCGTCAAAAGGTGGCAGGCTCGTGTGTGCAGGAATTGAAGGCGCACCCTTTACCGGCTCGGTGATCTCTGCTGAATATCCTGTATCTGGCTTGTTTGCAATTTAGGTTCAGTTTCCTCCTCAGTAACTTTCGTACCTGACTCTAAAACTCAATGCTTCGTAGCTCTTCTAATTTCTTTCTAATTCAATTTGACTTTTTCTACATCTTCCTTTACTAATTTCTGAAATTTTTCCTCCAAGCTTTTTTGAATTTTCTAAAATTTGTCTTCCAATAGTTTTATTACCCAAAAAGCTTTCTTCCAATGTTTTACCTGTTCATCCTTGAATTTTCACAAATTTCTCTTCTAAAGTTTTTGAATTTTCCAACAATTCTTCTAAAGTTTTTGAATTTTCTTTCATTTTCTTCTAAAGTTTTACTTAACTTGTCTTCTATGGCATTTGAGTTTCTTAACAACTTTTCCTCAAATTCCTAATAACTTACCGAGATCAGCCGAGCCGCGATATTTCAAACATGGGCTGTCTGGATCGCCCCTTCCTCTAAGACCGCCGCTCTTAATCTCTCCTGTAGCTGCGTCTTGTTTCCGGAAGTTCTCGCTCTTCAAGTTCACTTTTAAGTTCCACTACTTTGAGTTCACTTAATCACAAACTTAGTTGTAGCCATTGTAAATAAACAAAGTTTCACTAACTGAATCGCCTTATCCCACTTCTGACACCAAATGTAAATTTTTCACGGGTACGAATAATAAGGCGTCAGTCTTAACTCACTATTTATTTACAGTCTAGTTGTAATTACACTAATATTAAACGCAATTAATAATTCACTTAATGGCTACAAACTATTACACAATGTACAGTTCCTTATTTCACTATTTGCACTTCACACAGTCTATTCACACTCCGGCGCGAAGTCCGTTCACTCACGTGTTCTCGTAGCACTCTTCAGTCGGGAATCCAACGGTGGGTGTCGATGCCTCGAAGATCACTCGCAGCCGACGTTCGCAGCGGGCACAATGAAGATCACTGACACCGAGAATTTACACTGTCACTGTCGCACTGTACGCAGGGTTGTGACCCTGTATGTTCACACAGCACTTACACATTCACTAGGTGCGCGGACCTTCTTACACAGTCTTACACTGGACTATTCGTTCACAAGGGGAACGCGGCCCCGATTCGTTCACATTATTCTGCCCGGAACTGACTACTCGAGCTCCTGAGGAGGGCTATATATGGCCGGTGGAATTTGCTAGAAGGTTTAAAGTGGGCTCTTTCCAGATGTTTCGAGAGAGGTCTAGTAAACAAGTCGCTCGAAATTAGGTCAACGCCCGCGGTGAATAGGCACAGGCACCGAGGGTGGCGGCCGCTTCCAGGAAGGCCTCCAATACGCTCGTGAATCGATGCGCCGTCCAAGCGGTCCCCGCGAGACCCTATGTCCGCTACAGTATTTTTAATTCTACACAAATAAAAACGATGTAGTCGTCAGGGTTTTAACTATCAAGATGTTATGTTTTATTAGGCTCTCAACTTTCAATATTAATTATTAATGTCTTTAATCTTCTTTCTGAACGGGAACTTTGGTGCAACGAATACAACAGCTGTTAAGAAATTCCTAATTCTTTTTATTTGATATTTTCGGTATATTTTGGATTATTTTATAGCTGTTTCAAGTAAAATGTGGCCGTTTTTCCATAGTTATGATTCGTAGCTTTCACTGATAAACACCAAAGATTCTCTACGTTGAATAGTCCTTCTGTTAATCAACTTTGGCTGGCCATGCATATTGTTTTTTGGCAACTCTACCCGTCTTCCATGAAAGGGTATGTTAAATAATTGCAGCTAAACACCAAATAATTCTTAGCTTTACTAAAGATCAAATGTATTAACGAAGTGAATTTTCTGAACTAGTCCCGTCTCTGATCAAACTAGTTGGAAGGGTTCACAATCGAAAGTTAACCATTCACTTTTGAACGCACTAACAGATACGGTCAATTGTTTGACACAAAATATCCCTATTGACTCTTTCTTACCCTGTCGAGAAATGAACTATCTCTGATGATTAAAAGACCTGCTTCACAACTCTGAAAAATTCCTGGTCTTACTCCTTACCCTGTCGAGAGAAAGAAAATGGAACTATCTCTGATGATTTCAAAGACTCCAGCCACCTGAAGAATTCCTGGTCTTTACCCTCTTTTCTTACCCCTGTCGAGAGAAATGGAACTATTCCTGGTGATTTAAAAGACCTGCTTCACAACTCTGAAAAATTCCTCGGTCTTACCTCTTTTCTTACCCTGTCGAGAGAAATGGAACTATCTTCGATGATTTCAAAGACCTGCTTCACAACTCTGAAAAATTCCTCGGGTCTTACCCTCTTTTCTACCCTGTCGAGAGAAATGGAACTATCTCTGACGATTACAAAGACCTGCTTCACAACTCTGGGACTTCCTCTTCCTGACTTTTTATCCAGTCACACCCCCAACTATCCTCACAGATAGCCTCGCCCTGTTACAGATGGGAGCAAAAAGCTATCTGAAATCTCAGACATGACTTCAGGCTCATTTAACCCCGCGTGCCCGAGAGCGTGCAATATCACCGTGAGGGGAGGGGGGTAGGAGTGCTTTATGGCCTCATCTCCGGGTGGCTTCAATTTCGTCAAGGGATGATTGCACTGCGCCGCTCCCTCCCCCAAGTCTTATCTCCCTTATCAGTCAATATCAGTAGATATTACATTCCAGTGACAACTGCTGACTCATGGTACTAGGGAGGCAGCTGGTTAATATATTCATGGAACAAGGTTGGTCAGATGCATCGACTGTGGTGTCATCTACAGCAATGGACTTCGTGCTGGTACCAACACTGACGAGCTTTGAAAGTCTTCGGCATCCGGACGTTTTTTATCGAATCTGTAAGTCCGTTGACGAATTGATGGATTTTTCCCCTTTTTCTTATTACAAAACCATGACGTAAGTCCAAAAATTGAGGAAACGCTGTATTTTAGTTTTACTATAAACTGGATGATAACATTTTTAAAAGGTATTTATGCTATGTATTTTATGAAGACGGTTTGAAACCGAAATATATGATGTTTTATAGTTTTTAAAGTTACCTTTTTTCCCTTTCAGTTTTTAGTATGTCAGTCTATTGGCTTTTGTTTACTTTTTTCTAAAAGGTATTTAACGAATACACTTAAGTAATAGTGTATTGTTACCGTCAAATAAAACTTACTTCAAAAGATATGATGCGAATTGTAGGCGGGAGGCGTCTCAAGAAAATGGTTGTTTTTATATTGTTTTTATGGGACAGAAAAAACAAAATGGCCGACTGATACTGGCCACTCTTAACCTAAAACTCAGCCTTTCTCACTCACTCCTCAGCCTGCCTAACCTAACCTAAATATAAATAATAATTAATAAATAAATCATTTATTGTAGCAAACATATTACATGTTACACAACCGTCAATGCAAGAAAATGAAACTTAAAATTTTGGCAAGCATTCTGACATCGAAGTCCCGTTCAAACATACATTGTGTTCATTCGCTCTCTCCCATTCATTCGAATTGTTCCCACTCTAGCCAGTTAATCAGTCTGTTTGTTCTAAGTTCTCCCAGTCATGTACTAAGAACTCGTCAGTACTGTAAAAGGTTTCTGCGATCAAAACCCTTTTGAGACGAGACTTGAACGCCTTGGGCGTTGGAGCACTTTTGAAGGAATCTGGCAACCGGTTGACAAGTTGAACTCCTGCCTGAGAAGGCAAACGTTCGTGAGCTATCGTTCTGTGTCTCACAGTTCGGTAGTTCTCCCTGCCTCTGGTTCCATAAGAGTGAATTTCACCTCTTATGGGATCGCATTTTGATTTGAAAAAGGCAGGTTTCTAGAATGTAGAGGCAAGGTAATGTCAACAATTTGAGATTTTTGAATGCTGTTCTGCACGACTCTCGACTTTGAAGTCTCGCGATTGTTCGAACGGCTTTTAAATGAAGAGCTAACCAACGCTCTTGGATTTTTAGACTTGACAGACAGACAGCATTGTGACGGCTGAACCTTGGTTTGAGAAAGCTACTGAAATCTCAGCCGGTCCCTTCACCTGGGTCCGGGTCCACACCTGGGTGTCACTATGGACACGTGTGCGATGCACGTGCAAGCGCGTTGCGCCGCGCCGCGCCACTTTACGTAACGAGCTCAGCTGCGCCGCGTGACGCAATGTGCGCCGTGCGATACTCTCCTCTATCCACTGTCCACTATCAGCTGGTAGCAGGTCGCAACCGCAGAGTACTGAGTATGCAACAACAAGTTTGGTAGCAAGATCCCGCCTCAGCGGTCAACAGAGTGGCTGAACTATGGGGTCCCACAAGGCTCCATACTCAGCCCGCTTCTCTTTCTGATTTTAGTCAACGACGTTGGTTCATCGGCGCGAGAACCAACAACAAGTTTTGTTTGAAGAAGCCCACAACCAAATTCTTTCGACACCTCGATCGGAGGTTTGACCGATTTCATGACTATTTCTGCTCTAAAATTCTCAGGCATTTATGTTTGAGACAGCTATCCAAATATTGCCCAACTCAGGTACTGATGACGGCATATTATGGAGTAGTCTTCCCACCTCCCTGGAGTAGCACTGTGGGGAGGATGCAAAAGCGAAAACTTTACAGAATTTTCATTCCCAAAACAAGCAGTCAGAACAATAGCAAAGCTGCAATAGAGAGTCGTGCAGGCCAGCTTTCAAAAAATTTGAAACTGTTGACATTACCCTGCCTTTACATTTTGGAAACCTGGTTTTTTTTCAGACAAAATGCGTGACCAGTAAGAGGGAGTGATATCCACTTACGTAACCAGGGCAGGGAGAACTACCGAACTGGGAGACACAGGACGGTAGCTCATGAACGTTTGCCTTCACAGGCAGGAGTTCAACTAGTCAACAGACTGCCAAATTCGATTAAAGCACCATGCCAAAGGCATTCAAAACTCGCTTGAAAGATTTTGGTCGCAGAAGCATTCTATAAAAAACGAGTTTATGGCACACGACTGGGGCTCCGCGTAAACAAACCACGGACCAAGGGCCAGAGTGGAACAAATTCGAGTGAATGAGAATTGGGTGAATGCAAATACTGTATGTTTGAATGGGATTTCGATGTGTATGAATGCAAAATTTTAGATACTTATACAAATGACGGTTGCATGACATGTATATGTTTTACGCAATAAAAGATTTATTTATTTAAGTTCGGTTGCAAGGTTCCGCCTCAGTGGTCAACTAGAGAAAGCCTAAATTCGTCCGTCGGTCCGCACAAGGAACACACGACACTGCGCTCGTAACAACCGAATAAACAACGGCCTTCTTTCAACTGATGCGACCTAACTGTCAAACCAAGCGTTGCAAGAGTAACGATTTTAACACTGAAATTTTTATTACTAGAATAGATTTTCCACTCTTGTATATAGAGCCCGTTTGATGATAAGTATGTCCAGGCTATTCTGTGGTATATCTTACTACAGTACTTCTACAAATCTACTTCAAAAGGTTCATTTTTTATGTGTTAATTCCAGATTGTAGATTGGTTGACAGTTTTCAGTTACCTGTCATGCTGTTTAGTGAGATTGTGAGAATGTGAGATTGTCCACCAATCAAAACGTGAGATTGTTTCCAATAGAATTTCACTCTTATCCATAAGACCATTTATGGCTCTTTTGATCCGGTAGTCCGCCTGTGGCGAGTTAAAATTTTCATTATTCTAGAACCACCATTCTAGGTCTTCTACGAGTCTCCAAAATCCTTCACTCTACTGTCTCTGCTTTTTCTAAGAAGATTTCTCTTCTTTATTTGTGTAACGCTTATCAGTATCCCTGAAATACATGTATGTTTAAATATACAGAATTTATTAATTAACTCTTTGTACATAAGGGTAATGATCAATTAACCAAAGGGGGATATAGAGACCCAGAGCATTCTCTGTAAGAGCAATCAAAGCTGGTCTAATTGACATGCACATATTCTCTTTCTAAAGATCAGTAAAAGATATTTACCACTAAATTTTGGTTTATAAATTTTGTCTGCAATTTTCCCCTCTGAGTAACACCCCTGCCCGCGCACCCGCGGACCCTCCCCTAGGCCCATGTATCTGTAAGCAGCCAGGGTTTGGTTGGACGAGGTCCTGGGAAAGGACCCAGGTGCAAAGGACGGGATTGGGACTCTGAACTGACAACGTTGTGTGTATTGATCCCCCGCCGCCATTTTGTATCTAGGGTGGAACCCCCCACAACTCAACATTGCTTTACGTCCCCTGCCTCGAGCTTCCCCCAAGGGCGGAATTTGCTGATTTCAGCGTGACTGAGATGCCTTTGAGTCATTATTGTGCAGTGCCAATAGTTATTTGGCTTTGAAAGTTAAATAAAAGACATATTATTTGTTTATTGGCAATACGATAAAAGGTCTGTAGTAAAAATAATTCAAATAACTCTCTTTAATGTCAAGTCCTGATTCACTTATTTATTATGATCATGCATAGGTTATCAATATTGCAACTCGATATTGACTATTCTGTCGTCCCTTGGTAGAATGTAAGAAAGGAGCCTAGGAAAACAACTTGATACACGGCCTTGTTATCCAATTTTAGCATTTTCTGAACAAAGACCGTCAACTTTTAAATCAGTTATTACTTTGGTCTATTTCTGGAAACTGACATCATTTTGATCCCTGGGTACACAATCTTTGTAAGTCAAAATTCCCATATTTTCGACTGGCACACCTGTAGTGGCCAGTTTAAAAATGAATTGTTGAAGAATATAGTTCTAAGAATCTTTGAAAATGTAAAGGTATAAAAATAAATAACGGCTTTTTCATGTATTTAATTTAAAAGTGTTACTGATGTAAGCAACTTATTTTTTGGCTGTTTCCACGTACGGACACTACCTCCTTCTCTCTTGACTGTTACCGCACCCTGATTAGATGGGCGTAAGCTGTCAAAGGGGCTCGATCGTCTTGTTTAATCTAATTGAACAAATCGATCAATAGTCGATAGTCGGGAGCAGACGACACTCGGACACCTGCAGTCAGCTGGTCGAGTTGACGCAGATGGCGCCTCTATAGTTTCTAGCCGCACAGCTGACAGCTCAGCTGTTCCAACTGCTAATCATGCGATTAAATGTCAGCTGATTCATTGTCATTGTTGTTGACAACTGTTCCCCCTCCTCCGCACCCAGGAACAACTTGCAGGTGTTGTTATCAACAATTAGATGATTGGGAGAGTTGGATGTTATCTGATTTAATTGAGCTGTGAGCGTTGTGCTGGTTAATTTGATTGTTTTTCAGGACATGCATGACGTGAGGTTCCACCTAATTAAATGGTCATTAGAGTGGCGTTAAGCCGCTCTGTACGGAGTAGACAACAAGGTTTGAGCTCGATTGACTCGAACACTTCCATAAAAACGCGTTGGGCGAACTACTCTGCCCATATGGCGAAAAGTTGACAGTTGACACGTCTGAAGTATGTCCACTGACTAAACAAATTAACCGCCTGAACCCTGTTTGACTTCATACAATTCATAAATAAATAGTTTATTGCATAATTACATACATGTATCGCAACGTCAGTTATTAGTAGCTAAAATTTTCCACTCACAAACATCTAGATCTCTTTCAGACAGAATTTCCAAATCACTCGATTCATTCATTCAAATCCACTTTAGCCCCGTGGTTGAATTAGTCGTTTCTCACTAATGTGTTCTCCCAGTCGTGTACCATAAACTCGTCTGCTATAAAATGCTTTGCGATCAAAACATTTTTGAGACGAGCTTAAATGCCTTAGCATTGGGGCACTTTAATCGAATTTGGCAACTTGTTGACGCGTTGAACTCCTGCCTGAGAAGGCAAACGTTCATGAACTACCGTTCTGTGTCTTCCAGTTCGGTAGTTCTCCCGGCCTCTAGCTTGTGGAATCTATACCTCTTACGAGATCGCATTTACTTTTGAAAAGACATGCTCAAAATGTAGAGCAGCAGGTAGTGTCAACATTTTTATGTTCTTTCTTATGTTCTTTTCTTCAATGTTCTTTTCTTCGTTCCTTTTGTTCCAATGAGGCGAACTAATCCACCCATCTCAAGTTCCATTTTTACCGCTACCTACCCCGTCAGAGGTACCACGCTTTTCATCTTCAGAGGTCTTCTAGATCTAAACCAATAATGTTCACTCTCTCTCTTCCGAGTATCTTCTGCCAATTGACTCTCAAGAGTGAACCCTTTCTTAAACCCTCCAGCTAATCCCTCTCTTGACATACACAAAGTAAATGTCGTACTGAGTAGCCAAACCTAGCCTACCCAGCTGTAGACATGATCTCTCTTTGCTGCGCCCCAGTATCAGGTTATCTGCACTGGGGTTGGGGTGTCTTCCTATGTGACAAACTACTTGCAAACGTCCCGCAACGTCCTCCACGAACAAACTACGTCCTTTTTTGGGGTTTCAGAGGGAATATTTCAGAAAATTATAGACTTAAACTCTGTGGGACGTTTTCCTATATGTGACGACCCACTCCACGAATCTTGGTGCTTTTCCTCCCCCGAGTCCACCCTCCCCTCCCCTCAGCACGCAATGTTGGCAGACTTGTGTCCGCGCCATTATGTCAGCTGATCAAATCACCCTGATTGCGACTGCTAAACACTCTCTATTAGATTGTCCGACTGCGTCACTTCATTTGGCGCCCTTGTACTCCGCTCTGGAGCCATGTGTCATGCTGGAGTCCCTCGCCAAGACAAAGCCCTGAGGACGATTGCTGCGGCGACGCGTCCGAAAGGTCGTAAGGAATGAAATGGCGACTGGCAAGCTGAATGCGCACATAGTGTGTTGTTAAAATGAACAGCTTACTACTAAGGTTTATTCTGATGTCTTGCTTGGACTTTTGGCCATGTTGCCACTTGTGTTGTTGTTCAACAGTGGTCCTCTCCGATAAACTTTACATCAATTGGTAGGGCCAGATTGTATATTATTTAATTAAAAAGTAAACTCACATTTGTTTGTAATGTAAGGATTTTACCTTTGATAATACAACCCTCATTTTATTACCAGTTTAATGTGAAGGTAAGATCGCACCCTCTTTGGGGGTTCAGTTCGTCCAGGACAGATCATCTTTTTATCCTTCAAAAAAGAGCAATACGGACAATTTTCCATTTAAAGAGTCGTGATCATTGTAGATAGTTGTTCCGAAGTCACAAAATCCTAACACTTCCGTCAATTTACATCCTAGAAACACTAACTTTCAAAACCCTTCCCTGTTTCCTATACCCTCAGTCCCAATCTCAATTTACGTAACAGAAGCAATCTCCCAATACCAAGACACCGGACAACCTTTTCTAAACTCCATCTTATGCAGTGTGGAGTGCGACTTTTTAATGCTCTTCCTGTCTCTCTTAAACAAGAACCTAACAACAACTCATTCAAAAAGGCAGCTAAAAAAAGGTTCTGCTAGACCATGCCTTCTATAAAGTCAGTGAGTTTCTGGACCATGAATGGCAGACTGAGTAAGCTAGAAAACTCAGTACTACCTATTTGAATAGTGTATAATATTTTTGACGTGCCCTGTACCATAGTATTTATGGCAATAAAATTTAATTTGTACTTGATTATTAGGTTAATCTTGACTAACTTGAACTCACGTAATTGCGTAAAGTTAGCCTCATTTATGTTTTGAGGAATAATCTCAGGTACCATACGAGGGAATTTGGCAATCTTCAGAAATCAGAAATCATTTTTATTGGAACAATTAACATACATTGCATTAGCAAGTCACATTGCATTAAATTATCCGGTCTTATTTATGTATAAATTCAGAAAAGTTTTCAAATTTAGCCAACACTTTCAACAAACTCTTGACACTGTAACATGAGATTATACGGGTTAGTCAAGCGTTCCTAAATTTTGAATATCTTGAGGGATGTAGGCTATTAAACAGCTTTATGCGTTATAGAGCAAATGCTTTTGAAAAAGGTTGTTGAATGTTTTATACTAATTGTTCGACGTTATTTTGGATTGTATTTATGAATTAGTTACTGAACCGCAGGATTTTCAACACAATCATGAAACTTCAAACGAGAGAGTCGTGCAGGCCAGCGTTCAAACATTTGACATTGTTTACACGTCCTTGCTTCTACATTCTGGAGACATGTTTCCCTTTAATCAAAGTCCAAGCCCCAAATCACTTGGTTGTTTGTATACTCTTACACAACTAGAGACAGGGAGAACTGTCAAACTATAAGACACAGAACGGTAGTTCATGAACGGTTTGCATTTTCGTTTCTCTTAAACGAGTCAACCGGTAGTCAAGTTTTCCAAATAGCTTAAAAATTATTTGTCCGCAGGGCTTTTACGCGGCAAGCGTTTATGGCACAACATTGGAAGAACGAGGAACACACTAACTGATAAACGGCTAGAGTAGAATAAGTCGAGTACAGTATATAGAAACGAGCTAATGTACAAAATGTATGTGTGATTGAGACTTCGATGTCAGAACGATCTGGAAATTTAAGATAATCGTTGACGACTGCTTAGTATGTAAATATTTTCACAATTTATTTATTTATTTTATTAATTTGACGAGTCTCCACCAGACACTTGCAAGGAAGCGTCAGTTAGGAAGCGAGAGACAGCTGATTGTTACATATCAGCTGTTTTATTCTCTCAGCTGTTTATTCACCCAGCTGTTTATTCTCTCAGCTGTGCAGTGTGCAGTGCTGGCCACGTGCTGGGCTGGAGTCTAGCCAGCTGTGGTCGGCTGGAAGTCACTCAGTGGACAGTTGTACAGACCTATCAATATCATCCACTGAACTCTTGCACGTGTTCAACTGCTCAACTGTATGCTGATACTGTGTGGTACATTCATCAACAGTTCAGAGTTTTATAAGGTGAACTATATTATATACATATGATACCAATAGATCGTGATTACTGTGTTTGAAGTTTTCTGTTTATTTATTTATTTTCCAACGGCAATACAGTATACCAATTTACAAAAAAATACAAAGTTTGAGAATTAACGCAGTAATATTTGTGTTTATACTAGTTGACACTGATGATAATCAAATTAATAACATAGTTGATATAACATGCGATATAGGTTAATACAAATGACTTAACTATGTTGAACTACTAATAATTGAAAACTGAATACATATGACGCTGAATTCATTGAACGAATACATCTGTTGACGATGGTAGAGTTTCTGAGGTTGACACAGTACTAAGAATAAATAAATATTTTATTGCTTATTTGCTTACAGACATTTACAATAAATGTATCGCAATCGTAAAATCTTTAGTGTCTAAAATTGTTCTTTTCATTCTTACATCTAAATCCCATTCAAACATACAGTTTTTACACTCACTCTCTCCCATACATTCCAATGTAACCACTCTAGCCCCTAATGAGTTAGTAATCATACGGTCCCCAATTGAATGCCATAAACTCGTCTGTATCATAAATGCTTGAGAAATAAGAATTGTTTTAAGACGAGCTTTGAACGCCTCAAGCTCAGGGCATGTTTGAACGAATTTGGTAGTCTGTTGACGAATGAACTCCTGCCTGGAAGGCAAACGGTCATGAACTACTGTTCTGTGTCTCCCAGTTCAAAGTTGTCCCTGCTTCTAGTTTCATAAGAGTGTACGTCTGTACCTCTTATGGTATTACTTTTCAATTTGAAAGGATACGTCTCCAAAATGAGGCAAGGTAGAGTCAACGTTTTGTGGTTCGACTCTCTTCCTCGCAATTGGCGATTATCCTGACTGCTCGTTTTTGAAGAATAAAAATCCTAGACAAATTTGTTTTTGTGCAACCTCCCCACAAAGTCACCTAGGATAAGTGTGGGTATTACTCCATACGCCGTCATCAGTACCTCTCACTTGGGTATTCGGACAGCTTCAAAACATAAATCCTGAGGATAGTTTTGAGCAAACGTGGTCTACGTGAGTTATTCCGTCAAACTCGATCAAGATGTATTCCAAGGAATTTAGTTGAGAGACCTTCGATCTCAGTGTCATCCACTATTACTGTGGGACTATCTGAGTCGTTTTCCCGTAACAAAATTTAATGAAGTTTGATTTGATTAATTTGTTTTGAGT
The DNA here is from genome assembly GCA_018831715.1 of Matsumurasca onukii. NCBI lineage: Eukaryota > Metazoa > Arthropoda > Insecta > Hemiptera > Cicadellidae > Matsumurasca > Matsumurasca onukii. Next base: position 4,782,198 of record CM032067.1, read on the forward strand.
TTGAGCTCGTTGAAATGTTGAATTGTTCAGTTGAGCTCGACAAAAGTCAACCTCAGTCTATCGTGAATTTTGACTTGTTAAACATTTGAGTGAGAGGTATGGATACTCACACGTCTACACAGGCCTGAGAGGGCCGAGGGGAGGTTGTTGCAATCAAAGGCTCGGGCATTCCAGAGAGGATCAGAACCTACGTTTCCATGAACATGATTTATGAACTGAGTACTCCAAATTGATAAAAAAAACTACCAAACTCTCACAGGGAAGAACCTGCAGACCCATTGTAGATGAGTAGACTATATTTTCAGAGAAATTTAATTCAAACAGTTTATATAGTGGATTTAAAGTTAATTTTAACACATCTATTATTTTTCAAAATATCTCGATTTATTTGTAAGCAAGCAGTGTGACTTCCGCCATGACTCATAACTGTATCCTGAAAAAAATAGTAAGCAACAAAGCGTTGCTAAAAAGCAAAACCGTACAAACATTAAATTGTAATTTTTTCCTAAAGCCGATAATCAGAGCTTGGACTTATAGTCTCCTACCCCCCGGGCCACACATGGCACCCGTGCAGTCTATAAGCCAGATGGTCGCTAGACCTAATCGTCTTGGTATTTCATATGTCGATTGTCGAGAGGGGGTTGAAATTTTAATCAGGGTGACCCCAGTGGTGGGGGAGGGAGGGGTGGCAAATATTTGCTAAACGCACGTGCAGGTTCGAGTCATGGCGGGAGGTATGTTGTGTGCCTTGGCCATATGACACTGTCTCTCACGATGAATCATTGATTGAGCTCGTTGCGTGGTCCTGGTGACAATCCAACTTCATGGAGACTGTGTTTTGAGGGATGATATGCAGTACTCCAAAAAAAGCTCAAATAGTATGAGTGATCATCTGATGATACCCGTATCAACCCCAATATCGTTTGACATATCAGACCATCATTGGTGTCGGAAGTCAGTTAGCTGTTAGTCTTGATTTCATTGGTCATTGGGCTATTAATTACTACTTATCTTAAGAATAGTCGGCCTTTAGCTTGTAACAAGACTACACCTCATAAGTCATAACTCATTACTGTCACCACACTCATATTCACCCCATATTTGCCTTTAAAATACCCCTCATGAGAGTGGTTGGTATCTCAAATAGTAATACTGAAATAGTGTCATTGCGAAACTAAGGTATTCGTTTGTACAAAATCAAACTTGCTGTACTTCTGGAAACAGCACGGTATTAAAACATCGAATAATAAACAATTTTAAATACTAAACAGTTTGTAGCCTACTGCTAGAAAACAAAACACATTTTGTGTGGAAAAATATCATACAAGAAAATAGTATATTTCATCATAGGTTTTTGAAGCGAGCTGAAGTCTAACGTCCGAGGCGCAGCCAAGTCGACGTCACTACACAGTAAAAGGTAAAGGTAAAGTTTGTCTTGTTTTAACGAGGCGAAGTTAGGACTACAAAGTCCTCTCTACCACTCAACCTCGACCTTTACCTAGCGTCACCTTATAAGTCACATTACAAATGTGGTGACTGCGGGGATCGAACCCGCGCCACCGGTGTGATGAGCTCCGGAGTCGCGTGCGATACCAATCCGCCACGGATCCGCTAACACAGTTATGAAACTATTACGTACCAATCATTGATTACTTTTGTCACGACGCAATATATTTAAGAACTAAATTTCAATTTTGGATTTTAAAATTATAAAAACGCAAACACTAAAAAAAAATTAACAGATAAGTTTGAAACAAACTCAAACAGTTGTTACATTGATTTATTACGAGTATTAGTTGTTGACAAGATGACAAACAAACTCATTGTAACAGCTGCTGTTTCTAAAATAAAATTTTATCAACAAAACAAACTATTTCCCTAGGAACAGTACACCTTTAGCAAGGCCTTACATGAACCGCTACAAAAACCGCTGTTTTTAGAGCAAAATGACAAAAACTATTTATCTAACTAATGTATCATGCTGAATCCCTCATAGTTGGCGGAGGCTGAAGGAGGTATCTTTCCTTTAGGTCGTTAAGGACTGATTTATTAATTGTTCAGTGCTTGGAAAGTTCCCTTGTTACAAAGACAAAAAAGGTATTAAAAGTATCGTTTTTATTACACGATATATTCAACTTTCACCACGCTAAAAGATTAGTCTCTAGGGACATCTAAACACTCTATTTAATCAAACGCCCCAGGCCAATCTACAAAATGAAGACGCTACCGCATGATCGCACGGTTACCATAAAGGTTAAACGCCTGAAACTGCCACCAGTCGCAACAAACAGCGAAAAGGTACCATAACAGTTTATTTCCACAACAGCACTGAAATGCACATTGCCCAAATACTAATGATGGTTATTCCAGGTTTTGAAACAAACACTGGCCGTATCAAAGGTAAATAAAGTAGGCGAGTTTGTTACCGCCGAAGTCCTTCAACCACTCAAACTCGACCTTTACCAGCGTTTACCGGCGAACTGCAACGAAAACTGACAAAGACTTGAAACCCCGCGCGAGTGATGAACTCCAGAGTCGCACACGATTCTAACCCGATGTAATTTTCGAAGGAAAAACAACAAAAGCCCGACAGAGGCAAGTCCCACGAGTCTGCGTGAGAAATGCTTTAGACTCTTCTTCAGTTAGGAAACTCCCACCAGTGGGAAAATGGAATACGAGTAACAGGTACATATTCTGAATCCACACAGACCGGAAGCTAGAGCACTCACGCGGCACTGACAGAGCGTGATTCTTGTTCTTGCACCTGAAGACGCGCGGTAATCAGTCAGAAACGTCGCTGTTCTGCACTGCAGTGGCGTAGGTAGATAGATTTTATCAGTGGGGGGATAACAGAAAATGGGGTCGGTTGGTATGGACCCCAACACAACAAAAAGGTAGGGTCCGGGAGAAAGAATTTGAAAATTCACATCATCTGAGGCATTTTAAGGCTCATTGGGTCAATGGTTTTCATTCAATAATAATATAAGTACCAGAAGTAGCTTGGTAAAATTCACGCATATTTCCCGGCAATATACACATTTCCCCGGTGCAATTCCACTGTTGCAGAGGACCATTTTACGCCCGCAGTTTGTACCAATCCTCGTTTGAAGTCCGTGACCTTCCGGATCGCTGCTTTACGCCCGCGGTACGTTCCGATCGCCTTTTAAACACCACAATACATTCGAAGAGTCGCTTTATTGCCCGCGACACTTTACGATCGCCCTTACGCCCGTACGTTATAAGATGTCCAAGACCTGAGGTACGTTCCGATCGCCTTTTAAACCCACGGTACTTTCCGAGAGGCGTTTCTGCGGGCAATGTAGTTTTGACGGTCGTTTCATAACCGCGGTAAGCTTCGAGGACATAATTATGCCCACGACACGATATTAGGGCCGATTTTTTCCGGTTATACCCAGAATTCACGCATATTTCCCGGTACTTATAATTCCCGGTTTTCCCGGTCTGTGGCCACCCTAGGGGGGGATATATCCCCTGATCTGACCCTCGTACCTACGCCACTGTAATCTGCAACGGGGCAAAAGTTAAAGTAAACAGCCATTTTGAGGCTTAGCCACAAGCGCTACCGTTAACACGTCGCATTTTCTGTAACGAGTGGATAATTTACACCAGAAAGTCCCGTTTTAGGAGGGTCGTCCTTAAAGTTTGATTGGGTGTATCTTAACAAAATGTCATAATTTATAACATACGGATTTAACTGGACATGTTTCAATTTACTTCAGCATTCCACCAACATGCCACTCTTCAAAGCTCCCGTCTTCTCCGTTCAACGAAATTGCAGGAAATATATTTTCACAAATAAAACAATTCATAATACCTAACAAAATTATTTCAAACTACAAACAATGAGGTAATAGAAAACATTTGAAGTAAACCATTTTTGATTTATGTGTTCAAACTTCCCTAACTTCGCTCCAAGACACGATGTCACAGTATTATCACCAGCTGTTATCACTAAGAGTACATTAGCCATTACATTGTTAATCCAGTGCATTAGCCATATGTACAGGCACAGACGCACAGGTACGTCAGTGAGCATGTGCCTAACAGAAGGGCTGCAGAGGCGCACATGTTAGACCATGTGTCACTTTGATACTGCAACTGGCGACAGCTGATCCACAACACAACGTCGATACCGTTTATATGTATGAGTTTCGGTTATTTTTAATTGGTGAATTCGATAATCGGATGAAATAAAACATTGCCGACTCGTAGCGGGTTGGTATTACGCGCTCATTACTCCGGTGGTGCGGGCTCGATTCCCGCAGACACCAATCATAATTTGTAAAGTGGCTATACAATGATGGTAGGTAAGGGTCGAGGTTGAGTGGTTGATAGGCAAACCAAGCCTCGTTAAGTGTGCGCGCACCCAGTCCGCATCTCCACTTATGTCCTAAGAGCACAAACTAAAATAGTTCGTACCTCCGTTATTTTTTAACCAAAATTCTATGCTCCTAGCGTCAGTTTGAAGATAATTTCTCATAGTTGAGGGCACCTTTTATCGTTTCTTTATATTTATTACCGTTTATTAAAAAAATTGAGAAAACGTTAGTTAAAGTTTGATTATTGTACAGTTTTATGAAAAAAAAGAAATTAATTTTATAAAAAAAGGTGCCTTTAATCAACTCATGTAACTGTAAAAAATTTTCATTCTAAAAATCGAATGAAAATTGACAAGTTCTGAACTTTTTTACGATGTTCTTTTGCTTGATGAAATCAAGTCGACATAACAATTGTCGTGAGTCTCAGCAAAGTGCCGCTAGGTAAAGCACTTGAACCTATCGCTATTCTTCCAATTTATTCATAGGGGAAAGGCCCTTGAGTCGATTTTACAAATACACTGAACGGTTGAATAGTTCACTCGGAGCTGGACACGGCTATGTGCACAGTGTGCTCGACAGCTGTTCTCACTGCCTCGCCTCAGCCCGCCAGGCGATCTTCCTTACCCCACTCAAATTTTACTTCCCTCGGACCTCCTGCTTGTTTCTTGCGGTATGAATTGCGTTTGTATAAAAACAGGACTTTTTTTAAAAACCTTGAACTTAATTTTGCAAAAAATAATAGAATAAAATTATTGAAACAATCGTATAAAACAAGTAATGCAACATAAACCAAGCACTTAAACATCCGTGGCGCAATAACTGTGACATCCCAGTAAAATAAAAGTTCCATATAACTGACGACACCTGCAACAAAGTATTATATTAGAAAAAATCTTAATTAAAATATAATGTAAGATAAAATATTTAAAGACTTAAAACAATACAGGAAACTTTTAGAAAAACTTTTAAAACTACATTAAATGCTACCGAACCTTATGTTTAATTACTGCAAAAGTATAATTTAAGTGCATTTACTGTACCTTTATTCTAAAAAAATTTTAAATTGAAATTGGTAAAAAGTAAAAAAATTGGTAAAAAGCAATCAGATGCAAGGGTACTTGTTTGGTTCTCGACTGCGGGTTGGGACCGCTATGAGAAGACACGTAAACACCTCTCATACCGCCTTACATCCAAGACAAGTTGACAACAATCTCTCACACCTGTCATGTTGCCGACCTGCCCTGGATGCCCTCGGCAAACTACAGTCTGCATGGGCCCGTCTACCCGACACCGCGGTCAGAGAGAAATGAACAAGGGATGAAAATGTATGTAACGACAAGGCTAAAGCCGAGAAAACACTGTGGAGAAGTGTTTCACGCAATTCCAGGTTCGAGGGGATTGAATATCAATGAACATGAAAATGTCAAGGGAATTGAAGATTAATAAGAATTGTTTAACGTTAAGCAACCGAAGCATGTAAAGACGACAGAGAAATTATTCACGCAAATCAGTGAATGAGGGAAATTATAATATCAATGAAAACGGCGTTTCAAAAAGCCGAGAGAAGTGAAAATTAATGAGAACATTTTTCAAATCAAGCAGCCAAGGCCGAAGGCCTAGGTGTAAACTAATAATTAGAAATTAACTGAATTAGCACTTTGATGACGAGGCGAAACGAAACCCTAAACACTTAATAAATAAATACATTACCTTAGAAGAGCTATCAATTATAGGATTGACACCTCTTCCATATACATGTCTTAAACGCTTATATTGGTACATCTAACTAGAATATATCATTTAGATTCTTATTAATTGACGTTTTGTTACTGTGACGCTCTTTAGAGGCGTCCTGGTCTTGCATCCTTCGGGCGAACCTCATCCATGACCCCCTTCCCTAAATCAACGCTCGGACTAGGTTGTGTATGCCTTAGAGCACGTATAAAAGAGTCAAAATAACTTTAGCTTGGAAAGCTGGCACACAGTGTAAGAATTAGGACGCTCTCTAGAAGCGCACAGGTCTTGCATCTTATGAACCCCGTCCATGACCCCCCCCCCCCCCCCTTATCCTACACTCGGCACTGAACTACTGTAGTTTTTTATGCTTAAGGGCACGTTGGGAGAAGAGTTTACATGGCCTAAGCTTGGAAAATATTTGGAAAGCTAACTGAAAGGGTAACTGATCAGGACGCTCTCTAAAATATATTAATAGATTAAAAGACGTCTGGTTAAATGAACAAACACTGCAATAATACTTAGAACACGTTGCAAGATTTTCTGTTAATTTATCTTAAACTGTCGATCCTATACCAGCAGCCTTCATTTTGATTACACATTTTAACTGGCAATAACAAATATGTGAAGGCCGAAGGTAGACACAGTTGTCAAAACTAGACCTAATCCTCAATAATCATCCATCAAACACGAGACTATGTATGAATAATGTTACAGTAGCCAAGAGGTAATCTAGGCCAGTAACTGCAGAACAAAGTTATACAAACTAAACTATTATTAAGCTTAATTATATTAAATGTGTTATTTTGGAATGTGTCATTACCTTCAACAAGATGTCTCCTCTAAAATGTCGTATATTTCTTCCTGGACTCAAACTGCACAAGATGAAATACGCAGAACTTCTTCAGCAGATTATTTAACCGAAATCTTTAGAGCGGAATTAATGTTTATGACGCGCGCTTGATGTTTACGGAATAAATAAATAATCTTTATAAAGTTAGTAGAGTCAAAACTACTCACAACACACACACACATCTATCTACTCATGCAACTAATTTCTTCAAGTCATATGCGTTTTGAGCTAAATTATTAATGTAAGATTTATCACTGCCAAGTTAAATTGAACTATATTCTTTACAATATTACGTTGTAAAACAGTGCTTGGTAATAATTGTACTTGTTGGCATAAAAGTTAAAACATTCTAAATAAATTATCATAATTAACGCATATGACCTTCAGAAGTATTTTCTTGTGTTCAAGTACCTAGGTAAAACAATCAACTTATAAAACTATAGTTTTATAAATACCTTTGGTTGACCTGAAAGTTGACAAATATGACATGACTTCAAAATCAAAAAAATGTATAATAAATAGATAGAAGAAATGATAGCCAGACTTTAGAACATAATTATCTGATAAAAGTTTCAAAACTTTTACATTTAGGAAGATTTCTGATTATGTTAAACCTAATAATAAGTCAGAGAAAGATATTGGTTTGAAATTACTCGGAACAAGATTTGCTACTACAATTGCTCGCACAGTGGGCGTACAGAGGGCAACCAAAACCAAAACACACAATTCAACTTTGGACTAGACGATGTTGACCTTAGAGCATGATTCAGAAAAGATTAGAAGGGAATGACTTGGATCGAGAATTGACACTACAATGGGGCAACGCACAGAGGGGCAACCAAAACCAAAACACACATTCCACATTGGTCTAGACGATGTTGACCTTAGAGCATGATTGAGAAAAGATTAGATGGGGAATGACTTGGATCGAGAACAACAACAATGGGGCACGCACAGAGGGCAACAAACCAAAAAAAAAACACACAATTCCACATTGGTCTAGACGATGTTGACCTTAGAGCATGATTGAGAAAAGATTAGATGGGGAATGACTTGGATCGAGAATTGACACTACAATGGGCACGCATATGGGCGCACAGAGGGGCAACCAAACCAAACACACAATTCCACATTGGTCTAGACGATGTTGACCTTAGAGCATGATTCAGAAAAAGATTAGATGGGGAATGACTTGGATCGAGAATTGACACTACAATGGGCACGCACAGTGGCGCACAGAGGGCAACCAAAACCAAAACACAATTCCACATTGGACTAGACGATGTTGACCTTAGAGCATGATTCAGAAAAGATTAGATGGGGAATGACTTGGATCGAGAATTGACACTACAATGGGGCACGCACAGTGGGCGCACAGAGGGGCAACCAAACCAAAACACACAATTCCACATTGGTCAGACGATGTTGACCTTAGAGCATGATTGAGAAAAAGATTAGATGGGGAATGACTTGGATCGAGAATTGACACTACAATGGGGCACGCACAGAGGGGCAACCAAAACCAAAACACACAATTCCACATTGGTCTAGACGATGTTGACCTTGCATGATTGGAAAAAGATTAGATGGGGAATGACTTGGATCGAGAATTGACACTACAATGGGGCACGCACAGAGGGCAACCAAAACCAAACACACAATTCCACATTGGTCTAGACGATGTTGACCTTAGAGCATGATTGAGAAAAAGATTAGATGGGGAATACTTGGATCGAGAATTGACACTACAATGGGCACGCACAGTGGGCGCCAGAGGCAACCAAAACCAAAACACACAATTCCACATTGGTCTAGACGATGTTGACCTTAGAGCATGATTCAGAAAAAAAGATTAGATGGGGAATGACTTGGATCGAGAATTGACACTACAATGGGGCACGCACAGTGGGCGCACAGAGGGCAACCAAACCAAAACACACAATTCCACATTGGTCTAGACGATGTTGACCTTAGAGCATGATTCAGAAAAGATTAGATGGGGAATGACTTGGATCGAGAATTGACACTACAATGAGGCACGCACAGTGGGCGCACAGAGGCAACCAAAGCCAAAACACACAATTCCACATTGGACTAGACGATGTTGACCTTAGAGCATGATTCAGAAAAAAATTAGATGGGGAATGACTTGGATCGAGAATTGACACTACAATGAGGCACGCACAGTGGGCGCACAGAGGGGCAACCAAAACCAAAACACACAATTCCACATTGGACTAGACGATGTTGACCTTAGAGCATGATTCAGAAAAAGATTAGATGGGGAATGACTTGGATCGAGAATTGACACTACAATGGGGCACGCACAAGGGGCAAACCAAACCAAACACACAATTCCACATTGACTAGACGATGTTGACCTTAGAGCATGATTCAGAAAAAGATTAGATGAATGACTTGGATCGAGAATTGACACTACAATGGGGCACGCACAGAGGGGCAACCAAAACCAAAAAACACACAATTCCACATTGGTCTAGACGATGTTGACCTTAGAGCATGATTCAGAAAAAGATTAGATGGGGAATGACTTGGATCGAGAATTGACACTACAATGAGGCACGCACAGAGGCAACCAAAACCAAACACACAATTCCACATTGGTCTAGACGTTGACCTTAGAGCATGATTCAGAAAAAAAGATTAGATGGAATGACTTGGATCGAGAATTGATACTACAATGGGGAACGCACAGTGGGCGCACAGAGGGGCAACCAAAACCAAAACACACAATTCCACATTGGTCTAGACGATGTTGACCTTAGAGCATGATTCAGAAAAAGATTAGATGGGGAATGACTTGGATCGAGAATTGACACTACAATGGGGCACGCACAGTGGGCGCACAGAGGGGCAACCAAAACCAAAACACACAATTCCACATTGGTCTAGACGATGTTGACCTTAGAGCATGATTCAGAAAAAGATTAGATGGGGAATGACTTGGATCGAGAATTGACACTACAATGGGGCACGCACAGTGGGCGCACAGAGGGCAACCAAAACCAAACACACAATTCCACATTGGTCTAGACGATGTTGACCTTAGAGCATGATTCAGAAAAAAGATTAGATGGGGAATGACTTGGATCGAGAATTGACACTACAATGGGGCACGCAGTGGGCGCACAGAGGGCAACCAAAACCAAAACACACAATTCCACATTGGTCTAGACGATGTTGACCTTAGAGCATGATTCAGAAAAAGAGATGGGGAATGACTTGGATCGAGAATTGACACTACAATGGGGCACGAAGGGGCGCACAGAGGCAACCAAAACCAAAACACACAATTCACGGTCTAGACGATGTTGACCTTAGAGCACATGATTGAGAAAAGATTAGATGGGGAATGACTTGGATCGAGAATTGACACTACAATGGGGCACAGTGGGCGCACAGAGGGGCAACCAAACCAAAACACACAATTCCACATTGGTCTAGACGATGTTGACCTTAGAGCATGATTCAGAAAAAGATTAGATGGGGAATGACTTGGATCGAGAATTGACACTACAATGGGCACGCACAGGGCGCACAGAGGGGCAACCAAAACCAAAAAACACAACCCACATTGGTCAGACGATGTTGACCTTAGAGCATGATTCAGAAAAAAAGATTAGATGGAATGACTTGGATCGAGAATTGACACTACAATGGGGCACGCAAGGCGCAGAGGAAAAAACCAAACACACAATTCCACATTGGTCTAGACGATGTTGACCTTAGAGCATGATTGAGAAAAGATTAGATGGGGAATGACTTGGATCGAGAATTGACACTACAATGGGGCACGCACAGTGGGCGCAGAGAGGCAACCAAAACCAAACACACAATTCCACATTGGTCTAGACGATGTTGACCTTAGAGCATGATTGAGAAAAGATTAGATGGGGAATGACTTGGATCGAGAATTGACACTACAATGGGGCACGCACAGAGGGCAACCAAAACCAAACACACAATTCCACATTGGTCTAGACGATGTTGACCTTAGAGCATGATTCAGAAAAAGATTAGATGGGGAATGTCATGGATCGAGAATTGACACTACAATGGAGCGCACGTACAGTGGGCGCACAGAGAGGCAAAGCTCTAGGCCCCCCAGACAAAGAGAAAGAATTCGGATGACTAAGGATCGAGATTTGACTAATCAGCATGTATATGTCATACTATTATATTTACTAGTTATGAAGTTAAGCCCTATGCGTCCTGTAACTCATGATAACCTGTGTAACATTACTACTATTACATTTAGTTACTACTTGATTCCTACACCTACTAACATAATGGAAAATTGTTTATTATTTTATTTCTGGCACATTTGCCATGCATGTCTGTAATTTTTCTGTAAAACAAAAATTCTGATTCTGAATTATGTCATACTTGTCTTTTCCTGAAAACATATTCGCGCAAAACCAAACTTATGAACTATACCACATTATACTAAGATAAATCTTAGAAACTGAAATTACTTATTATAAAACCTTTATAAGCAACAGTCGAAAACAACGCTTAACCTCGAAATAAACCCTTGTTAAAAATGTACCGAACAGCTGGAAAACACCATCTTCTTCTCCTGAACAATAAAACTTTGCAGTCTTCTTTCTTCAAAGTACGCACGACGTCAAAATTTACGGAAAGATTTAAAAGATTAAAACTACTATATTAAGAACACAAGAAAATCTACTTCACCATGCACAACACACCATAAACAAATCTACTCTCCGTTGCTTGAAGATCTCGTTGTCTCTACCCTGAACCCCCAAACTTATTTTGGCTTCCTAATGTTTATTATGTCTATATTAAAACATAAATAAGATTTTTAGTAATTTTTCAGCCCTAATGTGCGTTGAAATAGTGCACAACAAAATACGTTTGAATTTCTAATTTCCCGCCCTGAGAACTGGTTTGATTTCGGTTAGACATGAACAGCTGCAGTTTAACATTAGAATACTTTAACTTGATAACAATACAAAATTTCATTACAATACAATGTCAAAAATTAAACATTAATACAATGTCATTGAAATGTTTCCCACCTTGTTGTGCTTTAGTTATAATTTTATTACTGTAATATTAAATGGAATTCGTACCAAGAATAATGTCTAAAAGTGTTATTTGAAACGGTTTTCTACCTTACACAGTTAAAACAAAAATAAATTTTCTTGCAACTTGAACAAGTTAGGAATCTCAATCTATAACTATCTTTGTTACCTAACACCGAAATTTCACTTCAGTATTCTAAATTTTCAAAAGTTAAAATATATAATTAAAATCTTCTCAACTCCAATGTGAAATGGTTAGACGTATTTGTGACAACGTAGGCTACCTAACATTTAAAGTGTTTATGTTTTCAAATACTGATGAATTCAACAGCTGCTGCTTCGGAGGTATAAAACTTACAACAATATTTTAAAACATGCATTAGATAATCTGTCTTCCTTTCAAAATGTTGCCAAACTCTCTTCAAAACTAAGACTTAACCCACAATACTCCAAATAACTAAATATTATTTAAATGCGCTGTGTCAAAAGGAATTATTCGTTAAAATTTTAAAAATCTCCAAGGTTCATCCACCTCCCCTTGACAAATTTTACCTAACGCGATTCAAATGCAGTAAAATCAAGAATGTGTAAAATGCTAAAAAGCTATTTAGAGCCTCATTACAGAAAGTAAACAATCGTCATTGCATTACTTTTAACTTTCATAGGTAAAAGCGTAAATTGACAAAGTTTTAAACTAATGGTTATTTACTCAGCTTTGATCTTAGTTGTCAAAACAACCAGCATTGCATTTGATAACAAGACTAGAGGTCCAAGTAACTTAAACCATAATACAAGATCTTGATTCTTACATCATATGAAATTCCACGTTTCACACGGTATGTGTTGTTTGTTTCGTTAATATTTTCAACCCCGTTGGTAACGTTTTAACAAATAAACACACTAAATACGAAACGGGATAAATTATAGACTGAGTGATCCAATTTCAGACTAGCCTGAATGTTCTGAATCACCTTACCAAGATCATAGTTGTTTATCCCATATATAGGCCTAATTTTGATTTCTAGTTTCTACACATAAACAGATGCAAACGACTGTATTACTTAAGTTTACAAAATAAAATAAATTAAAAACTATAACTAATTTCACCTAAATAAAATTGTAAAAATTATTTATTTTAGTTTTTTTAAGATGATAATGTGAAAAAATTAAAGTTGCTACCACATTCGCTTTAGTACAGCCCAGATATACGTTTAGAAAACACAAAATTAAAGTGTCTATTATGTTTTAAGCTGTATGAAATCCCCTTTAGATTTATAACCAATTTTCTTCCGACCCGCGTTTGATTCACGGGGGTTTTCTCGAAATTCTATGTCAAAAGGCATTAGAAAACAACAAAGAACTAAGAATTTCATTCCTAATTTCGTCCAAGTTGCAAAAACTACCTAACCACTTTAATAAAGATGATCATAATTATAATTTAAATGTAAGGTAACAACCTAAGTCTTAACTCCCTAACAGTCCTAATTCCTAACAGTCCTAACTTCCTAACAGTACTAATCTCCTAACAGCCCCAACTTCCTAACAGTTCTAACTCCCTAACAGTCCTAATTTCCTAACAGTCCTAACTGCCTAACAGTCATAATTCCCTAACAGTACTAACTCCCTAACAGTACTAACTTCCTAACAGTCCTAACTGCCTAACAGTCATAATTCCCTAACAGTACTAACTCCCTAACAGTACTAACTCCTTAACAGTTCTTACTTCCTAACAGTGCTAACTCTCTAACTCTCTTGTCTTCCGAAATGCTTTGTCAAAAGACATAAGAAAACTACAAAGCACTAAAACTTTTATAGCTAGCTTCGTTCAAGTAACAAAACACCTAACCATTTAAATATAAAGGAATATAATGATTTTTTAAATGTAAAAATAACAATCTTAACTCCATAAGTCCTAACTCCTTATGTAAGATAAACTAACAATCCTAAATCCGTAAGTCCTAACTCCCTAGTCATAATTCCCTAGTCCCTCTAGTCATAATTCCCTTAGAGTACTAACTCCCTAACTGTCCTAATTATCTAACAATCCTAACTCCCTAACAGTCCTATCACTTTAACAGTTCTACCTCCCCAACAGTCCTAACACCCCAACAATCCTAACTCCCTAACTCCTATAGACAGGTTTCGAGGTTCTTGTAGATCTCGGCGATAATGCTGAAAGCGAGAAGTTAGATAAGCAGTTTTGGCTCACCACAGACATCTTTTTCAGCTTAAGGAAGCCGGCCGCAACCCTGCAACACATCCACAAGACACGATCACTTACATGTATCACTCGCGACCCCTACAACTATAAAAAATTTCCAATCGTGTTTGATTGACTTTAAGTCCTAAAAAGGGATAAATCATAAAATCGCTACGTAAAATGAAATTCTACTGCAGGGTTTTTCGGTTCATGACTCTGATCCTTGTTAAAGGCCCCAAAAGACCGTTAGGCTATAGAATACTTTCAAACTTTGCTTTGAGACCCGACTACTCTTAGAGGGCATTTTAAGGTGAATATGGGATGAATGGTGAGGTGAGTGTGATGAGTGTTGTTTAGGGATGATGAGATGTAGGTTACAAACTAGGGTCGACTGTTCCCAGATTGGGTCATGAATAACCCGACGACTAATGGAATGTATTGTATCAACTCAAACAATAAACTTAAGTCGGATGTGTTACAACAAAATAAACTCTAAAAGTTGTAGCAAAGAAATAGGCTGAACAGTTTTTCATTGGATAGTGGGCGAATCGATTTGGTCAACCAGCCAAATAAATACAAGTCTAACTTCAAATTAGGTTCTTTATAGAAAGGTTGCACAACTTACTGTTATTAAATACATAACAGAAAAAGCCAGTAAGATCTCACGACAACATATACACTTAAATACCGTTCAGTTAACTACGTATTTCATGAATATCGATTAGCCACTGGTCACTTTTAGACTAAGGCATTAGGGCGGATTCCCACGGGCGACTATCGCGGTCGCAAGACGCAACGACAATTCTGAGAAAAGTCGTTGTGTGACGCAAGGAATCGCAGCGCGCTCATCTCCTATTGTAAGTAAGGTAGTCGCGTCAGGCCGGTTTTATGCACGGGCGTCACTGACGCGCGTCACCTCGTCGCTCGTTCTTAGGTCCATTGGTTCAAATGGGCGCATTTATGCACTGTTAGGTGACGCGCTGAGAAACCCGCGTCAGTATCTCACGACTTCGGGCGACGCCACTGACGCGCGTCACCTCTAAATACATTGTTTCAAATCGTTGTATTTATGCAACTGCGACGTCGCGCGGACTAATGGTGTTCTATAGACCGCTTCAAGTTGAAATGTGTTGTAATCGTGTTTATTTCGCGTAAGTCAATTAATAAGGTTTGTTGTGATAAAATATAAAATATTTTTTCCAAACATCGAATAATTACCTATAGTTTAAAGTGTCCAGTAACAGTAATTTAACGTTTAACTTACTATTAAAAATCATGATCAAAACCCCAAAAGGTACATTTCCCTAAGCTTCATTGGATGATAAATTATTCTTGGATGTTTTCAGGCAGAATAAGTAGTTATAATACTGTACATTTGATAATCTGATAACGAACTTAATCCATACAAACATAAGAGCTGTTAAAAAAACAACAAACAACTAAAGGTGTTATCCTTATCTACAGCCGTTCTCAGCACAGTAGAGTTCATCAAATGAGGGTTGCGACATTCGGAAGTAGTTGAAAATTGTGTCATCATCTTCTCTCAGTTCTTGATACAGCGTGAAAGACACTCCATGATTGGCACGCAGTTTGTTAATGGGGTGAACGGCCCATCTCCTTTTCTTCCTTTGTTTTGCACCAACTTATACAAAGAGTACACATGAACCGGGTCCATCCTCCGCACTTACTCTTGTGCAACTGGAGTAAGAGGTGACTGCGGGGATCGAACCCGCCGGACTGATGAGCTCCAAAGTCGCGCGCGATACCAATCCGCCACGGGTCCGCTCAAAGTGTGTTGTTGACGATGGTATAATGTCTGTATTGTATAAAAAACAGTGATGATATGGTAAAATATTGTTTTACTGTTATTGCCCTTATAACAGTAAAAAATGAGTAAATAACCTTTTAATATGAGCATTTATAACGGCGTAGAACTAAGTATGATATTGTTTAGTCGATAGTTGAACCCTAGTTATACGTCATTACAAGATTCACAAATAGCCTCCAGGAAATGCATATCCGGCAGCTCTGAGTGCTTGGCTTCAGTTCGTCTTGAGACGTGTTGGGTGATGTTTTATATCGTGATGCGTGTGTTCAATAGGGTACATGTACGTGTTTTATGTGAGTTTTGGTGTCCGTGTGTTGCTTTTGACCCACCCTGACTTCTTAATATTTTATTATAGATTTATAGAAAAAAAGTTTGGAGATTTCTGGTATAAGAGATGGATAGAGTTGGGCGACAAAGTAGGGGATTTCAACGCGCTGCAGTTTGTCACCCTGCAGAGTGCAGACAGACTACAGCTGATCGGTGTAGGTGAGGGGTGGGGGTTGTGGGGAGGGGGGCAGAGCACTGGCCTCACGTTATCGCGCGCAACACCTGACTCATCGGCTGACTCTATTTATAGACCTTGACCTTGTTATGTAACTGGCGGAAAAACGAAACTGCCTTTCACGATCTGACAATTTGTCCTGTGTTTACAAAATATGGACGTGCCCCTGGCCTTTGGAATAATTATATTTAATATTTCAAAACAAGGACGTACTACCGGTTTGCGAAATAGTGCACTTTTTATTTATAGGTCCAATTTCAAAACTGCTCTTTCAGAAAGTAAAATATTCAAACCTTCTGCCCTGTCTGTTAATACTTTCTTGTTTTAAAATACAAAACATTCCCGGCGTTGTGGATGACCGTTGCTACACTGCCTCGCGTTCAGTTGACCATTTCACACAAGTAAAATACTAAAAGTAAAACAAAAGTAAACTCGTCTGTGTCATCAGAAAGAACTTGGCCAGTTTTGTTTGTTTTTAAAAGTTAGTTTTTAAACTCACATAAACATTAGTAGAAATGGATAAAGAAAGTTAAGTTTGTCTTATTTAACGAGGCGAAGTTAGGTCTACAAAATCCTCCTTACCACTTAAACTCGACCTTTACGTAGCGTCACCGTATAGTGTAAGTGAGACTGCAGGGATCGAACCCGCGCCACCTGAGTGATGAGCTCCGGAGTCGCGATACCAAATCAGCCACGGATCCGCTAAATATATGAACTGTTCAACCGGTTATTATGTTATCTCGTTATCAAGTGAAACTTAACCTGAATCATATTGAAATCCTTAAATCTAGTACATTTTCCTACAGCAACAAATAACATAATACACCTATACCTGTAAGCGACATAGAAACATGAAACATTACACAACAATAATATTAACCACTCACGAACCCGAGACACACTGGCGAGCAGATGCCAATGTTTATTATTTATTTACTAATCTTAACAACAAAATTATTTGAGGCTCTAAAGATTTGACCTTGTGTTAGGGTTAAACAACTGCCCATCCCTACCCTGACTCGCTCGTTTTTTTAAGAGTCAGTTAAAAAATCAAATTAGCTGTAAACAGTTGTTTTACACTCTTTTAAAGGTGAAGGAAGAGCTTTGTATAACTTGATATTAAACACAATTTTAGAATATTCCCATAACAGTAGAACAAACAACACTACCATTAATGAGTAAAAATTTAAAAGCAGTAAGTTAATTTATATGACAAAGGCCCCTGTCTGTAAGGTGGCACTCATAACCCTCCTCCCCTTGGTAGGTTTGGCTGACAACCTCCCCCCCCACCCAATTTGGTCCCATTTTGATAGGGATTGTTTACAAATACAGTCTACACAATGTACAGTGAGCCTATAGATCAACACTACACACCCGGCTGAAAATAGAACAGTTCAAACACATAATAGTATTGAGCCCTTTTTTTATTGTTTTTTTTTTTATTTGAAGGGATTAATCTGTATTGCCTTTGAATTTACTCGTATCCATTTTTCAGTAAAACTCAAAATTATTTTCAAGAGAAAAGTATTATATAACAGTAGAATACTTTCTCAATGTCTAAAGAGATACATTAAAATGGTTATGGCAGGAAGGGCTAGGCGGCCAGAATAGATCAAATTACAAGTAAATATTAAAACAAAATAAAAAAAAACAAAATATTACTATACATTATAAAACAAACGAAACAATGAAATATAATATTTTAGTACCCACTAACATATCAGAATAATTTAGTTTGGGTATTAATTATATTTAATAATTGGTTGAATGGGTTGAATGCATAAATTACCTTAATATTTTAACTCATGTGTTTTTTCTAAATAAATCAAATTTCTGGGCAAACTTAAATTTTCAGAAAGAAACTTAAAATTTAATTTTAATATTGTGTATATCTTACACTGAAAATGTTAATTTTTTTCAAATAATAATAATAATTTAAAAAGAGTGATCTAAGAGAATGAGCATGTGATGCATGTAGGCCTACATGTTTAATTAAGAAATGCCGGATGGAAGGACAATTTCGAGTTTTTAAAAGGTTGTTGAAAATATTTACCTTATAAGTGCTAACTTTTTTAAAATTATTTCTGTGTCTTAATGTAACAATACAATTAATAGTTAATGTTTTAAGTAAAAAAGTTTTGTGAGTAAAAATAATTTAGACCGTGGAATTTATTTCATACATAGGGTCATGATCCCTAGAATTATTAAAGTGCTTAGTACCTGTCGGCCATTTTGTTTTCTGTCCCATAAGAACAATGTAAAACCAGACATTTTCTTGACACTCGTCAACGTCTACAATTTCCACCAGATCAGTTTGATATAAGTTTTATTTGAAAGTTGACAATGTAATGCAGTGACTCCGCTGACCACATTTTAAAAATCTTATCAGCTTACGAGTTAAACAAGAGACGATAAATGGCCGAGCCCCCCTTTTTCACCCCTTAAATCCCAGCATTGCGACAAGCTTTCAATTCTACAGATTGAAGCCAATTCACTCGTACAATTAGAAACACACTTGCATTAGTATTATGTTTATCATATACAGACTGGCAAAATATATTGTGTTCTACATAAATTAATATGCTTAAAGGCTTAATCCTTCCATGTCAGGAATTGTAGAGTGAAATGATACCTGTTGCGTAATGGCGGCGCTATGATGCCGAAGTTCAACATTAGATATTACACATTAGATATTAAACAAGATATGAATAAACTTTCCACTTACCAAACCGTAATCACAATGACGCAGGGCAGGAATAACAGCACATCACACACAGGACACAGGACATCACTCGCGAAATTGCGCCACAACACTCCCGACACTGCCTAAACGAAGTCACTTTCTTCTCTACTGAGGCCAAGAGACAATCGGTAACTTGAATGTACTAATCGAAAAAATTTAGTACAGCCGACCAATCAGAACGCTTCTTTCCTACAACGTAAGAGCTAAAAAGGAACATGCAACAGAATAGCCAACTGTTTGTCTAGTCAACGAAAAATAAAAAACTGTAAAGTTTTGAGTGGCAAGGAAATTGAGGTTATGTATAATAATAACGGACAAGTATAAAACTATCGGTCTGTCTGTCGGCGCGGCGGGAATTTTTATCTAGATTTCTCCCTCCCCGCCGCGCAATTCTCTTCTTCAAGACGCAGATAATCAGCTGACTGTTTTTGAATACATTTAAACCGGACGGAGGTGACCGACCTGGGTTTAATTAGTTGTTTGTTTTACTTGTGCAGTATAGTGTAGGATTATATGACTGTAAAATTAAATAAATTAGTACAGATTTAAAAACTTAAAAATAATTACAGTCAGAATCTCATTTGATGATAAGAGACATTTTTATACTGGGGAATATGTAGTTTTAATTTACAGAATAAGATTCAATCAATAATACGTGGATACTATTATTCAATATTTTTAATATTTAAAATACTGTAGTCTTAATATTTTTTATAAGTTCATGTGTATTTTTCAATTAAATTGTATTGTAAAATAAATAATAATAAATAAGTTTAAAAGGATACAACGTTTTACATTCGTTTAATTTAAAATTGTATGAGACAGTTTACAAAACTTAATCCGTTAAGTCATATCGATGACCACGGTTTGTATGATTAATTTAAACTGTCCCTTTCAAGGTTAATTGTTTTTTGAAGGAGAATAACCCTCCCCCCTCAGTTATTTGTCTGTAACACAGTTTTTAAGGGTCCGCCTCAGCTGCGCGGCGACGCTTACTGCCGTAGGTCCGTCAAAATTCTGTATATATTTTGTTTACACAATAACGTGACTAATGGACACTTGAATGAACGTTCATTTGTCTGCTGGATTGCGTCATTTATGTGGCCATAGCAGTTTGACCATAGGTGGCTCTAGACCACAAATATTAATGGTTTTCTGAAACTGGTATGATTTTATTTCAGCGGCTGCATCAGCTAAAACACCTTAAAAGAGCAGTCATTTGTAAAAAAAAACAGACCACTGAGACCAGTGACAATGACCATGAAATGTGCAATTGTTTGTTGAAAACAACATGAATACACAAGTTCTAAAAAATTGTTTAAGAGTGTCAAATAAAAAAATAAATTGTAAAAGCTCAATTAGCAAAAATCTGTTAGGCAAAACTTAAAATTTTCTCTTCTCTTGTTTCAACCCATATCATGGGCACCATACCGGGCAGGTGTACCTCCCTGTGGCTTTTTTTTAGAACAATTATTTTAATATTTAAGTAAAAGCAAATTTTGTATAAGAGTCCTATTTTACAAGACTTTTGAGACGATTTTATTTTTTTTTCTAGAATTGCTGAATTGAAATAAATGCATTTTTCTGTACTCATTGGGGTGGGAGGTGTGGACTGTGGTTGAGACACTGTGTTATACAGGGTGATTCAGTCTTTGGAATTTGTATTCAAGAAAGCATATGAATACAAAATATAACCAGCTCGGTGTTCGGTCTGTTATCGATTTGACTGCGTGCGCGCGCCGCTCAACAGACCTACAGATATCGATCCTACACTATTCCTATACTACACTTATTCCACTTCATTGCTGGCCCGAACACCCTCCTTGAAGTTTTCTGTTTTAAATTCCTGAAAGAAAGAAATTCTGCTTTACTATTAATTAGCAAACTTAATATATTATTTTTAAATAGGTGTTATTCGACTGTTAAATTTAAGTTGGTTTGGTTTATAGTGCTACCATTCATCATAATTTTATAACATACGTAAATTTGAATACTATAATAGATACAATTTGTGTAAACTCCAACAAAAAACACAACACAATTTTAAAACTCAATTGTAAAATTTTTAAAATCCTAGAACCGGCGGATGACATAAATAATTAGTTAGTTAAAGATAATCTAGTGCTGTGGTCATATTATTAATTAGGTATAAACTCATTAGGACGTGTCTTAAATAACAATCAATAATTTTAATTTTGGTCCACTGAAAACTTAAATGTTTGGGGCATAAACTATCAACAGTGTAATACGCATGTTTTTTAAACAGGTTTATGGGATTGAATAGACTTGATTCCTGTAGGCATTCTATTGAAAATCTGGCACCTGCTTGCGGTGAAGGCATGCTCAAATGTTTTAGCCTGTGGTTTAGCCGATAACAAATTTAGCGCATTGTGTCATAGTCATGTATATCAGTGCCTTTAACTAGGATGACAATCTAGTATGCTTAGAGACAGCCTATGGTTTCAAATATATACAGGTTAGGTAGTGTCATAATATCAATTCTTGAAAATATCTAGACATGTATCACAATTATTAGCGTTTAATATTATTAGTAAAGCCTTCTTTTGTAATATGCTAAAAATCCTCGCAAACTTGTATTTGGCACAAGATCCCCATAAACTGATTCCGTAAAACAAGTAAGGGTTAAAACAAGTACATAATATGCCATTACAGTACTTTCCCGTGTGCAGTACAGATGTTTTGAATTTTGTCTCTGCCACAAGCGCTACCGTGACTCTTTTGTGAATTTTTTGCAAGAAGAAAGTAGACAGCAACAATATTACAAAAGAACCAAGTTACAATACAAGACTGCTCAGCACACCAGTGAACCTTGACTCAGTGCATTTCAGCAGTTTCAACAGAACGTAACCCTACCTGGAAACGTGAGCTGACAACATTGATGCGCTGAGGAAATGCGTCAGCAGTTGGTGGCGCTTCAGCACTTCTTTGAACTGTGCAGTGTTGCTGAGCAGTTGTTGAGCAGTTAGTGTTGCTTCATTTCAGTTCACTGAATCGCGGTTATGGCGTCAGCTGTCTGATAAATATACTGTATTTAATTTCTGAATGAATTTTCTTGTTGTAAATATCGTCGCTACGCTACCGTACAAACTCAGTGGTAGGCCTAACCTCAGAAAGCTCTAAATGCGTCCGGGGCTCACGTAACGACTGACCAAACAACTGACCTTCTTGAACTTGATGATGCTTTTGCCAACGTTTATAGTATTTTTATTTTAGTCCCGGTTCGGTCCACAAATGTTTCTGTCAAATTCTTTTTTAGTATATAAAAAGATAAAGGTAAAGGTATATATCGATGCGACAAAGAACAACTAAGGAATTACATTTACAACAAACAGGTTGTGCTCAAAAGTTACTCTGTAGGTTTCAGCTGGAATATGCCCTTGGGATAGCTTAAAACGCATAAATTCGAAAACAGCTTGATGAGCGAGTTGAATAATCTTAATTGTTATAATACCGGCGAATTTCGGATTATTGTAGACCCTTGAACTGATCACGCCGTTCAGCTGAGGTGGACTACATGTTTCACTAGTTTGAATTCCTTTTGCTTTTAAGTAGAATTTATTTATCGTATCAAGCACCTGTCTTCAGCGCCACCTGTATCTTAATTTCTTGAGTCAGCTGCTCGTGGTTCTTCCTCCTTCCGCTGAGGGCAGAGGGTGCTTCGTTGCAGGCAGAACCCTTCTGCCCCTGTCCACCTGTACTCCAGGTGGCGCATCAGCCGTCTTAACGGCGAGAAACTAATTTACATGTATTTGTAGACAATTAAGTGAATTAACTAACAAAAAATATAACAACAGCTACCGTTATTCTTGGTTTCTATAACGGGGTATAACTTACACCGGAAGTGTCCTTTTGGGGCACATTTGTAACATAAATGGGGTTTAAGCTATACCTCATATGGTCTGATTTCAATAATATTAGAATTGGTTTGAAGGTTTATGACACCGGGTACACCGTTTTATAACCCTCAAGTAAGGGTAGAAAAATATCAGCCTAATCCCTGGCTGGAAGTGCATACTACGACTGGAGGACAGTTTCTAGAGGTCGATGTATAAAACATTTTTTTTAAAATCATTTTATTTTTAAAATATTTTTTAATTAAAAAATAATTTAAAAAAATTTTTTTAAAAATAATTATTTAAAAAAATAAGTTTATTTTAAAAATAATGTTGATTCAAATAATTAAACATTTACATTTGTTCAAACTTACGATTTTAAATAATTTTTTAATTTAAAAAATTAATAATTTAAATTAAAAATATTTTGTTTTAAAACTAAAATTTTTAAAATCATTTTTATTAAAAATTTTCAATAATTTTAAAATATTTTTTAATTCTAAATTAGAGCACTTTCAGATATACGCAGGGTTAAATGAATACACAGTGATAAGGAAAACATTATAATATTATTATCAGGTGAGATAAAGAGTGGCAAGCAATTGACCAGATGGACCTTGAGTGTGAGTGCAACATCTCTTGGCTACCGACAACTAATAACAAAACCATCAAACAACCCAACCGAGAAAACGACAGAAAACTCTTGTAAATTTAGGGTTGTGTGACCAAATGGAGCAACTCTGGCTACACTGAAAACAGAGTTAGTTAATGTTCCGGTATTTAAACATAAATAACTTCCTTTTGTGTTAAGCTATACAGGTTGCTGAGTATAAACACTATAATTTCACTTCTGTCAAGAAATTAAATTTTAGTTTAGAGGCCACGGGATAGGATTTAACTGACCTCTATCCAGGATAAGAATTTAACATGGAAATTTTGCAACAGCTTAATGTTTTACGTGGAATTAATTTGTAATTTATTTAAATGGAAAAAGTTTTATAATGTATCTGTCTGTTCATTCAAATGTCGTGCAACAAACATGTTTGAGACCATATGCAATGGTGTCTATGTGCCAGACTGATCAAAGCCTGTTTTAAATTATCTTAAAGGTGGAAGGACAGGAGTGCTGGAAGCATAGAGTCATTAGTGTTTTAGTATAAAAAAGGGGAAAAATTGAGTTTAGGTTATAAAATATAGTTTTAATTACTGAATTATAAGTACCATGTTGTTACGGAAAAAACAGTTTTTAGTTAAGAAATACAAAAATAATTTGCTGACAAAAGTAAAATGTTTAGTGTTTATATGAAGCAGCATCAATAAATCTTTGAAATGAAGCAGCATCTAGAGAAACAATTTTCACGTTTAAGTAAATTGCCTAACAGATTAAGAATTTTATTCTTAATCTTAAATGACATTTTACACATTAAAAATTTAGAAACACAAGCCTTCTGTTAGGCAATTTTTATCAAAATCGAATTTTCAAAGCATTTCCTATTTTAAGATTTGTGTAAAAGACTTAAAATAGGAATAAATTATCTCCAATTAACACCTACATTTGATTTTTTAAATGGGTTTCAAGCTTTTGTAAAAAACAACAAATTTAGATTTCAAAGTAATTTCTAAAAAATGTAGTTTTCAGTTTAATAAAAATTTAAACATCAATGAATCAATTTAAACAAAAACAAAAATCATGTTAAAAATTAAACTTGAATATTTGTAGGTATTTAGACCTCTGTATAATACTCCATATAGAAGGAAGATAGTTTTCTATCACTTTCTTGGCTATAATTAAAATGCCTTTATTTTTAAAATATTACCAAACAAAATTATTGAACTGCTTTGGCTAGCCTATATCAGTTCTAGTTCTATCTCTAATCAAAACCACTAGATTTATTACTTTTATTGTAAACTAAAAAAAACCATACATTATAATCAACAAAAGTTTAGTTCGTTGTGCTTTTAATATTAACTATTTATATCACAGTTTTACAATTATATATTTATTTACATTAGATCTTGAACAATATGAAGTATGGTAGTATCGTAAATGTGCATTTTATACTGTATAACTAATAAAAACATAACATGACAATACAAAATTAAACCTATAAATTATAAAACAGTAAAATACTGAGAAAGTTGTATTTACATGTCTAATGGAAAATGGGGAGTACTAATATACTGTAGATTGTTGTTATCAGTAAATCTATTCAGTTAAGCAAAACCATTTTCATATTTATATTAAAATAGTGGATAGGAACTTATTCTTAATGATTAAAGCCTTTGTAATTTAAAAATTAAAATAAAGCAATGTGAATAGTCTATTCATATGGGCAGAGAAGATGAAAATAATCACTCCTTAAACTTACAATTAGTTCAAACTAACCTTACAGTACAATAGAATACAGATGTTAAAAAAAGGGCAGTGCATTACTTTAGATTAACATTTAAAATCAAAGTAAATAATTCTGGATAAACAACACATTACTGATAATTTAATGAATAGATGTTTTCATGGTAAATAAAAATAGAACACTTAATTAGAATTAAAACAGTACATAGTAAAAATATTTTAGGAACAATGATCAAATAGCAAACACAATCCTCATATGATATTTAAAGATATTTATGACGATTTCCTAACTTGATATACTATGATAAAGAAGCAACTAATTTCAGAGTCTATATTAACATCGCTTTACAATAACAATATGGTAAGTCAACAACATCCAAATCTTTGCAAAAGAAATAAAACACTGTGCTAAATATTTACAATATTACATTGACAAGTGGTTAAAAACTCTCCATATTATAAATTTGAGCTTCATTCCCAGGAAAGTGGATGATATCACTTCTTTTGTGAAAAATTCAGGCTTCTTACCGTTGAATTTGTTGAAAATTTTTAAAAAACTAATCCAACGCACGAATAGTTGCTCATCAGCTCATCTGAAAATAAAATATAAATAAATAAATATGCCTCTGTATCTAGCTCAGAAAAGCCAGCCCACTTGTTCAAATTGAAGTTCAAATTTAGAGTACAGGGATTTTTGATTCACTCTTTGTAAAGCAACATATACAAAGATCAAGAAGGACAGTATAAAAATAGAGACTTTAACATGAATAATCAAATATCAAGAAAATTACATTGAATTATTGCACTCAAAGGAAGGATCCCAAGTTGTTCTACATTTATAATTAATATACTGTATTTTTATCATTGAAACTGATATTTTGATATTATTACAAGTTACTTAATAGTAGATTGTTCTATGAATTGACTCATGTTTTGAAAGAGTTTTTTAACTGCAACCATTAGTTTATTGAGCAAAGAAGTTTATAGTCCACATTTTTCTTTAATTTTAGATGTTTGTCATTGTTTCTTGTATCAAAATTTTACATCTCATGGGCTCTCTGTTTTAAGCAAGCCCAATGAGAAGAATCTGAGGTATGCACCAAAATATGGTAATTCCATTATAAAAACCATATTTTATTACTTTCCTTTTTAGTGTAATGCATTTATCCATTCAATGGTTTAAAGCACCCCTCATACCCCTTAGTCTAAATTGCTGCCGCTCCATCCTCGTTTGCCTTTTCACTCCTTCGTTTCGTCATAACGGTGATATTTTTTAGACTGGGGAACATAAAAAGTATGGAGCAAGATTTGGCGAGTATGGGTCGTGGGGAAGGGTGATCATGCTGGTATTGGCCAAAAACTAAGCACTGAGATGGCTACGTGGGCAGGCGCATTGTCATGATGAAAGAACCAATCTCCATATCGCCACAATTTAGGTCTGGGTGTGTTGAAATTTGCTAAACTGTATTTCTACACACTACAGACAGCAAAGAACATTCTCAATGGTATTTTTACAATATTACGGTTTTTCTGAACAATTTCACCAGCCCGGAATTTGAAGGTCGTCCAGGACGAGCTTGTCTTTTTCGACAGGCCATCTTGAATTTTGGGAAAATACTCGTTACACTCTGGTTTTGCTCAAAACATGGTCGTTGTAAGATTTTTTGGTAATTGCAACAGTTTCTCACGCGTTCTTAATGAGAAAAAGCAAAACTTCACTGCTGAACTTTGTTCATTTAATTACCCCATCAAAACAAAAAGAGGCAGAACGAAAACTACTTTTAGACAAGCGCACACAGCTCCTCTTCACGACCTCTCAGACTGACCACAGTGTGCTCTGAACTCAGGAAGAGTTGCTTTTCATCCCCTAGCGGCCAAAATGCAAACTATGCTCCCCACCTGCCATGTGACGATTCCCAATACTTTTGGGTACCCTCACAGAGGTAATGTAACGTATTAGTTTGAAATTTAATCACAAGTACAGTGTCCTTTGTTGCTTATTAAACTTAAGACTACTTTATAAAGGTTTGAGATGAAGAACTTGTTATTTAAGATTCAAGTTTAGGTCATAGTCATACCCAACTTTGGACTTGGAAATTTCAACGCTTTTGTTATTTGAAAACAAATCGCACCCAAGTACATTATACATAACAAGTAGAACAACTTAAGAACCGACCAGAAATTGCTTAGACATCTGTCAACACCGCTCGGGTGATCAGATCATTTAGAATCTCGATTACGCACTTGTTTCGCTGGTAGTAAACCGTAAATAATCTCAAACGTAAATGAAACGCTTAGAAAACTGGTTCATACAACACTGCACACCTAAAGATAGAGAAGTAACTTTAACATTTTGCTTGGTTAGAAATCACACATTTTCCAAGAGAGAATTGTACTTGACAAAGAATATGGGTCAACACAGACGATCTGACAATGACAGTAGTGTTCATTCCAATTTGAATACAATATTTCCGTTCTTATTTGGAGATAATTTTTGATATTTATGACGATTTCCTAACTTGATATACTATGATAAAAAGCAACTAATTTCAGAGTCTATATTAACATCGCTTTACAATAACAATATGGTAAGTCAACAACATCCAAATCTTTGCAAAAGAAATAAAACACTGTGCTAAATATTTACAATATTACATTGACAAGTGGTTAAAACTCTCCATATTATAAATTTGAGCTTCATTCCCAGGAAAGTGGATGATATCACTTCTTCTTCTTACCTTTGAATTTGTTGAAAATTTTAAAAACTAATCCAACGAAAGGTTTACTCACAGTTGCTCATCTGAAAATAAAATATAAATAAATAAATATGCCTCTGTATCTAGCTCAGAAAAGCCAGCCCACTTGTTCAAATTGAAGTTCAAATTTAGAGTACAGGGATTTTTGATTCACTCTTTGTAAAGCAACATATACAAAGATCAAGAAGGACAGTATAAAAATAGAGAGACTTTAACATGAATAATCAAATATCAAGAAAATTAGTAATTACATTGAATTATTGCACTCAAAAGGAAGGATCCCAAGTTGTTCTACATTTATAATTAATATACTGTATTTTTATCATTGAAACTGATATTTTGATATTATTACAAGTTACTTCTAATAGTAGATTGTTCTATGAATTGACTCATGTTTTGAAAGAGTTTTTTTAACTGCAACCATTAGTTTATTGAGCAAAGAAGTTTATAGTCCACATTTTTCTTTAATTTTAGATGTTTGTCATTGTTTCTTGTATCAAAATTTTACATCTCATGGGCTCTCTGTTTTAAGCAAGCCCAATGAGAAGAATACGAGGGCGTACCCAAAAATAACGGTAATTCCATTATAAAAACCATATTTTATTATTTTTTTACAAATTTACATGTATACCTTTAGTATACTCTCCTTTTAGTGTAATGCATTTATCCATTCGATGCTCCTATGGTTTAAAGCACCCCTCATACCCCTTAGTCTAAATTGCTGCACGCTCCATCCTCGTTTGCCTTTTCACTCCTTCGTTTTCGTCATAACGGTGATATTTTATGTAATTTTTTAGACTGGGGAACATAAAAAAGTCGCATGGAGCAAGATTTGGCGAGTATGGGTCGTGGGGAAGGGTGATCATGCTGGTATTGGCCAAAAACTAGCGCACTGAGATGGCTACGTGGGCAGGCGCATTGTCATGATGAAAGAACCAATCTCCATATCGCCACAATTTAGGTCTGGAGTGTGTTGAAATTTGCTAAACTGTATTTCTACACACTACAGACAGCAAAGAAGCATTCTCAATGGTATTTTTACAATATTAACGGTTTTTCTGAACAATTTCACCAGCCCGAGAATTTGAAGGTCGTCCAGGACGAGGCTTGTCTTTAATCGACAGGGCGCCATCTTGAATTTTGGGAAAATACTCGTTACACTCTGGTTTTGCTCAAAACATGGTCGTTGTAAGATTTTTGGTAATGCAACAGTTTCTCACGCGTTCTTAATGAGAAAAAGCAAAACTTCACTGCTGAACTTTGTTCATTTAATTACCCCATCAAAACAAAAAGAGGCAGAACGAAAACTACTTTTAGACAAACGCACACAGCTCCTCTTCACGACCTCTCAGACTGACCACAGTGAGTGCTCTGAACTCAAGAAGAGTTGCGCTTTCATCCCCTAGCGGCCAAAATGCAAACTATGCGCTCCCCACCTCGCCAGCGACCGATTCCCAATACTTTTGGGTACCCCCTCGTACAGAGGTAATGTAACGTATTAGTTTGAAATTTAATCACAAGTACAGTGTCCTTTGTTGCTTATTAAACTTAAGACTACTTTATAAAGGTTTGAGATGAAGAACTTGTTATTTAAGATTCAAGTTTAGGTCATAGTCATACCCAACTTTGGACTTGGAAATTTCAACGCTTTTGTTATTTGAAAACAAATCGCACATACGCACTCAATCTAAAGTTAAATTACCTGCGATTTAGATTGACATTCACATATAAATATATATTGTATCGACTATAAACAATAGTCGAACAAATCATTCAATTTCAACAAAACCATTGGACCAGCTGATGTCCATGCCATGAAAAGATCATTAAATGACCTTTTAGGGAGAAAAAGATCATCAAAACAATCCTTTATGTACCTGGGTTAAAAGTGACACTTTAGCACTGTCAATACATGTGTCTAAAGCAGCTTTTTCGGAGCTGAACGACAAAAACCACTTTGTTTACGTTTCTCATCAATACAACCGTAAAATTCCAACAAAAACACTTCTTAATTTATTATGACATCCCTATCTACAAACACACAAACATTGTAAAATTTCTTACAAATAAACTCGAAAGCACCCTTGCTTTTAAATGGTTTAGACATACATGATTGTCTATTAAACACACAGAATTTGGACGATATAAAAACACCAAATGGTCAAACACATTTTTGTAAATCTAACTTGACAAACTTTAATCATCGTGTAGCATTTATTTAGTTCTTAATTGGTTTATTAGAAATCAGAAGGATATATTTCAGCAACAAGATTAGCTCAGAAAGTCTTTTGAATAATTTTACTTTCTAATAACTGACATAAAACAATGCAAAATTATACATTGAGTCGTATATTAAATTAACTGAAATATTTATTGGCTCATCATTGGTTTAAGTATTTACAGTTCTACCTTCTTTGATTTTGAATCGTCACTGTTTCAATGCATAGTTTATTAAACTACGGAGATTGTTTGTTTAGAATGTTATGATGACAACATGACCTATTTTCTTGAGCAAGACTTAGCACACCATTAATTGTATTGCCTTATTCACAGTCAAGAATATCAGTTCTGCTAACAGAATGTTTTTCAATCTATACTTTTTAGGTTGTTTATTTCTTTCACCGTTTTTAATTTATCCTACACTGACCACCTCTAACATAGATTTTGACTTGCAACTTAAAGATTTTGATATATAGGTAATAGGGATGGGTCGGTTCCAAAATTTTGCCGGTTATCGGTTCTCCAGCTTTTTTGGTCATCGGTTCTTTGTTAAATAAAACCAGATGATTGCCAAAGTCTCTTGTGCAACTATGAGGTCCAACATTTTTGTCATAGCTTTTACCCATGGGGTACGTTATATATCCGTGCATAAGCCAATTATTAAGCTGCAGGTAGGCCCAGCCTACAGCCTTTAGGCTACAGCATCATAGTCCAATAAGTTAGAAGTTAAATTAAAGAAGTTTAATTAACCTAGACCTATGTAATATTAAACATTTATTTTAAATATTAGTTATAATATGAAATCATAATAGATATTTGTAATTGATAATTATTCCCTATCACAATAAGTTTTAGTTACATAATGAAAACACCATGTTTACTACTACCCTAGCTTGAACTGATAATCACTGAGTTCTAATTTTTGGGCTGTAATAAAATGACACATTTAAATAAATTTGATATTGCATTACAATATACATAATATTTATTTTAGCTGGATGAAAAGCCCATTTGAATAACAAAATCAACAGGCTATGCTTACGTTTTGATTTGATTGAAGCTTGCGTTTAGTTTGTGAGGTTAGGTTCTGAACGTACTGATAAAGGAGCATTTTGTCAATGTTGTAACAGAAAATTGGATTGGTTAATTTTTAAACTACTATCCTTTATTAAAATTCCAAAATCTTACATTATATTTGGAAGATTTCAGGAACCGATGTTTTGCCATGTCCGTTGATTAGTTCCAAGAACCGGTGAAACAAAGAACCCGGAACCGACCCATCCCTAATATATAAGCATTACACCCTAATCTATTATTTTCTTATTGGTTGACATTTTCATCAGGGCTGTTTTTGAAACAGTTTTTAAAAGGCAAGGCCCAGTTGTGCGCAAACCTATTAACAATAGCAGATGGTAATCTGTTGGGAGTAACTATGACTCATAAAATGGTAGTAATCAATGTATTTTTGCCCAGTTGTCAACTAATAGCTGTTTATATAATATTTTGGGCTTTTTCTGTCTGGTCTGTCCCTTACCAAAACATCCCAAATATTTAAAATCTTCAGTCCTTTCATTCCCAAAACAAAAATTTCATCCCGTCCATCCCTCCTTGAAGCTATGGTTTCCTAGGAAGCTGTTCGCTACATTACGGCCGTAATACGACGGTGAGTTTTGTTTTCAATGCAAGTTATATGAGAGTGTTTTCCTTGAGAACGGTGATTGTTAAAATAGCGGTGAAAGCTACTTAAAACTTTTCTCGCCAGGTGGCACAAATAAAGTCACTAAGTCAGGCTTGTCCATTTCTACATTTGTAATTAAACTTTGACTAGAAAATAAACAACATGTCAAGAGTTCCTTTTTGTGTTGTGTCCACCGCTATATTACGGCACCAACGGAACCATTGCTTTCCTAGGAAACCATAGCTTGACAGTTGACTGAACCTTAAAAAAGAATTCTAAAATCAAGATCCCCTAGTGTTGTCCTCTCTCGCAGCAGACAATGTGTAAGTAGACTGCCGTGACTACCGTGTAGACCGCTGCATGGCAGCGTAGTCTAGTCTGTGTGTCCGCTGCGTATAATGTGAACTCTGCGCCAAGCTCTGTCTTCCTGCGACAGTAGCGGCTCGTCACTGACCGTGGCTCTCAGCCGGGTGAGTCTGCCCTTGCTTGACCCGGCGGGCCGGGTGAGTGCCTCGTGAGTGGGAGAGTCCGGCTCTGTGTTGTCCCAGCGGCGGATACTCTGCTCCAGCCGACGGAGGAACCTATCCACAGACAAGTTTGGTGAGGGTAGATTTCAAACAGGATTAAACTCGGTATAGTAAACAAAGTTCAAATATGATAACAATAACCAGATTTACCTTTGTGTGGTGTCTCTTGCACCTACAGATGGTGGGCAGCGTTTGGGCCAGTTGTGCTCCCTATGAAGCACCGTGTGGTTCTTATACTAAAAATATAACAACAAAACCCTGGCAATGGCACACGGGAAATTATGAAATTATAAAACACATAGACACTCATGGTGCAATTCTCCAAATAAACAAGATGTCAAAATTCCATAGTCTTCAATTTGCAAAGTGAAAGCGTCTCAAACCAGTCTACGTGGGGTTCCAACCCCTCACAATAGTCTAACCCCGACAGACACTGCCTGCCTACACACATAATCCAGTTGCTGTCCACCGCCCCTCGATGTGAAGAAATGTTTTGTCTCGCCACCGCCCTACAAACAACACAATTATCCGAAGTGCTGTGTAGCGTGTACGTAAATATTTTTGGTATAAGAACCACAGTGCGGCCGCTGGCAGAGCACAACTGCCCGCAGCGATCGTTATTGAAGAAACCAACATCTGTAGGATCAAAGGCACCACACAAAGGTAAATCTTTTAATAGATGGTCCTACACTGGGTCTACATAATAATTAAACAATAACCAATTTTAAAAACTTGGGCATTGACAAACAATAATAATGTACAGTAGCGTCTCACTTATCCATCCTTTGCTTATCCAATAGTCCGAGCAAGTCAAAAAACAATGCAAAAAGTAAAAACTAAAAAGACTAAAGAAAATCACTCATTTGCTTTATCATATATTCTCTGGTAACGCTCTCCATAACCGTATCCTTCTTTTTGATTTCTCAATAATTATTTTTAAATTTTATCTTAGGGACCATTTAACTGATTTTTTTAAAACTTGGTATATTCTGTTGTGTCTAGTAAAGGTTCTTACTCGACGTTCTTAAAGAATTAGCAACATAGGGCCGTTTTTCAATTCAGCCTTAACCGGCGTGCAACCAATAAAAAGCTGGATATTTTTTGAGGTTAAGTTTTATTTTGCCTGTTTTGATTTTGAATTTTAGTGTTTTTGTTTGTAATTCACTTTTTTAGCATAACGTACACATGTTAAATTCAATACAGAATGGAAAAAGAACACCTTATTACAGGAATAATCTTCAATAATTCATTAGAGTGTTTTGAACGTTGCATGAAAATGTAAACATTGCAGACTGTAAACAACTTAACCGGGCGGTTAGCTAACCAGCTGGTTAGCAGGCAATTGAAGAAACGGCCCATAATGTAACTCTATGCTTCCACATTAACAAGTTCAGAAAAATAATTAGAAATAACTTGCCTAAAGATGACACAAGCATTGTTATGTTGACATGGAAGTGTTACCTGATTTGATGGCGATTGTTCTCATGCGGCTGATTTTTCTGTTAGATTTTGGCAACATCTGAGTAGTAACAGTGGCTTCCTGCAAAACAATGAGGGAAATAAAATGATTATTAAAAAAAATAAAGCAAGTAGAAAATGTTAGTACACAGTAAAATTATGTAGTCCCAATTCATTATGGCCTAGGAATAACAGAGGATCTATTCTTAACTCTTAAGCTTTCGCGGCATTATGTTTAGCAGTATTTGTAATTCAATTGTGACGGTGTAAACCGGAAGCCTTAGATCTTAGAGGATCTATTGTTTGGGATTCTAGGCTGGCAGAGAAGCTGACATCAAGGCTGGAAGTGGTGCCGAGAAGAAACAGACGTTAATTCATTGGCGTCGTCAACAAACAACCTTGAAGGGGCGACCAGGAGGTCCTTCCCCAGATCAAAAGGGGTCGGGGCTCTTACTCCAGGAAAAATTTTGCTATTTTTACATTGAAAAGTATGTTTTTACCTCTGATTGAGATTGAATATTTTGTAATTCCACTTTAGAAAGGGGCAGATTTTAGTAGGTAATGTCCAAATAGACTATTAAAATCAGCACCAAGCTATCATATTCATGTACATGTGGAAAACACTCATTTTATTTCAATGTATTAAATCTCAAATGTTTTGTATATTTATTTGTTTACAATTAATTGGATACGTTCTTGATTTAATAAAGGGTAATTTGTAAAATACTGTAGTCTACTTTGTTAAAATAAAAACACTGTATGTATAAGAAAAATTCAAAAGCGTAGACCTGCATGAGAGTATGGATATGTCTTCTTCTTTAAGAACAAAGTAACCACTTGTTTAAAACCAGCTGGAATTGATATCCAGCGCTGGTGCCTGGTGATAACGTGCCGTGCCCTCGTCCTGTCTTTTCTGCTGTGTCTGCTCATGCTCCTGTGTTGGTTGTGAAACTGATACTCTACTTTATTTGTAAGCAATAAAACACAGGGACAAACAGCAGGTTATTTTAAAATAGTAACTTTATGAGAATTTATTTATTCTTTTTTTGATTTCATAGCTTCATACATAAATAGTTCTTTTTGAAGGACAGAATCCAAGTAGCAAATATTAATTACCCTTGTCCCTATGCGATGCCCGATGGGCGTTATGAGGCTGATTCAATAACATCAAAGTCTAACTCTTGATTGAGGAAAGCAAGGTGTGATATCAATTGACCAAGCTTTTTGTCGACATTGAACTTTTAAAGACTGTTGATGTAAATGGTTTCAGTTCTAGGTCCTGTTAACCCCATCAGCAGACTTAAGTTGAGTAAACTGGTCAATATCGAAAACTTACCTTATTGAGAGGCCTAATGGATACAGTTTGCTTTCCATCTACTAAAATACATACAATACACCATATAAAATTGGAAAACTAAGTACAAAACTACATTCTGACTGCTGAAAACAAAAACGTTTTCAAAATATAGTTTCAAATGTAAAACTAGATTGTTAAAATTCCAATTAAAAAACATCTATTGTTTCTATAACAGAGCCATTTTCTAGAAAACAATTAACCTACGTAATTAATTAAAGAATTGTAGCCAAAATCTTGTATATACTCCGGTTAATAGTCTAAATATTTATAAGCCTACAAAAATAAATTATTAAAATTTGTACAACTATACTACAACTACTTACTCAAGACAACAAAAACTATTCTGGCCAATAACAACTGTAGACAAATATAGACTACACCACAGTGGGGTGTAAATAACACTCGCAGTAAGTTCTGTGCCGAGCGGGGGCAGCAGTCCGGGTTGGCATTATGTCATTTGCCAATTATTGGCGATCGGTGTCGGAAAGAAAAATTAAATTTGCATATTTAATTGAAGTACACTTTAGCAAATAAAAAATAACCAAAAATGAGAAAATACTCTAAGCCATATTTGTTTGATGGATGGTAAAAATAATTAGCCTAGGTTGGATTTGAATGGAATGAGATTGTGGCTGTGAGCTAGCATGGACTCGTCCACCTCTCCTCAGCCCTGTACTGTACAACGGCGATCCCGCACATCACAACCACTGCTCACTGACGAGTCATTCAACCACCAACCTGAAAAGCAGTCAGTTCTTTTTTGTTTTCAACCCATTAAATTATAGTTAGTTTTACTGCTTTGCTCAAACTCAGAAATCAGGCATAACTTTTAGTTTTGTATAATATATTAACCCTTTATGCCTAATTTATTTTTAATTTTCAAAAACCTCCCAGTATGGGTTTCCCCAGTCCCCTGTAAGCAAAATCGCTTCTGGTAATGGGTGCATTACCAATCATTGAATCACTTCTCTGCTCGGGATTTAGCCCCCTAAGCTCAAAAGTGCCACTCTCCTCCTCACTGGATTTGATGAGCCATTTTCTTCAGTGATCCTCAGCGGGTCATTGTGGCCCCCGCCGGCATGATCCAATGCTCAGCATTGCACCCTACCAGAGCGCAGTGGGATTCGAACCCACGATGTGACAGACAGGGGCCAGCTGTCGTCACTATAACCACTAAACCACCGGGCTGTTTGTCGGGCTGTCAAACTCGCACGTGAGTTGGCGCCAGGGGGAGGGAGTGGTAGTGTCCGTGGTTACTAGGCGCCGTTAGTGTAGTGTAGTCCTAGCCTATCGCTGCCCTATATGCAATAAACGATGGGTCGGACTAGACTATTTTGCCGTTCGCCCGATGTTGGACTCAGTTCGCCATTGGAGCGCAAAAGGTTAAAGAACAACAAATAACAATATCGTTTAACATTATGTAACCACATGCCAAACTTAAAACCAACTTTTATTTCCTCAGGTTGTACTGCAGTAGTTAAAGTAGCCTTGGCTCGTCTGATCTATAACCACGTCAAACTACTAAGAGACGATACTGTGTAGCTCATCACGTTATCACCGCAAACCAACACATACAAAAAAGAAACAAACGTCACTTGACTGAGTTTTCGTTTCGTCTGAGTTTGTATCTTGGTTGGGGAGAAACACCCTGTCACTAGCCCGAGTGGCTCCACAGCTTAGTTATGCCACTGACTACAAAATGTTGTCATCATAATAACAATACCTGAAGATCTTCATGTAATGTACGACTATACAAAACTATTTCCTACCCAAAACCTACACAACACAAAAGTAACTATTGCGTTCACTTTGTTGTTCTTTTCAAACAACAATACCAAACCAAAATCTAACCTTAGGGTTAAAACTTAAAGTTGCTGACCCAAAATCACGAATGTCTTCAAACACTGATCTCTACCCCCCAGATGGAGTGCTAGAACATGCAGAAACATAAAATATGTACAATCCTAATTAACCCAGCTTATTCAAAAATAAAACAAATACAATTTGCTTGTAAGAATGGATTTAAAAAAAAGTGTCTGCCTACAATTTAAAATTAAGGTAAGTACGTAAAGAAAAATCACTATTTAAACTATCTTGGATAGTTTAAATGTATCACTCCAAACAGGTATGGAACCCCAGTTTTTTGAGAAAAATGTAAAACATAGCTTCTCAACGTGAAAACTCTTGAGAATTGGATGCACTGATGGCTTAAATAACTTAGGTATTAGCTTAAAGACAATAAACCATGAAGTTGGTCTCCTTCAAAACTAAAAGATGATAAAATCTTCACAAAACGGCCATTAAAAATTGAAACAGCTTTTATACAAGTAACAAACGTACGTTTTATTTTCTATTAGATAAAAGAATAGTTTATTAGTTTTGTATTGTTTAAGCAGTAGACTTGTTTAAGTCAAGTACAAGTATATAAAACCTACATGACATACTCCCTGAGAATAATAATCAAAACGAATAATCCCTTACGGAATAATAATAAAACTAACTGAAAACTTCCGATCACAGACGGTAGTTACGGTAAATATTTATGGTTGTCTCACCTCTCCTGTTTCCTCGCCTGAAGCTTCGTTGGAGGGAACTTTAGCCGAGTCGGACGTCCAGGCAGAGTCCAGCTTGGACCATCCTCTGTCCGGACTTCGAGTCCCGTCCGGAGTCATCTTCAACTGGGACGGATCCCTGCAAAACAATCCACTATACAACAACAACACTATTACGCAACAGTAAGAGAGGAAGTAGTTATGTAACTACCGATTCAGAGTTCCTCTACATGAGGCCTAACCAGACAAAACAATTCCATTCAAGTATTGAAATTTAAAATGCACACTATTTGTAGACACTTGTATGTTCACTGCATGAAAATCCGCCACCAATGTGCGTAAAAAATAACGGAAAAAACTTGTTCTTTAACTTATTTTAGTTTGCAAGACACTGGATTACAAATAATATTTTAAACTTTAATGAAAAGCTCTATTTTCAAAGAAAATTCCCAAAAAATGAAGTCAAGTTGTGCTTGCAAAAGAAGAGTTCTAGAATATGGTTAGAAGTTTTAACATAATTATTTGATGTTTAAAGAATTTATTTTATCCCAGTTTAGACCTCTTTAAGTACTATCAGTATAAATTATTAGCCTGTAGGTCTTGTGTTGAAATCTTTTAAAGATACAAGAGGTTGCCCATTTTTCAGCGTCTTCTTTTTATTACTAAATAGTGTAAATAGACCATTTAGTGATAAGAAGAAAGAAGAAAGGAAGAAGAAGACATTCTGAAAAATGGGCAACTTATGCCCGAAATGCATCGTAAAAGTTTCAACACATTTTTAGGACCTACAGACAATGAGTGTATTGACCGTATTGTTGATGTTATTTAACCAAGCATTTAACTTTTGATTTTATTCATTAGGGCTACAATTCAAGCGGCAGGAATTGGACTTCTAGAGTCCTAAAAATCGTACATTATTCAATAATATGTTAAGCATACAATCATATTCACAATGAGTCAGGTTATTACATGACATATATTTGGCACCTATAATTTCACTTTTCTTCATCCACGCACATTGGAAGTAACTTTTTGGACATCCCTCGTATAAAACCCACTTCGAATTTCATACACCTTTCAGATGTTTCAAACTCTCGTGATAGGGAGGTCTTATTTACTCTGCCATCTGGTTTACAATTCGTGTTTAAATGGAGAGGTTAAAACCTTAGTGAAAATGGCAAAATATCGTTGCTCTTACATTATGTCATTTGTATAATCATTTTACCAGAATAAAATGCAATTGGTGAAGTAAAACACAAAAACTAAAGAACTAAAAAATGGTACAATAAATTCAACTACTGCAAGCAGGGTCACACACGGAGGTTAATTTCGGGTTGCCCCTAGCGAGATGAGGCGCATCACGTAACTTATTTCCAGGCTCGAAACTAATTATATCTAAGCTGTAAAAGGTAAAATTACATTTAATCGTGTTCTAAGAATAAAAGGCGGAAGGTACACGGATTAAAGGGCTTGTCTGTAGGTGATTTGATTAACAAACAGAATACAACCGGAGGTAACGTCCGTGATCACCTCTGGAAGGTTAAAGACACCTGGACTTAAACAATACTCAAATAATTTAAGCAGCATTCAAACTTCTAGAAACAAGCAAAATTGACTGGAACATATAAAAGTACAA
Organism: Matsumurasca onukii; assembly: GCA_018831715.1. Classification (NCBI taxonomy): domain Eukaryota; kingdom Metazoa; phylum Arthropoda; class Insecta; order Hemiptera; family Cicadellidae; genus Matsumurasca; species Matsumurasca onukii. The sequence continues at coordinate 4,821,858 of CM032067.1, forward strand.
AATTTCTTCTAGTGTGTGCATGGTAAACTAGGAATCAGAGCAGTTAAATACTAACAATAACAAACAGTTGTTGTACAACAAAATAATAAGAAACTCACCGACAGAGTTTATACTTTCTGTAGAAGAGGAAGAAGTAGAGGAAGCCACTTGGGAGTGAGTTCTTACTCTTCTTTTCGGGCTAGGCTTATTCCTTGCATTGTGTCTACAGAACATTTCTGACTTGCCGGGAACATCTAGAAGCAGTTGAGGAGCAGGAGTTGTCGAATCCTTTCCATCCTTATCCTTCCCTCTACTGGGCGATTTGCTTCTCCGCCTTTCTTTTCTTCTACCCGAAGGCTTTTTGTTTGCAGCCATCTTACAACAGTCCGAGCTGGCACAGTCGTAAAGACCGTCGGAATCTGTGAGTCTCCCGTAAAACATCGGAGAGAAGCGGCCCAGTCCCATCTTGTCACTGAGGGACTCTCGCTTCGAGAACTGACAGGACTGCAGTGGATGTCAATCCCACTAGGATCAGGGTCTACTACTATGGAAGGTAGTTGGAGGGATATTTTGCACACGTCTTTCGGCGGCGGGGCGAGACGATAACAATCCAAATCTGCTTCTACGCTCGCACAAGGCTTTACAATCCTCAGAGGCCCGTTCTGTTCCAAATTCGACTCGAAACTACTGCAGTGCTTCATTTTGGACACGGGTGAAATTGGCAAACCAATCAGCTTCTTGCCAGTCTCAACCATCTCCATTCCTATAAAAACCTCAAGCTCTTTCGCGCTTTTAAGTTCCCCTCCTTCGATTTTCTCGTCAAGATGGTCAGTTCCGAATCCCTCATCGTTGGACTCCACTTGTGGATCGTCAGAAAGCGTCTCTGAATCAGATCTTCCTCTCACACACCCGACAGTTTTCGTCTCGTTTTCTGTTCTGGGAAGTCTCTTCAACGACAACGGTTTCCTGGACTGATCCTCAGCGTCTGAACACAGTGGGTTGTTGTTCGAGCCGCATCTCGAGGGCCCTGGACTCGCCATGGAACTGTACCCTGAAGAACTCAAGTTGGACTCTGAGGTGGTTCTGTCCCCTCTGGTGCACATGGAGAAGGGACTCAGGTAACACATACCACCAGGATTCACACCTGACTTATTAGCTGGCGACTCTCCATCTGAAAAAAATTATTCATCACATAACAATTATTTTGACTTCTTCCGTAACTAGAACTTATTTTGCCATTTTGCAAATTTTCAGGTGTATTTCAACCTTGCTTCTGTTTTATTCTTTTCATATAAACTTATTTATTTTACTTCCAATCAAAACATACATTACACCATACATTGTTGATCATTTTATTTTTAACTAACATTCCTAGTTATTATTTCTATGAGTTGTGTTTACTTCCATCACTGTACACAAGTTACTTCCATCTAAATTCTGAACTAAAAACACATAACAGTAGATAAAATATTGGTTTTATATTTTAAGCTGGTGTGGTTTATCATAATTTAAAATAAAACAAATTAAATATGTACAAAATTATTTTATTTCTCTTCTTTGTTCTATATTTCAACTGAAGATGACTACCGTATAGGGTAGTTAAAGCATTATTCATGTGAATAGTGAACATCTGTTGTGGTTCACCAAAACATTTTATTTTAAAATATTGGTTTATTTAATTTGTTACAGACCAAAGGCCAAACAGTCAAATGACTATATCACCATCGCAGTTAACTGGAGTTTTACTTGCTTATGTTTTCAACTCAAAGGCCTGAATAATGATTAATGAAAACCCAAGATCCCCAAAAGTCAAAACTTAAGATTGACTTTTCCCTTTTATGACCAGAGTAATTGTCGCAGCATAATTAATTAGACCTGGCATTTTTGTATTTAAATTTTCATCTTGTTTATCATATAAACACGTAGAAAATTCTTCAACCGTGTTATTGTGTCAGACTTCCATGACGGGGGTTCACATACCTGACTCCACCTCGCTGAGACTGCAGGTGACCGTGATGAGTGGAGGCGGTATCGGCAACTCCAGCGACGTGGGTTTGTCCAAGTCTTTGAGCAGTTTGCTGGCCCGGGGCGGGAACAGAGGTTCCTTGTGCGGCGGGGGTGACCCAGGGAACAGATGGGACGGCGGACTGGGCCGGGTGGGGGACGGCTGCTGGACGGTGAACGTTGGAATCATGAGCGAGTTCGTGGCTGCGCTGACTGGCACATGGAGGTTTTCAGGCTGGAAAATAGTACAAACAAATTTACATACGGACAACTTGATGATTCTATAGACCAAATACCATTAACTAATTTTATGATAAAGGAGAAATGCTGCTACAGTATGCACAGAAGTAGCTTGGTAAAATTCACGCATATTTCTACGCTGTATACATATTTTCCCGGTGCAGAGTGCCGTTTAACGCCAGTCTGTACCTATCCTCGCTAAAGTACACAACCCTTCCCCGATTGCTTTTACGCGATCGGTATGTTCCGAGGACTTGGTTTGTTCAGATCGCCTTTTTACACCCGCGATACGTTGCAATCTTCTTTTTTTAATCACGATACATTCCAAGGACCGTTTATTACCTGCGACACTTTACTGCATCGTGCAGACCAAAGCATTCAAAAGGTTGAAACTGATGACTTTACCCCTGTTCTCTACATTTTAGACACGCATCTTTTTTCAAATGTAAATGCAACCTTGTAAGAGAATAGATGTACACCTTGAAAGCAGAGACAGGGAGAACTATCAAACAGGGACAGAGAACAGCCTTTTGCCCTCACACGACAGGAGTTCAGTTTGTCAACAGACTTCCAAATCTTCGATCGTGTGCCCAAAGCCAAAAATCTTCAAAGCTTGTCTAAAATCAGTTTTGGTCACAAAGCATTTTTACAGTTCAAACGGTTTTAAAACACATTGGAGGATACGGAGAAACAGACTGACACAGGGTAGACTGGGAAAATTCGAAAGTAAATGGGAATAGTAGGAATGTAAGTTATGTATAGATTTTATTTCTATAAACGCTAAATAGCTAATTTATTACTAGTGAAATTTGAAGACAATAATGTTTGGACTGAACCGACTTGAACCCCGGTCTCCTCGCTAAAAACCAGGGAGACCAAGATAACCAGGGACCAGGTTCAAGTCCCGGTTCGGTCCAAACATTTTTGTCTTCAAATTTCTTTAATCATAAATTAGTTATTTAGCGTTTATACAAATTAAGATCTATAATAAGTCATTTGACATAGTATTTAAATTCTGTTTGTAATATTTCCAGCTTGTTGATTTAAAGTCACTATTTGACAGTCACATATTTTGGATAAACATTCAGATTTAAATACTTCTCTAAATTTGAAGGCAGAAATAGTTGGGCCGGATGGTGTAAGTTATGTATGTTTGAAAGGCATCTAGATGTGGATGAATGCACAATTTTGGATCAAATGATGGACAATTGAGATACATGCTTGTAAACATGTCAATTCAATAAAATATTTATTTATTTAGTGTTTATTTAACCATTAAAAATTCAACTTATGTCTACATGGCAGTGAAATTTCAGTCACGAATCTACCCTGTAGCTATTTTCCAACCTATTATTCTGCCACAGTTTAATCTTGTTTGTACATTTCTCCAGCCACAAATGCTACACCAATGTGTGTTGCCCACCTTGCAATGGTACAGAGGGATGTTCTGCTGGTGGCGGGGCATGACGGGGGTGAGGCACGGGGACGGTGACGGGGTCGGCATCTCCTTGATCGGACTGAGACACTTGTTGGGCACCTCCAGCAAGATGGTGGGCGGGTGTAGTAGGTTGCTGCCTCCCGAGTAGCTTGCGTTCTTCTGCGCACTCAGCGGGTCCAGAACAGACACCTGCGCAACATAAAGGAGAACATTAGTTTTTATTTTTAGAAGATAACATTTAATTTAGTTTAAACCACTTTGTTTATTAAAACCAGGCCGACACGCAGCTAAGCGCTGCTGGCATGAGTGAATCAAATTTCTGACACACATCTGAACCGGTCCACACATTTTGTCTTCAAATTTCTTTTAGTATATACATATTTGAAATTAGTGTTGAAAAGGCGCTTAAAACATGTTCTGGGGGTCAGGGTTGGTGCTCATTTCATGGTCCCGGGTCTGGGTCCCACCATGCTGACAGACGTCATGAATATCTCATTTTTTATTTTTTCAAAAGAAATTTGATAATAACTTGATGTAACAAATTTTGCATGGAACATCATCATTGGATATCTAATAAAATTCAATTTATTAAGGGTGGAGAGCATGGACTTTTGGATTTCAATACAACCGTTATTCAGAGTCCTTGATCTTGAAAGAGCATGTCAAAACCGTTGTTAGGACATGGAATCGTTAATACCGGTAAGTTTCTGCACGACTGGGTTTTGCCGTTTACGATGGTCGTTCTTAAAGCGCTCTAATTACTGAATTTTTAATCCAAAAAAATTGACCTACCCAGGACATGTCCATCTCTACAATTTAAGCTTTCCTATCTTATAAGACAAAAGATATAAAAGTCCATAGTAGGCCTACTAACAAAACACTAATGCAACAAAGGTAGTTGTTTCTAAAAACCTTCTTAAAACACAGACAGGGAGTTGGGTAGATATTTGCCTGGATGGTGTGTTTCTTGTGGAACCGTGGGCGGAAGTTAGGTAGCTACCGACCATGGTGTTTCTTGGAGAAGATGGGCGGGGAGTTGGGTGGTACCGACCTGGATGGTGTTTCTTGGAGAAGATGGGAGGAGTTGGGTGGTACCGACCTGGATGGTGTTTCTTCATTCTTGTAGACCATTATCTATCTAAGTTAGGTACTTACCTGGATGGTGTGTTTCTTGGAGAACATGGGTGGGGAGTCGGGCGGGCCGCTGGAGCTGGACACTGGTGTGTGAGTGCTGGAGTCGTCACTGCCGGCCACATCGTCTTGTGGAGTGCTAGCCGTGGGGGTGGTGGAGGGGGAGATCCCCAGCACTCCTCCCCACCCATACCAGGGTGAGGATTCTGGACATAGCCAGTATAGAGTCGGCTGAGCTTGACTTGTTCTGTCCCAGCAGAAGCTTGCCTGGTCGCCGTGCTAGCTCTCCTACAATATGTGAAATGTGTTGTGTAAATTTGTAACGCTAAGATCATCATTACAAAGGTTAAGAAAGAAAATCACTTTCTTTTATAACTAATGATGGGTTCAATAAGTTTTAAAACACTATCTTTTTTGTTAAAAACTAGTTATTAGAGGAGAAATTGCAAACTAAACGACCTGAGAGAGACACCACAAACATTAAGTAGACTTGGAAGAGATGTTAGTTTGTGCTAGTAGGGTGAGGGTGAGGGAGATGGTGTCTACAGGTGGCCATTTTGCCATAGAAAACTCAAACACATTAGTTTAGAGACTAGTAGAAGCTGATCTTATCACACAATGTTTCGCCTCTTGGTTGATTACCTTAAAGATGCTATATGGAAATTACTATTAAAACACTTTCTTCTGTTTTAAGAATCAGTAAAAACATTTAAATTTGAAAATTAATGCAAATTACTCTGATGGAAAGGTTCTGATGAATTTGAGGAATGTTTAGACACAAATATGTGTTAACTGTAAATTGGTTGTAACAAAGTTCCATTTAACAAATTTTACACTTGCTAAAAAACTTTTGGGTTTTAGATGCACTGGAGATTTTGCTAAGTTTTAGTATCTGTTCTTAAGATACTAGTTTCAGACATTCTCAAATTTAATTGTTGAAAAAATTTGTCAACATTTAAATCACCTTAAGAAATATATTTCTCCTAAAACTGGAGTAAACTTCAAAGATATCTAAAATGAAATGTTGAAATTCATACTTGTAACAACCAAAATTAATGTTACAGATCAAAATTAAAATAGAAGGAATAAATGCATGTAAAAATTAAAAGCGTTACGTAATAAAACCAAAACATGGGACTGTGTAAGGGTGAGATAGAAACAAGGCAAACTGTTCAAGAAACTTGCCAACTCTATCACCAACAAAATGCTCCAGAATATTTATAAAATTCAAATACAAGTTCTCCTAACGGATATTAAATAAGTACTGCATGTCGAATCCTCTAAATAAACCTACAATTAAAAGCAAATCAAATTTTGACTGAAAACCGCTGAGCTTAAAATGCCAATCTATGGAGAAATATTGAATACTTCAACTGATACAAGCAATTATGCAAAGCAAGTTTAACGCACAAAACCAATTCATAGTCCAATATCGTAAGAAAAAGTGCACAGCATAAAACGAAACTCACAAATAAAACGAGCTTTTCATTTCGATGAATTCAACTTTTCAAATATAACAAACAGAATTTATTTCCACCGCTCCGACGTCCCCACCTTAAAAAAGGTTTGAATAAGTTTTCTGTTTATTTATTTTTGAATATTATTGTAGTATGAAATGTTATTCATATGGGAAGGGGGTTTACCTTTAGCTCTTGGGAGGGCTTTGAGATAATTTAAACATTACCATCAGCAAATTTTGGTAGTTAATTTAGTATTTTTAGTGATTCCTGAAATTAATTTCTTGACTCTGAGTTTAAATTAAACAAATTTCGTGGAGTCGTAGTTTCACAATATTAGTCCTGGAAGAAGTGCAGGGACTACCTAAGTAGGAATCGATTTTTTAAACAAAATCCTGATGAAATTAACTTTATTTGAAAGGAAATAAACTATGAATCTCTTAAGGTAGCTATTGGCCGGAGTAACTATGAATCTCTTAACTCTCCTCTACGAGGAACCTCACCTTAATGATCCCCAAGGAAGGAAAGGATCTGAGGACAGCGGGGGGTTGGGGGCCAATCACGATAGGAAACTTAAGAATTTTCAGCGTACGTCCAGGCAAGAGATGCCTTTTGGCAACAGAAAGGGCCTCACCACAGCGAGGTTCTGTCTCGCCCGTCGCTAGGAGGGTGACTCGAGGTTGGCCAACCAGTTACCACCGTAACAAAATAATTAGATAAGAAAATAAAAAAACTGAAAGGATTTTAAACTAACAAAATAGATGTACAGTATTTAAGCATTCATTGAGTTACTAAACTTGTAGCAAAAAAACATTAAACTTACTATCTGTTTAAAATTAAATTTTAATTCCTTATCAAGTACAATATTGTCAAGCAATGATAACAAGTCAGCTGTAAAAGTATAAGGAACTATAATAAATTAGACTTACCCAAACATCAGTATCTGAAAACTTTAAATTGTCTACATGAATATACGTAGCTCTCCTCAACTTTATCTTCATGTTGCATTTTGTATATTTTACGTGGATATTTTTGCTTTGTGTGAAAGAACCATGATGATCCAACAACAAACCAATCATATATATTTTGCACATCTGAAGAGTATTTATTGCAAATTTCAGGAGTTGACTGTAACCATTTTATTACTCAAATTGTTTTGGAAGCAAATTGTATGTATTGTTACACAAAAAAATTGTTAAATCAGTATTATGTAAGAGCTATTAAATAATACAATACCCTAAAATGTATGAGTGTTAAAGGTTAATATACAGGGTGGCCGATAAGTCAGTTGACAAACATGCATTCAATGAAATGCATGTTTGTCAACTGTTACTTGACCATACAACCTGTATAAATAATATTTCCAGATAGATTTTATTTGCACATGTTTCAGTTTTTTTTAACAAGTATGATGATGATATTGAGAAAAGGGCAACATGGTAGAAATAAGATATTTGTTTGCATGAAACTTTGTTCAAAAGGTAATGTTGCAATTTAGCATTTTTTTAAAGCAGCAAAGAATTTAAATTGAAACATATACCAAATTGTATAGGGAAGTGTTCTATGCTCATGTACTTGGGCCAAGAATCAAAACTATGACTCTACATAGAGGCTCCAACTCTCCCCTTCAGCTGAGGACACAGGCCAGAGTGAGGATTTGTTTTTTGGAGCAATTGAAATAAAGGCGATCAATTTGGAAGAGAATTATTCTACCAACGTTATTGAATACTAATAAGTTATTTGCAAGATTTTCCTGTTGAATTTTGTTTTTCCTGCAAAAAATGGGTTTTTACCATCATTTTATGGACTTATGGAACATATTATGTTCAGGAATGTAATTTACAAGTTGACACCAAGTTTCTTTAAACTCGCATCATGATTACAGTTTTATACATTGAAGTTTGAACACTCATACTTCCCTCCCCTCCATGGGGACTTAGCGGTCAAATTATCACCACCGACAGGAAGTTTGCTAGGATTTATGGAACCGCTTGCGGAACTACACTTATCAGTTATCTTTTTAGCCTTGGGTCGGAATATTTGTCCAAAATTAGTTTAAATATGCTTAATCTTTTAGATGAAAAGTTTCAGTTTTAGCAAGCTACTACACTTACCGCAGGGCACCGCCAGGGTGACTTCAGAGCTGGACAGAGAGTCGCTTCCCTGGTTGCTGCTCGTGCTGTTGGGAGACTTCAGGTCCTTGCAGGGGCTCGGGGGTTGCACTGTGATGTTCGTCCCTTCCATCTCTGAGCCGGAACTCATCTCTGAACTCACTTTGTCCAGTAGTACGAGCAAACGTCACCTTCTTCTCCTGCTTCAGTTCTTGCGTACGCACTGAAACAACGGGTGCATTTTGGAAGTTAAATTGTGGACTGTTCGATGATCTTGGGTCCTTTTACCACAAAATGTTCAAACTCACACCTGTTCGTGCATATTTTTTTATTTTAAATTTAATTTAATTTTAACATTTTGTTTGTTGAACATTTCATTTTTACAGTCCACTTACAACTTAATTGCACATTGTAGTAATGCTAACAGGTGAAATCACTAAATCACTATTTGAGATGCCGACCACTCTCATGAGGGTATTTTAAGGCAAATATGTGGTGAAGGATGAGTGTGATGAGTGGTAGTAATGAGTTATGAGGTGTAGTCTTGTTGTTACAAACTAAGGCGACTCTTCCTTAGAATGGGTCATTAATTAGCCAATGACCAATGGAAATACAAGGACCAACGGCTTAGCGTGACTTCGAACCAGCAGGTGATGGTCTGATATGTCTAAACGATGGTGGGAGTTGATGGGGTATCATCAGATGATCACTGATACTATCTGAGCCTTTGAACCTATATCATCTCAAAACCTGACCTCCATGAAGCTGGATTACAGGACCATACCACTTTCCAGGTGTTCACTATTTCCTATAGACGGCATTATATGAATACACTCGTTAATTGGCAGCATTGGTCTTATGGAAGGAACCCTTTTTACTATTCAACCTAGAAATGGCACATTGTTTCAAGATATTAGAGAGAAGTATCATAATACTCCAGCTCAAGTTAAACCAGGTAGAGGACAATGAGTTCTTGGAATTGGAGACTAGATATTTTGATCTATCCTTTACTGCTAACAAATAAAACAATAAACTTTTTGAATTGTGTCATCAGTTAAGACAACTAAACATTGTCATTTACCTACCTTTGCACTTAATCGTGCAAATACACGCCGCTCCGGTTGTTTCTGACCAAACTGTCTTTTAATCTACCGTTCACTTTTCCAAAAATTACACAAGATCATTTTATTTTAAATTATTTTATTTTCAGGCTTGATTTTATTCTTTGTAAATTGCAAGTAACACTTTTATTTTTGTTACCACCTTTTGAAGTTCATTATCGCGGCCTGACTCAAAGTACAGTCTTGTTTCAGCCGAAGTTTTCACGCTACTGGTGCCTACCGGGCTGAATACTTCACATGAAGACTCGACTAGTTGCCTCACAGCCGCTCAGTTCAGCGATAATCAACTTATTTTGATGATCCTGAGTACCAGTAAATCTCATGAGTCAAGTGACACCTTTTTTTTGCGTACTAGTATAATAGGTACAAAATTAATTGTCCCGCGTTCGTAGACTTTTTTATTTCATACAGTGTTTTACGACATAGATTTCCCTTCGTCGACCCTACCCTTTCCCCTCTCCTTACAGATTCGGCGATGATGAGGAATCGATTTTGTGCGTGAAGCCCATGGCGGTTTCAGTTCGGTTCCTGAGCTGAATCCTTCCTTCCCCTCCTAATCAATAAAAGTTAAAGAAGATACATTTCCGTGACCCCTGGAATTACCCCATGCTTGCAGTAAGTGATTCCAGTGGCCTTTCGTACTTTTCTTAGTCCGCTCGCTACTTACACGGCTCAGCTTTACCCCTGGCCCAAAATGCGTCGCATCCCTCTTGATTTTCTGGATTTTAATTTTTGTTGGGAATTTCCCTGCTCCCTCAGGTTCGCCGACTCCTGCACTAATTACATTTGAGTGTGTTGAAATTCACTAACTCACCAGCGGCCGCGGCAGCAGCAACTACCGAGGAGTTGAGTGTAAACGATGTCTCCACTGACAGAGTGTTTATCCTCGAGTCCAGCTCATCCCCTCACCCCCCGCCATGGCCACACTCTCTGTAGAGGACTGTCGGACAGCAGGAGCTACCAGGTGTTGCAGGATCATCTTCTTCTCTACAGCCGCTACATTCTTCTTGATCGGTGTCGAGTTCACTCGCTTCTTCCTCGTGACGGAGACCCTGGTGAATAATGCCGACATCAGACATGCTTGTTAGAAGTGAGTAAGAACTTTCATTTTCATGCAGCGTAATGTTTGTTTCCAGTTTGTTGGAAACTGTTTGATTCTATATATAGTTTTAGGAAACAACACCAGAAGCTTTTATTTTAGTAGTTTTGGCAATTGTTATTTTTAGTTTTCATAGCACAATGTTTCGTTCAACAATTCCTTCAAAACTTTTTATCAAACAGGTTTTTGAAGCCATAACATTTAATATTTTCTAGAATCAGAACCTTGAGTCTTTGAGTTTATAATAGCCATATGAGTAGTGATTTTTCATATCAAGTTGTGAGTCCATTCAAGCTTTTGGTTTTACTCTTGAATTCATATTTCTTTTGAGTCGAGTTCCCTTTCCGTAATGAAACATAAGTGTTTCAAAGCACTTCGTATAGTTAACTTTTTCCAAATGCAAATGAGCCTCACCATATTATCTTTCTATTTTTGGCTTCCTTTAAAGATAATTGTTTTTAAAAGTGCACTAAAAAACCTATTTAGAGAGAAATGAACAAACTAGGACTCTCTCAAGGTGGCCCATCCTAGACTTGATTACTTTGAGTTTTAAAACCTCCAAAACGTGTCTGGCAAGTTTTTTTTAAGCTTAATTAAGTTTAGAGTTTGACTTTAAATGCTTGCTTGCACACGTCTAGTTTATAACTCTCAACATGGTCATCAAGTAATACTTATAAAAAAGCCGTAGGTCAACTTGTATAACCTCCTATTTCTCTGGTCGTTTAAATATAATAATCATTGTTTGAAAATAAAATATCCTTTTTCTTACAAAACATACTTTAAGTTCAAAATTTACAGCTGATACCAGCAATAATGTGTAACCATCCAATATTCACAGACTCGTAGTAGCAATAACAAAAAACTAATTATCCTGAAAATGTTCGTAAATTGAAAACATTTGGTTTAAATTTTAACATAACAGTACACATTATAGATTAAATCAAAATATTCAAATAAACTCAGGCTTTACTTCTGAAATTTCAAAAAAGCAAGCATTTACCATTCATAAAGTGCGGAATTCAACTGTGCAGTTAACAGCTTAAAATGTAACTTTTGATTGAATATAATTTATGTAAATCAGTTTCCCATGCGGCATTCCGTGTGGAACCACTCTGGTGCAGACAAAACCATTCCGGTAGATCACTCCACTAGCAAGCCTACTCCGTCAGAAAGAAGAATCGGGAGTCACTCCGACAACGTGTGGCTTCTGAAGGGTTATCGTTTCAAATATGGGTCAAGAATTTCCTTAAAAAAATTAAAATACAGTGGAACCTTGATATAACAAACCTCGATACAACAAAATCCTTGATATAACGAATTTTTTCAAATCCCCTTCAATTCTCCATAACACTCAATGCAAATTACACCTCTATATAGCGAAAGAAACACTTTGAAGACCCTCGATATAACGAATTTGGGTCCCCAAAAGCCACAAGCAGTACCTCAATATAACGAAATTCAGAATTCTTAACCTCTACGCGTAGTCCACCTCTATATGCCGAATTCCCCGTTCGAACCTCTATAACGAATTTCCCTCTGAGTGTAGTGCTGCAAATCAATAAGCAAGGCGTGGGCCTCACGGAACATCCCTTTCATTTTCCTTTGTATGTACTGAGACTTTCTACGGTATCAATTTATTAAATATGTACTCTATGTAAAAATACAACATGGCTTTGTTGATTATCATCTTTACTTTCCTTCTTGGATAAAAAATTTGCCAGTAGGGCAACTACGTACATCTACGATGTAGTCAGCATTGATAGTGAACGTTATACTGTATTGAGGTATTTGTTATAGATTTCGTTATGTTGAGGTGGAACACCAATATTTGCAAAACCTCTATATAACAAAATGTGTCTGGTTTCACCTCAATATAACGAACCTCGATTTAACAAAATCCTTGATATAACAAATTTTTACAAATCCCCTTGACATTCGTTATATTGAGGTTCCACTGTACCAAAATTCAGGTGGGAATTTCTAAAACAGGATTTTTATAGGAGGGAGTATAATTTCATAAAGTTTTCGGCAGATGGGTAGGAATTTTGATGATATGAGTAATTTTAGAAATTTTGATTATTAGCATAATTAGTGTATTTTAGGTTCATTTCATTGACTGAGTTACTGAAAAGCATATTGTATGATAAGGCATTTTAATTTATTTATTTTACTCCGATAACTGAAGCATCAGCTTTTTAAAGGGAACTTTCTATGAAAATCATCTAAATCACCATAAAACTTAAAATAAATAACTTTGAAATTATATTTAAATTTTTATTTGTTTTTAGGGTATAAATGCCAACAATTTCTTTCTTATTTTTTGAAACCTTAATGTTCACAGTAGCATGACTGTACGATTGCAAAGTTTTATTATTATGTAATACAGTATCAAGATGACAAGAAGACTTTAACAATTTAATATAATCGATTTAAATCCTCAAATAATATTACCTAGGTAGTAAAATCATGACTTTGATTCTTAGAGCTTATGAGGTATTTAGTATTTACTAAATATTTACCTAAAGGGTGGTTTACTAATGTATCATAGTCATTAATTATTTACATCACAATTTCGTATTGTAAACTAACTAATACAACAGAATTAATTTGTAACTATGTAAAATAATATAGCATTATGGAAAAAAACAATAAAGAATTTTGTAGCAGAGCTACATCAACTTCAAGGACCAACAATTACCGATCCATCTAAAGCATACAAAATACAGCTGTATTTTGATATATAACTTACATCTTGACGTAGCTTAAACGTTAAAAGTTGATATTGCACAAATTTTAAACACCAGGGAACAAATAACATATTCATTGTAAAACTCCCTTCAAAAGCCACGACATGTTGTTGGACGAAGAAGTTGAAAAGTTGAGGCAAGAGAGAGAAGGCAAAGCAACCAAGCAAGCAGTGCAGGAAGATAGAGAGTGGTCGGAAGAATAGAAGATAGTTTTGCATCAGTTTCCAGAAGTATCCTACAAGTGGTGGTTCCCTGTTTAAACGGAAATGTAACGCACCGGTACTTAATACTTATATCTCGATAATTATTGTTAGTTTTAAACCCTTCCTAAGAACATAATTAACATGATCATTTTCTTCCACACTTTGATGTTTAAATATGTTTACTTGTAAAGAAGTTTAGTTTAAAATCTAAACTTGAAACTCTTTAAAATCTGTTATTTAGTAGCTGAAAAGATCTTTACAATAGAAGTTAAATACTGTTTTCAGGTTAACTGAATTAAAGTTAAACTGACTAACTTTATTTGTTATCAACTGTCCCTGATTTCTCAAATGTAAAGTTTTGAAATTCAAGATTGTGTTGAAATTTGTTTTGCAGTAAACGGGTTGAGTGAAACGAGTTTTATTTTCCACTAAGCGCAAGAAATAATCGTAAGTTTAGTGTAGTGGTTGATGCTGCTTTTAAGAATTGAATACTAAAGAGTAAACAGCTAAACACTGCAATTCTCTTCTTGACGCTAACTATTAATAAAACATATTTATCATTTTTACGCTTCGGACACAAGCTTTCACCGGGAGAAACGAAGGGAACCAAGTTACGTAAGTAGAGTGACAGATTATATACAGTGGAAGAGTGAACACAACAGACTCGCTGACGACACTGTACGCTGACGATACGGCTTACTTCTCGCGGCGTACGGCCTAAGCAAATCGTCCAGACTAAAGGTTCTGGCGGTTGCGTGGGCCGGGGGGACGGGCTGAAGGCTGAGCAGGGAGGGTTTACGTATACCGAGACGTGAGAAGAGCGTGTCGTGGCGGAGGGCCCGGCACTGCAACCGGGTTGTTAGTGTAGAGAGAGCCGGCCAGCTGCTCCCGCACTGACGCCGTCCTCCCGGACATGTGGCCTGGAACAGAAAAAGGCGGTAAGAAACCGTCACCAAATCAGAACAATAGGTGAGGATGACTTCTCAGATTTTTGTAAATCAAAATTCACATAGAAGTTGGTTAATTCAACTCAAGGGCTCCTAGGCATAGACTTTAAGTAACCACTGTCTTACATCAACTCTTACAAGCTTTGCTGCAAGTATCACTTGTAGTGTCGATTGAATCCTGCTGAGGCTTCAAACCAGAGAGTGCCTAACTTACTGCCTTGAGCAATGTGGAGAGCACAAGAGCTTAAGTGAGCCACGAATTTCTTGACTAACTTGTCTTGTCCGAAGGCTACTCACAGTGTCTACTGCGGTCTGCCTCCTCGGCGAGCAGTTTCTCCAGTTTCTCCGGGAAGTGTCGCTTGGCGCACCAGAAGAGGCCGAGCACCCCCAGCACCACCGTCACTGTAATCAGACCCAGCCAGAACGGCTCCGAGAGCATCCGCTGCGACAGAGGCTTGTACGGGATGTGCATCATGCGTCGCTCACACCTCGCTCCTGCAAACGTACATACAAGTAAGCAATAATTTCCATCAGTTGATAGAAAACTCTGCAGTTGGTAAGAATGGTGTGTTGTAATTTCAACATAGTGAAATAGGGAACTAGGTTAGGATAACTAGCAAAGAAGAGAGAGCAGGCTCACCTGGAAAAAGTATACAGTTTGTGTTGTTTGGCTGTTTCTATTTTATCCAGGTGAGCCTGCTCTCCTTTCTATTCCTTGTGTTAGTTAATTTTGAGATACTGTAAGAGCGGCAATTAAGTGATTTTCCTAACCAGAGTAGCTGTGCTGTGTACCACACACCCTCTCCCTTTCTGTAGGTTAGTGCTTTAACCTTGGTGCAAATTTACAAAATCTTGTCTAAGTACTAGCAATTAAACACAACTGAAAGGAGGAGCAAGGCATAGAATTACAAGATGGCGCCCTGCACGATGGATTGGCTACACACTGGTCAAAATGACAAAGCCTTTTACATTACTGGCCTCCAAGGTCACTGACCTCACCATATGTGACTTTTTCTTGTAGGGGTTTATTAAAGACTCAGTGTATGTGCTCCTCGTCACCAACAACAATGGATGACCTGAGGGATCGCATAAGAGCAGCTGTACAGGCTGTAACTCAAGACATGCTTGCATCAGTGTGGAAGAATTGACATCGCGATTGACATATGCCGCATCTAAGGGAGGGGGCATATTGAACATCTATAACATGGTGAAAAACGTTCTCCTCTCAGCACAAACAAACTAGGTTGTTATATCTTCATTAGTTTATTAAATATAGACATAACAAAAACGAATGATTCTTTTGATACAGCCTGTATATTTTGGTGAACCTCGCAAAGCTACCAAGAATCTAAAGACTGACAGCGATCCGCGGTATGATTAGACGCGACGTAACTCGAGCTCATCACCCGTGGCGCTGGTTCGACCTCGCAGTCACCACTTACATTTGTAATGTGACTAATACGGTGACGCTAGGTAAAGGTCGAGGTTATGGTAGAGAGGACTTTTGTAGTCCTAACTTCCGCTAAAACAAGACAAACTTTACCTTTTTACCTTTACTGACAATAGACAATAGACTGTTGCAGAAAATCACATTAACCAAGATTAATGGTAGTATCACGGTTCAGCCACTTCCCGTGTTCAAAAGCGCTGAACATGACAGAGTTTACCTGTAAAATAGCCGACACACTGACACGACTTCTTGCTGTTGCTGCTGACGCACTTGCCTCCGTTGAGACACGGGTTCGATGACACGACTCCACAGCACTCTCCGTGGAACCCTGTAGCAGCTTCGACTTGTAGTTCACATCTAGAACCCAACGGCGGTGAGAAACATTTCAAAGTACAGTTCAACTTCAGAGTTCGAGAGTTCTAATGCTATTAAAAAACTGGGTTTTTGTTATATTCTGAAAGCAACAAAATTTCACTTAAACGTTCTAACGAAATCAAATTCAACTTAAACTGGCTTTTTCAACATTGTGTGTTAAAGGTTTCAAGCAGTTTGAAGACATCAAATTGTGAAGGAATTCAAGTTATCAAGGTTTGAGTTATCGAGACTCTACTGTATTGAAAACAACTAGATTTATATATTTGTACAATGGATGAACTTTGTTGAGGTGTGCTCCCTGGGCTTACTGGGTACCCTGTTAAGTGTTATGCTGCTTGGTTTCTGGTTGGACCAAAGATTAGACTGGAACCAACACAGAACAGAACGCAGGTGTGCTCAAAGTTGTCAAGAGTGAGGTCTTCACTTCCTACTCTAGAGGTGCAGACTATCTCATCACTCTACTCTACAGCCCCATTATCTACAGGATACTGCTCTGGAGACATTCTCCTACCTGCAGTAGAGTTCTACTCCTACAGAAGAAAGCGCTACGGATAATTTCCTCAGCTAAGTCGTTGGACCACTGCAGGCCTTTTCTGTAAGTTTGAAGTTAACTGTGTTCGACAGTATCTGTTAAACTCTCTCATCTACATCCGAGAGAACGCCGGGTATGTAACAAGAAGTGATATCCATCGCTACAACACACACATCACGCTGCAGACCTGACACCACATAATGTAGACTGGCTAGGACTCTGGTGGCTGCGAGTAGTGCACACAAGAATCAGGTGTATGGAGTTTCGCTGCATCTTCGCTTCTGCTGCTGTTGGACTCAGCTTGTGAGAAGGCCCATATAACTCCTTAAGTAAAATAGTTGTTGAGCCATTCTTTATCAGTTTCAAATTTATCTGTCTAAATTTATCCTTGACGCTAATTCATCTGGAATTCCATCTGAAGTATCTGGAAGTATGCTCCATTTTTAGAAGTGACCAGCAAAACCAATAAACCACTGGTTTAATTGAGTACAAAGTGCCAATTGGAAGAAAAATTTCAGTCCAGCTTGATACATTTTTACTATTGTGATGCAAAACAATCTCGCTAAACTGCAGCTAAAAACTGATACTCATAGAAAAAAATAAGGTAGAGAAGAAATTTTAAAGATGATAATGGAAGAAGAAAATTTCAGATGATTGGTTACGCTTGTAGTAATGAAATTTTAATTAATAGATATCGAATTTTTTCTTGGTATCTTCATCAGATATGGACTGATGAAGATACTCGAAAATTTCGGTATCTAAATATATTGAATTTTAAATGTATACATTTTATTACCACAGACTTAGCCTAATAATGTCTAAATGATTTTTTATGTTTCCAGTTGGGCTATGCTTCAGGACACAACATACATTCAGATTCTAATTTGTCCTTTTAACATAACCATTGTCATAAATAATATTTTGCTAAAGAAGTTTTTAATTGAGTTATAATTTAAATTTTTCAGGGGACACACATGCTTTTGAGTTTTATTTTAGAAGGTGATTACACTCCCATACTTCTGTAACTTCAACTGAACTAAGATTGCAGCCAAAAGAAAATGCCCTATGTAGGTGCATAATATTGTGGAATATTTTATTATATCCAGTTTCTTGCCTATATCATCATTAATATAGTAAATACCTGTTGAGTGCCTGTAGACCTATTTTGGGACTTCTATATCTCTCAACCAGGTCTACAGGCACCCAACAGGTATTTACTATATTAATTGTGGAATACTTCATCAAACAGTCAGCACTAATCCCAGGACTATGTTTGACACAAAAGACAAGCATATGGAGTTATATGAACTAGCAGTGACTTCACAGTAAATGTCACTTCACGTGAAATGGATCCGTGGCACGACCGAACTCATCACCGTGATGGGGTACGACCTACAGTCACTACTTACAGTAACTACATGGTAACGCTAAAGATCGAGGTTGAGTGGTAGAGAGGACTCTGTATTAGTTTGAAAGTTCATAATAGTGGCGAGAGCAATTTAGGAAAAGGAAAGAACTGGACTTTTCCTGCCACTTCTGGAGAAAAACTACTCCTAACATTTTGTAGTTAAAGAAGTAGTAAAAAAGGTTAGTTAGTGCGGCCCGTAGTGCGAGAGGTTTGTAGTCCGAAGTCTGTAAGATCCTTCTTACATAACTACCTATCACATTTCCGTGTTTTTCAGCTATTTCTTTTGCAAGGCTAACATGTAGTTTTATTCCTATAACGTCCCCATTTTACTTAATTATATTTTTAATTGAAATTTTGACAAGCCATCAATTTTATATGATGTATGTATTTTCAAATATTAGTTGAAATAGTCTTAGGTTAAATCTTAAGTTAAGATATTAATTAAATATAGTTCTTAGATTAGTGTAGTCCTCTGAAGACAGGGGGAGTTTTAACTACCCGAAACATTAGAGGTTTTTCTTCGGAAGTGGTAGGTAAAGTCCGCTCTTTCCTTTTACTAAAAAGGACTCTGCAGTTTAAACTTCGCCTCATTAAACAAGACAAACCTTTATCTTTAACCCTTTTACGTACCGTTATTGAGCGTGACGGAGACGTTGAGTCGCACTCCTGCGCCCGGAGTGGCGGAGTTGAGTTGTCGGACATGCAGTGTGTTCAGGTACGACGTGATGGCCAGCGGCGGTACCTCCCGGTCTGTCTCACACAGTCGCCACCAGGTGCCGTTAGTGTTCATGCGTGTAGTTGTCTCGCACTCGATCACATCAAGGGTCCTCAGGATACGCCACGCCACCGCCGCCATCCTCTACTGCAAAACCCAACGCCAGACTGGTTAGATACAGGGATAGAGGAATTGATGACTTAACTCGAGTAAAAACTGGGGCCTAAACTTCAGTCTGATATGACAAAGCTGAAATTGAGCAAGTGGACAACACTTGACTAAGTTGCTTCATTTTTTGTTGAACTTACTAGTTCCAGCTGCTCAAGATAATTGTCATGACTTTCGTCCCCGGCTTAAGAAAAGCTATTGGTTTTGTTTTGAGTTCATTGCAGTGAATTTTAAACTGACAATTTGGGAAAAACTGTGGTGATCTGAGACTGGTTCTTCCTCATGCATTACCCCTCTTACTCTTACAAAAAGTAGGCTCGGCTCTGGAAGAACTGTAGATGGATAGACTTGCCAGAGGAGCCACCAGTCTGTCGGTGAAGTCTAGGCTGGTGGAGGAGGATGAGGATAGTTTACGCGGAAGCAGGTAACCTCCCGGCCAAGTTGTTCAACACGATGATTCTATTATTCACGACGCTGTGTACTGGAAACAGAGCAGATAATGAAAAAAACCTTCCAGCTTTCAAGGCTGATTTAGTTTTGAGAAGGAAAAATGTTTTCGAGGATGAACGGAGAGAGGACTTTGTAGTCCTTCGTCTCAAAACAAAGCAAACTTTACCCACGTATATCATATTGGATTCTTTGCTAATGATAAATAGCCTCAATATCTCAATTGTTATTAATAATTATTATGATCCCTAGGAAATGGCACAAACCTCTTTGTGTGTATGTGTGTTCTAGGTAGTTTCAGTCACAAATAATATGATATAAAAGAGTCGGCAAAATTGACAAGTTTAGTTTGTCAACATACTTCAATTCTTTAAAGTCCCACAATACCAAAGGCCTTTAAAGCTCATTTCAAAAGGTTTTGATCGCGGGACAAATTCTGTATACTTTAAACAAATTTCTGGCGCATTATTGGGAGACCACATAAACTGGACGGACTTTGGGATGGACAAAATTTCAGTGAAAGAGACTGGTATGAGTGTACTGTTTATGCATTTTCTTCTTGTAAACAACTAACTGATGATGCCTTGACTGGCTTAAAGCCTTGAAATTAAATTATATGAAACTTTTAAAAATGAATAATTATTTAAATCTCTTTATGCATGTTTGAAGTTTTAAGAGATTTAGACGTGTATGAATCCAAAGTTTTAGCTTTAAATATGACAACTGAATTATAGTCCAACTCAAGAACTGATTTAACCATTTAACTTTCACCAATAATAAAACTATGTCTGTAAGGAGTTTTCATATTTACTTTCAAGATGACTGCCCAAGTCCAAAAAACAAAAGTTGCTAATATTACCTTATGATTTGAATAACAACAAAATTGAGGATCATATTGAAATATTTTAGACCAAGTAGCCTTTAAGGTAAAATTAAATTTCCTAGATTTTTCTCTGGCATTTTATTTCAGACCAAAGAACATACCGATTGAACATTTCAAATCCTCACTTTCTTTAATGTATATACCGTAATTATTTTATTTTTCTTTATACAATTGATGATGATTATCATAGAATAATTAAAACGTTTAAAGGGTTGAATATATAATTAAACACTGTTTTGCACTGTGGTTGATCCAAAAGTTTGATTTCCAATACCAACTGAAAGATTGCAGGCTACTTTACCTGAACTACAACTATAGATCTTTTTAGAGTGTACTGTACGCCTAGCTTACTCCTTCAACCCACCAGACTTGTAGACAGCACGGAAGCCCTTGCCAAGGGGTTCTCGCTGTCTTGAGCCTCAATTGATCCTCTCCCTGGGCTGAGGTACACTCGGCCGCTGAGGTGAGCCGGAGGAGTGGAATGGAGAGATCAACTCCTTGCCATCCCCCAGGCTCACCTCCAAGCTGGAGTTCGGGGACTCCAGGTCGTAATCCGTCAGTTGGAGCCACACCCGTCGGCTCACTGGACATCGGGAAATCATAGCACCCAACAAATATCAAAACTCGAAGTTACAAATCTTCACCATATATTTCTTATTTCTAAAGACTAAGTTCCTGTGAGGAAAATGTCAATTCAAAGCCAAAGACGACCGAAAGCTAAACATGCACATCATAAAAAGAAATTTCATATGAGCTCATTTCAAAATCTTGATTGCCTGATGGACTTAACATCGTATAGTATACATTAAATTTTTAACTTGATTTAAAAATCTATAGAAACTATTATTAGTGTCTGTACAAGGTTGAGTGGTAGAGAGGACTTTGTAGTCCTAACTTTGCCTCGTTAAACAAGACAAACTTTACCTTTTTGTTTATTAGTGGGTTTGTGTTTATTATTTGTTATTTTACTATGCACTAAAAGAAGGCGAACTACAAACATTTTTTCTTTTGTCTTCTATTTTAAAAAGGACTAATTAAAAAATAAGTGTGTGATAAAGTTACCAGTTACAAATTCAAATGGATGTAGCAGTATTATTTTGCATTTTAATCCATTATTGGCCTTTTTTAAGATAATATAGTTTTTCAAAACACTATAAAACACTCGATTTCAAGAAACTTAGCAACACTACTGAAGAATTTTCTGGTAGCCAAGCCTGGCTTGATTACTTAAAAGCAAGCTTTGAACTAGAGGTGAGGCAAAGAGTAGCTCACCAGGGGCCAGTATAGTGGTGGAGCAGTGCAGGTGGTCAAGCAGGAAGTGCGGATAGTTGGGACTGACGAGGATCCCTTCCTTGGCTGTGAGTGTATGAAGAGGACACCCGACACATCCACGATCTCCAGGACAAAGCAAAGTCAGCCTTACACCAGTAGTCACTGTGGAAGTGAAGCATCACCTCGTTCTCCGAGACAAAGTTCAGTCTGCAACGCAGAGAGTTACATTTAGTTATAAACCAGCAAACCGGGCAACAATATCAAATTTTGGAATTTTCTGAATAGAGTCAAATTTGTGTAAAATTATGATTTGTTACATCAAATGACCGTTGTTCCACACAGGAACAATTACTAACACCCAATTTTAAACTGACACAATGGGAGGAACCAAACTGTCATTTGGTAACCAACAAAGTATTTAACCCCATTGTCAAACACAAGTGACAGGTTTTATCCAAGGCTTAAATAGAAACGCTTTGTGGCTTCCTGCTCGTTACTAGCGAGTGACTTCACAGTAAAATGTCACTACGTAGCGGATCCGTGGCGGTTTGGTATCAAGCGACTCCGGAACTCGCATCACTCTGGTGATGGGGTACGATCCCTACAGTCACTACTTACAGTAACTACATGGTGACGCTAAAAGATCGAGGTTGAGTGGTAGAGAGGACTCAGTAGTTTAACTGCTTCGTTAAACAAGACAAACCTGTATCTTTACTTTCGTTTTACGTACCGTTGAGCGTGACGGAGACGTTGAGTCACTTTCACGCGCCTTGGGTAGCGGAGTTGAGTTGTCGGACGCTGGTGTGGGTGGGTACGACGTGATGGCCAGCAGCGGGTACCTCCTGCGTGCAATCACAGTCGCCGCCAGGTGCAGTGGTGTCTGCGTAGTTGTCTCGCACCTCGATCACACCACCGCCGCGGTCCCTCAGGACATACGCCGCGCCGTCCTCACTGCAAACCCAACGCGCCAGACTGGTTAGATACAGGGATAGAAGGAATTGATGACTTAACTCTAGTAAAAAACTGGGCCCTAAAGCTTCAGTTCGGATATGACAAAGCTGAAGTGGAGAAAACACTTGACTAAGTGCTTCATTTTTGTTGAACTTACTAGCTCCAGCTGCTCAGGATAATTGTTGTGACTTTTGAAGAAATCTCAATATTTTAAGAAAAGTTATTGGTTTTTGTTTTGAGTTCATTGCAGCAATTTCAACTGTCAATTTGGGGAAAAAAGAACTGTGGCGATCTGGAGACTGGTTCTTCCTCCATGAC
This sequence comes from Matsumurasca onukii, assembly GCA_018831715.1. Lineage (NCBI taxonomy): Eukaryota > Metazoa > Arthropoda > Insecta > Hemiptera > Cicadellidae > Matsumurasca > Matsumurasca onukii. The sequence continues at coordinate 4,844,854 of CM032067.1, forward strand.
AATGCGCCTGCCACGCAGCCATCTCAGTGCGCTAGTATTTGGCCAATATCGGCATGACCACCTTCCCCACACCCCATAATTGCCCAGAATGAAAAAAGTGCATAAAGGTCTCTGTTTTGAGGAAATTGAAAAAGCGAAAAAGCAAACGAGGATGGAGCGTGCAGCCATTCAGAATAAGGGATATGGGGGTGCTTTAAACCATGGAAGCTTGAATGGACAAATATACAGTTCGCTAGGTATAGATGACTACGGTGGCCTTGAGATTGGTATGGCCCTATCATTATGAAACCTGACCGACTATACACTAAATAGAGTATACTGAAGATATGTAAATTGTAAACAAATAATAAAATAAGTTTTGTATAAAAAATTGGGGTTATTTTGTTGCACCCTCTTACTTACAAAAAGTAGGCTCGGCTCTGAAGAACTGTAGATGGATAGACTTGCCCAGAGGAGCCACCAGTCTGTCGGTGAAGTCTAGGCTGGTGGGAGGAGGATGAGGATAGTTTACGTGAAGCAGGTAACCTCCCGTCAAGTTGTTCAACACGATGATTCTATGGTCTACGACGTTGTGCACTGGAAACACAGCAGAGAATGAAAAAAACCTTTCCAGTTGCAAGATTGATTTGAATTTTCGGATTTTGTTAGGCTCTTTAGTTTTGAGAAGGAAAGTTGTTTTCGAGGATGAACGGGAGAGAGGACTTTGTAGACCTATCTTCGTCTCAAACAAAGCAAACTTTATCTTTACCTATATCATATTGGATTCTTTGCTAATGATAAAAGCCCTCAATATCTCAATTGTTATTAATAATTATTATGATCCCTAGGAAATGGCACAAACCTCTTGTGTGTGTGTGTTTCTAGGTTAGTTTCAGTCACAAACTATGGCGATTTATAAAAGAGTCGGCAAAATTGACAAGCTTAGTTTGTCAACATACTTCTAAATTCTTTAAAAAGTCCCACAATACCAAAGGCCTTTAAAGCTCATTTCAAAAGGTTTTGATCGTGGACAAATTCTATACTTTTAACAAATTTCTGGCGCATTTGGAGAGACCACATAAACTTGTGGAACTTGAGGGATGTCTGGAATTTGAGTGAAAAGAGACTGGTATGAATGTATGTTTATGCATTTTCTTCTTGTAAACAATAACTGATGATTTGATGAAAGCACTTGAAATTTTATATGAAACTTTAAAAATGAACAATGTTAAATCTCTTTATGCATGTTTGAGTTTAAGAGATTTAGACTTGTATGAATCAAAATTTTAGCTTTAAATATGACAACTGAATTATAGTCCAACTCAAGAACTGATTTACTCATTTAACTTTCACCAATCAAAACTATGTCTGTAAGGAGTTTTCATATTTACTTTTAAGATGACTGCCTCCAAGTCCAAAACAAAAGTTGCTAATATTACCTTATGATTTGAATAACAACAAAATTGAGGATCATATTGAAATATTTTTTTAGACCAAGTAGCCTTTAAGGTAAAAATTAAATTTCCTAGATTTTTCTCTCTTGGCATTTTATTTCAGACCAAAGAACATACCAATTGAACATTTCAAATCACTTTTCTTTAATGTATATAATTATATTTTATTTTCTCTTCTTTATACAACTGATGATGATTATCATAGAATAATTGAAACGTTTAAAGGGTTAAATGTTTAATTAAACACTGTTTTGCACTGTGGTTGATCCAAAAGTTTGATTTCCAATACCAACTGAAAGATTGCAGGCTACTTTACCTGAACTACAACTATAGATCTTTTTTTAGAGTGTACTGTACGTCTAGCTTACTCCTTCAACCCACCAGACTTGTAGACAGCACGGAAGCCCTTGCCGAGGGGGTTCTCGCTTGTCTTGAGCCTCAATTGGATCCTCTCCTTGGCGCTGAGGTACACTCCGTCGTTGAGGTGAGCGGAGGAGTGGAATGGAGAGATCAACTCCTTGCCATCCCCCAGGCTCACCTCCAAGCTGGACTTCGGGGACTCCAGGTCGTAATCCGTCAGTTGGAGCCACACCCGTCGGCTCACTGGACATCGGGAAATCATAGCACCCAACAAATATCAAAACTCGAAGTTACAAATCTTCACCATATATTTCTTATTTCTAAAGACTAAGTTCCGTGAGGAAAATGTCAATTCAAAGCCAAAGGCGACCAAGCTAAACATGCACATCATAAAAAGAAATTTCATATGAGCTCATTTCAAAATCTTGATTGCCTGATGGACTTAACATCACCTAGTATACATTTTATTTTAACTTGATTTAAAATCTATAGAAACCTATTATTAGTGGGTTTGTGTTTATTATTTTGATTGTGCAGTAGAGAGAGATGAACTAAAACTTATTTTTCTTTTGTATTCTCTTAAAAAAGTACAAACTTAACCTTTTGTTAATTGTGGTTTGGTTACAATTGAAATAAAAACTGGACTAACACAAGAATTTGTGTTAGTAAATATAGTTTTACTTTTGTCTTCTCCAAGTTTTATTTCAATTATGTCAAAAACATAAGCTAAATCCAAATTACCAGTTACAAATTCAAATGGATGTAGCAGTATTATTTTGCATTTTAATCCATTATTGGCCTCTTTTAAGATAATATTGTTTTTCAAAACACTTGATTTCCAAAAAACTTAGCAACACTACTGAAGAATTTCTCTAGGTAGCCAAGCCTGGCTTGATTACTTAAAAGCAAGCTTGAACTAGAGGAGCTCACCAGGGGCCAGTATAGTGGTGGAGCAGTGCAGGTGGTCGAGCAGGAAGTGCGGATAGTTGGGACTGACGAGGATCCCCTCCTTGGCTGTGAGTGTATGAAGAGGACACCCGGACACATCCACGGATCTCCAGGACAAAGCAAAGCCGCTGGCGACTACCGAGTAGTCACTGTGGAAGTGAAGCATCACCTCGTTGCTCTCCGAGACAAAGTTCAGTCTGCAACACAGAGAGTTACGTTTAGTTATAAACCAGCAAACCAGGGCAACAATATCAAATTTTGAAGAATAGAGTCAAATTTGTGCAAAATTATGATTTGTGACATCAAATGACCGTTGTTCCACACAGGAACAATTCAAACACAACAACCAATTTAACTGACACAATGGGAGGAACCAAACTGTCATTTGGTAACCAACAAAGTATTTCACCCCATTGTCAACACAAGTGACAGGTTTTTGTCCTGAAGGCTTAAATAGAAACGTTTGTTTCATCCTGCCCGGTTATTAGCGAATTTCCTAGAAAATAGAGCTGTTCATTTCTCTCATCAAGGGATATGACACATCGTAGAACAAAGCGATTTGTGGTTTTGAGCTTTCCAACACCTCTTGAATCAAATGGCAAAACTGAAAACTTTATTTATACAGGGTGTCCCATAAGTAAAGTGCCAGACTCTAGGAAAAGGTTATGGGTCAAAATAAAGAGAAAATCAAAATAAAATTTTTTCAAAAGCGCTTAGTTAACCAGATATTTTCCATTTTATATTTTTCACTAATTATTTATTATCTCCCACACCATTAATCGGTTGACTCAAACTTAACATAAATTTGTATCTAAGTAGACCATTTATGGAAAAATTACCAGGATGATCTAACATATTATTTTAAAATGGTGGCTATTTTATGTTAGTTTAAGGGAATTTTTGGGGTTACACAACAAATAGAATAAGCGGTGGTGAGTTTGCATGTTAGTTTTAGGGCATTTTAACACTTAAATGCGAATAGCGGTTGAGTTTAACAATAAAATGTAAAGAATAACATTTTGTAGTGAATTTTATTCCCTATCTTTTGACACCAAGCTCATAATATTCTATTGAGAAACAACGAAGCTTTAGGAAAACTCTGGCGAAAACTTTTCACCTTATTATCTTGGCGTTTGCCACGGTTTCCACTGTAACTGTTGATTCTTAATCGATTGTTTTGACTTGGTGTCAATAGATGGGTAGTAAAAATCTAAAAACGGTATTTTCTACATTTTATCGTTAAACTCCTGTTTTCGCTATTTAAATCAACACTAAAATGCCCTAAAAATACCATAAAATAGCCACCATTTAAAATGATAAGTTAGATTATCCTGTAATTTTTGTCATAAATGTTCTTACTTAGATACAAATTTATGTTTGGTTTTGGTTAAATCCGATGAATGGTGTGGAAGATGCTAAATAATTAGTGAAAATATATAATGGCAAATATCTGGTTAATAAGCGTTTTTTAGAAAAGTTTTATTCTTGATTTTCTTTTTTTTGACTGACTGATAAACCTTTTCTAAGTCTGCACTTACTTATAAGGACACTATATATGTAATGTAACTTTAGAGTTGCAACTGCGTATTTAATATTTATATACAGTACATATAGTGCTGTCCACCACCCTATAGGTAGCAAAATTTGGTAAAAATATTTCCTTTGTAAATCTCTAGGGTAAATTCGCTAACCAGCAAAATCGGTTCACCGGAATCCCAAGTTGTTTTTCTCCCAAAGATGGGGTTTTTATGCTATAAAAACTGTATTTATTATTAAACTTAAATTCAAGTTGGTATAAGGCGGAAAATAATTTTTAAGCTGCCTCTGGCTCAACAGATTTTAGCAAAAATACAATTTTGAGGAGAAACGCATCCCTCAAAACTGCACTTCCAGTGTTAATTAGTCCCCCAAAACAGAAAAGAATTACAGCTAGAATTCACGGCAGCACTTGTGGCTATGTTTGATTGCCTAGAAGCTCACTTGTCGAGACTGGTGGGCTCGTGGTATCCGCAGAATCTGCGCCTGCGAGGCGGGTCACTGCGACTCCTCACGTCCTCGAGTTCTAGGTAGTCGTAAAGGCACTGTTGCTGAGGTTCCAGGTCCAGCCTAAACACATACAACCCGTCACACTTTAACCCTCCAGGAACGTACTGTACTTATAAGAGACCTGTGATTACAAGACTAGATTAGATTAGATTGATTGGGGATATGGTTTTGACCACGTCCACGTCAATACTGTTATTTTCTATTTAGAGCAACCCAATCCGTTTGCTTACAAAGCTCAAGGATCATGCCACCCGATTCGGATGGATGTAACTCCTGCCACTCACAAGCCTCCAGAAGACCTATCCTCCTGGCCTCCCGGGACACGCATTATTACAAGACTAAGTTCAGTGACAAATGTAAGCCTAAAGGAAGGTGAAGGGCAAATTAATGTACTCCACTATTTAACAGGAAATAAGTTTAAATATTTATTCTTAACATTGGACAGAAAATTCAAGATACATTGTTGTCGATAATATGAGTATTTCTCTAGGAAACTACGTAAATTATGTCGAAATATGTAGTTATTACAGCAGTTTTAGTAGGGAGTTAAAAGCTAATGTAAGAGTTAAAAGTTAATGCTTGTAAGGTTGCAAAAGTAATATGTTGAATTGAAACAATGAACTACTACCGTATTAAAGTGGAACACTGACAACATATAGAAATCTGCATAAAATTGTTTTGTAGTATGGATCAGTAAAATAATATACAACTATTTAAACTAGTTGTTAACTCATAAAATGTACATAATCAGGTTGTGTGATTGCAAAAGTAGGCCTAAAACAGAGTAGTTGTAGCCAAGAAATGATAGCTGGACAACTGGTCTGCTGTCTGGCGGGCTTTGAATATTCACTTCTAGCATCACTGGTAGCAGCGCCAGCCTTTCCTAAGCCCTCGGCGTCAATACCTGCGTGAAAAGCGTCAAGTGAAGGCCCAAACAAAGCTCTTCTCCTAAAGAAGTATTCGATCTTACAAGCAGCCAGTGGCAATCATAAGTGATACTAACTTTCTTGAAAGACTATCGAGGCAACCATCGATTTTGCTGTAGAGTTTGTATCACCACTCACTGTAGTGATATGTTGATCCACGGACTTTGGAAAGCGGATTAATCAAATGTTAAAGTTTAATTTTCCCCTAAAACAGGAGTAGAAGTGACCCTTCACTCCCTTCACCCTGACGAGCCGCCACTGACTAAGTTGATAACAATTTTCTTGTGAAGCATGGAAATTCCACTGTATTGTATGGAGTACAGCGGTTCAAAAGCGCAGAGTACTTCTGTTAATTGAAAATAAATATTAATTTTGTTGGTAATTATGTTCATTAGTACCAAATTGGGTAACCTGAGCCAATTAATTTTAAACACTTGTGACGGATAAGAATCTCAGCAGCACTTTGACCAGAGGGAATTTAACATGGGAAGTTTTGAAAATGATGTATTGATTAGGTTAAAGTACTAATAGGGAAAAGGTTTTCTCTAAAAGCATCTAGAGCCATTAATTAGACTGCAGCTTATGAAAGCAATTTTCCTTGCTAAAATAAAACGTTAATTACAGAATTTTGAGGTCTACGGTCTACTGGAAAAATCACATTTTTAACATTTAAATACAATTTTTTATAAAAGTACATCTTGTACAGTTTATATGCAGCACCTTCAATAGCTCTATGCTGCCAGTCGAAAAGTTTTTATATTTATGTACATCAACCGGTTACAAGCGGTACCACGGTGAGCCCGCAGGTGCTCTACCCAGCTTAAGTACAATTATTTTGTAAAATAAGAAAGTAACTTGAAATTGAAGTACACTTTGATAACACTAACAGCCACTTGCCTGGAGAAATGTATGACTACTCGAGTAAGTTCCGGAGCGACCAGCTTGACCCAGTAATCCAAGTTGTGATGGTAAGGCGCAGGATATCGAGGAGAGGTTAAGCGACCTTCCGTAGCGTTCACTGTCGCATTCAGGTTCAGGTTCTTGGCAACTCCTACGAAAAACAAGTTTGTCATTGTGAGATGTTTATAAAGTTAAGGACAAGGCTGGCTGACGATAAATGGTTTTAAAAGCTAATAAGAGGGCCTACTGAGTTTGTTACTTATAGCACTTTTTGTGACTGGGACTCGTGGCGTGGTCCTGTAATCCAGCTTCATGGAGGTCAGGTTTTGAGGATGATATAGGTCTAAGCGGCTCAGATAGTCTCAGTGATCATCTGATGATACCGCATCAACTCCCACCATCGTTTAGACATATCAGACCATCACCTGTCGTAGTTCGAAGTCACGTTAAGCCGTTGGTCCTTGTATTTCCATTGGTCATTGGGCTATTAATTAATGACCCATTCTAAGGAAGAGTTGGCCTTAGTTTGTAACAAGACTACACCTCATAATTTTCTACATCATACACTCATCCTTCACCACATATTTGCCTTAAAATACCCTCATGAGAGTGGTCGGCATCTCAAATAGTGATAGTGTGTGATATTACTGGCAGGATGTAAAAAAAACTACTTTGGCTCTGTAACAGGATTGCTAATGCCATGTCACAAAAAAATTCAGATTGGTGGGCCAGGAGTGTGTAACATTGAACTTAATAATCTTTTAATTAGATGTCTCGATAATCTGAGCTAATAGAGGCTGATGGCACCTTGCTCGAGATAGCAAAATACTCGAATTACTTGAAAAATTGTCGTATAGAACAGTGTTGGATAGTAAAGCAGTAAAAGTAGAGCACTACTTTGCGTGCTACTTTTTTGTAGTTTAGGAAGTAGTGTCGCGCTTTTTATTTATTTATTGTATCTAGGTTTAGCTACAGCAAAAGTACCTAGCTAGCTATTTTCCTCTAATAGTTTCAATTTTAACCCACTTTTTTTCTAAATTTAGTTTAAGCTTTCGAAAGCGTTTAGGAAATTAGTTCTAGTTTTAGCAAGCAACTATTTGAAATTAGTTTACCCAATACTGTTATAGACCGGTAAGACATTTGACTAACAGACAACATCAAGTGTGCAAAATTACGTTTAGAGAGATTCAGTACTTAATCCTACCTTGGCTCTCTTTCTTGCAGATGTAGCCTCCGACATTGGTGCAAAGCTGAGGCTGCCAGTAGAGGCTGCTTGGTAGCATGTGAGAGGGAGAGGACATCCATTGTAAACTCAAACAGTTTAATGTACCTCGAGCTCCGTTATCTGCTGACAGCCAGGCTGTAACATATAATTACAGTCAATATTAATTCTATATCAATATAAGTTTATCTACCACCTAATATTTGTCTCCAACCTTCGCAGTTGCTTCAGGCCTAGGAAGAGTGCCATATTGTACAATGCAGCTTAAAAATCCACAAAATAGTACAGTTACAAAGGCTGTAATATTGATTTGTGGCAAATACGTTAACCAAAAGTTGTGATGAAACTAAATTTTTCAAATTTGCTGACAATTGACTTTGTTGATGAAATATAACAAGGAAGGAAATTAAAGACATATCAATGGTCTCATATCTATTAGATACACACTAACCCTTATTGTCAAATGAGTCCTGTCATTAGAAATAATGAAATAATATGGCTTAGCGTAAAGAAATAAACTAAACCTTTACGTGGACCGAGAGATTGAAATTAGCCTAATTTATAGTTTATGTACTAGTGATTAGGCTACTAGTTTTTCATAGTTTAAGCAAGGTTATATTTTAGCTACACATACAAGTTATACAATTTAAGAAAATACTGTAAACAGTTTAGTGAGTTTACAAGTACAGTACATTATTTACCTTTTTAATTTGTTATTATGAAAAAAGTAGAGTGTAAATTTGACGTCTGTTTATATTTGAAATTGATTTTTGCTGTTTACCGATTCATGCCGATTGACCAACCATAGATTTACCTGGGGAAAAGCTTCGTTTGGCGCATTAGATAGAATGCGTAACAAATAAACTAAGCTATACAAATTACTGATGTGTTTTCATAACAAAATATATATATTTGGACACTCATATAATTTATTTTACTAAATCCTGAAAATAGTTTTGTAAAGTTTCATTTTATTATTATTATTTCATCAATATTATTATTTTAAGGTGTTAACCGATGCCATATGGACACGGAACACTTGACAGCGCGTGCACATGTAACGTGTGAGAGTGTAGAGTATCTGGGCTGTTACGGATTAATGTATATTATCTATAGTATCTAGGGCTCAATATGTCAATCATAGCCTCAGATTGCTCGTATATTATATAGATTACTAAATTAATTCACCTTAGCTACTAAATGATTATTGTTTAAGGAATATCTAGATTTCGGATTCGTAAATCCATCTTCAGTTCTGTTTCAGGAAACCAAGGTAAAGGTAAAGTTTAAAAAATTATTCACCCAGTGGATTTCGTTATTCGTTATTCCAGCTTCATCATTATTCTCATTATTATACTTGTAGATTCGTCATGTTGACACATCACACAAACATTCATGACCATTGATAAAATGATTTAAAAATCATTGTAAAATTCTTTACAACTTCTATTAAAATACTTTAGAAACTAAAACCACTTTAAAATCACTTTTTCATTTTCACCTAACCTTGTACCGACCGGTACCTTGTGCTTAGAAACTTGCCAACAATAGACTCAGAACAAGAGCTCAAAGTGAAGACAAGTATTCAACGTTGGCAGTTAGGAACCAGCTGTAACTGACATAACAGCTGCACACGAGATGTACAAACTATGTACGGAACTACAGCTGTTGTGTTCTGTGTACATGTCGCATGTATGTCAGTTAGTCTGTGTCAGGCGAGCACTTATGGCATTGCAAGTTCGTTTCTACCGAGAGACTAGCTTAAGGCAGCACTACACCCACGAACCTAAGGTCGGCGGGTGGGACACATAGGAGTCCAATTTTATTCAAATATCCTTCGTTAGTGAGAACACTGTGCACTATTAACAATTAACACACACTAATTTAACACACAGCATAGGCTAACATCAAGAGGGCTTGATCTAAGTTGTAGTTGTTATCTTTTAAACTTTAAACCGTTGTTCCTCATGACGATTCAGTTTTTCAAAAGTATATTATTATTACACATAACCTTCCTTTGTGTTTTGGAGAACTATAACTTCTTCGTTATTTCGCCACCCAGGGCTAGTCCCATCACATTCTGAACACAAGAGAAATAAAATCATCATAATCGCAGTTAGCTAATGCAACTAACAAAATATGCATTTTCCATACACAAGCTTTTTGACCAGCAGTTCAAATTCATCCCCCTCCCGCCCAAAATGCAGGGCCCTTTAAAAATAGAGATTTTGCTCTGAGACGCTTCTATGTGTGTGTCTGTGTTACTGTGGCCAAGGCTGCGTTACCTGTGTAAGTCATAGCAGTAGAGTCGACCCAATACCAGTTGTCCATGGCGTCTAGTTGTGCTCCTAGCCAGTAGATAGCGTTGGTGCTGTATTCCCTGGACGCCCGGATCTTAGAGATGATGAACCTCTCTTCGTCTGGACTGTGGACACTCGCCAGCTCCGCCTGAAACAGAGTATCTCAATACGTTACCCCTTTAATAAGTTTTCTCAATACGTAATATTGAGTGGCTTTGGGCTAGAATATCGTAATGACAATTCGGCTGTTTCATTCGTATCATAGTTTTCAGTTGCAAAGCAGATTTAAGGTTTATTTGTTCAATTATTGACTCTAAACTGACTATTTTGTAAGATATTATTTCAGTACTGTATAGTTGAACTATAATGCGTCTTTGTGTGCAGATATTTTTGCGGTAGTTTAAAAACGCTTAATATATTTTTCAATTATACATGGTATTCCTAAAATAATAATTTATTTGGGGTTTACTTTGTTACGTCGATTATATATTTCTATCACTGAAAAGTGTATTGTTAATGCCCATCGTTGTTTATAACCAATAAAGTATGTTACTAATAAATAGCATTTCCACGAAAGGAGTTTTACTAAATTAATGGAAAATATGAAAGGACCACGAACAAGCTAAGCATTTTTAGCAAATCTGTCAAAATGCACCAGCCCTAACGCCCACTCTGTCTATTGAGCAAGGGCACAGCGTGATATTTACAATTCCAACCCACAGTTTGTCACATGTGAACACTATACATAGTCATTTTTCCTACCCACACAAAAACACGCGAGGTTATGGCACAAAAGCTTTAACGATATAGCGTAACTACAAACAATACAAAACTAAAGAGACGCACCGAATGTTTACTGGCAGGAAAATATAAATTTATTACGGGTTTGGTACCACGTGACTTAGTAAACAACCGACGGGAGAAAGTAAAAGTGAAACAAGTTCTGGATTGTGGAATCAGATAAAAGTTTGGTGCGCGGCAGAGCAGACAGGACTTGGCAAAGTAAACAATCTGTTAAATGAAGTGAATTTAGTTGCGAAGTTGGGGAACTTCCTATAGGAGCGCTACAATAGCGAAACTCTCTGATTGAAACATATTGCCAACACTTTCCGCCTGAGTCAAAACAATCTCAACACAGATCCTCTTACAGATTTTGTATCGGTTGTATTCTTTAGAAACTGAAACTATATCGGTTGGCTTACATGCTTAAAGTCATACGTAAGTATATGGTCGAGTTATATGGTCAACACATTAACACGGACGTTTTTCATCGTTTTGGAGTGAACAAAAAATACACGACGTTTCGGGATCTAGAACCTGACTCCATCTTCAGGTGAAACGTAACACAAAACATTAGTAAAAGAGAGAGCCTAAAAGTAATCAACGCAAGTTGACCAGTCACCCATCACCAAATAACCTTATTTTTTCCTTTCCTTTCTTCCCTTCCACCGTTAGACTTTCAATTCTATAGCAGCTAGCCTAGTAAACAATACAACATGAACAACAACTTTATGACATTAAACAACAACTAGAAAAAATCAATCAGTGACAGCTGCAAACTGACTAGCCAAACCCCATTGGCTGGCTCGGAGCAGTGGACGACCAATCAGACCGCCCAATATAGTAACAGAGAACACAAACAAATACCTATTTATGCAGAGTTAATAGGAAAGAAGTATTCTAATCCAACTTTATTTCTGAGAAAGAATTCCGAACAAATTGAACATTGAACGGCTTTCTTCACACACGTCTAATTTAGCTGTTCATTATATTTATACCCATTTACTTTGTAGTATTCATTACTGAATAACGAAAGCGTATTAGTACTTTAAAACCATTTTATTTTTATTTAAATTTAACATTTTGCATCAGCTTCATCGTTGACAATTTATTTTCATCAGTAAATAGTATTTCTTTATTTACTGATGAAACTGAAGTTATTGGAAACCTGATTGCAATACATCTAAGAGTAACAAAGAGCGATGGGAATCGAATTCAAATGGTGGTTGTACAAGGTACAAATTCAGTCAATTGAAATGTTTCTGAAAGCTTTTCATTTCTGATGTTTGCAGAAGTCGGGATTGTTTCATTCCAGCCGCTTGTGAAAAGCTGAAAGGATTTCAAAGTGGCCGGTTTGTGTTCAACCAGCAAAGAAAATGTTTTAAAAATCGTTTCATTCCTTCGTTAATTAAAGCTGATGTTACTGTGCAACATAACTGGGACCAAAGGTGGTCCTGTAATCCAGCTTCATGGAGGTCAGGAGGGTGATATAGGTCTAAAGCGGCTCAGATAGTCTCAGTGATCAACTGATGATACCCGCATCAACTCCCACCATCGTTTAGACATATCAGACCATCACCTGCGTGGTTCTGAAATCACGTTGCCGTTGGTCCTTGTATTTCCATTGGTCATTGGGCTATTAATTAATGATCCATTCTAGGAAGAGTCGGCCTTAGTTTGTAACAAGACTACAACTCATAACTATTACTACCACTCATCACACTCATCCTTCACCACATATTTCCTAAAATACCCTCATGAGAGTGGTCGTCATTTCGTAGTGATTTAGTAAAACTTACGTAGAACAATAATAATTTCATTAATCATGAAATGAAACAGAAATGAACCAATGCTAGACGTAACAGTCAACATAAATATTCACAGTGATAATGAAAATGATATAAGAATAATTTAAAGGAAAAACAAGAAAGGCGCAATTCAAATTTTATTAAAATCGGACTACTCATTCCACTGTTATAGCGAAAACAACTTTTTGGTCGCCATTTTAAAACGGCTGGATGATTTTTATAAATTTTGGTATATGTTAGATAAGAATAAAACACACATTTCTTTTAAATTGATTTATTTTCAAATTAGATCAAATCAGATGATATCTTCTGCTTTTTTCATCATTAACCCCGTTTTTGTGTGTGTGGAAACTCTCCTCCCCTAAAAGGACATACTGGGGTCCGATTTTGCTGGCTAACGAATTTGGCTGATATATTTAAAATGCGAACGTTAGTACCAAACTTGACGAAAATCGGACTTGATTAGTAGAGATAATACCAAATGTACATACTTAGGGGGTGAGGATCGGTGCTCATTTCATGGTCCCGAGCCTAGTCCCGCCACAAATATCTCATTTAAGCAAAAAAAACATTAATAAATACAGTCAAAATTAAAAAAGAAAGCCTAAAAATAATCTGAGATTTTTCTGAAAAAGGAAGAAATAGAGGGTCGAAATTGAACAGAGCTAAATTCTATTTCACCTAACAGTTAACCGAGAAACTGTTGAATGTTTTTCCCAGAGTTACAAAGCGCCTCGATATATCTTAATAAGTGACCTTATCCCAAGTTTGTGTCAGTCTAACTTTCCACTCCGTATAAACCATTACCTACAAACTTTGTAATTTAATCAAGACTTAGACAATGAACATTCTTTCCAGGTTGACTTTAGACACGACTCTTCTGTTTGTTTGTCAATTGATTTACGCTCGGAAAATATAATCCGAAGTTTTCAACTTGAAATAAACACAAATTAGCTAATAACTTTTATAGTTGGCGAGGCCTTTCGAGAACCATGTTCTCATCTACAGACCACAACAACAACTGTATATAATCCGAAATTTTTACAAAAATCGTTTATTTGAAGTTGATGTCAAAAACGCCGTAAGGTTTTTTGAAAAAGATTTAATCACTCTGTGTTTTTTTACGATGATGAGACCTTTTTGAGTGATACTAAGACTAACATTACATTGTAAATGCAATTGACCGACAAAAGGACAGCTGGATGGACATAACTCTACAAGCAGGACACATTTTTTAATCGATCTTTCTAAAGTAAATTAAAATTTAATTTTCCAATTAGATAACTATATTTATTTGAACTCAGCTCGGTAATAAATATATTTTATTACTCGGTGAAACCTCCGTGAAAAATCTGAAAACATTCATTTTTAAGGCTCTGGCGAATTGGCGGCCAAAAAAGATGTCAAATCCTTGATACTCATCGTCGTGATCTTCTTTCTAAATTAGGATACATATTTTGTAGAAGTGTTCATCTGTAGATAGTGAACCAATCGACTAATTATTTCCATCAAAAACAAATGTGACACACTTTTACTACGTAGATAGAGGGCCTTTGCATCCATCACAACTAGTAAAACTATCTAGCTAAACTCTAACCAACCTCGTATATTTTGGATTCATCGAATTGACTGTACTAATTAATAAGTTATTGCTTTAAACAAGTAGTTTTAATGAAATACACAAATACCAAAACAATACGAACGGAATTAATTCTCAACATATGATAAAACGGATATAACATAAACACAAAACGCTCCAAACGTACTGTATTTTATTTTCAGGTTTATTTTATCGAAATGTGTCTTACGGTTTAAATTATTAAAACCATGGTAGATGTCAATGGTTTAAGCCATTAGAAAATGCTGTTTGAGTAAACCTGATAAATAAATTACTTATCGGCCCCTGGAGGTTGACGCAAGGTATTTTATTATTGTATCCTCCTTAGTTTGGAAGATATCATAACCAATTTTAAAATATGGCAACGTGTGTTTCCCGTAATAATAATTATTGTTCTGAAAATAGACTTTATTTCAATATATTACCTATAGGTGATAAAATACACGTGTTCTATTGAACTTTGTTCAATTTTAGCATAATTATAAAGTTAAATGTTCTAAAAAACGTAGTATTAAATATACATTGGGTAAGAAAAACGTATAAATCACTAAATCACTATTTGAGATGCCGACCACTATCATGAAGGTATTTTAAGGCAAATATGTGGTGAAGGATGAGTGTGATGGGTGGTAGTGATGAGTTATGAGGTGTAGTCTTGTTACAAACTAAGGCTGACTCTTCCTTAGAATTGGTCATTAATTAATAGCCCAATGACCAATGGAAATACAAGGACCAAAGGCTTAACGCGACTTCCGAACCACGCAGGTCTGATATGTCTAATCGATGGTGGGAGTTGATGCGGGTATCATCAGATGATCACTGAGACTATCTGAGCCGCTTTAGACCTATATCATCCTCAAAACCTGGCCTCCATGAAGCTGGATTACAGGACCACGCCACGAGTCCCAGTCATAGCTATAAACTATGCAATGCAAATTTAAATGAAGAAGGCAACAGTGTTCGTTTGAGGTTTCTATCATTTGAATTGCGCACACAGCATCGCTTTGAATCAACTGATCAAGGTACACGAGTAAATCCTATAGTGACGGCGCTCCCCGGTGAAACTGATACAGGAGAGTAGTGCGGGTATAGCAGCCGCAGAAATGCAGGCGTTCTCTTACACGCAAGTATGAGTACATTTCTGTACTTGTCTGCTAGTAAATCCATAATATATACAACCCTCTGTGTAACTCACTCGCTGATATATACAAATGTTTACCAATTCTAGATAAGCTAAACTGAAATTTATGTAGCCTACAAACTCACCGACGGAAAAATTGCCAAAACCAAAACTTTAACCACCTAAACAAAATAAAATCAATATGGCGGAAAACATGTTTTCTAAAAAAACATCTAGTGGGTGATTACTGTCCTATCAAAACGGATTGAATTTTATGGTCAGGTTTTAGACGCTCTAACGTTTGGTCCTATGACTTTTGTCTTACCTATCTGGACTCCTTCACCCTCAAAAAGAGCAAAATTTCAAAATTGCTTCTTTTCACGATTTTAAACTTTTTCTCACGTACTATAGTGTTTAGAAGCTTAAACTTTACCTAAAGTATGAGTTAAACTTGCCCTTTAATAATGTGTTGCGAAAAATATTCAAAATTGTATACATTTGCTGAAAAACGTGTTACTGATAGAATATTTCGAATATATTTGCAAGACCGGCGTGAAGTTAGCCTGACCTACACCTTTCTTACTGACGCCAGCAACACTTCTAGATGAGCTAAAACTTGAAATTTTGTATGTTGGTACCTTTACGTAGGCCCCCAGCGAGCGCCGCAAGCTTTTGAGTGTTAAGTTGATACTGTACAACGATATGCGAGTATTGTTTAATTACCTGTGTGAAGTAAACCCTTGTTAAGGTTTTGTTTAAAAAATCCATCTTCTGTGTAAATTATGTTTAAATCTACAAATGGCACGGACAAAGTCAAAATAATTGAATACTACGAGCACATAGTATCAATACTATTTATTGATGCAAGTGGACAATTATGTCTTGACTATCATACCGTTCGCTTAGCGCGCGTACAATGCTATAACTTCACTAGCTTTTTCTTTCTGACCACGTGATATTTTAGGGCTTATTAAGGAAAGGCTGTCAACCTGACAAATTCAAGAACGTAAAATAAAGTTTGAGAACTTTGCAAAAGATACCTTGATGCCAAATTTCTAGTCCAAAAATCTAGTCCTTAATCAGAACATGCACACAAACAGTCAGATGTCGATTTTCTTTTAAAAAGACACGCTTTTTTAATGAAAAATGAAACATATTTTACCAACAAATCAAAGAAACAAAACAAATTTCAAGTATCACACTATAAAAGCTCTCGTGAACATGACGCTTTTTTCATTCAAAGGTGTACCTGCAGATAGAACAGATTAAAAGCGTCAATAAACGTCTTAAGTAATTCAAATCACAAATATTACAATAGTTTATCATTGTTTTCACCCCCATTAAAAAACCAGGCCGACACGCAGCTTAGTTCTAAAGCGTCGCTGGCATAGTTGAATTAATACCCTTATTACCATATGAGTTACGAGGCTGTTCGCTACGCTCTCAGGTCTCAGGCTTACGTAGCATTTTACTGCATATAATATGTACGACAATGTAAACAGAATGTATTCTGAAATAGATTGTTCAAAATAAAATAATGTTTAAAAATTAAAAGATATAAGCAAATTGAAATGCAGGCTCAGATTTAGAGGTGGATTAAGAAACTATCGACGATTATTATATAACGGTTGGTAAAATGTCTTTCGTCATCAGTTTGAGGAAACTTGGCTGGATATTGTGAGATAGAGAGATTGCCGTCTAGGATTTATCAGTAACTTTGTTAGTGAGATAATGAGAGCTCAATCGTTCACTCATTAAAACCTTCTTCGAGACTTTTCTGTTAGATAATTTGCTTGACTATTTTTATTACAAGTCATGTAATCATAATAAAAAATCATGATAATTTGATTCGAGACACCGACCACTTCTAGAGAGTATTTTAAGTTGAATATGGGACGATGGTGAGCGTTTTGATGGATGCTGAGGTGTAGTCTGGATACAAACTAGTGCCGACTGTTCCCCAGATTGGGTCATTAATTGGTAGCTCTTGAACTTGAACTTAACGGTATTAATCCTTGTTCTTGGAACAAAATGTACTTCAT
Source organism: Matsumurasca onukii (assembly GCA_018831715.1). NCBI lineage: Eukaryota > Metazoa > Arthropoda > Insecta > Hemiptera > Cicadellidae > Matsumurasca > Matsumurasca onukii. Next base: position 4,862,357 of record CM032067.1, read on the forward strand.
AAATGTCTTTTAGCTTTAGATTTGCTCCAGGTATTCTTCAATGGAGTAGAACTCCTCCTCCATGAGCCTGACTTTTGAAATGGAACGGAACAACGGTTTAACGTGACTTCCGAACCACGTGGGAGTGGCCATTTTGAAAAAGTTGTTACTGCAGCACCGTAAGTTGGACCAGGGCCCGCACTATACCACTGAGCTATGGCCACCCTATGTATGTTTTAAAACATTTTGTGGCCAAGAAAATTAAGAAATTCTTTCAGAGCTTCAAGACTGTCTCTGGTCTAAATGTTCAAAACACTTGTAACGGTGGCCAATAATACACAAATTACCATCGTACATGTTCTTAGTTTAACTTATAAATGTTTCATTGTAACAGCCTAGTGAAATGTAGTTTACTGTTCCTTTTTACATTAAAGTTAAAACTGAATTAATTATCGTTTGAGGACCTTTTCATTGGTCGGTTGCTCCAGTGGCAATGATGACTGAATGTGTTTAATAAACTACAAGAAATAAAATCGAAATTGCAACCAGAACCACAGAACAAATAAAACGTTGTTAAAGTAAACTTTTACACTCTTTTAAGTAAGAACTTTTACTTCTAACTAAAGTAAAGTAACCGTTGGATTTCTCCAGTAAAATCTACCTCGTCTTTCATTAAAGTAAGTTTCAGCAATTACAGACTTGAAACTTAATAATTTAATTAGAGGGTTGTAATTACTGACTGCTTTAACCACGAGTAAAACTTTACTTTTCCTCGTAAATGTAAAATTAATTAATTAAACTAATCCGAATAAGTTTTATGAGTAGTTATTACCAGAAATATCTATATTTAATGAAAACACTCTTATCTATAATTAATAGGATGAAAACTGGTTGAAATTAAACTATTTTTGTGAATTTAGCCATTTATAAAATCGAAATCCTTAAGACCGTATTCCATCTGTTTTTTACTGTAAATAGTAATTTTTTCGGAGCTTAGTACAATGTACTCGGAGGTAAAATAAAGCTGAAAATGTAGAATTCTAACGTTTCTAATCGGGGGTGGTCATAGCTCAGTGGTATAGTGTGTGCTTCGCACCATTTGGTGCCCGGGTTCGATTCCCGGGCGCAGGGATAACTTTTCACGATGGCCACTCCCCGTGGTTCGAAAGTCACGCTAAGCCTTTGGTCCACTCCATTGGTCGTTGGTCTATTAATTAAAGACCCAATCTGGGGAACAGTGGCCCTAGTTTGTAACAAGACTTCGTCTCATCATCCATTAAAACACTCATCACACTCACCCTCATTCCATATTCACCTCAAAATACCCTCTAAGAGTGGTCGGTGTCTCAAAATCAAAGTAACTTTAGAGCGTTAATTTATGAGTTGGCTATTTTATTTTCATAATAACAATGTAAAAATGCAGTTTCTCAGGTCAAATATATTAATTGGGTGGAAGTTTTGCAGTAAATTTAAACTATAACTGACTTGCTGGCGTTTACAATAAATACAAATTTTCGAATTCACGGAATAATTGGTCGAACTCGGCCTAATGCACGCCTAGTTAGGCTGACACAAATGAGAAAGCTAAGGGGGTTATTCCTGTACCGAGGCATTGTCTGGAGACAATAGACTGGCCACAATAGTGGCTAATGCAATAGACAATGACCGACCCTCCATTGTCTACCTGTTGTTACTCGTAGTACCTTGCTCATGTCAACGCGTGTGTCATTACGCGCAGCGTTGGTAGCTTAGGCTTTAACATACTTTTTTATTTTGGTTAAATCAAATCACTATTTGAGATGCCGACAACTCTCATGAGGGTATTTTAAGGCAAATATGTGGTGAAGGATGAAAGTGATGAGTGGTAGTAATGAGTTATGAGGTGTAGTATTGTTACAAACTAAGGCCGACTCTTCCTTAGAATGGTTCATTAATTAATAGCCCAATGACAATGGAAATACAATGGTTTTGATGATCGTATCTGTTTTTGACACATACAATTTTATTGTTCACGTAGGACTACGCAAAGTACGTTAAAACCGTCTTGAAAATGAATTTTATCTGCACCCAGACTTGCTTCATCTCATCGAAATGAGGTATTTTCTTTTCTAGTTCATGCTCATACTTCTCTTCCTGGAACTTACCAACTTTTCAATTAAATACGTTTACGACGATATTTTTACAGAGACATCGAGACATCAGCTGCTCAAAGTTTTATATTCTAAATTATTTATTCAATTGAATAAATTGTAGTTCAAATGAAAGTGATTTTCTATTTACATTTTAATGTATCTTATTTCAAGATATTGATTACATACTTTAAGGATAGTGTTGTATTCAACATTGGTACTAAGCACTATTGATCGGTTGGATAAACTAGAGTAACAGCTGGCGTTTCTTTAAAATAATTGCTTCCAAGCATGAGTTAAATCTGCACAGTCATGTAAAAATCTTAACTTTGTTCCATTGTAGTGAATTTACACGATTTAATTAAATTTGTAATTTATAGTTTGAAAGCATATAACAAACAACAGAGGCCTATACACAGTATAGCAAAACCAGAATAACAAGTTTTAAATATCCACTGCATTTGATTGAGTAGCGTTAAGTAAAAGCAAAAGATATAACTTTGAACCGCGTTGCTATGCCGGTCTAACTCCAAGATATTGCTAGATCTAAAAAATACATACAAAAGACAGGAGAGACAAGACAAGCGGAATGGCATCCACTTCCAAGAACTTATTGATCCACCACTTGGTATACTTTGTGCCAGAAAATCATTTATTGTTCTTCATTTTCCCAATAAAATGTGAAAATTTTAGGGCGTGACGTATTGAAAAGTTAAAGTGTTTTTCCAAGAGACCAACTGTACCAACTAAGAGTGAAACAGAGTGTAGTTTACAACTGCTAATTCACCAAACAACTGAACGCAATCACCAAACAAAATGTTCACAACTGAGAACTGCTTATTAAAAGCAAGGGAATGATACAACACGGCGAGCCTGCGAGATCAAAGTAACCTGCTAACAACAGGTGGCGGCGTGACCTTTATAAAGGCCAAACATACCCCCTCCCGTCCTCCTTACCCCCACTCTGCGTGCATCTACCCCCTCCCCACAACCTCATCCTCTCATCCCCTCTCCTCCCTCTTTGCTTTACTGTGCGTGTGTGTTTACTCCAGTTCTACGGACAAAGCTTTGAAAATGATACTGTGTCAAAAACAAACTTGTAGCTCTGGATTATTTTTCATTTTTCAATCGGTTTCAAATTTGAAGTTTCTACCTTTTACTTGAAATATTGAAATCATAGTTTAAGTACAATTTCATTTTACGAGGTATTGAAGTACCAAGGGTTGTGTTTATTGTACGCGAATCAGTTTTATTCCTTTGGTCATTTATACGTTTTCCTTTTAATTATTGTACAGATATGTAAAGATATATTTCTAGACATACTTGTTACTAAGCATAATTGTTCTATAAATAACCACTTATCAGTTTTATATTTGAAAAATTCATTTAGATCTGATTAACCTTAATATGGTAAATTTTAGAACTGTTTGCTAATGTCTTACAATAATTATTAATTTTGCGCGTCGAAAGGGTTATTTGTCAATTGGTTGTACGAATTTATAATACAAATCACCTCGCTAAATGTCTTACTTTAACATATTATTTTATAAATTTAGAGTTTATGACCTTTCTACGCGAGTAGAAATGTTAAATCTATGGTTTGCCGAGGTCTCACTTGGCGAGTGCACGCTGCGAATCACAGATTATCATTGACAACAGAAGCCACAATGAATAGAGGCAGTCGACTAAGTAATCTGTGGTTCACCAAGTAAGACCCGCGCTTGACCAAGTAAGACCCGCGCTAGAGTCTAGACTACACACGTAGATGTCCGAGTCTCGCAGTAAAGCTGAGCAAGGTGGAAGATGTGGTTGGAAGGTTGATGATGAAATCCTTCGCATTCCTCAACACTATTGACTCCACCTTGGCATTCCTGCTGCAACCTCTCTTGCCATTAGTTTCTTGAACGAACAACCTGTTCTTACGCTACAGCGATGAAGCTATTTAAAATTAACTTGTAATTGTGTAATATTATTTCTATAGCTGTAACCACATGTGCCAGATGATTGTTGTTAATATTTATAGTATTGTATTTTTAGTGTCATATTTTCTCAGTATATATTTTTTTGTGTTTAAGAGGCGGCCGGATTGAGGTTTACGATTGTAAGGATTTTAACATGGGGAAATTTGTAAACGATGTTTTAAGTCTGTTAATGTGCTAAAATGTGAAAAGGGTTCCTCTAGAATCATATAGTGTCATTAGTGGTGTAGCATTTAAACACAATCACGTTGAGTTAAAACATAAAATTTTATTTAAAACTTTAAAATGTATGAATCTATTTTTAAGCTAATGGGTTTATTTATTGACGAGAGTATTTACTAAGTTTAATGTTTATGTATATGCAGAAGCATACATAAATTTATACTTCCAGAGAAAATAATTTCAAATTATTAAACTCCAATTGAAATTAAGATTTATACTATTTACGTGTCTAAGGATATTCCAACTAGTACTAACGAAATTTTAAAAGTTAACTTGTGTTGGTAAACGACTTAAAAGTCAAAATTAATAAGTTTTCAATATTCGAATTACGATTAATTTCCTGTTCAATATCTGATTGTATCGACAACACCTTTTGTTGATCTCACAGTTCTACCGAAATTGTATGATTCATGCTTCCTGATAAGAAAACACATTATTTCATAATTGAGAGTGGCTCTTTTAAACACGAAATGCAATAAACAAACCTTTCCAACAAATCGAACGTTAAAATATTATGACAAAACTAACGTTAAAAAGTGACCGGAACTGGTTAACTCCAAGCCTTAATTTAAACTAAAACAAAATCTATTTAGTACAAACCACGTGCACGATGTTTTGTCGGATAAACAATTCGTCCCGGAGTGTTGGTATCCCTTGACGCGACGCAAACACAATTCAGGTTTACCAACAGGCCGAAATAAAAGTAAACATTGTCGTTATTTGGCTTTCATTTGGAAAAGAAAACAACTCAAACATATATTGGTTTTGCGATGTGGAGTGCAATCATTTCTGCAACAACGAATATACTAATTAATGTTCGTTCGGTTTTCGATTTTAATGAAACACTTTCAATTTCATCTTGTGTTACAAGACAAGTATCAATACGTTTGTAACTGACCTTTTAATCGCTAAAGTGTTACTGTCTATTTGTGAATAATTCTTTTCTGATTGATTTAAGACTCACAATACAAACGCTATTGGTCGCTCAACTCTTATGAGATAAGACAGTACAGCTCCCAAACCAGTGGGCGACCCGTCAGCAGATAAATCAATACAGGGTTGTAGTAAACCAACAATTTTTCAGAAGCTATTTCAGATTTCAAAGCTTGAAAACTCTTCTTTTTGTGATAGTGTCCATTTAAATTGGTTTTTTATTTCAAAAGATTGTACAAGTGTGAAGGTGTGCGTGGGTGGTTAGGTGATTCAGGTCACGAACCGTCCGGAAAAAGTAATCATTCATAGAAACAATTTAACCTCTCTAATCTAGTTCTTCCTGTTCACCCTGCGTCAAAACATCATGATGAAGCTATGATAAAGCTAAAACATTGGCGAAATAAAAGCCAATTTTAAACATGTAGACTTCTTCTTTAAGTTGTGTAAAAATTAGCAGATATTTCGGATTGCTGTGGAGTACCATCTACAATCACTGATTGGCTGAAACTAAGCTACTTGCTGTCTGATATCCTATTGGTGGTAGGGCTGCCAACCGTTCATTGAAGCATAAACCCCCCATTTTTGAACGGAACGCCCCCTTCCTGTGGATATTTCAGTGTAACTTATACCCCATTATAGGAAATTCACTCGGATTTACGCTAGTGCTTGTGGTTACTCGTTGGCTATGCTTTAAATATTGAATTTTCGTTGTTTTAAATTTGTATCGGTAGTATATCGTATAAAGCTTTTCCTACTCAAGAAGGTGGGTTGCCTCTTACATTTTATTTCGTAAGATAGGAGTTAACTGACTTGTTTTATAAAGTAATTAAAATCAAAGTTAATAATGTAACACATTATTTCCATAGTAACTTCATCATTTCACAAATCAACAATAATAGTATTAACATTACAACGCATAATTTCTATGGCAACTCAAGACGACTTGTAAAAATACTTTCATTCTTGCAGCAATCCTCAACGGCTGCGGTCTAACGTCTGCTAATAACACCCTATTAGGTCCCTTGGTTGGTGGAGGTTACGTCGCGGTCACCCGTCTTCTTCACGCTCGTGTCTGCGTTGATAACACCCTATCAGGTCCCTTGGTCGGTGGAAGCGAGCGTCAAGGAGGTCGGGCTTGCACCGAGGATTGCTATAAGATCACTCCGCCCCTTTCTACGGGAAAGGTGTGTTTTCTTGGTTTTCACACCTCTATTAAAAACCTAGTTTTTAACTCCGCTAAGCCGGTGGCAAGCCCGGGACTCGGCAACGAGGAGGAGGAGTCGGAGGAGTATCAACCTGGATAAAAGACCGGAGGTCATCTGGCCCGGATGACGGTTCTCTGTAAGGGCCCATTGCCAGGGTTACAGCAAAGCTCTCCACGGTTGATCAGGTGGACCAATGACTATCTGCGGGAAGCTGCAGCACTTGGACTGGTGGTGGAGAGTGGTGACCAGATATCTACAACGGACGATCTGACATGGAGAGACTTGTCACAAGAAGGATGCACGGAAGAGCGCTTGACAAAGAGGAAGGTGAAGAACAGTCAAGGATGAACACCAAGGATAAAGAGGAGAAACACTTCATTGGCGGTGAAGAGTGGTAACGATGATCCCAGAGACTTACAACAGCAGACGATCTGACTTAAGGAGACTTTCCTCAAGAAGAATAGACGGAGGGAGGAAGGTCAGGATAATCAGGGATAAACTTCAAGGAGAAATAAGAGTAGTGGGATTACAATCAGAATCAGCAACGACCCAAAATGAACAAATGGTTGGAATGACAACGACTGAAGGTAATTAGAAGACTGAGTAAAAGTTAAGAGCAGGGCTATGTCCCTAGCAGTACTAAGGTGGTCCTGACTCGTCGAATCCTAGATGTGGACAGGTCAGATATAAAATAGAGGGCCTACCCAAGAGAAGGAGTGAGGACCTAGGGGACCAGTAAAAGAATCTCTAAGGCTAGTAAAATATGTTATTGCACAAGACAATACTACTTCACAAGTTCACTAGGAGGTGTTAGAGCAGCCAGATCTACGTTAACGAATCGACTATTCGAAAGAGAGGATCATTTTCCGGACTGTGAGGCATGGAAGTGGACGGAAGACAGCGAGATCCGAAGTTTGATGAGCAATGGAGAACTGATGATCTTTAACATTTTGGAAATGTCACGGGATTTTCAATATACTGTTTCACGTAGTTGTTGAGTGAAACAACAGGTAAGTTAGTTCCGCTTCAAAGACTCGCGCAAAACGCAGTAGACAAAAGATTCAATTTAATTAAACTATATTGGATTCACAAGACTAGTATAGTCCATAGCTGGAAGAAAACAGCACCCAAGTGACTCATACAGCACTATCTGAAGCAAAACAACCGAATATTCACCAAAACAAATTTGGAATTCTTAATGACGGATTTGTTTCTTACCTTTAACCCCTTGCAGATCTGCTTGGCGGTCTGCCAGGTGACTTCCGGGTAGCTGACGAACAGGTAGCAGGAACCGTTGAACACCTGCAGTCTGTCGTCCCCGCACTCCGCATTGGCTGCACACAGACAACGTACTGCATTTAACAGACATGTTCGTAGTTCCATAGTTCATGGTAACCACCACAGGTGGCGTGGGTGGCTCGTTTCACGGTATTTAATAGACGTTAGGGATAGTTATTGTAAGAAGATTAAGTAATAACTGTTACTAGTAGGTTGTAACTGTTAGGGGAACATAGCTCTAAATATCTAGATGTATGAAGAAGAAATAAATGTCACGAAAAAACTGTAGGTTGAAAATATTTTTTTAAGTCAATTTTATACTTTCATCCAAGGGCATGTCGTTACATATTTATTTCTTAATACCTTAACATCAATTTAATTTTTAAATGTGTTAAATCCAAGAACATAACTAAACTAAAAAATCTAAAACTGGTGAAAGTTTTGGACTGAATATCCAATGAACTAGCAACTTTTTAACACACTTGAAAGTATTGTTTCTAGAAAATGTGATTCGAAGAAAAGCGTCCATCAATGCGCTAACTGTTAAAAATGAATTTTGGTACAAATCGATGGGAATTTTACTATTGAAAAAAAACAATAAAACGTAATTTGGAAAATAACGTAGAGCTCTTTTGAGGAGACTAGCTAAAGGGTAAAAACTCAAATGAACACATACTACAAAATAAGAAGAAAAAGATTTTCTCCATACTAAATATATTCTTAAGGAAATATAAAGGTGAAGTATTTGAACACATATGACTCGAACTAGAACACATTTAATACTTTACGTTTTATACTTGAAATATGGATTAGTTTATTTCAAGAAATCAATTTAAAGTAATTTTAGTTTTTATCAAACTGGCACCGTAGCGCTACTACTCGTGATGTATTTGTGACAGCTAAGAGTAACTAGGTCTACAACAGCTGATCACTCAACTTTGTCTACTCAAGATTGTCTACTCCTACTCCTACCTACACTCACTGTAGCTTACAGCATAGGCTACTCCAACGAAAGCGTTCAAACTCGTGCCAGTACAGCCTACTTGAGAAGCGAATACTGACCAAAACACAAAACAAGCTGGAACCAACGAGTAAACTATTCAGTAAAAACAGGTGGTCCAAAAATGTGACACATTTTAAACAGCTGATCCTCAGTTATTATTATGTTTACATTGTTATTGTTTGACACACAGCTGATGCAATTTTGGTAAATATGGAGCAGTGAACATTGCTTTAAAAAATTGCCAAATATTAATCCTAATGATTTCTAGCGATGCTTATCTTTTCCAAAGATGTGAATTTGCTGATTAAATCATGCAATATTTAATCATGTTCGATGAAGCTCACAAAACTGTCGTTGTTAGTCGAATGAAAATTCTAGAGAAATCAGTCATCAACTTCTTTACACTAAAATGTTGGACCTTGTTTTTGGAAACCAAAGGGTGATTTCTGATTGTGGAGCTACCTCAAGAGCAGGGGTTTTAACTTTGCACAATCGCCGATTTAAATGATTGTATAAGAAGTGAAATTGACTCGTTACAAATATCCATTGTACGTCGGTTGATGGAAATTTTCAAAAATACAAATAAGTCATGTTTTTGCAAATATTTGTTCACTCCAATAAATGTTAATTTACTTACAATTATTTTTCTTTTTAACTGCCAGTGTTTGGACCACCCATTACTATAGACGTGGAAACAAAAGTTTAAAACCTTTTTTATAATTTCGAATCAGCATTCTCAGGAATAATAAGTAGCCTACATGTGTGCTGAAAAAACCTAGGGTTTAAAAAAACTCCAGTTTTTTGCCACTCACTTAATTTTTTGATACCCATAAAACCAATTTATCCGTTTAACTAGTGTTACAGAGGTTTTTATCTTTAAGGTTGTGTTATTTTCAACAATATAGACTCGTTACTCGTTAGTAGGTCTATTGAATTTTAATTATAAATATTGTGAGAATAATAAATAAAATTTTATTTCTTCAAAGTAACACGAGACGAGTGAAAAAAAAATAGATCTAGTCTTATTTTTGTAGTTATTTTTGAAGTTCGCAAACTACATTTTTAAATTAAGAACAAATGAATACTATAAAGCAAATGTAAAATTAAAATAAAATTAAAATAAAACGTGATTGGTAAATTAAAATGTAAGTTAAATTATATTTACGTGGAGCACTTTTACTTACATAAGACAAATATACGTATTTGAGTAATTTAACCGTGTTTTATGTCCAGCTTGTTTTTAACAACAGCCACACATTCGAATCAACTAAAACCCCACTACAGACTTACCATCGTTGACAGTTAGCACTAAGCAAAAAACAGAACACATCAAACACTCGGGCAACATCAAACCAAACATCAACCATCCAACACAACAATCATGTCATCACATCAACAACAACAACACACACACACTGTATACAAGATGTACAAGAATGCAGACATTGTCATTATTTGTTTTAAAATATATAAACCTTACAGGATAATGTAAACTCGATCAATAGGACTTGTTGTATGATGTACAAAATCATGGCAATTAAATTATGTTTTTAACTAAAGAAGCACAAATGAAATTGAATGATAGTCTTCTGGGTAGGAAATAGCAAGGTTAAATTATTTAAAATAAAAAGGTGTAACCAAAAATACAAAACAAAACTTTATCCGAGTAAAATCCAACACAGATTTTCAAAATTAAATGAAAAATATTTTAAATCAATCATAAGTAATAAAATGAGGCTAGTACTACTTTTAATTAATCAATACTCGCTCTCTGAAAATGTTTCGATGAAAATTGACTTTGTCAAAGTACAAACGCTCGAACAAAGCAAAATAATTATAGTATCATAGAACTAAATTGTTTTGTTGATAGAAGTGTCCTTTTAAAAATTATTTTTAATTTACCAAATCAACTTTTTATCTCACTCAGTGACTATGAGCAGATACAAATAAAACATGTTGGAATAATTTCATACATTGACTGACAGGGTTACACGGCTTATTTATATATCCGAAATGCACTTATAGTATCGTGGTTAAATATCACTAGCCAGTTATTTTATTAAAACAAGGATTTAAATGGTTATTTTACTATGAACGCCAAAGTGTCACCGTGATGAAACTTATTGGATAACAACGGCGAGCCAATCAAGGTCGGTCCAATTTAAAAGCTAGGTTTTACATATTGGATTCATTGGTTTCACCAGACTGAAGTTATTGGATCTAAAATGGGAAAAATGTCAAATTAAACAAGCTTTGTCATTGACTTCTACCTAAATAACTGCAAACAGAATTGTGTTGTAATACTGTTAAGTTGTTATTACCACGTTATTTTACGCTAAACGTGTTGCGCAGCATTTAATATACAGATTGCTTCAGAAGTCCCTCCTCGCCTTAGCTTTTGAACCTAGAACGAGTGAAAGTCTTTGAAAGCGATTTAGAAAAGGTTATTAGATGATTTTAAAGTACTTTTTGACATGATTGGGGGTTTAGCTCCCTTCCCTTAGCTTCAATGCATCCGTAATTTCTTACAACTCCTACAGTGTAACCCTTCAATTTAAAATTATACAATTGAAAAACCATTGATACCCTCGAAACTGTTTTCAGACGCGCTGGTTTTGATTGACCGACCAAAAGGCTAACGAATTTTACAAGGTACAACAACTTGAAACAGACTATTTGCAAGGTGTAACAAAAATAGAGTCGTTTGGATTATAACGTCCCAGAACAACAAGACGCTACTAGGTAGGTTTTGGACAACTAAAGTAAAACCAACCGTCCGGAAATCGCTTGGCTTCCGGTCTAGAAAATTATCGGGTCTAGGTTGCCAACGTTTAGGCCTTTCAAAACCAAACATCGGTAATGTCTTGCGAGCAAAACCGTTGGCAGCTATGTATCCACCAACGAAAGCTATGTGTGTTTCGTTGGTCACATTAGGGGTTCTCAAACTTCACATATCAGACTATATACTTTGGAGTGGACCCGTGGCGGGTTGGAATCGTGCGCGACTCCTGAGCTTATCCCTCCACGCTGGCGCGGGTTCGATCCCTGCAGTCACCACTTACACTTGTAAAGTGACTATACGGTACTGCTAGGTAAAGGTCGAGGTTGTGTGGTAGAGAGGACTTAATGGTCTTAACTTCGCCTCGTTCAACAAGACAACTTTACCTTTACCTTTACATCTTCCTACAAACCCAATTACAGGGTGAGAGGTAAAACTCCGATTATTTATATAGTACTGTATTTAAAACTTAAACTCACAAGTACCAAAGCTGGGGGATTTTAAAACACCCTGTATGAAATGTGTACGAGTTAAAATAAGAGATTGTGCTGAAAGCCCGTATATCCAGTGGTTCTTGGCCTGTAGCGGTTGGTTTGTCAGGCCAAAGGTGTAATTAAACCTTACTCTGTGGTATAAATGTTGTACGTTAAAAATGTGTATGTTAAAATCAAGAGATTGTGCTGAAAGCCCGTATATCCAGTGGTTCTTGGCCTGTAGCGGTTGGTTTGTGATATAATTAAACCTTACTCTGTGGTTTGTTTCCTTACACAAAACACACTCTGAGCTTGAATAGGTTCACAACCTCGACATCAGACACCTGGTTTCCTTAGTCTTTTAATTACACGACAACATCAGCTGCTTCCTTCTTGCTCCAGTTTGTGTATTGTATTGTGTTATGTTAGGTTTCATATTGTTAAGATGGGTTAAAGGGTTTGTAGAAAATAATGTACTCGGCGTTAACTTTGTTAATAACTACATGCTGGTATAGTTTATCAACTAAACTATATTTTAGTAGATGGCTATGTTGGTTGGGATTTAGTAAGAAACAAATAGTAGGGATATACGTTGGGAATACTATTCAAAAATCATAAAACACATGCGAATCAGTGAATTTAAAATCTGTTTTATTTACTACAACTTTAACTACAAAGTTCCTTGACAAGGTTATGGAGTTCTTTAATATTTAGTTCTGCATTACATACTTTCTAAAACTGAATGTTTATTTATTTAACTAATAAATATTTTAAAATTGATTTAAAATAACATCTTTGTGTTGATCTTGGTATTGATTGCGTCTAGGGCTATTTGTGGCCCGTTATCAATCTAAAATCGTTTGAAATCCTACCCTTGGTTTTAGAGACCTGCTTTTAGTCAATCTTATGGTTTTATAACAAAAGGTACAATCAAACTATGTGAGTTTGAAACAATATGGAAAACGTGTCGATCGTTAGTGAATAAAAAACCACTACTAGATTAAATGTCTTGCTCACTAGCAAACTCGAATTCAACTTAAAACCTCATCAGTATGTTCAGTAAATTGAATCAATAATTTTAAATAATCAAGAATTAAAACAATCATTGGTCAGTGGGTCAACTCAATAACCAGTAAACATAATAATTCTTCTGGTGTTATCACTTTAAATAATTATAACATATGAATATTAAACATTAGACCGAAAGGAAATGTCAAGATTTGTCCTTGGAAAGAATGGTGTACATAGAATAAAATTCCAAAATGAGAAAAGTGTTACTTCCATTTCCTAATATAATATTTTATCCTTGTTAAGTTGTTTGTACATTAGCGAGTTTCCAATCAATTGTAGTTATTGTGGAGAGAAGAAGAATGAAATAAGACTGATTGTGTTACACTCGGTCAGTCAAAGAGTCTGAGGACCAACTTATCCAATAACAGAACTTCCTTTACAACAATGGATTTCCTTGATACAACTCAATTCCTTTACAACTTCAGATTCACTGTTATTCTATCAGCTGTTCTTGAAAAGACGATCTTCGGAAGAGTTTTATTTCAAAACTGGTTCAGAAGAATTCAATATTTGGAACTCTCAAAACTCGAATTCCTCAAGAAGTTTGAGAGTGTTTCAGACAACCATTTCGTGATGTTTTCAGACGCATTGAAATTCTGACTTTGCCTTACCTTTACACTATGGAAATGTTGATGTATTGTGTAGGTAGAGACGACTTGCAAGTTACTCCTCATAGAACAACGAAAAAAGCTCATCGCTAGTTTGTGTCAGCCTATTCAATAAACTCCCTTTTAGAATCTTAGTAAAAGTTTAGAACATTATCCAAAGTCAAACACAGTTTAAAGCGCGATCTTTTGACTAGAGCACTTTACTCTGTTGATGAATTTGTCGAACATTTTCAATGTTAACTTCTTTGTTTCATTTTCTAATAAGTAGGAAGTAAGCCTTTTAAGTAATGCAAGGTTTACTAAACAAACACCAGGGCACTCCTTTTGTTGTCTATATACAGGTGAGTTTTATATGTCCCCCCCACCTTGACTATTGAAAGAGGAAAAACTTTGAAAACCCTTTGGGGAATGTTTTTATAAGGTTCTGAAGTTTCTTTGGACGTACTTTTCGTTACTCACCCCACCAAAACCCTAAATTTTAATACGAACCCCCTTGTGACGCCTTATTTGAAAGGATATAAAAACACAAACTCATCGATACCATTAAGGAATTTTGCGACGTTCCTGTACAAAATGGCGGCTCAAAACGTGTTTTATTTTTAAGCAGATAAATGGACGCTGTCACTATATTTTTCAAAATTTGAAAAAAATTACAAATATAGTTTTTAGGTACTAAAAGCTTTGAACTGATATGTTACAAGATAAATTTTGCAAACCTTTAAAAACTGCCCTTTTTTCAAAATTTGTCAATTTTCAAAAATTTGAAAAATATATCTTACAACATATTATTTTAAAGCTTTGAAACCCCAAAAACTAGATCTGTAATTTTTGCACAATTTTGAAAAATGTAGTGAAAGCGTCCATTTAGCTGCTTAAAAAAAGTTTTGAGCCGCCATTTTGTACAGGAACGTCGCAAAATTCTTTTAATGGTATCAATGAGTTTGTGTTTTTACACCCTTTCAAATAAGGTGTCCAAGAGATTCGTATTTAAAAAAAAATTAGGTGGTCCTCCCAGTTTTGGGTGGGGGGGTGGGTGAAAAGTACGTCAAAGAAACTTCAGAACCCTATAAAAACATTCCCCAAAGGGGTTTTCAAAGTTTTTCCTCTTTTAAAAGTTAAGGTGGGGGGACATATAAAACTCACCCTACTAGTATATATCTCTAGCAAAGAACATCATAATTTTTAAAACGACACTGCTCCAGAGCTCTACTTTTAAAACTGTAACGAAGTGTTAGAACCCCTGAACCAACTGAGAAATTCTAAGGGCTTTATTTTTTTCTCTGCTGTAATAAGTATTTTGACGTGCTTCCTTGAGTATTATTGAATAATTATTATCTTGTAAACAGTCAAAATTCTAACAGAGAATAAAAAATTTCTATCTTTAAAATCTACAAATACTTTTTACTATCAGTGACACTAACTTGTCAAGCTAGGTAATGAACAAAACAACAACTCCAAATGATAAGGTTAACGTAGCTCGGTTTAAAATCACCAATGAAGGTAATTTCCTTTATGGCAGCGAGTAAAAATTACGTGCCTGGAATACGAAGGCGACTATTATCTTAAGTAACCGGTGATGGCTTTTCCTAAAGCACTTTTGTCACTAACTCCTTGTAATTTATAGCGCGACCGAAAAGAGAACACTTTAAACATTCTGCAATCTCGCCGGTTATATTTGATCGAGTGCAGTCACGTGATCAAGAAACGACAGCTGATTGGACAAAGCAATTATCAGCCAATCAGCTGCGAGCTAGAGTCTGTGATTGTTCCGCGCTGAAGTAGCAGATATATCTTCTCCTAGATTGCATCAGCAGTGCTGAGTCTTGCTTCTTTCTTCCTTCGCGAATCGATTTTAAGTCAACAATTTAATGAAAACAAAGTTTATGAACTTATAAAGTACCGATATTTTTACCCTGAATAATTTTGCAACATAGTTACAGCATTTTAGATTAATTTTAAACTATATTTTATATATTCCGTGTGCCAATAACGATGGGAAGTGTTTCTCTATGAAGATGATTTAATAATGGGAAATTGTAGAGAAAGTTATTTATTTTGACCATTAAAATGCTACGTTTGGTTTATTTCTAATGGCGTTTTTTATTCTTCTTTAACCAGTTTGTTAGTTAAGCACTATTCAAGTTGTTTACAGTAAGCATCAATTTTACACAGCTTTGAAATAACTTAAACGATTGATTGTCGACTATCCGATCAATAAAGATATTATTTTCCATTATTAATTGCACTTTACATGTGTACAAAGATACGCTACACATGTGTTTGTCTAGCCATGTTCTATAATAAATCTTAATTTGTATAATCGCTTAATAGCTAATTTTTTACTAAAAAATTAATATCCCACATAAGCATTTCTACTTTAACCTATAACTTGGAGACCTGTTTTATGTTGAAGAATGCGTAAAATTGACCGAAAAAATGGGTTGCCTTCTAAAATTTAGCCTAAGATTGAGCGAATCCGTGGCGGATTGGTATCGCGCGCGACTCCGGAGCTCATCACTCCGGTGGCGTGGGTTCGATCCCCACTTACAATTTGTAAAGTGACTAAACGGTGACGCTAGGTAAAGGTCGAGGTTAAGTGGTAGAGAAGACTTTGCAGTCCTATAACTTCGCCTCGTTAAACAAGACAAACTTTACCTTTTTAAGATTCTTTTAGTTGTTTGTTAACAACTTTTGCTCTAGCGTTTATGAATTCTCCATAAGGCGTTTAAATGCCATATTTTAGTGTTTAAATTTACTGTTAACGACGATATTGCCCCATAACAAAACACCTTAACAATAAAACATAACACAATACAATACACAAACTGGAGCAAGAAGGAAGCAGCTGATGTTGTCGTGTAATTAAAAGACTAAGGAAACCAGGTGTCTGATGTCGAGGTTGTGAACCTATTCAAGCTCAGAGTGTGTTTTGTGTAGGAAACAAACCACAGAGTAAGGTTTAATTATATCACAAACCAACCGCTACAGGCCAAGAACCACTGGATATACGGGCTTTCAGCACAATCTCTTGATTTTTAACTCGTACATATTTTATACAGGGTTTGTTAAAAATCCCCGCAGCTTTGGTACTTGTGAGTAGGGTATTTCAAAGTACTTTTGGGCGTGAACGACTGTTATTGTACAAAATCCTGCACTGAGCTCTGACTATAGGTGTCACTACCGCACCCCATAAGGAATGTATAGATAGACTAATATTATTTTGACGAGAGATTACTGATTTTTACGAATTCGATGTAGGCCTACAATTAACACCGACTGTATTTGACAAGGCAACGTATGTTTTATTGCCATTTCTGTCTCGTATGTAATAAATATTCTTATTAATATAACAAACGTAAATGGAATAGACCTATATGGGATTTGAAAGTGAAATTAAGATTGAAGTTTTATTTTTATCTGAAGTAAACACTTTCATCCCACCTAGGCGTATTATACATTTTCGGACGCGCCTTGACTCCTTGAACAAGAATATAAAAAGATCGTTAAGATAGCTTTATCCGTTCTCGAGTTATAGGCGGATCCCCGACCGCATCGTTCCCTGCCAACGGTCCGGCCGAGTCGGCCTAAACCTTTTTTCTTCAGGATGTGGACATATTATACATTTTCGGAACCGCCTTGATGAGCTGAACACGAATCTGATACTCCCGTCAACGTATATTGTCACGTTCAAACTTTTCATACAATTCGATCTTTTACAAAAATTTCACTTTTTTCCTAAGTTTTATAAAGTTCCCACTGTACCAACCCCAAAAATGCCACAAACTCAATTTCGTAGTCGGACAACTTTTTGGCCAACATCCCGACTCGACTCGCGCCAACCTACATACGAGTCCCCTTCTACGGAAGAGGCTGCCCCGTCCGACCTCTTGGCCCGGAACAAGGCACCGTTCCCCGCCAACCGTCCGGCCTAAACAATTATTTTTATTTAGTGTGTGGAAAAATGTTGTAGATTCTATAATATATAAAACCATTTTTAAGACACAGGAACAAGCAATATTGCAAAGCCCTTTTGGAAGAGACCAATGTACTCGATTCGAGTTGTAAAAAATTGAAAACATCTTAAACAACGCCTAATAATTGACTTGTACTGACTACAGCAACATTAAACAAACAGATAACGTAATTTACATATTTGAATTCTGTTGTACGGCGTGTTATGGATGATCAGCTGGATTGTATTGTAACAGCTGACCTCTTGAATGATTTAGAACACAAGGTAGGACCACAGATTGCTCACTTGGCTAAGCTTCTGTAATCTGTGTATCAAGTCAGATTGAAGCCAATATCAAGCCATTGGCCCGAATCCCTTGATTGCTGCTTTGCAAGTACAGTCATGTTTGGCATTTGATAGATAATGTGATTTAAAGGTATAGTGAAAATATTGTGTTAAGTGACAATTGACAAGAAAAGTATTATTTGTTTGAACAAAACCAATATATTGAGTCAATCACACGTTTCCGATACTACGAAATTTGACTCTTAACCCTTTTATTTATTTTTAAAACAGTATTATCAATTTTAGTCCTAATACGTATCTAATAAAATAAATTAACGATGACACTATCCTGATAATTTATGTTTCAGATACACCAATGACTAAAATGTCACATTTACAACAACTGAAATTTGATTATAAAACTATTTATCTCGAACTTTTTCTTCGGAAGTGGTGACTTCGGGAGAAAAAAGGTCAGGTTGGGTTGGCTCGGGTCGGTTCAGGTCAGGTTAGGTTAAGCCCTTGACAATGGGTGGAGCCCAAAACGTAAAGGAAGTAGTTTTCCTCCTGAAGTGGCCGGAAAACTGCGAGATAAACAATTTTATAATAGATATTCCCTAAATTTATGAACTTTCAATTTGATGAAATAAAAGGTGATATAAATTGATGGAATTAAAAGTCTTCGTTGTCGGACTACTTAAAATGAAGTTTACTCCATTCAAGTATATTCCACGAATTCCAACCACCCTTCATAGCTATATCTACCCAGCACATTTCCCTGAACACTAGTCCTAAACAGTAAACACTTAACCACGCATTCACAAACACACATACAACAGAATACACAAGTGAACTCACCGTGTTCCATAGCGACCCGCGCCTTGAACCCACCAAAGTGGTGACTATAGTCGGACAGGAACCGGATGACCAGTCTTGTGCCTGTGGTGACAAAGCGGAGTAGCTTCAACTTGTCACTCCAGTCGCCGCATATCCTGCGCGGCTCCATGCCTGGCTCCAGGAGCTCCAGGACATCGTAGCTGCAGCTGGAACACAGAGCAAGTTTTTATTGAAAAGTAAAAAAGATTGTGAAGGCAAGAAATATTATGCAGGAAAATACATTTATATGTGCACAAATGACTGGGTTTGTTTCACTGAAAGTCTCTGTATCAATGAAAAATTACATAGTTTCCAGAAAATACAAAAAAGTATGCACAGTTATTTTAATGTAAAAGAAACTCGCCCGTGCACAACAATGTCTGGATCACTTAGACATTTTTAAACTGAACTTTCTACTATGATTTTTCCTAATAACTAAGTTGGTATATTCTATAAAAGTTTAAACTACTACATACAGTTTGACTACAACTAATAAAGACTTAACGTCGTTCATATTGTAAACAGTTTTCCTCATTTCAATTAATAAGGAAACTGATATTTTAAACTGTTTTTCCTCCTTGTTAGACTGAGTTGTTTTGCAAATTGATGGTTTGCTAAATACAAAAAACAAGCATAGATTTATTTTCTCAAACAATCATTATTTAAGATTTAAAATTTTGTACAGCTTTTAAATTTATTTATTTATTACAAACGGATTAATTACTCTACATATGAGCCGAAATAATTACAGGCATCACAAAAATACGATAACTGTCTAACGTCCTATGAAATGTGAACGTACATAGAAAACAGATGAAAGTAGCATCGTACACATACAGAAACAAATGTTGATCATGCACGTGCAGTTAAGAATACAGTCCTAACAATTGATACTCATTTGCAGTCCTACAAAATTTTGTAACATTTTGCTTTTTTTAATCTTACAGTAGTACTTGATTAATCTAGAACCACCCAACAATGGGCAATACCAAAACACTGGCAATGCCCTTAAGACTAATTTATTCGAACAAGTAAGACTACGCCTACTTTTAAATTAAAAAAGTCCGTATTTAATTTGAAATTGACGATTGAGATACTGTTTAACATTTAAATCTATTCATGAATAAATTACTTATGACTTACGCCGATGTTATTTCGTCGTGAGATCAATGAAAGGTATCATTTGATTATTGAGGTCCCTCACGGCATTACAACAGGTCCGTTAATGTTCTTAACTTTTATCAGTGATACTATTACCAGTACCGCTCAAGTACGGAGTGTTTGTTACTTTACGTCAAGTCGAGTGGCACCTAAAACAATTTGAACCAATCAAAAGGAATTGTGTAAAATACTGCACTGTCAGATGAAAAATGGCTAACGGATCTTCAATCAGCTGCAGAACAAACCCCTAGAGATTGAAAGGGTGGAATCACGGCGAGGCCGGCGGTTTTTGTTGGAATAAATTACTCCCAACTGTTCTGTCCGAGTTTAGCAGAACCGCAAGTAATTAAGTGAAAACCGCAACTGTTTCCAACTTGTAAATCTTTCCAATCTCAAATTGATGGACAACAACAGCACACTTTTTGTATGAATTGGGTTTTAACTGCCGAAATGTTTTGCAAAGTTGAAATGGAACTGTCACGTAAATTATCTGGGTTAAAGTTTTATATTTTTTACAAAAAGGCATACTTTGTTATTGAGGTGATTTTAAATTGGACTAAAATGTGCACAGTTAAAAATGATATAGTTTTTACAGTTAATTGGCTAAAGATGTTTTTAAGATTAAATACGCTCCCGATGATGTTTTGGCTTTTGACCTCGCTAAAGGTGGACATCACTTTTCGCAAGAAGATAATTATGACCTCGGTAGTTCAAGATAACTCACTGGTTCCTCACAAAAATAGCTCAAATTCCTCTTATTCATATTATTTCAAAAGATGTTTTAGACGTTACTCTACAAGCTTTATACACTTGAAAGTGGGCTAAGCCCTGAAACTAGTAGTGTCACATTAAAATATTCAGGGTACTTCAAAGTTTTCTTTTTCCCTTTTTGTTTATTTCAAAAGATTTCTTTGTTTAAATTTGGTTTATTAGTTTATTTTACATATGCGGTTTACATGTTTTACATTGATTGGCCGTCTGTTCGATGGCATAAAGACGGCTGAAGAAAATACACAAGTTGCACAAATCTTGTACAATAAAATCTTCACTGTTCTTGACACTGAGACAATTTCTGAATTTAAAACATAAGGACTCGACAGCGTGGTAATGAGCCTCAACACAGGTCACAGAGATTAATTACAGTAAGACATCCCCATCTCATCTGCTCCGCAGTATGTGTAAAGGGATTGTTGTTAACAACAAGCTTCAAAATATAAAGTAGATTATACTTGTCTCAACAATACACATGACGTGGCTCAGTGGGTAGAGTCACGGCTTGCAAAGCGCAAGGTCGCGGGTTCGATTCCCGGCGCAGGCACAAGGGTTTGGCCCGCTTTCCCTAAAAGCGTTTTGAGATGCCCACAAACCCTAGGTTAAGTAACACGTTAAAAATGCCATTGGCGTAAACAGTAAAAAAATCTTTTGGCATATTTCAACAAGATGAATTAAACCATTATGGAGATACAAACGTTAAGTGTAAAAACAAAATGGCGGCAAGTTTACTAAGTGTTGTGCGCCGAATAAGACCAGAGAGTGTGGCAAGGTCATTATCGAACACCCTGTATAATCAATGTTCAGTTCGGCTCGATGGAAGGTTGACAGTGTGTTATAAACTATTCATAGCTACAGCCAAGGTAGTCACAGACAGACATTTACTCAATACTGTTAAATAAACAAACTTATTTATCCACCTTTCAATGCTAGAAAAGATTGACCGTCAACTGAAATGTTTACCAAATCAATTGAGAGGTTTTAGCAAATTGATTGAAAACAGCAAACCGTAAAATGCTCATTGGAATTATATTAACTGAAAATACAGTAATCTTGTTTTGACATCATTACTGAGGACTTTACTACTAGTACTTCTGGTTTAAAGCAGATGAAGGGCACTTAATGGTAATTTCTTTGAGTTAGTAAAGATAATTGGCTACCAGTTAAGGATATTTTACATTTGCATTCAAGTATGTAAACAATGTTTCACTTCTACCAATCATCCATGTGACCGACAAAATAGTGCATATTTCAACGATTAATTTACGGATAAGTAATTTAAAATATTTGTTTAGGAGACTACCAAAGAGTCACAGGAAAGTTTTAACATTTATGCTGAGAAAGTTTTCTAGCCTAGTGTTTTAAGGTTTAATATTGTGACTCTAACAGCTACACGTTGTTCGGTTGTGTTTGACTGGTCAGCTTATGCTGATTAAGGCTAGCTCGTTTTCTAGTGTTCTGTGTTATGTTTTAGGTTACTTTTCACCTGAAGACGGGATCAGATTGCAGATTCCGAAACGTCGTGATCATCTTGCTCACTAACGATGGAAAATGTCCGCAATAATAGTTTAAACGCTGAGAAAGTGTTGTGTTTCTGTTCATAATCACTACAAATGTGATGTTTGTGACTTGTTATCGCAGCGTTCTATCATCCTGGTATAATGAAAGGACAAGACATGAAAGATGTTTCGTAGAGAAGAAGGAAATTGGCATCATTTGTTACAAAGCAGGAAACTAATGTACCACCCAGGAGCTCGCCCAGTTTATCCTTTATATCTGAGACAAACTAGCTTTAAAAATGATATGACATTAACTAACAAAAATCTTTACTAGCAAGCACATAACTTACATTTTAAAACTTAATACGAAATTATTCAATGATTGCTTATCAAATTTTTAAATGGCCGTCACTTAAATTATTTTATTTCATTAAATCACTAAATCACTATTTGAGATGCCGACCACTATCATGAGGGTATTTTAAGGCAAATATGTGGTGAAGGATGAGTGTGATGAGTGGTAGTAATGAGTTATGAGGTGTAGTCTTGTTACAAACTAAGGCCGACTCTTCCTTAAAATGTGTCATTAATTATGTGCCCAATGACCAATGGAAATACCAACGGCTTAACGTGACTTCCGAACCACGCAGGTGATGGTGATGTCTAAACGATGGTGAGTTGGTGCGGGTATCATCAGATGATCACTGATACTATCTGAGCCGCTTTAGACCTATATCATCCTCAAAACCTGTCCTCCATGAAGCTGGATTACAGGACCACGCCACGAGTCCCAGTCACACATTTGCTACACCGGACACTTCGAGAGGATAATTTAAGGTTAATATGGATGAGTATTTTGATGGATGATGAGGTGTAGTTTTGTTACAAACTAGGACCGACTGTTCGTCAGATTGGGTTATTAAATAATGGCCAACGTCCAATGGAATAAACCAACGGCTTAACGTGACTTCTGAACCACGGGGAATGGCCATTGTGAACAGGTTGATACTGCAGCGACGGGAGTTGAACCGATTTGGTGAGAAGCACGCACTCTACCACTGAGCCGACATAATCTCATGTTTAATTATTATATTAAACATAAATAGCCAGGCTTAAACACCGAGAATCTTGCAAAGCATTCGTATTTATCCATATTGCCAGTATCATCTACATATTACAAACTTTGATTTTTTACATCCAATTATTCGTTTGAAGAACAGTATGCATACAACACCAAAATCAGTCAATTCAGCCAACCTACCACAGACTACAAATGTGTGTGCTTCCTATGGAAGCTGGTAGGCGTATATAATATTACCAATCCACGTAAAGATATGGATTTAAATCAATTTAAACAAAATTAAAATTACTTGCTTCTAAATTTGTTTACAAGGTACAGGATTTCACTGGCAGCTAAATTAAGCATACTTATTCTTTAAGCTTTCATTACAGTCTAACCAGTGGTAATAGGTTTTATTTTATAGTATCTATTGTGTTTTTTTGTCAAAACAATTTGTACTGTATATTGACATTAAATATTATTATTATATGAACAGACTCTTTCCAACTATGTGTATATGTGGATAATTTGGTGAATTTAATTAAAAAACTGAGGGAAAGTACACGAAAACTCATTGGAATCAGCAAAACATACTCGTACAAAACTGAGTTAAAGCCCGTGTAAAATATTTAAACCAACAAATTAGTTGACAGTTAAAGTTGTAATGTCAACATTTGAGTTGTTTGTTAACTACGTTGATTAAGCAGTCGTTCATAGAAATCTATTTAGCCTCTGTCCGAATATTCATGGAGGATGAAAGAATTATTATCACACTGTGGTAATAATAAGACTGATAGTTTGTACAAATTTAAATGTTTTAACAATAAGTTTGCATCTCACTCTAATGACGTGAGTCAATTAGTCAGACCTGCGTGTGTGTGTGTGTGTGAGTGTGTGTGTGTGTGTGTATACCTTCACGCTACAATCAACACTTGACACTAATCACTCTGGATGCAAGCTGAGCTGGAATGACAACACATCAGCTGCTTCGCGAGTTTGTTAACTGAATTCAAACTGCTATTTGACTGTTTATTTACTTGCCTAGTCAGAATACTCAAATGAGTGGTTACGAATTCACGTTAAACAATTCAACAGAGATAAACTTAACAAAATCATAACCTGCAACAAGAATAAACAGTTGTCCAACTCATTTGTTGTCTCCTGACTCGGTTTCACTAAATCACTATTTGAGATGCCGACCACTCTCATGAGGGTATTTTAAGGCAAATATGTGGTGAAAGATAAGTGATGAGTGGTAGTAATGAGTTATGAGGTTTAATCTTGTTACAAACTAAGGCCGACTCTTCCTTAGAATGGGTCATTGATTATTAGCCCAAAGACCAATGGAAATACAAGGACCAACGGCTTAACGTGACTTCCGAACCACGCAGGTAATGGTCTGATATGTCTAAACGATGGTGGAGTTGATGCGGGTATCATCAGATGATCACTGAGACTATCTGAGCCGCTTTAGACTCATATCATCTAAAAACCTGACCTCCATGAAGCTGGATTACAATGTGTTTAGTTTTAATACTCGTATCAATGTAAATAGTGACTTTGTGTGTTCTATTGATGATGCAGCACAAGCGCTGCGAAACACGTGTTTAGACTACAATCTGCACCGTAGATCAGAGACTCAACCAAGGTAATCAGTTTGTAACTGATACACCTCATAACTCATTACTACCACTCATCACACTCATCCTTCACCACATATTTGCCTTAAAATACCCCATGAGTGGTCGGCTTCTCAAATATAGTGATATAGTGATTTAGTGATTCACACTACTTAGGTTTACGTATTTAGATTCAAGTCAAAATTGTGAAAACTACCGCAGCACGAATCGAACCCTGGTTTGACAATTGCTTACTGCTTTATACAGTTATAAAAAGTATCGTATGTAATGTTTAACGAGGTGAAATTCACTCGTTTGCTACTTAGTCCTCTCTACCACTCATCCTCGACCATTACCTAGCGTCAGCACATACTTACTGTTATAAATTATAGTAAGTGGTGTCTGCGGGTATCGATCCTGCGTTATCGGAGTGACGAGTTCCGATTTGCGCACGATTCCAACTCATCACGGGTCCTTTCAATAATTACTTTGTAAAACTTTTATACCAAAATATACGCCCATAATTGATTTAATTAGTGTTGAATGAGTTTAACATGCTTAATTTCAGTTAAAATCAATGCTTAATAGGTGCTAGCACTTTAAACAAAGATTCAGGTTTGAATTTAGGGTTCGTCTCGTATATCGTTGATCAAATATTGTCATTAAAGTGAAACTTTTGACACTGTTTGAAATTATTGATGAGAATCATTAAACGTAATTCTACACCGAAATAAATAAACTGGACCGGTCAAAATGTTGTGTTAAATTATTTACATGTAGCCGTTTAAACTCTTATTTAAATGCACTTTATCGACCTGTATAAGTTAACAACATATCATGTAAATAAACAAGCCCAATATTTAACTAGGCTAATTAAGAGCAAGACAAAATATGTCACTAAATCACTATTTGAGATGCCGACCACTCTCGTGAGGGTATTTTAAGGCAAATATGTGGAGAAGGATGAGTGTGATGAGTGGTAGTAATGAGTTATGAGGTGTAGTCTTGTTACAAACTAAGGCCGACTCTTCCTTAGAATGGGTCATTAATTAATAACTAGCCCAATGACCAATGGAAATACAAGGACCAACGGCTTAACGTGACTTCCGAACCACGCAGGTGATGGTCTGATATGTCTAAACGATGGTGGGAGTTGATGCGGGTATCATCAGATGATTGGCAAAGATTATACTTACATTTTATATTATTGCATTTTTTATAACACTGCCGATAGATCAACAGTTAGCTTTGAAGTAAGGTTATTAAACAAGTTTACTTACGATGTATAACAAAACAATGTACTGTTGTCATTACGTATCTGGAAATACACTTGGTCGGAACAAGAACACCTGAGATCAATTTATCAACTTCTTCTTTTCACTTTGACAAATCACATCGTCCTGACCTCCTGCCCAGAGATCATTCATTCTTTCACTCTCTCACACAACTCACAGAGTCTATACTGTATACTCACAGAGTGTTGATAGCTAAGAAATAAGTTAGTTTGAAAATGTATTAAGTTAAATGATCTTATAATACCTGTAATTGATAAACCAAAGATATCTTCTTTGAAAGGAAATATCTCATTAGTTAATCAGCTTTTATTGGATAGTTTAATCTTTGATTACTTTCAAAGTAATTATAATAATTATTAATTATTTCTGAATCAAAGATGATTTTTTGAGCTCTTAACAAGAAGGTAGGTAGTTATAGAGCTTTCTACAGGAGAAAAGGAGTTAGTTCCTAGAATAAATTAGAGGATTTTGGAATTTTCAGGCGTTGTTGTTATGTAAGAGTATTTGTAGTTTATATTAATATAGTATACAAATATGCTATAGTGTTTGACACATAATAGGTATTCTTGTATGTATACTGAAGGAAATGAGAGAACTTGAAGTATTTTAAAGAACACCTTACAAAACTGTAACTTTTATGCTAAAGATAGTCCTAATAACCCGCTGTTGAAGTTTAAACCTCTGGTGGACACTATACATGATACAACGCCGTTAAAGAAATACAAGCTAAATTGTTTTAATAATACATTCGAAACCCCAGTTCTCTTAAACTAAATCTTTAGGGACGGATTTGTAAGTTAAGTAAACTACGAATAAATAAACCAAAATAACCATATGTCAAAGAAATAGTTCAACAAGATAGAACTATTAGATTATTTAAAATAGTTTTTACAAGTTAATACTAGTTTCAAAACTATCTCATTCATTCATCTATTAATATCTCATTCATTTATCATTGGGCTATTAATTCCTTGAATGACCCATTCTAAGGAAGAGTCGGCCTTAGTTTGTAACTAGACTACACCTCATACCACTCATCACACTCATCCTTCACCACTTATTTGCCTTAAAATACTCTCATGAGAGTGGTCGGCATCTCAAATAGTGATTTAGTGATATCCTTTACGAAAACATTGTTAGGAACCACCAAAACCTTTCCACGAAGTCTGCATCATCGCATATCACACATTGAAAATGTCTTTCATATAGTAGAGATGCAATCTACAGGAACATAGCTCAATTAATCACCTCTATCTACTCCAAGGTGTTAACTAATGTGGGACAATGGCTGGTGTCACGTACAAAGCAGACCTCCCTTGTTAGTTAATCGGTTTAGTTAATTAGTCAAACTTTAAGCTAACCTCACACTAATTACCTCTTGTCCTAAGTATACTCTCTTCTTGCTTGCGTCCGTGGATAATATTTAACAGTGATTTTGTTTTGTAATTGCTTATACACGAAATCATTAAAAATACACGTACCTTTGTGTAACATTTCTCATTGATTTAACATGGTAATTAATGGTTTAATTAAAGTTGTGCACAGTTTCAACTTTTGAGCCTTCTTCAACGCCGTGCTAGCTGAACGTATATAATTTTCTTTTTCAGATTCTCCAGTGTTTCAATGTGTTAAGATACTTATTAGAACTTATAATAACCTATAACTGGATGCAGCATAAAGGTAAAGTTTGTCTTGTTTAACGAGGCGAAGTTAGGACTACAAAGTCCTCTCTACCACTCAACCTCGATCTTTACCTAGCGTCACCGGATAGTCACATTACAAATGTAAGTGGTGACTGCGGGGATCGAACCCGCGCCAGAGTGATGAGCTCCGGAGTCGCGCGCGATACCAATCCGCCACGGATCCGCTTTAGGCACACCCTATCCAACAGCAGCATTAAACGACTAAACTAAATTCAGTCTGTTGAATACAACAAGACAAAATTAACCAAACAAAACCTGATAATTCATTTGAAACCATCCTGCAAATTATTCCCACTAACCCATGTGAATGTAAATCTATGATGTTCCCTTTGTTATTCAGTTAGGAATAAATCCAACGAACAGTGAAATTTATCACCGCCATGGACCGGAACCGCTTCCCAATGGAAGCATCCAACTATAATATTCTGCAACAGATTTTGTATTGGAATATATTTCACCGGCTGCGTTTGTATCAGGGTTCGATAAAAATGGCAGCGGAATTTATGATATCAGAGTTGGTTGAGTAACTTTGGCAAGAGGTGAGGGTAGCCGTCATACGCGTTACTCGTGTCAAAATATCGGAGATCTTAAATAAATAAATAAATAGTTAATTGCGGAAACATAAACATGTTATGCAATCGTCATTTTAATCTAGCATTTCGCATTCTGCCATCGAAGTCTCATTCAAACATACATTTTGTTCATTCCTCTCACCCATTCATTCGGGTATTCAACTCTACCTTATTATAAGTCGGTGATTTCCGCGGTTTCCCAGCTATGTGCCAGTATGTCTATACTGTAAAACGCTTTTGTGACCAAGATTTGTTTAGACGAGCTAAAGCCTTCAGCATTTTGGGAACTTTTAGGTCGCTTGGCAGCAGGTTGGCCAAGCTGAACTCCTGCCTGAGGCAGAAGCGTTCATAACTATCGTTCTGTGTCTCTCCCAGTTCAGTAGTTCTCCTGCCTCTTGTTTCGTAAAGTGAATGTCTTCAGGCTTACGTGGTCACATTGATTTGAAAGAAGACAAGTTTGAAGAATGTCAGAGACAAGGTAAAGTCAACAATTTCAATTTTGAAAAGCTGGCCTGCTGACTCTCTTTTTAATTTCGATTGTCCTAGTTTTCTTTTGAAGAATGAAAGTTTTGGAAAATTGCGTTTTTGTACAACCACCCACAACTCATATCCGTAAGACAGGTGTGGAGTGCAGATTACTTCGTAATACGCCGTCACCAGTATTTGAATTGGGCGGTACTCGGATGGTTGCCTTAAAACACTAAAATGCTTGAGTAATTTTGAACAGACTTGCTCTTAGGTAAATACTTGCTGAAATGTTAAGGAATAAACATGACTGGTAACAATATACATAATACATAATGACGAGAGTTATGGCTCAATACCGGAAGATATGTCATAAACTTTAATCCACTTAAAATCTTTAAAAATGTCAAGTCAACGTTGATGGGTTTTTGTCGGGGTCAATTACCGTTTATTTTCTTAACTGTAGATAAGTACGTGAATAAATAAATAAACTTTAAGTATTGAATAGTAACTAATAACTAAGGCCTACACGCTAGCTAAGCGCTAAAGCGCCTCTGACATGAGTTAATCGAATTTTCTTTGCAATTTGTTACTCTTTTCGCTCAGCTCACAGCTTCGCTTCGGCCTCAGACTTACGTGATCAATATTACTTTTTCTTTCGGATATATGTTTTCTTTTATATCATTATAAGTTGTATTACACATTGTGAAGGTTACCTATTCAAAATGTGATTGAAATCAGGCTACTCATAACGTTGTTATAGATAAAAATGACTTTTTTGACCGCCATTTTGAAACCATTCAACGAATCGTCATAATTTTTAGTACATTGATAAGTACTATCAAAATACATATTTGTTTAAAACTTTATGATAATCGGATAAAGTTTACTATTTTTTAGATCATTAAAGCGACTTTTGTTACCAAAACTCCCCACCTTTTTCAAAAAGGTACCTAACTGGCTAACGAAGTTATCCGAGATATTTACAAAAGGATCTATTGTACCAAGTTTTATGAAAATTGGACAAAAAAGTGGCTTTTATAGTATACATATATACACAAGATTGTATATTCTTCAGTTACACAGACAAATAATAGAACACAAGTGTACAAAACATAAAGTCTTCACATAAGCCTCCTAAAAATGCTGAAAACGCGTTCTAGGGTTGGATCGGTGCTCATTTCATGGTCCTGGGTGTTACCATGCTGACGGCATGAATATCTCATTTTTCCAAAGAATATTTGATAATAGTTCACTGGTTATAAATCAACTGCCCTCATGATACAACTTTTAAATGCATACAAACAAACTAGTATTTAATAACATCTTACTTAGTACTTCTATATGCTTCTATGTATTAGGGCTTTGTGCGATTGACAGAGGAAGAGGAGACAGTGATAATGAGATTAGCCTCAGATCTCACTATGGACCAATCAGAAATGCGCGTGTTCTGAATGAACCAATCATATATAATCTCGGTGTGGCCTCCGCATTATCTAACCAAAGGCTAACGGAAGTCATGGACTTGTGCTAATGTGACTGGTTAACCGGCCGTCAATCAATCAATAAAGCTTATTGATTGAATATACACAGTCACAATGTATATCACACTCGTCAAATAAATGCTTGAAATTGTTTTAATACAAAGCAAATTTGTTTAGAAATGTTATACATGAGTTCCGTCTAGAGAGAGGAACGGAAAGGTGTCACAGCGAGATAGCTAAGCTACTAATCGTTCAGTTTGTGGAACCATATCCTCTTTCTAATCCAATGAATCAAGTTATCTACGCAATGATCAGGAGACCCCCTAACACCGGTCATCTCATATTCGTAGTCGGACTTCCGGAAGAGGCCGACTCGCTTTGACCACTTGGACGGGAACAGGCACATTTTTGGAACCGCCTTGTTGAGCTGAACACTATATTTGACTCCCGTCGCTGTATTTTGTAGCGTTCGGACGTTATTTGCAAAAACCTTCCAACGAACCAATATTTTCAAAATTTTAGAATTTTCGCTTTTGACCCTAGATTTATGTTTAACCCAATATTTAAGTCCCCACTGTACCGACCCCAAAAAATGCCATAAACTCAATTTCGTAGTCGGACAACTTTCTCGACCAAAATCCCGACTCGAAATCGACAAAGTTGCCCCGATTCTCACCAACCGATGTACGGCTTCCCTTCTACGGAAGAGCCGACTCACCAAGCCCCTTGGCCGAGAATGATGGCAACCGTCCGATCGAGGTCCCTTCTACCGTTTTCGCATGTATCTCACTCAATGCTCGTTAGAATCGTTTCGAGCTCTTTACGCAATTTGTTTAGCTTCTGCAAAACACTCCCGAGCGAACATCATACCTCTAGCTAGTCTGTTTCGAAAGTTATTCGACATTCGTCAAACAAGTATACGTGGAAAATGTCTAAAGGAATATTTAATTAAGAGGTAAAAATACGCAATTACCACAAACTATGAAACTACACAACACAGAAAATTACAAGTATTCAACAGGTTTCCCCTTTCTAGCCTAATAACTACGAACCTACACCTTGAATAAACAGCTGTCCGTTAATCTACTAGAAAAAAAAATTATACAAAGCCGGCAATTTATATTGATCTAAATTAGGTAGACTGTTTAGATACATTCACCTGTTAGCGTTGATTGACGTGAGAGAGCTTATAAGGGTCGACTGATTGGCTAAACTCATTAGCAAGTGATACAACAGCTGTCTAGTGTCTACTCATCACATTGTTGGTGTCACCTCCGACAATGTATTGTAAGCACTTGAGTACACTGTTTAGATACATTCACCTGTTAGAGTTGATTGACGTGAGAGAGCTTATAAGGGTCGACTGATTGGCTAAACTCATTAGCAAGTGATACAACAGCTGTCTAGTGTCTACTCATCACATTGTTGTGTCACACTCACTTAGACAATGTATTGTAAGCACTTGAGTACACTGTTTAGATACATTCACCTGTTAGAGTTGATTGACGTGAGAGAGCTTATAAGGGTCGACTGATTGGCTAAACTCATTAGCAAGTGATACAACAGCTGTCTAGTGTCTACTCATCACATTGTTGTGTCACACTCACTTAGACAATGTATTGTAAGCACTTGAGTACACTGTTTAGATACATTCACCTGTTAGAGTTGATTGACGTGAGAGAGCTTATAAGGGTCGACTGATTGGCTAAACTCATTAGCAAGTGATACAACAGCTGTCTAGTGTCTACAGTTGTGACAATGTATTGTAAGCACTTGGTACACTGTTTAGATACATTCACCTGTTAGAGTTGATTGACGTGAGAGAGCTTATAAGGGTCGACTGATTGGCTAAACTCATTAGCAAGTGATACAACAGCTGTCTAGTGTCTACTCATCACATTGTTGTGTCACACTCACTTAGACAATGTATTGTAAGCACTTGAGTACACTGTTGAGATACATTCACCTGTTAGAGTTGATTGACGTGAGAGAGCTTATAAGGGTCGACTGATTGGCTAAACTCATTAGCAAGTGATACAACAGCTGTCTAGTGTCTACTCATCACATTGTTGTGTCACACTCACTTAGACAATGTATTGTAAGCACTTGAGTACACTGTTGAGATATATTCACCTGTTAGAGGTTTCATTGTTGTTTTTTTCTAGCCCTTCGCTAGTTTAAAATGGACGTTATTTTGCTGCTCTCATTTACTTCAAATCTCGTCAAACCAGTTGAAAATTGAATATTTTTCGAATCGAATCGTTCAAAGAAAGCATTTTGGATTTCCGCTTTAAAAGTTTTTTCTTAAACTTTTAATTTGAAAGTAAAATATTTTCAGAAGTATTTTAAATTTAACGCAGACTTTCATGACAGATTTTCAGCTATGAAAACTGTGTACACTTTTGCCTTAGACGTTAAATTTAGTACGTTAAGACATATCTTTTCTCTAGCCTCAAGTGAAGATACTATTTGTCTCGATAACAAATATAATCCAATCTAGCGGTTTTAAACCAACTGTAAACTAACATCGCAAGTAAAAAGCAAAAGTATCAATTTGAGACCTAACGTCAATAGCTTTTACTACTGCAGTGACCCTTAATTTAGTAACTATTAATTTTACTAAATAACTCATCATTTCTCTCATATGTGGCTCTAAAATAAAAATCTACGAAGATGATCGACTGGTGTAGTTTTCAGAACAGACCGCACTTAAGAGGAATTGAGTTAGTCGGTGCTGTTCCATTAGTGGATCTGAAATAAGTGGACACGTGCTGGTGGTCACACATGGCTTTTACAAAAATAGATCATAACTGCTAGAAATAGTGGTTCTATGCGAATAGTTCATAAGTTAATGCTAACGTTGTTATTAGCGAATTAACTTTGAAATAAAACGATGTATTAATACTATATTAGCACGGTAAGCGCGAGACCACGAAATGATCACCAATCCTGACCTTCATAAAACTGTATATAAATATGTAATTATGTGTATGATAACTACAAATCGTTATTTTGTCCGACTTTCACACAATTTGGTAAGCACTTATTTTTGTAAATACATTGGTCAAGTTCCACCGAACTATCAGACCCTTTCATCAGGGCTTTTCGCCAATTAAGTGGTAAAAAAGTAAATTTCATTAGATTTTATTGAAATTTGAAATAAATAAGTATTTATTTATTAATACATAAATTTAATACAATCATAAATTTTACGGTTAAACAATTCTTTTTAGTTGAGAAGTTTTTATCAAGCTGTGGGAAGAATAATATTTAGGCCAATAGCTTGTTAATGTTACATACACTAATCTGGCGCAGATAGAAGGGTATGTGTAGAGGCCTATATTTAAGAAATGTTTCAAATTATAAAAAATGTCTTAAGATTTGATGTCATATTAAGCTTTTATTTGATTACTTTTTAAAATTTATATCATACCATCCACTCTCACTATTCATCCATAAAATTGTATTAATGTAATTCATTGCATTATTCATGAACTGTTCTCAATCCATTATCATGTCATTTCATATCCATAAAAATACCAATATCAATTCGGCACTTATTTGTTTTATAACTTTTTGTTAATGTTCACACATGCAATAACAATGTTAATTTCGTGTAATATAAGCATTTAAATAAATAAATGTTTAATATAAACTAGTATACCAAAAATTATAAAAATCCTTCAATTCATTTTAAATGGCGCCAAAAAGGGATTTTTGCAAGTAGTTTGATTTTAATGAAATTTTTAATGCGTTTTCCTGTCATATAATAATGTAGTATACCTTGCAATAGAATTCCCGTAAGTGTGAACTTAAGTACCTACAGCATAGCGAACTAAAGTAACAAATTGCATAGGGAATTCGCTAATAACTACAATACCATAATTTGGATAAATGCTTCTTTAATAACAACAATGTATTATCTGTTCTATCGTAAAATTGTCGGCCCTAAATCTTCGAAAATTGCATTTACTACCAAACAAAAATAAACGTAGAGTCAGTATATTTCACAGCACTGATTTCACCAAATGCATTATTTAAACAGACGCCGGGTTAGCAGTTGTAAACTAACAGGGTTAACAATAAATTTATCGGAAAACACGAGTTGTGCCCCAAAGGGAGATTTGTTTCACCGTCCATTGGTGTTCTTTATGCCTGGATAACACAGCTGACCTCGCGGCATTTTCAGATAAACGAAACTCTCTTTGTAACACACATTTGTGACCAAACAACGTGTGATTGTGTTAATTCACTGAACTTATGTGTATTTGAATGTTAAAATATTTTAATGAAACGAGATGTTGTATAGTAGAAAATTTAAGAATCTTATAGTTCGCATACCAGTAAGTGTTATTTCCATGTAACTCAAAAAATACCTCATATTTTCTATTCCGATGTTCGATTCTGTTATCCGAATCCCAGGTCAGAGTTTGTTGTTAAAGTCAACTGGACGTTTCAGTGGCTAATTTCAGACTTAAGCACCCCTTACTGTCATCGTTTTTACAAAATTGTAGTTTAGTTTCAAATTTGAAGAGTAGTTTACATAATGAAAGTAAAGGTTACGACAGAAGTATGAAGGGCTGAAAAAGGACGAATCAAGACCATGAGGTATAATGCATGATTTGAAATTATTTTAGACGTACTTAACCACTTATGTGGATCCGTGGCGGATTGGTATCGCACGCGACTCCGGAGCTCATCACTCCGGTGGCGCGGGTTCGATCCCCGCAGTCACCACTTACATTTGTAATGTGACTAATACGGTGACACTAGGTAAAAGTCGAGGTTGAGTGGTAGAGAGAACTTTGTAGACCTAACTTCGCCTCGTTAAACAAGACAAACTTTACCTTTTTACCTTTTAGATGGTTGACTTTAATAGTTTACTAAATCATGGTTTAATGTTGAGCCGCGCATACATTAATGCTATACTCATACGGATACCCATGCCAAGACTGAATCTCAAAGTTACCGTGAAAAAAAGGTAAAGTTTGTCTTGTTTAACGAGGCGAAGTTAGGACTACAAAGTCCTCTCTACCACTCAACCTCGACCTTTACCTAGCGTCACCGTATTAGTCACATTACAAATGTAAGTGGTGACTGCGGGGATCGAACCCGCGCCACCGGAGTGATGAGCTCCGGAGTCGCGTGCGATACCAATCCGCCACGGGTCCGCTAAACCGTGAACTGACAAGTTAGAGCTCAGCCTGTTACACGACTCACTAGAGCGTACCTCAAGCTAAACCCCATGTCCTCTTTGATGTAACGGACACTCTTCATTGAGCACAAGAGTGTTTATTAATACACGGAATAAAGAGTTGATAACTAAAGAGTGAACTGAGGTTATTGGGGTGAACAGTAAAGTGTTCAGTTCACTGGTTCCGTTCTCAGTCTGAGTCAGCTGTGAGTGTTGTAAACAAGGAACATTGAACTCTTGACTAGTTATACAGGGTGTTACTTAGTGAAAGAATTAGTACGGTTTATGGTACAGGCAAGATGGTATAACTTCGACCGATTTCCAGCCTAGCCTTGTTGAAACGGAACTTTCCATTGTACCGGGTGTTACGCTGTGCTTTTTTCTATACTAGTTATACATTTGTGCCATTTTAGGTTTGACAAAAAAGTTGTTTGTGTGAGACTGGCTAACTCACGCTGATTACTCTAGGCTAGCTCAATTTATATTTAAGGTTCTAAGATGCATTTCTTTTGAAAATGAAACTAGATCGCTGATTCCAAAACACCTTAATTAACAAAGACAATAACAATAAAATGAGTCCATAATTATACTAGTTTTTCAAACACTAAAACGATGAGTTAAAAAGTCATCTTCAAAAGAATCTTCTACCCTCTAAAGTAGTAGTATCTCGTACGATCGCTGTTCGACTGTAAAAGTTAGAATTTCAAAGATGTAAAACAACGAATCAAAATCTAACCTAGAGTTATAAAATATTTCCGTTTTTGAAACATTTGAGTGTCTACAACTGACGCTTAACCTCCTCGGACCTCACGTCACCTATGCGTGTTACAACACTTTGTCTGTGTATATTGAGTCTGGGGCTAGAGAGGTTACATTACATTGAGAAGGGGCGGTCTGATCCTGATGCGCGTCAGCCCTTAGGACTTATTGCGCTCCCCTTGTGTTGGTGTAGAGAGATGCTACTCAAAAAGATTTGAGAGCTCTAAGAACTCCGAAATCCTTCTCCCATAACTTACCACCCTTAGTCATCTCACCAAAAGTAGCCGTTCTTTCCTGCTCCAGACCCTGACAGTCGAAGAGAATGTGTTCAGCAGTTTCATCATGCAGGCCACACTTCCTGCATGCTGGGACCCCGTCGAAGACACGGAACCTAGAGAGGATAGAAAGAGCCTCACTTGCCTCTACTGACTACAACTCTGGGATGGTACTCACTCAAGGTTCTCCTCCTCGAGTATGAGTTCGTCAAAGTCCACCACGAGTCTGTAGCCTGCCGGCGCCTGCACGACAGTGTGACACTCTACATTGTCCGGGTAGGGACGGGGAAGCCTGGTGACGTCACGGAGGTGCGGGGTTGCTCCACTGTCAGTGTCACTGTGCGGTTGCACTGCGTCTTCAGTTCTTCTAGAGGCTCTGCAACAAAAACAATATTTAGTTGGAAACACAACAATCTAAAAACTCACCTCAACAAGAAAAAAAGTGTATTCAAACTTCAGAGTCTAGTGATACCTCCAAACTTTACCCATAAATTTCAGTTGTCTGTTTTACTGATGGTTAGATTAGATTAGATTATTGGAGAAAAGTGGCTCAAGACCACGGACACGTCAACCCTTTGGTTTATTGTGCTGGCTCCCTGTTCTCCTAATTAGGCAGCCCCACCCCCGTTTGCTTACAAAGCTCGAGGATCGCGCTACCCAATTCTGATGGGTGTAACTCCTGCCACTCACGAGACCCCAGAAGACCTCTTCTCCTGGCCTCGAGGGACTCGTATTCGATAAGAATGTGTTTTGCGGACTCAGGAGTACGCTCAAATAACCTATAACTAGTATCTCCTGCGTGGAGACCCATTTTAGCTAGGTGATTTCTGAAATGCCCAAAAAATTTACTATTTACTGATGGTCGGTAAAACTGTTGAAATATTTGTTTAACTTTATATATGTGACACGAAAATATGCATACTTACATTAAAAGTACTGTCTTATCTTCCAAATATTAGGTATTGCAATTATAGCTTAGGATTTGTTTATGGTTCATCCTGTTAATAAGGGGTATTAAAGAATAAAACCTCTAAAACGTTGCCAAGTAAAACTGTAAAAGTATTATATAAAACGAAAGTGGATATATAACACAGTATACCCAGTGAATATATAACATGGACTGGTGTGCACCTACCATTGAACCCATTTAGCCCCGATGTCACAATATGCATCTAGCATCATTTTAGCTACAAACTGCCAAAAACCTGGCTAATTCTAAATTTCATAGTGTATCTGAGCGCTCCATTTTGCTAGCAAGTTATGTTAGGTTTAGTAAACACTTATTAAACCATGTTGAACTTGCGTTATGTTAATCCATTAAAAAGTTCCAACATTTAAAGGTTTGGTATTCATACACAACCAAGGGATTAACTTCGTAAAAAAACAAAGGTTCTACTATTATTTAAATTTCTCTGTGGATATCCGGAGGAACTGACGAGACAAAAAGTATATGATATAAATTTCTTTAGTTATATATAATATAAGGTTATATTATAAAGTTGGGTCGGCTTTCCCCTTTAGAGACTGATAACAGGACTATATTTGACAGCAGATAAGCTTTTGCAAACTGACCGGTATTAACTGGTCTCTTGGTGGGATCTAGTTCAGTTTTTATCTGTTAAAAATAAAGGACTATCAAATAGTTGTCCTAATATGTTTCTAAAGTACGAACAGTATCTTTCTAAAGGTAATTCACCTGTTTATTATACTACATGTTAGTTGTTTGTAGCAAAGTCTATTGAAATAACAATCAATGTATTAACGTCAAAGTAAATTCAAACGTAATACTTTGTACTAAGATAGTAACCGATATATATATAGACCAGTATACCTGGGCAAGATGGTGTTTAATATTGTAAGATACGGAGGCAAGGAGACTAATACAGTTAAGGCTAAAGGTCTCAGATCCAGCCATTTAGTCTGTAGATGAGTTACTGCGGTCTTATCTCCCTACATAACTCACAGTTAGTCCTCCTTGGTACTTTCATACAGAGTAAGGAATAATATACGTTTAATATTTTCAAACGGCCAAGATTTTAACAACCGCGGTTTCAAAACATACAGCTATACGTACTGTCGTTAATTTGCAATCCAATCTCACCATATCTAAGCTCTTGGGGGCAAAACCTTCCGTTGGAAAATTCAACTGGCTTTCAGGCCAGAGAACCACTTAAAAGTAACAGTCCATTTGTACAGATTATATTTAATCAAGATTTAAGACAAATTGCATCCAAATTCTAGATTAAAAAGGGTAATTTAGGGAAATACTTTTGGATAAGTTCAGTATAATAATTGGTGGAAAAGGGACATAACACGTACAACATGTTGCTTTGGAAATACGAGTTTTCCCCGAATAAGGAATTATCTTTGGTTTAACGATATTGAGAATAATGCATGTAGTTAACCCAAACCACTGTTTATTTTAGCTTCAAACACTAACAAAACGCATGTTTTTCCGTAATTTAACAATTGTGGTGTTTGCTTTTGCAATTTTAGGCCAACATAAAATGTATGTAAATTTCATTTTTCGACAAATTCCATGATTTTATTCAGTGTAATTTGACAATCATCATATTTTGTTTTCAGATTTATTTCTTGTGTTACATAATTTCAAATATATGCAAAATATTGAGTTTTGTTTTGTCAAAAGTTGTATCAAAATATTGTTTGAAAGAATAAATTTTCAAAAGTCTACTTTGAGTCTACAACTAAAAAACTCGTCATGCTAAAGACAAAATGTAGCTGCCGCTTGAACTGATAAACCATAAAGATGTCAAGGGTTCTTTCAAGTTATTAGTGTGTGAAATCGAATTTGCCACCTCGCCGACTTTCCGCTAAACTGATCATTTTCTCAACTTTTATATTGGATTCACCACGTAGAAGCTGAGGTCATAATTTAAATCAATAATTTATAGCTGTCATCCGATTATCGCATAAATTGCAGTGTATTACTTGAACAAATACACTAGCCTGTTGAAGAATATTGTAAATAACAACCGACGTTGTATTATTTGTGCACCAAATCGCAGTTGCGTATAAAATAAACTCAAAAGTACCAGTAATTGTTAGCAATAACAGTACAGTGTACTGGCAAGCAAGTAAAATTACAGTACAATGTGCAAGTGAAATACAAGTACCAGTTTGATTATATGAGTAGGTACATTAAAATTACTACACAAACGAAAACTTGTTAGAGTGCAATTTTAAAAACATAAATTGAACATTTTTACAGACGGATGATGATTATTCAGACATTTTTAGGCTACGTCTGTTAGTAATAAACATGTATAAATTTAAAAATCAATATATTTCGATACTGAAATTTTCTGGTATCTTCATCAGTCAACAAGAAAATAAACATGTTATCGAAATATCCCATCAGGAAATCTCTAGGTTTAGTACGTTAACTAACAAAACCGGTCGACCAAAAGTGACGTTTTTTGGCTTCTCTTAAAATGGAGATTTATACTAGAAAAACTGTAATTATTATAACCCGATTTCGACTAAACTTGATTTTCCCATTTTAGCCATTCGGCATCTATGCGCAATCTACTAACTTAACTTAACGTCATCTTTGGTGTGACACAAAACAACAGAATCCGTTCGGCCAGACCAAGATGGAGGAAAACACTTACTTCGTAATATTGATAAATTGAGATACCGGATCATAAACGCAGCTTTTGTAGCATACAAATCTGTTCAGCGTGAACTCTCTCCCTCACTGAAAGCACTTCCGGTTTAAATTAATCCCTCGTTACAGAAAGTTCGCTATGATTCACGGTAGCGCTTGTAGTTGCGTCGGTTATGGTTACAATTGTTAATCTTAGCGTGTTTTTAATCCGGTGAGTAAATCTTTGAATCCACCATTTTTAAATGTGCACTTAGTATTGAACTTGACTGGGACTCGTGGCGTGGTCCTGTAATCCAGCTTCATGGAGGTCAGGTTTTGAGGATGATATAGGTCTAAAGCGGCTCAGATAGTCTCAGTGATCATCTGATGATACCCGCATCCTCCCACCATCGTTTAGACATATCAGACTATCACCTGCGTGGTTCGGAAGTCACGTTAAGCCGTTGGTCCTTGTATTTCCATTTGTCATTGGGCTATTAATTAATGACCCATTCTAAGGAAGAGTCGGCCTTAGTTAGTAACAAGACTACACCACATAACTCATTACTACCACTCATCACACTCATCCCTCACCACATATTTGCCTTAAAATACCCTCACGAGAGTGGTCGGCATCTCAAATAGTGGTTTAGTGATTGAGTGGATTCATTCAGGTACTAAATTTGAAAACAGCCAAACTAAGCCTATCAGCAGAAGTAAAGCGCTAAGTAAGGAGAAAATAACTAATATAGTCAATTTGACCAATTAGCGTAAGTTAATTAAAGTTCAAACCTAAATCTAGGGGACCCTAATATGTATCATGAAAACCACACAACTAAATCATTTAACCAGAGGAATTATTGTCGTATTAACTTAATTATTAAAACAAATTTTACAAACCCATAAAAGTAGGCAATTTTCTTAGTAATGTCTGAAGGAAAGCCATAATTCTTGTTAAGTGAATAGAGCGCTTTTATTCCAGGATAGAAGTACGTGAAGTGAAGCGTACAGCGCATTACTCACGCTGCAGTCAACACTTTCAAATGGAACGGAATAATTTTACACCTCACCTTTGTTGTTGTATAGCAGTCAAAGTTCATTTCATGAGCCAAAAGGTTATTTTAAAATTTAAAGCACAACTTTTAAATCGATAGCTTTGTACAAATCGCTAGCACGAAATACAATAGTTTATAATTATTAGAATCACTAAATCACTATTTGAGAGGCCGACCACTCTCATGAGGGTATTTTAAGGCAAATATGTGGTGAAGATGAGTGTGATGAGTGGTAGTAATGAGTTATGAGGTGTAGTCTTGTTACAAACTAAGGCCGACTCTTCCTTAGAATGGGTCATTAATTAATTTCCCAATGACCAATGGAAATACAAGGACCAACGGCTTAACGTGACTTCCAAACCACGCAGGTGATGGTCTGATATATCTAAACGATGGTGGGAGTTGATGCGGGTATCATCAGATGATCACTGAGACTATCTGAGCCGCTTTAAACCTATATCATCCTCAAAACCTGACCTCCATGAAGCTGGATTACAGGACCACGCCACGAGTCCATGAGTATGAGAAGGCTCATCACAGAAACTTTGGGTTGCCTAAGAAACTTTAATGTGTCGATAACAAGACTGTTGTTTTCATTATGCTTTAAGCTTTGGGTTTTATATACAGGTTTCCATTATACCGGATGATTTCAAATGAAATAGACAACTTCAATAGCCTCTACAAAATTAAGCTGGTGTATTTCAACATACTAAGTGATATAGGTTTGTGGAGAATTTCTTAAAGGTTTATGTTGGTACAAATTATGGTGGAAAATTTTGCGGAAACGTTTGAAAATGACATCTTATAAATTACAGTTAGCACAAAGTTTAAATGACAATGATAAAGTTGTACGTACAACGTTTTGTCAGGACAACACTGTCTTGAAAATGTCGACACTATGTTAAGTCGCCTAATTTTCAGTAATGAATGCACTTTTCAAATTAGTGTAAAAGTATAGACATAATGTACGATTATTGGGAGTAGAAACCCAAGAGACTGTACAGCATATACGCTATTCTCTTAAAGTGAACGTGTTTTGCTTTATCTTGTGAGAAAGGTTTACGGTTCTTCTTCCAAGAACCATCAGTAACCGGAATAAATATTTTCAAAAAAACGTAAAACTTTTTCTATATTATCATGTTATTTACTTTGGTCTAAACTTTTAAATAATAAATTTTCCACAAGCTATCCAAACTGTCTATTTCATTTGTAATCACCCGGTACTAAGTTTAGTGCTATACATTCATGTGGGATTGTTCGACATTGAAAGATTGTAAACCCGTTTGATGGTAAAGCCTCTGCAACGAACAGATATATTTCATCACTCGGTCCTTAAGTGAAGCTTTTCACTTGAGCCAAAGTTTAACGTCTGATGTTACAAACGAGGAGGAAAGGACATTTTAAGAAGAGCGATGATCGATTTCAAGTGGGAAGATGACGGGAGGAGTGATGAACGATGATCATGATTATTTTGGCTTGATGCAATACTTTTGAGAAATTAGTTGCAATTTTAGTTTTGGCTATTATAAAGAAACGCAAAGTAGACAATTCTTTAACTTAGTAATCTGGTTTATATTTTTCTGGAGAAACAAGTGTTACATTATACTCGTAATAAAGTTCTTCCGGTTCAAGCTGCATCAAAAGCCATAATAATTAGTTTGAAATATTTCGCTACCTATGTGGATTACCATCTTTACTTAATAATTGGCTGAAACTGAGCTACTTGATGTCTGCTACCCTATTTGCCACAGGGTTGCCAACCGCCCATTGAAGCAGGGATTCCAAATGCCAATGTTCTTGGACTGGTTGCCAGCTTCTTAAAAGTTTGATGCTGTGTTCTTTGTTGAAGTTTTATAGTTTTAAAATTATTTCAATAGATTTTCGAATAGGCAAATGAGGGACTGTAGGCCTACATAGTATGATGATTAAATAGTTGTGTCAAAGATTTTATAAATATATATAATCCTTATTCTTTGTAAATCTTATCTTATCTTTGTAAATTAATAGTGCATGAACAAAGACTGACTTATTGTTTTTAATCCATTAAACACTGCAGTAAATAAAAACAAACACCTCACATTTTATCTGTTTCTAGACCAAGCACAATGGGGTAAAATGAGGGTCATGTTTACAATTCATACAGTATCAGGCAAGTACACGTGGTTATATGTAAATTGTAATGTTGGTAGCAATGAAGTTACTGGCTGGCCTCGTTACATTTGATGGTACAATTACTTCTGCTCTACAACTAGGCAGTATGCTGATAAATGTACATCTAGTTTATCTTCGTTGTTGTAATGTAGTGCCACTTCAGAGGCTTTCATTTTTATATGAGTGACTTATTTTTACTTTTTATTTTAAAACGAAAGCGCTTCTAAGCTAAAGTAGTTATAGTTTGGTCTCTAAGTTGGAAAATCAAAATAATTTTAACTATTTTGCCAGAGTAAAGTGTGCGACTTGGGTTTATTCTAAGTAAAATTTTAGGATTCGTCTAGTTGAGTAAGTTTCACTTAAGTACTTGCTCATCAAAATAACCACGTGTGTATTCCATGAACTGACTTTTAAATTTAAATAATTATGCTTTTATGTAACCTGGCGGGAAAAAACTTAAAACTTGACTGAGAAATCATTAAATCACTATTTGAGATGCCGACCACTCTCATGAGGGTATTTTAAGGCAAATATGTGGTGAAGGATGAGTGTGATGAGTGGTAGTAATGGGTTATGAGGTGTAGTCTTGTTACAAACTAAGGCCGACTCTTCCTTAGAATGGGTCATTAATTAATAGCCCAATGACCAATGGAAATACAAGGACCAACGGCGTAACGTGACTTCCGAACCACGCAGGTGATGGTCTGATATGTCTAAACGATGGTGGGAGTTGATGCGGTATCATCAGATGATCACTGAGACTATCTGAGCCGCTTTAGACCTATATCATCCTCAAAACCTGACCTCCATGAAGCTGGATTACAGGACCACGCCACGAGCCCCAGATGATCATGTGCCTAAAAGCTGATCTGCCGTTGGTCCATTCCATTGGTCGTTGGGCTATTAATTAATGACCCAATCTGGGGAACAGTCGGCTCTAGT
Source organism: Matsumurasca onukii (assembly GCA_018831715.1). Taxonomy (NCBI): domain Eukaryota; kingdom Metazoa; phylum Arthropoda; class Insecta; order Hemiptera; family Cicadellidae; genus Matsumurasca; species Matsumurasca onukii. The sequence goes on from CM032067.1 coordinate 4,906,744, forward strand.
TTGTAGACTTACCTCAAGACTGCATCTCATCATCCATCAAAACACTCACCCTTCATTCCACATTCACCTTAAAATACCCTCTAAGAGTGGTCGGTGTCTCAAATCAAAGTCAAAGTGTTAAATAAGCATAAGCACCTCATAATATACAAGTGTTAGATGGAGAGCTGGGTGGAGTGGTTAGGGGTTTGGGGGAGGAGAGGGGCTAAAACAAACGCTTACATCGGTCCAAATATTGGTATTAACGTTATTGGACTTGAATTGGAGTTTCTTTGTTCGATGTTTCATCAAAAATTATACCTTTTTTATCCAATCGTACTGTAACAAGATTTTGAGATTGATTTATTAAACGAATAACCCTCATTTTTTTATAATTTAAAAATTTCATTTTCGCGTAATTGATGTTTAAGCACACTTGAAAACTGCCGTATTAATTTCCTTTCACTTAAAACTGAATTTCATATAAACGTTGTAATACTTTACCGTCAAGCTGTATTTAACGTAATATTATGTTGTTGATTTTAAACTACACATTACCTTTAAGTAAATGCAGCAAAGTTAAAGAACATCCCGTGATTACCAAGATCCGTCTGATTTTCATTTAATAAACCAACTAATAACTTGCAACTAAGATCTAAGGCTTCCGGTTTACACCGCGTCACAGTTGAAATATAATTACTGCTGAACGTTTCGACCTCGCTGTGGAGAGTCATCCTCAGTAGCTGGTTGACAGGCTGCGACTGTGACGCGGTGTAAACCAGAAACCTTAGATCTTAGTGATGACACCGGCCTCGAAAGCTTAAGAGTTAAGATTAACAACCTGTAGTTTGAAGTTTGTTTTTCATGATAAGTTATTTACTGTGGTTTAACTAGTTTTATTACATGAACGTGTTGAGTTTACTCTGGTTACTGATTATTTCTTACGGCTAATTTTTATGATTTAATTATTTTTTCAAGTACGAGATATTGTTGGGTAGTGTTTGACTGGTCAGCTTACGCCGACTATTTAGGCTAGCTCATCTTCTTGTGCATTGTGTCATGTTTTACGTTAGCTTACACCTGAAAAAGAGTTTAGATTGAAAATCTCAAAACGTCGTTCTTCTTGTTCACTTAACGATAAAAACATCCGCAACAATAAATCAATCAAAAATTGTAATTTGTACATAGTTTTTTTTTGCAAACAAAGGAAAATTCCCCTGGGACACAATAGAAATGTGCCAATGTATATGAATACGAAGCAGACGTATTCAGTTTCGTCTATATTCTGACAGACTTGTGCACTGGTGCGAGTCAGCATAAACAAGCAATATTTATTCATAATATTCAATATCTCTATTCGCTAGTTTAGCTTCTTAAAGATTTCTTTTCAAACTTAATACCAGACTGACCATGGTTGTAACGTTCATCAATATAACCTAAAGGGGAAATAAAGCTTTATAAATCATTATTCAATTGAATACTAATTTAACAACAAGTCTCTAAAAAAAAAACAATTATGCACTTTTTTGTAATGAGGTTTCGCCGCATTTATAAGTACCATCTCGTTCTACTGTTTTGATTCAAATATACGAAAGAAAGTATAATGTTGAACAAATTACCTGTGGAAATGAAACTTATTAAAAACAATAAAACTAGTTGATTTACTTTGAATTGCAAAACTAATTTGACTTGGCAATTAAGTGAAATAAAATGTTATTGTTGATTAAACAAAGTTAGTTCCACGTAAAATTAACCAGTGATCAGTATTTTAATTCAAGCATGTTAGTTGTTATGATTAGTTGACTGGGACTCGTGGCGTGGTCCTGTAATTCAACTTAATGGAGCTCAGGTTTTCAGGATGATATAGGTCTAAAGCGGCTCAGATAGTCTCAGTGATCATCTGATGATACCCGCATCAACTCCCACCATCGTTTAGACATATCAGACCATCACCTGCGTGGTTTGGAAGTCACGTTAAGCCGTTGGTCCTTGTATTTCCATTGGTCATTGGGCTATCAATTAATGACCCATTCTAAGGAAGAGTCGGCCTTAGTTTGTAACAAGACTACACCTCATAACTCATTACTACCACTCATCACACTCACCCTTCACCACATATTTGCCTTAAAATACCCTCATGAGAGTGGTCGGCATCTCAAATAGTGATATAGTGATGGAGTTTGTTTTATATTTTATCTCATTTAAATTCTAAATATATATCATAAATGCAAAATATTAAATTATTTAATTTGAAATGTCCATGTTACTTTCATTATTTCTCAAGTCAAAAATAAGGAAATTAACCACATCGTATATACAGGTCAAGCTTAAACAACAAATTGCCTGATGTTGAAGATTGTGTTTATAGAATATTTTACTATTTTTAATACAAATGTCGTTCTTAATTTGTTATGAAAATGAATTACGTCACAAACTGTATTTTTGTGAATGACACTTATTTCTTTTTCACCAATACAAAGCTGCAATAGTACATTTATCACTAGGTCCTAAAGTGACACGAGGACGGGGTCAAAAGACACTTTCGGGCCAGTGATGAACGATATTTTTGTCATGATGCAAATAATAATGAAAATAAATGTCAATAAATGTTTAATATTATAAACAATTAATTAAGTAAACATTGTTTTGAGCTCAGCAGTTTGAATTACGAGTATAATGTTTTGAAGAAACAGCTGTTTCACTGATTTACTATACGTCAATGTTAAATTTCAAAAAATAAAACAAACTCGTTGAACCAGCTTATGTCTATGCCACAAAACCAAAAGATCATTAACAAGATCATCAAAACAATATTTTATTTACCTAGGTGTAAAAGTGACACTTTAGCACTGTCAATACATGTGTCTTAAGCAGCTTTTTATAGCAAAATGACAAAAAGGTTTAATTATTTTAGGGGAACTCTTTGATACGTTATATGACCTATTAAAAAAAAACGTATGGCCAGGGTGAGAATAAATTAGGTGTATAGTGGAAACCCTATGTTAAGGTCATATTAAACAATCTTGAACCAGGATAGATTAACTGGGATTCATAAAATAGATAAAGAAACAACTCTTACAAATTTCTTTTCGAAAAATAAGCTCCCCTACGTTAGAGGCTTACATACATAAAACATGTACTTAGGAAACCGTGTCGAGAGGATAAGGTCCAATTTGAATAGATATGAGTTAGAGAAAGAGACGCACAAATGTTTTCTTTCATTTTCCTTTCAGTTCTGAAAACTAAATCTCTACCGACAGGTAAGATTTCTAAGTATCTGTGTTTCTTAAATTGTTATCCAAGTAAAAAATTGAGTTTTGACACTGTCACTGTGTAAAGGAACTTTAATGGGGATCTTTAATAATCAATTAACTGGAAGAAATACATAGGTTTTACATTAAAAACAAATAATTTCTTGTAGTTTCTTTTGACCTTTTGAGTATAGTTTGAAATTACAACGCATAATGGAAACGAAAATATAACGATAAACAAGCCCAACTTTCTTCTAAGTATTAAATTATTTAATTTTCCCAGTTGTAGGACCTTGGGTTATTACAAGTTACCTTTTGGTGCCTGTAGATCCTACTGTAGATTCTTCTTACAGATGTAAAAAAATAATGTATATATATTTAATACAATGAACAATAGTTTGTTAGAATATAGAGAAGGTACACTCACTGATGATGGGACACACCAGTCCCGAAATGTACATCTGTAAGAAGAATCTACAGGCACCAAAAGGTAACTTGTAATTTCTTCTAAGATAATTTATATTATTCGAAATGTAACTTAATAGTCACATACTTGTTCTCTCATTAAAATAATCGTGTAAAAATTGTGCGATTTAATCAAGTCTAAAAATAAATTTGACAAAATAAAGACACCGAATTAAACCGAATATTGAAATGCATTGCTATCAGTATATCCTCGTATTGGCTAGAGACTGATAACGGCGGATATATTTGACAGCTGATAAGCTTTGGCAAACTGTCCGTATTAACTTGTCCCAGGGACTCAGAGCTGTGTTTCCATCAGTTCCAAATATAACTGACAGAATTTTCCCAATTTTAGATCATCCGTCTGGTTGAGAGTTACAGAATGAATGTGTCCATGAATATTAATATGTAATAAATTGGCTTTTAGATAGAGTATTACATTTTTGAAAGGTTTAGTTTTGTTATTGCTAGAGCTGGTGCACCTTTCTGCAAACGCTTAGATTAAATGTGTTCTGAAGACTTGAGCGACAGATTATTTGAAAACATGAAAAGTTATAAGACACTATAACTGATCGACGAGGCGTTAGGCAAGATTGTAAGTTAAGGATCGTTTCTGGAGAACTTGCTGTTCCTCTACACAAATCATAGCGGCATGTATAACACACAAGAAAATTTATGATGAAAACATACTTTTAGAATCTCACTTTTTAGAAAAGTCTTTGATTGGAATCTTGGTCAGAAATACACTACTCAAATGAGAGAAGTACAGTTCGTTAGGTATAGCATGGCCGGTGGCCTTGAGATTTCCTGCAGTCCGCTTATGGCCCTATAGCCCATCTCACCGGCCATGCTAAACCTGACGAACTGTAGCTTGGACCAACCAAAGATAAGGATCATTCAGCGGATCTGGGCACACAAAAGCTAAATTTTCAAGACGGCATTAACGGACTTCACGTGGGCCTTCTCGTATAAGTGAATAATAACCAGACCGACACGCTAATATGAGTAGAGCCTGTTTGTTTCCTTTGCAATTTGTTATTCTAATTTCCTAATTGTAACTTAAGTTCGATACGCTAAACAGCCTCGCTTCAACTTTCCGTGATCTGCAACAACGGGCGTTACGAGGATGTTTGCTACCCTAATCTTCAATTTTTGTCCAAACCGGATGAAATGTACTGTTTTCAAATTATTAAATCACTAAATCACTATTTGAGATGCCGACCACTCTCATGAGGGTGTTTTAAGGCAACTATGTGGTGAAGGATGAGTGGTAGTAATGAGTTATGAGGTGTAGTCTTGTTACAAACTAAGGTCGACTCTTCCTTAGAATGAGTCATTAATAAATAGCCCAATGACCAATGACAATACAAGGACCAACGGCTTAACGTGACTTCCGAAGCACGCAGGTGATGGTCTGATATGTCTAAACGATGGTGGGAGTTGATGCGGGTGATCACTGAGACTATCTGAGCCGCTTTAGACCTAAATCATCCTCATTAATCATAAACTAAACCTCCCCCATAGGGGAGTTGCGGAAGTCCGATTATTCTGTTGGTTGACGAACCTGACCAAGATGTTTACTAAAGGAAAATTTGTAAAAGATTTATGGCTGCCTGGGACTGGATTGGGCGCGGAGGTCTGAATGATGGTCCGAATCCAGTCCCAGACAGCCATTAGTAACATCTTTTTACTAATGCGGCCATTTGTTTTAAAATTCAATTACTACTAGTGAATAGAGTGGTTACTAAGAGGATTTTCATTAAACCTGGCACTAAAAAGTGGTTAGACACTAATAAAATATTGGTTAATGTGATAATCCAGCACTTAACAAGCTTTATTGTCTTCAAATTCAAGCATTACACAACACCTACAACCGTTGACTTAACAAACAGCAAATACGTACCCAAACCAGTGTAAATAAAACTTTATGAGTTTTTCTTTCCAATGGTACAAATTTAAATGGTCTAAGAGCAATTTTACTCAATAAAATTTGTAATCAAAATGAGGAACATCATTTGTAATAACCCTGTATATAAGTTTGGAAAACGTACTCAAAACGTGTTCTGGGGATCAATTTCGGTGCTCATTTCATGGTCCCAGGTCGTACAATGGAAGTTCGGTAATTATATTATGTATCTCAGTTCATCTTAACTTAACGCTTTTCTTTAGCAGTTGGTAAAATTTGGCTGAATACAATATCTACATATTTTAAAACGAGTTGTATCTTGAGTTAGATGTGGGTTTGCGAATTTCATTTAACTTGTGAAATCCAAGTAACCAAATCATCTAAAATGTTCTCCGATGCAAGGATATAGGAAAGAAACGATGCAAGGAGCAATGCACAAGTCCCCCAGTGACAACGTAGACAGTTTGGATTCAGATATGATTCTGAAAACAGCTGTGTCTTGCGACAAGCATGCATCAAGTACGTGGTACGTGCATACCCTGCAAACTCGGCTCACTTTTGTCTGTCTCGTATGTTTCCTTCCATATTCTTTTAAGCGACGGCTATCTGGTAACATAAGCTTGTTCTCTTTAGAATATATTTTCAAATTTAGATTACAGGACTAAAAAAATGGTGGGGTGGACAACCATTAAAAAATATAATTCCATACAACACACTAAATCACTATTTGAAATGCCGACCACTCTCATGAGGGTATTTTAAGGCAAATATGTGGTGAGTGGTAGTTATTAGTTATGCGGTGTAGTCTTGTTACAAACTAAGGCCGACTCTTCCTTAGAATGGGTCATTCATTAATAGCCCAACGATCAATGGAAATACAAGGACCAACGGCTTAAAGTGACTTCCGAACCACACAGGTGATGGTCTGATATGTCTAAACGATGGTGGGAGTTGATGCGGGTATCACTGAGACTATCTGAGCCGCTTTAGACCTATATCATCCTCAAAACCTGACCTCCATGAAGCTGGATTACAGGACCACGCCACGAGTCCCAGTCAGGGAGTTTTTGTGTAGGGGCCGTGGAGGGAAAGTTACTAGATCTCCTTGAAGTAACTTTCTTCTGACCAACATTCGAGGCAGAAACCTTCAAGCAAAAATGTTACGTTTGAGCAATCGTGTGAGCCTATATTGTTTTTGAAATCTGTAATAGTAAAATGTGAATTTGAAATATGTTGTAGTACAGTAGTACTACTTCGTACAAAAATACTGATGATTGTGAAACTGGCAGTCAAACTTACTGTCAAAATTAGAATATTAACTTCCGTATATTTGCACTTTTTCTTAAAATACGTCTAAAAGTGTCGGTTTATTATGCTCTAAAAGAAAAAAAACAGTTATAAACTAAAAACTTAGACTATTTTAATATTGCAAAGTTATAGAAATCATATTGAAGTTAAGAATGTTTGAGCTGGAGAGGTCATTCATGGTGTCAATTTAGAGTTTCTGACCTTTTATATGTTACTTATTGCTTTATACATAGTTAAATAACACTACTACTAGCCCTAATTAGTTTTCCATGGTTAAAACCCTTCAAGTTCGTCAATTTTAGTTTGTAAAAACGCAGAAAAGATTTACAATTTTCGAAGTCAAAATGGGGAAAACCACGATAAAATTGATGGTGTACTGGTTACTCTAAAGTGAAGCTTCAATTGAATAGCAATATTTTGAAACTATTACCTATATAATTAATATTGCATGTAATGTGAAAACTGCACAATTATTTGTTTGCCGATAGGAGGGAAATGCACGTGTGGTGAAGAGGGAAGAAATTTGAATTGAGATGAGCCTCGCAGTCTTGCGACAAACACACATCACATCTCGTCTCATCGCGTACGTGTGAATATTGCAAACCTTGCTAGCCGAGTTGTCAACAGTATATGTGAAATAATCAATTGCAGCCCCAGATCAGTTGTTTAATAAAACAGACGATTACATTTCGTCAATCTGTTTTCAACAAACACTTTTTTTATCCGTCGTAAAAAATCTTTTTAAAAGATAGCGGAGAGAACTCCGAGTTAGGTTCAGACAAATCCGAAAATGTACAATACGTCTAGGTCGAAGGAAAAAAAGGCCCAGGGATACTGGTTTGACGAAAGTCAAATAACTTTTGAAATAGACAAGCTAGAGGTACGGGGTTTGTGTGGTAGTGTTCTGCCAACGTTAAACTACCAGCGTACAGAGTTCGAAACGATTCTAACGAGCATTAAGTGAGATACAGGCGAAAACGGCAGAAGGGACCTCGACCGGACGGTTGGCGGGGAACGGTGCCTCGTTTTAGGCCAATAACTCGAACCGGACGGCCTCTTTCGTAGAAGGGGAGCCGTACGTCGGTTGGCGCGAGTCGTGGCACCTTTCCCGGGCAAGGGGCCGGCTTCCACCTTCAAAGCTGCTATACAATACAGAAACAATGTCGACTCACCAGCGCCTTTCTGCAGCTTCTCGCAGATGAAGTGGTTGCGAGTGCTACAGTCTCGGTCGTTCCACATGAATGACTCTGTGAGTCGCTCACTGGTCGCCGCGAGGCCCGGGTGATGATACAGTCGCCGCAGCTCGATACAGTCTTCCTCACTCAGGAAGTCGTCGTTAGGCTGCCGTAGCACGTGGTTGTGCTGACTCCAGCCGGGGAACCAGTCTGGAATTGAAAAAAAGGACTTCGTTAGTGGAAACATACTTAAGGTTGATGCATCTAGTACTACAGAGTGTTGCCGGTCTCATGCACAAGAGGTATATAAGTTTTGAACTGTCTTCCTAATTGAGATACGAGATCGAGTAAATGGCGTAAAGAAAAGTATAGGCAGAGTTTGTCCTCGTTTAGAAGACTACAAAGACCACTGATCATCAATCTGCAGGAAAAAGGAATAATGGGTTTCAGGTGTGCTTAAATTCACAGCTAAGAAAAGGACCTGTGAAATTCAAGATTTTAATAGAGAAATACTTATTGCGTAATGTAATACAATTTAAGTGGTCCCAAAACAGTTCCTTGAGGAACACCAAAGAAAAGGGGTGTTACTATTAACACAGAAATTACAACTTAAATGGTCTTGGAGACATGCTTTTATTTTTCAAATTCAAAAATTAACACAAGGGATTTTCTAGTTTTGATGGAAATTTTGTGGTATGGTTGCTTACCGTCAGTTTTTGCAACTCTATACTGACTGCAAAAAGATACCAGTTTCCCTATACTTTGACGTGCAATGTATTAATATAAAGGACTGTATGTTGGGAACTTATTATACGCATTTTTAAACACCACTAACTCCTAGTGATCTCATCCCCCTCAATTTGTTATTGTGTCAAAATAAATGGTTCCAAGCAAAATATGATACATGCTTAGCGAGTAAAAGGGAAACCAGTCTTTGTCTGCTGTGGTACTTATGCTAACAGAAGCTAAGCGGTTCTACTATTTCAATTGTTCATAAACTCAGGGTCAATTCCTTTTTCTGCTAAAATAGAAAAACACATTACAAGTTACTTTTTGGCACCTGTAGATCCTACTGTAGTTTCTTCTTACATATGTACATTTCGGGACTGGGGTGTCCCATCATCAGTGTACTTTCACTATTGTTCATTATGTTAAAAAACGGTCACTTAGTTTGTATTGCGGGATGTCACACGCGGAACTCGCGCAGGCCGTGCACTACGAGAAGTAATTGGGCTTACGGGCGACCCGCGTGTGACATCCCGCGATACAAACTAAGTGACCATTTGTGTGTATATTTTTTAACACAATGAACAATAGTGAAAGTAACGGTACACTGATGATGGGACACCCCAGTCCCGAAATGTACATCTGTAAGAAGAAACTACAGTAGGATCTACAGGCGCCAAAAAGGTAACTCGTAATAACACAAGGTCCTACAACTGGGAAAATTAATTATTTTAATACAGAAAACATAGTATTAATCTGCCCCAAAACAAACAAATTTAAACACTGGAAATAATATTTTCTTTGACGACAGCGAGTGGAATTTAATGACGATTGCTCCAGAGATATCGTTCGTAATGTCTGTAAGTGGGCCACAACTTCGGGAGTTGATCATAGTTTGTTAAGTTATCAAGTTCTCAGCCAGTTATCTAACCAAACATATCTCAAGTGTTTGCTGTCTGATTTCAATACTTGAAAGTGTTTGATATACAGGGTTAGTTAAAAGTCTGGAGACAACCCCTTAACTCTCCACCGAGCATTGATAGAAAATCCAACCCTAAGTGATGTTTATAGGTCATAAAAGCACACTTCCCCGTGCATAGGGCAACGTTCCTCCAACTCAAAATCGGAATTTTAAGGGGCTACTCAATATTTTTAAATGTAAACCCTAGTGTGTGACCCCTCATTTTGTAGATCTTGATAAAAGAAAACGAACAGCACAAATTAGAGGTCTCTATCTCATCCCTATCAAAAATGCTGGGCGATAAACTGAAAAGAGAATTATAAAATGGAATTGTACTGTGACGCCTATTGGGAATTCCCATGTTTTGTGTTTGCCATGTTTTAGGTTACTATTCAACTGAAGACGGGATCAGATTTCTGATTTTGAAACGTCGTCCTTCTTGTTCACGAAAACACTATGAAGAACGTCTTTTTGTCTTTCTTTACTTTAACAACAAAGTAAATAATGTCACATGCAAGACATAGTTTCAGTTATTCGTTGATACTGATTGGCCAAAAGAGTTACGTTAAGCACTAGAACAAGTAGATGATATGTAAAATTAGATTTTTCATTTGTTTAAACACTTTCACAATGAGTAGGTACCGCTAAAAACGCCACATTTTTGTAAAGATTTTTTTAACACGGGGAAAAGCCAACTATATTTTATTTTATAGCCTACAATTTAAAACATAGCCGACGCGTAAAAACAGTGCTACCGTGAACCTAGCGAACTCCTTGTACCGGGGAGGGGAGGGGAATTTACACAGAAAGCCCTTTTCTCATAAAATCTGTTTATGGTATGAAAACTACATTTATGATCATTTCAATGAAACTTGGTCAAGATATTGGTCTGGCTGATTGAATGTTTTGATAATTTATAATTATGTAACCTATATTTGGTATTTAAAATTGTATTCGGAAATGTTGGAAAACTCAAAATGTACAAAAGGTTTGGTTCTAGGAAATCTTGTTCTCGTAGACAATAAAATGAATAGCTCCTGTTGGAAATCTCTAATTCAGTTTTCCATACAACTGTTGATCAGATGGAAACATTTTATAAAGATTTCAAAATTTTGTCATCATTGTTTAAAAGTCGGGAAACATTTGGTCAGTTATATTTGAAACCGATGGAAACACAGCTCTGAGTCCCTGGAACAAGTTAATCCGGACAGTTTGCCAAAGCTTATCAGCTGTCAAATATATCCGCCGTTATCAGTCTCTAGCGTAAAGGAGTTATTTACACGAGTAAAATACAGATAAGAATGTTATTTAACGTTAACGGCTGAACCTTTGGCTTACTAAAATAACGTTTTATTCACATACAGAACATACAATTTAGTTCGTAAGTGTATCCAACCAAAATGAAGAACAATCCCGAGAGCGTATGAACAATCAAGTATCTATTAGGTTGAAATAAATGCACACATTGTTTCAATCTTGAAATAATGAACCATAAAGATGTCAAGAGCTCTTTCAAATTACCGGAGTGTGAAATAGGATTTGCCACCTCACCGAGTTCTGCTAAATTGATCACTTGCTGGCTGACCTTTCTGATTTGATTTGTCATATAAGTGAGAGGATTAAAGTCTATATTGTCTTTGGTGAAAAGTACAGTGATTTAAGACAAATTCCTTTCTTTCATAATAATTATTTACAATAAATTTTGTAACTAGTCAATTTTAGTCTGGACTGTAGTACCTCGGTTAAAATCTGGTCATTCGATTATCGAAACTTTATCGATTTCCCGCACGGAGAAAAGCTGTTACAATTTTAAACCTAAAGCAAAAACCAAAACCAAGCGTTCTTAGGTTTGTGGGGAAAATGTAAGAAAACAGTTGTGTTTCCTCATCTCTATTCAAATTGGACTTCATCCTTCCCGCAAGGTTTCTTAAGTACATCTTTTATGTATGTGAAAGTCTAACGCAAGTTTTCTTATCTCTGCTGGCTTTCTTTGGTTACAAGGTTTACCTTAGAATGTAAGGATGAAAACTAAACGAAGTACTTTTCTAATTTGATTCAAGATATGTAGTTTATAAGTTAGCATTATATTTCAAGATACTCAAGATGAAGGGTTTACTTCCATCGATTGATATTTCAAATTAAGAAACCCGGGTTGGGCAGAGCCCGGGATTATGGCCACTCCCCGTGGTTCGGAAGTCACGTTAAGCCGTTGTTCCATGCCATTGGTCGTTAGGCTTTTAATTAATGACCCAATCTGGGGAACAGTCGGCCCTAGTTTGTAACAAGACAACATTTCATCATCCATCAAACACACTCATCAAACTCACCCTTCATCCCATATTCACCTTAAAATACCTTTAGGAGTGGTCGGTGCCTCAATGAAAAGTATTAAAATGGTGTTTAAGGGCATGAGATCAAAACAAGGAATATTTCCAAGCGATTCTTTTATCACGCTCATGTACTAAAATGCGACAGGGCGTGCTTTGGCTAGCTCTTAAGTTTATACAGGGTGTTTATTTTTAAATGCAACCCAACTTTTAAACCGTAGTAAGTCACTCTTTACGAGCAATATATATTTATACGTTTATATCACAAGTTTGTTCGCTTCAATATCAATTAACTGGTCTGTACTTTTGCAGCAATACTGTGGTTTTCATGACCTAATTTGATGTTATTGTTAAACCAACACATTCATAACTTTTACTATAGATAAAAGAGTATTCATTGTTGAAGAATACTGAAGAACAAAATCATTTTCTTTATGTCAAAAGACGATTGAGGTCAAGTTTGCACTTGCCTTATTTGTTTCAAAATTTCTAAAGACTCTTTAGAGGTATTTTCCAAACTAAATCTTAACTTCTTCCAATATTTTTTTCATTTTTGTACAATTAGTCTTCTGTTATGTTTCTGTTCTCTACAGAACCAGTTTCTTTGAAATGTTTAACAGTCTGTGAACGCTAGATTGGATTAGAATACTACACCTGCAAACTTGCCCTGAAACTTTCTTGACACCAAGGAAATTGTATCTTGTTTTTAAGTATTCTTCAACAATAAACGCGCTTTGAACTTCGCTAAGAACCTAGATTGCGTTTTAGTCACTGTAACATCATGTTAGGAAACCAAAACCGCAATATTACTGCAACAGTACAGACCAGTTAATTGAAGCAACCAGAGATATAAAAGTATGAACATAATTTATATTGCTCGTAGAGAGTGACTTACTGCAGTTTGAACAGGTTGCGTTTATTACTCGTTTATTAATATCGGTTGCAGTTATAGAATTATGGTTTCCTTTATCTCGTTTTTCTTCTCAATTATGTTTTTAATGATAGTAACGAGGGGTTCACAAGTAAAAAATACGAAGTACTGTATAAATCCAAATGTCAGAATGAAGAGCGAAAATATTTCTTCTCTTTTGTTACTATTACTAAAAAGCCAAAGGTTTGCGTGAAGTGTGTACTTTATAACATACATTCAGAAGCTCCTGTGTAAAAGGTCAGCCCTTGATCAATTCAGCAGCCATTCATTGAGGTGGCAAATCATAATTCACACCGGGGTAATTTGAAAACTTCTCGACATCTTTATAGCTTCAATGGTGATAATAGTGATGTTTCGGTTGAAAATCCTCATCTAGCAATACATTTTGGATACTTTTTGGTTTTAATTTAGCTTTTATTCTCAATAAATACAATGATGAAGTTGTTTAGCTCTACTAGAAAGATATTTTAAAGAAGCCAATAGTTGAAAGATATACGGTTTACGCTAACCACAGCAGGGTAGTGTTAACACGGACAAAGACAAACACACTTCTAATTGCAAAGGCAACAAACCTGTTCAACCAATTTGCTATTCAAGGGATAACTCGTTTAGCGTCGCCCACTCAGGTACATACTCATGGCATGTTTTTATTTATTATACGTCTTTTAAAATATGTTGCAGCGGAATTTATTGGCTGTGGGCGTGACATTGAACGTTTATAATAACTTCAAAAGTCTAAATAGTACGCAAAGCATACATTTAAATTAATATGTGAATAGGTTATACTTAAGCTCTTGATTGTAACATACTTCGATTTGATGATGCAATAAAACTCAATTCCTTATTTATGAAAATTAGGGTCTATTCGAAACTGGAAATATGTTTATTTTACTTAAGTAAACATTGTAATGTACCGGTTTTTGACGTAGAGGCTATCTTTATTGACACCCAATTTGAATAGTTCTCAATTTCTATGTAGACTTCGATTCTAAATTTCTTTTGTTGGTTTCTAAGTTTCTTTTGTTTCATTCGATTCTAGAATTTTATTTGTCTTAAAATTTTGTAACACAAGAAGGTATTAAAGTAGTTTGGTTATGATGAATTAAAAGATAATGATGCATAGAGCAATTGTGATCAAGTAATAGCCGCTTTGAAAATGCAAAATGTGATTTGAATCCATAATATATACAACCCTCTGTGTAACTCACTCGCTGATGTATACAAATGTTTACCCACTTCTAGATAAGCTAGAAATTTGGTATGTAGGTACCTTTCACAAACTCACCGACGAAAAAATTTCCAAAACCCAAAATTTTAAATTTTAACCACCCTAAAAAGTAAAAACCAAAATGGCGGAAAACATGTTTTTCTAAAAATCATCTAGTGGGTGAACGGTAAGTCCTATCACAAAACTGATAGAATTTTTATAGTCAGGTTTTAGACGCTCTATCGTTTTGGTCCTTTGACTTTTTGTCTTATCTGGCCTCTTTCGCCCTCAAAAAGAGCAAAAGTTTCAAATTTGCTACTTTTTCCACGATTTTGCAACAGTTTTAATTTCTTTTCTTCGGTATTATAGGGTTAGACGCTTTAAACTTCATCTAAAGTATGAGTTAAACTTGCTCTTGTTGCGAAAACATTCTAAACTGTATACATTTGCTGAAAAAAGTTAGCCCGACCTACATCTTTCTTACTGACGCCAGCAATACTTCTTGAAATTTGGTATGTTAGCCGCAGGCGCGAGTTTTAAATAATATTACTGTTGGCAAAAAATAGCAAAAGTAAAAAACTAATCTATTCTTCAGCGTGGAAAGGGACAGAAAGTGGAAAACATGTTTTGAAGAGCGAGATGTTGTGTTTTCAACATCACCAGCTGTGGATACATTTTATTGGAAAATCATCAGCCTATATTCTCGCCGGGCAACACGTTGTTCAACAACATTCCTGCAACAAAGCCTCGACCACGTAATTCTCGGGGTTATTGTTGTAATTTTCACACTGTAAAACTGGACACATTTTCATTGATATCCCAGATCCTGGTGAAATTGTGTTTAGTAGATTCTGTGATCAACTAGTCTCTATATAAGTAGAATAGCTGTTGAAAAATATGTAAAATAAGTCAAATATCACAGCCGACGAGTGCCACAAGCGCTACAGTGATTCCTAGCGAATTTCCACGAAACAGATGAGGAGATTCTTCCCCTGATAAGGTAGTTTTTATATTTAACAACTGTACTCAGGACTTCGATCTGTAAAACTAGAAAACACATTTCTGCCACTGTAATTAAGAAGTGTACCGAAAACCTACAAAATCCAACTGAAACAGAGGCGAAGATGCAGTTATACGCAGCCATTTTAGTCTGGTTGGTAGGAATTTGTCCCCTTGATATGTCTACACGTGCTGGCTACATATTAAACCCACACCCAATCAAAATCCAATAATTAATCAAAAAGAAACCCCTCTTTGTAGGGAGAAACGCCCCCTCACCACCAAAAGGGCCCTTGAAAACAGTCGGAGTTATGTAGAATTCAGGTGATAAAATTGGGGTTAAACGATAAAGATACTAGGTGCATAAAATCCGTGGTGCATAGCGGATCCGTGGCGGATTGGTATCGCACGCGACTCCGGAGCTCGTCACTCTGGTGGCGCGGGTTCAATCCCTGCAGTCACCACTTACATTTGTAATGTGACTAATACAGTGACGCTAGGTAAAGGTCAAGGTTGAGTGGCAGAGAGGACTTTGTAGTCCTAACTTCGCCTCGTTAAACAAGACAAACTTTACCTTTTTGTATAAAATATGATTGAAAAAGCCTACACAACACAACAAAGTTCCTTTGGCATAATTCATACTTTCATACTTTACCTACAGCGAAAACCTAGCAGTACTTTTAACTGGTTAGTTAAGTATTGGTCCAAAAATACATTCGGAATGTTGTACTTCAAAGAAGAGAGTTCAGAATTGCAGTCAAAGTTTGGCAGGAGAGGAGAAGTTCTTGAACTTGCTGCTCAGAAGTGGGTTCAAACTTGTGTCATCTGTTGAGTTGTTTATCTACTGGCATGAATATTAACTAACACCTGCGATGTGTATCCAGCCAAGTGAATCAATTGTTAGTGAGTTTGCAACAGAAATAGCGTTATTCATTTCTACCGCCATGTAACAGAAACGTCGTTGATAAAAACGGAGACCAGTTTTGATCTTTCCATAACCTCCCGAGTCGAATGTCAAAATATAATTATGACTGGGACTCGTGACGTGGTCCTGTAATCCAGCTTCATGGAGGTCAGGTTTTGAGGATGATATAGGTCTAAAGCGGCTCAGATAGTCTCAGTGATCATCTGATGATACCCGCATCAACTCCCACTGTCATTTAGACATATTACCTGCGTGGTTCGGAAGTCACGTTAAGCCGTTGGTCCTTGTATTTCCATTGGTCATTGGGCTATTAATTAATGACCCATTCTAAGGAAGAGTCGGCCTTAGTTTGTTACAAGACTACACCTCATAACTCATTACTACCACTCATCACACTCATCCTTCACCACAAATTTGCCATGAAATACCCTCATGAGAGTGGTCGGCATCTCAAATAGTGATTGAATATGTAAGAGTAAACAATATACTGTATTCAAGTTGTATCTTTGTCAGAATTTCACGAAATTTAGTACAAATATTTCTTTTGTAAATCTCTAAGGTAGGTTAGCTAACCAGCTGAATCTGTCGAAAAGAAGTAACCTGTTGGTGGTGCAAGGGAGGAGCGTTTCCTCTCAAAATAGAGTTTACTCGTATGCCACAGATAAACTGCATTTATGATGAAACTTGGTTCAAACATTTCTGCATCTAGCATGTGTAGAGAAATCGACAATATCCGCTCAGCCAGACCCGTGTTGCAGTGGAAATTAGTTTTTCGTCTCCATCTTGGACTGGCTAAATAGATTTTGTTACTGTAGGTACAAGAGTTGTGTATCGAAATACATGTTGTTTATTGAATCTGATCGTAAATTCAGTTTTATAGCACAAGTTTCCCCCTCTACAGGGCACTTCCAATGTAAACTGTCCATCCCGTTACAGACAATTCGCTAGGATCTGCTATAATTAATTTGTATTTCGGCTCATCAAACGATAATACTATATAATCCTAGGTTGTTTTGCTCAGATAAAACCTTATTGTTGACTTTTGTAGACGTTAACTGAAACACAAAACGTTTCATATATCCACTATTCACTATTTGAGATGCCGACCACTCTCATGAGGGTATTTTAAGGCAAATATGTGGTGAAGGATGAGTGTGATGAGTGGTAGTAATGAGCTATAGTGTAGTCGGCTTCTTTTCAGAATGGGTCTTAATTATATAGCATGGAAGTACAAGGACCAACGGCAACGTGTTTCATTCACACATAGTGATGGTCTGATATGTCTAAACGATGGTGTGAGTTGATTCGGTATCATCAGATGACCACTGAGACTATCTGAGTCGCTTTAGACCTGTATCATCTTCAAAACCTGACCTCCATGAAGCTGGATTACAGGACCACGCCACGAGTCCCAGTCTGCCTAAGTTCCCCCTCTACAAGGCACTTCCAATGTAAACTGTCCATCCCGTTACAGACAATTCGCTAGGATCTGCTATAATTAGTTTGTATTTTCGGCTCGTCAAACGATGATACTATATAATCCTAGGTTGTTTTGCTCAGATAAAACCTTATTGTTGACTTTTGTAGACGTTAACTGAAACCCAAAACGCTTCATATATCCTAAGTAGGCAACCTCTTATAATAGTGTGTAGTAGTTTGTGATGTCACAATGGATACCAACCTCAAAGAACTTTGCAACTTCCTTCCAAGCTATTTATCATCATTACCAAAAACTGACTATATAATCCTAAAATTTCATTGAAATATCTGAAACAGTTCTTTTGAGATAAAAGCAAATAAAAACATCCTGAACGACCTTGACACTGTGTACAGTAGGCGTATAACGGTTCAAGATAAGGCGTAAGGTGGTATGTCACCATCAAGAAGAGAAAATATGGATGGATTGGTCACACATTAAGAAGGCCTTACAATACTATCAGCAGACAAGCATTACGGTGGAACCCTCAAGGGAGCAGGAAGCGGGGGAGACCTAAGACAACCTGGAGCAGATCGGTTGACAAAGAGATCCAAGAGGAGAATAAGAATTTACACGAAATCAAACAGCTGGCGCAGAACCGTGTACGGTGGAAGGCGTTTGTTGCGGCCCTACGTCCCCCAAGGGAATACAGGAATTAAGTCAAGTCAAATTTCCATTGATATATCTGAAATCGTTCTTTAGAGATAAAAGCATCCGCTGAACGACCTTGACACTGTTTTCAATAGGCGTATAACGCGTTCAAGATAAGACACAAGGTAAGGTGGCAAGACTGATATGAGGTATTGGAAACACATTGTTTGTTGTTGTGCCTGAGGAGCTCAAACACAGCTGATCTCTTCATCTGTTGTTTCCCACAGAGTTTTCCACAAACTCCACAGATCGCCTCAAAGCACCAGATGTCACGCACTTCAGTGTTTAGATACTAAAAATACACAACTAAGCGTTCTTTTGACAGGTTTTTATTCTTTTAGTAGAAATTGAGAAATAAATACTTAAGAAGTTAAGACACAACTAACACAATGGCCGAAGTGATGTACTTTCAAAATGTCCGAAAGTAAATGAAATTAGAAAAGGAATTTAAGTGGAAAAATCTTGTTTCATCAAGACTTAGTGCTGAAACCAGTATTTGAAAATTTTATCTTATAACATATTATTTCAAAACTTTGAGTACCCAAAAACTCAATACGTAATTGTTTTCAAAATTTTAAAAATATAGCGTCCGCGACCAATTGTTTGCTTAGAAAATCAAAAACGTTTTGATCTGCCATTTTGTACAGGAACATCGTAAATTTTTTTTTTTAATGGTATCAATACGTTTGCGTTTTTATACCCTTTCAAATATAGTGTCACAAATGGGGGGGGGGAAGGGTTAGTATTTAAAAATTTAGGTGGCCTTTCCCCCGGTTTTGGGTGGGGGTGGGTAACTAAAAGTACGTCAAAAGAAACTTAAGAATCCCGTATAAACATTCCCCAAAGGGGTTTACAAAAATTTTCCTCTTTTAAAAGCTAAGGGGGTGTCTCCAGACCTTTAACTAACCCTGTAAGAGTATATAACACCTTATGACACAAAATTTGTGGATAGTAGTAATTGTTCTTGTTATTATTATTCAGTTTTTCAACATCCTCGATACTTTGCTATGAGACACCGACCACTCCTAGAGGGTATTTTAAGGTGAATATGGGATGAAGAGTGAGTGTGTTGATGTTTTGATCTAGCACTAACATTGCATCTGGAAAGTAAAAAGTAGTTTAACCGTTTCGTCAACTGTAAAACATTTTGTCGCGTGATTAAAAAAGCTTCTCTACCAAACATACCTAGAGTATTTTTTAACGAAATGTACACACCCACAAAACTGTCTACGTTACGTCAAAAGAAAGGAACTAATCCTTCACTTATATTTAGAGCGAATTCACCTACGGTTTCAATAGAATCGTAGTTTTTAAAACACCAAAAAGACTATCAAATAAATTTTGTTTCGAAAGGAGGAAAGCAGGAATATTTTTCCAATAGTAATAAAAGTCGTCGTAAAGACTGGTATTGGATCATATGTTACGCAGGAATGGCCACTCCGTCTTTTATCGAATCAAACATTAAAAGCTAACGGCCCAACTTTTCCCTATTCGAACGTTTCTATTTCCTTTCTTTTTTATTTAACAACAACATTTTCTGTTGGTTGTCCTGGTACCTATACATTATCTTGGCCAAAATTAAAAGATGACATAAAGGTGTTAACGACAACGGATTAAATGTTACGATTATGAAACAAAAAATTATGAAGAATTCTGTTCCAGTGTCCTATCTTATTTAAGCAAGCCTTGGCGGATTGGTATCGCACGCGACTCCGGAGCTCATCACTCCGGTGGCGCGGGTTCGATCTCCGCAGTCACCAATTACATTTGTGACAATACATTGTGACTCCGGTGACGCTAGGTAAAGGTCTAGCTTGAGTGGTAGAGAGTCCTAACTTCGCCGCGTTAAACAAGACAAACTTTACCTTTACCTTTTTTAGATCTAATAAGAACAGCGAAGGTTGGCATCTCTGACCCAATGAATAATTGGCAGCCCTGCCACCAATAGGAGAGGAGCCAGCAAGTAGCTCAGTGTCAGCCAATCAGATAGCGAGAGCGAAATATTCCTATATATTATGATGTTTTGTCGCGGTGTGAACCGGAAGAGCTAGATTATAACTGTGACACCGGCCGCGAAAGCCTAAGCACTAAGTTTATTTGACGTACGAGTAACTTGAAAAGTATGACACATACAGAGAGGCAACCCGAGAACAGCTTTTTATTGAATTGTAAACCCGAGCAAAGTCACTAAAGCACGCTAGTTCAAAGTTGACGCGATGTAGCTGATGAAAGCATATTTTTAAAACCACGAGTACACTAGACGAGTACAGTCATCAGTTCAAAGTGCACCAGAACGATGCTGGTTGGAAATACTCGTATCACCAGTTTTGACAATATCATCAGTTCCTAGGGTAAGAATATCAAGCAGTACATAAAGTGATGTTAGTTTGAAACCAATTTACAATTTTAATCATTATCATTATGTGATTACCGATCAGGTAATTATAACACAAATAAAGAAAGACAAAAACAAAATTCCATTACGATAACAGAATGAAAATACTGTTGGTCACCGTATAGTCTTTCGCAATGAATATGAGCTTAATTACATTGGATCAGGTGGAATTAGTTCAATCGACCAAAGGATTAATTGGTTTTGTTCTAATGGTTTGTTTTCGTGTCGTTTGTGAACAGAGATAATTATATTTGAACTCATCGATTAGAACATTACGGATGGATAAGTATTACTAAATAAATTTGAAGACAAAAATATTTGGACCGAACCGGGATATGAACCCGGGTCTCCCGCTTGCCGGGCGGTTATGCTAAACCACTACACCATCCAACCCAACTATTTCTGCCTCCAAATAAGTACTTAAATCTGAATGTTTATCCAAAACATGTGACTGTCAAATAGTGACTTTAAATCAACAAGCTGGAAATATTACAAACATAATTTAAATACTGTGTCAATGGATAAGTATGATAAACACGCTTTCAAGATTAGGCGTGGTTTAAATCCATGTGAGTGGAACAGGTACAAACGAATTAAGATAAGCAAAGGTTTTATGTACCTGTTAGAACAGTTAAAGATGCATCTAGTAGAACTCCTTATTGGATTAAGAATTTTCAACTTGAAATAAACACAAATTATCCAATAAAAAACTGTATAGCTGGTGAGGCCTTTCGAGAACCATGTTCTCATCTACAGACAGTAGAAGTTCTCATCTACAGTTGTTGTCGTGGTCTGTAGATGAGAACATGGTTCTCGAAACGCCTCACCAGCTATACAGTGTTTTTTGTGGATAATTTTTCTTTATTTCAAGTTTATTTTAGTCACAAACCATGACTGAAAACAGTTTATTAATATTGAACTTTTCGTCCACCAATTCAAATTTAAGGTTGTAATATTTAATCTTATTGTGTTAAATAAATATTTAAAAACTTGACAACCTTAATCTTACTTCCACTGATGAAAGTACTCGTATTCAACCGTATTGATGTTTATTGATAAAACTGAAGATGTTTGAGATATCCGAGGTATGTACTTTAGAATAAGAAAAGACCTTTTTATTTGGAGTGTAAAATATCTTGCAACTACATATCTAATAACAGGTATTTCAACTCCGCCGATCATGTTTACTGACAATTAGTAACTGTAGCAGATTAGTAAATGTCTAGAAAATAGTGTTTTATTTTATAATTGGAAGACGAGTTGTCAAAAAAACCATGATGAGTAATATTGGCCCTTTATGTTCCTACAGATATATTATATGATTTGTTTGTTGTACTAGTTAATTAAAAGTAACAGCAACAAAACATTGTTTATATTTAAACAACAAGCAAATAGCAATAGCTAAAAACAAGGGTTAAAAATACAGGGAGTTTGTGAACTCTTTAAAAAAATAATTGGGAATATTTTTCTTAGGTCAAAAGAAGTGTAAAGAAAGACTACTACAACCATGAGTCCAACAGCCCTTACTGTCATCGTTCTTCAGAAATTATTTCCAAAGTAATCCATTAAACAATACTACTTTTTATCAAGCTAACGTACTATACATTGTTTTTAAAGTCAACCAGTTTTTATAATAAAAAAGTGTAAGTTAGCAATTTTGGACGAAATAACTTTACAAAACTCTTTATTCCTCACAATTGTAAATTAGCACATCTATAATACAGACGTATATAAATTGTACAATTTTGCATCCGCGGTTGTATGAATATAATATATTACACTTCTCTTGACCAATCGAGAAACATACTACCGAAGATTTAAAGAGACTTCACAGAAAGAGTTTACAGGTCTTACTTGTGTAGGAGAAGGGGAGACCGTCAGCCCAGCGGAAGTCTCCCTCCAGGCCTGAATCAGTGGCACCAACCCAATAAGCGTTGTCTTCCGCATAACCAGGGCTGCAAACATACATTTCCAGCTGAAATACTCATAATGTATACAGTGACTTTTGTTTGTATTCAAGGCTTTAAAGTTTGTATTAAATTAAGTATTTTGTTACAACTTAGCACAATAATAAATACACAACACACATAATTATATTGCTGTAAACAAAGAGTCATTACCATAACCAGTTAAAACCGGGAATGAAAAAGGTTTTATTATTAAGTAAACATTCATTATTTTTTTAATATGTTTTGCTCACTAATTTTTTCCGTAAGTTTAGTTTGATATTTTGCCTTCAAGTTTCATTTCTCGAAGTAATTTGTTTATTGATTGGATGGCGTTGTTACGTATTTAGGCTGTCATAAAAAGTGATGTGGTACAGTATAAGTATATATTTTTTGGAAATATGTATTAAAAAACATATCTGCCTTTTTATTAAAATATTGTTCTGTTGTCTGTACAAAAACTGATGTAGTTAAATTAGACGAGTTTTTCTAAATAGGATTAGCATATTCAAAATTTGAAGTTCACGTATGAGTGATTCATCCGAACAATAATTCGATAATATGTAAATTAGTAGACTAATAGAGGTTTTGATTAAAAGTTTGAAATATTTTTAATAATAAAATTGTATTGCCATTCGCGAAAGAACTTGACAGTTAACAACACATAAATAACACAATAAATTATCAATTCGGTGTTAAACTCATAATGCCGTCTTACTGCCTAAA
Source organism: Matsumurasca onukii (assembly GCA_018831715.1). Classification (NCBI taxonomy): domain Eukaryota; kingdom Metazoa; phylum Arthropoda; class Insecta; order Hemiptera; family Cicadellidae; genus Matsumurasca; species Matsumurasca onukii. Next base: position 4,930,096 of record CM032067.1, read on the forward strand.
ACAAATCAGTGCTCAAAAAGCTAGCCTGCTTACCTAAGGCTTTGTGATATGTTTTAGGTTACGTTTCTACCTGAAGACGGGATCAGATCCCACTTCCCGAAACCTCGTGTTCCTTTTGATCACTAAAAACTATGGAATACGTCCGTAATAATATTTTGTCATTCTCTTCTGAAAACAGCTGCTTTAGACACTTGTATTGACAGTGCTAAAGTATCACTTTTCACCCAGGTAAATAAAGTATTGTTTTAATGACATTTTACTCCCTAGAGAGGAAAAGATCATTTTAATGATCTTTTTTTGGCATGGGCCTCAGCTGGTTCAACGAGTTTGTTTTGAATTTTAACACTGACTTATAGTAAATCAGTGTAACAGCTGTTTCTTCAAAACAATATAATTCAGACTGCTGAGTTCAAAACAATGTTTCCTTAATTAATACTTTATGATATTAAATATTTATTGACCTTTATTTCTCATAAAAATTTTCATCAAGACAAAAAGTATCGTTCATCGCTCGGCCCAAAAGTGTCTTTTTGACCTCGTGTCAAAAAGTGTCACTTTAGGACCTAGTGATGAAATATACTATTCAACTACAGCACCCATAATCCAAAGGCAAACATTCAAAACTCAAGTAACAAATTCTAAACACGTTAAATATAATTTACAAAACCTTAATTTAAAGCATTTTAAAACACCTTTTCGAAACTAAATCTATGGGACTTTAAACAATAACGTTAATGTGTTTGTGTCTAACATACTTTTTAAAAAACCTATACACACAAAGTACGTTGTATAACGGAGATATTAGTGCTACAATTAGGCTAGCTCGGAGCTTGGAGCTACTCGTATCGGTTTTATGTTGTAATTAGAGCGAAGATAGCGCTTAATCGCTGCACCACGCTGCTATGCTGCGACAAAAGCATAAACCCTAGTTATGCTTAGCGTACAATGTATAAGCTGTGTCATCGTTGTGCTGCTTACTAATTACTGTATGTAACAAGTGTAAAACTGTCGGTCTATATAAGACGAGAACTATAGTAGGAACTGTAGTAGTACCTTTGATACTTTTGAAACTTTGATTTAAGACACCGTTTACTTGCAGAGGGTATTTTAAGGTGAATATGGGATGAAGGGTGAGTGTGTTGAGTGGTTTTGATGGATGATGAGGTGTAGTCTTGTAACAAACTAGGGCCAAACGTTAATTGATAGTCTAACAACTAATGGGATGGACCAACGGCTTAACGTGACTTCCGAACCACGGAGAGTGGGCATCGTAAACTTTATCACTGCGCCCGGGAATCGAGCCAGGGCTGATTTGGTGCGAAGCACGCACTACACCACTGAGCTATGGCCACCCCAAGTACAATTGAGCTAACCTTTTGGTTGTGGAAGTAATAAATGTAACACTGGAGTTTTAAAACTTTGATGGGCTGGAAATACTAGAAAAGGGGGAATTGGCAAAATTTTAAGGTTATGAAAAACATTATTACCATACGGGCGAAGAAAGATAATTATAGAGGAAACGCAACAATCCTGAAAGGTCATGTTTTGTTAGTTTCTAAAAACGATGGAAAACGTTTTTAATAACATTTCGATATCTGAAATTCTACCATCGTTAACGAAAAACCTTAAACAAAGCAATTATAGATACTTACACTTTGCACATACAAAATACTCATATGAAATCATAGTGTAACCAACCGTAGAGTAGGCCATTTTGCATAACACTAACTTGAATCAACTAAACGAATGTTATTAACTTTATATTTAGTTTGAAAACTATTTCAAAAATAAAATTGTGGAAGGAGGAAGTAATTTCGAGAGGCTGAGGCCTGCAGGTAGAGTGGGTATGGGTTTAATAACTACAGATGGAAATGACTTTGTTGTCCCTGGCCCAGCTTTTTCCCTCCACTGTTGCATATTATATATACAGTTATACCGGGAAAACGAAAAACAAGCTGAGTTAATTTCACACGATTAGCTCTCAATTGCAAACTTCATCGGCTCTGGCTAGAAAATATTGCGTTGGAATCCAGTCAGCACTTATCCTGCCAGGCGGGTTGGGTTTATTTTTAAATTTAACCGCAATTATATAATACCAAGCCAACACGCTGCTTAGCACTATAGCGCCGCTGGCATGAGTGAAGCGAATTTCCTTATTACGATAGGAGTTACGAGGCTGTTCGGTACGCTCACAGTACGACTATACATTGGACCTTTTTAGAGCTACAATGAACTTTTTGTCTGCCATTTTGAAACTACTAAATGAATTTTTACAATGTTTAGCATACTGATAAATATCATAAGAATAGATAATCGTTTTGAATTTCATCAAAATCGGATGAAATGGCTTTTAGATAGTTATCACCTTTTTTACTCACCCCCCAAAGGGTACTCCGATATTGCTGGCTAACAAACTTCATCGAGAACAAAAGAAACTTTAATTTAACAAAGAAACATGAGTACCAAATTTCAAGAAAATCCTTTTGGTACCATTTCAAGTTTATACTTAAATACGTATATATACAGTTTTGAACAAATGCTCAAAACGTTCTGGGGGTCAGGGTCGGAGAAACATGTCATGGTCCCAGGTCTAGGTCTTACCATGCAAACTGCATGAATCTTTCATTTTTCAATAGAAAATTTCGCTAAAACGATTGTAGGTTTTGTGTTTTACGTCTTAAAGGTCTTATAATTTAGATTAAAAGTTATATATTGAACAGAAATTATAGATTACATATTAAAGTTGGCAATACGAGTTTCAGATGGAGAATATTTTAATGGAAAGTGTCAAAATGGATTAGGACCTATTAATGGTTGATAATATTACCCAACAATTACCTAAAATAAAACAGTTTCCCTAAAATCGAACAAATAAATGAATTATTTAGAACGATGTTGTACAGGCCTATACATCAGTGGATTACAATGACCAGCTATATTTATCTTTGAAATGAGAACTTATATATCAAATTCATTAAGTAATTTTGCAAAACAGCGAATAAAACTGGACAAAATTACATTTCCTTTAAGTCCAGACTTAAATCTCATGCAAGCGCTCACATATTGTATCTTCATACAAATAACCAACCAAACTATGTTACTGCTGCTACGGTTCACTTGACACTCGTTATTTCACAGGCAGTTGTGATTTTTCATTTCATGTCATCTCATCTCATCTCATAAAAAAGAAGATTTAATTTTAAACCACAACTGATTTGTAAAGGTAATGTATAATTTGGGGCCTGTCCTGGAGGAAGAGTGGACCTTGGTCTAATCCAGGGCAGGTTAAATAAACAATTTCATTCATTCATTCATTCATTCCATCATCTCATCTCATATATCTCATATCTCCTCATATCTCATATCTCATATCTCATATCTCCCTCATATCTCATTATCTCCTCATATCTCATCCCATATCCTTATCTCATATCTCATATCATATCCATATCCCTTATCCTATATCCATATCTCATATCCCATTATCCTTATCCCATATCCTATATCTCATATCCCATATCTCATATCTCATATCCCATATCTCATATCCCATATCTCATATCCATATCCCTTATCTCATATCCCATATCTCATATCCAATAGATATCCTATAATATCATATCGTATCCGTACTCATAAGTAAGTCCTGATCTCATATCGTAATCTCTTATCGTATATTCTCACCATATAAACATATTAATATCGTCATCATCCTATATCTCATGATCATGCATATTTGATATCATATCCAGTCCCACGTCGTACGTCTTATCCAGTCCCATGATCTCATATCTCATATACATATGCGTATCATATACTCATATCATATCATATCCTATATCGTGATATCTCATATCATATATCCTCGTCGGCATCACATGATCATAATCCCGTATCGTATCTCATATCCGTATATCTCATATCCGTATATCATATCCGTCTCATAATCCCATATCGTCATATAGGCTCACGTCATATATCCTCATGTGATCGATATCTCATATATCCCATAATAATATCCCGTATCGTCTATCCCATCACGTATATCTCTTATTCATTGTCACATATCTTATATCTCCGGCGTCCGTATCCCCGCGTATCTCGTACGTATCTCATAATAAATATCGCATGCCTATATCATATATATCATATATCTCATATCCGTATCCTTGATATCAATACATTCCCATATATCATATCGTCATTTCGTATAATATCCGTCACGTATCATATATCTCTTATCATATATAACATATCCCATATTCATATCGTCATTTCCTGATCGCGTATAGAGCGTCATGATATAATAATCGCATATCGATCATATGTATATCGTCATATCCTATATCATAATCGTCACGTATGCGATCCGTATTCATAAAACGTCTCATATCGCCCGTCATAAGTGATCACGTGATCTAAACACGTCATGCGGCGTCTCATATCGCTGATAAAGAAACGTCATATACGTCACATATATCACGTCATATTCGTGATCCTTATCAATATCTGCGTTGATCTCATATGATGTAATTGATCGCGTATATCTTCATATCGTATATCTAAGTCTCATATCTATATCGCTATATCATAAATCCCATCTTGTCTCGTATCCTATATGTCATTGTCTATATCCTCGTCTCGTATAATCATAAATATTCATAGTATATCTCGTATATCTCATATCTCCTATTCATTGTCTCGTCTCTCATCGTAAATATAAAATGTCATAAATATACGGTTATTTATATGTCATGACGTCATAAACGTCACTGTCTAAACGTCGCTAAACGTCGTCTCGTATATCCTGATCGTGATCACGATATCTTGATCTCGATACGTAACGCCTATTCGTCATATCACATGCCGTGCTATATCCGTATATTGCGGCCTATATCCCATCTCATCCGTATCTCGTATCTTTAAGTCTCATAATCATATTGTATCGTCATATCCTATCTCTTATCCCATCTCGGATCCGTGATCATTCATCACGTCCATAATCTCTATACTCATATCCGTCCCATTTCTCGTATCCGTATCTCATATCAATCCATATCCACCTTGTATCTCATATCCCACGTATCCCGTATCTCTATATCGTATCATACGTCATATCTCTAATCTCATCCGTATCTCGTATATCATCTCATCCTATATCATCATTGTCTCATGTACAAGGACATGCTCATGTCCATGTATGAACATATAAGGATAATGGTCAAGTACATGGACAAGGACATGGAAGGATATGGACATTAACATTCATATGGATAAGGACATGGACAACATGGACAGATGGATGACATGACATGGACATGAGATGGATGAGACATACATGGATGGATATCAATATGGATATGAACATGGATAAGTATATGGACATGGATGGTATGATATGGATATGTACATGGATATGGATATGAATATAAATATGGATATGAGATATGGACAGATATGGATGGATGGACAGATATGGATATGGAAGTTCATATATGTATATGGATATGGATATGGACATGGACATGGATATGGTCAAATATGGATATGTATAATATGGACATGATATGGATATGGGATATGAGATATGTATATGGTATATGGATATGGATATGAGATATGGATATAATATGGTATATGGATAGTGAATATGGGATATACATATGAAGGTATATCAGATATTATATATTAATATTAATATGGATATGAGATATAGATATTGATATTGATATGGTTATATGGATATGGATATTGATATGAATATGGATAAGGTGATTAAATCTAATGATAAACTACAACTAAATGCATGTATGTATTTAATAAGATGGATCAGGACATAGACAATTTAAAGGTTAAAGAAAGATTAGAATTTAATGTTTTAATATTAATGAATAAGATTATGAAAAGTGGTACACCTGATTACTTGTTTGAAAAATATAATACATTGCATAACGTACATTTAAGACAAACCAGATTTGGTAATAATATTTACAATTTCCATTCACAGAACAGAATTATATACCAGATCTTTCCATGTAAGTTCATTAGATTAATAAACTCTTTGAAAGTGAGATAAAAGAAGCAGAATCTCAGCAAACTTTCAAAATAAAACTTAAATCAAAATTATGCATGTGCGTTAAAAATACAAACAGCTATATATATATGATCGATAAGTGTATTGTAGAAACCTATGTAAATAGTATATACATTAGAAATAAGTTTAGTTTATAAAAAGAAGATTTAATTTTAAACCAATGATTTGATAATAAGATTGGTTTGTCCGGATCGAGGACATTAAATACTTTATCGACACTTTACTTTATCTTTATCTTTATCTTCATCTTCATCTTTATCTTTATTCATCTTTATCTCTCATCTTCATCTTTATCTTCATCTTCACCTTTATCTCTTCATCTTTATCTTCACTTCACTTCATCTTCACCTCATCTCGTGACGTTGGCAGATCCTGCCGTCGTTCTACTTCTGTATAGTGGAATATAACATTGATTGTTTTCGAAGTGATTAATAAAAGACTGTGAGTATAGTGTACAATTTCATAATAATTGACTTGGTATTTTGCTACCATGAAGTGTTTCCAATGTGATAAAAATTAGTACTTTTGCAAAAGCCTGCAATGCAATGGTTGTTTGAACACGTTTCATTTGATTGTATAAGTAATATTAAAGAGGCTGACTATCAGTTTCTGATTTCATCAAATCTTCCGTGGAAATGTTTGACCTGTGAAAACAGTTAAAATGTCGAAAGACCAGTTACACCAATAAGAGAAAAACAAATAACTTTGAAGAAACGCAATCGCCAAAAAATTGTCAGCTTTGTCTAAAAGGTTTTTCGTTTAATGCTCATAGAGGTTCTTGTAAAATGTGCAAAGCAGTGTTTCATTTCAAGTGTCTGGGAACAACAAAAGATGATTTTAGCTAAACATGGAAAAACCTAACCTTTGTTTGTGAGGATTGCAAGCTGAAACTTGACCCTAGCCAACGCGTCACTGCTAATCCAAGTGAGGGAGATAAGATAATAGCGGCCGGCCAGGTGCATGCCCCTACCGGTGATAAAATTCCGTCATATCCTATATCTATGCGTCGTATATGATATGCGATATCTGTCGCGTCAATATCCGTATCTCATATAATATATCGTATATCTATATCGTCTTAAAGGCGTCCTATATCATATCCTATATATATCGTCATGCGTTATCTCAAATTCTATATGGTATCCTATATCGCGATCATAGATATCGTCTCGTAATCCCGTCTCGATATCATATTCATCGTATTATCTCGATTAATAATAAATATCCGTCATGGAGTGCTCTCATGGTACTATATCCTATCACGGGCGTGTCATAGCGTCGTCTCATGATCTCATATCCCGGTCCCATGATATATCCGTCGCGACGTCGTGATCATAATATCTCATATCGTCATCCTGATCACATCGTCATGATCATATCCATATCGTGATCATAATATCGTCACGTGATCCTCATTTCGTCATATCGTCATATGTATATCCCATTGATCTCATATGTAATATCCGTCGCGGCCGATCGGCATGCCGATATAGGCGTCGTCATCCCATACGTCTCGTGCGTCCCATTGATCACCCATATAATATATCGTCATATCTCATACAATCCATATCCCATACGACGTCATCGTATATCACATGGTATATCTCATATGCGTATATCTTCATCACTATAGTGATCCCGGTCTCTCTTATATCACATCGTATCATATTCATATATCATATCGATATATCTCATAATGTCCCGATATGCTATACGTCATAAGTATATCATATCTCATCGTCATCCTGATCTCATTGATCTCGTCGATATCATCATATCGTACGTCCGTATATCGTCGTACTCATAAACTCACCTGATCCTATATCATATACTCATATATCCCATTACTCATTATCTCATATGTGATCATGTCATGGTGATCACGATATCGTCATATCTCATCTCATGATAATATCCGTATATCTCATATATATCATCCCATATATCAATATGTTCCGGCTATCCTCATATCATCATTCGTATAATAAGTCCTATATCATATCATATGATCCATATCATATCCTATCATCGTATATCCCCGATATAGTATATCGATAATATCTCATATCAGGCGTCATATATCGATAATCAATATCCCATAATAAATCTCATTATCGGCTATGTAAATCATATGCGATAAGATCTCATATCCTATATCATTTTCTCGATAATAAGCCTCATACTCCGTCTATCGTATATCCGTATCTCATAAGTCATATCTCGGTATTCTAATTCTACGTCGGCGTCTCTATTCTCATATCCGGTCTCATTCTTCGCTCCGTCCTATCATAATAACGTTCCATATCGTCATATATCTCATATCCGTCTCATATTCGTATCCATATATATATCTATCGTCACTTACGTCTAAACCATCCCATATCATATCTAGATCATAAGTTCCCATGATCATAAGTACATCCATACATAATAAAGTGCAATCTCCGGTAATCTAAATCGGTCATAAAACGTTCCATTCCTGATAATAAGTACGTCAAAATATAAATCGCATATCGTCATATCCGATCACGTACTCTTATCGTCACGTCGTGACCGTCTATATCGTCATAAAACGTCCATATCCCATCTTGATCACGTGATCAATATCGTCTTCTTAAGTAATCTCCGATAATAGGCGTCGATATACCTCGGCGATCATTATCACGTTATCACGTCGTATCACGTACTTTTGTCTCGTACTTCATAAACGATCTCATCGTACGTCTCTCATAATCTATATACTTTGTCATATTCTTATCTTCAATCACTATCTCATGATCTTTATCTTCCCATCATATTCGTCGCCTCATGTCCTCATAGGCGTCCTGATAATAGGCTCTCTCGTGATATAATCATATCTTATCCGTCGTGCATTCTCATAAACGTCGAGTATATGTAAATCTCATAATCCCATATCCTATATTTAATATATTTACCTTGATCGTTTTCTAAATCGTCGCCTAAATCTTTCATTATATCTCATATCGCCATATCTATATCCTATATCGTATCTAATCACATATATCCCATTGTCCGTATCATATAATCCCATTTTAATAAGTGTCATATCCCGTCTTCCTGATCACATATTCAATCTTACGTATATCTCGTATCGTCTTGATCGTAAATAAAATTTCTCGTCATATGATATAAGTACGTCATATCACTTATATCCGTCCCATATCCTTATCTCTTCCTGATCATCTATACGTCATATTGATAAAACTTCATAAACTATTTCCCGTCATAAACAGTCTTTCGTATCCCGTCTCATTGATCCCATATCGTGTCGCAATATTCTACGTCGTATATCCCATTCTCATATCCGTCACATATCTCATATCCCATTATATCTATATCTCTTATCGTCATAAACCCATCCCACTTTTTCTTCGTCGTCACGTCATTACGTCTGCATTCTATTTCACGTGATCGTATATCTCATGTCAATCATATCGTGATATTTTATCTTCGTCATCATAAACATCTCGTATCTTGATCATTATCTTCATCATTCGACGTCTTCGTCATATTCTCATATTGATCATTCCGTCATAAGTCGGTAGCAATCCGTCTCGTATCTTTTCTTACTCACGCGATCTTCTATCCTTTATCTGTATCCATATTCACGTATATTTTAATTACTTCAGATACTTTATAACGTATGGTCTCAAAGTGATCACTTTGCCGTCATATATCCCGTACGTCTCGTCCGTATATCTAAACGTCATACGTCTCTTATTTTTATAATCATAAGTATATCACGTACCGTCACCCGATCACGTATCCTATATCACTATAATAAAACTCAAATCTTTATTATAGGGATATAAGATATAAAATCAGATATGAATATGAGGAAATATAGATATGAGAATATTCAACTAGATATCTAGAATATTTGATAATATGAATATGAGGATATATGATACGAATATGCATAAAATTCCTATGAATATAAGGAGGAATGAATATGAAGAAGATGCAGGATATTGAGAATGAGAATGAGATTAAGATAGAAGAAAATAGAAAATGGGAATATAGAAGATATGGTTATGAGGAGATATAGACAAGTATAAATATGAAATATGAATATAAAATATGGGGCCATAGGAATATAAAATATGAATATGTGAGAGAAGATATGGAATATAAAGAATATATAGATGAATAAGCTATAAATATGAAAAGCCTATACTCAGATATGGGAGATATAAAGGAGAATATGTGATAGATATGAGTAAGATATCAGATGATCTGAACTATGAGAAATGAATATAGATATAGAATATGAATATGAGATATGAAGGAGAAAGAATATGAAGATATGAGAGAATGAGAATATGAGATATGAGAGATGAATTATATGAGGAGAAGATGAATAAAGAGATTATAAGGATATGAAAATATAATATGAATATGAAGATAGAGGGTATAAGGATATAGTATGAATATGAATACAGTATAGAACGAGCTATAAGATATGAGCTATAGAATATGAGCTTTAAACTATGAAAGGATATAGACCTATAGAGATATGAGACAATTAGAATATGAACTGGTATAGAATATGACCTTAGACTATAAGAATATAAGGTATATAAGAACATAAAGACATAAGATAAAGATATAAAACTATGAGATATGAGCTATGAATATAATATAGATAAGTGATATAGAAAATATAGATATAGAGATATGAATATGAATATAGGAGCTATATAACATGAATATAGATATGGAATCTATATGGAAATCTATCAATATAGACTTTCTCTCTCATCTCATAAGAATAAAACATGTGATCAATATAGAATATAAAATATAAGAACTTCCATGAATATATCTCTCATAGACTATCAGATATCTCTAATAGATATGAATATATTATATCTCATGTCTCACATCTCAATATCAAAGATATCATATGAATATAAACATAGTATGAATATAGAGATCTCAATATAAGAATAATAGTCTGAATGTCAGGAATCATCTGCATATAAGATCATCCTCATATGAATATAGATATAGACATCGGAATTATAGAGATATAAAGATATGAATATGAATATATGAAGATATGAGAAGAATATAAAGAACACATATGAGAAGAAAATGAGATATGAGATTTTAAATATGAAAATATGAATATTAGTTGTGAATATGAATGAGAATAAAATGGAATATGAATGAATGAATGAATGAAATTGTTTATTTAACCTGCCTGGATTGGAGCCAAAGGTCCCACTCTTCCTTCAGGACAATTTAAATTATACATTACCTTTACAAATCAGTTGTGGTTTAAAATTAAATCTTCTTTTTTTTGCCAGAGATGAGATGAGATGACATGAAATGAAAAATCACAACTGCCTGGCTGAAATAACTGTCAAGTGAACCGTAGAAGCAGTAACATAGTTTTGGTTGGTTATTTGGCCTTGAAATACAATATGTCGAAGCACTTGCATGATCAAATGAGATATGAATGTAAAAGATATATGGATAAGAATATAATATAAAGATATGAGAATGAATATAAAGATATGAGAGGAAAGATGAATATGAAGATATGGGAATAGAAATGAATAGATATAAATGAAGATGAAAATGAAGATGAAATGAAAGAATATCTAGAATGGAATATATCTCTCAAGACATAATATAGAATATGGAATATCAATCTAAAATATAGAGATATCTCATATAATAAGAATATGAATATGAAAGATTATGAATATAAAGAATAAATGGAAATGAAAGATGAGAGATGAAAGGAAGAAATGAAGATGAAAGATAAAGAAGATAAAGATGAAGATGAAGATGAAGATATAAGCTATAATATAAAGAATATGAATATGGAATATAAGACTACTATGAATATGATCTAAGAACCTATAATATGAAAGGAAATAAATAAGAATGAAAGATATGAGGAATGATATAGGCTCTAAAGGTAAAGAATATAAGGAACTATGAATATGAAGATATAAGATATAGGATATAGAGATATAAGAGATATACGGATATAGAATTTAGAATATAGGATAGAATATGAATATGAAAAGAAGAATATGAATATGAAGATAAGACCATGAGTTATGAAGAAAATGAAGATGAATATGGATATGGAATAAACATATGGGAGATATGAGACTATGAGCTAATATGAATATGAGAGAAAATATGATATGAATATCAAAGGAGAATGAATATGAGGCATACGAGAAGATAGGAATGTCACGATATGAATTGGTCTATAAATGACTATGAATATAGACAACCAGATTGTGGAGAATATGAGATCATGTAAGGCTATAAAATATACACATCATACACTCATCCTTACCTATATGAGCTATGAATATGAAAAGAGAATCAAGATATCAAGATATGAATATAGATATAGATATAAATAGAATAGTAACAATATGAAGGAGATATGAATATGGTGAGATATGAGGAAGAAGATATTATAGACTATGAGAGATATGAGGGCTACTGATACAATATGAAATATGCCATTATGAGGAGAAGATGAATATGAGAAGATGAATATGAGGAAGATGAAAGAAGTTGAGGTACAGGATATGAACTTTAGACATATAAGTAACGGAATATAAATATAGAATATGGGATATAAGATATAGGTTAAAATAAATTGGTAGAACCTTCAGCCAGTAAAATAACACGTTATTAAAATCAACCGATTAGATACGTTTAGTTTGTAAAGCTTCAGTTTATCTATTGACATTTGAATATTATTTGAAAAGAGACAAAATGTACAACGTAATAAGCGAGTAAACTGCGATGCACAGTTGAAATATGGGTTCGTGTACAAAGCGATGCCTCGGAGCCGGTACAGTGTCAGCTGGTGGCTAAACAAAGGTTTAATGAAATCATAAACCTCGCCTTGGTGTTACAATTGTCCAGTAAATAAAGGTTGTAACCTTTACCTTTGCCTGTGGTAAGCTTGGCTGCCGTAGGTTATCTAACCAGACAGAAACTCATCAATTTTGTGGACTGTTTTCATAAATTGTAACAACTGACAAAAGAGTTCCCTGTACACTATTCTGTATGGTTTGAACCAATTTACATATATGTTCATATAAAGAGTAGAAATATATTCTTCCGGTATTATAGCAACATTGTACTGTTTAAAATCTGATCATGGTTCTAGTAACTTCTCAAACTGCTGGAAAGAGAGATGTTGTATTTATAAAAAACGATTACTAAACGAACAGTAACGTATTATATTTTGAACTAATTGTGTTGGGCCACCAACGTTACTTTTGCTCAAGACATTTTGTCAGAGTATATTCGTAATCACTTTAATTTTATTTACAGAAATATAAAAGGATTTCGAAATAGTTCTTTCATAAAACTAATATAATTAGGAATAATGTATCAATATACACGACTCTAGGGCTTTGTAGAAACAGAAAAAACTTGTTATATCTTTACCTATGTTAAAGCATATAAAATCAATTCTGTCACGTTTTATGTCATTTATACTATTGTATTATTTTGTCTTTTTTTACTTGTTAAGCTGTATATATTTGTGTTTGTATTTTTGTAGGGTAAATTTGGTTGTTTTTTAAAGTTCCTGGCGTTGTATGTTTTAATGTAAGCTTTTTAAAAATAACTTATTAAAAAAACTCTCTCTCTCGTGTTGTGTTAACTTTTGTGAGGAAGGCCCAACTAGGACTCTGGTCTACGGGTCCCCTATAATCTTTCATTAGGTAGTTTTATTTGTCACATATATAGTGAATTTTATTTTAATTTATTACTCTCCTACGTAAGTTTTTTTGTCTAGTTTAGTTCAGATGTATATACCTTGTATGAAAGTAAGCATAAATGTATAAAATATGTTCCTATTGAAAAATAAACGTATTTATTATTAATTATTCAACTAGCAATTAAAGTTTCAAGACGTCCACAGTTGAATCTAATACTGAAATCTTGTAAAGACAAAGCTTTACTTAATAAGATTACAATATCAATTATTATATTAACTCACCTTAGCAATCAAATAATTCTTGTTTACAGAGTATATAGATTTCAGATTCGTAAATTCATCCTCAATTCTGTGTCAAGAAGCCAAGTTTAGTCACCATGTAAAAATTTATCATCCAGTGGATTTCGTTCTTAATTATTCTCTGTTAAACTTGCAGACTCACCATGTTGACACATCACACAAACATTCATGACCATTGATACGAAAAATATTTAAGAAAACTAAAACCCATTTAAAACCTCAATTAACACTTTAAAACCACTTAAACACCACTTTAAAACGTGTAATATATTAACACCACTTTAAATCCCGAACTTATCTACACCTCAAGACAAACAGCTGACAACTGATTTACCACAGGTGGCCTGCAGATGTGTTTTTTCTTCTTCTTCTAATTTTGTTTTGCCCACTCATGGATCTCTTTGTTGGCTTCAGTACGGTTTCATATATGTGATTGGCCTGGAAGTCTAGTTGCTGGTTTAATACTTTACTTGGCTGAAATTCCCCGTTTTATATTTATATAAAACTGTTCAATCAGATTTTATTTTTATTTTGCGCAAATTTAATTATTTTTAAATCGCTTGATGTTGAAGAGTGATTGTGGTTTTGCTAGATTAGGTGTTCTGCATACGTTGACTGGTTTATTTGGCGTTATACTCTGTAAACAAGAGTTATTTGGTTGCAAAAGTGAGTCATTATAATAATTTATATTATATATAAGCAATCTGAGGCTAACTATGGCAGACTTTTATGTAACAGGCACAATAGTTAGGATTCACTTGAAAGATTGAAATAAATTGTACATATCAAACAAAATAAACAGGGTATATATAGTTCATTTTTTACAACTAGCCACACAACTGTGTCAGTGACCAGTTATTTTTCCAAACGTACAAATTGTTAATTGTACATAAACTATAATAATTATTCGGAAATAAATCACTTATCCATTAAAATTAAAACACACTAAACCATAAATTTGGGCATAAAAAGCATCGTATAAAACTCATTTTACAATAAATTACACAGTAACAGAGATAAAACTTGTAGAGACCGCAATGTCCAACTGTCAACGGTAAATTGGGTAGAAATACCACAACCATTATTGGTTACCGAGTCTAATACAAGCTTATTGACACTTTAGTAAGCGATTCAACATACATTTCCACTGTACAGACATTTCGTGCTTTCTTCTGTTCGATCCGTAACGTCTATATAAACGTACCTTTTATTTAAATATAAAACTAGATGCTGGTATATACCATGTACTATAAATATTTACCTGCAAGAGCCTCGGAAACAAACTAAATTTTAGCTAAATCTTCAGTGAGCGTATTAAACCTAAAGTTCATCTCTAAATCTCTCAAGGTTTTGTTGAACCTTTTTAAACTTTAAAACACTTTAAGCAAGGCGTAGATAAAGTTTAATTGTGCTTACATTAAAATTGAGACTTGGTGTGGGATACCATCCTACAAAAGATATAAAATGTTTGATTGCAGACAAAACACCACTTTGAATGAAAAGTAATGAGGAGTCAATCACTGAATAGATATATAAAGTACCTTATTTTACACAAGAATAAAGCTAAATATTTTGTTAAGCCATTCGTGTTAAGAAAGGCTTCGTTTAAAACCGTATACGGCTTTCTATTGCTGTTTGTAATATTTAAAACATTGCAACTTGAAAGTAAGACTGTATGAAAGTAGTTTTTGCATTAAAATGTGTGTTTGAATATATTTTAATAAAGCAAATGAAAGAAGTAGGTTATTTTATAAGTTCTTGTTTACTGGGTTTAATTTATATAACATGTGTATCAATTTACCATCTGTGAATTAATTCATTTGTTTTGTTAACAACAATAGAGAGGATAAAATATTGTAATTGTTTAATAAACAACAAGCACCAACGTATTAACTGTCTTATTTAAACTTTAGAAAACAGTGATATTTTACGAAAAAAGTGACGTTCTTGGTTTGATGATATACAGGTTGTTTTGTTTTAAAAACGCAACTCAACTTTCAATGTTTTACGAGACTATCTGGTCATTATCATTGGTTTCTTCACCAATATCTATGAGAGGTATGTATTGTTGCAGTTATGTAGTGGTTTTTATTCCTCCAATTAGATATTATTGTGAAATAAACGCAATCATGGTTTTTAGTAAAGATTAAAGCGTGTTAATTGTTGAAGAAAACCTAGGAGCAAGACAATTTGTTTTGTCAAGAGGCGTTTGGGGTCAAGTTTACAGGTGTAAGTATTCCAAACAAATCTGAAATTCACAGATTTGTTAAAATGTTTAACGAAACAAATTCCGTAGGGAACAGAAAACATAACAGAATGCGGACTGTACTGAATGAAGAAGTGATGAAGGATGTTAGGGTTAGCTTAGAAAATTCTAAGAACTCTTTAAGAATTTTGAAATAACAAAAGCAATTAACCTTATCTGCAAACCTGATCTTTATCACCTTTTGACACAAAAAATATCTTTCTCTTAAGTTTTCTTCAACAATAAACACTCTTTGATCTTTGCTAAATCAAGATTGCGTTTATTTCACAATAACATCGAATTAGGAAATAAAAACCACTATATTACTGCAACAACACATGCCATCTGATAGATATTGAAGTGAACAAACCAATGATACAATGTATGACCATATAGCGCTCGTAAAAAATGACTTACTATAGTTTGAAAGTTGGGTGGCGTTTAAAAAAAACACCCTGTATAAGAGGCGGAGAAAATGCATGTACGAGTATATAGAGGGATAGAGCTCTCTCTATACATTGTTAGGTCATACTTGTGATGGCTTTGTGAAATATGCAAACTACTGGGTAAACCTTTGCTTCTAGGTTTCTCTCGTAACATTGCAAGGTGAATATTTTACAAATGTGAACATAACTCATTAAATAAATAATTTAAGGAGCTTAATAACGTAACAATGAGCTAAATCATGTAGAACTTACTTTTAGAATTAACAAAAATATATTAATAGTTTTCCTAATGAAGGTACTAGGTTCATAATAACCAAGATTGGCTACATTTTATAAAAATGTGTACAAACTTCATAGTTTTAACAGGTGATGTTTAAAAGTTAAATTTTGCTTATTGTTTGTGTTGTAATAATATGTTTCAAGTATTCATATTCACTCCAACATACTACATTTTAGGAACAAACTAGAATCTTTCAAGTAGTAATTTTTTGACTGATTGACGGTTGCTCAATACATCTAAAGAGCCTTCACGGTTAGTTGACTAAGTGAACTCTTAACAAGCGAAGATTCTTCTCTTGGGTTACAGCATGTTGCTTCAGACATCTCTACCATCTATCTAGTGACATAAACCTGAGTAAACACTAACCTGTACAAGAGCATGTTGTCTATGATCTCCTGAGTCTGCTCACTCCTGATGCTCACCAGGTGGCCTCCTCTCTTGACACACTCTTGTTCAGCTTCCAACCACGACACTCGTGTATCCTCCATCACTCGCACACAGAACTGCTTCACAGCCACCCATCCCCACTCACACTGCTGCACGATATCCGGCACTTTCACTGAATCGTACACCACCTTCAGGGAAGCCTCCAGGTCCTGGAGAGGGTGAGAGGTAACGCGCAGGCGCACACGGTTCTCTCTGGATATGACGTGCAGTTTTCGCACCGGGTCTCCTCCCGTGGCACAGTGGACCCACGACGTCGGTCCGTCCCAGAGACGGATCAGAAACCCTTCACACGGTGGATCCGGGTCGTCCGGTTGTAAAGTGGTGACGCTCAGCCGCTCTGATGGTTTCCAAACTGATGCCGAGTTCGATTCCGGGGTTGTTTGGCCGATCCGGAGATTCAACGATACTCTGTGACCGTAAGGAAGTAGAATTCTGTAATTGCACAGGAGTCCTTTTGTAGGGTTGATCACGAAAGTGTGATTTCTGTCAGTATACGTTATGTTAAAGCAATAGTCGACTAGACGGTAGCTGAAGGAAAACATCGGTCTGCCTACCAGGACATATGTACAGGTGTGTTCATGTGACGGAAATACATCTCTCTACTGGACAGAGGGATTTCTTCAAGTTTCCCGCAGAGAGTTCGCTCCCCGGAACCTGCCGGGGAGAGTCGCAGGCGACCCAAGGCACAACGGACGTTTAATCTGGTGAGAGTTATAACTAAGCCGGGTCCTTGAGCTTCGGAGAGACCAGACACCATCGGGAACTCCAGCGAACAGTTCGGGTGGCTTCGGAACACTTCGGGAAACATCGATGAAGAGAGATTTCCAGACTTGTTTCGCAGACGAAAAGCACAATCTGGAAAATGAAAGAAGTATTTTAACGTAACAGAAATATTCCAATGACATAATACGGTTTAAAGTCTGAACTCATTATCATGGGTGAACTTATTCAATATACAGATAAAAAGTGCATCCCAGGTTGGTTGTTAACAGTAAATAAAGTAAAGTAATGCTGTGTTATTTTGCACTGATTTATTTTGTGACATTGGTTGCAGTGACAAGAGGATAAATTGAAACAGTTTTTTGAGTTTTTGAAAATAAAGAAAATTTTCGTTGTGCTGAGATGAGAATTTAAATTGGTAATCTGATACAATACAGGGCCTTCCCAAAATGGAAGCTATTTTCAAAAAGTAGCTAATGCTCATAAAATACCAATACTCTGAAGACGATTAAGAGGTAGAGGTCTTTTGCAGTGGTAATATAATTGAACTACTTTTGTGTAAAACTTGATATAAAGCTAATAAAACTACTTTGGGTTTACCTTTCTTAATTGGAAAATCGAAGTAGGACTCTAATACTGAACTCTCTTGAACTCTAAAACGCACTCTGAAACATACAGTAATATCAGTATAAGTCATAGTGATCCTATGTAACATATCATAAGTGATCCTATGGGATATGTTGACTGGGACTCGTGGCGTGGTCCTGTAATCCAGCTTCATGGAGGTCAGGTTTTGAGGGTGATATAGGTCTAAAGCGGCTCATATAGTATCAGTGATCATCTGATGATACCCGCATCAACTCCCACCATCGTTTAGACATATCAGACCATAGCCTGCGTGGTTCGGAAGTCACGTTAAGCCGTTGGTCCTTGTATTTCCATTGGTCATTGGGCTATTGATTAATGACCCATTCTAGGAAGAGTCGGCCTTAGTTTGTAACAAGACTACACCTCATAACTACACTCATAACACTCATCCTTCACCACATATTTGCCTTAAAATACCCTCATGAGAGTGGTCGGCATCTCAAATAGTGATATGCCTTAATAACCTAACATACAAATAACCTAGTCTGGAAAAACAACAAGCATTGCTGTAATCGGTAATTGATATTAAGTATTGCAAACTTAGAACTTACTTTTATCTAGGTGTAAACGTTCCGAAATACATTTTATTTTGATCTCAGAATCTACATAATAGACTCCGTTATCAACTCATTTATGTTGAACACAGGCCTAAATATAAGTGTGCATTGAGGTAAACTGAATAAATAAATGAATGATTTGCATTCGAAACGAGCTGCTTTGAAATTCGAAAAAGTAAATCAGACTCTCGGCGTGCTCTCGTAAATAAAGTCAAAGGAAATTTGAATACTTCTTCGTGTTTTTAGTCTTAGTATTGACTACTAAGGGTATTTAAGTCAAAAGACTCTTGTATAAATTAAATTAACCTTTAGAATTATAATTTGTTTATTTTACATTACGAAACGCTTCTTGAAATTGTACAACACCAAAACATAATAAAACCTAACAAGTCAATAGGTACAATTTGTAAATGTTTTAAGATTATTTTGTAGCTTTCAGTATTTTTCTACCTTAAACATACTAAAACTAAAAATATTTGTGTGCATATAAAATACATTTACTATTTGATATTGACAAATTTGCCTACAAGGAGGAAAAGTGTTAACCTTATATTAGCTGCTGCGATCTCTATATAATCAGCTGTTCAACCATTAGTCATATTCCCTGACACCATTTATCACCTAAGCAACAATATATCATCTTTAACCTGCGATAAATTCCTTGCAACCCCTCACTTCTAGATCTTGTATATCGCATCTTAAACTGTCTTCATTTCGAATTTCTATTTCATCTCCGAATATTTTCTAAATTAAGTAAATTTGATGTTTGTTTTTACTGTATTTAAATATGTATCAAGTTAATTACATTAAACTAGCTGCGCCAGCTGGGGCTGCGCCAGCTGGACTTCGCCCCAGCCGCCTGGCTCGCTCGCGAGCTAAGCACCTCGGCCTACGGCCTCGGTGCCCGCTTTGTAAAACTCGGCCATCCCGCCGGCCTAACTCATGGATTTTTTAATGTTTTACCCCACTTTTAAACCCCTTCCTCCCCAAACAATTTGGTAGACAACCAATATACTTTTGAAATCAGCATAATATTCCTTATTTTGATACCTCACATCGATTTTTATGATTTTTTATTTCTTGCCCCTTCGCCCCACCCCAAATTCATATATTGTGCCCCCGAACCCCAAAATGGTAGGGGTCTTTGGGTTAATGGTATACAACTATGTGTCGAGTTTCAAACAAATCCGTTGTTATTTACTAATAAATATTTACTAAAAGAAATATAACATGGGGAATTGGGGACCTAAAACCCCATAAAAATAAAAATCTATATAATTTTATTCGTTTCCCCACCCTTCACACTAAGGACCATTTCTATTCAAAAAATCTGAATTACCCTCGCCAGATTCCGAGATCTCAACACTCCGGACAACCCTAACCGAAATACTAATAGTATAGATGTTAAAGTTTGAGAACTCGTTTAGTCTTTTTTGAATGTATTCGATGCTTTACCTGTATTGATTCCATGAAAAGTACATATTCGTTGCTAGAAAGTGCCACTGATTAGTTAGGATTTATAAATACAACTTCCATTCATTCGAGTAAACGATGGATCAAAGTAGAGCTACTTTTAAGTGTGATTTAAAGCTGAAAGGCAAAGTTTCTCTAGTTTACGAGGCGAAGTTAGGACTACAAAATCCTCTCTTCCACTCTACCTCGATTATATAATCGAGATTACATTAATCTTATCAACCTTCTTTTGGGATTTAACTGAAGATTTGAGAAGAAAATGTGTAGACCGAACCGGAACTCAAATCCGGATCTCTCACTTGCCGAGTGATTATGCTGACCACTACACCATCTGGCTCCTGCTGACCACGAACCGACATAAGAGCTCGGGAGAGGCGGGCTCGCTGCCCTGCGCGATGGGACGAAATTCCACGGCACCTGTCGGACGACTGCCCTTCTCCGCGAGGCCGACTCATGACGTTGGCCGGGAACGCCCGACTCCCTTAACCGATACGGCTACCCTCTGGAAGAGGCCGGCCGGTCCGACCTCTTGGCCAAGAACGAGGCACCGTTCCCTGCCAACCGTCCGGCTGAGTTCCCTTCTACCGTTTTCCCCTGTATCTCACTTAATACTCGTTAGAAGTTTCGAACTCTGGCCACGACAGTTTAGCTTCCACAGAACACTATCGAATAAACCTGGTAAGTAAATTATCAAAATATTCCAAGTATTTCCAAGAATTCAACATTCAATATTGCTCAAGAATTGCGCATGAATTTGTTTATTACAAGTTTTAACACCACTCAAATCAAGTAAGCAGATCTATAAGCATCAGTACTTACGCCAGATGTGCCCTGCCACTCTCCTGCTATAATATGACTGTCAAAGATGTCAAGATGAACCTTGCAATTGACACTTGAGGAGATATTGAGTACCTGTTTAAGGCATAATTAAAGATCCTGACGAAGAACGTGTTGTTCTGATATGTGAAACTGATACAAACCATGAAGATAAAATGTATAAAACCAAACGCTATATTAACTTGCAGCAGGGCATTTCCTTTTCAAACTTAAGCACCCTCCGAGATGGTTCTAAAGTTTGAAAAGGAAATATAAAAAGTATAGTCATTAGCAGTATAGTTTCATCCGAGAGGCTGACAGAACCTCAGCGAAAACAATTGTTGAACTGAGGCCACTGGCCGAAGGCTAGTTAATATAAAGTTTAAAGAAAATGAACTTAACACCCAGTTTCAAAAATGTATTTTTCTTGCGATTGGTTTTGGCTATAAAGCCATCATATCGCGAGAAAAATACTTTTAAACTATATTCATTTTCTTTAAACCTATACAATTATAGTAACAAAGTGAGTCATCGTTTCAAAAAAAAAAGATATATAATAAGTCATTTGACACTGCATTTAAGTTCTGTTTGTAATAATGGTGTTTATCAGACCTTCTGTCACAACTGTTAAAATCCAACTACGTATAAATACAAGGTAATTTCCCCTTTCAAACTCAAAGTATAAATTACAAACTAGATATCAGGAATGAGCCGAGTTAGCCGGGCTGAAGTTTTTCCATTTGCAAGTGTAATGGTCTCCTGAATTAGGGATATTGTGGTAAGCGAGCGGATCCGTCCAGCTTACCATCCGTAGCTGTCATGAATATTGGTCGCTATCGGAACTCAATTTGTTACCAATATCGAATATGTTTTATTTTAGCATACGAATAACTTCTACCGTTAACTACTTTATAACTAAACCTTTGTTTTGTCATTTTGGTAAAAATATATGTTTTCCAAATGTATTGGTGAGCTAAAACTGCACTTTTATTTCCAAGGATATCAAATTTCTCGTTGACGACGTTTTTCTCCTTATGGAGGAAAATGTAATTTCAAAGATCTTTATTGCAGATTCAGCTGCTGTTTTAAGTAGTTTGTTTTAATCGTAATGCCCACAAAATAATAAATAAATGTTTCTTGTTTTTTACTAACAATATTAACCCGACCACTATATTCCAAAAGTTTTCCTCTTAGTTTCTAAAATAATTTAAATCAAAATTGAGTTCTCAATATTATTTGTATTGTGACAAAAATATCGTTTAACACTCGTTTCGAAAGTATATTTTGATCCTCGTCTAAAGACTAGCTCTTGTCAAAAAGCTTTACTTTATGACCAAATGATGCAATTTATTTTTATCACCAATTCTATACACCTGTACAAACCAACTGCTGCTTGGTATCAACCATTCTCAGATGATTTTACTGCAATGATAACTTAGGGTAAAGTAAATTAATAGCATAGTGAAACAAAATCAACCTTGCCCTAGCTTTTTTTCAATTATCTTTATATATTTTTCTTACTGCTAAAGTAAACTCTTTAACGTACTTTTGATGATATAAAACTCAATAACAAATAAATATAAATAAACTGTTTTTGTTTAAGAATGCGCAAATATAGTGCGGTGATATATAAGTGAAAAGTTCAAATGAAAACATTGCAATGTTTCTTTCCAAAGAAATCTTAGAGGTAGTTGAAAACTTTAGAGGTCACACATCCAGTAGTGGACTGTTATATAAGTAATTATAAGTAACTTTCCAGACAGTGTTGTAGTTTTAAACAATGAAACCTTCAAAGAAATTAGTTCTAAGATAACTTTAATTAAATAGCACTTTTCGGGACGAGTCTGACTTTCTGCCGAGACCAAAGTTTAATTTTCCTCATGATATAAGTTTTAGAGGTTTGTCTTGTGTAACGAGGTAAAGTTAAGACTACTAGGTCCTCTTCACCACTCAATCTCGATCCTTACCTAGCGTTACCGCAAAGCCACTTAACAAACTGTTAGGATGGCTGTGGGGATAGTACCCGCGCCAGAGGGCATGTGTGTCAAGGAATATCTTAACAGATCAACCAGATTTCTCAGAGTGGATGGTCTTCTTGATCCATTCTTCATCTGCCGTTGAGTTAAAAGCGAGGAGAAAAATGACGATATAGATTAGTTCTATACAAAACAAAACTAACATTGTAGTGGAAATAATTACCTAAAAGTAGCATTGTTGGCCCGTCTATAGGCGAAGGCAGGTAGCGTCCAATTGAGCGTCAAAGAGCTTGACTCCGGCCTGTGAGCTAGAGGTCTCAAACACTCCTCTTGATCAAACTCCTCCCTCGTGCTGCCTCCACCAGAGAGAGACACCAGTGAGAAGTCAGAGACCTCCTGTGCCACTGTGAGCATCACTGAAACACCAGACAGTATAGCATAAGCAGACAGTTCATGACTCAGGTCTGTGAGCTAGAGGTCTCAGAGACAAGACCAGCAGTTGGGAACCTCCTGTGCCAAGTGAGCAGCACTGAAACAAGAAGAATACAGGAGAAGTCAGGTTGATTGTGCTCACTTTGAGCAACTGCGAGACATTTAGCATAAAACCTTTGTTGTTCACAAACTGAAAACTTACTTTTTGAAAAGGATTCCCTTTCCAAAAGAATGGATGTAGAGACTCAGGATACTATTACGAGCACCAAACATTTTACTTGTAGCACCAGCACTCCTTGCTGCTTTGCAATAGTTCTTCACCTGTTCAAAAGATGAAGCCAAACCTTTTTGAGTATTTCCATCGGTATTCATAGTAATTGTTTGAACTATTTTACCCTCAATTCAAAATAAATATACATAGTTAAGAGCTACTGGTCTGAGTATTCTAATTTGGAGGTTCTCTTTACCTCTAGTCGCATATAGAAAACTCAAAATAATTAACAAGTCTTTAAAACAACCTTTGAAATCCCCACCGTTAGTTTTCCAAATTATAAGCTAAACCTCATAAATTTATTTAAGATATTTACTTAGAATTACCCTCGTTTCTTTATATTTTGCCAGTAAACACAGTTTAAAATTAGCACATATGTTTACGACAAGTTGCTTGTTCACTGCTTGTATGTACTATAGCTGTAAACTACACAACATATGCGGCAAGTATAACACTTAGTGTAGACAGTAGTGACAAATCTTCTGAACGTTATCTCACTACAAGTTCCCAACTTCAAGGAAGTTGTGTCCTAAACACTAAGTACGAACTAGTCACAAACTGTTAAGCAGATTGGCTCAAACTTTACTGTACAGTTTTACCAGTAACCTGCTTGAGAATGCGTTCCTAAACTTGCAACTGTTTCTTGTCGAGACAATTCTTGATTTAAACCTTTTCTCATTGAAAACTGTGAAATTGTGCTTTTGCATTCAAGTATTTTACAGCAGGAAATTTTAATCCGAGAATTCTCAGTCACCAGAGTTTTAGTCCAATTTTGTCTGGCTCTATTTAGTCGATAATGAAAATACTGTATATTGTAACAGAAAATTGACTATGGTGCACAAAATGTTGAAAAACTGTATCTTGTTTTCTTTGTGGGGAGGAAAGGGGAATGACGTCACTAAGAAGTTTGTAAGAGAAACTAATATCATAATTAGATAATTATGTAGTCTGCTGATCCTCAACACAATAAAAGCCCATTTTTAAATTTACTTTTAAACTAAGTTCACTTTAAACTTCCCATAAATCTTGCCTAACGTTGGTACTCCTTTTCTTTTGTTGGTTATCATGTGTTTATTAAAATATTTAGACACATGTTAACAGACAAATTGATAAACTAATAACATAAGGCAAAAATGAATCGCATAGAGTTTTGTTAACTAATGACCCATGATAGAAACAAAGGAGAATTAACTTTCTTTAAAAGCAACATTAAAGATTTATCACAAAAGAGTTAAATAATAACGAATATTAGGAAAACTGTGAAACTATTTTCTAAAACTGTACACTTAAAATTTGAGTTTGATGTTAAGTGCTGTAGTTTTTAAGCACAAACATACCTATGATGAGAACCAATTAACGATCTGATGATGAAATCTTTTGCGCTTAATTCAACATTTGATGAGGTAATTTCTTATGACTTCCGCATTGATACTACTATAGGTTCCTGGTAATTTGTAGAATATTTACAGTTTAATTTTGTAGAATTGTTAGTTAAACAAATTCCCTTGTAAACCTAATTGAAAACTCACCTTCATAAGGAACTCCAGGAAAAATGCCGTCCCTCGTGTCCAAGAAGGGGTGGGAGATCTCCAAACTGACATCCGACTTTGAGCCAGCGGCAAACCTCAAAGTGTCCGAGTAGTCCTCACACCAAGGCGCCTCCAGGGGGACATCCTCGTCCAGCACCACACTCCCAGAGCGTCTTAACCTTCTAGCACTTCCAGGTGGTCCAGGGCTCCTCCCTGGAGCAGGATCCCCGTAGATCTCACCCCCTGTGCCCACCGCCTTAGCATCCCCCACCACCACCACACTCAACAACACCACACTCATCACTATACACCCGCAGATGCAGCGCACTCCCATGGCGGTCCGTCTATTGCTTTCGAACTTATTGCGGAATTTGTGCTTTTGCTTCTTCATGTCTTCTAGAGCAGGAGCAGGTACTCTTCCTCTACCTCATCGTCTTCCTCCATGGTGACGTCACCGGCCGGTCAGTGTGTTGGTGAGGGTTGGAGCGTCCGGGCAGGCGTCATCTGTAACACGGGTGAAAGGAAAGTTAAGTGATGCAACAGAAAATGCTAAACAATTGTTCATTTTGTCGTGTTCCGACACGAAAAGTGGGTTTACAAGTCTTAGACGGCCTGATAAATTATTTACGGGATTCGATACAAGTTGTACATTTACTGTGTAATAAATCCATTAGATAAATTAACTTCAACAACTGTTCTTCCAAACTACAGTTGCAAGAAGAAACAAATATGTTGAAAAGGGACTAATTTAAATTTCATAGTAAGTAGTCAAAAATGTCACAAACACGATCTCCAAAGTTTGCCCTTCAAAGAAACGACAGCGTTTCTAATATTTCAAGCTCATAATTTTTCAACTGTTACTACTTTGTATACAGTCAACCTAATGAAATTAAATTTGCTGCATTGTATTTCACCTATGGCAAATATTCTTTTGATGTAAAAAGTAAAAGGTAAAGTTTGTCTTGTTTAACGAGGCGAAGTTAGGACTACAAAGTCCTCTCTACCACTCAACCTCGACCTTTACCTAGCGTCACCGTATTAGTCACATTACAAATGTAAGTGGTGACTGCGGGGATCGAACCCGCGCCACCGGAGTGATGAGTCCGGAGTCGCGTGCGATACCAATCCGCCACGGATCCGCTGATGTACCAAATGTCATCGAGTTCTTATTCAAGGTTTTCATATGACTCCTTATGGGCCGCTCTTCTTCAATGATTGCTTATGACAAAACGTCTTAAAAATAGATAACATTGTAATTGCATAGCAAATTAAAAAGTTGTATCATTTACCGTAATAACCCCTTTACGGTTATTAGGGACGGGGAAACAACTAATTATTTAGCTTATTAGTAAACTTATTCTAGCTATCGCAGATCGAATGTTAGTTTTTCTCTCATTTACTTGACATTGAAGACACGCTAGAAAGAACCTGCGAAACAACCATCGAACACATAGGACAAAAATAACTAATATGACTAAACCAACACAAAAAGGACTCCCGTATGCTTAGGCACTTAGTGTAACAGAATGGAGGTCTGCGAAGAGAAATATTTGTGTGATGAAAAGACATTTGCGTTGTGATGAAACGACAACATGATGACAGTGGGGGACGGTAACTCACTTAAGCAAATAAACAGATTTACATGTGAACCCATTTAGCCCTGTCCGAGCTTTCACCAGCAATTCATGCGCTCAATGTAGACGATGAATTTCAGGTCTTGTGTCATTTGTTGCTTTACTTTGTTAGCGTGCAGTTGAATCATTATGTTTTCGAACATTTTAAACTTATGGGTGACTGCGTGTGTAAGATTAAAGGGAAGTTTCAAATTAACTTTAGGTTACAGATTTACTATTTGCAGAACAGTTGATACGTCTATGAATAATTTTAATGGAATTTACGAGGTGTTAAGTCTCTGTTCACATCTTACTTTGACAATTGCATTCGTTAGGTTTCATTTTTAGTGAACTATGAGCCACCGAATAATAAATTAATCAAAAATTCAATACTATTTGCGAATGAAAATCACAAAATAGAATACTTTAAGTATGTTTAACAATGTTGGTGCCCTGTTTTAAATTGGTTTTACTGTGTAAGGGTACGCCTCCACGGTCACAGCATAGAAAAGCTGAATTCGTCTTTCCAAGGAACACATGACACCGCTCACGGAAAAACGGGCTAAACAAATGGCTTTCTTTCAACTGATGCGGCCTAACTGACATTACCGGTTTCGTAGAAAGTAGATAGTGACTGCTCTTTTGTGAAGGATAAATTTGAATATAATAGTTTTTATGGAAAGAGAAAAAGTTTATCTGCGTTTTTCGTCAAGAACTTTTTAGCTTCTTAAATAAGGTCTTAAAACAATCTATATGTTCTAACTTTAACCGTTAATAGCACACAAACTAAAAATAACTACTGGTAAGCCTAGGTAGTATGTTTATATTTAATTTAAGGGTTATTTCGTTAAAATATTATTAATACTAAAGTCTCCATTCCTAGTCAAAACTTATTTTGGTTAAAATTTGCTATTTAAAAGAATTAAATAGACCCAAGTTGACCTACAGACTCCTAATCTGTCCTGATCAAAACTACCATACATATAATATTGGGAATCTGGCCTGATTGCACCGACAAGCCTATCTAGGTATTGTCCGTGACCACTCGTACACCTCCTTCTGTGTCTTCTGATTGGGTTATTTTGTCTCTAGACTTATTTTTTATTTACGGCATAGCATTAGTCACACACATTATTGAAATAGGTAGAGATTCAATTTCGTATGAAATGTGGCACAATTCTTCAGTACGAGTAAAGTGCAAGTGGTTATGAATATATTGTGAACATATTCATAACCATCTAGATTCATCCAATCAAAAAACCTGTTACGACATGAAAATACCTCTTTACTTTTACTATTATCATCTGATCCTAGACTATTCGCCAACTTTTAGGTACACGTACACACATATACATACACACACACTCAATCACATACTGGAACAGACACATTAGGGAATACTATTGTTTCATTGTTTGTTTGCTTCTAAGACTTCATGTATCCGTTCTCAGTTGATACAGAGCCAGAACAAACAGAGACGCTGAGCTACCATTGGCCCAGGGCCAGAGCAAAGACCTAACATAGTGTCGTACACACTACACAGCTTTCCTAGACAATACAACTGACAACTTAGCTCAGACTGTATCTGTTCTCAGTTGACACAGAGCCAGAACAAACAGAGACGCTGAGCTACCATTGGCCCAGGGCCAGAGCAAAGACCTAACATAGTGTCGTACACACTACACAGCTTTCCTAGACAATACAACTGACAACTTAGCTCAGACATGTGTTCTCAGTTGACACAGAGCCAGAACAAACAGAGACGCTGAGCTACCATTGGCCCAGGGCCAGAGCAAAGACCTAACATAGTGTCGTACACACTACACAGCTTTCCTAGACAATACAACTGACAACTTAGCTCAGACTGTATCTGTTCTCAGTTGACACAGAGCCAGAACAAACAGAGACGCTGAGCTGACATTGGCCCAGGGCCAGAGCAAAGACCTAACATAGTGTCGTACACACTACACAGCTTTCCTAGACAATACAACTGGTAACTTAGCTTAGACTGTATCTGTTCTCAGTTGACACAGAGCCAGAACAAACAGAGACGCTGAGCTGCCATTGGCCCAGGGCCAGAGCAAAGACCTAACATAGTGTCGTACACACTACACAGCTTTCCTAGACAATACAACTGGTAACTTAAGACAAATCCCGGAGTTTACCAACCTCGTATACTCGTAGCTGTACTGGGTTCATCTCTTTGCTTAGCAGTAGTTTTGTATTGTTTTACGAAATAGAGGGGAACTGGTGTTTTGTACTACTGAATTCAACTTACGCCATAATGACCTCCGTCATTTTGCCACATAACGCAAAACTAAGTTTTACCAAAATTGTGACAAAATCTTTTTGCGCACATTTTACGCTTCCGATAAATGTTTTGTTTTCATATTCATACCAAACTGCCCGACTCTTTCATAGGTTTTGAAACCAACAAAACCTTGTCTAGAACCCTCGGGCAAAATTCCTTATCCGTTCTATCAACTTAACGTTCTTCCGGCCAATGAATTGCTTTTATACTAAACACATTTCCGTTTGTGGCAAAACAACAATAACAACTTTCATAAGCAAAGTTAATATTTGGTTATCTCAATCTCAATATTTAGGTTATCTCGTTAGAGATTCCTTAACGTACGAATAGGTAGAGGGCGAGGTCAACTGTTTACGGAAGTACTATAGTAGTTTGGAAAGTCCCTTTATCTTTTCACTTTTTAAGTTATTATTGTTCACGTGTTTTTTTGTTTTTTTGCTTTTTTACGTTTAATAGCTTATTATCTGTTATTAATACAGCCCACATTATGAACTTAACGTTTTCTATTTGTTTTATAAACACATGTTTTCTATGTTAGAACGTAAATTAAATACGTAGTTTGATAATTAATGTTATAAACCGAATTCTTTTTCTACCAATACAGATTCATTTAACCTTGAGTAAATCTCACAATCGATGTCCGACCTCATCAGCAAAGAGTGCAACCACTGACTGCCAACTAGACTTGCTTAGTGGGCTTCAAACACGAGTCAGTTGTTATGACGTGAAGTCAGGGTCGCCATGGCAACCAGACGCGTGACGTCACTGCATCGAGCGATGACGTCACATCGATCAGCTGTCAGTTGTGGCTCGTGGCTTGTCTGATCACTTAACTGATCAAACTCGGATAGTGGATTTTAATATTCGCTTTGGTGCATTTTTATAGGTAGTGATTTTAGTATTTTCAACTTATAATGTTAAATAGTTAATCAACTGATTATTCATAATCGCTGCCAGGAAAATGCACCTTTAGGAGAAACGGGTTATAACTTTTCTCCTATTTATGTATTTGACTTCGGGGGTAACATTTACAATGAAATATATAGCTCACTAAATTGAAA
The DNA here is from genome assembly GCA_018831715.1 of Matsumurasca onukii. Lineage (NCBI taxonomy): Eukaryota > Metazoa > Arthropoda > Insecta > Hemiptera > Cicadellidae > Matsumurasca > Matsumurasca onukii. The sequence goes on from CM032067.1 coordinate 4,961,050, forward strand.
TAATAAATTTGTTTCACTGAACACTTTCTTAACGCTTCGTTTACTAGATACCTTCCATCGCTTGAAAATGTTGTTTAAACTTTCAAATTGAGTTTTTAAACGACAGATTTTTAAAATCACATTAAATTTTGCATTTCCTTCTCTTGTATACACGACGAGGTATGAGCTATGGGGTTGGCCATAACTCAGTGGCATAATGCGTGCCTCGCACCAAAACTGCCCAAGTTCAAGTACCCAGGCCGCTCCCCGTGGTTCGAAAGTCACGCTAAGCCATCGGTCTATTTCCATTGATCGTTAGGCTGGTCGGCCTTAGTTTGTAACAAGACCACACCCCTCATCCATCAACACCACAATTCATCCCACACTCACCCTAAAATACTTCCTAGAGTGGTCTGTGTCTCAAGGCAATTATTAAGTAAGTAATGTACGGCCTCGTGTAAAGTGTCGGAGGGAAGAACTGACATTTATGATAGGAGGGAAACAAGTTCACAATCCTGAGACAAGTTTTGTGAGTTGTCTAACATTGTGTAAAGTTGCAAGCTCAGTTAAATCTACCTTTTCGGACTTACTCAGAAATTAGCCAGATAACTCTACCGTGATAAGTAATTACTGTGCTTAAATCTAACATTTCATATAATGTAATGTAACGTTTTAGTTACGAGTTTTGTAACGCTACAAAAGTTCATGTTTAAGTTTATTTCCGTTACGTTTAAATGTTTTAAATATATTTACGAATACACTTTAAAAGTTGCATTAATTACTTGAGTATTAGGATATATTTTAATGTTTGTTGAAGTATACAACCAATTTTATTTAGTACAGTTGTTATGACGAGCTGATTGTGGTGGGAGTTGCAGTTCAAGAGAATGGTCTGGCCGGTCTATTGCAAGACGCAGTTGAGTTATTGCCCACGCGCTAGATTACTCTAAGGACGTTTCAGAAAGATATCGCCTTTCTATTAAATATTTTGTAGAAGAATCTGGGTTGTACCATGTTATAAACAACCAGTGCTGTGTAAACATACAGGTCCCATGCCTTGTTCTTGAATAGTAAGTCTAGGTAGCATGAACATCTGCTTCGCAACATGGGATTACCGACCAGAGAGTGCAGCTACCAGGAGAACAGGCGAGTGGAAGAGACTTCACACCGGACTATGAATAAACATTGAATTGTGAATATTGAAATAATGAACTGTGCATAGCCTAATAGTTTGTAGCCATCTAGTAAATATGTAAGTGTGTTAAATACTATATACTAACTGCGCCAGATGGGGCTTCGCCCCCAGACCCTGGCACGCTCGCGAGCTTCGCTCACCGGCATAGGCCTCGGCCTGGCCTCGGTGCCCTCCCTCCCAAACATTTGGTGACAAGCCAATATATTTTGAAATCAGCATAATATTCCCTTTTTATACCCCACATCGATTTTTATGTTTTATTTCTTGCCTCCCCTTTATTCCCCCCAAATCCATATATTGTGCCCCCGAACCCCAAAATCAGTAGCGGTCTTTGGGTTAGTGGTATACAACTACGTGTCGAGTTTCAAACAAATCCGTTGATATTTACTAATTAATATTTACTAAAAAAACGAAATATAACATGGGGGATTGGAGACCTCAAAAACCCCATAAAAATAAAAAAATCTATCTAATTTTATGCGTTTCCCCCACCCTCCACACACTAAGGACCATTTCTATTCAAAAAATAGCTGAATTACCCCAGCCAGATTCGAGATCTCAACACTCCGGACAACCCTAACCGAAATACTAATAGTATAGATATTGATTTGTATACACGCTAAATAGCTAATTTATAACTAAAGACATTTTTGTCATGTAAATTCTTTAGTAATAGTGTATTAATTATTAGTATACAGTAAACAGATTTCATATAAATAGTGAAACATCAAATATTGATGCAGTACTATTTGTAAGCCGTGAAACACTGTATATTTAAAGTTCCTTTATAAGCAGATATTGAAACTTTAAAGAGTTCCTAGCCCGTCTTTATCCAAACCATAAGCCATAAACACTTTTATAACTAAAATTCCTAGAGAGTCAGCAATGTCATAGATGGATTGTCAATATTGACACCAACCACAAAAGAGGGCTTACAACGGCAAATTATCACACTGACTGAAGTGGTGTCTGGGGGTTTTGGGGAGGGGGTTGAAGAGGTTCAAGAGTACTTTCCCCCCTCCCCTCAAACTCACCACTTTACCAGAAATGGTAGTTATATCGACACTCAAGTAGATGTTTGGATATTATTTAGTAAAACATTAAATCTATATGTAATGTTTGAAGTAGATTTTCATCAAATTGTGTATTTTTACATCTCTCTGATGAAGTTAGTGAATTTATATAGGTATTAAACGTTTTACAACGTAATTGTTTCGTAATTCAAGTTGTATTAGTTGATGTAAAATAATTGTCTATTCTGAATTCAAATAACATTGTTCTGAATAATTGAACAATGTAACATATTAATCCCTAACTCGCCTTTCGGGCTCGCTGGAAGGCTGTGCCCCCAACCCCCTCGACCTGCGGCCTCGTATTTTGGGGACATTCGCAACTGTTTTGCCATTATGATGCAAAATATCAGTAAAGTGGCAGATTTTCAGACACCATCTTTTTGACCGCCAACTTGTCAAAGCCTTTATAAAAGAATGTTTCCAAATTTGTCCGAAAGTTTCACACCAAGAGCTTCAAAACGAGTATGTAAATGATTTCAAAACTTCAAGTCAAGCAATATACATATTTATTTATATATGTTCATATTGAAAAATTTGTTTTCACGCTAAAGTCGTTATTTCAGTAGATCAGAGATGACCTTGCAAATGTTCAACTATAACACCTTAGCTCTTTTGTATCAAAACACGACTTATCACATTCCAACGTTAAATCATGAACAAATCTCGTCTATCACATTTCTAAATTTAAAACCTAAATAAGTTAAATTCCTGAAACATAGACGCTTAGATCTTATATCTTACTTATTTACGGGCGAAAAGAGTTTGCGAATAACTTCTGCCTTTTCAATAAAGGAAGACCCAATAACTCAGGTGTATAAAGAGGCCTGAATCCAAATCTCGAGCCTCGGTCCGTATTTTAGACTTCAGAGGCCGAGCTTTCTCGCTTGAATCTTTCTTTCAATTTCATTTCAAGAACACATCGTATTATTTTTTAGAAATTAATTATCATGCTGGTGGTTTTGACCACTATGACCAAAGCTGAAAACATTTTCACACGTAAGTTACTAGTGGGTAAAACCAAGTTAAACGTTTAAGGCTACCCAAGTTTATGCGGCGATTCAAGCCTTAGAAGTTTCAGACGTGATCATGCACTTCCATCTTTAGTGTAAATACGAAATACGATTTAAGCTTTTTTCACTGAAGTGTTTAAACTTTAGTTAGAAACCAAACTAACATTTCAACATAAAGACAGCAAAACATTACTCAGAAGTTGGAAACCATTCCTTTCGTAGTCTTTCCGTAATGTGCAGGCAATGAGAATATCAGGTAGTTGGCATCCCTGCACCGTGAAGGTTGGCAAATCTGCCACCCACCAATGGAATTGCAGAAAGCAAGTAACTCAGTTTCAGCCAATCGGTGACTAAAGCTGGTACTTCACAGCAAGCCCGAAATACTTCAAACTATGATGTTTTTGACGTATTGTGAACCAGAAACAACTAAATTATAGTCCACAACACTAATATTGGTTTTGACATCAATGTTTCACGGTCTTAACAAATTAACAAAAGCATTAGCATGAAGTACAAAACAGTTTATCTCTATTAAAACCCTAATGAAAAATGAAGCATTGTATGTTCAGTATAAGTCGTACTGCACTAGATCAAGTGGAAGTGCAGAAAGCAATTCTGGTTGGTTTAGAGCTTGAGAACAAAATTCACTTGGGCTGAGTTCTTGGAACCGACCACAAGTTTACATAGATAAGTAAGTGTAGTCTTAGACTTATCTTACTGGCAAGTACTCCACTCTACTCCAATCATATACTGGCTGAATACTATATAAATGTTGCTTTTGTGGTAGGTGTTTTACTGATACGATATAATGAAATTTGTATCTTATTTTAAGCTTAGAAACGTACTATGTTTGATTTTTCAACGAAATTTGTGTTACGATCTCATGTATTGTACCTGTGTGTGTAAAAGTCTAATTAATTAGTTGCTGAAGAAAACGTGAGACACTTTGTGAGCAAGCCAGGAGTTACATTAATTGTGTTGTACTACTTTTAATCAAAGTTTCAGAACAGTACTATTGTTTGGTGGTAAGTTTGTTCTAACTTTTGTTATTACATATTTGTTTTATTGTTAGCTACTGTTTTTTGTTGTTGTTTTTTGTCACACAATAATTATTGTATTGACAATAAAGGTTATTTTATATGTTTACTAAAAATTAAAATTCTAAACCCATATTAAATAGCCAAGGGTTACTAAAGAATAGAAATAGCTTGAACTGATGAAGGAAAACGAGCTCATTCCAAGATGTTTTAGGCAGTTTGGGCGCAAAAAAAACAACTTTTCAAGATGGCATCAACGTATTACACGTGGTCTGACCGGGCTTATACTTGAATATTAGTGTAAAAGAGGCCTAACTCATATGGGTCTTGTGTTGACTGAGCTAAGACCGAACTCTGTCAGAATCAACCCCAGAATCCTTTGAAGGTATAGTTTAAAGAGAACATAGTATATTAAGAAAATTTGCTGTAGAAATCAAGAGGTACACAAAATAATCAAACACAGGCATTAAGGGTACACCTCAGCTGCGTGGTGACGCTTTAATACAAGAAATTTTCGGCAGCCATTTTTTATCTTTCAAAACATATTTACATTATTAACCATGATATATTTAAAAACTAGAGATTAATGACACGCGTATAGGGCGTTGTTTTTGAAATTATGTGTTTTAGTGTTCAAAATGACGATGAAAAGCATTAAAACTTGAACAACTTCAACAAGTTTAACTATTGAAGAAATCAGGCTCCATACGTATTATAAACCCTCTAACTTTCAAATAAATCAGGTTTGTTAATGTACAAATTATGTTAATGAAAACGAGCCACCGTAAACTTCTGCAATCGCTTGGTTTGACAGTTAGGTCGCATCAGTTGAAAGAAGGCCCTCGTTTAGCCAGTTGCTAGGTGCACCGTGACGTGTGGGTGGACTTTACCGGTGGGACAGTTAGCCTTTCTCTGAGGTGACCACTGAGGCGAACCCTTAATCACGAACTACACGAAAACAACAGCAGGTTTCGAACGAATATCACTAGAACCTTTATGAGTGAGTACATACTTTACGAGGATTAATCATAAACACATGTTCAATACTGTGTTTCACTTGACATAACTAAAGCCACCACAGATAACGATTGATGCAATGAACTGTCAGGGTTGGGTGTGAAGTGTTCAGACCTCTCCAACCGAAAACCATTCAAACCTCTCTTCATTTGTTACCCCAAGTCCTCTTTAGTGGGATTATATCAACATTTGAACTGCGACAATTACAAACATTCATTGTTGCAATTTATTGCTTTACGCGTGAAGAGCCCTTTAACACTTGTCACATTGTGGGTTTTCCATTTATTCCCATTGGATACATACAAACATTGTTGCTTGTGGCAAAGCATGGTACTCTGCGGCTACGATGTTAGTGATACGTTGATTTTACAAGAATATTTATTTATGGGTTGTATTTAAACAAAGTATTCCCTATTTTAGAACAAAATATGCGTAGTGGTATGTTGACTTGTGTATTACTGTCCAGTATGAACATAAACACAATACTTAGCACGGTAGATAGGAAAATCCACAAGAACTGGAATAGTTCTACGCAAGTAAGGAGCTACTTTAGGGCTACGGTACGTAATATAAACTCAAAAAATTAAATCTGATGAAAGAAAAATATCTTGTTTTGAAAAAATGCGTCTCTGTGCGTAAAGAAAAGTAACTTTTCAAGACGGAGTTAACGTACGTCACGTGGACCGGCTGGGCCTATACGGGTATTTAATTAGAAAATGGACAGGCATTTTAAGAAAAGAAAACTACGATTCGGGCAGTTGGGACACTCCACCCTAAACTTACGCTACATTAAAGATGATAGTTAGCCAAACCTAGACCTAAGAGGACAAGATAAAATAAAATATTAACAGCTTCATAGTTAGAAAAATATTGACAGGAGGAAAAGCTATTCTAAAGAAAGGCTAACGTAGAAAAGTTCTTAGGTTAGGCCCTTGAGGGAACAGGTGAAATTGCCAATTTCCCAAAATATGAGGGAGTAACTTTCTTCCTGAAGTGGGCGGAGAAAAGTCTGTTTTCTAATTAATTCATACAAATTTACTATTATGAATTTTAAATCTATACGTGTACGTTCACAATAATAATTGTTAAATCAATTTTGGTCATAATTAAGAGAGGTGACTCTTTCTATTAGTTTTATAACATTTAAAATTGCTTCACATTGTCTAATAAAGGTTTTTAATTGCTCTGAGGCCTTTCAAATACAAAATGCTTGATCTTCAGAGAGGCACCCAAACTATTGGTCATAAGTGTTATAGTTGTGTGGCTATTTATTGTAAGGTTAACTCCTCATACCTTAATAACTCTGCTTCCTTCTCAATAAACGGTTTATTTACCCACTATTAGTAGACTAAATTTCAACCCTAAAAATTCGGATTTGCACGAATTCAAGTTAACTTCACTTACATCGCCCATTTTTCTAATTTAACATCACTTGGCCTTTAAAATACAACACAACAACAAACTGTCTTTCCTAATTTGTTTTAAACACAGTTGGATTTCAGTTCTCAGAGACTCTTAAGAGATAATTTAAAAGAGTCACTGAATGGAAAAAGGGAAAACCAGGCTGGAATTTTCCGGAATGTTAAGCTCCTTGAAACTTGGCGTGTAATCTCAGTAAAGTAATTAGTTAATTACTTTTCTTCTCAGAAGCGCAGCTTAAAACATAAACAGCGTCACATTCATCACACGGCTTGTCCAAACTGTTCATTTCATCATTTTGATAAACCATTCGTATGTTTTAGCTTTTACAAAAGAAACTATAACAGCTATTATCAGCTGAGTAATATTGACGGCTCCTTTTGTAGTAATTTAAGTCTGCACTAAATTGTTACTGAGGAATTAGAAACAATATCTTGTTTTTAGGTTTTGGTTCATACGTTGACTTTACTGTAAAAGCAGAAAATCACCAAGCTATAATTTGAAGTAAAGTATAAAAAGTTCGTTCTTTTTAGAAATTACTACTTTCAACTATTTGAATCCTTGTACCTAAATTGACTTAAATTGAATCTTAGCTATTCCATAGGATCAACATATTTCTACAACGTCTGTGAAATTAGTGTAGATTACAATTTCAACAAAATATAAAAACAAATGCCAACTAAAAATAAAAAAATAGAACGTGCAAGCTACTATAAAAGACAAAGTCTTTTTTCCTCTATGGCAGTGCCGCTCACAACATACTAATCTACCTTGCTCTTATAAATTTTTTATTTTACATAAATTAAAAGTGACAAATATGTTCTAAATCATTACAATAGGTGAATAATGATCTAATTTTAACTTGGCAAGATAAAACTTCAAGATATATCAGAAATAGAAAACCTTAACTGGCAATTTGAACTGAGTCGTATTTTGGAGGTTAGTCCAGTAGCAATTATTAGATACAGATAACCACATTACCCAGTGGCCTAGAATAAATCTCTCATTAATAAATATCCAAAATAAATTAACTAATATCAAGAATCAAGTATAATGAACTGTGGATATTGTAAAAAATCTTTACCAGAAGAAAACGATTATGCTACCTGTGGAAAGTGTGGATCTGATTTACATTATCAGTGTGCCGGGTTACAAAAATCAAATTGGAAAACTAAGACAAATAAGAAGAAATCAGAATGGGAATGCCAAAAATGTAAACCTAATTTGCCAAAAACTCGATCCGGAAGCCTCGATGAAGATGACGAAAATGAAGATGATCCTACCTACGTTGCACTGAAGAAACTATTGGAAAAAATGTTTAAACGTCAGGAAGATAAAATAGCTGGAAGAATCGACAATATAGTTAATTTGATGGGGAAGCTGGAAGAAACGATAACCAATCTCATTGACAGAGTACAGGAAGTAGAGAAGAGTACAGAAGAGTTCAGAAAGGAGTTAGACTACATCAGAATAGAACTGGAATGCGAAAAACAATACGGTCGCAGCAAAACTTCATTGTGACAAGTCTACCGCAATCAGAAGAGAAGACGTTCCAGAGAAGATTTGCCAGCTCCTTCAAAAATGGACATCACGCTACGGAAAGAAGAGATCACCGCACATAGGCTACCGTCTCCAAGGTCACCGGCGCCCATCATTGTACAATGCACCACCAGAGCCATCAGGGACAATGTCGTCCGTAGTGCGCGTAAGTGTAGACCTAAGACCTCACTAATCAATGCCAATCAGCCTGAGAGATCCATTTATTTCAACGACCATCTCACACCATACTTCTCAAACCTGATGAAAGAGGCTAAGGAGGTTAAGGATCAAAAGGGTTCAATTCATCTGGCTGAACGGTAACAAGATAATGCTAAGAAAAGATAATAACTCAAAAGCAATCCAAGTAGTAAAGCCTACAGACCTTAACAAAATCTAAGTTAGAGAATCATTCACCTCTAAACAAAATTCACACACTGGTTCAAATAAATATTAAACAAAATTAATCCATTAAATTTTCATAAATAAACGTTTTAATTTTCTACTAATTGTACAAGTTCCTTAAATATACAATAAAAATTGATCTAGACAGTCTAGATCTACAAATTAATGAAAACTATGTAGAATTCTCTGATTGGAAAACTACAGTAGAATTTTTAAAAGTACAAACAACACCACAGGACTTGAATATAAAAATATTTGCCACAAACATAAGAAGTCTAAGAAAACACTGGAATAGCTTACTTTTGGCCCTAAATAATAAATTACAATTTATAGATTTAATAGTGTTAACTGAGATAAATATTACTAATGAAGAAGCCTACTTGTACAATATACCTGGCTACAGAGCCATCTATAAATGTAGAGAGACAGGTAAGGGTGGTGGTATTTTAATATATTCTAAAATGGAATTAGACGTGGAAGATTTAAGCACACAATTTGTTTTCACAACCACAGAGTTTAAGGTAATAAGATTCAAAATCAAGGATGATATGGTGATTCTTAGTGCCTTCTATAGGCCCCCCAACCTAAATGTAAATCGATTCAATATAGAACTAGAACAATTCTTATCCAGAGGTTATTAAAAAGTCTAAACATTTTTTTATGATAGGAGACCTAAATATTTGTTACCTAACAAATATGTACGGTTCTGAGGATTATTTGAACATTCTCTTCTCGAATGGTATTATTAATACCATACAAGGTCCTACAAGAGTAGAATTCCAAAACAATAATTTAACCTCTACTTGTCTCGATCATATCAACATAAGATCCATTAGTAATAAATATAATTCCTTCATAATAGAAGATAAGCTTGCAGATCACTATTGGACAGGCTTAATATTAAATATAAGCAAGCATGGGACCACTCACAGCTCTAGTCCCAATTTGGTTTCCAATGGCATGAGACAAACCAAATTAGTTATAAGTAATAAAAAGGTGAACGAAAATATACAACAAGAAAATTGGGCTTCTCTTCTTAATCTCCTAAACCCTGAAGAAATATATAATGAGCTAACCCATAAATTTGATAACATTTACCTTAAAAGTACAATTGAAATTAAAGAATTAGACAACTCAAAAAATTCTTTGATACCATGGCTTAATAATGAACTAAAAGCTCTAATAGACTATAAACTTTATCTTTGGAAACAATGGAAGAGAGATAGGTTCAACATACTCAAAAAACAACGCTTCAAAACAGCTAGAAATAATTTAACCTACTCCATGAGAAAGGCTAAGCAAAACTACTTCACTCAATTACTTTTAGAGAATATGAAAAACACAAAAATGTGTTGGGATATTATCAATCAGTTTACTAATAAAGTAAAAAAACCATCTATCCTCGAAAATATAACAAAAAGTTTTAAACTTCAAAATGAACAACAGATTATTGATAAATCTAACCAATTTAAGGAGTATTTTAAAACTGCAATAGACAACATTAACACAGAATTAGCTGGAGAAACCTTTGATATCTCTGATCGAATGCATAGGGGTAATTATGATGTAAAAGACTTCCTAAGTATGAACATTCAAAAAATTAATGAACATAATATGAAAAAAGCTGTGACCAGAATCAATGCTAAATCATCTCCAGGACCTGATAAAATTAGGCCTCAGGATATAAAAAATCATTTAGATAGATTAGGACCAACTATCACTCATTTAATAAATAGAATTATGGTTACAGGAAATATACCCATTCAATTAAAAGTTACCTCACTAAGACCAATATTTAAAAAAGGGAATAAAAATAGCCTTGCCTGTTATAGGCCTATAGGTTCAATTTCAGTAATAATGAAAATACTAGAACACTATATATGTGAACAACTGAAGCTCTACTTGACAGAAAACCAAATTATTAATAATGCTCAATATGGTTTTATGCCAAAGAAATCGACAATAGATCTACTTGAATTAATGAATAATGATATACAGAATGCTTTGAATAAAAATAATTTTGTAATTGCTGTAGCAACTGATCTTACCAAGGCCTTTGATCTAGTAGACTATAAAATATTGCTGCAGAAACTGGTAAACATTGGTATAGGAGGCCCATTACTCAGATTTTTTCAGGATTACTTCAGCAATAGGATATTAAAGGTGAATATAGGATCGTACACCAGTAATAACTATGACCAAAGATGTGGTTTAATTCAAGGTAGTATATTATCTCCAATACTATTTAACATATACGTCAATGATTTAGCTAGTGTTAAGTTTAATAGTAGGTTACTGCAATATGCTGATGATAACTTATTTTATATCGTGCATAGGAACCTAGATCTGGCTATGAGATATATGCAAAGTGATTTAGACTTAATGGTGAAATATTTTTTCAATAATAAAATCAAATTGAACACAGAAAAACCAAAAACAATAATTTTTAAAAATCCAAGAATTAATTATAACATAAATACTCATCATTCTCTAATTTGTCACTCTCATAACTGTTTTCTTGATCCCACCAGATGTGATTGTAAGAAACTTGTATTTGATCATAATATTAAGCATCTGGGTATTATTTTCGATGAGAATATGAAATTTCATTCCCACTTAATTTATCTGAAAAACCTACTAAAATATGCTCTATATAAATGTAGTAGGCTAACTATCTACTTCCCAATTACAACCAAAAGATTGATATATTTTAGCCTAGTCCAGTCTATGTTTTATTACGGTATATCCATTTATTATACAGCGCCACAATATTTTCTGTCCCCATTAAAAAATATTTTGAATAGAATACTTAAAATTTTATTCTTTGGCTTACCTGCCCCAATGTTAGGGATAATGCAATTTGATAATCTGGCAAAGTTTACTGACTTGGTAAGAAACTTTAACAATGATGATTTTAGAGTATTAGAAAATATTGATTACAATTTGAGAAGAAGGTTATTTACAGTAAATAGACAGTCTAACAGTTATGGGAAACGCACTTTAGAATACAGGATCCCAACGTTGTTAAATGAACTACCAGAAGTTCTACGAAACGTAACAAATCAAACTAAATTCAGTAAAGAGCTGAAAACTCACTATTTAAACTTTCCAGAATAGCATGTCATACAAAGCCTATTATAATAAAACAAACACAGGGACTCACCTTGACTTTCCAGTAGCCCATTAGGCCTAGAACTGACAACCTACAGAACTTGAATACAATAATTTTGATATGCATAGCTGGTATATTTCCAAATGAGGGAAGTATGATACACAACTTTATGTCACAATGGTATTTACACTACACAAATCACACAAAACACAGAACAAATAGGCTAGACCAAGGGCACAAACACTGACACAAATAACAATGACACGTAAGGACATAAGGAGAATAAAATTATCATTACAGAACATTAAGAATTAGGTCAACACGTTTTTATTAGGTCACTTCGTTTAATTTATTTTTTAAATATATATAGTCTATCAAAAAAAGTAAGAAACTAGACTGGTTATGGATAATGAGTTTATAATAGATAACCTCAAAATACTGTATAATGACATGCGGTGTAATTGAGGTGTTTTTTTTTCTGCTCTGCGTTAGGCAAAGCAGTGGAGTCAGGTGCACCAACACCTACAAAGTAAACTTACATTGGCATTTAGATGCAGTAGTATAATTAAAACAAATTACACAAATTAATATATAATTCGTTGATATTTCATATTTTATGTATAGGTTAAGTAATTGCTATAATATATATTGTATTTATTTAAAATGTTTGCTTTAGGCCGATATATTTGTTGAACTGTGATTCTTATGTTCTAAGTGTACTGTTTTCTATTAATTAATACTTATTTACGTTTTAACCAATTTTTTTTACTTAATATGTTATAGTAAATTTGATCAGCCATAATTCAGTATTAAAAATGTTTGTTTGGGATGGTATTGCGATTATGGATTGACGGGCTGATTGGTAAGAGATTAAAAATCATACTATTTATTCCAGTTGTTGTTGTTCTTAATTGTACTATACCTCACTATTTATTATTGTTATTACTACTATTATTATTATTACTATTATTTAATAATGTATTATATTTCTATTATTTGTTATTACTTTACTGATTTTATCATTATTATTAAATTACTCTGATTTATTCATATTAATCTATTAAACTGTATAAAATAGCTTATAAGTAGAGATAAAAAAATCATACTATTTATTCCAGTTGTTGTTGTTCTTAATTGTACTATACCTCACTATTTATTATTGTTATTACTATTATTTAATAATGTATTATATTTCTATTATTTGTTATTAATTTACTAAATTTTATCATTATTATTAAATTACTCTAATTTATTCATATTAATCTATTCAACACTGTATAAAAATAGCTTATAAGTAGAGATAAAAAATAATACTGTAGTTGACTAATTATTATATGTTACTATTTATTCAAATATACGAGTATGTTAAAATAATGAGTAAATATTTATAGTTCTCCCCTCAATTAGCTTATGCTAGAGGGGTAAGAAACACACTGTATTATATTATATTTAAATTTGTATGAAATAAACGATTTGAAATGAAATGAAATGAAAGATTTTATTGAGCCCATTATCTCCAGTTCAGAAGTAGAAGTTTCAAGACATCAGACATGTACTTCCTCTTTAATGTAACACGAAATACGATTTAAAACTTTGTAATTATTTTTCAATTTAAACCTCTAACATTTAACAGTAGTGTGTACGCAAAATTTCAAAATCGCTTCTGGACGTCATTACCAATCATTGAATCACTCCTCTAAATTTAGCGCCTCCCTAAGACCTGGCCACCTCCGCCTACTGGATTTGATAGCCATTTCCAGTGATCCTCAGTGAGATGGCCCCCCAATCTCGAAATGATCCAATGCTCAGCATTGCACCGTACCAGACGCACCCGGTGATTCGATCCAAGCCGTACAGACAGGGGCCAGCTGTCCGTCACTATAACACTAAAACCAGCTGTTTGTTGGACTCAAACTCGCACTATTCATATGTGAGAAGTGGTATGTCCGTGTTATCTGCTAGGAACCGTTAGTGTAGTGTAGTCCTAGATCTCGTTTTCCCTATATGCAATAAAACGATGAGTCGATCAACTATTTTGGTTCAAGATTCATACTCAGTTCGATTGGAGCGTAAAGGTTAAACTTTTTCACTGAAGTGTTTAAACTTTGAACAGAAACCAAACTAACATTTCAACATAGAAGACAGCAAAACATTACTCAGAAGTTGGCAACCATTCCTTTCGTGGTCTTTCCGTAAGTGTCACAGCCAATGAGAATATCGACAGTTGGCATCCCTGCACCAATGGACGGTTGGCAAATCTGCCACCAACCAATGGAATAGCAGAAAGCAAGTAACTCAGTTTCAGCCAATCAGTGACTGTAGCTGGTACTTCACAGCAAGCCCGAAATACTTCAAGCTTATGATGTTTTGACGTGGTGTGAACGGAAGAACTAGATTATAGTCACAACACTAACTCCTACTATTGTTTTGAAATCAATTTTGGTCATAATTAAGAGAGGTGACTCTTTCTATTAGTTTTATAACATTTAAAATTGCTTCACATTGTCTAATAAAGGTTTTTAATTGCTCTGAGGCCTTTCAAATACAAAATGCTTGATCTTCAGAGAGCACCCAAACTATTGGTCATAAGTGTTATAGTTGTGTGGCTATTTATTGTAAGGTTAACTCCTCATACCTTAATAACTCTGCTTCCTTCTCAATAAACGGTTTATTTACCCACTATTAGTAGACTAAATTTCAACCCTAAAAATTCGGATTTGCACGAATTCAAGTTAACTTCACTTACATCGCCCATTTTTCTAATTTAACATCACTTGGCCTTTAAAATACAACACAACAACAAACTGTCTTTCCTAATTTGTTTTAAACACAGTTGGATTTCAGTTCTCAGAGACTCTTAAGAGATAATTTAAAAGAGTCACTGAATGGAAAAAGGGAAAACCAGGCTGGAATTTTCCGGAATGTTAAGCTCCTTGAAACTTGGCGTGTAATCTCAGTAAAGTAATTAGTTAATTACTTTTCTTCTCAGAAGCGCAGCTTAAAACATAAACAGCGTCACATTCATCACACGGCTTGTCCAAACTGTTCATTTCATCATTTTGATAAACCATTCGTATGTTTTAGCTTTTACAAAAGAAACTATAACAGCTATTATCAGCTGAGTAATATTGACGGCTCCTTTTGTAGTAATTTAAGTCTGCACTAAATTGTTACTGAGGAATTAGAAACAATATCTTGTTTTTAGGTTTTGGTTCATACGTTGACTTTACTGTAAAAGCAGAAAATCACCAAGCTATAATTTGAAGTAAAGTATAAAAAGTTCGTTCTTTTTAGAAATTACTACTTTCAACTATTTGAATCCTTGTACCTAAATTGACTTAAATTGAATCTTAGCTATTCCATAGGATCAACATATTTCTACAACGTCTGTGAAATTAGTGTAGATTACAATTTCAACAAAATATAAAACAAATGCCAACTAAAAATAAAAAAATAGAACGTGCAAGCTACTATAAAAGACAAAGTCTTTTTTCCTCTATGGCAGTGCCGCTCACAACATACTAATCTACCTTGCTCTTATAATTTTTTTATTTTACATAAATTAAAAGTGACAAATATGTTCTAAATCATTACAATAGGTGAATAATGATCTAATTTAAACTTGGCAAGATAAAACTTCAAGATATATCAGAAATAGAAAACCTTAATTGGCAATTTGAACTGATTCGTATTTTGGAGGTTAGTCCAGTAGCAATTATTAGATACAGATAACCACATTACCCAGTGGCCTAGAATAAATCTCTCATTAATAAATATCCAAAATAAATTAACTAATATCAAGAATCAAGTATAATGAACTGTGGATATTGTAAAAAATCTTTACCAGAAGAAAACGATTATGCTACCTGTGGAAAGTGTGGATCTGATTTACATTATCAGTGTGCCGGGTTACAAAAATCAAATTGGAAAACTAAGACAAATAAGAAGAAATCAGAATGGGAATGCCAAAAATGTAAACCTAATTTGCCAAAAACTCGATCCGGAAGCCTCGATGAAGATGACGAAAATGAAGATGATCCTACCTACGTTGCACTGAAGAAACTATTGGAAAAAATGTTTAAACGTCAGGAAGATAAAATAGCTGGAAGAATCGACAATATAGTTAATTTGATGGGGAAGCTGGAAGAAACGATAACCAATCTCATTGACAGAGTACAGGAAGTAGAGAAGAGTACAGAAGAGTTCAGAAAGGAGTTAGACTACATCAGAATAGAACTGGAATGCGAAAAACAATACGGTCGCAGCAAAAACTTCATTGTGACAAGTCTACCGCAATCAGAAAGAGAAGACGTTCCAGAGAAGATTTGCCAGCTCCTTCAAAAAATGGACATCACGCTACGGAAAGAAGAGATCACCGCACATAGGCTACCGTCTCCAAGGTCACCGGCGCCCATCATTGTACAATGCACCACCAGAGCCATCAGGGACAATGTCGTCCGTAGTGCGCGTAAGTGTAGACCTAAGACCTCACTAATCAATGCCAATCAGCCTGAGAGATCCATTTATTTCAACGACCATCTCACACCATACTTCTCAAACCTGATGAAAGAGGCTAAGGAGGTTAAGGATCAAAAGGGTTCAATTCATCTGGCTGAACGGTAACAAGATAATGCTAAGAAAAGATAATAACTCAAAAGCAATCCAAGTAGTAAAGCCTACAGACCTTAACAAAATCTAAGTTAGAGAATCATTCACCTCTAAACAAAATTCACACACTGGTTCAAATAGAATATTAAACAAAATTAATCCATTAAATTTTCATAAATAAACGTTTTAATTTTCTACTAATTGTACAAGTTCCTTAAATATACAATAAAAATTGATCTAGACAGTCTAGATCTACAAATTAATGAAAACTATGTAGAATTCTCTGATTGGAAAACTACAGTAGAATTTTTAAAAGTACAAACAACACCACAGGACTTGAATATAAAAATATTTGCCACAAACATAAGAAGTCTAAGAAAACACTGGAATAGCTTACTTTTGGCCCTAAATAATAAATTACAATTTATAGATTTAATAGTGTTAACTGAGATAAATATTACTAATGAAGAAGCCTACTTGTACAATATACCTGGCTACAGAGCCATCTATAAATGTAGAGAGACAGGTAAGGGTGGTGGTATATTAATATATTCTAAAATGGAATTAGACGTGGAAGATTTAAGCACACAATTTGTTTTCACAACCACAGAGTTTAAGGTAATAAGATTCAAAATCAAGGATGATATGGTGATTCTTAGTGCCTTCTATAGGCCCCCCAACCTAAATGTAAATCGATTCAATATAGAACTAGAACAATTCTTATCCAGAGGTTATTAAAAGTCTAAACATTTTTTATGATAGGAGACCTAAATATTTGTTACCTAACAAATATGTACGTTCTGAGGATTATTTGAACATTCTCTTCTCGAATGGTATTATTAATACCATACAAGGTCCTACAAGAGTAGAATTCCAAAACAATAATTTAACCTCTACTTGTCTCGATCATATCAACATAAGATCCATTAGTAATAAATATAATTCCTTCATAATAGAAGATAAGCTTGCAGATCACTATTGGACAGGCTTAATATTAAATATAAGCAAGCATGGGACCACTCACAGCTCTAGTCCCAATTTGGTTTCCAATGGCATGAGACAAACCAAATTAGTTATAAGTAATAAAAAGGTGAACGAAAATATACAACAAGAAAATTGGGCTTCTCTTCTTAATCTCCTAAACCCTGAAGAAATATATAATGAGCTAACCCATAAATTTGATAACATTTACCTTAAAAGTACAATTGAAATTAAAGAATTAGACAACTCAAAAAATTCTTTGATACCATGGCTTAATAATGAACTAAAAGCTCTAATAGACTATAAACTTTATCTTTGGAAACAATGGAAGAGAGATAGGTTCAACATACTCAAAAAACAACGCTTCAAAACAGCTAGAAATAATTTAACCTACTCCATGAGAAAGGCTAAGCAAAACTACTTCACTCAATTACTTTTAGAGAATATGAAAAACACAAAAATGTGTTGGGATATTATCAATCAGTTTACTAATAAAGTAAAAAAACCATCTATCCTCGAAAATATAACAAAAAGTTTTAAACTTCAAAATGAACAACAGATTATTGATAAATCTAACCAATTTAAGGAGTATTTTAAAACTGCAATAGACAACATTAACACAGAATTAGCTGGAGAAACCTTTGATATCTCTGATCGAATGCATAGGGGTAATTATGATGTAAAAGACTTCCTAAGTATGAACATTCAAAAAATTAATGAACATAATATGAAAAAAGCTGTGACCAGAATCAATGCTAAATCATCTCCAGGACCTGATAAAATTAGGCCTCAGGATATAAAAAATCATTTAGATAGATTAGGACCAACTATCACTCATTTAATAAATAGAATTATGGTTACAGGAAATATACCCATTCAATTAAAAGTTACCTCACTAAGACCAATATTTAAAAAAGGGAATAAAAATAGCCTTGCCTGTTATAGGCCTATAGGTTCAATTTCAGTAATAATGAAAATACTAGAACACTATATATGTGAACAACTGAAGCTCTACTTGACAGAAAACCAAATTATTAATAATGCTCAATATGGTTTTATGCCAAAGAAATCGACAATAGATCTACTTGAATTAATGAATAATGATATACAGAATGCTTTGAATAAAAATAATTTTGTAATTGCTGTAGCAACTGATCTTACCAAGGCCTTTGATCTAGTAGACTATAAAATATTGCTGCAGAAACTGGTAAACATTGGTATAGGAGGCCCATTACTCAGATTTTTTCAGGATTACTTCAGCAATAGGATATTAAAGGTGAATATAGGATCGTACACCAGTAATAACTATGACCAAAGATGTGGTTTAATTCAAGGTAGTATATTATCTCCAATACTATTTAACATATACGTCAATGATTTAGCTAGTGTTAAGTTTAATAGTAGGTTACTGCAATATGCTGATGATAACTTATTTTATATCGTGCATAGGAACCTAGATCTGGCTATGAGATATATGCAAAGTGATTTAGACTTAATGGTGAAATATTTTTTCAATAATAAAATCAAATTGAACACAGAAAAACCAAAAACAATAATTTTTAAAAATCCAAGAATTAATTATAACATAAATACTCATCATGCTCTAATTTGTCACTCTCATAACTGTTTTCTTGATCCCACCAGATGTGATTGTAAGAAACTTGTATTTGATCATAATATTAAGCATCTGGGTATTATTTTCGATGAGAATATGAAATTTCATTCCCACTTAATTTATTTGAAAAACCTACTAAAATATGCTCTATATAAATGTAGTAGGCTAACTATCTACTTCCCAATTACAACCAAAAGATTGATATATTTTAGCCTAGTCCAGTCTATGTTTTATTACGGTATATCCATTTATTATACAGCGCCACAATATTTTCTGTCCCCATTAAAAAATATTTTGAATAGAATATTAAAATTTTATTCTTTGGCTTACCTGCCCCAATGTTAGGGATAATGCAATTTGATAATCTGGCAAAGTTTACTGACTTGGTAAGAAACTTTAACAATGATGATTTTAGAGTATTAGAAAATATTGATTACAATTTGAGAAGAAGGTTATTTACAGTAAATAGACAGTCTAACAGTTATGGGAAACGCACTTTAGAATACAGGATCCCAACGTTGTTAAATGAACTACCAGAAGTTCTACGAAACGTAACAAATCAAACTAAATTCAGTAAAGAGCTGAAAACTCACTATTTAAACTTTCCAGAATAGCATGTCATACAAAAGCCTATTATAATAAAACAAACACAGGGACTCACCTTGACTTTCCAGTAGCCCATTAGGCCTAGAACTGACAACCTACAGAACTTGAATACAATAATTTTGATATGCATAGCTAGTATATTTCCAAATGAGGGAAGTATGATACACATCTTTATGTCACAATGGTATTTACACTACACAAATCACACAAAACACAGAACAAATAGGCTAGACCAAGGGCACAAACACTGACACAAATAACAATGACACGTAAGGACATAAGGAGAATAAAATTATCATTACAGAACATTAAGAATTAGGTCAACACGTTTTTATTAGGTCACTTCGTTTAATTTATTTTTTAAATATATATAGTCTATCAAAAAAAGTAAGAAACTAGACTGGTTATGGATAATGAGTTTATAATAGATAACCTCAAAATACTGTATAATGACATGCGGTGTAATTGAGGTGTTTTTTTTTCTGCTCTGCGTTAGGCAAAGCAGTGGAGTCAGGTGCACCAACACCTACAAAGTAAACTTACATTGGCATTTAGATGCAGTAGTATAATTAAAACAAATTACACAAATTAATATATAATTCGTTGATATTTCATATTTTATGTATAGGTTAAGTAATTGCTATAATATATATTGTATTTATTTAAAATGTTTGCTTTAGGCCGATATATTTGTTGAACTGTGATTCTTATGTTCTAAGTGTACTGTTTTCTATTAATTAATACTTATTTACGTTTTAACCAATTTTTTTTACTTAATATGTTATAGTAAATTTGATCAGCCATAATTCAGTATTAAAAATGTTTGTTTGGGATGGTATTGCGATTATGGATTGACGGGCTGATTGGTAAGAGATTAAAAATCATACTATTTATTCCAGTTGTTGTTGTTCTTAATTGTACTATACCTCACTATTTATTATTGTTATTACTACTATTATTATTATTACTATTATTTAATAATGTATTATATTTCTATTATTTGTTATTACTTTACTGATTTTATCATTATTATTAAATTACTCTGATTTATTCATATTAATCTATTAAACTGTATAAAATAGCTTATAAGTAGAGATAAAAAAATCATACTATTTATTCCAGTTGTTGTTGTTCTTAATTGTACTATACCTCACTATTTATTATTGTTATTACTATTATTTAATAATGTATTATATTTCTATTATTTGTTATTAATTTACTAAATTTTATCATTATTATTAAATTACTCTAATTTATTCATATTAATCTATTCAACACTGTATAAAAATAGCTTATAAGTAGAGATAAAAAATAATACTGTAGTTGACTAATTATTATATGTTGCTATTTATTGTAAAAGGTGATCTACTCGTACCTCAATAACTCTGCTTCTCTCTCAATTAAACGGTTTATTTTACCCTATTAGTAGACTAAATTTCAACCCTAAAAATTCGGATTTTCATGAATTCAAGTTAACTTCACTTACATTAAACCCATTTTCTAATTGAAAATTGGTGTGCTTTAAAACAACACGACTACAAACTGTCTTTCCTAATTTGTTTTAAACACAGTTGGATTTCAGTTCTCAGAGACTCTTAAGAGATAATTTAAAAGAGTCACTGAATGGAAAAAGGGAAAACCAGGCTGGAACTTTTCCGGAATGTTAAACAACTGCCGAAACTTGGCGTGTAATCTCAGTTGAATTACTTTGCTTCTCAGAGCGCAGCTTAAAACATAAACAGCGTCACATTCATCACACGGCTTGTCCAAACTGTTCATTTCATCATTTTGATAAACCATTCGTATGTTTAACTTAATTTTAAAGAAAACATAACAGCTATTATCATTAGAGTAATATTGATTTCCTTTTGTAGTAAGTATTAGTACTACTTTTATTACTATAATTTGAGTCTGCACTAAATTGTTACTGAGGAATTAGAAACAATATCTTGTTTTTTAGGTTTGGTTCATACGTTGACTTTACCGTAAAGCAAGAAAATCACCAAACTATAATTTGTAAGTAAAGTATAAAAGTACGTTCTTTTTTAATTACTACTTTTCAACTATTTGAATCCTTGTACCTAAATTGACTTAAATTGCATCTTAGCTCTTCCATAGGATCAACATATTTCTACAACGTCTGTAAAGTAGTGTAGATTACAATTTCAACAAAATATAAAACAAATGCCAACTAAAAAAAAAAATAGAACACGCAAGCTACTATAAAAGACAAAGATTTTATTGAGCCCGTTATCTCCAGTTCAAGAAGTAGCACTTTTTCCTTCTATTTTCTCTCTTTCTTTTAAAAGGATTAGTCAACCAAGCATGTTTATTACTGAAATAGTTGAGAATTAATTATTTATCCTCGCGGTGGCCATGGGACGAGGGGTAGGTGGAAATTCAAGTTTATCTTCTGTTTCAAAAACATCGGCTCTAGTAGGGTTGTCCTGCCTGGCTCAGTTCTTTGAAGAGTCACGTGCCGCCGACCTTGCCAATCAAGAGAAATGGTAGTATCGATATTCCAACTTTGCTCGCTCACTCAAAAGTGGCAAAACACGGTTTCGTAGTCCCCTGTTTCCGTCGCACTTTATGAACCGAAACGTACAAATGCGGGTTTATATGATAAAGTAGGAGTGGTTCTATGTTCCTTATACACGAAAAAGCAAAACTGCTCGTTAAAAATTAATACACTTTTAAAATTGCCTATTTTTGGCCAACTTTAATTTTTTTTGACGTAGTAAACAACCAAGTACACAAACCTAGAGACAACCTTTTGAGAACATGGAAAACAAACTTTCTAATCTCTACACCAAAAAATTGCGTCCCAATCGAAGGACTAAGAGAATATGTTTCGAGCAACTTTCTCTGAGGTGATCCTCTTAAATAAGCCCACCAGTCACTACGGACCAATGCAGCCTAAGCGTTAATCTTGGGGACGAATCAACTACCGACCATTGGTTGAGGCGGGACTCGAACCGCAGTCTCGCGCACTATCGACTCTGCCACCACGCCGGCGAATAGTATTTCAAAAGTAGGAGTGACACAGATATAAAGCCCCGAGGTCAAAGCCAAGGCTGAAAAATGGACTGGGCCGGAAGATTTAGATTCCTTTATGCTTGACTTATCACCTTCTTGACTTATCTTCTTGCCAAAAGGAAGATTTTCTCAACACATTTCTCACACTTTGGGTTGTTTATTACGTTTTATCAGACAAAATGTGTTTTGCTTGATACTACAAAACTAGTTTCAAGTGCTTGTAGTGGTTTTGAACGCATGATCTTGTTTAAAAATTAAAATTGTCTGTTACGATGGCGTAATGATTTAAAAATCCCTTAAAATATTTTCCTTTATATTTATATTATGAGATTAATTTATTCCTCACTTATAGAATCCAGATTAAGATACGGTATTGTTCTTTGGGGCTCAACCTCTCAAGTCAACTTTTTGCGCGTTTTTCGCTTGCAAAAAAGGGCAATCCGCATAATGGTGGGGACATACAGGAGGGCTCACTGTAGAAATCTTTTTAAATCCCTAAAAGTTTTGACATTACCATCAATATATATTTTGAAATAGTAATGTTTTACAAATTTAAATGTACCACATCTATAACTGGCGCAGATACCCATGAATACAACACTAGATACAGACATAATCACAGACAACTTCCCCATAGACTTGAAATCGGCTAAACTACCAAAAAATCGGTCCTAAATTACTAAATCATTTACCTCTGCAAATCAAACGCGAAAATTCATATAACAAATTTAAAAATGCTTTAACCAAGTATCTTTTAGACAGAGCTTGTTACTCTGTAACTGAATTCCTCAACTCATCTTAACTTTATATTATGTAAATAAATGTATAGAATAGTTCAAAGTTACTTGCATAATTGTCCAATACCTAGTTGTATTTCATCATTATTTTTAAATAATAGTATCAACTTGTTGTTTTATAATCTATTAACTGACAAGGATGTTTTATTTTAGTTTTCATAGAATTTTAGTGTTAATATGTTGACGTTTGTAATACAAATGTATATTTGTCTTTCTACAATAAATGATTTTGATTTTTGATTTAATTTGATTTTTAAATTCATTTAGTTGAGTATTGCAAATCAAGAGATCAATTTCTAATTACAAATATTGTGTTGAGTTAGTCAAAACGTTGTTGTAATATTTTCACTACACATTTCATTTGCAAAATTTTCAAACCCTGCTTCTTAGTATTAATACATTTCTAAAAAGTATTAATACATTCTGTTAACTTTAACGTATAATAATATTGACTGGGACTCGTGGCATGGTCCTGTAATCCAGCTTCGTGGAAGTCAGGTTTTGAAGATGATACTCGTATAGGTCTAAAGCGGCTCAGATAGTCTCAGTGATCATCTGATGATACCCGCATCAACTCCCACCATCGTTTAGACATATCAGACCATAGTGATTTATTAAACGTAATCTTTAAACTTTCACTTTGTGAATGAATCAACCCCAACTACTGTATTATCAATCGAAAAAAGTCTCAGAATGCTGACTGAAAACATGAATTTAAACATTAAATATTTAAGAAGTGTGCGACACAAAAGTGAACACATAGCACACAGCAGCCAGCTGGGATGCTGGATCAGCACTTAGCATAAAAGCACTCACCGCCACCGGACTGTAACCACGAAGCTACAACAGGTAAAAACAGAGTGGTTTGTCCTCGAGTCTTTCATGCGTTTGCAATTTAATCCGGTGAGAGCGAAAAAGAGCTTTTGAAACCAAATAAATATTGTTGGTCATGGTTATTTAACGTGGTAAAAGCATCATGGAAAAGTAAACAGCATTATACTATCTAAGATCCCACACAGGCACTTCCATCATAATCTGTTTTTTAAAAAAGACCTATTAGAGTTGAAAATATGTAAAAATTGACTTAAAAATACGAGTATATTCTGGACTGGATTTGACTACACAATATATTTGTCTAATCATTAATAAATAACTTTTATTCAAGCTACAGACCAGGGTACAAATTCTCGAACCCATGTGATCGGGTGGCTATGGGCTTAAAAATGTAAATTACTAAGATACCTCAAAGTTAGATTTTTAACTTTCTGGTAAATTCTCCTTGTTTGAAACATAAAACATACAGAAAGCTAAATACAATATTTCGTTTTAAAGATTAAAATGCTCAATACAATACCACTGAGAACCCTCTTCTAACCTTGGTATTCATCCAACTTGGTTCATGTACTTCTTGGCTGAAGTATCTAAGGTAGGAATACTTAACCTAGATTCCTCGAAAAGCTAATTTGTCATATTGTTCCGCTACAGTAGCAACTTTTGAATTTATTAGATAATAATTACCATTTTAAACTATCAAATTAACGAAGTTCTTATACATTTTTATAGCGAAGACCATATCTATACTATTAGTATTTCGGTTAGGGTTGTCCGAGTGTTGAGATCTCGGAATCTGTCTGAGGGAAATTCAGATTTTGAATAGAAATGGTCCTTAGTGTGGAGGGTGGGGAAACGAATAAAATTATATAGATTTTTATTTTTATGGGGTTTTTAGGTCCTCTATTCCCCATGTTATATTTCTTTTGTAGTAAATATTTATTAGTAAATGTCAACGGATTGGTTTGAAACTCGACACATAGTTGTATACCATTAACCCAAAGACCCTTACTGATTTTGGGGTTTGGTGGGTACAATATTTGGCTTTGGGAAGGTTAAAGGGCAAGACATAAAAATCGATATGGGGTGAAGTAAAAAAGGGAATATTATGCTGATTTCAAAATATATTGGTTGTTCACCAAATTGTTTGGGGGAGGAGAGGGGTTAGTAAAGGTAAAACATCGGGATGGCCGAGTTTACAAAGCGGGCACCGAGGTCGTAGGCCGAGGTGCTGGGCCTGCGAGCGAGCGTGCCAGGGGTCTGGGGGCGAAGCCCCCAGCTGGGCAGCTAGTTTAATAGTATATTTCATCGCTACCCGGTTTTTAAAGTGACACTTTAGCACGTCAATACATGTCTCTGAAGCAGCCGTTTTTAAAGCAGAATGCCAAAAAGTTTTTAGCGTGTTAATATTTTCACATTTATCGAACTGTACGTAAAATATTTTATACGTAATTTTATCATTCGGTTATACTCCAAGTCATCGTAATAGTATTTTAAGCAATCTAAACATTTCCACAGCTGTCTCCCAAGTCTAAAGTGTCAACAACTTGAACGAGCATCTTGAGACTCCTCCTCCCTCCCTTCACACTTACCCCCACCTTTCCTCTAATCTTACCCCCCTCCCCCACCACCGCTTCAATAAAGGCCTACAGAGGCAATTAGCAGATTCTCCCGCCAGGCTTGTTACTGCTAATTACTTTCTGAACACTCGACTCGGTGAGGAAATGTCTTTCTTATTCATAATTTATTTCTTAATTTTTAACTCTGCTTACTGGAGTGATTATTGTTTGTAATATGGTTGTGTGCGGTTTGTTTGAATTTGATTTATGCTGTGACTCTCTAATGACCCCCGGTTTTGAAATGCATACTATGGCAGACACCTGGCTGCCTTCTTTAATTAAATACAAGTATTAATTGCTTTCTCATTTACAAATAGCGGACTACAAATTAAGCCAAAATAAAACATATACTAGATATTTTCGACTTACTTTTGTAGGTAGAATCCGGTTCTGCAAAGCACGCTACACATGTTTGTGACACCCTGTATACAGCTCAAAAGGCCCGGAGCCACTCAGTTCCGTCGCGGCTGTGTCTCTTGTGAATGATAGTACTGAGTGAACATACGAGTACAGGGTCACAGTCCTTGTGCGTGAACAGTGTCTCGGTATCAAAAACTAAATGTAACCAAGATTGGCAGATAGCTTCGTGAAACCGCCGACTGAGAGAGCTTCAGTATAAGAGCTTTGATACAATAGTATAACAAATACAATAACAACGACAAAATTCAATCACATAAATTTAGCGGAACTTTAGACTCAAAACTGATACAACCTATGATTCGAACAACATACTAACTCTTTCTGCAAAAAGTGCCACCAACCATTTTTCGTATTAGAAGACCGAAATTTTAGCCTACTATACCAAAATTACTGCCAATATATAGTATGGTCGTATCAAAACTAAGTTATGCCATAATCATGGCAATGCCAACCAATAGCCAATAGCTTTGATAACTTTTTATTTTACAAAAAACGATTAACGAGCTATTTTACGAAGAAGAACAATTTTATATACTTATAGAACTGTATTCACAGAAAGCCAATTATAAACCCTAACATCGATATACCATATATTTTGGAATACATGATTTAACTCAACAGTTATTTTATGCACTAAAACAAAAGTAGTATTAGACTTGTTTAATTCTCAAATACTAAAAAAATGTATAATTATTCGGCTGAAGAATTAAAGAAAGAAGAAAACGTCAAAACCTTTAAGAAAAGCTCGATCAATAGTTTTAGTGAAGAACACGTTCTACAGTATGGATGAGTTTTGGATAAGTAAGAATAAATAATGTTACATGCAAAGCCTACTTATCCACATTTGATTATTCAAATTATCTAATAACGTGTTTTGTTTTAACATTATTAGACAATTTAAGATTTCTAAATTATACAATGTAACAATATATGGTAATTATCCATCGATCTTCTACAGTATCAGTCTTTATGACCGTTTATTGAAAAACCAAATATCAACTTCTTCATTTCACCGTAGGCTTCGTCATTATCACATTGAAGACAAACACAATATAACATAACAAAACACAATTTACAGAAGTTTTACAATTTAATGGAAAGAGAAAAGCGCGATGCCTATCGGTGCTCAAAAGACTGACACAATTTTAGTATACACCTGATCATTTTAATATACAAATAGAATAAGAAGAACTTCATCTTAGTATCTACTTCAATGTTTGTTACTTTTGTTTTTGTTTGCCATTCTCATGTTATGCTTTTTGTGATGCTAATGCAATCAAGTTATCTTTATAAGAACTGTAAATAACCTAATAGTTTGTGTCCATTGAGTAATTAATTAGTTGTGTTAAATACTAGTATAAAAAGTACTTAAATAATCTATACGGTACTGTTCACAAATTAAAAAATACAAAAATATAATGATTGGGTTGTTTGAAGAAGGGCGTGAGTGACCCTTTTCTCAAAGTAGGTCAATCGAGATCAATAGTCTTGGCTCGGTATTTCATCCTCTTGACACTATTTCCATGTTTTTCATGTAATGATACTTAAGGATGGAAAATCACATAGCCTATCCCCGCTCAAAATATAGACCGATGCCGTTTTGTTTATACTTAAATACACACTTTTAAAATATTTTGAGTAAAAATTGTACATGATAGACTTTTATATACTTCAATTCTACAGAGGCAATTTAGAAATGTTGGGACTTGTACGAAGTTCACGATCGCGTATCGGACCCCGAGTCTGGTACGCGGTCTCATATGTATTGAGGCCTCCCCGAGACCATTGATTTGTATGTATCTTATTTTACTTATATTTTACTCTATTATTTGTATATTATCTTGACGAAGCCTTTTGGATTGTACAATCGGTTTTGGTGAATAAAGTTATTTATTTATTTTATACACGGTCGTACATCGGACCGTCACCATGAGTCTATCAGCCTGGTGTGCAACCTCACAGCTATTGAGGGGTGCCCCGACTCGGTGACCGGCCGTGGAAAAAATAGTCCGAAAAAAATAATATCCAGACGGTTAAATTTCAAAACTAAACCATTTTCGTTAAAAACAAAACACACTGAGTTATTTGATTTTAAAACTTTGATTGGCAAGTTGAGCAAAACATTCATATCTTTGAAAATTAAGTTCGTAATTCAGTTAGTAGTTGGTAACAGTTTGCACACGTCTTTGGCTGCCATTTGGACAGTGTAGGGATTCAGGTTATCTAATAGGCCTTTAACTAAATAATGATTCTACTTGATAATAGTAAGGTTTTTTGCAAATATCTCTAATGCAGACTCTATCACTATTTCGGAGCAGAATCCAAAAATCCAAAATAAACATAATTTTCCAAACCTCAGTCCAAACCCATACAACTGACAAAAACAAAAGATAGCATATAACCTACCTTTCAGTTACCTTGTACAAACTGTATGTGTAGTATTATACTTGGCTTGTATAAAGAGACTAGTATATGAAGACAAGAGATGCTCAGACTTGAGTGAAGCCTGTACGAAACAGAAGGTGAAATCTACAACAGCTAAGCCTATCGATTGAAGGTGCCCTACTTAGCCGTCCTTTAGCCCTTGAATCCTAGCCCTACACACACACATATACACACTGTACACTACACACATACACACACATACACACACATATACTGTACACTGCACACTGCCTCTTTATAACAAGAAAGGTTGGGTATCAGTCAACGTGCTGGGCCTAACATAGCTGTTCGACGCCAAAACTGTATTCTTCAACAAAGTTTTGAAATAATAATATCACTTGGGCTTGAAAGTAGTTAATTTTAAAACTTTGTCTTCGATTTCAGCTTGTTAAGATAATTATGTGTACCAAATAAGTAATTTTTTGTATACGAGTATTACCGTAATGGCGTGGCGTGGTCCTGTAATCCAGCTTCATGGAGGTCAGGTTTTGAGGATGATATAGGTATGAAGCGGCTCACATAGTCTCAGTGATCATCTGATGATACCCGCATCAACTCCCACCATCGTTTAGACATATCAGACCACCACCTCGGTGGTTCGGAAGTCACGTTAAGCCGTTGGTCCTTGTAATTCCATTGGTCATTGGGCTATTAATTAATGACCCATTCTAAGGAAGAGTCAGCCTTAGTTTGTATCAAGATTACACCTCATAACTCATTACTATCACTCATCACACTCATCCTTCACCACATATTGCCTTAAAATACCCTCATGAGAGTGGTCGGCATCTCAATTAGTGATATAGTGATAATTTTACATTAGATCTACTTTGCCTACCCTACGTTACAACTGAAAATATCAGCTCGTAATGTTTGGGATCAAAAATTACTGCGGATGTTTTTAATTATTTATTAGTGACCACAAAAAGATACGACGTTTTGGGATCTGGAATCTGACCCCGTCTTCAGGTGAAACGTAACCTTAAACTTGGTGACTCTTCAGCTTAGACTGATTACATTTAGGCTAGTTCATTTTCTGATATGTTTTAGGTTCATTTCGGAGTTGGTCCCGAAACGTCGTATTCTTTTTGTTCACTAAGAACGATGGAAAACGTTTTACCTCAAAAATTCCTACATTGTCAACAACAAAGTGTAAACAAATACTTTAGGATCAACCATAACTCAGTGTTTCTTCTATATAATCTAATCTAAAGACAGGTTTAAAATATAAACTATTTAAAAGAATCTGGAAAGAAATAAGTTTTACTAATAAAACCCCATTGATTACATCATTGTCATAAACAATTTTTCAGTAACATGTTACAGCTCTAAGGCATGATCACGCTCAGTTAATTATTTAAACTACAGTACTTTAAAATTGTCGTTAAAGGGCACTTTTATTCGTGGGCTTTCATTGAACAGGATTAACTTTAGACCAGATGAATCGTTTAGATGGAAACTTGATTATTTTAGTCGGTGAACTAATCTAATGGAGTGTGCTCAAAAGGTTGAGTTCCAAATAGATTTAGTGCCTACAGATATATCGTACTCTAATAGATTAAGTTATAATCTATTAGGTTCGCTGAATGGATGCTGAACCCCGTGGCAAAGGTTTTCCAATGAATATCACCAATCCCCTGTTCCGGACAACTGTAATGTTACGACTGACTGCTAATACGAAAAAAATTATATATACCATGCTAGGCGTGTTCTTCTCGTTTGTAGATTCAAATTTTCTAGTGATGAAATCCTAACGAGGCTTTCTGGCAACCAACATGAGATGACTAACTACTACACGAGAATCTGAGTTTGAAATATTATTGCTCCTCAGTAGGGATAGTTTTCCCTCATTAGTAAACAAGAGGATATAACGTTTCGGGAATTTACACTCTAGTCCCGTCTTTAAGTCCAAAGTAACCCAAATCATAACACAAAATATTAGAAAACTATGTAGCCTACATAGTAATAAGCGTAAAGATTACAGATCCCAAACGAAGTGTTTTTCTTCTTCATAACGATGTCAAAACGTCTGCAAAACTATTTTAAACTTAGAAATTTCTTCCACCAACAAAAATTTCAAATGAGATTCTTCAAACCGTAGCTAAGAAGCAGTTTTATGAATTGAAACAAATATTTTCTACTTTAAAACAATAACTTTATTGGCAAAACTGTAGACTTAAGAAATAAGCAAAGTTTGTAAGAACGCTTTATGTTGGTACCATTTAAAAATACAAATACAATGTAAAAGCAATATCTCGTAAACATCGTACAAAGTAAGCAGAAACAAAGCTCCACAATAACTTGTGTTCATGATAAGCAAGTTGTTAGCACTTAGGGCCGTTTTTTCAATTGCCTGGTTAGCAGCTGGTTAACTGACCACCGGTTAAGTTGTTTACAGTCTGCAATGTTTACATTTTCACGTTCAAAGTATTTAAATGAATTATTTGAAGATCATTCATGCAATAAACAGTTTTACCATTGTTATTGAATTTAACATGTACACATTATGCTAATATAGCAAATACAAACTGTAACACCAGAATGACAATAACCAAATAAAACTATTCATCCAAACAAAACAAAACTAAAACATCACAAATCTTTTATAACTTCCATTAAGACTGAACTTCAAGAATTATTTAGACTTGAATTTAAAGAAAACTACAACTTCTGTCAAATATATAGAGGGTAAAAGGTAAAGGTAAAGTTTGTCTGAGGACTACAAAATCCTCTCTACCACTCAAACCTAGCGTCACCGTAATAGTCACATTAAAATGTAGTGGTAGATGCGGGATAGAACGCCACTGAGTGATGATCTCGAAGTCGCGTGCGATACCAACCGCACACGGATCCACTAAGGGTAGTGTGAAAATAACGAAAGTTCTCTAAATAGGGTTTGAAAATTATCTTTGAATCAATCCTCCTATTTAACGAATTGATAGAAAGAAATTGATAGTTAAGGACAACGTTTTTACGTTGTGCGATAAAATTGACAGCATTCATGGAAGCTGTATTTAATTTGCATGTAAATTTGGAAATCATTACATTGTGTAATCGGGCCGTTATTAGTTGAATAGAAATTAAGCATTTAACAATTTCAAACAACAACAGTGGTTATATTAAAATTGGTGCATGTTACAAACCCTTAAAATCAACTAGTTTCTGAGTTTCAACGTTTTGATGTCTACATTGTGAAATATAATGATTGTTTGTCACACTGGGCATAATATTTTCCCTGCACATTTCACCCTCAAAGCGTTTATTCATCTAATAATAATACAGTCTTTTTATTATACTTATACAAATATTTGGAAATCCACACACTCGTGGTTCTGAAACGGTTTCTAATTTTAGTATATTAGTTTGCATTGTTTACAATGCGAAATGTCGTCGAACTTTAAGGTTGACACTTCCCCTAACGTTTCTCTGAACTAAAAGTTTATTGTTTTAGGCCTATTAAATCCATTTAAAATTAAGAAGCTAAAAGGTGAAATATAATTAATTTAAAGTTGATAGTGACAATTTTGGGAACATATTTTAATTAAAAATATTAATAATGCTTTAGTGTTACGTTTAATATTACTTTCCACCTCACCTAAAGACGGGATCAGATTTGCAGCTCCGAAAACATCATGTTCTTCTACTTCACTAACGATGGAAAACGTCCACAATAATATTTCAAACTTAGTGCAACAGTACAGTAGTTGAAATTAGTTGCAATCGTGACAAAATCCCAGTTCTCAAGAAAGCTCAAAGTTCAAGGAAAAAGTCAACAATGAATCTAAATAAACTAAAACGTCAGCGTTGAATATTTAAAGTCGACCTTGAACTGTCAACCTTTCTTAGGTTTCACTATTTCTCAAGAACACAGAGTACCTTTCTTCAACTGAAATCAATTGAATTTAAACGGAGAAAAAGTCTTTGTTTAGTTTCATAGCTACACATGTTTCAATAAATCAGATGTTCATAATTCTCATCCAACTCTAGAGGAATTAAAACCCGTACTCTTAAAACAATAATCGAGTAATGCAATAACATTCCATTATGATACAGCCAAGAAGTAGTATTCAGTAGTATTTAGCGTTCATATTTATGTTGAAATAAAATAAAAGCTGCCGTGTTTTGTTCTTTACCAACTATATATTATTGAAAATTATGCTGTCACATAAATGTTTTTTATAACTTGCCAACGAACCTCAGAGAAAGGGTTATCTCTATCTAGAATTTCTCAGTTAAGAATATCAATTTACACGGACATATCTTTTATTTTCATACTCGGGTGAAGAATTTACATTTATTTACAATTTTAACTTCTCCGCACTGTTTTCACCCAGTCCTGCAGCCGCTTTACTTTTTTTTAACGAGCTAGAAAATCATCATTTGAAGTTTATTTTCAATATCCCTGAGTAGCCTACAATGTTTATTTTAGTGATACATCTGCTAAAGCGATGGAAAATTGAAATTCCACCGTTTATATCAGATATCGAAATTACATTGAAAATTCATTAGAGTGGTTCAATCACTAGTGATCAATGAGGTCGATTACACAGTTTATCTTGGACTTACCCGGTAGTCGATGTATAACGTGACACATCTCTAACAGCTGCTTACCCTGCTCTGTGGCACCGGTATGCGATTGTATGGTTTACCTGCTAATGTAAACACTAGTTGTAGTCAGTTTACATTCTGTAATCATTAACTGCCAGTTTCATAATGTAGGGGTTGGAGGGAGGTGTATAGGAGAACCTAATAAATAACTAAAACACTATTTGAGATGCCGACCACTCTCATATTTTAAGGCGTGGTGAAGGATGAGGTGATGAGTGGTAGTAATGAGTTATGAGTCTTGTTACAAACTAAGGCCGACTCTTCCTTAGTTTAGAAAAT
The DNA here is from genome assembly GCA_018831715.1 of Matsumurasca onukii. NCBI lineage: Eukaryota > Metazoa > Arthropoda > Insecta > Hemiptera > Cicadellidae > Matsumurasca > Matsumurasca onukii. The sequence continues at coordinate 4,994,678 of CM032067.1, forward strand.
TCATTACATTAATACCGGGTAATTGATTAATATGACCAATGGAAATACAAGGACCAACGGCTTAACGTGACTTCCGAACACGCAGGTGATGGTCTGATATGTCTAAACGATGGTGGGAGTTGATGGGTATCATCAGATGATCACTGAGACTATCTGAGCCGCTTTAGACCTATATCATCCTCAAAACCTGACCTCCATGAAGCTGGATTACAGGACCACGCCACGAGTCCCAGTCAAACTTGCAAGCTCCGACTAGTGCTTTGCTAGTAAGCCCAAATACGTTGCAAGTTTTTTTCACTTTGCAGCCGCTTGACCTTCACACCGTGTAAACCCAACTTCATAATAAAAGAAAATTAAAACTGGATCGAAATATTGTTTCCTCTACAGTATTTTTGTGATACTAGCTTGAAACAGAAGGCCAACTGTGAAAGAATTAACTTTAGTTAATGATTAACCAAACTTGCAAACACCTCGCGTAAAGTTTCCGTTCTAAACCCCTCCTGTCTCAGGTGTCATCACCGACTGTGAAGCAAAGTTTGACGCGATGTTTCTGTGGAAACTGGAGCGCATTTATTCATCTGTTGAAGGAAGTGTTGAGTGGATCTGTATGGAAGGAAAGTTTCAGTTTCTGGTATCAACTTACCACGATACTCAGCCCAGGTGCATCACTCATAGTCCTCCACTCCCGCCATCCCTGCAACACAACACACCCTGTATTTACTTTCAGAAGTAGTTTAGTTTAGCTTTTCCACCTGAACGGGTGAACATTTTCAAACGGTTTGTTACGTATCATCGTACTTTTTCGAGTAAAAGTGGGGAGCTCTAACCAACCAAAAAACTTGTTTTAATAACCCCTAAGTGTGATATTTTATTTTAAATGCCGTAAAACGCGAAACCGTGGACACCTAAACTCCCTTCTTAATATTAAGTGTCTTAAACATGTGGTTTTATGATGCCAAGAGCTTAGAAAAGATAACTCTCAATACTTTAATACCAGTTAAAACCCACAGATTATTCGGTTGCCAGACGATTTTGTAAGTAAGGTTTATCGATATGCTCTTAAACTTGAAAAATATCGCATTAGTTCATTTTTATATCTAGGAACTGTTGGCAGCCAATTGTATTAGAACAAACGTTTTAAGCAGCAAATTCACAAAAAGGAAACACCCCTTTAAGCTTTGCCTCACCACCTGACAAATCAGGCTTTCAAAGTGGTTTAATATATTTAAGTCTTTTCAATACGTAGTTTTTTCTAAATCACCCGTAACGCATAATTTCAGAGAGAATAAATGTTTGTTTTTAGCAAATCATGGAATGGAAGGGTTTGGGTTTGGAAGTGGACCAAAATGATACACTCGCAGAATTGGAACCGTTTCAGTAAAGGATGTCATAACTTGTGTTAGTGGTAGAGTGAGGGGGGGGTGAAGGGGGAAGCTACAGTGTGTTCCAGTATTTACTGTGAGTAGGTATATGTTTAGTACTGAGTTTCAGTATTTGCTAATCTACCTGTGCTCGTGGCTCAGTGGGTAGAGTCACGGCCTGAGATTCATATAAGGTCACGGGCTCGATTCCCGACTCACACTCTAAAAATGAAGGAGTGAAGGCCACTCAGAAAGAGTGAAACTTCGCTCTTTTGGTTGTTGAAACGCAGCCACTCTCATTAACCTTCCAGAGGGCGCATAGAAGTTCTAAACGGCGCACCCGAACGTGGTTAAACTGTTCAAAACAAGAAAAACCTAAACTATAAACACGGGTACAGTGACAACCTCCAGCAGCGGCTAGCACACCCGGTTAACTCAAGTTTCCCTGGAAGCGAGGAGACGCATCACGGAAGTTACCTCCAGGTTCTAATTAAAACAGTTAAAATCTAAATAAGTCGTAGATTTCATTGGCTTAGTTATATTTCATCGTGTTACAAGAAAAATGGGTGGAAGGTACAGCCGGACGTAATCTTCGTGATGTGATCTCTGGAAGGTTAAAGAGTGGCTCGATTTTGATTCCTATATATGGATGTAGGTTTTCCTATTTAGAGTGTAGGCAAATTATTTTTGGCCGCTTTCATCCCAAAAACGCTTTGAAATTCCCAGAAACAAGTTAAGAAGCTGATTAAAGATTCGTTTTTACTTTGAAGATCCCTGCGCGTTTCGTTAAAATGAAAATTAGCTGAATCTTAATGTTACTCAGATAAACCTAAAGGGGTTCACAAACCCGCCTGAAAACGAAATCAAATTTGAGATTCCGAAACGTCATGAACCTATCGTTAAAAACTACGACATATGATATCTTTTAAACTCTAAATTTATTCCATCGTCAATGAATTAAATTAAACAAATAGTATCTTGGGCCTAGAAACCTGTAACCTACCCTGAAATACTTGTGCCGTTACCTACCATCTACTGAACTAAATAGTAAATACAGGTATTTCAAACGTGGTAGATATGATGAAAACTGAGGAATTTGATTAGGAGTAATGACACTGTAGACTTAGTCATTTGGAAAATGGCTAATGGCTCATATAACGCCATTACCTAACAATACCGTTAAACAGTAAGGGCAGTTTGTCTAATTATACATACATTAAAAGATTGAATTGAAAATAATTGTTCATTATCTGAATACATTCCAAAGGTCAAATGCTTATCATAAACATGACTGAGATCCATAACAAAACTCTAAAGGCTTCTTAGCTTTTGAAACGTTTCAACAGAATACAGTTTAAGAAATGTTCGGACGGTCTTTCTAAATTTAAACTGATAAAGAGCCTAAGGAATGTGTTGGCTGACAAAATTGTCTACACTATTGAAGACTTTTAAATCATTTGGAGTTAAAGGGATGTTATAGTAAAACACCCTTGGACACAATATTATGCATATAGAAATGTTTGGTTACATGTTTCGGCTCTGAGGTCATGATCACTTTTTAGTGTATATTCATTATTACTTTAGGGGGTGGTCATAGCTCAGTGGTACAGTGCGTGCTTCGCACCAAATCAGCCCGGGATCGATTCCTGGGCGCAGTGAAACTTTTCACGATGGCCATTCCCCGTGGTTCGGCAGGCACGTTAAGCCGTTGGCCGTTGGGCTATAAATTAATGACTTAACCTGGGGAACAGTCGGCCCTCGTTTGTAAAAAAAGACTATCATTCTCATTATCCATCAAAAGTGCTATCTCGTCTGCTACATCACTCATCACGTAATATTCACTTTAAAAATGTCTCTAGAGTGGTCGGTGTCTCAAATCAAAGTCAAACACCTCTGTAAACTCTGAAAATAATGTCTATTGAATCGCCGGGTTTGTTATATTTTTCAACCAAGTTTGTAATTATTTTTTGTATATTTCATACATTTATAAGTAAACGTGTTTCAGGAATGACCTAAGATCCTGCTAATTTACTTCTCATACTTAAGGTGTTAGTTTATCGTGTTTTTTTTTTATTTACTTCTATCTCTAACATAAAATTAAAAACATTTTTCTTCTTCTTTCACGTCAAGAATAATCTTAAATAAACTTTTTAGGTTTGACCTCTGTAACAATTTGTAGACCAGTAGTTTCATTTGTTTTATAAACATTATTGGAGAAATTATGAGCGGAATTACTTCAAAAGAAACAATAACAATCAATTCGGAAATGAAAAGAAACCCCTTTCATCCATTACAGTTACTCTCTCTTTGTTCTTTAATTGCAAAACTTTCCAGTTCGCAGATATTTATTATTCCTGGGACGGATTTCTGCTGATCGTGACTTTGTTTCACGAATTTATTTGATTTTGTATTATCAGTTTTCATCCATCTTGGTCTTAAATCGAACAAAAACACGTACAATAGTTTGATATTCGGAAGTTTGTTGGTTCGGAAGTCACGTTAAGCCGTTCGTTCGTTCCATTGGTCGTTGGGCTATTAATTAATGACCCAATCTGGGGAACAGTCGGCCCTAGATTGTAACAATACTACATCTCATCATCCATCAAAACACGTATCACACTCACCATCAGTCCATATTTACATTAAAATACCCTCTAAAAGTTGTCGGAGTCTTAAAGTAAAGTTTATCAAAGTATTCATTCGTGTATTATGACTCCACGAAAAAAGCCTATTTATAAAATTTAATGGAAATAAATAGATTTATGATAAATGTGATTGAAATGTTTTCAATAACTAACTTATAACTTAGGGTCCAAGAATATTTTAGATACGGTACATATTTTCTGTAACATCACGTTGTTTTGTGGCAGCTTCAGTAAAGAAAGACGAAATAACATAACCGATAAAATAACCTCATATTTAATAACTTTTATGAGTTGAAAAAGCAAATACCCAAAAGTGAGTAGAAAATGCCCAATAGTGTGAATGTTTTAGAACTCTATCTATCTTATACGAATTATATTATTTTAAAACTTACAATCGAATTATGTTCCTTTTTCTTCGTACTTTAAATCTAAGATCGGCTGAACCGGTCCTCTTTCTCAATATACTCGTATAGCACCTAGTATGTTGTTTCAAGTTCATGCATTCAAGTATAGCCGTGCCCTATATGCATAGAAATAATAACATGTACGAAATGCTGTATGATTACCAAGGCAATTAATGGTTTTAAACATTACAGAATCCCAAACAACAAAATATGTTTAATAAACATGACAAAACTGTCAATTAATGCGATTCTAGTTTTAGTTCCTTTTGGGAACTAAACTATTTCTATAACGATAAAAGTACGTTGCTGAATTCTCTTTGATAACTGACTGAAATAAGTGAGAATACTATGATAACTCTCAAAACCTTGTAGATTGCGGTATTGTAAAATTATATTTCGAAATAATATTACGTGCTGAGTTTTGATGAACAAACTTCATTAGCTATATTTTTCAATTTTATTATTTTTCAAATTTATTAGTGATTTTAAAAAATTGGCCTCACCAAACTTACAAAACTTGTCGGTGAGGACCCAAAGATGATAACGAAATCATACGTAACTAGATGAATCGTATCTTTTAATGCTATAACATTAAACTCGTATGTAACAGAACACCAAAGTTCAAACAAAACGTATGATTATTTAACGAAGAAGCGAATTGATCTTTGACCTTAGAGCTTTGACATTACAGCGTAGCAGTGACTGTGGGTGTTGTGTAATGCACACGTACTTTGAGGCAACAGAGAACTTGTACTCATGTCCCTGGGAGCTGTTATCCAATGCTTTATACTGTATAATCTTTCTCATTCTCAAACCACAGGCTGAAAGAGTTAGTATTCAGTTAGTTGGTAGTATTCGTTTGGCGGATTCGGGGCGGATTGGTATCGCACGCGACTCCGGAGCTCATCACTCCGGTGACGCGGGTTCGATCCCCGCAGTCACCACTTAACATTAATGTTAGACTAATACGGTGCTGCTAGGTAAAGAGAGGTTGACTGGCAGAGAGGACTTTGTAGCCCTAACCTCGCCTCGTTAAACAAGACAAACTTTACCTTTTAAACTTTTTACCTTTAGTATGTTTCATCACTAGGTCCTGAAGTGAAGCTTTTTGACACGAGCTAAACGTCTGAAGCGAAGCCGAGAAACGAAAAGACAATTTTGGGACGAGTGATGAACAATACTTTTTCACATGTACTCGTATTGAGAATTAAATTTTCATTTTGGTGTTTAATATTAAAAGAAACTTAAATTAAACCAGACCGACACGCAACTAAGCGCTATAGCACCGCTAGCGTGAGAGATACGAATTTCCTTTGCTATTTAGTACTAAGTACTAACATTTGCAAATTGTAACTCTTATAAATAAATCTGACGGGTTTTGTTCTTTAATAAGTCAGCTGTGATGATAGCTGAGACTTCATTGTTGCAGTAAACGATGGTTTTGTTATGCTATTTTTAGTTCAGTTAAATGTGAATATTATTACGTGTTTCTCAGTAAAACTCAGCTGTTTAAACGAGGGACGTCTGTTTATGGGCAGTGAGACGGACGCCAGGATGTCGCCGCGGTCGAGATTGCAAAACACAATAACTTCTTCTCTCTCCCGCGGATATCTTTCTGTTTTACACGCTTATCTTTCGAAGAAAATAATTTCTTATTTTTAAAATAGAAAAGATTCAGCTATTCCACTTGTAAAACATGGACTGTTATTGGTTATGTAGTTCGTAGTTATAAGTTTGCTTCGAACTGTAATAATCCATCCAAACGGTGAATGGACTTAACTCTAACGCGCCAATGGTGACTTCGAAACCATGTAAACACAAATAAGCCAATGGTGTGTAGTTATCAGCTGTACTTAAATATTTTAAATAACAATTAGTCATTTTACAAAAAATTAATTGTGTTGACTATAAAACAAAAACAATCAAACTAAATAACTAATCATTAACATAACAAAAAAGATAAAAATGTGATAAAACCTATGGTACTGGACAGGCCGAGTTGAGGAGTAATATTGTAAGTTATAATATTAAATCCAATTGTATTACGTTTGATTGTCAGCAAATTCACCCACACTGTAAAATGATTTACACTAAATATGATTTTAATTTTCGTTTGAAAATACCCAAATTAGGTTCAGTTTTATTCAGGCAGTTTGTTGTACAATTTAACTCCAGCTTGACAAGGAAGTTGGTCATAAACCCGAAGCCTGTGATAATTATTTCTCAATACATTAGAATACCTTGTATTATGTAAATGAAAGTTAGCTCCAGTTTCTAAATTTGAACCAAACAGAAAGCTGGGTTGGATTCAGTTTTGTTAACACCCCAAGAAGTGGCGGGACAGTCGAGTCAACACATCCTTAGAGTCCATGAATCTTTAAATGTAACCGGAAGAGTGTCTTACGGGTTCATCTTACGAGTACCTATTAGTTAACGTGTAACAATTGATTACGCTAAGGTCATGAATAACTAAATTGTCACCTTTAGTGCGTTTACTAATATTACTCTTTTTTCATTTTCGTTATTTTTGATGAACGTATTGAGAGTACAGTCTTTCACCGAGGTAAAAATTTAAAAGCCTCAGAAAAGCTGGTCTAGAGTGGAATAACGACAGCTGGCCGACCTGCACACTCAAGTCAACTACGAGGGGTTTTAGAGGAACAAATCTGACGCAAACACCGAGTATTTACAGAATCCAACGTTGCACGAATTAAAATTCTGTATTTACTAAGGTATCTTTATTGTCAAGCTAATCTAAACTGTTATTCTCACTTTTCCGAAACGAATCTCCAACTCAAAACGGCAAAATATCCAAATAGCTAGAAATTATGTGACAAACGAAGAGTCCGTAAAACTGCTCTCTTCGGGGACCGACATGTTCATATTTTTATATCAATCATCACTACAAAAAAACACCTTTTTCGTACATAGCTTTGTAATCCAGCTCTTAACCAATTTATAAATTAAAACCAAATTAAATATTTTTTCTTTTCAATTTCTTTGATAATTAGACGCAATGTAATATATTTTCCAAAATTATGCTGTTATCTAGTCTAGGACGTTTATAACACTTCTTAACGCATTTATAATCACCTTATTTTATGAGTGAGCAACGAAAATGGGTTTTCTTTAAATATGCTGTTCATTTTTGAAATAATTTGAGCTCTAGTATGCTTGAAAGCTCAAAAGAGTGATTCAAGACCAAAGTACCTATTATGGTGGCGGTAATGATCATTTCCACAGTCTTTGTTCTAAAGTGGGCTGTAATTGGTTATTAACTTCCTCACTTTAGTTGAAGCTCGTTTATTTAAAGTTATTTAGTCTGCTTCTTTCTTTAAAGATCAAACAATATCCAAAACTAAGATTTTTGACGTTTATTTTCAAATTCTAAAACTAACTTTCACACCTTGACAAACCTGTTATAACTGGCAATTTAATATCTAGATCCAACTTTAATTTGATTTTAAAGTGCGGACTATGGGCTAAATACAATTTAGTCTGACCAATAACTTTAATTTACGGGCGTATAAATGTTTTTTTTTCAAGCAGCTGAAACTAAGCTAATTGCTGTCTGCTATCCCATTGATGATAGGGCTGCCAACCGTCCATTGGAGCAGGGATACCAACAGCTGTCGATGTTTTTGCCCGTGACACTATCGAAAAGACTTCTTTAGTTCTAGACTACTTCCAGCTTCTATAAAATGTTAATGCTGCCTACTTCGTTGAAGTTATAATTGTTTTATTATTAAAGTTTTATCAGGTAGAACAGCTTGATTTCAATAATTCCTATTTGAAGACCAAATTGACGTTTCAATTCCTTGAAATTTATTTAAGAGAATCGGTTTCATTTGGTTCAAGGAAAACAACCACCAAATCTGTCACGAATGGAGTTTTGTCATCCATAAGAGGCCTTACTGCAGGCCAAAACGAAGTGTTTTTCATCGCTTAGACCAGTTATAGTCAAGGTTAGTCAAACCAGGTCAACTTCTAAAACAACTACGATGTTCTTCCACTCCAAGCATTACGTTGCACCCAACACTTGACACAAGAGTCAAGAAGACAACACCAAGAACATTATTACCCACATGCAAGGCAGCTAAGCACTTTATCCTACATTTGGTATCGAGGTTATCGCTTAGCATTACGTGCTTTCTTTGTCAATGATGATGTGACAAGTCTGCACTTGACACAAAGTGCAACCCGATTTGTGTCAAAGTTCTGAATTTGCAAACATAATCGTAAACTGTTTGTTTCTGCCGGTGAAAGGAGCTTTGAAATCGTATGTATGGTTTAGTAACACAACACTAAACAGTCTTACTTGTATCTTATTGTAATTTAGAGTGTATGTAAAATTGAATTCTGAAATTGTAAAGATTCATTGCTCGTCCCTAGGGGATCGTTTAACCATAAAATAAGGTTTTAATTATCTCCAACAAGATCTAAAAATTTTGATGTGGGTTGTTACATCCCTGAGATGTTTGAAGTTCCACAATGCATTGTGGTTTTAACTATAAAACAGCACAATACTGGTTAACGGTAGTTTTTCTATCAAATTAGTTAAGATAAGTTCTTGAAAAAGAGTAGTATTGGCATCTAATAGACGATACTTAAAATACAAAATGCCAATGAACACTTTGAAACATCTGTACAAGCATTATTTTTTGCTTCTTCACGACTATGAACGAAAATATATTATGCGATGGCCACAAAAGGCATAGTTTCAAATTCTACTTAATTATTACAAAATATATATATTCCATAAAAATGTCTGTTGGTGGCACCATGGAAAATAAAAATACTCTGTTGTTTTACCCTAGTTATCGAATTTCCTTTGGAAAAATGAGATATTCATGCCGTCAACATGGTAAGACTCAGAGCCGGGACCGTGAAATGAGCATCGATCCTGACCCCCAGAATACTTTTTGAGCGTTTTTTAACACTTTATATACATAATATAAATTTATCATACATTGACTCACACTTAATACATATAGTTTATATCTGTGTACTCTCTACAGGTGGCATTCTTTGTCAAATTTTCATTTATTTGGTACAAATGTCCCTTTTGCAAATATCTCGGTCAAGTTCGTCAGCCAAAAAATCGAACCACTGCAGGTTTCCTTGGGGGGAAATGGTGGCCAAAAAATTAATTTTTCACAGCGGAAATCAATAGTCCTATTTAAATGAAATTAGAAATATGTTATTGCTTCAAGATATGTACTAATAAAAATACTAATAAAACTAGCCGTAAAAAATACGTAATTCTAAGGCAGTAGGCCGAAGGAAAGACTGTGAGCGTAGCGAACACCCTCGTAGCCCCCGTGATAATGGATCACGTAAGTCTGAGGTCAAAGCAGGCTGTGAACGGAGCAAATTAAAGTAACAAATTGCTGAGGAAATTCGATTCACTCATGCCAGCGGCGCTTTAGCGCTTAGCTGCGTGTCGGCCTGGTTTATTAACAGAATTGGGTCAGGAGGGTCCTGTATTTGGAGAAATCGTCTTCCGCGCCATTAACTGTAGCTGTAACACACGCCACATTGGGTTTTGAGAAAACATTGTCATGAGACCGTTACGTTACAAACATTGCAGTGATAAGTATCGTGCTCTACATTTGAAGCCAAGTTCAATAATGTTCAACGAAGACACGTTAAACTAACGGCAAGTCTTAACAGTGGAAATAATGACGTTGACGTGGAAATAATAATGACGTGGAAAAAGTGACATGTCAGTCTCAGATATGTCACTGAGGATGCCACATCAGAGTATGGGCGAAACGTCTGACAACGTTAGTGGTAGTTTTATGACGTGATACCGGAAGCCTAAGATATAATAATGACGTTGACGTGGAAATAATAATGACGTGAAAAAGTGACATGTCAGTCTCAGATATGTCACTGAGGATGCCATATCAGAGTATGGGCGAAACGTCTGACAACGATAGTGATAGTTTTATGACGCGGTGTGATACCGGAAGCCTAAGATATAATAATGACGTTGGAAATAATGACGTTGGTTTATCAATCTGTATGTCTTTGAACTTTTATATTTAATTCTAGATTATCGGTTAATAAATCTTCTTTATTATACTAAACAACATCTGAGGTTTGGCCCTAAGCTATGGTTGCCTAGAAAGCGGTGACCGCTACATTACGGCCGTAAGATGACGGTGAGCTTTGTGTTCAATGCAATCAGATGAGAGTGGTTTCTTAAAGAACGGTGGTAGTTAAAATAGCGGTTAAAACTAGTTAAGGTTTTTATCGCCAGGTGATACATTTGGTTTTGTAAAATTCTAGCTTGTCCATTACTATATACGTAAATCAACTTTGACAACCATAACTAACAACATGTAAAAAGCTTCTTTTTTTAACATCTGTTTAAATGTTGTTTTACGTCCACCGTCACTGTTACGTTAACCGCTACATTACGGCCGTCATATAGCGGTTAACGCGTTCTTGTACCCAGCTTGAGCCCTTCAACCACTTAACCTTAACAACGATACATAATAAACTACTATATCTAAGGACAAAATTTAAATAATAAACAAGAAACAACGTATCACATGAAAACTACAAAATAAACTACAGACAAACAAAAGAAAACTACTTAACTAATAGCATTATTTTAAACAAAACAATTAAACAAAGAGGGGAAAACATTTTAGTACTGACAATTGAGCAATGTTCTAAAAAATATATCTCTTCAAAATCCTGCTTTTGGTGATTTTTTATTTTCTTTCAAACCTAACACAATCATCTATTGTTCTGACATCAATGTCAAGGTTGTTCCATAATCGACACGCTGTGACAGTAAATGCTATATTATACGAATCGGTTAAATGCGGTGGAACGTATGGCAATGAAGTTTCATATCGCTTATTGCGATATATTTGATGATTAATGTTAATAAATTTACCACTTTCATATAGGTGGGCTAAAGTTTTCAAAGTGAGAGTTTTATGTAAAAGGCAAATCATGTGATACATTCTTAACTATTTTAATTAAAAACTGTTAGATGTTTTAAGAATGGTGTAACGTGCTCATCATTATTTAAACTTCTCTTCATTAAAAATCAGATTATTCAATTCATAAGGAATACAATAACTACGATTAATTCCTAACAACTTACGGGTGCTTTGAAACAACTATCCTTTCTATTTAGACCTTTTAGATTAGCAGCTGTGTTTTTTCTTATTCCTATGTTTATTGCTATTCATTTTATTGTGACTTTCCAAAAACTCTTCTATTACTTACTTTTTTCTTTCGTCAACGCAAATGAGTCTCGTACTGTTGACAAACAATTTTGCTTTCTTTATGTGAAGCTTCGGAGTATATAAACTTTCGTAGTTCTATAAGTTCGAAACAATCAACACGCTATTCAACGAGCAAAAAAGAAATTATAAATACTTGGAACAATCTTAAAACATTATAAAATATCCAAGAGGTAAGGAACAACCAGCTGACTTGATGGCTGTTTAATAACAAGCTTTAATTGGTTATCATCCTGACACTCTAGCTCAAATTGTTTATTACCTTTTATTTTATTATTATTCAGGTACTCATCAAATTGAACGTTTCACAATCACATGGTTCATTTAACCGGAATATATAATTACAATTTAAAATAATGTTGGTGATTGATGATACATTAGGGATTATTTCACATATATTGTCAACGTTTCTTTCAAACTCGTGAAGATTTTAGAGGCTATCAACTTTTTTGTTTTGTGTGGATCACTATCTTTTAGATGTATAAACAGAAACCTCTGTCAATGAAACTAACATTTTAGTCCTGTATAATAAAATTCCATTTTAATCCGCAAAACTTGATAAGATCCAAAAACATAACTAATACAATAAAGGAAATCCTCTTTGTCGAGTAGAAGCTCTGCCAAGAAGCTCACGATATCTAAGTCTGAACCATAGAGGAAGGCAATATTGGAAGTAGGGCGACTCACAGAACATCGTCTGCTATGTCTTTTATAGACGATAAACACGTATTTGCTTTCTCTCTAGCGTTCAAATCATTTACATATTTATAAAGGTTTTTAATATGTGACTTGGTAGTGGTCTGAACACAGTGTTATGATCTAAATGAGAATATATCTCTACCGCCGTCTTGGTTACTTGGTTTTCCCCCTGCGTATCGTAATTTTGTTATAATGCTTTGAACCGCCCGAAACATGTTAGGAAACATCTCACATGTAAAACTGATGTTTGTGGAATAATGGCCTTTTCACCTTAAAAATGTGTAAAAATGAAATAAAAATGCTGCACTCAAGAAAGGTTGTTTTAGAAACCATTCTTCTATTCACGCAAGATCGTCCATAAACAACATAAATACACTACGGTAAATACGAGATAGTTGCGAAATGTGGCACTATTGGCGACGATAATTATGGTATCGCAGCTGTTTCTGCTGTTATATCTAGGTCCAAAAATTGATTTTGGCAAACTTGGTTAGATTGGATAGGCACTATCGTCTAGCTCCTAAACACCATCATCAAAATGATCCCAAGAAATATTAGTGCGACTTGCTTGTCACAAAATACGTGTTTTCACAACAAAAGTCCAAATTACTTTAACAAGATTGAAAAAGTACAAACCTAATTCAGCGAACTAGAAAGAGTTGTCATTATTAACTGACAGTTTTTCGTGTAAATTGCTTTGACATTGATTTAACTGGACAAATTAAATGACTAGTTCAAAATGTCTTCCAGCTTAGAAAACATTTATCACAACTTTGAATTAAAATAAAGTTTTCTAATCACAGCAGAGAGGTCAGTTGAATATTTAATCTGTTAATGCAACTAGACACTTGGGATTCATTTGCACTAACCCTTTCCTCTAAATCAACTTTCTACTTCAACCCAAGTAAATTCTTGAAGTGGGGATTTATCGGCAATTTTTAGGTAATACGTCTTGTAAATACATATTTTATTACATAAACAATGTATATTGTATCGCAACCGTCAATAATATAATTTATCTAAAGCGTTTTCTTCTCAATCAGAACTAAGTGACTTTTAGACATAGGCCTACATGTTTGCTTATAAACTTATTGCTTGGTGTCGTGGCTGAGTGTTCTTAATAATTAACAGTTTTGTTTAAATAAATAGATAAAGGATTAAACTCATTGAACTAGATGTATTGATCATGTAAACGTATAACAACAATAGAATAAACATTTGATGGCTTATAACACATGTGATTATTCAAATGTTTAGAAAAAGTCTGTAGACAATTCATAAAGATATTATACTTGGGAATCGTACTTTATTAATAACACGGGCAAGAACCATTTACTCAACAACAAAGATGGGCCAATCATAAATTCAAAACAAATAAATGTAATAATATTTAAAATGTAATTTTGTTAATGGTATATACTTGTAATCATTTTTTTTACTTTACTTCAATAGTTTTATTTTTATATTATTACATGGTTTTAATATTTTGTTTTATGTGTCAACAACTTTTATAAAAATATTAGATTTTAGTAAATTAAATGTAACAAGTTTTCCTGACGATGACAGCCTTGCTGTTAAAAGCGCTTGTCAATTAAAAATCACTATATGTTGACCTTTTTTTCTTTACATATTTGCCAACCCAAGTAGTTTGATACGTTCTAAGACACTTTGATCCGAACAAAACCTTAAGGAAAATAGCTTTTCTATTTGTCGTATAGGCTAAATAAGTATTGTATGATATATTTATAAAATACAAAAACATTATGAATATTACACCACATCTTAGTGAACACTTTTGTATTTCATACGACTTAAATTTTGTATAGGCCTACACCATTTCTACAACATATTTCATCACTAAGGTCATTATTACACGCTGAGTATTATATTGATTCTAACATTAACCTTGTGTTTGTTAAGTTTAAAAAAAGGTTAAAATATTTTATAGTTTAAAATCACCAATATAGCGAGTAAACTGTTGAATTCAAACATCAAAAGAAATCTACAATGTAAGGTAGACGGCAAACATGTGCTTATGAACAATAAAAGACATAAAAGACGCTGCTTCCTCTGGTTCTAATATCACCTCCTTCTTTTCATCTTAAGCTGATCTTGAGCTTTTCTCGACTAAAAGGATTTGTGTTATTGTATTTGTAATGATTTTCATTTGTTTTGTCAGTTAATCTAGCAAAATGGTTTAACATTATTCATAACGACCACTGATTGTAAAATATATGTATAATAAATTTTAAATATACTGATAAACCATTAAAAGTTGTATATAAACAACATGTTTCAGAAATTCAGCCATTTTCTAGTGGAAAGTAGAGAACAAAATAACTACTTTTATTTTGTAATCTCAAAGCTTATAGTGTTGTTATTTTGTTCTCTACTTTTCCACTAGAAAATGGCTTTGAATTAGCTGAAACATGTTGTGGATATACAACTTTTGATTGTTTATTCAGTATTTTTATTTTAAAATTTTATATATACAAAATGGTTTACACTTTTAAATCATTATTTAAGATTCCGACCACTCTCATGAGGGTATTTTAAGGCAAATATGTGGTGAAGGATGAGTGTGATGAGTGGTAGTAATGAGTTATGAGTCTTGTTACAAACTAAGGCCGACTCTTCCTTAGAATGGGTCATTAATTAATAGCCCAATGACCAATGGAAATACAAGGATCAACGGCTTAACGTGACTTCCGAACCACGCAGGTGATGGTCTGATATGTCTAAACGATGGTGGGAGTTGATGTGGGTCATCAGATGATCACTGAGACTATCTGAGCCGCTTTAGACCTATATCATCCTCAAAACCTGACCTCCATGAAGCTGGATTACAGGACCACGCCACGAGTCCCAGTCACTAAAACTTGAACAAGAACCTGAGAGTAAGTCTAAAAATAAACTGAGAAAATAAAAATCATCAGAACAGCAAATGTATTAGCATACCAACAGTTCAGTTTATTAACATTTGATAAAGAAAAACTGGTTTCAAAATACCCTTTTAGGTACTTAATAGTAGGTGTGAAATCAAGAGAATAAGTCAAAAACTATTTCTAGAATTAGAAATGTTTACCTTGTTTACTCTTTATTCTGTTGACACCATGAGATAAAGGTAAAAAAGGTAAAGTTTGTCTTGTTTAACGAGGCGAAGTTAGGACTACAAAGTCATCTCTACCACTCAACCTCGACCTTTACCTAACGTCACCGTATTAGTCACATTACAAATTAATGTAAGTGGTGACTGCAGGGATCGAACCCGCGCCACCGGAGTAATGAGCTCCGGAGTCGCGTGCGATACCAATCCGCCACGGATCTGCTACGTTAAGACCCAGAAAAAAACTTAAGTATTGAACACCGTCAATTAGTTTTCGGACACATAGATGTACAGTAAAATTTTTGAGCCGTTTTAACCGTGTTGTCAAAAATACCAAATCGTATTTTGGCACTGAACCTTTTCATGGTTTTGTCAAGGTCTAAAACTGTACATTTTAATATAGATTATAGCCGACGCGACCGTGAATCATAGCGAATTTCTATTAACAGGATTGTTTTACTGAAATGTTTCATACTGTATGGCAATAGATAATTATGAATACATCTTTTTCCTGAGAAATTTCGGAAACAAAAATCGTACGTCGTGTCATAACGTATGTTATATAATATTTAGCTCGTGCGAAATTACAGTTCATTAGTTATAAAATTCAAGATTGCATGATATTTTAAATTTAAATATTTGTAATTTGTAATGTTCAAAACATTTCTAGTTTGAAATCTGCGTACACATTTGTACTTTGAAATTTAAAAGTGTTTACGAGTTTAATTCCATTTTACGAGTTTCTTAAGATTGTATGATATTTGACAGAACTCTGCCGAGAAATGACAACATTACAATTCCAAACTAACAATATAATCTGTATGAACTCGAATGAGGTTTTGAATTGTATTTTCCATACAACAGAATGAATAAATGAATACGTATTCACGTGAATATGAGTACATTTGTTCATTCTTAACAATGTGGGAGAAACTGTCTGTCAGCCATTTGTCTTTATTATAACATAACATTGTGCTATGCCCATTGTGCTAAGATGTATTCGTTATAACGATTATTTTATGGAACTAGATGATTAATAGCTTACTTCAACAATGATAGAGTCAAAGGTTCTTAAGAAATGTTTTCAAATGAGCTGGTATTACGTTAGATCTTTATATTTTGTTCATATTGTTATGTTTTGCTAATATATTTATTCTCAAATAAACTCAGTACCTGCTTAATATACAAATGAATTAAGTCATGCGAAATGTTCAACTAATGCTGACAGCTCATTTTCGAATGTTTTGTGTCATGTTAAGATTACTTTTCACCTGAAGGCTCAAATCAGAAAGCAATTGTCAAAAGGTCGTGTTTTCATAATGTATTAAAAGGTTAATTACCTTCTTTTAGTTAGCTCTTGATCCTTAGGAAACTTAGATGCTAGATTTGGTGCTGACGATCGTTTCGGTCTAATAAGACCATCTTCAGAGCACATCACTAAACTAAACTAACACTATAACTGTTGTGCTCTGAAGATGGTCTTATTAGACCGAAACGATCGTCAGCACCAAAGCTAGCATCTAAGTTTCATCAGGATCTCCAGGCTAGAAAGAAGGTAATTAACTTCAAATAGGTCCTGAAACCGGAAATCATAATGTATTAAAAGGAGAAATGCTCGCCATAATAATTCTAACACTGGAAAACTTCGACAAACATCACTTTACTTTTCATACAATTGGATTAAAATTAAGTAATTTAAACAATATTAGCTAGAGTGTCAAGATGATAACCAATTACAAGCTCGTTAAACAGAAGCCATCAAGTCAGCTGGTTGTTCCTTACCTCTTCACTGTTTCGTTTCATGAATTCAACATTCGCGAAGGTAATCTATTTGGTTACAGGTTAACTCATTACAACGATAGTAGGTACGATAACCTTCTGATCTTGTTTTTCAGTATTTTCGTTTTAACACTATACGAATGATTAATTAAGTGAAAGACCAAGTCTACATTTTAAGAACTTACATTTTCTTAAAATGTAGACTTGTTCTTTCACTTTGTTTGTGTAATAGAAGAATATATTAGCCGATTGGTAATACCCTGAAATATCAAATGATTAATTAGAAATAAATAGAAACCCCTTATTTTAGCACTAGTTCTCTACAAACTTTGCAATTTTTGTAGAATTAAAAAGCCTTTTTCAACATTTTAAATGTATCATACTTTATATAATTTACCTGTAAAGAAATAACTGTATATACAATTTAGTAACCATTGAAATAACCTTAAAAGTCAATCAATTTTAAACGCGTTAGTCCCTTACTAAACTATGTTTTTGCAATAAGTCGTTATACTTTTCTTCAGCAAAAAGGAACATTCATTGGCCACCATTTCGTTCTTACTAAAGTGTGTTTTTAGTAAAGTACCAAAAGAAGATTTTATTTACAAACTATAAAATTAAGTCGTTATTTAATAATAGAAATGACTTTTCCAGAATACTGTGTCACCACTATGTCTCATCGTTAGCAACTTTAACTCTAGCAACTACATAAGATTTTGATTCTCAATGGCCTTGTGATGATGTTGTCTCCGAACTCAATGTGCCGTGTTTAACAATAAAGGTTAATGGTTTGGAAGACTGTAGAAATATCAGGGCCTACCGATCTGGTTGATTTTATAGGCAAACATTTTTATAGTCAAAGTTACAACTTGCTTCTTCAACACTACAACATGGCTATATAGTTTTGAAACGGTATTGTATGCATTTGAAAATTTTAGTTACAACTAGTTTTCAATATTTAATTGAGTTATAATACATTCAAAAAGTAAAACGTTTATACTAGTGCTCCAAATATTATGGAATATTATTAGTAACTGCCCAGTTGTCTCAACTCTATATTTACAGAATATTTTAAACAGTTAGTAGGAAAATTGCAATAACGTCAATTTAAAAAATCATTTAAATAAAACACAAGGGCGCTCAAATTCTACTGATGTTTTTCTTTTAGTTTGTCCTAGTATTCGAGGATATTTCAAGAAGAAAACCATCTTTCCAGTTTAAGGCGATGGTTAAAAATATTTAATATTCAAAACCTTACATTTTTAACGTTTTAAGTATCAAACACGTCCGCACATACTACGCCCAAACTTATAAATATCCGCCTACCATCTAGTTTCATTAATATAGGCTGAAAAGTTTGAAATTGAACAACTTTAAATAAACGTGGTCTACTAAAAGTGAGGAAGTTAATAACCAATTACAGCCCACTTTAGAACAAAGACTGTGGAAATGATCATTACCGCTGTATAAGTACTTCGGTCTTTCTTTCGCTCTTTTGATCTGCTGGAGATCTCTTCTACATTTAATGCTTTTAAGTGTTTAAACTCTGTATTTAAGAGCGTGATATTTTATAAAGTGGTATAACTAGCCTTGTATAACCAAGTTATACAACATGAGTTATATACAATGAGTTATATACTCATTATATTTCAAAGTTATAGAAATAAAACAAAACCAATACTTATAATAATTTAAATTGCGAGGCCTTTCGATAGCAAGGCTATCATCGTCGGCCAACACAAACTTTGAAATACTCATTTTAGTCTAATTAAACCAAATGCCTAGGACTAAGAGTAACATTATCTAAAAATGTTGAAAAAATATCCAAACATGTATCACCTTGTAAAAAACCTTCTTTTGTAATATAAAAATCTCGCAAGCTTGTCTTCGGCATAAGACCACCATATAATAATTCCGTAAGTAAGGGTACACAAGTCCGTAAAATGACATTATCAGTACTTTTCTTGGCAGTGGCTAGAGAAGTTCTTAAAAATATACTGCTGATTCTCAAGCTTATGACATAATATGTACTCAACATGACTATCCCTATCCAAGTACACGCCTAGAAACACTGGCGTTGAAAATAACTCGCATTAGAATATTAATAATTGTATTTTTAACCATACCCACACCCAGCTAAGCGCTAAAAGCACCACTGGAATGTGAAAAGCAACTTTCCTTGCAATGGTTTCAAGCTATAAGTTGGTTGAATTAAAAACACATCTTATTGCATCACTTGTAATATTAAGTTTTACCTGTATGTAGAAATCCATTTAGCCTCGTCTGGAAACCTCTATTCAGTCAATAACACTTATATCACACAATATTATCACTGTAAACTTCACAGACACAACATCTTCTGCTACCTATGACACTCCTGATCAATAACTACACGTACACAAACCAAGGAGAACTCGATCAATAACTTTCACGTAACGACTTGTTGCAAGCAGTGTTGAGGCGCAGTCAGCTGTTCCACAGATAAACAAACCTAAACCACAGATAACAGCTGACATCTCCTCTCGTGGAAATAGTTGACTTGTAAAGTTAATAACGTACTATAATGTATTTATATTTTAACTGGTTTTCTTATACTGTGCTGTATTTTATTTACACGTGCATTTCATAGAAATTATGAATAGTTTTACAATTTTCTAGTATGGGATGATTGATATACTATAAAGTGTTTCGAGTTTAGCTTATTTCTTTCTGTGCAGTGTTTTATTTGGACATGAATTTAATTTAAATTACCGGTATAAATATTTTTTAATTTTGTATTATGTGATGATACACTATAAAAGTTTCTATTTTAGCTGATTTATTTTATTGTGCTGTATTTTGTTTGGACGTAAATTTAATTCAAATTGGAAATAGTTTTTAAATGTTGAATAATGTGATGTCTGTTATGTTTTACTATAAAGTGTTACTATTTAAACTGATTTCTTTTGATGTGCTGTAATTTATCTATAACTGCATTTATTCAAATTAGGAATATAGTTTACTTTTGTATGTGATGTTTTTGTGTTCACTGTCTATTTTTATATGTATACAAATACATATATTGTTGATTTAGTTTGTGTCAAAAAGACATCTCGAATGCCACTGATTAAACCTTTTGATATAGTCACATTTTTACCAAAGTTAAGAGAAATCACTAAAAAAAAAAAACAGATAAACTATGTTTCTAAGAGTTTGCCCACGATAGCTAACCAAGTTATTTTGGAATAATTCTTAAGGCCCGGAACAATTTATAAATAACACTACATCTTTGTTATAAAAACCGCCGAAATACGAGGAGTAACACATTTAATCTGATCTCCCAAGACATCTTGATTCTTCCCAATTGGAAAACTTTGCAGCCCAGTTTGGTTGTTATCTTTCTTCAGTAAAATTTAGTTTGATTGAAAAACTTAGTTTTAAAAGGAAATATAGCTAACTATTAGAACTATCACGCTGATAAACTACTTCAAGCTAAATTTAATTTCTGAAACATTAACAATTAAAATGAAGTTTACAATTACAATTTTTGAGATGCCGACCACTCTCATGAGGGTATTTTAAGGCAAATATGTGGTGAAGGATGAGTGTGATGAGTGGTAGTAATGAGTTATGAGGTGTAGTCTTGTTACAAACTAAGGCCGACTCTTCCTTAGAATGGGTCATTGATTAATAGTCCAATGACCAATAGAAATACAAGGACCAACGGCTTAACGTGACTTCCGAACCACGCAGGTGATGGTCTGATATGTCTAAACGATGGTGGGAGTTGATGCGGGTATCATCAGATGATCACTGAGAATATCTGAGCCGCTTTAGACCTATATCATCCTCAAAACCAACAACAATGAAAATTAAGCATTTGCGTTAGCTGTTTACATGTTTCCTATATCTGGCACCCATTTTGATTACACGCTGTTCCTGTGTAAGTTTATAAAGAGTGTTTCTTTGAGTGGTGCGGGTTTTACGCACATTGAAAGTGTAAGGCAAATTGTGGAGATGGTTTCTTGAATAGAGTATGGCGTTACAAACAAGTCTTTGAGCTTTGAACTCCTTATCAGTGCTCACGCGTTTGTGCCTCATCTTTTGAACATGTGACGTTCACTATCCCTGAATACACATGAAAGGGCGTCGGATGTAATACAATTATGTCATTACACAAGTTTAAACCGTGTTGAGTTGACCTCCAGCTTAGAACCTTTGACATTAGCGTCGGTCAATGTGTGTTTCGTGTGTGTGGGTGTGTGCACATGAGCTGTAACATGTACTTGCAAGTAGAGAGCTTTAGACTTTGTTAAACTTATTGGATAAACTGCTGGTTGATACAAATCTATATACAGGGTTAGGCAAAAGTGTGGAAACGCCTTTATAACTTTTGAACCAGTGTTTTCAGACAGCAAATTAGAAGTCTCTATCTTAACCCAAAAAGAAATGGCGTCAATGTTAAGGTACACAGATTTGTATTATGCGAAAGTGTGGAAACGTCTTCATAACATTTAAGTCAGTTTTTTTTTCAGTGTAACCAAACTTGGTACATACTAAGGTTATCAAAACTATCTTTTAATGCATACTGACACTTTGCCCCAGTTTTCAAAATGGGTGATTGGGGGGAGGTAGACTTATAACTCTGTGTAACTTAAAACCAACGCCACTTCTTTCTGGTTTAAGATAGAGACGTCTAGTTTTCAGCATTCATCATCATTTTCTACGACCTTCAAAATGAGGTGTCACTCGATGGGGCTTCCCTATAAAATTATGGGGCTACCCCCAATTCCCCATTTTGAAAACTAGGGCCAAGTTCCAGTATGCATTAGAAGGTACTTTTGTTTCCTCTAATAAAATGTACCGAGTTAGGTTGCGCTGTAAAAACTGATTAGAAAGTTATTAAGGTGTTTTCACACTTTCGCATACAAATCTGTGTACCTTAAATTTGACGCCATTTCTTTTTGGGTTACGATAGAGACTTCTAGTTTGTAGCATTCATCAGAATTTTCTAAGACCTTCAAAATGAAATGTCACTCAATGGGGCTTCCCTATGAAAATTGTAGGGCTTCCCCCTCCCCAATTCCCCATTTTGAAAACTGGGGCAAAGTGTCAGTATGCACTAAAAGGTACTTTGGTTTCCTCTAATAAAGTGTACCGAGTTCGATTACGCTGAAAACACTGGTTCAAAAGTTATAAAGGCGTTTCCACACTTTTGCCTAACCCTGTATAAGTTCAGTAAAGACAACTTAATCTAGACATGCTCGTATAGACCACGTGAGCATTTATAATTACTAGCGAATTTTCCTTTGGACAAATGAGATATGCAAGCCGTCCTCATGGTAAAACCAGACCCGGGACCTTGAAATGAGCACCGGTCCTGACCGCCAGGACACGTGTTAAGCATTTCTTTCAAAACTTGATATGCATATGTATGTATGTGTGTTCTCTCTGCAAATCACATTTTTGTTAAATTTTCATAACATTTAGTACAAATGTTTCTTTGCAAATATATCGGTCAAATTCGTTAGCCAGCAAAATCAGACAGCTGGAAGACCCTTTTGGGGAGGGATTTACAATCAAAAATGTGGTTTTAATTATCTAAAAAGTAAATTTAATCAGATTTTGATACGAAAATTTTTTGCTAATAACGTCTGAACGGTACAAGATACGTGTTCAGCTAGCTCGTCAAGGCGAAATCCAAAAATGTATTATATGTCCACATTCTGAAGAAATAAAGGTTATGCCGACTCGGCCGGACCGTTGGCGGGGAACGGTGCCTGGTTTTCGGCCAAAAAAGCAATTCCAGAGATACTGGTTTGATGAAAAACTAATAGACAAACTAGAGGTACGGAGTTTGTTCAGTAGTGTTCTGCGGAAGCTAAACTACCGGCGTACAGAGTTCGAAACGATTCTAACCAGCATTAAGTAAGATACAGGCGAAAACGGTAGAAGGGACGTTTGACTTAAACTAATGTAAAATTGTCAAAATAAAATTCTAAACAAATCCGTAATACTTTCCCGCAAGTTGAAAAGTTTTCCAATCAACAAACAAAGAGACGGTAACTGTAATGGATGAAAGAGGTTTCTTTTATTCTGGAATTGATTGTTATTGTTCCCTTTGACGCAATTTATCTGCAATTTCCTTGTTGATGTATTTTTCTTATTTAGGCATGAAATGAGTTTGATTTACAAAGAAACTCGTAGGTCGAATAAATTTTATTCTGAGCAACAAAATCTCTTTGGAGGAAACCCCTAAAGTATTTTAATTATTAAAAACACAAAAGGTTTCGTCTACGCTATGTAGACATTGCCAGTTAAGTAGACAAACAAGATAAAAGTTTTAGCGTAGAAATATAAAATGTATAGTAATTGTAAGAAATTCAAAGTTAAAATAACGTTTAACTTAATTTCAGCCTGAAACAGAGTAATCCAAGTACACTTTAACTGTTTGTGGCGCCATCTATAATGTGAAGAAATATTACGTACAGTATAATAATACAACTATTGAATATTATGTATATATGTTATAAGCCTTTTGATACAAGCTCTAGTATAATGATCGTAGGATGAGCAATAATTAAAAAGTTAGGATGAGTAATGTACAATACTTTTTGTGGCATTTTTATTAGAGTCTTATTTTAGGGTTTGTGGACATCACAAAACGCTTTTAGGGAAAGCGGTCCAAACCCTTTTGCCTGCGCCGGGAATCGAACCCGCGACCTTGCGCACCCACTGAGCCACGGACGGAGGCAAATTCTCGTCATGATTCAAATAATGTCAAGATATATAAATTATTTCAATCAGTTTTCTTGATGTTGTAAAGAAACTTAAAGTAATTATTGTTCTGAGGTCAGTAGTCTTATTTAAATCGTTTAAAGAGATCAGCCGTTGCTCCAATTTACCATTAGTCTTGAATTTAAAACAAACCGCTTATGATCCTGCACAATTAAAATCGAAGATAATGAAATCTATCTTTATCTTCTTCAGGAGAAAGATATCGTCAAAACAAGTTTATTTCTCCGGGTATAAAAGTGCAACGTGAGCACTCCACTACATGTGACTTAAACAGCTGTTTTAGAAAAAAAAAAAAAAATGGAATGTTTCTCATTAGTATGACTACGAGTGTACAATCAGCTGTTCATAGTGGTTGATAAACTACCCTGAATGCCTCTGCTACAGTTTGGTAATATCGTGTAATTTATGGGCAATTTGCCTAATGGCTGAGCCTAGCGTTCCATTACTGCGTTATGTCAGTTTTCATCAAACTTACTAGGAACCGTGTCGGTAATACCTTCCTCTACTCATCAAAAGAGTTCACGAGATCTACCTTTACCATCTTATAACCAGGTGATTCATCTGAATAAACTCTGAATGTGTGCTTTAGCTGATATCATCAAATGAATTGAAATGACCATGGTGGAGACATTATGGTCGACTACCTGGGAATGCAGATTAAGATAAAAATTGATGACACATTAATCAACAGAAAATTGCAGTAAATAAAGTTACAGCTTTTTCTACGCTACTAAACCTATTAACAATGTACTAGTTTTGTTAGTTTGTTTAAAGTAAAAGTAATTCCCTGAACAATGTAGTATTACTTTTTCCTCTTACTGCTGTTCTTGGTCCTTCGCTTGATTTTTGTGAAGAGATTATGTAATGAAAAGAATTTCTGTTTCAAGGGAAATGCTTCGTTTTTTGAAAGTGTCTCTTTGTTATGCGAGAAATACATTTTGATATTAAACTGTGAACTTTTAACCAACCAAAATGCCAGTAGTCGTCTGGGTGGAAATCTTGGGGTTTACTGTCTTGACACTTTGCCTAAATGGCCAACCTTTATTTTCCACCATTTTGACTCTTGGTCAAGGTTGCCAAATACTGAAACAAACTGGCAAGACCCCCTCTTACCCCTCTACTTACAATCCCCCTCACCTTCCCACCCATCGCCACCACAAGATATGACATCCTTTACTGAAACGGGTCCAACTCCCTGAGTGTATCATTTTGGTCCCCTTCCAAACCCGAACATTTCCAGGATTGGTTCAAGGACGACTGCTGTCATTTCACTGGAATTTATTGGTTTAGAGAGTGTGAGAGAGGGTAACGAGGGATTAGGCTAAGTATTATTCATTAGGTACTGTAAAGCATCTTACCACGAAAAGTCCAAGAAGTTGGAACGCAGGATCTGCAAAAGAAACCATAGGTAAATTCACCTGAAATATGTTTTCACGACTATAACTATTTTACTTTTATTATAATCTTACGATCTGAACTATTTAGTTCCATTTATTT
The DNA here is from genome assembly GCA_018831715.1 of Matsumurasca onukii. NCBI lineage: Eukaryota > Metazoa > Arthropoda > Insecta > Hemiptera > Cicadellidae > Matsumurasca > Matsumurasca onukii. The sequence goes on from CM032067.1 coordinate 5,020,214, forward strand.
ATTTATTGAAAAGTCAGTTTACAAAAAATATTGTGTTTATTTTGAATTTGAAAATATGAATGATACAATATTGGTGAAATGAGAGTGAATTACATTATACGAAGGAGTGATGGACATAAGCCACTGGTGAAAATACAATACTTCGTAGTTTCGTCTATTTTCCAATTATTGTTTTATTTAAATGCAAATTTTATATTACTGGTAAGTGAGCAGATTCTGCAATAAACTCTGTCACAGAGGAAGGAGCTTTAATCAGCAAATTCTCTTTTATTTCTTTGAACAAAGTTATGCTCTTAACAATTTTGTTTCAGCACAGCCACCTCAAAATATAATCCCATAAGACAAATGGGATTGAACTACTCATAGTCGACTACTTTAAGGGCATTTATGGAACATAGATCTCTTATCTGTCTTAATAGAAATATTCCAGAAGACATCTTTCCACGAATATGGTCGACTTGGCTAGCTAACATAAGGTTTTATCAATATACAACCCTATATGTTCTCCTAATGAGACCAAGGCCTTGTTATTATTCATCCAGTAGTTCAAATAAAAAATTATACAGCTAGTTTTCCCAGATTTGTTTTAGGTTTAAGTTTTCAAAATACTGGGCCATGCATTTAAATTTGTATTTCTCGATATTTCTAATTGTTCGGTAGCTGAAATTCAATGTTGTATCATCAGCGTACTGAATAATTCCTACAGAATTGTCTACAGTATTTTAACAACTCTTAATGTACATATATGGGTCCAAGAAGATAATATAATATCTACTAAAGAAGCTTGAAGACCGAACCGGGACTTGAACCCGGATTTCTCATATTACGGATAACTATGCTAACCATTACACCATTTGCTCCACCTATTTCTTCAAGTTTAGAAGTATTTAAATCTGAATGTTGATCCTGAACATTTGACTGGCAATACTTAAACCAACGGGCTGGAAGTATTACAGACTATGTCAAATCACTTTGATCTTAATTCGTATAAACGCCAAAAAAATCAAAATAAAGAAATTTTAAAATAAAATTTGTGGACCGAACCGGGACCTGAACCCAGATCTCCTACTTGTCGGCAATAAAAAGGTGTAATAAACTAGCTATTATCAAACATTAGTTTCAATCTTGATTAGCATTTATCTGATGAAGGCAGCTTTGCTGTTGAAAGGCGCCTAATAGTAAAATTTATAATATTGGTTATTGTTTTCAAATTAGTTTCTTCTTATTAGTTTCAATCGTTAGATTTTAAGGAAGATGATACATTTCCTCGACAAGCATCTTTTAAAATATAAATGACAGTAAACGTCTTGAACAAACCTCAAGTTGCACATAGGATTGTATCTACATTAAACTACCATAACAAAACCTCAACAAAAGTACACAGAAAAATTATATTTTAGCTGACTTTCAACAAAGAACATTGTACTGTAATAACAATTGTTCTCAACGAAGACTTTAAAACAAAAGAATTGGAAAGAAATTGAAGTTGGAATCAAAGCCAAGTCGCCAGAATGGCGTCTAGGACTCTTCTTTGTTTGGTCTAAGGCCAGCAAAATGATAAACTAAATAAACCTTAGCTTAAAGATTTACCTTTGTGTGGTGCCTCTTGATCCTACTATAGTAACAACAAAGATAAACCTTAGCTATTAATAGACAGTTTCAGTTACTCGTCTATTTCATTTATACGTCTTTAATTTTATTATTTTCATGCATTAAAATAATGTACATTCCGTATTTCAGTCGAAACTGTATTTCAATTTGTTAAATTAATGCAAAGTACTAAATTATTTCGTTTGGAAATTAGAAAATAAATCCGTTAGTTGCAAACGGTTTATATTTTGTTCTTTTCTTGATTTATTGTGCGTTGTGTTTTATGTAGTTTTGATTTTTTCTCAAACAACTTAAATTTGTAAGAAAGGTAGGAACTTAAAATAAGACGTTTATCGAACAGTCAACTTAAAACTAATGCAAAACTTAACCAAAATAAAGAAACAAATTTCCGGTTATCCAAATAGTGTATTGGTCTATTAAATAGTTGTTTTCAAACAAAATATCACATAATAAGTTACAAACATACGGAAACAATATGGTGTAAGGTATTAAACTATAAGCATTATAGAAATGTTATTATTTTGTTATATCAAAAAAGTTTAGAATTAAAATACTCATCGACGCTTTTCTTGTGTTAACCACAAATTCGTATACATTCTTATAGAACTCTGTTCATGGAGATGACATCACCTAATAGATAACATGTTAGTTATTCCCTTATTCTTAAGTGATTTGTTGAGGAAATCAAGGAACGTTTGTAAATTATGCGTGATTCATAGGGTTTGCTTTAATTTGTTAGCTTGCCTCTATAACAAATACGTATAAGTTGGCTGAGAAAAAGTAACACCGATACAAAAGGCACAGTTAAACAGGAAAGACAATAGTGTAGTTTCCAATGTTTTCCCTTGATTTACTCACAAAGCTGATGTTTGAAAGTAACTGACTATAATAAATGCCGGCAGTAGGAAGCAAAAGAAAGAAAGGTTGAGAAACTAGGCTCAATCCTCTTATCGGCAAACAAATCATGTTCCGAGCAATTAACCCGGCCCGTTAAACGTGGAACGTGGAGTTCAGCCGAAACCCGGTGAAAGTAGGCAAGTCTGTCTGTAAAACTGGATTTAGAAGTCATTGTTGCTTAAAATAAACAATTTGTCGTTTAAGGTAAATTAAAAAATTAAAGGATTTGCCCTTATTATATATTTTTTTCTTAAGTACACTTTAAAAATGAAAGAGTGAAAACCACTCCCAAAAGAGTAAAATCAATGAGACTCTTCAACACCCGAGCTAAATATTTTTGAGTGACCTTAACTCCTTAATTTTTGAAGTATTGATTTAAAACCGTAGTATGTTCAAAATAAAGATGTTATGTTATAAATTTCATACATTAAACCACATAAATACCTTTGTCAACAGTGGGTTAAAAGCGGGAAGGATTCTGTTGAATTTTATTTTTGAAAATTACCTTTTCTAATGGGTTATGCTGGGTGGCTTATATTTGGAAACATTACGTATAACGATATAGTTTTAACCACCAGGCCACCACTCAAATGTTTTTATGAAACGTTTAAAAACACCTTAACGAACAACCTCTTTATGCTTCAGCGTTGTTTATTTTTATAATGCGAGAAAAACTATGTAGCTATAATACGGTCGTGTTGTTATTACCTTTATAGTTAGAAATATCTTAGCCACGTTCAAAGGCACTGTGGATTCTCTAAAGTCCCCTTATTGACGTTAAAGCTTAATAAAAGAATTTGCAGACGCATAGCGACCATGAACCTTTGTGAATTTACGTTCACGGGGGACATAATCAACCCAAAAAACACGAATTTTACATTTCGAAGACGGCAATTATGTTTTGATTTCGATGAAACTTCAAGTAATAATATATTCGTGTGACCAACACGGGCGAATATGTACCAGGCTAACAAAACCTATAGATGGCGAGTAAACGGTATTTCACAGCTATCTTGATCTGACCGATTAGACTTTATTGATACAATTAAATTTTTTTTTACATACATTTTTGTATCAAATTCAACATTTTGGGGCGAAACGCCCCTTTCACTGGTGGATTGATTTTATTGGTTAAAAACTGAATCAGGACATTCTTTTGGCAAACTTCGAAAAGAATGCGAAGTGTATAGACGTATATAGCTGGTATTTGTAATTTAGTATTGTTAACCATAAGTTACAATGATTTAATGGCATTTTCATCTACTGTATTTATTGTTAACGCTTTAAAACACGGTTTAAACAACGGTTTTAATTTAGGTTTTATGTTGTTAAAATGGAAGTAAAGTTATAAAATCACGTATATAGCTTTATATAATGGAAATATTTTGTCATTAGACACAGAGGGTGTTGAGAATGCTTTTCATTTTCTCTACGACGTTTCGTTCTATATCGCTCTAATCCCTTCGGCAGTTCCCTAAAAACGTGAAACAGCAACATGAGAGAGGTCAGGAAGGAACACATGATATCCTGGCCTCTAGCCAGAAGTGCCGCCGCCTTGGCGTCCTTCCTCAGAATCCTGCTCCCATTTCCCCTTCATGTCTTTGTTCCACAGACAAACGGAATTGAAAAACCAAAACTAGTCTTTAGATGCTTTCAACTCAATCTTAATAACTCCTTCGTCCTCTTTCAACAAAGACAATAGAAAAGCAGTGGGTTCTTGATTTTTGCTTTATTTGGAATAGTTTGGTCTTAGAATTAAACCAGCTGTTGTTATTGTTTCAAGAATGACAAAACAAGTAAATGAATCCACTTGGATTACAAAAGCAATTTCATAGTTAACAAAAAGATATTACTTTTATAATTATTTATAACTTCTGCTGAAGCATTTGGGATATATTATGGGAAATACACTCATACAGATACAGAGTATCTTTGTATATTTCCCTTCCATTGGCTGTGCACAAATAGGTATTTTTCGTTCCCTGTTACAGTTAGTCAGTCTAACTCATGGCTGTGATTGGTTGTCCGCTGTTACGAGCCAGCCAATGGGGCTTAGGCAGTCAGTGTGCAACTGTCCCTGGCCGTGGACGTGCTTGATTTCTCTATTGGTTTTTATAATGACTCAAAGTTATTTCATAAAGCACACCTTAAAGCCGACCTTGTAAGATGAGCTTATCGCAATGTTAGTGACCTTTTAGGGACAGATACATAGACAGAAAATAATTAACATTATTATATAATAAGTAAAGTTGATTCCACAATACTACCTTTTGGCCTCCCTTTATTGATTTTCATAAATCGATTCAGTTATCAATGTTTATGACAAAATAAACAAATAAATCGGAAAAAGTAAAATAGAACCGTATTCTAAAATTGTTTATACTCCCCGTTGTAGGGTCTTCTTCGAAAAGTATTTTTACCTTTCTGTTTTGGCCTTAAGATCCTGTGAAACAACTACATAGTGGGATCTACAGGCCAAAACAGAAAGGTAAGAATAAAGAATCGTATTAACTAGTACGTAATCACTAAATCACTATTTGAGATGCCGACCACTCTCATGAGGGTATTTTAAGGCAAATATGTGGTGAAGGATGAGTGGTAGTAATGATTTATGAGGTGTAGTCTTGTTACAAACTAAGGCCGACTCTTCCTTAGAATGGGTCATTAATTAATAGCCCAATGACCAATGGAAATACAAGGACCAACGGCTTAACGTGACTTCCGAACCACGTTACATGTTAGTTTAATGTAATACACAAGTAGTTACCTGCTAATAATCCTAGTGCTTTTGGGTGTACAAAAATCCAACGTACAATGTTTATCGATCAAATAAAGAGTAAACGTTATCTTATTGGAATTGTTTGCAACTAATATTAGAGTGGAGAGGACTTAAGCTCCTAACTTAAGTCAGTAATGGTGCTTACTGGCTTTCTCTTACTTGATCATATCTTTAGATCTATCACTTGCAAACTTAGCGCTAACATCTGTTCTCTAACTCTTGAGTTGTTAATGTATAAACTTCTATACTTTCAAACCATACATCTACATTTGGGCGTACAATAGCTTAAGATACAATAAATCAGCGTGAGAAATTTTACTTTATTTTCGGTTTGATGTCTAAGACAACACTTTTTTTTAGGTAAGAAAATCGATGACAAATGAATCACCATTCATAATAATCCAACAAGATTAATGGGGAACATCAAGGTATCAATTACTCACAGAAACAAATTATCCAATTCTTTCCGACTGAAGATAAAACATTTTGTTTTGTTAAATGACTCAACGATATTCCTAATGGATTTGCTGGCCTCGTTTCTAGAAGAAACATTATCTTGTAATGATTATTTTATTTAAATTCTACTACTATCAATAAATATATAAAAAAACTGTTGTTTTAGAGCCAGGACTTTAATAGTTTTTCTATTTGGTTTTGGTCTAATTCATTATTGTGCTCGAAATTGTAACTTTTCATAATTAAAAATGTAAGCGAGGGACGAAAATATATTTGGGACGACCTGATGATATTTTTGTCATGATGCAATTCAAATTTATAACTCAATTTATAATTAAACTTTGAGTGAGTGTTTCAGTTAAGTTTTTAAATGTTTGTAAGTTTTGCGCAATAGTCTGAGTAAATTGATGAAACATACGTATGTTACTAATAGGCCAAACAAAACTGTTGAAGAGTCTTGCACGAAAAACCCCCATAAAACCAAATCGGTTAAGAGGTGGGTGGATAGATCCGTTATATCATAGGGTAATAACTGCAAACGATGTTTTAAGCTGGTTGTTGTTCTTAAAAATGGGAACTTTTCTCTAGAAGCATAGAACTATTGAAGCTGATGTATGTAAACTCTATAACTTGTACTTTTGTCAAAAAAACTTATTATTTGAAAAATTAAAAATAAGATTTTCATAAGAACACAGAATTTAGAAATTTCGTAATAAATATTATATTTGGCATAGAAGCTTTACGATTTTGTTTTTATATGCTGCAGACAGTATGACATATTATGCCAGGGAAAAACTTCTCCCATTTTAGTACATTAACTTACTTAAACATTGTTTGAAAACATCTCCGGGTTAAAATCTCTATGGCCCGTCAAGTCAAAGTGCCGTCCGGGCTCTATTCAGCAACATCTCAATTTTGAAGACGAATAGGTGTATTTTTTATCGAAAGCTGTTATTCAAGAAAAACTTACTTAAAACTTCATTTCTAACTATCTACCTTTAACTTTTCAGTGTTTATCCACCTGCTGTGTTATCCCTTGTATTGTCTCTCAGTGAACCTTGTCTGTTGTTGGTTTGAGTGTTGATCGATAGGTTCTGCTGTTTGCTGAGTGATGTGGTTTCACTGCCAATGTTTCATCATCAGTCTCACACTCAGGTGACAGCTCATGTACGAGTTAATGGTGTGTTCTCAGTCTGAAATGTTATTGTTGACGTTTCCAATCGGTAGTCAACAAGAGGAACACGACGTTTCGTGATCTGTGATCTCATATTGTTTTCAGGTGTAAAGTAACATAAAATGGCACAAAAAGCTAGAAAAAGACCTAGTTTAGGAAAATCATTGTAAAAGCTGAGCTATCTAAGAAAAATAAACAGCTTTTGAGATTTATCACTACAAATAAAAGTAGCCTAAAAAATACAAAATGCCTACAAACTTAAAGAAAAACAATTTTAGAAACTAAAATTATTCAAGGCCGATGACGGATACCAAGGTGTTGTTCGGTTGTGTTTGAATGGTCAGCTTACGCTGATTACTTGAGGCTAGCTCATTTGCGTGTTTTGTGTAATGTTTATGTTATGGACGTTCGTCACTTTTCACCTGAAGACGGGATCGGATTGCAGATCCCAAAACGTTCTTCTTGTTCAATAACAATGGAAAATGCCCGCAATAATATTTCAATCTCAGAAAATCTTCTATCATCAACAAAAAACTTCAAACAAAGTTAACGGTGTAATAGGGAGAAAATACAGATAAAATATAGTTATGTGGCAAGGTATTGTACACCCATTTTCACCGATCGAAAATTCTAACAAATTTCGTTGATGGGTCATAAGTCAATTTTTACGCACTCTGGGTCAATTTATTCTGAATATTGGAATGAACTTTTGTGTAATGCATACTGTTAAACTTTATTTAAATCACATTTTTTCAAAAAAATATGCTAAATACTCAATTCAAAATGTTATATGCTAAATTATTTAAAGTGTATGCCAAAGTTGTTGAATTGAGTTGAGCTGCGCAAATTGTGGACATTATTTGGAAGAGCAGTAAACTCAATTTGATTAGGGTATTAACTGAGTTAGGCATAAAATTACACGCTGTATGGAGTATATGTAATAATAAAAGAATTTAGGCAATGTATTGTAAAAGAATAACATTATTCCGATTTTTCGTTAGCCGTATATTTCTGGCTGTTAGCAAATCATCTTTAACAACCGAAAATCTATCTTCTATAAAAATGCACATAAGTCAGTGGTCTACAGCAATTTTCAGTCAGGTTAAAGATCGATGTTTGTTTGCCCAAGTTTGCCGAAGAATGCTCAAAAGTAGGTTAGGTATTGACATACTTGAAAGTACATAATGTTCAGGTGACCTCTCAAACTATTCAAACTTTGTTATTTATCTGTGACTAAAGTCATTCCTTTCTGGCCCGACTGCAAATATTGCGACTCTGATAATTTACACTTTGCCAAATGTACTATTGGATGTCCCACTTCTTTGCAAAACGGGTCTTGTTGAAACATATTAGAACAAGTCTTTCCTAGATACATTATACTTATTGTTCATGTTAGTTAGAATAAATAACGTGTCAGTTTTATTCCACAAAACGACGTGACAATAGAGAAGGAAAATATGCTTTTGTAAATAAATAAGATCGTCGATATAAATATAAATAATATGACAAGTAAGTTCCAATGGTATCCACTGAGGTGTCGATTCAATCTTTGATCGAAGATTCAATTTTACCCAAACATTTCCCACTTCCTTGAATATTTCCCTATCAGGCGAGTTTTCTTTAATGTATTGATAAAAGACATTGTTTGTCCCTTGGAAATCAATTTGACAGTAAAGTAGGTTTTTAGTTACCTCGAACACGTCAAAAGCTTAGAGTTGAATTTTCCTTGTATATTTAAAAATGGTTTATTTCAAAACGCTTAAAACCTTATTGTTGTAGGAAATAAAATATATTTGTGTGTACATTGTTATAAATACATAACACTAATCTTGATTATTTTGTAATTATTCGTTTATTTGCTTATTTAGACGGAAACCGAATACAAGCTATTATTTTTTAGGGATTTTCCATAGAAAATAAAGCTATTTATTTCTATAGACCAAAACGTCATAGAACAGAATTTTATACAACCCCTAACCGCAAGTACTACTAGTATAGATACATGTTAAACATTATTTGTTTGTACCTCTCGAACATCTGAAACTTCTACAAATGCAATCTTTTCTATTACCAAGGTAAGATTCAAACCAGCTGTGTGGCACTTCTCTTATCCCTTAATACTTTACATTGTGAAGCAGTGGGCCGTGATCCACACAGTCAATAGTTTTCACAAATCAAGAAAACACTCAGTGAACTCTTAGGCTTTCGTGACCGATTTCACAACTATAATCTAGTTTTTCCAATTCACACTGCGTCAAAACATCATTATAATATGTTTGAAATATTTCGGTCTCACTGTGGAGTACCATCTTTAGTCACTGATTGGCTTGCTGTCTGCTATCCTATTGGTCACAGGTCTGTCAACCTGTGTTTGTCACTCAGTGTTTGGTTTCAATTTTCAATACCATTTACTATCCACTTTAAAATTTTATCATCTGAACTAGTCGGACGACTGCGTCTATCTTCGACTTTTCGCATTGGAATACAAACAATTTAGTTATAATAGGCTTTGTATTTAAAACTAAAATCATAAGTTAAATGAGAAAGACCTTCTAAAGACTTTACCAAAAGCTGGAAAAGTTGAGCTCGGGTGGCTTTTTGAGTACCAAAGGTCGCCTCTTTTGAAACCCGGCGTATGCTGTTTTTAGAGAACCCCTGAATGAAAAGAAAAGTTAATTAAGTGTTTAAAGCATTGGTTCAGGAACCACATCGAAATAGAGTTCTGGATCTCTTTTACATCTAGAGAAATACAAATCTATTGTACAATATTGTAAAAGGGTAACTAGATTCGTAGCATATTGGTATTGATATATACCACCAAATAATTATTCATTACATCTATCAACACAAAATCTTTTTTCAACCACCTACTAAACCATCTTCGAAACAAGCACAATTGATGTATTTCCCAACAAATGACGTCATCAGTTTCACTATTTCCATCATCTCAACTCCAGCTCAAGCTCCAGGAAACGCCACTCTCGCAGTTTCTTGTCAGTATTGTGTTGATGTCACCGGAGACGGATTGTGAAATATTGCTTCGCGGCTCGACACCATTTCCAACACCTTCCATTCCATCTACATTCCATCAAGCGAACTATATTCCTGCCAAGATGGAGTTATACTCGTATTTATTCCCGTTCGTAATGGTTTTATGATTGCTATGAAATTCGCTGGAAAGGTTATGTCATGTTCATTTAAAAAGGCGTGAACCGTTTGTTTCTTTCATTTACTTTTAAGTTGTCCGTCAGGTGTTGTCCAATGCCGGTTGTATACATTTAAACAGCTGTTATGTGTCTACGATCATTGAATGTGCAATGTTTTACCAGTGCTTCGAAAGTCTTTCCCCCTATAACGTTCACTTTTGAACGGACAAAAGTTTCAAACATGCAAATTTGTTTACATGATGGGAGTTTAAATTCCTAACCCCAAACTGAAGGTTTTGGGGTAATTCAAATTTTATTGATCATCATATTAATAATTGGTAAAAATACAAAATGAGTATTTCCTCAATAACATTCTGTGGCGCTCAATTTTCGATTATTACGACCGAAATTGTACAGCGTAAGTTCGCATTTTATAACAGGTACAATTTTTAGTATAAATCAATGAATGCCATTGGTTTACAGTTTTAACATATATTTCTACTTTAAGAAGTTGATAGACTTACAGCCAGGTACGCTATGTGTACTGTATAAGTACTCACTATTTAAACGGGTATTTTTATGACACCATTCTATAGGGTGGGTAGGAATTATGTTTTAAACGTATAGTTTTGAACACAGAGTAGTTCTGAAAGTATAGTAATTTTATCCATCAAAATGTTAAGGTTAAAATATATTAAGAAAGGGTAAACACGGCGTTTGAAACGCAACATTTACATATACCGTTTTAATGTAAGGTTAAACCCTATATTTCACTATATTGTGCAAATATATTGTGTAAATGCAGACACTCAATTTTCCATGGTTTTCGTGAAAACCCCGAGAACGTATTAAGAATACGATTTTTTAATATTCGTGTTCAGCTCGTCAAGGACCTCGACTGGACGGTTGACTTTAAGTAATGTAAAATTGTTTCAATAAAATTCTAAATAAATCCTTAATACTTTCCTCCAAGTTTACGGACCGGCCGGCCTCTTCCGTAGTTTGGGAGCCGTATGTCGGTTGGCGGGAGTCGGGGCATCGTTCCCGGCCAAGGGTTCGGGCGAGTCAGCCTCTCGCGATGTCGTCCTACAGGTGCCGGGGAATTTCGTCCCAAATCGTGATGGGGCAGCGAGCTCGCCTCTCCCGAGCTCGGACATCGGTTCGTGGTGATTTTAAACTTTAGTTATGAAGTTTAAACTTGTTCTCGGCTCTAGGTTTGTGGCTGAAATTTTCGCCATCGGTTCATGGCGTGAAGAGATAAATTTTATCTCTAGCATATTTTGCTACGGTGCCCCTTTAATCTGAAATATCCGTACATTACATCATCTAACAAATGAGATAGTTTGTCAACCTCTGTATTATTTTCCCTCTAGAGTTGAATCACTATTAAGTGACTGTGACGGTAAGAGGACTTAGGCTGGGTAGATCCTGTAACGCTCTTGACGACATCTCTGGAGTATTCCCTGGACATGATCACTTTGTCTGTCAGATTTCTGCAATCTCGTTATCCTTCCAGACTCACTCATTACAACAAATATTTATAAAGTAAACTAACTTCTCGTCCTGATTCGAACACCGTCCTTATTATTTTACAATATTATTTGACGCGTTCTCTCCAGCGTGATTGGTCATTGAAGAAGATATCAGTTATCAGGTGATAGTAGCTGCAGCTAATCTTTTATACCTCGTTATACCTTTTTATTTAGTATATATCTTTTGTATAATTTCATAGTAAATGTGTAATTTGTATAATTTAGTACAGTTATTAGCCATTATGTGGAAATTTAATGCATTATGGTTTTTACCGTTGGAATCTAAAATAAAATAATAATATAAGCAGGAAATAGCATCGTTCTATAGGGACGAATATAAGTTTTTAATTCAAGCCTACGTCTTATAATCAGTGTTGTTATCAGTTGCTATTTACAGAGTACCATACAGAGCTATTTAAAGACCTTACTTCTTGTTTTAATTGAACGTTGAAAAATTCTATGGTCGTTGATGATTTGACTGTGGTAAAATAGTAAAACTACAGTGAAACAAATAAAGTCAACGATTTGAATAATCCAGTTTAAGGGATGCAACTAAAATTGACTCAAGTAATTTCATTATTTTTGACGCCAGGTCAACGAGATTTTGTCAATGTTTAACATACCTAAATGTTTTACGACGTTACATATTTCTGTTGTTTGGAAACTTAGGCCCTAACTTCTTTTGAAAGTTATCAAATTTTTAAAGTAATAAGTTAAATATGTCAGTAATTAACACTGTCTATTACTATTTCATTAACAAACACACAATTTATAAACCCAATGCACTAAAACATGTGACTAAAGTTGAGATAAATAATGAAGACCTCGTATCTAGCTTTGTATACATATGACTGTGTAATTTAGAGTTAATTCTTAAATACATACTGTACCTAACCTTTTACCGTAAAAGAAACATACAGACTTGAAAACTGACTTAACATGAACTTTTGTAGCGAAACGAAATTCGTAATTAAAACGTTACATTACATTATATGAAATGTTAGATTTAAGCACAGTAATAACTTATCACGGTAGAGTTATCTGGCTAATTTCTAGAGTAAGTCGGGGAAAAGGTAGATTTAACGGAGCTTGCAACTTTACACAATGTTAGACAACTCACAAAACTTGTCTCAGGATTGTGAACTTGTTTCCCTCCTATCATAAATGTCAGTTCTTCCCTCCGACACCTTACACGGGTATTTGAGAATGGAATGAATGGCCAGTGTGATGAGAGGATTTTTTAGGGTCAACCGTTCCCCAGATTGGGCAGTTAGTTGATAGCGTAACGACCAATAGAAATGAACCAACGATTTAACGTGACTTCTGAACCACGAGGGATGGCCAGAGTGAAAATTTGTTACTGCAGTGCCGGGAACTGAACCCGAGGCGTTTTGGTGCGAAGCGCGCACTCTACCACTGAGCTATGACCACCAGTAAAATCAAACAAAACACAGAAAAGCGTCAAATGACGTAAATTATTCCAGTCTAATTACACACCAGAAGCTGTGCTAATGCTGGTGAATAATTAAAGAGATTGTGTTTCATTACTAATCAGGTATAATTGTAATCAAGTGTCACTGAAATGGAACTCTGGCTTTAGATTGGTAATTCATCTAACGTGTGTTTGTATTGTTTCACGAACACAGACAGTAGTTACATTAGTTTTTTTTCTTTTCCACTACTCATTTTTTTTTCAAGAATACGTATAAGTTATTTAAAAAAATAGTTATACATATTTCAAAATTTATTAGATCGATTTGTATTAATCATTGAGAATGATTGAGGGCTAAAACAAAAGTGACTTCTTTCAACTAAAGAATCTACGATTAGTAAGATTATTGGAGAATATTGCGGTAAACTACACCTTAAGAGATTGACCCTGATTTAAATAGTAGGGTTATAGGATTCAAAAAGGGCCAGCATGTTGGATAGCTGAAAGCTTTTGGAGTTGGGTTTAAGTACTGCCATCGATTTACCATACCCCCTTTCTTTCCGCAAAGATTTGCTGTATGAAAAGATAACATACGTTCTGCTAACTCAACCATTCAATGTAATACTAAAATCTACTTCGCTCTCACAAAAATTTCACTGTTTTATAAAAGTAATTCTCCTAAAATAAACCACGTTAAATTTGTTTAAAGCTGAAAAATATTAATTTCGGAGCGCAATACCACAATACTGTCCTCAAAAATGTGTATTCAAAATGGTGCTTCTTGGAGTAAAGCTTTTGAACTTCATATACCGCCATTTTTCCAGGGCAACCTTTTTCCTGTTTTTGTGCTTTTGCCTAAATTGTGCGCTGACTCCTACAGGATCCTTCCATCAAGACACGATGTCGTCCATCTTAGCTATGCGTACCCACATTTCTTCTACTGTTCTTGACTGGGACTCGTGGCGTGGTCCTGTAATCCAGCTTCATGGAGGTCAGGTTTTGAGGATGATATAGGTCTAAAGCGGCTCAGATAGTCTCAGTGATCATCTGATAATACCCACATCAACTCCCATCATCGTTTAGACATAACAGACCATCACATGCGTGGTTCGGAAGTCACGTTAAGCCGTTGGTCCTTGTATTTCCATTTGTCATTGGGCTATTAACTAATGACCCATTCTAAGGAAGAGTCCGCCTTAGTTTGTAACAAGACTACACCTCATAACTCATTACTACCACTCATCACACTCATCCTTCACCACATATTTGCCTTAAAATACCCTCATGAGAGTGGTCGGCATCTCAAATAGTGATTTAGTGATTCTCAAATAGTGATTTACTCCTGCACACCCTCAAATAACATCTGCGCACATCACATTGTTCTCAACACTTGATTACAAGAACAGAAGTAGATTTCTACCAACCAACCATCATCACTGGATTGAATCAACAAACAACTGTGTGCATAAATCACCAGTGATGTCAACAGAACATGACACCAAGAGGGAAAGTGAGCACATAAATTCACACCTTTCACAAACAACACTTCGGCCTGTTTGTTACTTTCCTTGCTGACAAGTACAAACTTATATTTCATATCTACAGGTTGGCTGAAGTGGTTTACATTTCTTTGTTGCACAGCTGACAACATTTATATTTATTTATTCTTTCAACGAATACGTCATTTTACATTGTTTTGCAGATACACACATACATTGTCAAGTTTGACAAACAGTTTATGCAAATAATTATAGATAAGTAAAGCTACAACTGAAAAATGTACAGCCAACTAATACAGAATGTAAAAATAAAGTGCATGAACTCAGAAACAACACAACAAAGGTATCATTTCTCGCCATTATGAACTGAAACTAGACCAACAACAGTAAACTATGAAACAATAACAAAATAAGTTTGTAATAAATAATAAAAGTAATAAACATCATCTACAAATCAAGTAAACAAGCAGCAAGAAAGACTGGAAGCTACTAACAACCACCCAAAATGTCCAAATTGTTTGAAAATAATTTAAATTATAAAAACATTTTAATAATTTAAAATATTTTTTAACGTTATATTTATTAAATAGCAGTTTAAAAAATTTACAAACCCAATGTTCTAATTTTTGTGGTTCGCCGTGTAAGAACTAAAGTCTAGTTAAACATTCTAATCCCTTTGTTAAAATAAAACTCTAAAGATCTTCCATTGGCTGT
Organism: Matsumurasca onukii; assembly: GCA_018831715.1. Classification (NCBI taxonomy): domain Eukaryota; kingdom Metazoa; phylum Arthropoda; class Insecta; order Hemiptera; family Cicadellidae; genus Matsumurasca; species Matsumurasca onukii. The sequence continues at coordinate 5,035,454 of CM032067.1, forward strand.
GCAGTTGGTCATTTGATACACGTCTAGGATTGGTCGTCCACTGCTTTCTGCCAGCAAACTGCTCAGTCGGTAGGCAGCTCTACCTGCTCGTAGACGGGTTAAACTTCTAATTGCCGTTTGTTTTTTGTGCATATTGTATTGTTTTCTAGGCTAGTTGGTTTTAGAGGAAACTATTTCAATGCAGTATATGTTGTTAACGAAATAAAACATTTATTTATTTATTTAACTGCCCTTCGGGCTCGCTAGGAGGCTATGCCCCCAGACCCCTACTTGACCTGCGGCCTCGTATTTGCGGACATTCGCAACTATTTTTCCACTATGATGCAAAATATCGGCTAAGTACAAGGGCAGATTTTCAGACGCAATCTTTTTGGCCACCAACTTGTCAGAGCCTTAAAAAAGAATGTTTTCAGATTTTTCTTGAAGGTTTTACACCAAGAGATTCAAAAATAGTATGTTATTGGGGTTACCATGCCGGAAGTTCCTAAACATTTTCTCGTTCAGTCACCTGTACAGATTTTATAGTATTATAATTAGTTAAAAAAAAGACAACACACACACTCACACACGCACAGATGCTGTTTGGTGGTGGATGACTAGTCACCTAACGCTGAAACTTTAGGCTCTCTCATTTTTCTAATCTATTGTTTATGTTTTAGGTCCCTTTTCACCTGAAGACGGAATAGATTGCAGATCCTGAAACGTCGAGTTATTCTTCTTCACTAAACACGATGGGTAATGTCCGCAATACTCAGGATATACAGTGTGTGGTCAGTAGATCAAGATGTTAGAGTGGATTTAGCGTATATAATGCAAGGCCAGGCACAAGCAGGTAAGGGTGGTCTGTAAACTTAATGTGCTTCAACCCCAAGTCGACCCTTCACTCACAATGCTGCTAACTTCAAGTTTTTTCTTATTAAAAAGTATATACTTTGTTGATATTCATAGCATGCGTTTTTCAAAATAATGTAAAATAGTCAAACACTCAGTACAAATGACAAACAATGTAATGTTTTGCCGCAACTAATAATATAAATAGGCCGAGTGTTTCCTTTTTTAGATAAAACGTATTTTATATGTATTATATTAGTTTTAAGTTATTGTAAATTTTTATAACATTGTTCGCACTATGAAATACTTAAGGACTATTTCCAAATCCAAAACCAGGCCACTGGCTCGAATCAATTAATTTTCTGTGTAATTGGTTACTCTAACTTACTAATAAATTGATTTAAAGTTACTATTTGACAGTCACATCTTTCGGATAAACATTCAGATTTAAGTACTAAATTTGAAGGCATAAATAGTTGGGCCGGATGGTGTAGTGGTGAGCATAATCGCCCGGCAAGCGATAGACCCGGTTTCAAATCCCGGTTCGGTCCAAACTTTTGTCTTCAAATTTCTTTAGCAATAATTACTAATAAATTGTAAATATTTTTCGCTACGCTCACAGCCTCGTTTCGGCCTTTGGTATCAGATTTACGGTTGTTTTATTGCAGGGTTTTATTGTTATCATAAAATGTTTCCCCGAAAGGGTTAGGGTAAAATCTATTCTGAATTTCACTCAATATGTTAGTCATTTTCAAATTGTATCATTGTGTTAATATTATTCAAATACTTTATTTATATGCATTAACTAATTAGTATTCATAATACGTATTAATAATTATTACCATCAGCACTCATCAACAAATCGTCTACTCTGTTATTCAAAATATTTTAAACCAACCTTGTTAACCTCTTTAAAGAATTTCTTTATTGTAAATGATGTTACCACTATCACTAAATCACTATTTGAGATGCCGACACACATGATAGGTATTTTAAGGCAAATATGTGGTGAGGATGAGTGTGATGAGTGATAGTAATGAGTTATGAGGTGTAGTCTTGTTAAAACTAAGACCGACTCTCCTTAGAATGGGTCAGTAATTAATAGCCCAATGACCAATGGAAATACAAGGACCAACGACTTTACGTGACTTCCGAACCACGCAGGTGATGGTCTGATATTTCTAAACGATGGTGGGAGTTGGTGCGGGTATCATCAGATGATCACTGAGACTGACTGAGCCGCTTTAGACCTATATCATCCTTAAAACGGTATATATTTATTTATACCGTTGGAAGAATGAATAAATATATATATATTACGCTGTTAAAGCAAAACTTCACTATATTACCTAATTTGAAAACAACTTAACGGATTGTGAATATCTCAATTTTCCAAAGTAAATTCGCTAGCAAACAAATAATTTCCAGTTCAAGAAACCCATTCTCAAAGAATACTTGTTCAAAGCCTCATTACATCCCAGTACACCTCTTCAATAAACCGGATTGCAAACCACGTTTTACTTTACTTCTTTCATGATGCTTTGAAACAGATTTCTTCAGACGCTGTATAAGGAAGCCATTTACACTGGAAACCTGTAACGCGAGTTTGACGTGTTTCATTTGAGGAAACAAGGATTTCCTCCTGAGAGTTCTAAAGGTTGTGGTTAGTTTGTGTTTCCTTACACGCTTTACACTGTGTACAGTAATAGTATCCAGACTTGTTCTATAAACTCAAAGAATTGTTAAGTTTTAAAACTTTGTATAGCTAATATCAGTTTTGATTCAACGATAAGATTGACACAAGCTTTCCGTTTACACTGCGTCACAGTTGAAATAATTTTGAGAGCCATTAGCAAAGTGGATTTCAGTAGCTTGTTGACTGGCTGAGACGTCAACAAACTGGTCTCAACCAGTCAACAAGCTACTGAGGATGACTCTCAGCGAAAAATCGCAATAATATTATTTCAACTGTGACGTACTTTCAAACTTAGTATTTCATGCAGCAAAGCCAAAGAGTTAAGATAAGACTGTACAAACGCAAGGAATTCTTCGTCAGGTCTGACCACAAATTTAATACGTCATTTGTTTACTTAATTTTTGTAATTTAATTTTGTAGTCGGAACTGACGAGGAAAATCATGTTTTGACTGGCTAACAAATTTGAACGAGTTATTTGCAAAAGGAACCTTTGTACCAAATGTAATGGAAATCGGACAAACAATGCTACCTGTAGAAAGTACACATATGTACTCGTATATAAAGCCTTGTAAAAATTCTCAAAACGTGTTCTGGGAGTCAGGATCGGTGCTCATTTCACGGTCCTGGGTCTGAGTCTTCCCTTGCTGACGGCATGAATATCTCATTTTTCCAAAGGAAATTTGATAAAAATGAACAACATTTGGTTGACAAGGGTTCTGCGATAAAACACTTATTTGGTTTTAGACAGGTTTTGACCACCAAATATCCTTCTCTCAGCAGGCTGCACAATCTATTAAAAGTGTCCTACTGCTGAAAGCATTCAAACCTTTCTACAAAATTCGATCGCCAAAGCGATTTAAAGTCCAGACGACTTTATGGCACAAGTTTAAGGGAGAACGCACGACTCACTGACTGACAATTAGGGCTAGAAAGACTCTTAGGCTTTCACGACGGTGTCACAACTTAAGTCTTGTTCTTCCGGTTCACACCAAAACCTCATTATAGTTAGCTTGAAATGAATTTCAACTGCAATTAATTTCAAGGAGAGTAAGGATCACATCAGACCTACAAAACACAAAGATTTTGAAAAGTCGGTCATAGCAGATCACAGGTACAACACGAAACATGCAGTAGAAGTTAAACAAAGTTAAAGTGCAAACATTTCACATTCTTTCGCGGGGGTCTTGCAAGAAACCATTGAAATCACTGCTCCAATGGAAGATTGGCAGGTCTGGCACCAATAGGATAGCACACAGCAAATAGCTAATCAGTGACTGGAGATGGTACTCCACAACGATATCGAAATATCTCAAGTTAATTTTAATGATGTTTTGACGCGATGTGAACCGGAAGAACTAGATTACAAAGCTAGAGTGTTATAGTTCAAATGAATGAGCGTGTGCATGAAAATCTGTACGCTTAAACGAGACCTCGTTGCAAAACTGAAAAAACTTACAACACGAGTTTTATAATTGTGACAACGTTTTTAATAAACTGTTTATTTATTTATTTCCCTACAACAAAAATCCATTGAAATTGAAACTTTGTATACACGAAAATTGCTACAGTTTGCTTCCAATATTTGTTAAAAGGCCCTTTCTACTTCCACTGCTTTAATCGATACCTAACCACATAGTAAATAAATAATCATGTTTAAAAGGTTGTCAACAACTATTTGTATCTCTACCTAGTGGTTTTAAGTTTCTGTAACGAACCTGTGAGATATAATCTGATACAACGGGAAGCCAGATTTGCTAAACGTATAATAATCCTGGCTTAGTGTCAATCTTATAAAGCCTCTCAGCCACTCATTGAAATAAACAAACCCTTGCAGAGATGTCGCATTTGTTGCAAATATTCATCTTAATGTTTAACTGCGTTAAAATCTAATTTAAAGGATTTGTTTCTGAAAATGTATTGTTTAAATTAATAATTTGTGAGTAGATTCACGCAAAACTTAGTATAGTCTTAGTTCTAAAGTCTCAGCCAGTCAACCAGCTACTGAGGATGACTCTCCACAGCGAGGTCGAAACGTTTAGCAGTATTTGTATTTCAACTGTGACGCGGTGTAAACCGGAAGCCTTAGATATTAGTATAGTCTATTTTCGTAAAGACCCTACCAGACTTTTGTTTAAGAACACAAGAACAAATGAACAGGAGTTTTGCTGGTCATTGGTCAGAAACAGTTCTACACTTTATAAAGTTAGTACGGAATTATTATGACCATTAGTTCGAAAAGGACCTTGGTGGGGTACACAATTTCCTCTGCTAGTCCTTACCGGTTTCACTACATTTAATAAGTATTTAATACCCTGCGGACAAATAAAAGCAGTAGAATGTCATGTATCTCAATAAATTTAGTACGGTTGTCACTTGAGCAAATACAAATTGTATTGCAAGGAATCGATTAATAAGTCCAAATAACGGTAGCACTTTTAAGTTCAATGAAAACGGTTGTGTCGAAACGGTTTGGCTTATTTAAATCTTGAGTCAAAATATGAATTGTACCATGAAATGTTTTTAGTGCATGATTAATTCATTCAAACGCAGTTAGTAAAATGATATATCTACTTGAACTCTCCACATGCAATCATATGAGCTATATATTAACTGTTTTAGGGGCGTCAAACATGAATAGGAAGAATCATCTACTGTAATTTTAACTTAACAGTATCAAAACCCAAATTAAAGAACTGTCTATTGCTTTTGATGAGTTATCAAGTGCAAGTTATAGAAGTATGGTTTGGACAGTTGCAGGAGATGCTGAAGAATAAAGATGTTGTTACAATAAATGTCAGTTTCACTCCTAGACTTTGCTTTGCTTTGCACGTCAATCTTATCTTGGAATAAAAACTGTCAGCAACAAAAGTTTTGCAGCAAAGGAAATTCTGTTGAGGAACTTGAACAAAGAGTTCTTTGTAGGGTTTCTGTAAGCCAAGTGCACACCTTGTAGCAACATCTATGAGTTTATTAAATATCAAAATATATTATATGAATATTTTACGACATACGTATGAGTGTAAAGGTCTAAATGTAGGTAATAGATAGTAAACTTGAGGACTCTTTAAATTATTCGTTAAATTTTACTAGCTTAAATCTTACTTATAATTTGTCAAATGTGGCATGCGGGTTAAGATAATGTTCTTAATGTTTTAGCTAAGCGTTCAAAGCAATATTTCTTAATATCGTATTAAGTCTTTTAAAATTTTAAAATTACAATTTAAATTAAAAACTTGAAACTTTTAGCTACGGACTGAACGCAAGCAAGGATATATACCACCCAATCCTACTTAAGCTTCAAGATGTGAATATTACTGAAACGAAAGTAAAGTTATATATTGAGAGATTTATGTGGGCATTGTGACCTATGATTTGTGTAGAAGGCACTCAGTAGATAAAAAAATAGACCAAGTCATCAAGTTAAATAGTAAATACACATTTAACGGCTTAATTTGCATTAAAATACCATAAAAATTCAAATCCGTATGTCTATGGGCAATATCTTTTGACACCATTTAGTAAAACAAAACGTTTTACATAAAACCATGTTATTCTTGAAGTTGATCTTATCGAAAAATATAATTTATTTTGTTGAAAAATCACAACTACTTCAATAATTAGTTATTTAAGTTTTATTGGTGAGGCTTATATTTATTAGATTATTTGAGGTTGGTATTATTAATGAAATTTGAAATGTGTTATCGTCTCAAAATATGTAATAAACTGCTGTAAAAAGAACACGTAAGTCTGAGGCCAAAGGCCGAAGCGAGGCTGTGAGCAGAGCTAATTTTGAGTAATGGCAAAGGAAATTCGAGTTACCGCAAGCTGCCTCAGGGCTTGTTTGGAAACCGAGGGTCGTATAATAGCAGAAAAATGTGTCGAAAATAATTGAAAATAGCCATCTCAATGGTTGGGAATTCTCATTGGAAGATGAATAGTCACTTTCTCGACAGCAACAGCATGTTTCCTATTCAGAGTTTATAGAGGGAAGAAGTAATGCAGGAAAAGTGGTAGTTATGTTGTTGCTGTAACGTGCACGTACTCTGTGAGTCTGAATAATGTAGACTAACTCTAGTAAAGTATCCTGAGTTCCTTCACTATCCTCGTGTCTCGTGTATCTTCACTACACAGTGATCAACAGGTCCTTTCTTTGTAAACGTTATCAATATTAAGTCATAAGTATTGAGTGATAAATACAAGACGGTTATTACAGAACAGTTGATATTGCAAGCAATCTTTAAATAATCCTGATAAAATTTAATATTTATTTAACTACATACTATAATACTATTATTGAGAATTGGTTTTTGTAACTATCGTTTTATTTGTAAACAGCATATGTCTTTTGATTGAACCCGATCTTGGGACTTTAAGAAATCGGTCAAATATTGCTAATATAGTTGAACTTTTTCTTTTCATCAAATAACCCATACTGACTGAACAATCTAACAATAGTTCTATGTTTAGCTTAACATTCTTACTTTTTTCAGGCATCCTATTTGAAACCGACTCTCCCGACCCCTTGGCCGAGAACGCTGCCCCGACTCCGGTTATTGACCTACGGCTACCCTTTCTACAGAAGAAACCAGCCGGTCCCATTCCCATTGTAATTTGCAGTTAATTTTGAAGGTTTTTTCTATAAGTCACATTTAAAGTTTTTTAATGCGTCAATGTATTTACTAATATAGTTGGATTATTGGAAATACAGGATTAATTATTAACGAACCACTCCATCCAACTAAAAAGTACCTAAGTTGATGTTATACATATGTATTGTTTATCCACACATTTGTCCACATGTTTAAAGATTTATTTAACAGATCTTTAGTCTATTACTTGTTAAACCACCTTAAGGAACAGATAGTTTTACCCTTTTCTCTGCGTAAATGTGATTGTTTCTTTCAGTTAACAATGTCAACAACATCAGGTACACACACACACACAAAGCTTACAAATAAAACATGTTAAAAACATATATTTAAGTGAATTCTCGCGTTTTGCAAAGGAGTTTAACCAACTGGCCCTTTCCTAGAGGCGAGATTATTGTACCCAAACACATTTTACAGAACAACTCTAGCATCTGAAACGTATTACTGTATCTCCTTTCGTATTCCAGAAACGGTTAACCTATTTTCGGTATAAAAGGTCTCAATGCATACTTTAAAAGTTATTGTGTCCCCAAACGTGCTCAGAATGGCTTTGGCTGAGTTGCCAATTCCTTTAAACGCATTACGTACCTTGGCTTTATATCCACTATAACTATTTTATGTCAACTACTTGGGATTTTAGTACTATATTTTATTTTATAGTAAGTGGATTTCAGTTTTAATTTGTTATTGATTAGTTTCTATAATGTTCAATTGTCATCCTTCGAAAAATTGCAAAGCTCCAAGGGAGTAAGTAATTTGTGTATGTCAGCATTAAACCTGATAATTATCTCTACTCGTTTATCCGAGAAAAATGCCTTCTTTTCAAAGGGAAATGTGATTCCACAGGAGATAAACCCCTAAACACTTATGTAACTAGAGGCACTAAATCACCATTTGAGATGCCGACCACTCTCATGAGGGTATTTTAAGGCAAATATGTGGTGAGGGATGAGTGTGATGAGTGGTAGTAATGAGTTATGAGGTGTAGTCTTGTTACAAACTAAGGCCGCCTCTTTAGAATGGGTCATTAATTAATAGCCCAATGACCAATGGAAATACAAGGACCAACGGCTTAACGTACTCCAAACCACGCAGGTGATGGTCTGATATATGTCTAAACGATGGTGGAGTTGATGCGGGTATCATCAGATGATCACTGAGACTATCTGAGCCGCTTAGACCTATATATCATCCTCAAAACCTGACCTCCAAGAGGCTGGATTACAGGACCACGCCACGACTGTCACGAGTCCCATTCAGGGATCACTACCAAACCGTGAGTCACAGAACGGTAGTTGATGAACGTTGCCTTTACAGTAGGAGTTCAACTCCTCAACCCGCCAAAACTGTGCCTTGATGCTCAAGGCATTTTAAAAAAGCTTGAAAACTGTCTATTTGTAGTGGAATCTATGTATACACAAGACGAGTATACGGCATGCTAATGGAAAAATATCATGACCAGACAACTGATCGACTAAAGAACTAATTCGAAGAATGGGATGTTTGAAAAATTACCCTGATATGTGTAAGTAGACTATGTCTGGCAGCAATTTAGGTGGGCGTGGTTGAAGATGTTTAGTAACATAATAGACTATTGTTACATTATATTTTATTTGTTTACATTGTAAAGTACGAGTAAAATATGTTTTAATAATTAAAGGTAGCGTAAACTTCCATTGTTTATAACTACATATAATAAAAGTTCTTTTGAGTATTTCGCTCTCAAAAATATTAATGTTTAATCACAACAACTTCTCCAGCAGTGACACTTCGTTAATTATTCTTAGGATTTATAAGTCCTTAATGTATTTGCACTCTGATATTTAAGATATGTAATGTGTATATGGCAATTATTTCATTTTTAAAGGCGTTTATGAAATATATCTATTATTTTAGTCAACTTAGTATTTATTGGTTTGTACTTACCTTGAAAATTCCAACTAGATGTATTACAGTAGACCTGAAACAGAAACAAACTGCAGTTAGAATCAATCTTAATTGATGAAAAATTAGTTAATTATATTTTATCGTATCTTCGTTTACGTATGTGACTTTCATGTTCTTGTATTCTGATTAAATAACTTTTGGACTTCTACGTCATTAATTTCTACAAGAGGTGTTCCTTCTATTCGATAAATTCTAAGAACGTTTATTTTAAAATGTACCAGTAAACACCAAACACAGATTTCATTGTAGCATACCATATTTAGCTCAAACAATCAGAGAATAAAATTTGACGAATATTTTAACAATTCAGTGTAGTGTTAGGTTAGGGGTTATTAAATGATTTAAATAATACACAAAAAGAATAACTTGGAACAAAAGAATGTTATCGTTCAGCTAAGATTTTCTTGGTTTAAAAGAAAGATTGAAACGTCAGTTTTCGACCTAACTCACACTGACACTCATTGTTATCTCTCAAAGAAATCCTTCCCTCTTAAATTTTTTGGGAAACTTTGGCCAACTTAATTTCAGTCATTTTTCTTCCTAAGGAAAGGTTTGTTTGTTAATAAGTAATGCCGGATAATATGATACATCTTATTTCGGTAATGAAGCGATTTATTTTAAAATGGAACTGTCCTAACAAAAATCAAGTGTGGATCTTATTGACTTAAATTGTTCCTAGATAAGTGGGACTCCTGCTTTCAACGATAGGATCTAACTTCGCGCTCATCGTTTTCCCAACAAACCTGTTTAACCTAATTCACGTCAAACTGCCTCGTGATCAACAAAAATAATATTGATTGCCTCATCATTAGTGTATTCATTAGGTTTAAAGCTAACGTATACACCCATTATAAACCGTTAATAAACAGTTATAAATCTCTACAGGAAGAAATCCAAAGAGTACAAATCGGCATGAGTACTTGACAAGGAAAAATCAACTCAAACATAGAGTTTGAAAGCCAATTCAAAAACACTTGTAAATTTTATAAATTAGAAAGTAGTAATTTTGTTATGTAAAGAAGGTAATTCGACTTTCATGATGAATTTTAGCTATCAACGAAGCAGTTTTGGTATTTAAAGACAACATGTTCAGTTTTAATGTTCAACGCAACACATTTTAGAGTGTTAAATATTGCATAATATATATTTAAGAAAGGAATTAACGGAGGGGAACGCAGAGGAACTGTGCGGAGAGGAAATAACAAGCGATACATTATTGTGGCTCTCCACACCCAGCGTTATCACACTTCCGAGCCTGTAAACAAGCTGAAACATAGCCGACCAATCACAGCCGTGAATCAGACCGACCAACTATAACAGAGAATACAAAAAGTACCTATTTACGTACAGCCAATAGAAGGGAAATTATCGGCCAATGCCGGGGTGTTCATTGGCTGTGCATAAATAGGTATTTTTGTGTTCTCTAAAACACAGATTAGAGGTTAGTCTGATTCACAGCTGTGATTGGTTGTCCACTGCCCGAGCTAGCCAAAGGAGCTGTTTGGTGGCTGGCCATGCAGTCAGTCAGTGTGCAGCTGTCACTGACCGTGGACGTGGCTTGATTACTCTTTTTTAATTTCGTAAAGTTTTGTACATTTTGTATTGTTTTTTATTTGGCTAGCTCTTTTCGTAAAGTTTTCTGTTTGTTTTTGGTTTTCACCTGAAGACGTGGTCAGATTCCAGATCCCAAAACGTTGTGTAGTTTTTTCACTCAAAACAAGTTCGTAATAATATTTTAACCTCAGAAATTGTATCATCGTCAACAGTAAACTTCAAACAAAGAGGAGACTAATTTTAAAGCTATATATTTTATTGTAAAACCATATCAAGTTGTCAATGAGACAAAAAGTATACTTATTTCATCACTTGGTTCTAAATTGGAGCTTTACGATGCGGGCTAAAGTTTAACGTCTGAGACGAAGATCAAAAAGAAACTTTTGAGAAAAGTGATAAACTTACTTCTTGTTATGATGTAACAGTAATGGATATACATTTTAATATCAGTTTCTATACTACAAATAGTAAACATTGTTTTGAACTAAATAGTCTGGTTTATAATGTTAAAAAAGTGCAGTTTGATATTATTCAGTATTAATATTCAAAACAAACCCATTGAAACACCTGTCGTCCTTGAAATGTAAAAAATAAAACCTTTTCTCCATATATTAAAATAATTTTAATAAAAAAAAGTGCGGGAATAAAAGTGCATCATTTGACAAAAGGCTGCTTAAGAGCAAAATGCCAAAACAATGATCAAACATTTGAATTTATTTAAATATTACATTGTATAAACATGATACAAGCTTTACAGTGAGTTTGAATCTAAAGAGAATCAATCGTATACATTCTTAAAGCACTGTTTGGAAACTATATGGGTTAGTAATATATCTCATAATGAACTTCAGAAAACAGCTGTTTTAACTACAGTTTCTAAGCCAATGTCATCAGAAGGTCACATATAATCACGAGCACTACACTGATCAATATCAGATGAAATGTAAATCCGTACACTAATTAGTAGGTTTGGTCTGGTTACAAACTCTCACAAAGAAAGAGATTATGTTTTGTTGTTGTTGTTATGTTTTGTTCATTTGTATAATGCGCCTTGTCAAACTGAAATGAAATACGACTTCCATTATAGCGAGATGTTTGTTTCTCACTCCGAGGTTTTTATACTGAATTGTTTTTCAGCATTAATCGATTGTGTTTGTTTCTATGCGTAAAATTTGTTTTATTTATACTACTGTATTTATTAAAATGAAATTCATAATTTTGTTAGGCTGTACGATTGTATGTGTACTTTAAGAAAAACAACGTGCGTACAATTTATTACTTTTGTCTTGTAAAATTAAATACGTCAATTAAAAATTATGTATGTACTATAAGATGAAGAAGAATAAAAATACCATATTAAAACACTTCTTCTAATAAATGAAAGGGAAACTTGTCTTTTATTATTTCTTAGTTTTAAATGTTAACTACCTGAAGAGTAGTTGTGGTAGTAGTAGTGGTAAGATAAATAATAGTTTGTTTTCAATGAAGATTTGTTTATCTTTTGTTAAAAGTGTTTGTTGACAATTTAACATTTAAATAACCATATTAGTTTTACCTTCTAGCTACATAGAGCAGTTATTTTCGAAGAATAGCTGTACGATAGCAATTAAAAAGAATTTCATGAATTTACAAAAATATCTTTTTCAGCTCGTTTGCGAAATTTTCTTTACTTGAGTGTATATTTTAGAGTAAAACTGAGAAAATATATAAACTAAGAAAGATCTGTGAGACGGATTTCAGACAATAATACACAGGTTATTATTTCCTATCTGGTTTGGTACGAGTACACAGTGCTTGCAATATCTTCTTATCTCTTTTGTATGTTTGATATATTTTACTTTCCGGAATCACATTTTGTTTATTTGGTGTAACACACACGTTGCAGTTTTCTGGTAAAGCTATGGTTTCCTAGAAAAGGTTCACCGTTATATTACGGCCGTAATGTAGCTGTGAACGTAACCGTGACGGTGGACGCAACACAATATTTAAACAGATGTTGACAAAACAACTTTTGACATGTTGTTTATTTTAGTTGTCAAATCTGATTTATGTATATAGTAATGGATAAGCTAGACTTTTGTTTACAAAACAATATGTGTCACCTGGTGAGAAAGCCCTTAACTAGTTTCCACCGCTACTTTACGTCCACCGTTTTCTAGGAAACCACTCTCATCTGATAACATTGAAAACAAAACTCACCGTCATATTACGGCCGTAATGTAGCGGTCACCGCTTTCTAGGAAACCATAGCTTTAGCCTAAATATAGAGTTCTGCTGTTCTTCTTCTGTCAAAACAATGCTGACAAAGTTGCAACTGAATGCTTCTCACATACAAAACAAACGTTATTAGTATAACTATGATGATTTTCTTTCCACTTTTAAATACTTTTTCATTTATTACTAGTCAATTAAACAAGGATAAACCTTTTTCTTTCAATTCCGTCCTGTTAATTTGTTCGTTACGCAAGAATATGACATGATTTTAGAGCAGATTCTCAAGAATTATTTTTCTCAGAAGAAAGATTGTTTTATGAAAAGACTACAATGGACGTCAGTGACAGTTTTAACTCAAGCTGGCGTTCCAATCTCTTCATTCCAATCTCTTCATCTCCAAGAAGTTGATTCTGGAGGGAACAATTCACTCAGTTCTTTGTAAAAATGTTTTTAAAAGTGTTATAATCAACCAAATGAAAATTTACTTGTATATTTAATGGTTTCAAGTGATATTTCAACTGAAGGTAACGCCAATCTATTTCCTATACACGTGGAACATATTTATAAGTACAAACTCTCCAAGAGCTTCATGATCAATAGCGGAACCAGTTCATTACATTTGCACAAGGCTTCCAACTTCATCTCAGGAGTCTTTAAATTATAAATCTCCATTCGTAAGAAAGAGCTTAGTAACCCGTGAGCCCGTTCCTTGCTGTAAAACCTCGACTTGTTTTACTCAAAGAAAAGTACAAAATATACGAGTATGTCTATAATTGAACAGACATTTTCACACAATAAATAACGTAAAAGGCAATGAAGTGCCGTTTTATCATGGTTTTTTCATTACACTACTGGTTTCGAGTGTTGCTCATCATTTTGGACATCATTCAAGTTAATATACTCGTACATATATATTGTGATCATTGTCATATGCAAATGCACAGTTTTACCATTTGACTCAGCAGTGTTTTAAAATCTCAAAACTGCTTACCGTTTGTTATACGATATTTGGATATTCTGGCGATAGAAAAATACATCTATTTATGACCACCTATATACCACACCATAACGAGGATTATATCAAATCACTTGAGGACAATTATTAGTTGTCTACGTAGAGGCAGTTTTGAGAATTTGTAACTATCCGTCTCATCTTCATGTTTATTGTGATTGTGCTTATGTATTTGTTGTGTTGAAAACTATTATAAAGAGCAATACAGCTGCTTTTGAAACCATGTATGGGCTGACAATATACGTTTTAATACACACAAAATCGGTCCTGTTTAAAACAGGACTACTGTCATTTCAGGGAGAATTATACATAAACTAGGTTATTGATAAAGTTGACAATGTTGTTACTTAAAATGAATGCCAGCTGTTACAACAACTAGAAGGTATAGAGAATGTCGTACATGTAGGACAGATGGGGTAGATACTCACTAGGGTCAGATTTGCTAACCCTAGAGAAGACTGCTGGGATTTAGGTTGAGAAATCACCTGTCTTACAGACAAATACATTTCTTTCAACAACAAACAATAAGTGAAATACATTCTCTAGTAGAAACGCGTTCTGGTTTCTTCACAAATGGGTTGATTCTTTCAATTTAAAACATAGCCAAGCACTACCGTGATTCGTAGGGTTTTCAAAAACGGGAGGGATGATATACCACTGGAAGTGCACTCTAAGTTGTGGGGAATTGTCCCCTACAGTAGTTTATTTATATAAAACTGCAATTATCATCAGATTTTAATTGAATTAATAAATTATATACGACCGTCACTGATATGGGTAAATAAATCAACACAATTTTAATCTCGTGAAACGGATTTTGCTGTTTTGTGACAAATTAATTACGCCATTTATAAAATGTATACAAAATTTCATTAAGATCATTTCATAGTCAATTTCAGACCAATTGGTTACAATACTCTGACAGACTCGCAGGCGCAGTGGCATACTTGAAAATAAGCGAGCAAATTTTATACTCTGTCAAACATGTCACATCCTACACAGATGCGCTATCGGTGTGCGGTGGTTCTCAGGATTTTTTTTTCAAATAAGTCTACAAGTTACACAAATATTAACAAGATTTTTACCATTCTCATTCCTATAAGATTGATTACGACAAATTTATAAACCAGTTTTATTATGAAAAGGTCACTTTATATTTATTACTTTGTAGAAACCAAGTTCTAGATTACCTTTTCCAAAACTAGAACTAATCAAGGGCATATTTCACTGAAATTATCATCTAGTGATGAATACAACAAAACTCCAGGACTTTCAACTATTTGAATTTCTTAACATTCTCTAGGTGTGTGAAGAATGTTGATTCCTGAAAGTGTGGAGTTAATGGATGAACCTTGTAGGATGTCATCAATCTAAACATCCAGACTGTGAGGAGACCCAAGCCATCTCATACATACAGAGCAGTATGTGCTTAATACACACCCTTACCCTCAGCTCAATACTGACCCTGTGCTTAACATAGGCCATGTGCTTAACATTCTCTAGGTTTGTGAAGAATGTTGATTCCTGAAAGTGTGGGAGTTAATGGATGAACCTTGTAGGATGTCATCAATCTAAACATCCAGACTGTGAGGAGACCCAAGCCATCTCATACATACAGAGCAGTATGTGCTTAATACACACTCTACCCTCAGCTCAATACTGACCCTGTGCTTAACATAGGCCATGTGCTTAACATTCTCTAGGTTTGTGAAGAATGTTGATTCCTGAAAGTGGGAGTTAATGGATGAACCTTGTAGGATGTCATCAATCTAAACATCCAGACTGTGAGGAGACCCAAGCCATCTCATACATACAGAGCAGTATGTGCTTAATACACACCTTACCCTCAGCTCAATACTGACCCTGTGCTTAACATAGGCCATGTGCTTAACATTCTCTAGGTTTGTGAAGAATGTTGATTCCTGAAAGTGTGGGAGTTAATGGATGAACCTTGTAGGATGTCATCAATCTAAACATCCAGACTGTGAGGAGACCCAAGCCATCTCATACATACAGAGCAGTATGTGCTTAATACACACCCTTACCCTCAGCTCAATACTGACCCTGTGCTTAACATAGGCCATGTGCTTAACATTCTCTAGGTTTGTGAAGAATGTTGATTCCTGAAAGTGTGGGAGTTAATGGATGAACCTTGTAGGATGTCATCAATCTAAACATCCAGACTGTGAGGAGACCCAAGCCATCTCATACATACAGAGCAGTATGTGCTTAATACACACCCTTACCCTCAGCTCAATACTGACCCTGTGCTTAACATAGGCCATGTGCTTAACATTCTAAGAAAAGCCACATGTTTGGTTGTGTTTGACTGGCCAGCCAACATTGACTACTGCAGGCTGGTTCAATTCTAATGTTTTGTGTTATGGTTCAATATACCTTTCCCTAAGGAACCAGATGATCTAGAAAACGTCATGTTCTTCTTCTTCAATAATAATTCAACGTCAGCAATTCAAACTTAGGTGGCGGAATAATTATGTTTATTGACCTACTGAAAAGTCCGAATGTGTTTATTGCAGAATGTGTTCTATTTTACGCCCCTGGTTTCTAAGTGATTGCATTTTTATTGGCTTTGCCCCTGCGTATTCGTTATTGACCTACTGAGAAGTCCGAATGTGTTTATTGCAGAATGTGTTCTATTTTACGCCCCTGGTCTCTAAGTGATTGCAGTTTTATTGTATTAGTCCCCTGCGTATTCGTTATTACAGGTAGAATAGTGCTCATAAACTCGCACGGTGAAATTGCCTACCTCTAGTACTGGCCATAAACGTTCAGTCCTCATAACACCTTTTATATTCTCATTTATTCATATAAGGCCTAAAGTCCCTAAATATAAAGGTTCGAGAGTCTACCTTTTTAGAGAAAAATAATCACTTCATAGAATTAATCATACATTTCATTATTAAAAACTAAAACCCTTAATTTCGGCGTAACAAAAGTTTAAACTTTATATTCCTAAGGGTTCAATTATGATTTTTAATCCCTCTTACCAATATGAAAAGTGGTTTTTATCTAATACTGCATTGCATACTCATATCTCTTGAAAATTAATAGTTAAGTGTAGACAAAACTTAAACATTGAAAATAATGTTTCTACTTGTTAGTAGGTTTTTAAATGTGAGAGATTTTATGGTAGGACAACTAACTATAAATAAATAAATGGCAAAGAGATGGTTCAATTTAATGGTTTAGCGGTGCTACCATAAAGTCTTTCAATTTAATGTAACCTAAGCTTCCGTCTTAAAGTTTATATGTTTTTAGTTACACCTACGTTTATTACTCTCTTAGGCAGGACAATGAGACAAATAAGAGTAGGTTGGTGTGACTAAAAACATATTAACTTGTATTGTATAAACAGAACTTAGGTGTTCAAGGCGTCTTTTCAAACATTAACGGTCAATTCTCGAGATCAAAGAGGATGCAATAAATACCAGCTGATAAAACTACTCATCAGATTTAAAATTACAACTAACCCTTAGGGATCCAAAAATTAAACTTGTATTTTCACTAATGTTAGTTTTGACCAGTTTTTAAATATCTTTATGTTATGAATTTGAACACAAACAGATCAATAACATGTTGATCCAGTATTCAGGAGAACTACTAGCTTTTGCAATTCGAGGTTGACCAGTAAAAAGGCATACAAAGTCCTCTTTTGAAATGGGGCTTCGCCCGTTATATTTCTTGCATTTCAAAACTTACAGACATAAACACTTAAACCGTCGAATCAATCAAACTCCTCGGCTAATTTCTTTCCCGGTTCATCCGAGGTTGGGACGTTTTCATACACATGCGTGGTGTGTTCGAACACTTCCGTGTGGATGAGGAGGTCATCATCAACATCATCAGTAACATCATCAGCAACATGATTAGTAAGATCATCAGTAACATCATCATCACCGGCACCAGCTGCTGCGGTGCATAGGACACTGAGAACCACCAGGAAGAACACCTCGAAGCCAAACACTCATGATGAAATTGAACTTTACACTGAAGAAAGAAGAGCTTGGCAAAAGCAATCCACGCAGTAGCTGCGATGAATGGGAGTTAACGAACTAAATCTGTCTGTACGCGCTGTTTGGGTTTAATGTAGTGAATTAACTTTTGTTAAATAAAATGTGTAGCTCAGTAATCTGTTCCGAAAGAACTAAGAAACTACGGTTGGCGAAACTTTGAACTATTATTGCAAATGTTGCAGAGAAAATCTACAGTTTTGAACAATTGAACAATTTTGGTAAATCTACTGTAACCGAGGACTGAAAACCGTTGGTTTGTGGAGTTAGTATAGCTCTATAACTTGTGTAATAAATTAAATCATTAAAATGTAATCATGTAAACCATTCGTGAAAATTATTAAATACCATGGTAGAAAAGTACTTGTTGCATAATTAATTTGAAAACATTTAATAGTAATGCAATGTAAATAGTTAATGCAAGGTAAAAAGGAATAATATAGTGGTCGTTATGAATAATACAGGTAAAAGGGACAAACAAATGCTCTATTCTTTTGAGTTATCGATGAAAAGTAGTTGTTTCTCATTGCAAATTTCACTTCGTAACATCAAATTAAAGAGAAGGAAGTAAACTGTAAAATATGGACATCAGAAGAATAATGACTTAGCAGCAGCACGGGGAGAAGTGAAAGTCGGACTTCGGGATAGAGGTCCAAATTTTACTACTAAAATAAAATGTTAATATCACTAAAAAAACTTAAAGGTACACAAAGTATCAGGCGAGATGCTCTTCAAGGAACAATTTCAGATTTCGTCCTCTAAATGTACCCAAAGTAGACAGCTTTGCTGTTTAAAATCATCGCCTACGATATTTTTAGTAGTAGTAAACAGTAATAATAATACTGTTGTAGCTTCGATAGCTTCATTGTCAACAAAAGGGGTCTTCCTCCCATTTATTCATACTTTCCTCACTTGAAAGATAATGGTGTATTGATTTTTGCTACAATGCAAAATATCTTGCTTACCTACCTCGAGTTCTATACAGAGTTATTATTTCATATCTCACTTATTTTTACAATCGTAGCTTTCCTTGCGTAGCTGAATTTGTATTGTTAATGCGTAATGAAAAGTTTGCAGTGGAACGGTTACGAACAATATGTTCGTCATTTTAAGTAGTTATAAGTTTAAAAATTGATTGACAATTTCAAAAATATACAAACAGTTTCTTATGAACAAAGAAAATGCTAAAGACTTTTGAACCTACGAAATGTTTCATCTTAATTTCAAAATAAATAAACTGAAGGGCCAGAGAAGACACCTGGAGAAAACTTTTCAGAAGGGCAAATTTTAAGAGTAAATTCATTTTAAAAGATTCATTTTTTAAGAAGTAAATTTAAATTTTGCCATTTATTTCGGAAGGCAATAAATTCTGGTAATAAAACCCTGAAACTGCCTCTCTCATAAATCTTGTCAGTAATACGTTTTCTCTGAAGCCTTAGTTTAGAGTTTCTTGGAACTAAAACAGAGTTTACCTAACAAACGCAGACTTGAAATCAAGAATGCAAATCAAGTAAACAACGACACGCTGGAATTTTAATTGAGATAATTTTCCAAGAAACAAAACTCTATCTCAGTAAAATTAGGCCAGGTAAAACTTCTAGGAAGAAAATACAAATATATGCTGTTGAAATTCACACTCAAATGTATGTTTTTTAGTTAGTAATTATTTTTCTCTTTAACTAGTTTGTATCGTCTGGTTTGTCTTAAAATATCCAAGCCTTAGTTTAGAGTTTCCGGAACTAAAACAGAGTTTACCTAACAAACGCAGACTTGAAATCAAGAATGCAAATCAAGTAAACAACGACACGCTGGAATTTTAATTGAGATAATTTTCCAAGAAACAAAACTCTATCTCAGTAAAATTAGGCCAGGTAAAACTTCTAGGAAGAAAATACAAATATATGCTGTTGAAATTCACACTCAAATGTATGTTTTTAGTTAGTAATTATTTTTCTCTTTAACTAGTTTGTATCGTCTGGTTTGTCTTAAAATATCCTGAATGCTTTTAAATATATCTTTTGTCCAACTGGCGTTCAACATCATTCCATTTTCAAAGACGAAGGTGGACTCGTCTTTATTTATAGCAAAATTTATTTATGCTCGTAAGTCAAGCTGATTCCTACCAAACATTCGTTTCGTTATTTTGATCGAAGAATTATAAATGAAGAATTCGTTAGGTTATATGAAGAATTAGCTATAAAAATTACAGGTATATTCACAAAACTGCTGAAACTAAGCTTAATTCCTGGCTTTCCTAATCAAATTCCGCATGTTCAAAAACGACCTTGAACCGGTTACACGACCTTGTGCCGGAAACTGGTCAAGGTTAAGAGCAAAGCATCTACATAAGTCTTGTAGAAGCCGGAAGTGAGCGCTTTTACACCACTTCCGGTCGTTGAGAGTACTTCCGCTACAGAAGAGCTGTTATGGACCATACTTCAAGTCACACGGATATTAGCTTGGTCACAATATGTCGTAATATTTACTCGTAGCTGATGTTGAGTTTAGACGAGAATTTTTAAGTACGACACTTGATTTTATAAAACTACTTGAAACTTCTAAAAACTAAAATTTCAAGGTTCGGTTAATATGGCGTATATTTATTTTTCCTTTTCAAAATTGAAAAATCAATTACTTTGTACACTAAATCACTATTGGAGACGCCGACCACTCTCATAAAAGTATTTTAAGGCAAATAAGTGGTGAAGGATGAGTGTGATGAGTGGTAGTAATGAGTTGTGAGGTGTAGTCTTGGTACAAACTAAGGCCGACTCTTCCTTAGAATGGGCCATTAATTAATAGCCCAATGACCAATGGAAATACAATGAACAACGGCTTAGCGTGACTTCCGAACCACGCAGGTGATGGTCTGATATGTCTAAACGATGGTGGGAGTTGATGCGGGTATCATCAGATGATCACTGAGACTATCTGAGCCGCTTTAGACCTATATCATCCTCAAAACCTGACCTCCATGAAACTGGATTACAGGACCACGCCACGAGTCCCAGTCAACCTGTCAGTGTATGCTACCTGTTCTCTTTGAAATGCTATAAAAGATATGTTAGACAGTGTGTATGTATCTTCTGGACATTGTAACAGTTTGTGTGTCAATGTATTTTCAAAACCACCATTTAAATGAAAATAAACTATGTACTTCCTTTGTAAAGTAATAGAGCACCTTTCTTTGGTAAAAGTTAGTGCCTTGCAAAGGTTTACGATCAACATTTGAGTCCAACGTTTGAGGAAACTGTTTCTATAAGGTACAAACCAAATAAGACTGAAACTATTTACACAACGCTTCGAAAACTTAATAGTCAACAGCGAATAAACACGTGTTGACATTTACCTAAACATTTATTATGTAGCATTACTTAGAGTAACATGCTGTATGTAACAACGGTGACGGGAATATAACAGATTTATGTGGCTAGAAACAAGCGGAGGAACACAGGTCGGGTTTTATGTGGGATATAAAGTGTTCATCAGTAACATCATCATCACCGGCACCAGCTGCTCGGTGCATAGGACACTGAGAACCACCAGGAAGAACATTCCTCGAAGCCAAACACTCATGATGAAATCGAACTTTACACTGAGGAAAGAAGAGCTTGGCAAAAGCAATCCACGCAGTAGCTGCGATGAATGAACTAAAATAAGTGAGTGCTTATATGAACTTATAAGCATCCACGCTAATGAACTAAATCTGTCTGTACGCGCTGTTTGGGTTTAATGTAGCGAATTAACTTTTGTTAAATAAAATGTGTAGCTCAGTAATCTGTTCCGAAAGAACTAAGAAACTACGGTTGGCGAAACTTTGAACTATTATTGCAAATGTTGCAGAGAAAATCTACAGTTTTGAACAATTGAACAATTTTGGTAAATCTACTGTAACCGAGGACTGAAAACCGTTGGTTTGTGGAGTTAGTATAGCTCTATAACTTGTGTAATAAATTAAATCATTCAAATGTAATCATGTAAACCATTCGTGAAAATTATTAAATACCATGGTAAAAGTACTTGTTGCATAATTAATTTGAAAACATTTAATAGTAATGCAATGTAAATAGTTAATGCAAGGTAAAAAGGAATAATATAGTGGTCGTTATGAATGATACAGGTAAAAGGGACAAACAAATGCTCTATTCTTTTGAGTTATCGATGAAAAGTAGTTGTTTCTCATTGCAAATTTCACTTCGTAACATCAAATTAAAGAGAAGGAATTAAACTGTAAAATATGGACATCAGAGGAAGAATGACACAAATTAGCAGCACGGGGAGAAGAAAGTGAAAGTCGGACTTCGGGATAGAGGTCCAAATTTTACTACTAAAATAAATGTTAATATCAACTAAAAAATTTAAAAGTACACAAAGTATCAGGCGAGATGCTCTTCAAGGAACAATTTCAGATTTCGTCCTCTAAATGTACCCAAAGTAGACAGCTTTGCTGTTTAAAATCATCCTACGATATTTTTAGTAGTAGTAAATAGTAATAATAATACTGTTGTAGCTTCGATAGCTTCATTGTCAACAAAAGGGGTCTTCCTCCCATTTATTCATACTTTCCTCACTTGAAAGATAATGGTGTATTGATTTTTGCTACAATGGTATGCAAAATATCTTGCTTCCCTACCTCGAGTTCTATAATATCTATACAGAGTTATTATTTCATATCTCACTTATTTTTACAATCGTAGCTTTCCTTGCGTAGCTGAATTTGTATTGTTAATGCGTAATGAAAAGTTTGCAGTGGAACGGTTACGAACAATATGTTCGACATTGTAACAGTTTGTATGTCAATGTATTTTCAAAACCACCATTTAAATGAAAATAAACTATGTACTTGCTTTTGCTTAAAGTAATAGAGCACCTTTCTTTGGACGTAATTAATTCACTGTTAAGGGTATCAAAAATGATGATATAGTCTGGCCGATGACTGTAGGTAGCCTACTGGCGTGTTAACGGTACGTTTGCGAGTGGCGTCAACTTTCAACAAACGTGCTTTAGTGCCTTGCAAGACTTTACGATCCAACATATGCTGTTCTCATTCGATAAATTTCTGTATATCAAACATATTACCTAGAGCATATTAAAGCCACATTTTTGTACTCTTAATACGTAGGCTTGAGCGGCAGGAGTCATAACTATATTTTAGGCTTCCGGCATCACACCACGTCATAAACCTAACATGAAGGTATCAGCTGTGTCACTGAGGATGCCACATCACAGAATGGGCGAAACGTCTGACAACCTTAATGTAAGTTTTATGACGCGGTATGACTCCGGAAGCGTGAAATCAGTTATACGTTTTTTGTATGTCCACATTTAAATTAGGTATTCAGCTCTACAAATACTATATTTTCACTTGTTTAAAGTTTCATCATATAAAATTTGGAAGTTGGCTTCAGATCCATCCTAAGGAATATGTTGGCATTTGTTTTAAAACTTTAAAGATCACCGTAACGGTGCTTATTTACAACGGTGCGGTTTGTTAGTTTGCAAACATCGCCACTTTATCCGCGCGTACTGCGCAGTTTAAACGAGTATATTCTGTTTACTAAACCCATGTATTATCACAGATGTTCCGTGATAGTTTTCTAGTCATGGATGTCTTGTGACTCTTTTATACAGGGTGTTTTTTTAACGCAACCCAATTTTCAAACTATAGTAAGTCATTTTTACGAGCGCTATCTGGTCATAAACTGTATCATTGGTTTGTTCATTTCAATATCTATCAGATGGTATGAATTGTTGCAGTAATATAGTAGTTGTTATTTCCTAATTTGATGTTATTGTGAAATAAACGCAATCATGACTTTTATCACAGCGTTTATTGTTGAAAGAAACTTAGAAGCAAGATAATTTGTTTTGTCAAGAGGCGTCTGGGGTCAAGGTGTAGTATTCCAAACAAATCTGAAATTCACAGATTTGTTAAAGGTTTAACGAAACAGGTTCCGTAGGAACAGAAAACATAACAGAAGGTGGACTGTACTGAATGAAGAAGTGATGGAGGACGTCAGCTCAGTTTTCGTTGACCGCATCTCCTAAGCTAAAGAGGGCAAACATAAATACTATTTACAACTTATTTCGATTTCATTAATTTAGTAGTATTAATTTTATTTAAAGTTCAGTTTAATTCAACTTTTTCACTTAATCTAATTACGTTTTATTCAATTCCAATTTTCAATTTAAATTACTTATTTGATTTAAAGTTTAACTTGTAATTAATCTTCAGTCATTATCATAAAAGTTGTGAATGATAGTCTGTTCCTCAGTATCGGTTCTTGTCTATTTTGATTGAATCTCATAATTGAAATTGTAATATTAATTCCTGTGTACCCTCACTGCGAGCATTTGTAAAATTAACTTTAATAACTTTCTTTATTTCAAAGTATTTTTATTTAAACCTTAAATTCAAAAGTAATCATCAGATTGTTGAGGTGGATTCTTGTGCTATCATCAAACGTACCTCCAAGTTCTTAAGCTCTACCTGGCGGTAGTGCAAGGGTCAACTGACACATTAACTGATAAAGTTAATAGAGAAAAACTCATCTTGTGTTTAGGTGGTAGGTGAACGATCATTCTACGCTGACTACTTTAGCCTAGCTGATTTCCTTATGTTATAATTTAGGTTTATTTTCACCTGAAGACAGTATCAGATTCCAGATCTCGAAACTTCGCGTTCTTCTAAAACTATGTAAATTGGTCGAAATATATTTTAACCTTAGAAACTCTACCCTCATCAACAACGAACTTCAAGCAAAGAACCATTAAGTATTATCTTTTCCAGTTAACTATAAGATTATACAGTTACTGTTTCCTGTCAGGCAGACTGTATAATCTGGCATCGGCAAGGGTAGGTTCAGTGTACAGGGTGAGGTGAAACATGGTTGCAGTCTCAGTGGCAATAATTCAAAGATTCAATTTCCTCTCCGTGTATTCTGTATGAACTGTCTACTCCAACTCGTGAATACAGACTCTCTCTATGAACAATACATTGAGACATGGATCCAACTCCACAGATTTAGTAGATATGCCAACACTTACACTAACCAAGGTAGACTGTAAAAAACAACTCATCTTGTTTGGTGTACTGGTCAGCTTACGCTGATTACATTTAGGCTAGCTCATTTCTTAATGTGTTGTGTTATGTAATGGGTTACTTTTCACCTGAAGATGGGATCAGATTTCAGATATGACTGAGACTCGTGGCGTGGTCCTGTAATCCAGCTTCATGGAGGTCAGGTTTTGAGGATGATATAGGTCTAAAGCGGCTCAGATAGTCTCAGTGCACCCATCAACTCCCACCATCGTTTAGACATATCAGACCATCACCTGCGTGGTTCGGAAGTTACGTTAAGCTGTTGGTCCTTGTATTTCCATTGGTCATTGGGCTACTAATTAATGAACCATTCTAAGGAAGAGTCGGCCTTAGTTTGTAACAAGACTACACCTCATAACTCATTATTACCACTCATCACACCCATCCTTCTCCACATATTTGCCTTAAAATACCCTCACGAGAGTGGTCGGCATCTCAAATAGTGATTAGTGATTAGTGACAGATACCGATACGTCGTGTTCTTCTTGTTTACTAAAACGATCAAACACGTCTATAATAATATGCCAATCTCAAAAATGTTGAGTTTTGATAGACCAAGAAAATATAAGCATGGTTTTATTGCATTCGACTGAACATTCAGTTCCAGAATCTAATTTTAAATCTAAAAACTGTTAACCATATCAAATGAATTAAAAATATATTTTATTCATATAGATAAAGAAATAACCTACTGAATAACAAAAGAGGACCAGTTCAGTGCTCTCCATTACAAAGATTCATTCCTTAAAAGAGCAAATCTTAAATTTAAAATCGAATTGGTACTTTGATTTAAAATTTACTTATCTTATATTGAATGTATTGATTTATTAAACATATGAAGTTCTTCCTTATTTATGACAAAATAGGCTATACGTACATATTTTGTGTTCTATAGTGACTTCTGAAACATGGATTTTTTGAGATTATTACAAGATTCATTCTTAATGAATCTTAAATGTTAAAACGCGTATTGGTACTTTGATTTAAATGTACTTATCTTATATTGAAGTGATTTGTTAAAAATATGAAGTTCTACCTTATTTATGACAAAATAGGTATACGGTACTATTTTGAAACAAGAAACAAAAGTGGATTTTGATCAACAAATATTGTGTCCCGTTACAATCTCCCAACACCCAAGTTCGAAATATCATATCAGATTATTACGAGTAGATAGTGACAATTTGAGAAAGTGACCTGCAGAAAGCCATTAGACAGGAACAAGCACGCGCCTAGTGAGTGACTGGGGAACTAACGCCTTCAGTTTGTACAGATTAATGTCCTCTACGTGACAGCTTAGCTCTCCTCTCTACTCTCCTCCTATACTCTGTGATTTAACTCCTCTTGATCCGCAAACTGAGAAGAAGACTTAACAGCTGATGATGTTACCTGACAACGTTTTTACTGCCAAACTTAGGCGTATTCTTGAGTAATCTACCCACGTGGACACGTGGCGGGTTGGAATCGTGCGCGACTCCGGAGCTCATCACTCCGCTGGCATGGGTTTCAATCCCAGCAGTTACCACTTACATTATTTTGTAAAGTGACTATGGTAAAGGTCGAAGTACGGCAGGTAGTGGTAGAGAGGACTTTCCAACCCTAATTTCAACACGTTAAACAAAACAACTTTTCCACACATGTCCTACGGACCGACTTTGTGAGGTGGTTGCTCGAACGCGAGTTTTTCAATAACTATTATTTTAAAAAAGAAGAAAATCAGAAAAATAGCGAAAATGCTCAGGAGAATTCGTGTAGACCAACATTCAAACTGTTGAAATATTTAACACTGGTCTAAAAATTGTTGAAACATTCTTCTGTCTCTATATTTACGAAAAATGACTGTTTTAAAGCCAAAATACGATCTCATGAGGGATTTTGACGTCCAGTCTTACGACAAGAGAGGCTAAGAGAACTACCGAACTGAGAGAGACGGGCGGTAGTTCACAAAAGTTTGCCCTCTCAGAAGCTCAATTCGTCAACAGACTTCAAAACTTAATCAAAAGGTGTTTAGAAACCGTTTGATTTTTATCGTGGAAGCATTTCATAGTACATAAGAGTTTATGGCACGACTGGGAGAACGCGTAACGGACAGACATCGTAGGGCTAAGGGTGAAAATTCTAGTGATTTTTGTGTTAATAGAAACAAGTGTACGTCTGAATGGGTTTCGACTATTAGAACTAATGCCAAACTTTAGCTTAATCTACAAGTGAAGATTACAATGCATGTAAACATGATAAACGCTATAAAACATTTATTTTTTTATTTATGAAGATGGATACAAAAAGTAACGTTTTGTAGTTACTTTGTGAACAGCAATGAGCAAAGCATTTGTTTAATTATTTAACACCCAATCACTAAATCACTATTTGAGATGCCAACCACTCTCATGAGGGTATTTTAAGGCAAATATGTGGTGAAGGATGAGTGTGATGAGTGGTAGTAATGAGTTATGAGGTGAAGTCTTGTTACAAACTAAGGCCGACTCTTCCTTAGAATGGTCATTAATTAATAGCCCAATGACCAATGGAAATACAAGGACCAACGGTTTAACGTGACTTCCGAACCACGCAGGTGATAGTTTGATATGTCTAAACGATGGTGGGAGTTGGTGCGGGTATCATCAGATGATCACTGACTATCTGAGCCGCTTTAGACCTATATTATCCTCAAAACCTGGCCTCAGGTTGGGAAGATGTGATTTATAATAACACCAAAAATATTAACCACACTGTTAAATGAAGGAAAGACAAAACAAACTAAGTAAATTTATCACTCAAAGTTTGAGACGGTAAAAGCCGTTGCATAAATGAAGTACTAAAGTTTCACGACAAGTTTTCTTCTTATTAAAATACAACTTTGCTTTCAAACTACGTAAACAACTGTAACATTTAACGGGTGTTTAGTACGTATTCTAATTAATCAAATGAAAAGTTGTGTTCGAAGAAATGAACATGGTTTATTCTAATGCATAACGGAACGAGTATTTTAACTCAGTAAAATCATTGAATGTGTTTTAACACATTTATGCAAGGGTATTCTAAAATAGTTTAGCCTTTTTGGGTGTTCGTCCCACTTCCAAAGCAGAGGTTATTTGGGATGTATCTAAAGCTCAAATTTAAACCCTTCCAAGCGTCGTACCATTTTTAACATAATAAAAATAAAACCAATGTACTCTTTTTAGTAGAGGCACCACAGTTGACTGTGACTCGTGGCGTGGTCCTGTAATCCAGCTTCATGGAGGTCAGGTTTTGAGGATGATATAGGTCTAAAGCAGCTCGGAGTCCTCAGTGATCATCGATGATACCCGCATCAACTCCCACCATCGTTTAGCATATCAGGCACATCACCTGCGTGGTTTGAAACACGTTAAGCCGTTGTCCTTGTACTTCCATTGGTCATTGGGCTACACTCAATGACCCATTTTAAGGAAGATTCGGCCTTAGTTTGTACAAGACTACATCTCAAAAACCCTCAATACTCACTCACTCCTCACATCATCCTTCACCATATTTGCCTTTAAAATGTTCCCCTCACAGGAGTGGCTCTATATTTCGTGTAAATAAAGATTTAGTGATTTAGGTTTTAAGCATCTGACAAATTTGGAATGGAGTCATTGATCTTAAATTGAATTTGGAGGGGGAGTAATTGGGGGGGACACGGCAAGAGATTACAGCGCTCGCAACGCATTTTGTGCGTGGGCTGCCTAACTATGTTGATCTCCCCTGTTTCCAGTCTTGCGGCAAATATACAATATCTACCAATCATAAAATTGTCCCGTATGCGAGTGTGAGTGTTACGCTGATTTTGTGGCTGGCTGTGCGTCGTTAGTGTGTTTTTGGACCTGAGATGTTTAAATCAATATAAACCCATAAAACAGCTGATGTTCCTGCAGTAAAAATATTGAAAATTATTGTTTGTAATTTGCACTAAAACAGCTGCTTTGAACGCACGTATTGGCGAGCTAAAATTACACTTTTACTATCGGGGATCTTCTCTCTATCTTTGTCTACTATTTCTTTCTTTCTTGGCAATAAAACACAAACTTTAACTAAATATAACTTTAGCATGTCGTTATACGTGTGAAACCCCGATGTTTATACAAAACGACTAAAAAGATACTTTCTACGTTTATAAGAAAACTAAGACTAATTCTCAGGAGAAAGAACAGTAACACAAGGAAATGAGCAATTTTTCACTTAAACTCAGACGCAAAGAGCCGTTATAGAAACAAACTGCTGAAGTTAACAGACTCAAATTATACTTCTTAATCTAAATAAACTTTTGCATTTTAAGTATGAAAGTTTCCAGCAGTCGTCTGTATTAGTTAACTATATATTTCTAGGTTTGTTCTACCTTTTGATTATTTATATATCCACTACACAATTTTTAATACCAGTAGCAAAGATTTTGAATTATGTATGGATTTCAAAAACAAAGTAAGCAGACCTATGCCAATTAAACAAACTGAAACATTCTTAAAGAAATTTGAAGACAAAATGTTTGGACCGACCGGGACTTGAACCCGCTTGCCGGGCGGTTATGCTAAACCTTCAAACTTAGAGAAGTACTTAAATCTGAATGTTTATCCGAAACATGTGACTGTCAAATAGTGACTTTAAGTCAACAAGCTGGAAATATTACAAACAGAATTTAAATACTTTTTTAGCGTTTATACAAATTAGGATCTGAAACATTCTTAAGTAATAGTAAAAGTGCTTCCATTAGAGACGGGAAATGTTGTGTTAACACTCGACCAGTGACTGAATATAATAGTACTCCACAGCGAGACTGAAATATTCAATTACAGAGATAAAAGAAAACACAAGTCGACATAAAATATGGTTTATATTTCGCCACTTTACATGGTTTATTGTTTAAATATAAAAGGTGTATGGGATTTGAAAGTAAAATAAAATGTTTGATATAATTGGTAGAATAATGATTTTTACATGAAAAAAGACACAGCAAATCTTAATTTTGTAATATAAAAGTTTTAATATGAGCTCCCGTTCCACGACGGACATCTAGCCGATAGTCAACCTCCCACCAGGTGTTTTGGAGATTTCAGGAGTCACCTGGAAATGACTACAGTGATTCTTCTTCAGGTGCTGTAGATCACTTATTTTCTCTAGCATACCTGCTTTTTAGGTTGTCTGTCGTGCAACGGGGAAGCTCACATTAAAACTTTTAAACTACATTAAAAAAATTGTAAATTGATGTAAAAATCAACACTCTACCAATTATATTAAAATTGTTATTTCACTTTCAAATCCCGTACACCTTTTTCGATGACCCTGTATAACAAGCTTGTTAAGCTACACATAAACCGTATAAAATTGCAAACTACAATTTATTTTTATATTGACTTGTTTTTCTTTTTGTTTGTTTGGGTAATCGAAGAATATATTAGCCGATTGGTAGTACCCTGAAGTGTTTATTATGTATTTTGGTGCGGTGTGAACCGATAGAACTAGATTATAGTTGTGACACTGGCCGCGAAAGCCTAATTTTAATTAAAAGTTAAGGTACATAACTATACCAGGACTATTTTAATTAAATAATGTAAATGAACCTTGAAGAGTAAGTGAGCCTGTTTTACGCGTATTATTTTGACTTCAGTTCCTGCATGAAATATGTTGGCTCTATACACTCAAGATTTGTCTAAAGTATATTGCAGGCAGAGAAAAGTTTTCATGACTCACAGAATGTTTACACTCTTCATAAACCCAACCTCTTCACTCTAGCCTTGTCTCAAGACACATAAATGTTAGGAAACACTGAACTCTGAACACGTGTGTGAACCTTTATCTATGAGTAAGTATCCTAAACTAGATAACTTAGGTACTGTGTGTTTTATTGTATACATATAAACTGCTTACCCATAAGGTTACATTGAAATCTATTATTTACATCATACTGATGTCTAGAAAATCTTGAACCTGTCGTATTTATATTTCATAAATCACTATTTGAGATGCCGACCACTCTCATGAGGGTATTTTAAGGCAAATATGTGGTGAAAGATGAGTGTGATGAGTGGTAGTAATGAGTTATGAGGTGTAGTCTTGTTACAAACTAAGGCCGACTCTTTCTTAGAATGGGTCATTAATTGATAGCCCAATGACCAATGGAAATACAAGGACCAACGGCTTAACGTGACTTCCGAACCACGCAGGTGATGGTCTGATATGTCTAAACGACGGTGGGAGTTGGCATCATCAGATGATCACTGAGACTATCTGAGCCGCTATAGACCTATATCATCCTCAAAACCTAACCTCCATGAAGCTGGATTACAGGACCACGCCACGAGTCCCAGTCATAAAATACTAAAAACAGTTAAGCATTTTGGTTCAGTGTTGTGCTAAAAGAAACGAGCCCTTAGGAAATAAGCTATTACGTCTTTAATTCTGGAATATAAAGAACTAAGTGTACAAGTTATTTGGTCAATTGTAGAAACGTTATTCGATTATAAATAATATTTTATGTTAAAAACAAATCGCTGACGATGTTTTGAAAGGAAGAAACAACAGCTGTTTGAATACATCTTGATTATTATGAATTTAAAATTATAACCTACGTAAGGTAACTCAAATCAATATAGAGTTTAGTGAAATAATAGAAGAAAATACTAATAAATAACTTCCGATACCTTTCCTAGCAAAGCAAGCATCTACGTGCAATACAAATTAACGGTTGTTTTATTTTATCTAGCTTTGCAAGCAAAAGGCCTCGCAAATCAGTTCCTATTATGACGAGTGTTACGAGGCTGTTCGGTCGGCCTTAGATCCTCAGATCAGATTTTACTGGAAGCTATTCACATACGAATAAAACTCATTTCAAATTTCAAAACAATCGGATACTCATCCGTTGTTGTAGCGAAAATCACATTTGGTGCCATTTTGAAACGACTCGACGGGTTTTCATAATTTAGTATATTGATGAAAAAGTAACATACTTATATCAAATATCATAAAAATTGTATGAAATTAACCAAGAATCAAGAATCAAAGTATTTACAAAACTATATAGCATAGACAAACGTTAACATATATAAGTACTACAAATTATTTACATCCATTATATGTAAAAACTAACTGAAGATTACTCTGAAGATGTACTGGCTTTAACGCTGTAATATTCCTAAAATAACAACTCTTTCTGGCTTTGCCTAAATTTGTTATGGTTATTAATATTTCTTATGTCTTTAGGCAATTTGTTGCATACCTTAGTACAAGAATACATCACTAATTGTTTTGATAGAAGGATGTGGAATGGGAAACTCTGGTCACCAGAATTGCGCAAGTTGTACTTGAATGGCCAACTATAAATTTCGTTAAGTGCTTTTCACGACTTTTTTGAACTGTTTTTAGATAATTAAAATTTATTTTTGGTGAAAACTCCTTTAAAAGGAGGGTTCCGACGATTCGATTTTGCTGGTTAACGAACTCAACGGAGATATTTACAAAAGGGAAATTTGTACCAAAATTGGTGAAAATTTGACAAAACATGCGACCTGTAGAGATTATATAAATATATACGTATGTATATACAGCTTTGAAAAATTCTCAAAACGTGTTCTGGGGTCAGGATAGGTGCTCGTTGCATGGTCCCAGGTCGTGTCTCACCATGCTGACGGCATGAATATTTCATTTTTCCAAAGGAAATTTGATAAAACTATCTACATAACTGCGTTTTTTTCTCACCACGAAAACATCACAACGTTTCTCTACACGTCATCTACTACTTCCACAGATATCCTTTAAAATTTTTGAATAAAGGTCAGTTTCTTTTTATTCACTTACGTTCCTTTTACGCACTTAGCCATTAAATCATCACGGTTTAAATGTTCATGTTGAACTGATATGCACGATGACTCACAACACAACATTAGACAGACAAGTTACTCGTAGCAGTGGGTCGGTTATCTACTAAACTACTCCGGGGTTTTGCCATGAAACATTGTAGCTATAAATAACCCGCAGTTTGCCGGGGGTTTCAGTTAAGTCCCAACAACAATTAATTCCCACACAGCTGCTGCGTTCATGTTTACAGCTTCCAGCCGCCACAACAACTTGAACGCATTTCCAGAATTATAATTATAATTCTTACGCGTTACGCATTACGCAAGTTGTTGCAAAATGTGAATTTTTCTGGTAGACAATGTTGTAGCCTAAACAGTGTAAACATGATGGAGGTATTGTATTTTATCTGACTTCACTTCCGCGCACCTGATTTTGCAAACGATGTCAGTGCGAATTAGCCAATGGTGTACGAGTACAGTTATCAGTTGTTACCATGTATTGGTATTTAACCAATCAGCAAACTGGTTTAGATTGTTTTATATTGACACAACAAAAGGCAACAGCGCAGTGGATTTGACTCATCATTGGGATAGACTGTCCATCACGTTAAGTCGATCAACAAGCTGAAACGTATAGCGAGTGTTTTGTTAGTCTAGTATATTTGACAACGTTTTGAATTCTATGGGTTGATCTAATTTCCTTTGATTTTTAGACAAAGATTTTTTTTCTGAAAATTGCTGATTTTGACATATGTGTGCTAAAGTGTCCCTTTTATTCCCAGGGAATTGAAAACTCTGTTAATCCCTGAGGACACAAAGGTTTGTATCGAACAAAAAATATGTCTCAGTAGAATTTGCATTACGACAGAAAATATCGTTCGTCGATTATCACAAAAGTGTGTTCTTAATCCTTACTTGTCTCATCAAAAGCATCACTCAAGGTCCTGACGAGATAAAATATACTGTTATAAAAACCCCTATTGTTTTAAAGCACAAAATGCTAACACGGTAGTTAAATACATAGTCTTTTATAGTCATATACAGTACTACACCCAAGTTTAAGAAATTAGAAATTAAGTAGTTTAACTCGTTATAAATATAAAAATAAGTAAAACTGCCAGCACTTGTTATTTTAATTCCAATTTTGA
This sequence comes from Matsumurasca onukii, assembly GCA_018831715.1. Classification (NCBI taxonomy): domain Eukaryota; kingdom Metazoa; phylum Arthropoda; class Insecta; order Hemiptera; family Cicadellidae; genus Matsumurasca; species Matsumurasca onukii. The sequence goes on from CM032067.1 coordinate 5,069,444, forward strand.
AAATCTGTTTTAGAATACGGTCTTTTAAACAAATTGACAGCAAAATAAAAAGTGAAAACTCCAACAACTTTACAAAAAGCGTGTCATAAAAGTGTCACAGATGGCCGCTATATTAGATAACTTTTAATGTAATAATGTATTTTAAACTCCCAAAACTTAACACGAATTTCACACATTTCTCTTGAAATAATAGTTCTAAAGGTCACCATCTTATCTCAGGTCCAACAGCAAAACTATCTCAAGTTTAGCAACAGTAACGATGCTCACACCCTCCCCCTCCCCTCTCCCCGCCATAACACAGTTGTGTTTGCTAAACTCTTAAGACGGTTGTCATCTTGTTATAAATCTTCTTGACACTGTTCAACTATCAACTGTTTGTTCTCTATCTCTTCACACTTTTCATTGTCACGTGACTAAACAAACTCTCTGCGCTCCTGTTCTCAACATTTAGGTGGAATCGAAACATAACCAACACTTTAACTTATCTATAAATCACTAAATCACTATTTGCGATGCCGACCACTCTCATGAGGGCATTTTAAGGCAAATATGTGGTGAAGGATGAGTGTGATGAGTGGTAGTAATGAGTTATGAGGTGGAGTCTTGTTACAAACTAAGGCCGACTCTTCCTTAGAATAGGTCATTAATTAATAGCCCAATGACCAATGGAAATACAAGGACCAACGGCTTAACGTGACTTCCGAACCACGCAGGGGATGGTCTGTTATGTCTAAACAATGGTGGGAGTTGATGCGGGTATCATCAGATGATCACTGAGACTATCTGTGCCGCTTTAGACCTATATCATCCTCAAAACCTGATTTCCATGAAGCTAGATTACAGGACCACGCCCCGAGTTCCAGTCAAGATGTCCTAAAAGTTCCCCCTCACCACCCTACTTTAACTTTTGAGCTACTGAACATTTTCAATCGCGCTTTGGTACATGTTATTTGGGTGTACTAAAGTACTTTTGGGAGTGGTCGGAGGTTGTGGTCCCACCCCGAAGTTGACGTTTTGTAGAGTGAATCAAAAATGTCTTGTGAGAAACGCAAAAGCCAATACATGCCAATTTGTATTTGAAAATTAATTTTCTGTGTTTATCTTACTTATACAACTAGTGTTTCGGGAGTTCTATCTTATTTGGCCGAAGTCAAGTGATACCTGCACAAGATTATTATAATTTCTGCACACATTAAGTCATTGTAAAATAATTTATAAATTATTCATTAGTAAAAAAATGCTATGGTCAATTTTAAACTTCTATGATTACACGAAATCTACTAAATTAACTTAAATGTGGCTAAAGCCATGATTTTATATAGTTTCAACTTTTACTAATGTGTTTAACTTTTTATTGTACTTCTTTGATCACATATGTTATTATTGTAACAAAGAAAAATGTGATTTGATAAACTATAAGATATTATTTATGTTTTATTTAAACGAATACAGTACAGCTAAAACTGTAAATTTAAACTTACCAATTTTACTTTTGAATCTGTATATAATTAATATTTTAACTCGATGTGAACTATTGAAACTAACTATTGAAATGAAGAAACCTTTTGAAATGTTTAAACCGATTTGAACTAAATTTACAATCAAAAGTCCTTGTTTTTCACATTAAATCCTTCCAACGAGGACTTTAATTGGTCAAAAGTTTGTTTTTGTAAACACATCAGTTTGTACACATGAGAATCACTCATGTTTACTGATTAGAACTGAATCAACAATAAAATTTCATGAAACATCGGCCGGTATCAGGCTTTCAGCTGCACAGAAATATTAAAACTCTCATGAGGGCATTTCAAGGCAAATATGTGGCGAAAGATGAGTGTGATGAGTGATAGTAATGAGTTATGAGGTGTAGTCTTGTTACAAACCAAGGCCGACTCTTCCTTAGAATGGGTCATTAATTAATAGCCAATGACCAATGGAAATACAAGGACCAACGGCTAAACGTGACTTCCGAACCACGAAGGTGATGATCTGATATGCCTAAACGATGGTGGGAGTTGATGCGGGTATCATCAGATGATCACTGAGCCGCTTTAGACCTATATCATCCTCAAAACCTAACCTCCATGAAGCTGGAGAACAGGACCACGCCACGAGTCCCAGTCAATGAATGAGAATTGTTAAGCTTCTAGTACAAAATATATAGTTTAAGCTTTTGGAGAAGTTGAAACTAACGACGATAAGATTACTTCAATTTTGACTCCTTATATTACAATGATTTCAAGTTCTGATTCCATGACGAGCAGTAAGTTTATGACAGTTATCCTTTCCATAACTTGTAACATTATTTGAACAAAAGTAAATAACATAAACATTGTCTAAAGTCGGCTTCGCCATGTTAAGTCCCTGAGCGCTGAGACTGGGCAACTCTGCAGTAGCTCGGACACTGTCACAGCTGGATTAACGACAGGTTTAACTGACACAATGACGTCATAAGTCGTAACTTTGTGACGTCACTCAGCGGCTTTACTGGCAGAGAGCGCTCTCGTCTGTCCGTGTTCAGAGTTATTATGTGAGGCTAGTCTGGCTTTCAAAATGTACAACTTACTATTAACACTTTATTAATTTTAATGATGCGCGAATTTATGTAGGAATTAAGAGTTACTTATTTTTCATACCGACATATACAACGAAACGACGTGGAACAAAATTGTGAGCATTTTTGAGTTCCAACACATATTGAGTTAAATGCAAACCTGTAGTTGTCTAAATGATGTTCATATGAATTGATATAGGATACAATGATGTTCCTGATTTTATATAATTTACTGGGTAAAATTGGTCTTAGACAATTTAACCGGTACCATTGAGGTCCGTTTAAAGTTTATACGCTGTTTTGTCGACCTGTTAGAAGAATGCCGGAATTTGAATAAAAGTTTTTGATATGCTGATTATTATTAACCAATATTTTATTAGTAACTAACTGTTTTTATGCCAGATTTATGAAATCTCTTAGTAATCACTTATTCACTAGTAGTAATTGAAATTTAACAATGGCCGCATTAGTAAAAGACTAATGGCTGCCAGGAGGTCGCGGAGGTCTGAATGATGGTCCGAATCCAGTTCCAGGCAGCCGTTAGTAACATCTTACTAATGCGGCCATTTGTTTTTAAATTCAATTACTACTAGTGAATAGAGTGGTTACTAAGAGGATTTTCATTAAACCTGGCACTAAAAAGTGGTTGACACTAATAAAATATTGGTTAATGTGATAATCCAGCACTTAACAAGCTTTACTGTATTCAAATTCAACCATTAACACCTACAACAATTGACTTTAAAACAGCAAAATACGTACCAAACCAGTGTAAATAAAACTTTTGAGTTTTTTCCATTGGTACCAACTAAAATGTCTATACTTACCTAGTAAAATTTATAATCAAAATCAGGAACATCATTTGTAATAACCCTGTATATAACTCAGTTTCCTTTACGAAAACGATTGAAGAAAAATGTGGACCTAACCTGACTCAAACCTAATCTCTACTTGCCCGGCTAAAATGTTAATTAAGTTTCTACAAATTAACATCTAATTTACAAAACTTATAATAAATGTTTTTCATAGTTCTTTATTTTAAGTTCATTCACCAGTGAATTCAGGTCTCCGGTGTTATGGAGGAGTGAGGTCGTTTCCCCAAAAATAAGCTTTTAGAATTTAAATACAGTTTATGTTACATGTACCATAGTCTATGTTAGTAAGAAAAGTTCCAGGTATACTGGTTTGACGAATTAACTGTCGAAATAGACAAGCTAGAGGTACGGGATACATTCAGTAGTGTTCTGCTACAACATTACAAACTGTATCACTTACCACGTGAGCAGCCTCTCCTCACACAAAGCACGATACGTCTGAAACATGAACACTTTTCTATATATAACACCATCAATGTTAACTAAACACTTAAATGAATCACTCATAATATTATAACGAAGAGCACGGTAATTCAAATGATCTGGTATGTTTCTATAGAAATGTTTATATGAAACGAGTTTTCGATTTGATAAATACGTGCCTATATTAATAAAAAACATGCCATTTTATTTTTACTTTATTTTATATAGTATTAATTGGAACGCCTTCGATTTATTTTGTACGTTGGTAGTACGCAGCATCAATACTCGTTATTGTTTGTAAACATATTTTCTACGTTATCCATACAACAGTGTCCAATATATATCTATCAAACTATGTAGCCTACTTAACAAACCGTATAATCGTATTCTTGTCTTTACAGTATATATTCGTACCTGGGTGAATATTAAAGTAGTTTTATATTATGTTTTATCAAAGATTATGTTATGGTAGGTAGATTGCGCATAGATGCAACATGGCTGAGGCTGGAAATCAACGTAGTTCGGCAGCCCAAGCACAAATGGCGCTGCGAGGGAATTATTTTAAGAGTCTCAAGTAGAGCCACTGACGCACGCGCAAGTTTGTTCCTTTTGAAAATTGTACGATTTGGTCACATTTAAGTCATTGACATCGGACAAAGTCGAGCCGAAAGGGGAGAAAGACGGTGAGAAATTACAGCGCTATCTGTGCTCGGGCTGCCGCAATTATGTTGATTTTTTCCCTGCCTTAACAATGTGGTATCAATGCCCAATCTACGTACGATAACATTACCATTGGTTTCAATTTAAACTCTGCTGAGACAGATTTCACTATAAAGTCTACAGCATAACGCTGTATGATTCTTAGTTTTGCCAATAAGTGCCTGTTTGACTAGTATATACATTAACAATGCCTTACTCTGATGATGTCGGTGATTTGCACGGTAACTAGAATGACATTACTGGTTTGGAGCTCGCAATGTAACTAATTAGAGATAGTGCTCTAACTCTGAGTATTGTGCTCGTATTTACACACAGCAGTTCACCTGAGTGCTGATACTTGTTCACAGCCAAGTCGCGCAGTTCGCGATTCATGTCTGAGTTACATGTCTTAAGACATACTGGATAAATGAGATATTCATGCCGTCAGCAGAGTAAACCCAGAGCCGGGACCATGAACTGTGCACCGATCCTGACCCCAGAACATGTGTTCAACACTGTATCTGCATAGTCCGATAGCCAGCAAAATTGGACTACCGGTTGTCCCCTTTTTGGGTGGAGTTTCGGTCAACAAAGTAGTTTTACTAAAATTTAAGGCTTCCGGTTGACGGCAGAGACTGGATTAGTCTCAGCCAGTCAACAAGCTACTGAGGATGACTCTCCACAGCGAGGTCGAAACGTTTAGCAGTAATTATATTTCAACTGTGACGCGGTGTAAACCGGAAGCCTTAAATCTTAGTGATGACTACGGCCGCGAAAGCCTAAGAGTTAAAAGTAGTTTTAATTATCTAAAAAGGGGTAGACTTCATCTATTGTTGATCAAATTTAAAACCAATAAGTATTTAAACGGTATACCAAAAATTATGAAAATCCATTGAGTCCTTTCAAAATGGCGGCAAAAAAAGTTATTTTTTGTTATAACAACGTTATGAGTACTTTCAATAAAATTTGAAGTACGTTTTCCCTTCACGATATGTAATAAAACTTGTAGTAAAAGATCACGTAAGTCATGAGGCTGAAGGCCGAAGCAAGACTGTGAGCGTAGCGAACAGCCCCGTAACGCTTGTCGAAATAGAAAGACCTAACGTCAAACGGAGCGAATAAGAGTAACAAATTGCAAAGGAAATTCGGTTCACTCATGCAAGCGGCGCTTTAGCGCTTAGCTGCGTGTCGGGCTGGTTTAAATATTATACCAAACCAGATATGTGAAACAACCATTGTATTACATTGACAAACACTAACTAACTATTGTTTACATACTTACATTATAATACCAAACATATGATTCATTATTAACATATTAATAAACAGATTAATAAATATTAAACTCATATGTACGTGTTTACTTTTGATGCCTGGTCATCATAATAGACTATGTCTCAGTTCACCAAATGTTCAAAGCATCTTGCCGATAGCGGTTTTGCCGAAGAAGTGCAGAATGAACTACCAATAGGATATCAGAGAGCAATCAGCTCATTTTCAGCCAATCATTGACTGAAGATGGCACTCCTCAGCGCGAACGAAATATTTCAAACATATTTTAATTACAATGTTTTGACGCGGTGTGAACCAGAAGAACTATATTATAGTCGTTACACAGGTCGCAAAATCCGCAAATGTTAAATAAAATTACGGTTAAAATAAACTTTTGAATGCAAGAAAGAGTTGATAATCAGAAGCACTAGAGGAAAAGACTCGAGATCTAAGAGATGTGAATATTGCTCCAGCAGACGCGAGACCGTGTTTAAATGTATATTGAACTGTCTTATGAAGTGAATATCAACATCTTGTTTTGATATTCACTTCCAATATACTTGCAGGAAATATATTCGGTGATAGGGGCTCTTCCTCAGTGTTCAAATATTTATGAGGTTTTGCTTTAACTTTTCAAGAGGTATTTTAAATTAACGTAAAATGTAATAAATCAGATTTGGGGTCAGGTGACCCGGCCCTTGGAAGACGTAGAAGATTCACTCCGGTATATCTAAGTAGAAGCTACCTGTTCAGTTTTGGAACTTTATCCTTATTACTTCACCCAAGTATCAGGATATCCCCGCAGGCAACCAGATTCCAACAGGGAAATGGAACATCACCTTAGTCGTCAACCCAAAGAATAATGAAAACTGAGTTCTAGTAAGAAATGACTGAAGACGTTGATCATACCACTTCTTTCCTATCTTGGTTCAGCCAAGATTTCTTTTAAGACGCCGCAAGGGATGGTTTGCATTTAAAGGATTTAGGGGGCCTCCCCCGTCTTTTGGATAGGGTGGGTGACGCAAAGTACGTCAAAACAAACTTCAGGACCCTCCAACATATATAAAAAATCAACATACCCCAAAAGGGGTTTTCAAAATGTTTCCTCTATCAAAAGGTTGGGGGCATTTAAAACTCACTTTCAACATTAACTTCGCGGACAACGGGAAATATACGAGAATATCATGACAGTTTACTTGACAACGTGGCCACAATAGAGGAACAAATGATACTGCCTCGCTCTACATAGAGGAACGTGTTTATGTAAACAAACCCAGCACGTACAAGGAGAAATAAAGTAGCAGCTGAAATATCCAGCACTTGGCAGACAATGAAAAACAGGTCATGGAGATTATTCAACGACGCGGCCGCCATAGAGAAACAAGTTATATTGCCTTACTAGTTATACTAGTATCTAGTTTTATTGGTTAATGAAAAGGTTAAGGACATTCTTGTTTTGCCTTAGCTGTTTTTACTTTTAGTTCGTATATTGTCTGTTATGCTGTCTAGTAATTTGTTCAGACACATTTTCGATATGATAATTTCTTTGCCTTGGCTTTTTTAAATGAACAGGTAATACGGATTGCCACCGAATTCTCTGAACAAGGTAGGAAAGTATTTGTCGTATTTGTTGAGTTAGGTCAACCCAATACTAGCAGTTCACAAAACAGTCCGTGTTGTGCATTAGTAATTAAACGTGTAATACTTTACCTACTTAATTATATAATATAAAATGTATGATATGACTTGAGATTTGATGAACGCTTTAAACACGAGTTTTGATTTTGTCCCATTCTTTGTTAATTATGTTGTCGATTTATTAATTTATGAAGCACTTTTCCAATTTATTTAATGATTTTGAGGATGAAACAGGTTTGATTAATTTAGTGTTTTAGAGGGAAATGTTGTGATCATAATTTAAACAATGTTTAGCTACTGCCTGTTTCAAATTTTAATCAAACCTGTTTCATCCTCAAAATTATTAAATGCATGGGAAACGTATTTTTAAATTAATTAACAACGACCCAGGACCGATTCAAAATTCGTGTTTACTTTCAAAAGCGTTCATCAAAAATCTCAAGTCATAATCATTACATTTTATAACAGTTTGATCCGTCCACTTATTTTAAATTACTGTATTTTATGTTTACACCAAATGTATCTTAAAATATTGTCTTGATGTTTTTGTCAAAATAAACAGCCTTTAATTTGTGTTGTCTGACGATGATAGCCTTGCTATCGAAAGGCTCGCAATTTAAATTATTATAATTATTGGTTTTGTTTTATTTCTATAACTTTGAAATATAGTCCAAATACTATGGCTCAAGTGTTCTATTCTTCATAAGATTGGTTAATGACCTCAGGATAAGAGGTTCAAAAGTAGCCCCATAACGTTTCAGTCCAGGTTTATTGTAGTCTTTCTCATAGTATTTTCTAATTGCAACTCGAAACTTTCTTAAAAATAATCGGTTTTAAGTCTAGTATTGGTTGAAGTGTTTAGTTTTGTTCGGTTTAGTAAATACAGTACGTTGTGTATCTCCCTAACGTATAGAAGTTTTTCAACTTCAAGTTAAAGGACGGTTATGACAAGGTATAAAGCAACGATCTGCAAAGGAATGATGCATTGAGACTGAAGGATGAGGGGAACAATAATGATTTGTAATGATCAGTGAAATACAGAAGTTGTGATGAAAGAAGCATGAAGCTCCAAGGCTTGATCCCGGAGGAGATAACTCTAAAAGATAAAAAAAGATAAAGATAAAGTTTGTCTTGTTTAACGAGGCTAAGTTAGGACTACAAAGTCCTCTCTACCACTCAGCCTCGACCTTTACCTAGCGTCACCGTATTAGTCACATTACAAATGGGGTGGTGACTGCGGGGATCGAAACCCGTGCTACCGGAGTCGCGTGCGATACCAATCCGCCACGGATCCGCTTAAACTCTAGGCATTATGGGTGTGATGAAACACCGAGGCCAAAGATAATAATTTTAAATTTTATTGCATAGAAATTTTCCGTTTTCGTATTTGTATATATTTAACGTAAAATATTCGTTAAGTCAAATCCATCATTCGGGAAAATAAACTCCAACTCACTTACAACTTTTCAACAATTACAAACAATGTTTTACAAAACAAATGCTAACATAAATCCACACTGAATATCCCATTTAACGAAGGTTTCAAAAATACTCATTGTACCAAATATTCATGAACTTAACTTCAGCCTTTTTACCGTATTTTCACCTGAGAAAAGTCAACTCGAGTTAAAAAGACACAAAGTTACGGACTCTAACTGAATTAGGCTCGGAAACTTTCTTAACACCTTGTTTGTCAGAAACAAATCACAGTTTGCTTCCTGGCAAGGTGTTCTTTCCTCGTATATTTAGAATAAATTTGTATCAATTCAAACCATTTCTGTGAATTTTAGACAATTTAAGTGTTAATTTGGTGATTTGATTATTTAGGGTATCTGCTAAAGAAACCGTTGATGACAATTTTATGAAATATTCAAATTGGCCAGTTTTAGTTAGCAATCGTTACTGGCTAACGTAGCATTTTGATTGGTTATTAGTTTAAATATTCGTTGGATAACATTTTGGCTGACGTTTCCGAGTATGATTTTTGAATATCTTTAGCTATTTAAGAAGTTTTAAAAGCTCATAGCAATCACAAACTAAACAGTGAGGTATTCAAATGCCCCGTCTACATTCACGTTGCGTACTAAAAGTTATGGTAGCTACATTTGCAGCTGTTGTATTGACTTCGTTTTAGTTTCCTTTTTCAGTGTATATATATTTTACTTTAATATATACTTAGACAGAAATTATATTAATTAAATTTAAAACAAACAAATCATTATACATTTTAGTGCAGAATATCTAAGGAAATCAGTATTAAAAAAGCTTTAATTTTCCCAGTTGTAGGACCTTGTGTTATTACAAGTTACCTTTTGGTGCCTGTAGATCCTACTGTAGATTCTTCGTACATTCTTCGTAGATTCTTGTACGAAGAATCTACAGTAGGATCTACAGGCACCAAAAGGTAACTTGTAATTAAAAAAGCGCCTTCAAACAAGACCGCAACGACCAAACACTTGTGTACGTTTAAAACGTGTCAGTTTTTCTTAAATAGCATTTAAATGGGACGGGAGTTGAAGATTCGTGTTAGCGCAACGAGGGGGTTAGAAAAATGTACAATTTGTCATACGTTGGAAAATAGTATTTCACTAAAAACCAAAAGTTTAAAACCCTAGAGCCTTTGCTGAAAACACTTTTTCTCTAAAACCTGACAAGTTACACATTTTGAAACCACCTCGTCGCCCTGTAAACGAATCTTCAACCCTCGTTACCGTGATCTTTTCAGGGCCAGCTTTTTCCCTAAGCATCAGATTAGTGATGTTTTTCTTAAATAGCATTTGAACGGGGCAAGATACGAAAACGGCAGTTGAATAATCGTGGTCGTACAATTTGTTATACGTTGGAAAGTAGAGTTTCACTAAAACCTAAGGTTAATATCAAATGCCTAACCTTTCTTGGTTTCGTTTATCATGAATCTCAAACATACTTTTCTTGAAAGCAATAACTTGGCACCAATCAGTAAAGTAAGCCTGCCGAGTGACTGCAGTTCTGAATACAGTAATTAGGTCAATGAGAGAATGGCGTGTGTCCCTACAACTTTTTACACTCTCATAGTTCCATATTCATCAGTTCTTTCATGAGTCGCTTTCTTGATACGGAATAGAACAGAACAATGCTATGTGAGGAACACTACACTTCGTGTCAAGGTATTTAACAGGCTATAAACTATTACGGGCTTTGAAGAGTCCATAAAGATTTTCTTTTGGACAAATTATATATTTATGTCGTCAGCATATAGTAAGACCCAGACTCGAGATTATAAAATGAGCCCTAGAACACGTTGTGTAACTTAATATACTTCTGTAGATATTTATAAGCTCTCTACAAGTCGCGTTTCGATCAATTTTCTTAACATTTGGTACAAATTTTCCTTTTGTAAATATTTTGGTTAAGCTTTTAGCTAGAATCGAAATACCGAGACTTCCTTGTTGGAAAAAGTGTGTACAAAAAAAGCTGTTTTAACTATTTGAAAATTGAACAATTTATTAACAAATGGTGGCCATAAACTGGTGGCCATTTTCCGCCATAACAATGGAATGAGTGGTCCGATTTCAATTCGAAATTATTAGGAGCAATTCTTTAATTGTATTACATCAATTGGTGTCAAATTTTAGGTTTATTGTCTACTGCACTGCCAATAACGGCTGCTTAACACTGGGCTTATTTATAACACAGGTCAGCTGTATTCTGTTGACTTCTTCATTTTTCGATTTTCAATTAACGACCGAAAACGTTGTTCAGGTATCTGAGATAATACAAGGGTAGGACCACCATTCTCTTACCCTTTATTCGGATTGGAGGATAAGTAAAACACAATTAAAGTTCTTCTCGTTACTCTACCACGAAACCTCGACCATTACCTGGCGTTACCGTAAAGTGACTTTACTAATTGTTAGTGGTGACTGCAGGGGTCGAACCCGCGCCACCGGGGGATGAGCTCCGGAGTCGCGCACGATTCCCATCCGCCACTGGTCTACAAATACGTATAACTTATTAACTAATTCATGTTAGTTTATAATTGCTTCTAAGTTATGGTGGGATGAATAGTAACACTACACACTTGTGGATCAAAGAGACACAGCAGCACGTTTGATGTCTGCAATGGAAACCTGCACCTAGTTGCTCATTGCTCATTGCAGCATCAGCTGTTTGTTGATGAGTTATTGATTATCTTTGTGTGAAGAGTTCAACTAGAAACTGTTGGCATGAGTCTAACTACTTGTATTGATTACAGTTTTCATCACGTGTTGAATATTTTGCATCTTAATTGTGTATGTTTCGTCGAAATGCTTTGCCCCCATCCAGGTGCCAAATCCACTGACAAAGAAACTAATAATATTAGGTTGACTTTTATTTAAACGCCGTTCTTATTTAGAGTGTTCAATAACATTTCTTTTTACTGGCACTTTCGAATAAATAATCTTTTTCTATTTTATTTAGAACGTTTTGTTGTTCTAGTGGTTATAGGCGTTTTTTACAACTCAAAATTTTGATTTTTATCTTTGTTTGTCTTGCAATTTATAAATCAACTATTTTTGCTCAATACGAATAAACTGAACTTGACCAAACAAAGCGAGGTCTCAAATTTAACTTGAGTCAACCACTCGGTACTTAGTCGGCTCCTCCGTCTGTCTGTCTTTCATTAGTTTTAAAGCTTTTGGAAGCAATAATTTTCCAATGTTCTAAAATGTCGTTAAAAGGTACTTTTACATATTCCAAACGACGTATGTGAAAGGAACGTTTCAGTTTAAAAGATAGCAGCCTTTAAAACTTTAAATGGCAAGTGTAGTTTTCAGCTATTTCCAAAATTACGACCACTCTGTGAACCGTGTCATACAATTTCTGACTAAACGAGGCAGAAAATGTAATTTCCAACTAAAGTGTTCTTATTTTGTACGGACTTAAAACGTACACTAAAGCCAACGGTTAACGAATGGATATCTCATTTACATTCGGGCAAGTTCCAAACGACAGCTCTCTCAGGAAGTGTCTCCACTTAGGGTGGACGTCACTCAATACTCCAGTGATCAAGATGGAAGAGCTTTTATCGAATTGAAGAAAACATTTTTTACTTTAAAGGTAAAGTTTGTCTTGTTTAACGAGGCGAAGTTAGGACTACAAAGTCCTCTCTACCACTCAACCTCGACCTTTACCTAGCGTCACCGTATTAGTCACATTACAAATGTAGTGGTGACTGCGGGGATCGAACCGCGCCACCGGGTGATGAGCTCCGGAGTCGCGTGCGATACCAATCCGCCACGGATCATAACCACGGATCTGCTAATGACTTTACTTTGTCATGAGACATCGACTACTCCTAGAGGGTATTATAAGACGAAAATGAATAGTGATTTTGATTAGTGTTTTGAGGGGTGTAGTCTTGTTACAAACTAGGGCCCACTAATTGGGTCATTAATTGTTAGCCCAACGACCAATGGAATGGAATGGACCAACGGCTGAACGTGACTTCTGATCGAGTGAACTACCGACTGCACAGCAAGGTTTAACGTACCTTGCAAGTTTCTGAATGTCCTCACTCACACTGTAGCATTGATCTGTTGAACTGGATAGGCAAGTGAATAGTTTAGTGCGGGTATGAGGCGGAACAGTTCAGCATGGCGGAGCCTGATCGATACCAGATGTGTGGCTTCCCTGCACGTCACACAGTGTAGGGCAATGTTTGGTCACTTGGGTCCGCGTTGTATTGGGACACTAGACAATCAACATCCAGAAAGACCTAGCAGGGTCGCACAGCTCGGCCGCAAGTTTGGGACCTACTAACTTGCCGGTAAAGGGATGGTTGTCTCTAGACCCCGAGCACTCGAGTTTTGCTAGCCATTTCATCAATTTACATTGAAAATAATAGTGGACCCCTAGACGGAACCTTGTGGAACACCACGAAAAACATTTTGATATGATCGTATCCAATTTCGGCGGTTGTAAAAACCAGTACCTAAAGTACAACTAGGTGTCCGCGTGATTCCAAAAATTAATTTACGAACATTGTCTTCTTTTCCAACCAAATTTCGATCACTTAAAAGCAAATAAAACTTACAACAAAGAGAACTAACGAACTGGGAGACATAGAATGGTAGTTTTCGAACATTTTTCCCATCAGGTTGGAGTTCAACTTGACAACTGGTTACCAAAAGTCGATCAAAATCGTCGCAACGGTGGAGGCGTTCAGAACCTCTAAAATATCTAAATCTTTATCTAAATCTTTGTACATAGACTGGACGAGTTTCGGTCACACAACTTGGAAAATTCGGGACACACTGACTGTGAAGGACTAGAGTGGAACAATTTGTACGAGTAACATCGAGAAACAGTCGTAATTTGAGACCGTTACAAAATGCCACAATTTCAGGGAGTCATGCAACTAACTGGAGAAGAGTTCTCCAAATATACTTTTTGTGGATGGGAACACTGTGGGAAAGAAACCCCCTTTTTTGCTAGCCATTTCGTCAATTTACTTTGAAAATAATAGTGGACCCCTAGACGGAACCTTGTGGAACACCACGAAAAACAGATTGATATGATTGTATCCAATTTAGGCAGTTGTAAAAAACCAGAACCTTTTCAACTAGGTAAGTAAAAGTAGTTCTTGGCATTAATTGTAAAATAATTTAAGTGTAACATATTATACACAATCAAAAGTTATAATATATTTCATAGAAAACTCCGCAACAAAAGTATTCTTAATCATATTTGTCTTGAGGCATGAAATGGGTTTGTCATTTCTCAAGGAAGTTAGTATGTAAAGAAGGGTGGGTGAGTTGTTCTAAACAAAACTCCGGCGTGACCCGTGTATTAACTTGTACCCCGAGAGAATACATAATAAAACACCTGGAGAACTTTATATTCAGGTTGGCCACAACATGTTCTTCAACAAGAAAAGAAATATACTTCCTGGGAAATATACCTTGTCCTCGGCCTGTTTAGTTTTATTATTCTTCAGCACAAACACTGAAGACGTGGGACGTGCCCATTTTTAATGGAATGAACTTTAACTAAACATTATCTGGGTATCCTATAACACTTCCTTTAACTGTCTGTTCTCCTATTCTTGTCTGCCTTTTGAAGGGGTCGAAACCTTTGAACACAGTTCGCCATATGTATTAGACGTAGTTCGAAGTAAGTTATATTTTGTTACGAGCTGGTTTTTTGCCATAACTACAACTATTTAAAATGATGCGTCAACTTAAAAAGTATCTGCTCAAACTACTTAACCCTAAGATAAATAAAAAAACAGTTGTTTACACAATTGGCAATTTGTATAGCTGTCCGGATGTTGGATATGCTTTGTTCCTCATTAGGGGAGGTTGGATTAGACATTAATGTAAGGAGAAATTGTAGCGTAGGCCGTGACGTCATAAGACCGAAAATCTCGTCTGATGTTTCCACTTAAAAATATTAAAACATAAGTATTTAAATTAGTAGGCTGCGTGTTGTGTAGCAACAAAATTATTAAGAGTATTAAGGAGTTTTCATTTTTGTGCCCTTTTAAAATAGTTCGTTCCCATGGCAGGATACATTTAACATTTTCATTTATCTTAACAACCCCTAAGGGTATATGTTGGGTGACTATGGTATATGCACTCTAAATAGCTTTCTTTTAACCGTTTTGAATACAATTATTTAACACAAAATAAAACCGTTTCAAATACTAAAACGAGTTGGTTTTGGACAAGTTTAGGTTCTAGCACCACACAATTCCACGACAACGGTACAAGTTAAACTCCACCCTCTACTGTAACCTCAATGGGCCAATAAAAGTAAGATATTTGGCTCGGGAGGGATCTAGGTTAAGAACGCGGTGGGCGGATACATAAGAAGTACTTTAAGCTATCGTTTGTTGTACTCTATTCCCAAGCAACATTGTGCTATCGCTAAATAACAATTTTATTACAAAACCACTCTAAACTCTAAACATTATATAGTTCAAGCGTTTCATGTAGTCTCAAACACGGAAACAACAGGCTAAGTCACAAATTTTACAGGAGAACGTTTTAAAGGTCTAAATCTTTAATAAATACTTGGGAATTAGCAGTAAAAATATGTTAATATGTAGACTCCATAGAATTTAGTTTTGTACTATTTGAAATTATTTTTAAAAAGATGTTTGTGTAGCACTTCTTCCAAAACCGCGAATTTTATAGTTTTAACTACAAAACCGGGTATTATAGAACAGGCTCAGTTCATGGACTTAACCTGTGTTTTACTAAATCACTAAATCACTATTTGAGATGCCGACCACTCTCATGAGGGTATTTTAAGGCAAATATGTGGTGAAGGATGAGTGTGATGAGTGGTAGTAATGAGTTATGAGGTGTAGTCTTGTTACAAACTAAGGCCGACTCTTCCTTAGAATGGGTCATTAATTAATAGCCCAACGACCAATGGAAATACAAGGACCAACGGCTTAACGTGACTTCCGAACCACCCAGGTGATGGTCTGATATATCTAAACGATGGTGGGAGTTGATGCGGGTATCATCAGATGATCACTGAGACTATTTGAGCCGCTTTAGACCTATATCATCCTCAAAACCTGACCTCCATGAAGCTGGATTACAGGACCACGCCACGAGTCCCAGTCATGTTAACATGATGATCAATAAGAAAAAGAAAGACGCCAGCATTGTGTACTGAGCCTGTTGTTTACAGTGCTAACTGTTGACTGAGCCTGTTAGTTTATGTCTCTAAGCATGCGAACATAAACTCGTCATTTTCAACTAACACAAATTTAAAAAACTTACTCGGAAACTTTAAAGCTAAAATAGAAAACGAAGAAAAGTCTGGCATTTATGAAATTTCCTGTGACAACTGCAATGACGTGCATCGGACAGACAAAAGAAAATTAAAAACTCGCTTTAAAGAACATAAAGCTAATTTCAAAAACAAACAAGAAGAAAAGTCAGCCATAATAAAACACACAATTCAACAAAATCATAGTTTTTAAATATAAAATTACTTAAAGAAGTACAAAATTCACAACATTTGGACGCTTTTGAAATAATATACATTAAAAACAATCAACAAAATCTTGTCAACAACGAACCCGGAATCTTTCATAACTCTCCAATTTTATACATACAATAACTAGTCATTTTATTTTATTTTTTACATTATTTTTAATTTTAAATTTCTGTCACATGTGTTTTTTTTTCAGATAATATTGTTATGTAAATTTAACCTTCAGTTGTTGTTGTGGTCTGTAGATGAGAACATGGTTCTCGAAAGGCCTCACCAGCTATAAAAGTTTTTATTGGATAGTTTGAGTTTATTTCAATTTGAATTAAAATCTTTAAATTTCCTTGGATTTCCTTTACGTGTGTCAAAAACAGCTGTTTTTAGAGCAAAATGACAATCACTTGTCTCAGTGCAACGAAACTGTACAAATAAAGAACACTGTTTCTCATACAGCGGTATTGCAGCAAAGATCCTGATACTGAACTTGACCTAAATAGAAACAACAAAGATTTGCCAAAGTTATTATTCTTTGAATAAACATTCCCTAGATTGCTACGGTTTCATATTGCTTTGATCCAGTTCTAGAATTCTCAGAAACTATTGGGTTTTATTTCGTGTATGTAGGGTCATGGCTATGAACTAAAATAAGCAATAGTTTCAATTAATATCAATCGAAAACTACCTTATGTATTTCGATGATAGAAAATCAAATTTACAATTACAACACAAGCTACTGTACGTGCAGATACTATATTATTAGCAATAACATAAAATGAACCAAAGTCATTATGACAAAATTAATCACGCCAAGATATCTTAGTTAGGTTCACTATACGCACAATACACGTTGTCATACGATTTAAAATAAACATTCAGCACTAGAGTTAAAAGCTCTAATTATAAGAAATCTTTTGAGCAATTGTTTTAATGAAGTGGGACTTTTCTAATTTGTTTTAATTTGGCAGTTTATTGAAAAAGTATATTTTGGGGGAGTGAGGCTTCGATTTCCAATCTGTGTGGGGCCTGTCTGTGTTCACGTCTTTTACCATAAGAGTGTACATTTAAGCTTGTTTGGAACATTGCAAACTTAAATTTATTAAATATTAGCTTTACATAAATGTAAAGCGATGTCAATGGTAATATTTGCAGCGGCTCGAGTCCCCGACAATGTTCGTCTACGGATATATTTTTCACAGAATTTGAATACATTCAGTGTACATGAGAAACCTTTGTGAATACAGTTTTATTCAGAACAGAAGTTGATTTGCAGTTGGACATCAAGTTGGCACCTGTGAGAGAACACAATAAAACTAGTTGACAACTTTATAATCAGGTTGGCCACGAACATATTCTCCGACATATATTTTACCTACTCTTCCCTTACTGTGTGAATACAACGCGGTAAAATCTAGCTTTTCAGTTTCCGTTGTTTTATTTACACAGAGTTCCTCAAAAATACTTTGTACAAATCAAAGTAACTAAATTTATAACATGTACATGTTGAAACAATTCTTAATGGAGATATTTCTCTATTTGAGAAATCACTATTTGAGATGCCGACCACTCTCATGAGGGTATTTTAAGGCAAATATGTGGTGAAGGATGAGTGGTAGTAATGAGTTATGAGGTGTATGTAGTCTTGTTACAAACTAAGGCCGACTCTTCTTAAGAATGGGCCATTAATTAATAGCCCAATGACCAATGGAAATACAAAGACCAACGGCTTAACGTGACTTCCGAACCACGCAGGTGATGGTCTGATATGTCTAAACGATGGTGGGAGTTGATGCGGGTATCATCAGATGATCACTGAGACTATCTGAGCCGCTTTAGACCTATATCATCTTTAAAACCTGACCTCCATGAAGCTGGATTGCAGGACCACGCCACGAGTCCCAGTCAAACTACTCTACCGGTTTCGAACTAATGTACCATCATCTGGACGATCTTGTAGATCTTTCCGGCCATCTGGCGTCTTCAGAATCTTCACATTAACACTTAAACTCGAAAGTACATTACAGAGACGAAATACATAAACAAATGTAGTATGACCGAAACCCGTACTTTCGGTATGGCCGTACTACGAGGACGTACTTCAAAGGGGATAAATAAACTAGTCGCTTGACTCAACAATTCTATAATGTTGTTTCTCTCTCTACAAAATGTACAAATCAATAATCTGAACACAAATATACATGATACGTCCGGAACAGTTCTTGTGCGCAGGCGAGCCTAAATGTTCGAGTATTTCGTGAAACTCATCCTGATAATGGTGCATTAGTTTTGAAACCAGTAGATGAATCTCCATTAAACGTTGCTTTACGAAGGATATTTTATAAAATTAGTCAATCTCTAATCATTCCATGTTGGATAACATGTTTCAAAGTTGAGTTTAAACATAATAAAAGGTATTCTGAATAATACTATACCATTTATATTATTCCTACATTCATCTGTTGGTCAACTAAACATTGTTTGTACTCGTACTGAAGCTTAGACAAAGCATTACCAAAAAACATATGTTTTCTAGTTAGGTACAGTCCAGGTTGTATTTAAATCGTTAACAACAGAAAAACTCGTATTTTACTGTAAAAAAGTAGCCCATATATTCCCTTTTAGATTAAAACACCAGACCGTGCTAATGCGGATGCAGATGGTGATGCATGCCTCCGTTGGCTGTGCATAGTGTTTTCTAAAATAGTTTTCATAATTTTCATAAATAGTGTAGTCAAATTGTTTGTGTTTTACAGTTGGTCTGTCTGATCCACGGCTGTGATTGGTCACTGCTCCGGACAGCCAATGAGGTTGTCTGGCGGCTGGTCAGGCAGTCAATATGCAGCTGTCACTGGCCGTGGACAAACTTGATTTCTCTTCTTTTTAATTTCGTAACGTGTTTGTACATGTTGTATTGTTTTCTAGGCTGGCTGTTATAAAATTAATAAGTTTAACGGAAGAAAATTAAGGTGACTGGTTAGCTTGCGCTGATTACTTTGAGGCTAGCTCTTTTCCTAATGTTTTGTTTTTTTTGTGTTTAGGTTACTTTTCACCTGAAGACGGGGTCAGATTCCGGATGCTGAAACGTCGCGTACTTTTGTTCACTCAAAACGACGGAAAAGGTCCGTAATAATATTTTATCCACAGAAATTGTACCATCATCAACAAGAAACTTCAAACAAAGAATTGGTGCAACCCATCGTCAAAACTGTCAACTCACTCACATTACCGTTAATTAAAACCTTTGTACGAATTCAAACTATATTATTTTCAATTCCACCTAAATACCGATTGCTCCATCGATGCTAACGAAGATTAACTCTCCACAACTAGTTTGACTAATTGTTAAAATTGTATTTTACAAATATCAGTTATCACACACAAATTGTTTGTGATAACACTGGAAGTTATTTCAAACAAAGTTGTCGTTTAACTTCTTGCGTGACCTGTAAGAGTGTGCTTTGCCACTAAAGTGTAGAAGCAACTTGCTTTAAACATGCAAACTCATTCTATTAGTACTGATAACCTTGGTAATTGCTAAATTATACTGTAAAACTTATTACTTCACTGCCTACTTGAAATTTTAAATGTGTATATCTTTTATAGATTAGCCTGTATTATAGATACATCGGGTTCCGCGCTGTAAAACTACTAACAAAATAAACGATTTATTTATGTAATGTACAGTGATTCAAAAGTCACTCATATGAAATGTCTACGCAATCGAATGAGACAGATGTGAACAAACTCATATTTTTACAGGAATAAAACCAGGTCAATGAATAATCAAATCGGCCAAACTAGGCGTTTTCGATTATTTTCTACGCTCTTAATCCAAACTATGAAGATTCCAACGGCTTTACCACGGATACACAATGTTGTCAAGTTGAAAGTATCAACTGGTCACCTTTAATCTCCAGCTAGATCATTGAGATGTCCATTTTCAACTATGAGATCTCACATGGTGTACATTTGTTTCCAGCCAAACTGAACATCACATAACTTTAAATCTCGACTCAATCTTCAATTGTCTCTTGAAAAGTTTAAAACTGAATTTTCGTCGATGTAAAACTGGGTTTGTTAGTGAGTTTGAAATTAATATTGTAAAGTCTTGTTTTCCGTTATAGCTAGTAGTTCTAGATGGTAATTCACTTTCACAGTGACTTTTCATCTTAAAAGTTCTGGTTTCGGTGTTCAAAGACACCATATGAAATTCCAACTTGGATGAAATATGAAAAATCCCGCTGTTCACATTTGAAGCGTATACAAGGCTAGTTGAATGCAATAAACCCCAAGAGGGGGTTTGCATGCTTCGAGCTATTGGCTGAGTTGGGTGGAGTAGAATTAAGTCACGCAATTCACACCGGAAGTTGAGCCCAAGAATGACGTATTCCGCTCAACAGCTGTTTTACGGACAACCGGAAATTAAGGTTTTATCTTCAAGCGTCAGAAACGGTTTAACTCAACTTAAGATCATAACTAATTCAATATAAAATAATTGAAATTAGTTTACAAGAAAATATTTTGTTGACAAAATTAACTTATTTTTAAAATTATACATAAAAAAGTATATCAAGCAAAAAGGTGATATGACCTATAGTACTGGGTCAGGTCTTATCGGGTAGTCAATATTATATTATGTTTTTACATTTTTATGTTAGTTTCTATACGATGAAAAACTCACCCACGCAACAAATTATTAACAAATTAGGTAGAATTATAACTTCGGTTTTTAACATTGTTTATGTTTAGGCTTATGGAAGTTTGCTAATAAGTAAAAATCGCCAATGAAAAATAAAAAATGAATCGTGTAAAGAAAGGATTATTGGTAACAGCTTTGGTAAACAAATGAGTCGGATGTTTATGAAACATGAATATCAGCTGTTGGTAAAGCCCTTGTTAGCGTCTACCTCTCGTGAAATTGATTCCAATCCATTTCCTTCCACACTGCTTGTCATCCACACTAACCATGTGTAATCAACTTAATTTGCAGCATTTATGTCTAATGTGTTTCTTTCATTGTGTGTGTACCCGTGTTCTGGTTGAAAACTTGCTTTCGGGAAGTTGCCTCAAAAAGTCAGGCTATAAAACTGTATTTCTGACATTATTTTGATCAAACTTTGTAGTAACATTTATGACACCGTACCTTCCTTGTGTACTAAGCTACCTACACAGTCTACTATTTGAGATGCCGACCACTCTCATGAGGGTATTTTAAGGCAAATATGTGGTGAAGGATGAGTGTGATGGGTGGTAGTAATGAGTTATGAGGTGTAGTCTTGTTACAAACTAAGGCCGACTATTCCTTAGAATGGGTCATTAATTAATAGCCCAATGACCAATGGAAATACAAGGACCAACGGCTTAACGTGACTTTCGAACCACGAAGGTGATGGTCTGATATGTCTAAACGATGGTGGGAGTTGATGCGGGTATCATCAGATGATCACTGAGACTATCTGAGCCGCTTTAGACCTATATCATCCTCAAAACCTGACCTCCATGAAGCTGGATTACAGGACCACGCCACGAGCCCCAGTCATATAGTGTTATTAATATTTAAACCACGTTTTATCTAAATCGGATCATAAACGCATAAAACTCACATTTAAAGGAGACTCCTCCTTCCCCCCTCCCACCATTTGGTAAACCAATTTTGCTGATTAATTCATTTAACCTAGAAATTTGCAACAGAACATTTGTACCGAATTTTGTACAAATCGGACAAAAGGTGCGGCCCGTAGAGTCTTCAAACCACAACTGCAGCCCGTTTTTTCGTTCTCTTTGGCGATAGAAACTAATAACTAACTCTATTTGCTGTATAAATTTGATAATAAGCTAGCAGGAAGAAATGCCAGAAATTGTCTCGTGATTTTTCCCGTCCAACATGCGTACAGTTGTTTCACTTTCAGCCTCTACAGCGGGATACAGAAACTCATTAGTGACGTCATCCCAGTCTCTGACGTCATTAACACTGTATACAGGGTTTCCCGACCCTAATGAATCTTACATCACTTGTCGGCTTTGTGTTAAGCAGCTCGTACACTGTATCTAGTTTACTCTATAACTGTAGTACGTTCTCAAACTTTGTTTTCAAATTCAAATTTGGTTGATTCCATTTTAGGGCCACAAAACTAATTTAATAACTAGTCTGGCGTAAGTGAAGCTAATTTCATTTGTTACTCTAATTCATTAATTGTAATTCGCTACGCTCATTGTGGCAAAGATAGTGTTATGGTAAGTAGATAGCGCATATATGTCACATGGTTGAGGCAGCAAACTCAACATAGTTCGACAGCCCAAGCCGCAGATAGCGCTGTCTCTCGCCGTCTTTCTCCCCCCTCGGCACCACATGCTCGATTTTGTCTGATGTCAAAAGTGCGATTTTTGAACACGAACGAGCTTGTGCGTGCGTCAGTGGCTCTACTTGAGACTATTCCCTCCGCTATCTGTGCTTGGGCTCCCGCAACTATGTTGACTTTCCGGCCTCAGCCATTCGGTATCCATGCGCCATATACTTGCCAAAACATTGTCTTTGATCGTGGTCTTCGACCTTAGATTTACATGTTCTTTTACGGAAGTTTACCTATAATTATTTAATAATTAAATAATTATCCTAATTAAAATTAAAATCTTTTAAATTGTATTCAAAACGGACTATAGATAATAAACGAGTATGAAACTACTCAACATATTTGCATAGTTTTTGGTTAATTAAACATTAAAATGTTGTTTTGTATTTTCCTTTTTAAATCAGGTTGAATCAACTGTTTTTAGATAGCTAAAACATTTTTGTATGAAAAGTCCCCCGCAAAAGAAACCTTTGGTATTTCGATTTTGCTGGGTACCGAACTTGACCCAAATACTCGTATTTACAATAGGAACATTCTTATTAAATTTTAAGAAAATCTGACAAAAATTGACTGACTGTAAGATAGCTCAAAATTTGTTGGGGGGGGTTATAGTTGGCATAAATATCTCACTTATTCCTAAGGAAATTCACTATAACAAGCTCTTTAAAAGAAAACAAGATGCACAGATTAGCGGATCCGTGGCGGATTGGTATCGCGCGCGACTCCGGAGCTCATCACTCCGGTGGCGCGGGTTCGATCCCCGCAGTCACCACTTGAAATTTGTAATGTGACTAAATGGTGACGCTAGGTAAAGGTGGAGGTTGAGTGGTAGAGAGGACTTCGTAGTCTAACCTAACCTAACTTCGCCTCGTTAAACAAGACAAACTTTACCTTTTTACAGATTAACACAAAACCACAGCAGTCTGAGGTTGTTTCTCCATAGTGGTCAGACCACAAGTGCAAGATTTAGTGTTTATTGTAACTAATGGGATGAGTTCGCGTGCTTGAAACGTGTTGTTTCCATACACTTGGTTCTAAGCCATATCATTAAGTCACGCAAGTCATAAGGCAACAGCCAGAGTTTGTTAACTGTGTACTTTTCCTCTTTATTATTAAAGGTTTCTTACATTTTCTTCCACATCTTCAGATCTCACATTAGATTAATGAAATATTTTAATCAACTCAACTCTTCTACGTACAATGGGTATTCATTTATTTATTGAATAAAAAAATAAATAATTCACTCTCTCCCATTCATTCGAACTATTCCACTCTAGCCCTATTGTAAGTCGGTGGTTTTTGCAGTCTCCCAGTTATGCGCCATAAACTCGCCTGTACTGTAAAACGTCTTTGTGACCAAGATTTGTTTTAGGCGATCTTTGAAAGCCATCGGCATTTGCGCACTTTTGATCGAATTTGGCAACCGGTTGACCAGTTGGACACCTGCCTGAGAAGGCAAACGTTCATGAGCTATCGTTCTGTGTCTCCCAGTTTGATAGTTCTCCTTTTTTAATGCCTTCCAAAATTTCCTAGAAGGAGAATCTCCCAAAACGGTGAAATTCATTGCCACCACCCACACTCATTTACCCATACGATACCATATTAGAAAGTTGAGGGTTTTTTCCCGCGTGGGTTGGCAGCTCTGCATTTATGGCGGGATACAGAAACTCATTAGTGACGTCATCCCAGTCTCTGACGTCATTAACACTCTACACGGCTTTCCGACCCTAATGAATCTTACATCAGTTGTCGGCTTAATATTTGACAACCTGCTGTACACCTGCTGTTCTGGCTATCTTCGTTACTTGTAATTATCGAACTTCCTTTGGGAAAATGAGATATTCATGCCGTCATCAAGGTAAGACCCAGACCGTGGACCATGAAATGAGCACCAATCCTGACCCCCAGAACACGTTTTGAACATTTTTTCCAAAACTTTACATACATACATTTGTCCGGTTTTCATAAAATATGTGTTCAAATTTTCCTTTTGTATATATCTCAGTTAAGTTCTTTAGCCAGTAAATTCGGAATACCGGTAATACCCTGTTGAAGGGGAGTTTTCACCAATAAAGCTGTTTTAATGGTATAAAACGGTAAGTTTCAACATATTTTGATATTGTACTTATTGAGCCATTATAAAATAATGGCGTAATTGATTTTTCCAAAAACAAGTGATTTTCCACTTTAACATCGGAATGAGAAACCCGAGTATAATGAAATTTTAAATGCAATTTCCTCTTATGGGTCAAAATAAAACTTGCAGTAAAACACCACAAAGTCTGAGGTTGAAAGCCGGCTGTGAGCGTAGCGATCTAAAGTTACAATAAGCGAATTAGAGTAACAAATTTCTAAGGAAATTCGCTTCACTCATGCAAGCGGGCAGTGCCGCTTTAGCGCTTAGCTGCGTGTCGGTCCAGTTCTGTTTCAGGTGAAAGTTTAATTATTCTATTAAAAGTAATAATAATTTTGTTGACCGTCAGACAAACAAAACCTAGCATGGACAAATAATATGGATACAATTGCAGTGATAAACGTATTAAATTACTTACGTGATAAATTACTTATAAATGTAAACAACTACAAATTTGAGATATAAAGACCGATGTTAATGATAAATATTCTTCAAAATGTCTTTCATAGTGAACATTTTTTCTAACAGCTTATTTTTCAAAGTTCGGTCAAATCGTCAATGAGAAATCTTTTGAAGTAACTCGTTTGTGATCAGGATTGTTAAATAGGTCGTAAGTCTTCAATTTAGATATTACATTTTCGGTCATAAGTGACCTGTAAGTTGGTTTAAAACAATACTTGACCATTCATAAATATCCATTGTTTTAAGGCTGATGACCAAGGAGTAATTAAATTTAAAACCGCTCAGATTGAATTTATTTTGCCTAAAATATATTTATTCATAAAAGTATAAAGGATAAAAATTTAAAATGGTTTTTATTTGAAAGTATTAACAGAAGAATAACGTTGTGGTTTTAGGACTTTTGAACAGTGCATTTTTTTTAAGAATAAGCAGAATATTTATCTATAACTTAGATCTTCCCAGATTATTACTACTAGTTCATATTGGTACAAAAAAGGTTTTACACATGGAATTTCATATTACCTTTTAAACCAAACCATACCTCCGTCACAGATTTCAATTGTTAAGCTTGTCTAAATAAATGTCGTGCTTAAAACACAAAACACTACAGTCAAACGACTTCCAAATATACGAAATACGGAGAATCAGACGACCCACCCCAGATTGTAAATCTCTGCTCTACTGCAAGTAAGGAATTCTCAAAGGACAAGTAAGGAAGCTAATACAGCTGGATAAGCAGCGAATCAAATACTGTGAAACTGCTCTCTCTTGTAAGCCGAGTTAATCTTTTAGTCGTGTACTTTTGTAAACTGTCAGTTTAGAACATATAACTTGCGATAATGTATCTGATACGGTACTTGTAACGAGGGATACACTGGCGGATCCGTGGCGGATTGGTATCGCACGCGACTCCGGAGCTCATCACTCCGGTGGCGCGGGTTCGATCCCCGCAGTCACCACTTACATTCGTAATGTGACTAATACGGTGACGCTAGGTAAAGGTCGAGGTTGAGTGGTAGAGAGGACTTTGTAGTCCTAACTTCGCCTCGTTAAACAAGACAAACTTTACCTTTTTCCACTAGTGTTAGGGTCGACACAGCTAAGCGCTAAAGCGCCGCTTGTATGGGTGAATCGAATTACCTTTGATTTGTTACTCTTATTCGCTACGCTCACAGCCTCGCTTCGGCCTCCGGCCTCACACTTAAGTGTTCTTTTACTGCAAGTTTTATTACATATCGAGAAAGTAACATGTATTTCAAATTTTATTGAAATCGGACTACTCATAACGTTGTTATAGAGAAAATAACTTTTGGCCGCCATTTTGAAACGACTCAATTAATTTTCATAGCTTTTGGTACATTGATGCATACTATCAAAATACATATTTATTTCAATATCCAACAAAATCGTATTCAATTTACGGGTTAAATGTCATTATTTAACAATTATTTTGACCAAGATCTAAAAACAGAGATCTTAGAGTCTTAACACCCCTATTTGAAAGTGGGATTTTAAAAATGTGTCTCTAATCCGCCCATTCATATCACTTTCTGGCATCATGTAAATCTTTAAAGTTATAAATCACTATATCACTATTTGAGAGGCCGACCACTCTCATGAGGGTATTTTAAGGCAAAATTAATATGTGGTGAAGGATGAGTGTGATGAGTGGTAGTAATGAGTTATGAGGTGTAGTCATGTTACAAACTAAGGCCGACTCTTCCTTAGAATAATCATTAATTAATAGCCCAATGACCAATGGAAATACAAGGACCAACGGCTTAACGTGACTTCCGAACCACGCAGGTGATGGTCTGATATGTCTAAACGATGGTGGGAGTTGATGCGGGTATCATCAGATGATCACTGAGACTATCTGAGCCGCTTTAGACCTATATCATCCTCAAAACCTGACCTCCATGAAGCTGGATTACAGGACCACGCCACGAGTCCCAGTCATAAAACATAAGGAGATTCATCACATGAGGACAGGGTGTGTTTGATTGCAAAGTCACTAAGGAGCGCTTGTTCAAAGTTGACGCGAGGTTTTATAGTTGCTAGCCACTCGCAAACATGTCATTGTTCTTACACCCGTAGACTACACTCACTGGTCAGACTATATCGTAATGTTTTGACGCTAGTACTGCGCACCATCCTTAGATACGTGATATCACCTGATTGGTAAGGAAGTATTTGCCGTTGATCCCCTATTTCCATTGGTCCTTGGGCTATTAATTAATGACCCATTCTAAGGAAGAGTCGGGCTTAGTATGTAACAAGACTACACCTCATAACTCATTACTACCACTCATCACACTCATCCTTCACCAAATATTCGCCTTAAAATACCCTCATGAGAGTGGTCGGCATCTCAAATAGTGATTTAGTGATATTGTCAAGGTCGTTACGAGGCTATTCGCTACGCTCCAGTCTTGCCTCGGCCTTCATCCTCATATTTATATGCAATATTGATCACTTCTTCAAAAACAAATGTCCAACAAAAGCTGATGTTAGTGAAAACTTACGTATCAAAAATATAAAAAAATTAAGAGTTGTTAAAAGAATACAATATTTTGAAGCTTTTGAACTTGAATCAATAAAATTTTGAGTTTAACTTTATAACAGATATGATTCAAGTTTAGGTCAGTTGACTGGGCCAAAATTACTATTCACCTCGGCCTACATACGAACAAAGAGGATAACCAAAGCTTTGAAATGTAGCAACTGCTACATTCGCAGTTTGCTTTGATAAACCATTGTACAAAGTTTTGGTCTAGCTCTAGTTTTAATTGTTGTATTAAACTCTATGCTCTGAGGTAAGCTAATTAACTATGTTTTCCATAAACCCCCTATTTATCTCTTAGAGGTATGCCAGTCTGAATGCTCTGTGAGACTGAGAGTTTAGAAGCTACTGAAAATTCCTATCACACATATACATAATTAATTTTTCACTTCATAAGCCTATATACTAATTACCCTTGTTTTTGAGATCGACAAGTTTTATAATTTTGAGGTATAAAATTCGGTACGGTATTCATTTGTTCAGTAAGTAATTTATGAGGTCTCTCACTGATGTGCCATGAACTCGTCTGTGCTGTAAAAGGCTTCCGATTATTTTGGAAGGTAAAAAACGGTCCACCGTAAACCCTTGCAAGCACTCGGTATGTCGGTCCGCGTCAGTTAAAGAAGGTCCGTCTTAAGCAATACTGTAGTAACGTGAAGCAGTGTCGTGTTTGTGCGGACGAATTCAGGGTTCATCTGAGGTGAACCTTGATGACTGAACTCAAGACTTATTCAAAGTGTTAGGCTACATTCAATCATGTGAGAGACTGGGGCTCGTGGCGTGGTCCTGTAATCCAGCTTCATGGAGGTCAGGTTTTGAGGATGATATAGGTCTAAAGCGGCTCAGATAGTCTCAGTGATCATCTGATGATACCCGCATCAACTCCCACCATCGTTAAGACATATCAGACCATCACCTGGGTGGTTCGGAAGTCACGTTAAGCCGTTGGTCCTTGTATTTCCATTGGTCATTGGGCTATTAATTAATTACCCATTTTAAGGAAGAGTTGGGCTTAGTTTGTAACAAGACTACACCTCATAACTCATTACTACCACTCATCCTTCACCACATATTTGCCTTAAAATACCCTCATGAGAGTGGTCGGCACCTCAAATAGCGATTTAGTGATTTAGACTCTACTGCGAGGTCTACTGTTCACGCAACTACTCTACTGCGTGTGTGTAAGGGACGTGACTGTGCATACTGAACAGACGAGGCGTCCACGTGAGACAGTTTGGATCAGGGTATCAGGGGTACAGAGGGGGCTAGGGGGTGAACCTCTCCTTCACTCGATCTGATTGGGCTTGAATAAATCATCCACTTTGGAACAACGATGATTGGACGCTTTACGGTTATTAGACGTGAGTGAATTCATAGATTTGATGTTTTCCTTGTTGGGTGGTGATGAATTCTTTACTAACGTGTAGAGAGAGGAGTAGGTCGGTTCGTCTTCTAAACATTTAAAGCTATTTTAGAGCTCCTTTTCTTTGGAGCCCTATACTTACAAATAAAGTTCACTTTTATAATTTGCTTACAAGTACAATATAGGGTCTAAATTTAAGTTTTTCGTTTTCAAAATTTTGTTAGAACGTGCGGCTTTATTAATTAAAGGTTTGGTAAGTAAAACTGTACGCTACAGTATTCAGAGGAAAAGATTAACCCGAACTGAGTTAGCGGTTCTTTGAAGTTTACAAGTTTCAAAGAGTTTTGCGTTTTTAACTGCCATAACTTTGGTTAAAATGATCTTTTGATGTCTGATTTTGGCTTTCTACTTTACTAAATGAGAATTTTAATTCGACACCAAATTCTACATAGCTTCTTTGAACATTGTTTTTCGAAATAATCAGAAACTTAAAAGGGTTTTGTGTTTTCACTTTTTTCCCATATTAATAAGGTTATACTTGCATTATATATCCAAAGAAGAACGAAAGACTTAACTATTAAATTCAGCCGGCTGAAATTGACATCCAAACTTATTCAGAGCACAATATCTTTAAAGTATACGATGAGACCTTTTATAGAGAAAATGGGTTAGGCGCTTCTGGAATACTAAAACAGACACAGTGACGTGTTCTGGGGCAGGAGCGTGTTTCCATATAACTGAATTTCGACACGTGTTTTATTCTTTTTAAATATTTTTGGTGAATTTTCTTAGAAAAATTAGCTATTGGTGCCGTCGGCATGGGAAGAGAGAAATGAACATTTTGACACCCAGGACATGTTGTGAGCATTTTTTAAATCTCCATTTGTGTATACATGTGTTCTCTATAGATCGTTTTTCGCCGATTTTCATATAATTTGGGCTAAATATTCATATGGTAAATTTCTCGATCAAGTTCTTTAGCAAGCAAAATTGTAATACCAGAAATCCCCTTGGAAGGAGGGGACATTTACCGTGGTTAAATTAATCGAAAAAGTACATAAATTTCTTCTGATTTTATGAATTCAAAATAAACGTGTATTTTAATGTAAACTATTAATACTCATAACTCAAAACTAAATATCCGATTAGTCGTTTCAAAATGGTGGCCAAAAACTGATTTTTCGCTATAACACCGGAATGAGTGGTCCAATTTGAAATGAGTTTTCCGTTCATGATTTGAATTTTGCAACGTGCAGTCAAACGAACACGTTGAACTGAGGCCGGATGCCGAAGCGAAACTGTGAGCGAAGCGAATTAGAAGTTACAATAAGTAAATTAAGAAATGTAAAGATAATTCACTTCTCTCAAGACACCGTAGCTTTAGCACTTAGCTGCGTGTCGGCTAGAGTTGTTGAAAAATAGAATTACTAAAAGTAAAATACCTTTACTAAATAGGGTTGTTTTGAGACTGCATTGAATTACAAATTAGACATGTAAATTTACAATCCATCTGAGTTTACCCAGCTTTAAAGCATTGAGCCCAACTCAATAGAATATCTAACTCGATAACAGTATTATCTAAACTAGGTCAAAGTAGTATAAAACAGCACTAGCCAGCAAAGTTCGTTTTCAATGCCAGTTTTTGCATCCCTTTGTTCACGGTCGTATATAGGCCTGTTTATTTGGGGGGAAGGGCGCAGAGGGGTAAAAGAATACAGAATGTTTAATATAGAATATTTTTATTCGGTTGGTGTAGAATAGTTAAAACGAAATGAGGTATTCAAAGTTTTATATTGTATCATATTTCATCATATTTTTCAAAACATAACCAGCACAAGCGCTAAGCCTAGTGAATTTCGAGTCACAGAGAAAGGTGTTGTTAACATTAAATGATTTACTCTATTGGAAATTTCTATTGTCATTTACAACGAATAGTTTTTTCATCTAGGTTGTTTTTCTTTTTGTACACATGTTGGGTACGATAACATAAATGTTTAAACCAATGTTCAACAAAATATATATTTCATCACTAAGTCCTAAAGTGACACTTTAGGGACGAGAGATGAACGATACTTTTTGTCATGATGCAAGTAGAAGAAGTGGTTAAAGTGGTGAGTTAGTTAATTTAAAAACGTTTTGTAAAATATTTTAGATAATTATGGTGTCAAACGCTACAGTTTTTATTTTTCATTGTTTTGTATAAACAGATGTTCATTTGATTTACCATTTCCAGTGTCATGATTCGATATTAAATCGACACATCGCACTCAATCTGAAGTTAAATTACCTACGATTTAGATTAATATTCACAGTTTAGTCGTTGTATCGACTATAAACAATAATCGAACAAATCATTCAATTTCAACAAAACCATCGGACTAGCTGATGTCCATGCCACGAAAAGATCATTAAATGATCTTTTTATCCCTAGGGGAAACAGATCATCAAAACAATACTTTATTTACCTGAATGTAAAAGTGACACTTTAGCACTGTCAATACATGTGTCAAAAGCAGCTGTTTTCGGAGCAGAATGACAAAAAATTGTATAATAAATGTAGTTTTGAGCATAAAATCTCACTGTTTTGGGGGTCAATCACTCCATAGTTGCTTGAGGTTTGGTAGAAACCACGGTAACGCTTATGGTTTCGCGTCACCTATGTATTCTATTTATTTATCTTTCATCCATTAGCGAATTCCCATAGGAAATAAAGCCATTCATTTTTATCTTATAGAACGAAACGTCTTAGAACAAAATTGTTTTAGACGTGTATTCATATTTTTTACACGTTTCATAAGTTTTAGATTGTTAGCAAAGCACACCGCGTATGCAAAAATATTCAATGTCTGTCTAAATTGTGGTTTTCATACAGGTTTTTTCTTTAAAACTTTTTATTGTTAAATCTCCATTATCCATATTTTTCACTGAGAATAACTGTCAACGTCTGTACAGTATACAAAAGTGATTTTTATATAAAATATTTTTATTTTTATTTTTCAAATGTTTCTGTTTTATATGAAATTGTTACCTCTTTTACTGGAATAATAGTTAAAATTTCAAGTACTCAAAACTCCGGTCACGATTTTTTACACGTGAAAAACACATTATCTTACGAATCACGTTCAAATCTTTTGAATTAACGAAGAGTTTATAAGCAAATCAGGTTAAACCTCACTCAACTACATAATTAAAAGTTAACCCTAATATGTACATAGCAAAAATAGTATTGTTAATTTGCAAAACTACCAATGTTAATTAGGTTACATCGATTTCTATAAAAATTCAATTTCCTCCTCTCAATAAAAGAAAACAAATATTCCGCAATAAGAAGCTCTATAGCTGTTATACTTCCATCACAAATGAAACATGGCGGTGGTAAATTAAGAATATTTAATTTGAATTATGAGTATTCTTTATGAGTTCTTTAACCATGAAAACAAAACGTTTATTTGAGACTAGACGAGAACCAACTAGATTGGGTAGGCTGTAGACTACATTTACAATACCATATTTATCTCAATATGAAACAAAAGTGTAAAAATAAAACACTTAGTACCCTGGACATTTTATTGTTTCACGACCGGTTTCGAGCTGAGCTCATCTTCGGGTAATTGTAGCAAATAACCTGTTTAACATTTTTTTTATTTTTGGTAATTAAAAATTTGAAAAATTGCAAAGATAATATAGAAATTTATTACGTTAATGACTGAAAACTTCCGTATCGTCTACGATTACAAACCTATCTGCCTGTAAACAATGCGTTTAAGCTCAAGTTCGTAAAATATTAGACTCTTACCGTCAAGCTGGTAAATTTAAGTTGCAAATTATTTAAGTTGTATTGAAATGGACAAAACTTTACAAAATGTAAGGAATTTCTTCGATTTCTTTTTATATAATATTTAGCTACAATTTATTGTTTTACATTTTTGTTTGTAACTTCTCAAAAGTATATGCTTTATTAAAGTTAAATTAAACTACTTACTACTTAGACTACCCGGACATACTAAACTCGCCAAGGAATCGATTCGACGTCACGAATCTTTTCACGCAAATTGAGTTAGCCGTCGTCGTGTAAAACCAACCGACCCCAGCTACAGACAACCCGTTGTCATTTCTTCTAAATAAATCTAAAGCAAACCAGCTACGTGAAACTAAACAACTGAATCCACTACCAACCGAAAATCCTGACGGAAGTGTCGGTGGTTTCACAAGACACTTGGCGACGTCCGGAGCAGGGGACACACTCGCGACCCGCGGGGCAGAGCGACCTCAAGAGGACTGGTAGGTCGTGCGGTTGTAGTACGAGCTTCCCCACCACCCTCTCTACCCCCACCACCCTCCACCGACCTCTCTCCCCTCCACACCGCTGTCACACTCCCCCCACCACTCGCCCTCCGTACCCAAACAATCGATCCCACCCCGACCATTACACTTCTATTATGGTTTCGGTTTATCTGTTCCTTCCGTGACACACTACTGTGCGCGCTCAGCTTTCAAATGTGAATGTTGAAGTTTGTAGAAACCTTGACTTTTGAATAAATAACGACAAAGTAAGAGAATAGTTAATAAAATAAAAAGCCGGTTGTAACAGGTGACTGACTGAACGAGTAAATGTTTAGACCACATAATTTTGAAGCTCTTGGTGTGAAACCTTCGGGAAGAATCTGAAAACATTCTTTTTTAAGGCTCTAACAAGTTGGCGGCCAAAAAGATGGCGTCTGAAAATCTGCCTTGTACTTAACCGATATTTTGCATCGTAGCGGCAAAACAGTTACTCGGATCTTCTATGTAATGAAAATCGTTAGTGTGGGAACAAATTTCCTACAACTTTCGTATTTAACACTTTTTCCCACCTCTGACGGTTTCATTGCTACTTTGAAGTTAAATTGTCGAAAATTCAACTTTTCGCTGAGTTTGAGCACTTAGTTACAGTACTTATCAACCACCCAGACATATAAAACTTATGTGTCTGTGTGTATACACATTTTTTAATTTGAGGAAAACTTACAGAAAGTCACTCTTAGCGTAGCGAATGCCCCCAAAATACGAGGTCGCAGGCCGAGTAGGGTCTGTGGGGACACATGAAGATTAAATGTCCAGATAAAGAATCTAATCTAGAATATTCGTTTTCAACACTAAAATTGCTCAATATGTTTTGTAAAAACGTTTATTTTTCAGAATTTTTTTCTTTTGATACAACTATTGACAGGCGGTATGTCTACAATAGTTGAAATGCCTCACTTAACAGACCTTTTAATTATATACCTTCTGTTTACATGATCTATATTTTTAATTCCAAAAAGAACCGTCTTCCTGATAGGTTGGGGTTTAAAAATTGACTTATTCCTATTGCATATTTATGACAGAACTAGTACGAAAAGTCAGATATAAACTGCTCCAGTGTTTATTCAATCCAAGAGTTAGAGTTGGATTCCGCTCAAGACTTTGCTTGGTTTACAAGACAGTCTGACTCCAAGCTATCCCGCGCACGCTATAGCCTCTCACTTTCTATCGGGTCTGTTACATTTCTGTTATTGCTGCTTTTAAGTTAACGTCTTGTGAGAAACTCTCAGCTACATTCCGAGGTTGGTTTTAGTTAAATGTTTCATCCACAGCTTTCATTGTGATACAAGTTCTTACTCTGATTTCACATCACTCTGTCTGTAACGTTCGCGATAAAATTCGTACCTTACTTTTATGTATCGCTTTATCTAAAAAGGGCAGACATTAATTAAAAATGACAGCCAAACGCAGCTGTGTGAGTGTTTCAAACGTGATAATACTGCGGAATACACCAAAAAAGAATTCATGTAAAGAGAGTTCCTCAAGTACATATAATGCCAAAATTTGGAAAATAAACTAGGGTTAAAAATAAAGGAAAATCACCGCATTGTTCCTACATTTTTCTTGAATCATTTCCCTGAAAGGCGTCTTTATTCAGAAACTATTTTAACTTCGTGTCTCTACCTGATTTTTTTAATTGATAATAAAAATTAGTTTGATTTAAGAGGAGGTAAGTATAACGTAAGGAACATCAGGCAAAGTGCCAATCATAATTCTTAGTCTCGTGTTTTCTTTAATTCATGTTTTAGTTATTTTTAAGGGAATTTTTAGAAAAAGGAGGGATGAACATGAAAAATTCCACACTAAGAAAAAATATATTAGTGCATTTTCTCAACACGCCTCTCAAGGATAAAATCCATAATAGTCGGTTCATAATCGTACGAGTTACGCGCACGGTGATTACCCATTCCTTTTTTTTATAAAAGCATTTATTGTATTAAAAATACTTATGATTTCAAGAAAAAAATGTTTCAGTTTATTCTTGAAAAATACTTTTGACCTTACACATGTTTTGTTTATGAAATAACGTAACAAAAACGTGCGATGTGTCTACTATCGGAATTAAAAATCTTTAAGATTTCAACTTTTAATTGTGGTTTGTTCAAGCCGCAGTGCGGGATTTCCACGACAACCCGTTTCCAAAATTGCACAGAATCATAAAATGTACAACAACTAAAAAAGCCTTGTGTAAACATTTCATTATGCTGCAACGAATATAGAAATTTTCAAAGTTGAGTCCTGGTCCGAATACAGTGAAAAATCGTGTTTTTCAAACTCTTCGTACCTGAACAAATTTTGTTTTTGCTTTAAAAATAACTCACTTATATGTCCGTACGTAGAATTAAACGGAGAACATTTTGGTGTTACTGCCATAACTTTACGTTGACTGACATGCGTACAGTACCCGCTCAAACTCGAGTATATTGCTGTTTGAATCCGATAGTAAGATGCATTGGAAGGCGCGGAGAGTGAAAGTGGTACAGAACTGTATTGCGGGCTTTGCCAACTGAGAGTTGAAGGCTCTCTAAATCTGTCATTGCTGTGGTTCCTCAGAGTTATTTAAATATGTTATTAGACTTGTTGCTATCAGAAATATGTATGAACTCTAATTATTAAGTAATAATATAACGTAGCCTTAAGCGCTACCGTGATTCCTAGCGAATATTTTATAACAAGGGCTTCATTTATGATTCGGCCTTTGCAAAGCCTTGAAACTTAACCTTTTTAATACTTCGAGAGCCTATGTCGAGTTTGGTATAAAAGTAAAGCTCTATTTAAGTGGAATTAAATCCCGCAACTCCGACTTCAAAAGGTTGACCCTGTCCAAAGTTATGGACGTTTGATCTTAAAGTAAAAACATTTTAATGAACTTTTAAAATAAACCATGTAACATTGTGAATTGGCAAATGTAATAAATTATGATTTCAGAGAAAATATTAAACCTGGTAATAAGTTTTAATTTTTTATTTACTCATTAGTTGCTTTGTAACTAACTAATATAAGAAGTAAAACATGTAAAATGTAAAACAGGTGTTGCACTGTGGTCTCACAAAACTTGAACTGTCTGACCCTAGATTGCAGTCCTTTTTGTGTAGAGAAGGATTGTGAGCTGGTGGCGACATCCTTCGTAATAAATAAAGAAGATAAAGTACTGGTGGTTGGCAGATACAGGCCACCTTCAGGAAGCCTCGACCTTAATTCTAAATAAAATTCTAAATAAACAGCAAGAACGGACAGCCTAACAAAGGAAAAGTTGAAGAAGAAATTTTGCTGAAACTCTAATCAGATAAGAAAGCTCTAAACAATTAGATAATACAGTCGCATTTTTAGTAACACATAAAATTAATGTTGGTTTTATTTACCTTTTCACTCAACTGCAAGGGAACTCTTTATTTCTTACCAGCAAGAGTAATTAAAACTATGGATAAAATCCAGAAAAGCTCTGCAAGCTTTAATACCCCATGTTTACAGTTCTTTCATCAATTCAGATATTTAATCATGTAAAACGTCCATAACTTTGGACAGGGTCAACCTTTTGAAGTCGAATTTGCGGCATTCAATTCCACTAAATAGAGCTTTATTTTCATAACAAACTCGACATAGGCTTAGATTTAAAATTTGTCATGCTTATGCATATTAATGAGTTTTATACAAGAAAAAAGTATGTGCGGAAAATCAATCAAGCGGAAAATCACTCATAGTTCTTAGAGTAGTGAGTTCTTGGATTCATGTGTTCATTATGTTTAAGGGGGCTTTCAGGGGAAAGGAGAATGCAAATAAAAACTCTAAAAATAAAAATAGCATCTGGGTGCACTTTTAAATACGTCTTTGAGCCTAAATGCGTAATAACCTGTTTGCAATTGTACAAGTTACGCAAATTGGCAAAACTCCATACAGACGGACGTCTATAGTTGTCTTTTGCACTGATGACGGCGTATTACGAAGTAATATACCCACACCTCACGGAGTCGCTTTTGTATGGCTGTGCAAAATCACACCTTTTCAGACTTTTATTCTTAAAAAAAAGCAGTGCGAATCATTGCAAAAATTTAATGGCCAGAGTCGTGCAGACCAGCGTTCAAAAGTCTCAATCTATTGATACTTCACCGTCTCTATATTCTTGAGACATGCGTTTTCTTCAAAACCAAATGCGATACCGTAAAAGGTGTAGACTTACACTCTTATAAAACTAGAGGCAGGGAAAACTACTGGACTGGGCGACACAGAACGGTGGTTTACGAGCGTTTGCCTTCAGCAGGGAGCCCATTTTGTCAACATATTACCATTCGATAAAAAAGTGCTCCAACGCCACAGGCATTCAAGTCTCGATTGAAAAGTTTTGACCGCGAACACCTTCTATAGTTCAGACGAGTTCTTGGCACATCAATGGGAGACCTAGTGAGAAATGGCTACCGGCCTACGGATGCTGAAGTGGGAGAATTCGAATGAATGAGCCAGTACGATTGCAAATATTGTACGTATGAATGAGATCTCGATGTAAGTATGAGTG
Organism: Matsumurasca onukii; assembly: GCA_018831715.1. Lineage (NCBI taxonomy): Eukaryota > Metazoa > Arthropoda > Insecta > Hemiptera > Cicadellidae > Matsumurasca > Matsumurasca onukii. The sequence continues at coordinate 5,107,601 of CM032067.1, forward strand.
CCAAAATTGTAGCTTTCAAATTAATAATTTATCGACAATTCCAATGCAATGTATATTGTTTATGGAATAAAACATCTATTTATTTATTAAAAATACTGAAAACATCAAGCAAAATATGCTACAGTTTTCTGCAATACTTTACCTATACACATGTACGTAACAAAGTCATGCATTGTGTGTTTGTTCACTGTGTAAGGCGCGAGGGTGAAAATGCTACACGGCTGTATTGCGGGTTTTGTCTTCTACGATTTGAAGGCTCTCCAAAGTAAACAATGTCTTTCGAGTAGTTAATTCAAAATTGATGGACTAGTTTCTATCATAATATAATGAAAGTTATTAGGCTTAAACTGTTCTTACACCACAGTAATAATATCCGGCGCTACCGTGAATCCTAGCGAATTTCCAATAACTGGGGAGAGAATTTACCTCAAACATGAGGGTTTTTGCTATAAGAACTTCATATATGATTCGGCCTAAGCAAAGCCTTGAAATTTATCCAAGACTTCGTGAAAATTGCGACTTCAGCACAAGTTCGGTTTGCAATACACAGTTTTGCAATTTGGCTATGTATAGGACGAGAAGCTATAGAATACGTTGACTTAAGAGTTTTCCAATACAGCATTTATTTATTTTAAAACGCTTAGACAATTTTACATTTTAAGTGGCAATAGTCCACACAGCTTTTCTATGAGACTAGGAACAATAACCATAGGTTTTTTAGAACACCAAAATTAAATAAATCAATGTTTCGACAGTCTTATTTGTATTTAGGGCCTAAATATGTCAATCAACTACCTTTACATATAAAAGAAATACCAAGTACAAATAAATTCCGTAATGAACTAAAAGTTTGGTTATTTAGTCAAATTAATGTACATTTTTTAAATCATGCTTTAGTTTAAGTTTGATGAAGTTTACTGTATTAATTGTAACAATAGTTTGTAATAGAGCAGAAATAGCTGCCCCTAAAATAGAAGTCAGTGCCAGTGAAAGTGTTTAGTTTACGTAATGTCTTGTAGTTCAGTGCAGGTAGAAGTTCTTTTGTTGTGTTATCAGTATGATAAGCCGTATGCAGAAGTCATCTGTTGTATCAAGATGGACTAGACTCACTTTTGTTTGTTAGTTATCTTGTTTTGTCATAGACCTGAACCACGCATACTGGAAACTGTGGGGAGATTATATTCAAAGCTGTATAATGTACAATCACTGTATTATGTAAAAGAGAATAATAAATTTCATTATTTCAGAAGCTTAAACCCACTTTCCGTTGTGTTATGCGACGTTTTGATCTATAATTACGGCGGTATTTCAATGAACAGTCTATTTCTTTTAGAAATTCCCAAATTAACATTGTTACACTTGTTTCATTTATAACTAGACATTTAACGCTACACCAGACTTTTGCATTTTTTTTCCGTTTGTTTGACATTGTAGACATAACAATTTCACTTATGGGAACTGTTTTAAAAAACAAGTTTAAACTCTCTCTTCCAAACAAAATTTATTCAACTGCTTCTAAGCAACAGACAGATTCAATTCGGCACACTCCTTTATTACATTGACAGATTTCATACTGTCATCACATGTTACAAATTTACCCATACTGTTTCCAAATTTTCGTAGTGTTTTTATTTTCATTAGAATGTTTTCTTTATTAAAACAACATTCCCTTTGATTTGTCGAAAGGTCAGCTTGGCTGCGTGCCGGCTCTGCTTGGCAGGTTTACGTCAAGCACTAGGAAAGCTGTAAAGCCCTGCTCAAGTCTTGACTTGAACACGTGGCACTAAACTAGAAACGTCGTAACACTTTACTCACATCTAGTACACGGGCTGTCGTGGTGAGATATGATACTGTACTTGCATTCTTAAAGCATGAAACATAGCAACAAGCGTTCATCCTTGCATTCGTCGTTGGGCTATTAATTAATTACCCAATCTGGAGAACAGTCGGTCCTAGTTTGTAACAAGACTACCGAACCGATATCCTCAAAAGGATTTTGTTGAGTGTCGTTCAAAACTAGGGCAGAGCTCGTAAATTTAAACTACACACCTTGGATAGAGGAGGCAGTTTTCTGTGCTCCTTATGCAATTTGCAAGAGAATGAAACAGTGTTTCATTTTGAATCAAGGTGTCCAATTATGAATAGTATTAGAAAACAGTACCTAGGGGATTTCGAATTAGATGCAGTAGGTTTTAACGAGCTTTTAAATTGGTGGGATTGACGAGCACTGGGGAAATGTATAAAGTTGGCCTGGAAATATTAAAAATAATAATTTAAGAGTTTAATTTTTGAAATGTTTTACTCGAATCAGGGGGGAGTATAAACAAAATTATGTGCTATAAGTTATAGGAAACTAAAAAGTTACTAATCGGAAGCAAAAACTGGTATAACCGAAAGAAATGAAAGTGTATTGTCTATAGTCGTGTAGTGAGTAAGTTCTTTCTTTTATAGCGGTTAATCGCTCAGGGCTTTACTATGTTAACTCTTCAGGCCGGCAATAGCTGAGAAGTGTTATTTTTGCCCGGTTTCGTACGTGTAACCAATCATGTAAACAAAGAATATTCAAATAAAAACTTATTTCGTTCATACATTCATTGAGTGCTGTTCTGAGCAATGCGTTGAAATAATTTATAGTTTTTAATACTTAAGCTTTTGTAGTCTCATTAAATAATCCAGTTACTGAGGATGACTTCCACAGCGAGGTCGAACGTTTAGCAGTTTGTATTTAACTGTGACGCTAAGCCTTAGATATTAATCATTTATAGTTATTTCGCTAATTATTACTGAATTATGCAAGCTCATTTTAAATCGTCTCTAACTTCTTTGGGAATGTTTCATTGATATCATATTTTTGTGCTTTAGAAATTTTATTGTTTTCTGTACAGTAGAACAACACTTCCATAAAATTAATTATATTGTTACAAATCATATTCCATTAGGACCATTTTCCAAAACTCCCTCCCCTTTTGACCGCGCCTCTGCCACCACCCCGTCCCTTCAACCGAGTTGATGCACACCAATTTAATTTATAAACTGCATGAGATAAATAATTACAATAGTGTTATTTTTTCAAAGGCTAACCATCATACAGTTCTAAGCCAAAGTGAACGAAGTTGTCAGTACAATATTATTGTTATTTACAAGCCGATGGCTCCACGGTGTATTTCGTGGTCGGACCTTTACTACGAATTAAAGTTGTTGTCTTGTTAGGACTAGATAAATCACTAAATCACTATTTGAGATGCCGACCACTCTCATGATGGTATTTTAAGGCAAATATGTGGTGGGGGATGGGTGTGATGAGTGGTAGTAATGAGTTATGAGGTGTACTCTTGTTACAAACTAAGGCCGACTCTTCCTTAGAATGGGTCATTAATTAATAGCCCAATGACCAATTGAAATACAAGGACCAACGGCTTAACGTGACTTCCGAACCACGCAGGTGATGGTCTGATATGTCTAAACGATGGTGGGAGTTGATGCGGGTATCATCAGATGATCACTGAGACTATCTGAGCCGCTTTAGACCTATATCATCCTCAAAACCTGACCTCCATGAAGCTGGATTACAGGACCACGCCACGAGTCCTAGTCGTGTAAAAATGCACGAGTGCTAACGGGATTGTTTATTGTTTATAATATTATCCATCTGTGTTAACCCCATTGCGCTGATTATGATTGTACAGTATCAAACCGTCCTTGTAATACGGTAGGCCTAGTAGTTAACTTAGAAAAATTACCTAGCCTAGATAAAAGCTATGTAACACACACAATAAACTTAGGTCGGATTCGATTACGACAATAATAAACTCTAAAAGTTGTAGAAAAGAAATAGGCTGAACAGTTATTTCATTATGTGAGAAATACTAATATGCGTATCAGTTTAGTCAACCAGCCCAATATAGTCAAACTTTAAGTTTACAGCGGTTCTTTTATGTAAAGGCTGCACAACTTACTTAACTTACAGTTATTAATTACAGAACAATAAAACTCGGCAAGATTTAACGACAAAATATAAATTTAGGTACATTTAACCAAATGTAACTCTCATGAATATCGATCAACCACTTGTAAGTTTTAGACCAAGGCTCGAGATAACATTATTCTATTAGAAGTTGCAAACTAATTGAAACACTTACCCAATTTCCGAACAGCAAGAACCCCCCTTAGCACTGGACACAAAAGGTTTATAGAAAGTTTAATAAATCAAACCACTTCCGAATCACGTAACCCGAACCGCACATTCGACTTTGTGTAAATATTGGGAAACTGGTATCGACATGAATCATTATTGATCGATCACCTGGTTTCAGCTACGCCGCAGAGTAGTGGCTAGCGACAGACCGGGAGGAACGAACCTGACTACAAACTATACGAACCGTTTAGAACAGCTACTAAATACGAAGTCCGAGATACTTTTAAATAACAAACATCAATGTTGCCCTGCGTTTTAATAATTTTAAGTCGTGACGCTTACTGTATTTTGATTCAAACTGAGATTTTAAAATAACAAAAATAGATTTATTTATAGACGAAGTTTATTTACTATTGAGTCACATGTAAATTATATGAGAGTTATAATTTAACCAGCATGTGGTCCTGTCGGTGTATATAAATGTATTATAGATTCTAATTTATGTACATGGTTAAATATATAGTATATATATTTGTAACCACTCTACAGAGCACATTTTTGGCTGATTTTCATAAAATTTGGTACAGATGTTCTTATTGTAAAACTTTAGGTTAAGTTCGCTAGCCACTAAAACCGGTCCACCGGGCGTTTTCCCTCAAACCTGGGAGTTTTTATTATAAAATATGTATTTATGATGAATTCAATTAAACTTGGTATACATATTTGTGGCACCGTTAAGGACAGTAAGTAACTTCTCATGCTTATTATAACTACGGTGAATTTGTTCGGAATTTGACGAATTCCTGTGTTTTATAAACTTAATTATTTTCTCACACGTTTAAGCAAATTCGTTATGTATTCAGCCAAAAACCAGACACAGAAATCGCACAGTATTAAAAAAATGTTCCATAGTTTGTTGGTGGTTTCAGTTGTATACAAGCTGAATTGAAATGATCTCTATCTTCTTTGATGGTTTATGCCTCGTATTATGAAGTTATGGTCATTACATGTTGCGTGATACACAAAGATTGCCTGTTTATCGAGGCGAAGTTATTACTACAGTCCTCTCTACCACTTAACCTCGACCTTTACCTAGCGTTAACGTAAAGTCACATAACACATGTAAGTGGTGAATGCAGAGATCGAACCCGCGCCATCGGAGTGGTGAATTCCGGAGCCACACACCATTCCAACCCGCCACGGGTCCGCTATACAGGGTCTCCCAAAAGTCAATACTAATCTGTTTATAATCACACCTCTTTATGATGTTTAGACAAAGGCAAAGTAACATTATCTTTGGTAGTGACCTTTGGGACTCTCTGTATATAAGATAATCTTGGATGGTTCAGTTTCTTTACGCATTCATTGTTCAAAAGATACGGAGATAATGGATTTATAGTATACTGTATTAACAAGTTATCGGCTTCTCTCAGTAGAGCAGCCAAGATTTTGGAATTGGAGGAGAGGGTTTCAGGACCATGAGATCCGTTCTAAGCGTGAACTACCGGGGGGCCTGGGTGTTTGGTGTACCCCCTCGCAAAAAGGGGGTCCGGGGGTCCTAACACGGGAAATGAGCTAAATTTGATGAAAATAGTTAATTTTCAGGCGTTTTAAGCATTTATTGTGATTTAGCATTTTATTATAATAGCTACTCCCGTTGTACTGAGCATTAGGCGGAAGTTTTAATATTTATTTGACTTAATATTACAAAGTAGTATTAATAGCATAAATAAATAAATGGTTTATTGCGTTCAACATGTTACATGTTATGCAAACGTCACTTAATTTTGAAAAGCTAAAATTTTCCACGCATTCTAACATTGAAATCCCAGTCGGACATACATTTTGACATTCACTCTCTCATTCATTCGAATTGTACCACTCTAGTCCCAGTCAGTTTGTGTGTTCCGCGTTTTCCAGTCGTGTGCCATAAACTCGTCTGTATTGTAAAATGCTTCTGCGGCCAAAACTTTTCAGGCGAGTTTTAAGAACCTTAAGCTCATGGGCACTTTTGATCGAATTTGGTAACCTGTTGACGAGCTGAACTCCTACCTGAGAAGGTAAACGTTCATGAACTGCCGTTTTGACTCCCAGTTCGGTAGTTTTCCTGCCTCTAGTTTCATAAGAGTGAATGTCACTTCCTCTTACGAGACCGCATTTTGACTTGAAAAAGACATGTTTCTAAAATATAGAGGCAAGGTAGTGTCAACAATTTCAAATTTTTGAATGCTGGCTCTTACGACTCTCTCCATTGCAATTTTGCAATGGTTCGGACTGTTTTTGTGTGTAGAATGAAGACAATGAAGACAACGCCAATCCGTAGGAGAGGTGGGTAGATTACACTGTAATACGCCGTCATCAGTACCTGAATTGGGTATTCGGCAGCATAGTTTTATGATTAAAAATAGAATTATTTATCCTAAACTCGAACAAAATTAATTCTACTACATAAGTGAAATTATTTAGTCATAATGGTAATTTTGAAACCTTCATCAAGGGTTATGGGGTCATAACTGGAAAACACCCTGGCTACACCCCTGGCTCATCTTATACGCTACTCCCCTGTATGCGCTACAGTGTACTGCTTGTTTATTTAGGCTGGTTAAAATGTTCTTTTCTAAAAAAGAACGCTCATACAGGAGGCTAAGCTGAGGCCGATGGCTGAAGTGAGGCTGTGGCGGAGTGAATTAAAGTAACGAATTGCAAAGGAAATTCGATTCACTCACCAGCGGCACTTTAGCGCTTAGCCATGTCGGCTAGTTAAATTTGAGCACTTAGTAAGTCATTTTTGAGAACGCTATATGTTCAATTGAATCACACTTCATATTGTTGTAGTAATATAGTGGTTTTGTTTCATAACTTGTTACAGTAATAAAAAGTAAAGATAAAAGAGTGTTTGTTGTTGAAGCATACACTGAGGATTTCTTTTTTATCAAAGGCGTTTGTGGTCAAGTTACAGACAAATTTGTTAAAAGTTTAACGAAACAGGTTTGGAAACAATGAAGAAACAAATAGAGGGTGCACTACAAATGAAGAAGTGGTGAGGATGTTAGGTTAGTTTAGAAAATTCTCCTAACAAATCTTTAAGAATTTGTAACAACAAAAGCAAATAGCATACCCATGCCTGCAAACCTGATCTCAAACGCCTCTTGACACAAAAATATCTTGTTTCTTATATTCTTTAACAATAAACACTCTTGATCTTTGCTAAAATCATGATTGCGTTTATTTTACAATAACATCAAATGAAATCAAAACCACTATATTACTGCAACAATACATACCATCTGATAGATATTGAAGTGAACAAACCAATGATACAATTTGACCATATAGGGTTCGTAAAAAATGACTACTATAGTTTGAACATTGGGTTGCGTTTTAAATAAAACACCCTGTATAACAAAATTAACAATATTGAAACTTAATCTTTAAGGCTGCGCAGTACGGCCGGAAAAATTAATGATGCAGAGGGTTAACAAACCCCATTGTTATACATAGTATTGCTGTGGGTTTTTAATTTTAAATAAAAAGATATTTTGTTCTTTAGAGTAGATTGAAAGCTGTTGTTCACAATAGTATTTTTAATTTGAGAAAAATACTAAAAACAATAATAGGTGAAGTAAGTAAAAATTTAGCATTTTTAGAACTGTGGAAACCCCTATTTGAAAGTATAATTTCAAAAATCTGGCTCCAATCCTCCCTAGATGTCTGTTTCATTTCTGGAAAAAATCACGATACATACGGAAAGTCATCAAATAACAACAGCCCTTTTAGTTGCAAAGTCACTAAAGAGTGCTTGTTGAAAGTTGACCTGAGCTTTCACAGTTTCTAGCCGCTTGCATACATATAATTTGTTACACCCGTAGACTACATTCATCGGTCAGACTATGTATGGTAATCTTTTGACACACAACTGTTCCACTGCATCAAGCGTACTAATAATCTAAATCAAATACAGTTTTCATTTTTAAATTATTATCGCAGTGAATGCATTTAGGGTAAAGGTAAAAGTTAAAAGCACTCATAGAGATTATTGCTCAAGAAGAATTTGCATTGAAACTTCTTTCTCATCTTCAACAACTTCAGATGAGCCTGCTCTCTTTTCTATTCCTTTTTGATAATAGACATTTCACTTATCTATACTAGAAATTTCGAAAGTTAGTAATGACTTTCTCTTTCCTCGAGCTTTATAGATTGACTGGGACTCGTGGCGTGTTCCTGTAATCCAGCTTCATGGAGGTCAAGTTTTGAGGATGATATAGGTCTAAAGCGGCTCAGATAGTCTCAGTCCTGCATACCTGCATCAACTCCCACCATCGTTTAGACATATCAGACCATCACCTGTGGTTCGAAGACACGTTAAGCCGTTGGTCCTTGTATTTCCATTGGTCATTGGGCTATAATTAATGACCCATTCTAAGGAGTCGGCCTTAGTTTGTAACAAGACTACACCTCATAACTCATTACTACCACTCATCACACTCATGAATAAAATACCCTCATGAGAGTGGTCGGCATCTCAAATAGTGATTGATTTTAAAACTCATTCATTTTTACTCAGGCAAAATCAAAATCTATTGCTAATTTTAAATAGCTTTAATCTACTGAGGACATGGAAATATTTTGACAATCAAATGTTCTCTGTTTTAATCATAGTTTGATAAAATTCTAAAAATAACATTGCATTAATACATTATTCAGCTGACAAACTATTTAAAAAAAAGTATAATACTAAATGTTCTAAATTCAAACTATTGGCAGTTGATACTAAGACTTTTTAGTTACTTTTGAGTCAATATTTAAAGCTTATTTTCATTTTGTATAACAAAAACAACTATAGATTTTGATGTATCCTTTATATTAACACATATTTAGTTTAGGGGTTGTCGAATATGAATTTCCAAACCATTCAGACAATAAGATTTGCAGATAAGAGTTTCATATTTGCAAAGTCAAAGTTATACTTTTGTTTGTATTAAATAAAGAAGCAGACCGGACAATTTTTGAAACTGCAAAAGAGAGTCTTTGCAGATCAGAGAGTCTGGCTGAAACCGTTTACACTGTCTTCACATCTACGACTTTCTGTTTAACCCTGCATTAAGCGCTTGATAAAACTTCAAAACACCATTGGGCGTCACCAGGTTTCTCACTAACATATATAATTATGTATGAACCTAATTTTAAAGCATATAACCATAGATAAAATACATATGTAATTTATCTATGATATAACGAATAAATTTGCAATAAGACATTATTTTAAACTTGTTCAATTAAGACTCTGGTTTCCAGTGGCGGCTCGTCAGAGGAGAGGCAACGGAGGCCCGGCCTACCTTACACTTTCAAAAAAAAAATACAACTTATAGTACAGTATGAGCCAAAATAAACTATACTGCAACTTAATCGGCTGTTGTTGCCTTGCCAATCAACTGTGACAACTTTTGATTGTTGTAACGTCTTTATGACTGTTATAAATTTCATGTTTGAGGTGTTTTTTTTTGCGGACATGGTGCTAGCTACTGCAGAGAAAGCTTTAATCATAGAGCATTATTTTCATAAGGAGTTGGACGAGTATGGTGGGCCTAGTTTGTCAATATACACTGCTTTTAAGAGCATTTCCACAAAACCTCACTTAATAATTTTGTAATGATAAGGGTGTGCAGGATGAAAGAGGGTAGGATTTTGACCTAACGGAAGGCTATTATTCAGGTCACCCAAAAACTGGAAAAATGACAATCAAGGGAGAATGTTGCAGCAATTGTTACAGTCACTGAAGAAGCCTGAGGCGGACGTTTTGAAAATGAATAATGAAATGAATAAACAACACGCCGTTGAGAACAATTTTAGAAATATCTGGATTCGAAAATATTTTGTTAGAATCCACCATAGAATTCTAACGTTATTTTTTTGACCTAAGTAAAAATAACCAGGTGCGTAGAGGATGAAACAACCCATCTTCAATAAAATAATACGAGATGTTCAAGCACGATATGAGTCTTGCATAAACTGAGCGGAAGTCATATTGAACGATCTTATGAACTTATTTAAATATATTTAAATTCCTCTTAAGTGTATATCTTGTTACAGCACTATAAACACAATCTTAAAATTTCAGTATTGTTTATTTTGGCACATACTGTACTTTCTTTAGTACTTGGAAAGCGCTTTAATTAAGTACTATATATTATCTATGTTCAGTAAGGAAGTCCATGAAAAGTCAATGATAACGCCTGCACATCGTCTACATGGCAGCACCAGGACAGGCCTACCTGTGTACTGATAGTGCGGCCGGAGTGATGTGGAACAGCCGAAGGAGTGTGCATGTAGGCCCACCCGTTGTTCCAGCCTCCTGGAGTCCCATAGTCGCTCAGCTTCCGCCCAGTGTCTGCTGCTAGACCCAGCAATGACCTAGTAGAAGCTGGTTAGAAGAGGTTATGTTTGTTGTTCCGTCATGGTCCGTGTTTGTATGCTTCCAGTCTGAGTTGTGCAAGTACAATTTTGACCAGTATGTTGTTTATTGTTTACCATGGATTATGGATGTATCTCTATCTCAACAGATGAGTAGTTTTGACAAATCTATTGTGTCATTTTCTAAACGGAGTAACGATTTAAGGGGCAATATATTGGAAGTGCTTAAAACACGTTTATGTAACCATATTTTACTCATTTTCCTGAGGGAGAACCTTCAGATTTCCTGGTGGGGTATTCCATACCCCTCGGACCCCCGCTAGTCACCCACCCTAATCAGGCCTCCTCTGTCATTTTACCCACGAGCCGCCACTGTTGCTTTCAAAGACTTATTGTCACGGCAAATGTGTAAGGAAGTACTTTACAAAATTAATCTGTTAATCTTGTGAAGCTGAAATGGTAAATGCATGTTTACAACTTTAAAGTTGGAGTGTGCAGGTATGTTTGGCTGTTAAATTTTATTTAACACCCATATTTGATTTACACCCCTAATGTAGTAGTTTTTCCTACAATCAAATAAGAAGACAACTAACTATCTATAATAATTTTGATCAGTTCATTAGTATTTTATTGCCAAGCAATTCAAAACAGTTATAAAAGTTTAAATGCATTATATTTTTCACTTAGAATAGTTTTTTAAATCTATACTTATTACTTGAATGTACTACTTTCCACTGTAGTGTTGCTAGAAGTTCCTGGTCAAGCTAAATATATACCAATATAACAGCTGTAACTTTCAACTCCTAAACTATACACAAATAACTGTGTTACAATGTTTAACCCATATTGGATTAAATTCTACCTAGATCACATTTTAACAGGTCATAACTTGTTACAAACATTATTTAGAAGTTCTTGCCGTTGAGAAATTAAAAAATTGAAAAACTCAGTTAAATTCAAACACTTATCTAACACACACAATTATAAACAAAAACAAAAATCAAACATTCAAACAAAATATAAAAGGTTTCTAGCTAACCACAACAAAGTAGAAACCGCTATAAAAAATTAATAAAAATGAAAACAATCAGTCATTTTTCTAGAACTATTGACTACTGACCCAATAGGGTCATAAATAAAAGGGCTATTTAGATATCAAGCTCTGTTCAAAAATACAAAAATATACACCATTTGTAGAGACGTAATATTATATTCATATTAAACAGCAATGTTTCGATAAAACTTTGACACATTTCAGAGCACTAAAGGTATGGTTTCCTAGAAAAGAGTTCACCGCTATATTATAATTGTGAGCGTAGCGGTGGCTTGATTGAACAACACACTATTTAAACAGATGTTGACAAATAACTTTTGACATGTTGTTTATTTTAGTTGTCAAAGTTTATTTACGTATTTAGTAATGGACAAGCTAGACTTTTGTTTACAAAACAAATGTTGTCATCTGGCGAGAAAAACTTTAACTAATTTTCACCGCTACTTTACGTCCACCGTTTCCTAGGAAACCACTCTCATCTGATTGTATTGAAAACAAAACTCGCCGTCATATTACGGCCGTAATGTAGCGGTCACCGCTTTCTAGGAAACCATAGCTTTATCACACAGTTTTCTAAGCCATCACATGACATTGCGTTGTCAGTGTCAAACAACAACAGTAACAAAAAACAAACGTGATTGTTCTTTAACCTGCTTTGTTTCGCTAATGACTCAACAAATATACCTCGAAGAAGCTGTCTTGCTATGTATTGACAATGTTGTATAACACTCTGATCTGATACTTTGTTCGTTATTGTTTTTAGATTCATTCTCTTTTGCTTTAAAAGTAATAATATATTTTGTGTTAAATGAAATAATGTTTAAATTATTCTTCCTTAATTAAGTCCATACATAAAACAGATCAGTTTGTTTTGATATGTAAAGAGCAAAAATGGAAAAACAAAATATCAAGCATACCGTTAGATTCACCATGAAGCATATTATCTAGCGACGTATACCTAACAACGGAGGTTAATGTCTGAATAGCCCTCGTACATTAATACAAGTTTAAAAAACACACTTAATGTTCGTATATACAAAACAGATCAGTAACTTTTGCACACAGTTTAGTTATTCCTGTTAAAAGAAAATGATTTCAACTTAAAAGATGAGCCTGTTTTCTTGTCCCAAACTTAATATCTAACAATTGCTAAATTAAATTAGTTTTCAAGTATATCAACCAGCTTCTACTTTTGGCTTTTATACTCGGAGTACCGAGCTAAATACAGACAAACATTAAACAGTCATAAACAACTAGAAAACTAGAACCATTCCACCCATATTGGCAACTCAATCACAAAAACTCATGTCACATATATATTTGTGTAAAATATACAGACAATGGCAATCAGCATGAAACACTGAGAGGAGAGTATAAACAGCTGTTACGTAGCTCCCCACCACTCACCAGTACACTTTCCCCTCACTCGGCTCAGTATAGTCCATTCCAACAGAATCCAAGATGGCGGTTTGTTTACAAACAGCAACTATTTCAATTATCTTGTTTTCTTTAACATAAATAGTTCAAGTTTATTAAATTTATTTTGATAGTTTAAATTAAATCAAGATGATTCTGTTTTATTATTTTTAAAAGTTATAATATTAAAAGCATTTTAAAGCATTTTTAAAGTTTTTGTTTTTAAAAGTTATAATAAGTATTCAAGCTAAATTCAAACTTATGTTTAAGACTTCGGTTATGTTATGTTTATTTGTTGTGGCAGCGACAGCGATAGATGCGTATTGTAGGTTAGCCTGACACCGACTGTACTCGGCGGAGTGGAGAGGGAAGTGATCTACACGCATGCGCAAGTCACGCTCCATGCTAGTTGGCACTGACTGTACATTCCATATAAATATTTTGTAAGAATGGCATGTTTTATGTGCAAAAACTACTGACCCGCACAACACATATATCAAGGCAGTATACTGTAGATGTATTTATTGTGAATCTGCGAGAATAGCTTTCAACAGCTGTATCATGTTGCCCAGGCCAAAGAGGAAGCCGGTGTCGGGCCCTGAGTACAGAACCTTGTCCTCCATGGCAGGGTGAGTGGAGTGTGCAAAGTCTATGATGCGCACATCTGTCAGCGGCTCTTCCTCTGTGCTCTCTACCACTCTGAAACTGTCGTCAAAATTCTTGTCTAATCATGTGTTATCATTGAGTTGAACCAAAGATTTTGTTATTGTGGGGTAGATAGCGCATGGATGCCGAATGGCTGAGGCAGGAAAATCAATGTAGTTGAGGCAGTCCACAAACAGAATGCGCTGCGAGGTAATTCTTTTTGAGTTACAAGTAGAATCACTGACCATTTGGTCACATTTAAGTCATATTGACATCGGACAAACACGAACATGTGGAGCCGAGGGGGGAGAAAATCTGTGAGAGACAGCAGCGCTATCTATGCTTGGGCTACCGCAACTATGTTGATTTTCCTGCCTCTGCCCTGTGGCATCTATGCACTATCTACTTACCATAACATTATTTTGGTTGAACTGTTTGGAAAATGTATAAAATTTGGTTGCTATGGAAATAACATTTCTTTATTTTATGACACGTCTTTAAATAAGTAACATCACCTATTTAAAAAGCTATTCAACTGATGTTTTCAGAAACAAAACAAAAACCTAACTAAAGATGAAGTAACCTCCATACATCAACCCTTCGCAGATTGAATTCATCACACGTCTGCATTTATCAAACTACCAATGGAGAAATTCTTTTTTGTCTTTGGCAGTTGGTCTATTAGGCTAAATAGAAGAACTGTCAAAGACAAATAGATGGTCTGGCAAAGAAGGATTCTTTTGGTAAGTGATAATTGAGTTGTATTAAATATGAATTAACTGTGTGAAGTCAAATACTGAGTAAAGAGAAATTGAGAAAAAATTGTTGTGGAACTTCGTAAAATGGAAGAGGAGCAGTAAAAGAATTGAAGAAATGGTGGACAAAAATATGTATTTCAAAAAGATTGTATAGGTAAAAATGGGAAATAATGGAAAATGTTGTTTTTTAGTGTAGAGGTTAGAAAAGTTGTTTTCTATGTTCTCAAAGGTTGTCTTTAGTTTTGTATAACCTGGTTTTTAAATCTTATGCAAAAATTAGCAAAAAATGTTAAATTTGGCTGAAACAGGCTGTTTTAAAAGTGTATTATAATTACCTTATTGCCTTATTACCAAGCAGCATTCTTTGACCAGGAAGTCTGGATAGAAGTTGTCAATTTGTAATTTGTTCACTAGCAGTTTTGGCCTTTTTCATGAATAAGGAACATAGAATCACTTCTACCCTATCATATAAACCCGCCTTTGTACATTTGGTTCACAAACGGTATAGGAAACAGGGGACTACGAAACCATGTTTTGCCACTTTTGAGTGAGTGGAGCAAAGTTGGAATATCGCTTCTACCATTTCTCTTGACTGGCAAGGTTGACAGCACTCGCGCCTCTTCAAAGACCTGAGCCAGACAAGACAACTCTACTAAAGCCGATGTTTTTGAAACAGAAGTTAAACGTGGATTTCCACCTACCCCTCCGGAGAGAAATAATCAATACTTTGCTATTTCAGTGGTAAACACAAGACGTTCTTGCTTGGTTGACTGATCCTCTTAATCTGTTGATATCATGGGTCTAAGCAGCAGTGGCGTAGTGACTATGGAGTGAGTGGAGCAGTCGCTCCAGGGCGGAAGGCTCTGGGGGCGGCAGTTCATGGAGAAAATAATTGTTATTTTCACAAATATCGGATATATATAACACTAAAGTTGGATTTTATTCAATCAGGTTTTTATTTTAATAACTAAATAGTATTATTATAAATTAAATAATTGTGTTAGAGTTTAATATTTGAAGCTGAAACCACACCAAAAGGTTTTTCAAGGTTAAATGTAGACTAGACTAAGACACGCCGCGGCCCGCACTGCCATGTCTGGCAATCCGTTCGAGCGCTACTAGCCGTTTAAAAACATTTCACTGCCGCGCCTTCACGCGGATCGTAAGGACAGTTGACGCAACACACATTACGCCAAACACAATGCCCTCAGCTACGCTAGTAGCACGTCAATCTCCCATAAGGCCTGTACTGACAGGTGAACGTGAAATGGAGTATAGGGTGATGTTCGATGTTTGGGGGCGCCTTGAGCCATTTCCGCTCCAGGGCTCTCCAACCCTGGCTACGCCACTGCTAAGCATGATTAAAATGTTGAGACAAGTATAGGGTTCACTTACTGTTTCCTCTCTCTGGTGTTACAGGAGGTACTTCTGTTCCTGAAATCGCTCGGCAACTGCAGGGATTCACTCTGTCGACCGACACTGTTCGCTCGTTCTGTTCTCTCTCTACATTCGTTCTGCTCCGCTTTAGACTGACATTCGTCCGCCTTGCTTTGCCTCACTCTTGGGTTATTCACCAGCTCACCACTGTTATAAAAAATCTGTGATTAGAATTGAACTTGCAATTTTGATTAGAATTTAATACCCTTAACATGACGGGAGGTACGGCTGTGTTCCTGAGGTTGAAGTATTATTATTGCAGATTTTTTCCATCTTTTGTTTGTGAACAAGAAGAACGCGACGTTTGGGATCTGGAAACTAGTGTACCATCTTCAGGTGAAAAGTAACCTAAAACAACACAAAACTTTCTATAGTCAGTTTGTATGCACTAGCCTACTAGCCATCAACGAGTACACCAAAAGGAAAGACCATCATGCGTATAACACCAGACAAGCCCGCAAACTGGAGGTACCTCGCTGCAGATTAAGCTGCACGCAAAAAGTATTCCCATGGTTCGCGATTAAAATGTTTAACACGCTGCCATAAAGTGTGCAAGAGCTTGACAATAGCATTTAAAACCAATGTTAAACATTATCTTGTGGAGAGACCACTCTATCCTCTCCAGGAGCTTGGTGAAGTGCCACTCTTTGGTGACCAAGTCTCTACCAACTTGTAAACTAGTAAAATTGTATAAAGTGTAAATAGTTTAATTTAGTTTTTGACGCAATCTATACGACGATGTCGGTTAGCAATGTAGCACTCAAATGTTACAAGTATCACAAGTAATTATTAGGCATTGAGCTAGACTAAAAGTAATCAGCGCAAGCTGACCAGTCATCCATTACCAAACAACATGAGGTTCCAGATCCTGAAACATCAAGTTCTTCTTGTTCACTAAAAATTATGGAAAAGTCTGCAAAAATAATATTTTACCGTCAGAAATTCTACGATTGTCAACAACGAACTTTAAATAAAGGACTTGCTGATTGTTACAAACACAATCAGCTTAAACGTAGAGCTCAATATAAGTTTACTTATGGTTTACTTAGTGTGGAAATCAGATTTCATGAAAATGCTCTTTATACCTGTGTGGTCAGGAAAAGGAAGCGTCTACTGTAGTGATGATTCCCATTACTAACTGGAATCTCCATCTCAAAGTATCATGTCTAATACCAAGTATCATACCAATGTGTATAAAACATCCTAAGCTTACTGAAAGATAACTTAGACAGTTTAACTAAAGAAGAACTGCCATTCAAAAGGACATTCAACACTGCCGTCTAAATCTTAAGTCCTATCCCTGCTCAGGATTGAAAATCTTCAACACACTGTCTGCAGATGTAAAGACTTAAGACTCAAAGGCATTTCAGAACAATAAAAAGGCTGCTTGTCTAAAAGACCGCTTTAATCATTGAGAGAGTTTGAGGAGAAGCTACTTTATTGTGATAATGTCTAGCCTCTGCCAACCTTGTATAAAGTGTAAATAGCTTTACAGTTAAAGCTAGTTGGCACAGTCTGCCCGAATTATTCGGTTTTCGATGTAGGAATCAAGTAAGTAAGTAAATAATAACAATAAATATGAGCCAAGATCAAACTCCACTATATAATGTTAGATAAGTTGCTTTGATTTGAACCAAGAATCCTCAGTCAAAGTGAGAACCAACCACACTTACTTGACGTAACGATGTCCTTCGTAAAGGAGCAGCAGCGAGGTTGTGTAAAACCTGATGGACTCCAGCTGTGCCAAGGTTTTCTGCAACTCCTCCAGCCTGCGTATGAGTGGCGGCAGTGCGTCTGTGCGTAACCGAACTCCGTCGTCAAGAAAGTTGCGCAAAGCTGTCTGGAAACCTGCTGCGGTGAGCGTTCTTCCGTACAGTTTGTTCTTGCACAGAAACTTACCCGACGATGCTTGGTACACCTGGAAACACCACAAGATCATTGTAGCTTTACACAAGTTCAAAGCCTTAGAAAGTAATAATGGGATAGTTGTTTAGCCTCTTTTGTAAAATCACAAACTTTCTTTTAAAGTACCTAAAAGCAAATTCAAATTTTCAAAACAAAATTCAAATTTTTGAAAACTGAAAAGAAATAGGAGTTTTTTTATTTTTTGTTGCGCTCAATCAATTTATCTGTTGACAGTTCTGAAGAGAAGGAAAGAAGGCGGCCTGATAAGAAACTAAATAAAATTCTCTTAATTTGATACAGAATAAAATACCTTACCTTTATTTTCTGAAATCTTAACCCTCTACCGGAAACATTGAAGCCAGCTGCGCTCTGACGCTAAAGACCCTATGCCGCTGGTACGCATCTCTTTTCAGTATTCCATAGCAATAGCTCCAACCGGCAATGAGTGGCATGGTCCAAAATCATTTATAAATACACTAGGTTTAATATACAACAGTATTCGTTGTGACCAAGGGGAAGGTTGCCAGGGGTGGTGGCCCGGTGTGCTGTGTTGTGTCAGGGTCATCCACCCCAATGCTGTCATCAGCTGAAATTTCACTCTCTTGATCGAATCCAGCATCAACAAAAACTTAATCCGTTTCAATATCACTAAGCCCAGAGCTTCCACTATCACTGTCACTAAGCTCACTGTCAATTTTCAAACAGCAAACAACTTGCCGGCCATATCGGCAACAAAACTAAAATTTATTTGTAAAAATCTGCAGTAGAGCAAACTATTATTAGTCAGACACTATCCTGCATGCAGAGTAATTCAAATAGTTTTTAACACATCCGCTAGAGCGCAGCAGATGCTGGAACAAATCGGTAGTGCAGATCATGGCGATCTGTGGCTTGTGTCCACGGTGGTACTGCACGCACGTGGCAATTCATGGCTTGCAACCGGAGAGGGTTGGATTGTAGGTTTTAGACTATTTCTTTGCCAGTTTTGAAATAAAAAATAATCCACACACTTAAATAACACCCATAATGGAAATCTCTTGAATTCTGATAGCCATTGATTTGATATGTTTAACAAATTGCTGATAAATGTTAGTAAAACAGTTGGTTGAACAACTACATTTTTACCTTACCTCATGATTTTCTTAAACATATTTCAACTATTTTCGGTATTTCTAAAGGTGCTCTGTTGAATATTTTGATTAATACTCTAAAATATTAAAACCACTATACTAACCTGCATTCCACCGATTCTAACCCCTAACTTTGCCGACGTTGTTGAGATAACTTTCACCATTTTGCTTTGCCGCTTGGCTAAGTTGTCATCGTCGCCGTGTTGCCTTGTGCCCATTTTCAGATCAAGAATACAAGGAAGGTCGAACCTCCACGTCAAATTTTCCAACACTATAAAGTCTGGCACAAATGTTAAGGAAAATTTAATTTTTCATTGTCAATTTTAGAATTATAGGTTAATTTTTAGTTGTATTATTGGTAGTATTACTCAATGAATGAATAAAAAAAACTATGGGTACTGTTTTAATGGAAATTTAAAAACTAGAAACAAATTCATCAGTAGTTGTTTGGTAATCATTCAAATTCCAGAAATCTGGACTGGAAGAATCCATGGGAATATAGGCTTCCATCTAACCCAAGCACTGCCAGGTCTTGGTGCTTTTAGAAGTAACCTCTACAAGATTCACAAGGCAGAGTCAGATGAATACCTAGGCTGCAAGCACCAAAGAGATGATGCTGAACATGCAATCTTTTGGTGTCAGAAATTTTCCAGTGATCCCGACATCATGGAAGCAGTGATGGGTGGGCCAGTCACTATTGACAACCTCATAACCACTATGGTTGAAAGTAAACCAAACTGGAACAAGATAAAGAGCTTCATTATAGCAAAATTATAAAGCTAAGACAGAAAAGCTGAGAAACTAAGAAACCCATCTGGTCATGAAATAATATACTTAATGGTAGTCCATGGCCAGAATGAAGAATGGGTGAAGATGAAAGAGGTTTTTAGTGGGTTGCCAAAGGAGAACATATTGAGAAGACGCACAACATCACCAGTGACCACCAGTCACCCCACATACCATTAGAGTAAGGACTCCTAAAGGATCTATGAAGCAGATTTTTTGTCCTCCTTTGCAAAAGAAAAGAAAATTCTGTGACAAAGGATACTGAGAGGTCCCGGGTCCTGCTCCAATCGGGTGATCACACTCGTTATGAACTCCTTGAGACACTTGCCGACCCACGGGTTCATCACTGTCACCTCCTCCGCTAGCACAGAGTCTGCGTCAAACCTGGCCGTCGCACTCTCCTCCACCTCCACACTCCCACTCCTCCTCAGTCGGACCCTGCACAGGTACACACACAACTCAGTGATGAACTCCTTGAGACACTTGCCGACCCACGGGTTCATCACTGTCACCTCCTGCTAGCACAGAGTCTGCGCCAAACCTGGCTGTCGTGACTCTCCTCCTCCACCTCCACACTCCCACCTCCTCAGTCGGACCCTGCACACATACACACACAACTCAGTGATGAACCTTGAGACACTTGCCACCCACCGGGTTCATCACTGTCACCTCCTCCCCAGCACAGAGTCTGCGCCAAACCTGGCTGTCGCACTCTCCTCCTCCACCTCCACACTCCCACCTCCTCAGTCGGACCCTGCACATACACACACAACTCAGTGATGAACTCCTTGAGACACTTGCCGACCCACGGGTTCATCACTGTCACCTCCTCCGCTAGCACAGAGTCTGCATCAAACCTGGCCGTCGCACTCTCCTCCACCTCCACACTCCCACTCCTCCTCAGTCGGACCCTGCACACGTACACACACAACTCAGTGATGAACTCCTTGAGACACTTGCCGACCCACGGTTCATCACTGTCACCTCCTCCGCTAGCACAGAGTCTGCGTCAAACCTGGCTGTCGACTCTCCTCCACCTCCACACTCCCACTCCTCCTCAGTCGGACCCTGCACACGATACACACAATCTCAGTGATGAACTCCTGAGACACTTGCCGCACCCACGGGTTCATCACTGTCACTCTCCTCCGCTAGCACAGAGCCCGGCCAAACCTGGCCGTCGCACTCTCCTCCACCTCCACACTCCCACTCCTCCTCAGTCGGACCCTGCACACGTACACACACAACTCAGTGATGAACTCCTTGAGACACTTGCCGACCCACGGGTTCATCACTGTCACCTCCTCCGCTAGCACAGAGTCTCGTCAAACCTGGCTGTCGCACTCTCCTCCACCTCCACACTCCCACTCCTCTTCCACCTCCACACTTGCACAGTCCACATGTACAAGTCTATTCTTAGGACAGAGCCATACACAAGTCAGTGATGAAGAACTGTGTTAACTGTGGTTTGTAGGTAGCAATCAGGAAGGCTACTTGTGCTTCAGTAATTAGCTTATCTTGCAGAGCATTTGTTTACCCGTTGGGCTTGGCAAGGCAAGGAAGGGCTGACCCTAAACCTTGGGATTGGCAATTACAATCGGAATCTTCAAAAGGATTGCATGGCTATGGATTTTCACATAGTGGTCCCAAATTTACACAGGATTTATACTCACAAATCACTACTTTTCAAGCTACTTAAGGTGCTTAGTAGCGTGAATTTTCAACATACTGACCTCTGAAGTGAAGTTTTCACTGTAAAACACATGTTTCAAAAATATTTGTGTTACCAGTCACTCTGTCAACCTTCCCTATACAAATATGTTTTTACAATATTAATTCAGTAAAACTTTACATTATAAACTTCTGTTTTAAAAGATAACATCTTGATAAAATTTAAAAATTCTTAATTTTATTGACCTTTTTAAAACCTACATTTCAGTGATATTGCAGATCTGTAAATAATATTAAGAGCCTGATCTGGCTGACCCTGTTCATTGCCATACTTTCCTGTTCATTGCCATATCTACGATTATATAATTTGGACTGTGTATATTTACCGTTTCATATTTGAAGGAGTTTGTGGTTTGTATTTCTCCGGACTGGTAGCAGAAAATGTAACATAATCGCCCTCTTGAATGAGGCGTCCTTCTACCACTCCATAGTACATTGGTACGAAGGACCTGAGACAGTCGGGAAGTGTTTCGTAGAACAAACGTTCTCTTTCAACTACTGGCTTGCAGACAGTCGCTTCGTCCAAACACAGCATGGAAGAGTGGCCACCCACTTGGTGAATGAAAGGTTGTAGCTGAAACAACAAAATTAACAAATAACTATTAATAGAAAATAAACCAGGCCAACAGGCTTAGCTAGCAGCCAGGACTTAAGCTAAAAGCGCTTCATGAGTGAATCTCTGATCACCGCCTCGCTTCAGCATTTGGCGGTTCTATTGCCTTCGGCGTTAGGTGGGCGTTACTGTTTTTAGATCATTTAAACCACTTTTTGACCAAAACTCTCCCCCACAAGGATTTTTCCGGTAGTCTGATTTTGCTGGCTAACAAACTTAACTGAAATATTTACAATAGGAACATTGAAACCAAATTTTATTAAAATCTGACAGAAAATGTGACTTGTAAAGAGTAAAAACATACATACATATGTATATAGTGTTGTAAACATGCTCAAAACATGTTCTGGGGGTCATGATCGGTACTCATTTCACGATCCTGGGTCTGGGTCTTACCATGTTGACAGCATGAATATCTAATTTTCCAAAGGAAATTCGATAATAATAACTGGATGAGTGAATTTAATGAGAGAGTCACTGAATCTTGCTTTGAATATGAATAAATAATGTCTTAGTTTATCTACTTTGACACTCTAAAAGCTCCTTGGCACTTAGTGGGAAATCTAGCACTGGGAACTCTTGTGTCAATCACTCCGGTGCCACGGGTTCAATCCAAGCAGTCATCTCTTGCAATTTATTAAGTGACTACATGCGGTAAAGTTGAGTTAAGGTCGAGATTTAGTGGTAGAATCGTTGCAGTTATCTGGACTACTTGGAAAATACATCTTTAGGTAGATTTGTGGTCTGCTAGATGTTATTCAGATAACCTGGCTTAAGGAGCCATTCAAACAGTGTCACCTGAAGGTGACGGTTGGGTAATGACAATAGATTCTGCTGTCAAGTTAACATAAGCACAGCTACTATCACTCGCTAACTATCGCTTTTATTTGATGTTTTGTTACTTGCCCCTGTATAGGCCTAGGCCTAAACGGAATTTTTCAAATACCAGCCACTGTTTGATAATTATTGGACTTGCGTAAAACCTTTACAAAGCTCAAGTGCCTATTTATAAAACTCCTTACCGTGTCTAAATATTAGGGCTAGGTAAGTTAATTACAGCTAATGATCAAAACTAACATTATGGGTACATACCGATATTGTTCCATTTTCTGTCTTCTTAGCCATAGATAGTGAAATGCAATAAGATGTTTCAAAGCATAAATTAGCATTGAATAACAAATTCTGAGGATAGCTATGGCTTAATAACCTAGCTCAGAAACCCTGTTGAAGGTGATGGTAGACCAAAAGTGTCCGACTGTGTATCAAGTGTCAACTATAGTGTGTCTGCCTGTATATTAATTTTTTGTAATTAACATTAGTTTTGGTTGTTTGGAATACAATTTAATTTATAAACTTGTTTTAGAACATTCTTGTTTACGGTACGTAGTCATTGTCCTGATGGTGTCAAAACGGTTTAGGCATTAGTCGTCTGCTACCGAAACAGCAGACAGCCAAACACAGCTGATCCGAAAAAACCACTTGCATTCCACAAAAACCATTGCCAACATATACAGAATTACGACACGCATTATATTGTTTGCAGAAATCCATTGGATTTTACTTTATTCACCCTTCCCCCCTTCTTTATCACCTGATAAAAAGTCCGTGGTTTATTCATATTCATGAAAATCTGTTGGACCAGTTAATGCCGGCCTACAAACAACTAGATAGTACGATGCAGATCCAAAGTATTTCGTGTTGTGTTGATCGTACTGATTTCGCGTTTCCATTTCTCTCATTCGTCCAATTTTCACTTTGTTCTATTTCTATCCCTCCGTTTGCAACCGGCATCAAGACGTCACTTATCCCCACTTGCATTTCGGAGGGCATTTCAATGTTTCGTGGTTGGCAATGCTCTTCACCCCTACACTTGACTGGGTAATGTTAGATATAATTTTATAGAATAGAATAATTATAGAATAGAAATAATTTTTTAAACATTACCAAGGATCACAGGGTTGTTCTATGATTTCTATTCTATATCGATAACTATTTCTCGCCGTATATTTATGAATAATACAGCCACTAACTGCATGGTCGTTTTTACAACAGAGAATTATAGTTGCAAGGTAATTATATATAACTATTTGAATGTGTCTCTACAGTAGACTGTACTGATTTGCATATTGTTTTGGATTTTTCGTTGACAAGGATGATAAGATTCTTTGCGGCAAATAGTACGTTTAAGGCTTTACATTTACAGTAATAATTATACAAACTTGATCATGGTATGTGAATTGACTTTAAAATTTGGACAACGTTCGTTACCACCACACTCCACGGAACAGATTTTTTCACATTGAACACTAGATAGCAAACCGGTAAAAGCCGGGTCGATGATTACCACAGAAGGTACCATTTTTGGTAGCCACACATTTTTGTAACACTGGATTTGAGATATTCTCTCGTTGTAAACGTGTATCAATTACTGAACGTGATTCAGAACAAGCTTTCTAACACAAAATATCTAGGGATTTTCCAAGGCATTGAAGGCAACACTGAGTAATAATATCCAGTCTGTGCGCCGAATGAAGAGTTTTGATTAATTAAAATAATAATTACTGTACAGATTGCAGACGCGTTAGGGGGAGGGGATTTCCATATGTATTTTGAGGTCGAATGGGGAATATCGTGTAAAGATGAGGAAATGTTTATAAAGGTAAGCCGGTAAGCGGTAAGCCGGCAATACTATTTTAGAACATCGAAATTTAGTATTATTTATTTACTAACTCATTATAACTTATTTAACTACAAAACACATGAAAATCAATTTATTTTCAATGTAAAAGCGTAATTCTAACAATCCGGATATTTATTTAAGTTTTATGACATTATACAACTTATTATTTATTATAACAAGATATAATTAAAGGGAAATTTGTTTAGGAAATCAGGTCGGAAGGGAAACTGTTGTGATTTCCCAGTTCCCATTCATTCGTTTCTGCGTCTCCTCTCCGGAATCTCTTTTTCGTTCTATTCTAATTCGTTTATTCTCCATTCTGTAATCCGTTCCGTAGTAGTAACATCCGTCGCGCCGGAGCTCAGCTCTGTGTAATTTTGGTGTTCGGAATCCATTATCATGGACGCCGTTATGTTGCTCGTCAATTCGTAGTCTCTATTCAAGGGTGCTGTAATCAGTGCTCTGTCTTTTTTATATCAGAACCTTATTTTAATATCTGTGTATTCATTTATAAATTTTTATAACATGTCTTTTCCTACAACTTAAGATTTTGTCTAAATAAGTTTTAGCATGGCGGTCGTTTGCAAGCAGTTACGGTGATTTAGAATCCTTGGGATAGAAACCATATTTTATTAAGTTTCTCTTGATCTTAACCCTATTATTAGTATACTTATTTGTTACTCCGGGACCCATCAAATATGGTGAAAGAGAAGCCCAACTCCACTAGAATATACGACAAAGACGGATATAGGAGACGGGCTGCCTGCATCTGTGTGAGGAGCGAGTCGGAAAATGAGGTGAGTTAAATCCCGTAGTTTTAATTTAACAACTAAACTAAGACTATACAATTATTTAAAATCATATTTTCATGATGATTAACCTAGCCCTAGGAAAACTTAATAGGCCTAATTGAACATTGTTAGAGTCATTCCTTGTTCTCAGGTTACAACCTTAAGGCCTAGTCTTGGCTCAGCCCTCTGATCTATATCTTCTGAGGATATTACCATTAGTTTCTTTAGGCTGCTGACTTGGCTTAGGCTAGCTTTTGGCCACATATGTTAGACTTGTTGGGTTTACTGCAATTACATCCCATGATTCCAAGATGAAATCTAACAAAGGGATTGATACCTTTAAACTGGAAAGTTTTACAGTTAAAATCACTGTAAAATGGGCCAAAACGAGTGAATGGTACAAGAAATATGCAGTAGGCCTTCAAAACTATTTTCAAAAGTTAAACATACAATAATATATTTTGGAGGTTTCCAGCCCTTTAATGGAGAATCAGTTTCGGGCAGTTAAGGGACTCCCCATTATCAAGAGCGTAAACCAAATGTTCACTACATTATAATAAAGCCTAAACCTATTCTAAAACACACCAAACATATTAATTATTATGTTCAGCTTCTGTTTTGATTTCTAGCCCTGCTCAACTAAAAATATTATATGGAAATCATAGATATAAGATACGTTAGATTTCAAGAAGGCCCAACAGAGTGTTTTAAAAAATAATTTTGAACAAGTGAAAAGCAATTTTTTACATGTACTTAATTGCCATTGCTGAATTGTAACAGTTACTGATAATCAACTATCTATGTTTCAAATGGGATGGAATTCAAAGCTGTCTTACTTTTTTTATTTATTTATTTATTTATCAACGACAGTGTCATTTTACAATACATATGCATAGAAAGAAATGGTAATATAACATAATAGTGATAGTGTAAATGGAATATATAGACGCTTATAGATGGAGAAAGAGATATATATAGAGAGTAAGCTATTAACATTGAATATAGATTTAAGCGTAAGTAACATAATAGAATATATAAAGTGATAACACAATAAGTTTAAATATAATTAACGTAATGTATGTACCACTTTTAATCTTGATTATCCATGGGCAAAGCTGGCGACAGTTTTTAGTTAGTCAACTATCTAGTTACCCATGAGAAGGGAATGAAAAATAAATACATTTCATCATGTTTGTCTGTTTTTATGTGCTCTTGCCATCAAACTGCATTTTATGTCAATCACTTTTCCACTCACTGTCATTATTTACAGTTAAACGAGTTAGTCTGTTCATGTAATAACCCTAAAACCTTTTGTACCCTTCCAATATTAAACATGAATTTAATAAACTGTGAAACAGTGCTAGTCATGACTACTAGTAACTTCGGTAACCTCTACTTAGTAAATTTGAAATGTTGAATATTTCTTATGATGACGGCTTCCAACTCAAGTCAAAAAATTTGTAAAATCAGTTTTCTTCTCGCTTACTTAGTTCATCATCAATTAACAATTTGATTAAATCTAATGATAAGATATAAGAATGCTATTTTTAGTTAACATTATTTTTATCTGATTTCAAGTTTGGTTTGTGAGAGAGTAATTTGTAACTGGTCAGTTACATTTTGGATTAAATGTAACAATAATCAGTTAGGCTACAATAAGTTTGTGGGTATCTTTTGACAAAAATTAATGATAATTAGTTAATTTGACAAAGATTAACTGTCAGTTAATAACGATGACTCTAGAGTATGGCTAGGGGACTAACACCAATACATTATTTAAAAGAATTTTGAAAAATCAGCTGATGTTAAGCCACGTACTATATGCTATGTATTTTTCAAGACAATACTAACAAATATTTATCATCTAAAATTCAAGCAGAAAGCAGCTCTTGATTTCATAATCAATTGGTGTGCCAATCCAGAATTTTGTATAGCTAATTGGTTAAAGGATTGATTCGGGGACGGTTCAATTTTGTCCAAAGTTGTTAAATTATTAATTTAATCATTAAACTATTAGCTTTACATCAGCTGATTTTTCTATATTCATTTAAATATTGTTCTTGTTTATGTTCATTTATACTAACTTTTTCTCCCCCAACCTATCTACTTCTTTTCTTGCTTACGTTTTTATAAACAAAAATTACTTATTACTTTTATTATATTATAATACTGTTACAAGTTATTATTTGAAGGAACTTCCCCAAGTCTGTTGAGTCGCTATGTAACGGTATGTAAATCATCCTGCATTATCCTGGTGAAAAGGTGTGGCAATGTACTGTAGCCGGGCGGTGGTTGACCTTGACTTATTATCTCTCCTAGACAGGATGTTGGCTAGACTTCTTTCCTTCCTTGACCAACTTTGTTCATTTAAAAGTCACATAATAACATTTCAAAGCAACTCAACTAAACCGGTTTGAAGAAAAAATTGAAATTTGCTTCATATGAATGACAGATTTTCACCTGGGATTTCCTGAATTCAAGTTTAGAAAGTTATCCTTAATTGCTTGCATCTAGGCTGTAGGCTATACATAAAGATATTTTATCGAAATGAAAGTAAGCTGTATAAAACAAGTTAATAGCAGATGGGCCATATAATAGTATCTCCAAAAATTAGTTAAATGCAGTCATATGATAAAAAGTACCTCTAAGCTAAATAAAACAGTTTAATCAGGGAGAGGATATATTTTGTCTCTGAACATAGGGATTCTTATATTACCTTACATTGTTACAGCTCTATACCACACCCCATATACCGAAAGTTAATACACTTTTTATGTTTAAAACCTTATTTCTAAGGTATAAAACGTACATTATAACAATTTTACTAAGAGCCAAAAATTAATTCTTGCAGGTTAAATGTCCAAATCGCATTGCGGCACTTTTAAAACCAATTTTTCACTTGTCTTAAAAAGATTTTTATTTTCAAATGCCACTTGAATAGATTTGCAGTTTATTAAAAAAGCTTTAGCATATTTACTGGAATTTTTTGTAATATTTGCAGTTATGAGTTTGGTTTCCACTTATATCATAATTACAGTTGACTATTTTATAACAGTGTAATATTATTTAAACTACAAAACTTCAAACAGGGTGTCTACCAGTCACGAAAGTCAAGAAAAAGTAGCAGATTTTAGGAATAGGTCGTGGAAGTCACGAATATCACATAAAGTTAAATGTAGGCCACAGATTTCAGCATCAGGCTACATAATAAGCACAATTAAAGTAAATTTTCCCTCCCTCTTTATCTCTTATCCCAACCCATTTGCTATTCATCAGTTTAGAAAAACAATAATGTTACTCAATATTTATCTTAAGTCACTTTTGGGTGGACTTTATTCTATTAATAAATTTATCTGCAAATATTCATAAAATCGACTGTAAAATTGTTGACAAAAGGTCGTTAATACTTTTAATTTGAGCTGAGAAAAGTCTTAAAATTCACATATTTTGCTCTTAGACACCCTGTATATTAGGTGGTGTAAATGACTGCGTGTTCTAAGTATTAGTTGAGCTTCACGTAAGAGTGTAAGTATGTTCAACTCTGCTGATGTGACTATTTAAACAGGCCAAGTAATGAGGTATTCAGACGTTGCATGGAACTATGTTGCATGCTCATTGCTCTTATATGTAGAAGAAAAAGGAACCATTAGTTAACTACGAGACCATATTCATTTAATTAAGTCTTTTTATTTCAGCTTAGTGGTTTTGTTAACTGAGCATTTGCAATGGACGTATGTTTCTATTAATGTCTAAAAAGTAATAACTACTTAAATAGGTACTCTTCCTATGCTTCTTTCATTTTAAAGTATTCTCTACAGTCGTAGTATCTTTGACTAAATTTATAAAAAGAGGTTCAATCTCCAATCCTTGTGGTAAAATGAGAAGTCGTAATTGAATCTCTGTATTTCTTTGAATGCCACTTTAGTCTGGTCACAATTCTCTTCCATCACAGTTTGTTAGTAGGTGTTAAAGACAATTTTGTTAATTTTACAAACCGTAATCAAGACAAACATCGAGGGCTTATTTTTATATCATTGTGCAGAGAACAGCTTTCTGTATTTCTGTATTCATCGTTAAAATTGGTTGATTTTTCGAGACGTTTTATTGATTGTTTAATGTTTTCGCATCAGTTAATCTACCTTAGTTTTTTTTTCAAACAAAATCCAGACTCTTTTGCATCAACAGATTTTTTTCTCGGATTTAGCTCAATAGAGTGTTTTTTAATTAGTACAATCAAGATTAATAGTGTCAAATTAGTGGAAGTGTATGTACAATGTTTGAAAAACAATTTAGCTTGGCAATGCTTATAGTTGTTAATTGCGTTTCCAAAATGCATGATTATTTTAGAGCTGGTCTACAGGACTCACTCCTTGGAATTTTGGGATAGATCAAATTGCTTGCTTTGAAGAGAGAGTGTCCTCGAAACGTTTGCCTTTGAGCAATCTCCCCACAAAGATATTCCACAAATAGTAGTGTGGAGAAATTACCCATGATATGCCATCATTAGTAATTACTAAATTGGGCAAGATTATCAAACACACGATAGTGCATCATCGAGGAGCAGACGATTGAGAGCTCTTGACTGTGATGAGCTTACAAACTTGTAAAAACTCACCATCACAGTTAGAGTGTCAGCTGAAGTAGAGAATGACTGGATACTTTATAGATCCTGTCCCATGTTTCAGGTGCTGCTGGTAACATCGTCACGGCAGCCGGACCACTGGATCGTGCCGGGGGGCGGAGTAGAGCCGGAAGAAGAACCGAGGAACACGGCCATCCGAGAGGTCGAGGAAGAGGCGGGAGTGATCGGCAAGCTAGGCCGCTGTCTCGGTGTCTTCGAGGTAAGAGTACGTATTCACACCCTCGTTCTAGGCATGGGTCGCTGCGAGCCGAGCAGGGTGTCCAGCTTACGGGAATTATGCGGGGATCGGAATTTCCTCCCTAAACTGGCAAACTTGGTGAAGAGTGTATACTTGTTCTGTCTCACTCACTTTGATGTCTGGAGATCCTTTGTTTGAAGTTTGTTGTTGACTATGTTATAGTTTCTGAGGTGGAAACATTACCACAAGTGTTTTCCATTGTTTTTGAGTTAACAAAAAGTATAAAAACTAAAACGGAAAAAAAGGTGATCGAAAGGCTTCACCTTTAAACGTGTGTATTGGTTTATGGAGTTTTAAAATTGTTAAAATTATTTGAACAAAAGTACTTTATGTTTCGGGATATGGAATCAGACCTTGTCTTCATGTGAAAAGTAACCAAAATATAACACAAAATATATAAACAAGCTAGGTTAGAAATAAGCAGCGCAAGCTGCCCGTCACCCAAATAACTGTACTGCTCACAGTTAAACTCTACAGACATGAACATGAACCATCTTTATTCTTTTGGCAGGCTTTGAGTTTAAAAACTAAATTTTGATATGCCATTAAAGAACTGTGTTGTTTGTTGTGCAGGGAAAATGCAATTGTAACAGATAAAGGAAAATCTCTTGTCATAAAAGTTAGTAGTGAGACGCATTATCATTGAATTACTTTATTAACTAATTTTCATTAACTTTCAGACACTTTATGGGATGGATTAGCAGTAGAGATACTAACTGCCTACATTAACACTTCTTGATAACTTGATTTTAGACATATGGTAGAAAGAACTCAAATTGAAATGAATTAGCAGTTTTTATTTGGATGTCCAGCTAGGCCACAAAAAAATAACTATTGCAAATTTGAAAATATTTCTTCAATTAAATAAGTACATTTATAAATTTGATTGTTTACTTTTGAGTGTAAATTTCTATTAAATACCTACAGTTTAAGTGTAAACATAATTTGGTCCAGAAAATAAATCTGCAGTTGGGATTGTTCAAAGCATCCCAGGGCCAGTGGTTAGTTCAATGTGATCCCGATACCGTTTTGATTTTAATTTTGGTACTATATTAGAGTACGTAGTTTCCAAAGAAAAAAATGATGGAAAGCGTCCACAATAATGTTCCAACCCCATAAATCCTACCATTGTCAACAACAAACTTCAAAAGAGGAATAGCTATTTCTTGTAAAAATCCAGTTTTCATTTTGGGTCTAGACAAAATTTAATGTATACAAGTTTTGCTTTTTAATAAA
Organism: Matsumurasca onukii; assembly: GCA_018831715.1. NCBI lineage: Eukaryota > Metazoa > Arthropoda > Insecta > Hemiptera > Cicadellidae > Matsumurasca > Matsumurasca onukii. The sequence goes on from CM032067.1 coordinate 5,139,209, forward strand.
TAATCTAAGACTCATGTACCTATTGGCTTAAAGTTTTCAAAATTAGTCACAGTCGTTATTCCACCTTTTTTACACTAAGAATGCTCAAAAAATGTAAAACTTGATCTGGATGACTGGAAAGTGGGGAGCCTGTCATTTCACCGAGAGGCTAATGTTTAAAAGATGACAATACGTGGTGACAGTGGTGAGTGTACGACGACGGGCCGGTATTTATAGACATTGATTTGATTAGTTGGCCGGCAATCGCGGTCTGACGTTAACGCCACAGCCTCCCGTAGAGTTGTTGCTCGCCAGACCAAATGTCGAATGTTAATTGCCTCTAATTTCACGACAGACTCCGCCGCAAACTGTTTGTTTTGGAACTAACACTCCCTCCCCACGCCACACTGGTTGTGGTTAAGGAATGTTTTGTCTTTGTTTCTCGTTTTAACTGATAGTTGCTTTGTTGCATGATATTTGATTTCCTAAATAAAAGAGAAATGAGCCATTATTGCCAGATGTATTCAGGGTGTTTACAAAATGGTGTAACAAACTTTGGGCTGTGATTTTATAAGTAATATTAAACTTAATTCTGTCAAAATAATAGTGTTAATCTGTAATGAATGAATAATGTTTTATTGTTATTTGATAACCTTTGAAACTTGTTATTTCAAGCCTTTGTTATTATCTATTCAATCACTTGTTTACTTTAGCAACTTAAAATTATTTACTGAATGAATAAGACATTTTTAAGTGTTTTGTTTGTAATTAAACATGAAAAGGAACATTCCTTTTAAAGTGTAGGTCCCTACTAAGAAATTGTTATTTTCAATTCAAAACTAAGTGAGATTTTGATGGGCTATAATATATATTTTTTTAATTACCTGTTCTCGCTTTAGAATTTTGTTTCTAGTGGCTAAACAGAGCAATCCAGTTTTAAATCTGATAGACAATTTTAGTTACAACTTTTGCCAAGTACATTTTTTGTCTAGCTCTTACAGTTTTCAAACTATTGCCTATTTTTCAAAACCGAACGAAACAAACATTGAATTAGTTTAAAAATATAATCTCAAAAGTTCAATTTTAAATCCCGTAGCACAGTATGGGTACCGTCAGCTATATTTGTATACAAATTACATTTAGCTGTGAGTTTACCAAACGCAAACGACCAAGCGGTGATTGGTTTGTGAAAGTCACCGGTCACGAGTGTTGGCTCTAGATGTGACGAGATACGATCAAGTCACAGCACTGCAGCTGATGCCAAACACTGCCGCTTCGGTTGTTACAGCTGTCTCAGAACAGCTGATCAGTGTAAATATTGCAGTGTTTGTAGAGGAAAGTGAATCTGCGTTGTGCTGCAATACCAGCTGTGCAAACATTGCTTTGTTTCATTTATCTTTGCATCTTGTAGAGTTCAACAATGTTGGCATTGTCAAGTCTTTTCTAGGATTGTTTGAAGCGGTGATCTTGTTGGTTTTGTTAAGTACTACCTGAGGGCACTTGAGCGGGAGGGGTTTGTAAGTCTCACAGATTTGTTACTTGAGCTCACAGATACAAGTTCCGGACAGAAAAATCCCTAAAATTGTGCATTTTACAACCCTGAAATCTCCTAAATCAATCACTGTGCTTTATTTTCCCTTTTCCTTGTTTAAAAAAATGTGTGTAAACTGTGAAATGTAATGAAGACACAGAGAGACACAGAGAGACACAAAGACACACAGAAAGTCACAGAGAGACACAAAGACACAGAAAGTCACAGAGAGACACACAGAGAGCCAAAGAGACAGAGAGACACAAAGACACACAGAAAGTCACAGAGAGACACAAAGACACAGAAAGTCACAGAGAGACACAGAGAGTCAAAGTGAGACACAGAGACCTGAAAAGTTAGGAAAATGGTATTGAAAAGCTAATGAATTTGTCTCAAAGTTGTATACTCTTCTTCTTCCGCCCATTGTGAAAGTACAGATACAAGAGTAGAAGAGTTGCTTTATCAGCGTCCAGCTGTGGGTGAGTGAGTGAGTGACGAGGACGGCAGCGACCGGATCCTAAACTGTTGACGTTGGCACTGCGGATGAAAGACACACTTTGTCCGAGTGCCGCATGAGTTGTTCACGTGGAAGGTTATTTGTAGGACTCGTGGGAACTCACTTTCATCTTGTCACCTTGAACCTGCTCTTCTTAGTGATTTGGAACAAATTAAACTTTGTATAACTACCCAGTTGAAGGATCAATTTTCAAAATATTTAATATTTTATTAGCTCATAAACTCATCTAGAAAGTAGGTTTTCCAGGCATAAGTACAAGGTTTTGAAATATTTTGAACAAACATGTTGAGGTACTAAAATAACCAAACAAAACAATTTGAACTACAATAATATTTTTTTATACAGATACTTTTGTTACTCACAGGTTCAGCAGTTTTTTTTAGCAACTAAGGTTTTAAATTATTTTGATTCAACTTTATATTTTAGCTTACCGAAAAAATAAATATAACAGTGTAGTCTTTATTTTTTATCATCTAGCAAGGTTGCCACAGTCAAGAAAACTAAGAAAAGTAAGAAAATCTTGTGTCTGGAAAGTACAGGAAATTTTGGGGAGAATTTTGTCAGGAAAATACACATATCATGTTGAATCCAACAATTTCTTGAAGAAAATAATCCAGTTTTGGGTCTAGACAAAAGGTATTCAAGTTCTGTACAAAAATCCTAAAATTGTGCATTTTATTGGCCTGAAATGTTTTTAAATATCAGTCACTGTGTTAGTTTTTTTCTTTTACTGAGAATGCGCTTGGAATGTAAACTACAAACCTGATCACTGTAAAATACTCTTATAACTTTTTGTTTGTTTTATGTCTAATCATGTTTTACTGATAATTTACATCTTAGAGGGCTAGTCAGCAAGGTCCCAAAGTTATAAAAAGACTCTGAACAAAACAAAAAAATTGTGCAGGCACAGAAGTAAAACTATAACTCTCAATCTTAAAGAGTATTTGACTTGAAAATGGCAACCTCAACTGAGAGAGCAAAATATATGTTTTGGGTAGATTCCCAAAAAAGTATTTATAAACTTTACTGGCGGAGAATGATATTTAAACCTTAAAGAGGTATTTGACTTGAAAATGGCAACCTCAACTGAGAAAGCAAAATATATGTTTTGGGTAGATTCCCAAAAAAAGTATTTATAAACTTAACTGGCAGAGAATAATATTTAAACTAACTCTCGGAAGTAAAAAAACCTAGTTTATCACGGTTGTTGTTTGACAAAAATAAAACAATAGCATAAAATAGAGAGGTTTATTGTCGAATGGACAATAGCCGGTGGGTTGGATGTGGTGGCTATTTTGATCATCATCAATTTACTGAACAGCTGTCTTCACACGAAGCGTCGTCTGTTCTGTTGTAGCTGTGTCGTCTGCGTGTTTCTTCTCTGTAGGAAGTTTAACCACACAGGTGATCTTTCATTCTCAACTGTGTTAAATAATTATTGATTATTTTTCTTTCGAAAGCTTCTTTACTAAAACAATTGATAAATGGACTAAAATCAACGAATCCACTTAAACAAGTTTCAGATGTTTGTATGGATTGAAAGCGTGTGCGGACTGATTTCACTTGCATTAAAATTGCTCAGTGCATGAATATTTGGCCAAATTAATATTGTGTTAAGATACAGCTGTTGTGGTCCCAAATAAACCCACTCATACATACAAATATTAAAATATCAATTAGATAAAGTTCACTTAGGGCCGTTTTTTCAATTCAGCCTTAACCGGCGGTTAAAATTAGGACAGGGATCCAACCAATAGGAAAGCTGGATATTTTTTAGGTTAAGTTTTACTTTGTCTGTTTTGATTTTGCATTTTGGTGTTACTGTTTGTATTTATCTATATTAGCATAAAGTGTACATGTCAAATTCAATAAAAATGGTAAAACTATGCCTTTATTACATAAATGATCTTCAAATAATTCATTTAAGAACTTTGAGCGTTAGTGAAAATGTAAACATGCAGACTGTAAACAACAACGGGTTAGTTAACCAGCTGCTAACCAGGCAATTGAAAAAAGGCCCTTAGACTACTAATGTTATTAGCAAAAGAGTGAACAGAATAGTACCCTTTTAACATTTTTAATTTGTTACGGACCGGTTTCAGGACTGAGCCATCTTCTCGGTGATGTACATAAAATTGCCTAACCTAATTAGCATCACCAGAAGATGGGCTCAGTCCAAAGCCAATAAATTAAAAATGTTATACTATTCTCTTTATAATAAATATTAAAATATATTATTTTTATTTGTTTATTTATTTATTTTGAAAAGGGTTTTTCAGTATTGTGTTAGGCTATGAATAAGATGCATAAAATATCGAAATATAAGCCTGTTTGTAGAGACTTGGCGTTTTAATTTATTGTAAATCAAATATATAAGCCGTTTGGCAAATATCATCCTAAAAAATATATTATTTGATATTTGTAACTGAAAGCGAAGAATGTGCAAGCAATGTTCTGCAATGGCTGCATTGTGTGTCGAGCCCACTAGAAAGAAGCAAAGATAATGAACTGAAGGCCAACCAGTTCTAAGAATAACAGGGTCAAATTGTAGCAACTGTTTGTTTGTAAACAAGAGACAGCAATGTTGCGTTGACTTGCTACAATCAACCAACTGATTACAACTGCTACATTTCTCTTTAAACCTCCAGACCATTTAATTTTTCTATAAAAAAATAAATCTTTACACAGATTATTAAAATTGTTTGACAGCTTCCTTGATTTTACTTTTTTATATAATTATTACTTGCTTAAAATGTGCTTTTCATTTATCACAAAGCGCAGGGTAAAGCTAGACTTGTTTCAGACCTTCTCTGTAAATATTATGTTTTTTTACAACGTCTTCAGTTGATGTTTGGTTGAAAGATAAAAACATAGTTTCTGGAAGGCCTCACGGAAAGGTCTTCAGAAAGTGGACTTTATTTAAAAGGCTTTCAGGTTAAGTGGTAGAGAGGACTCTCATAGACCTAACTTTCGCATTAACAAAAACATTTCATAAAAATTTAATTGTTCTTTCTGCAACTTGAATATACATACAGTTTGCATAACCCCCTTTCATACAATGGGTAAATAACTGATTAAAAAATAACAGGTAATGTGATTACAATATGTACTATATAATTTTCTCTTTTATTCTTGTTTATAGGTTTGTTCTATCTCAGCTCCATTGTTTACAAACGATTTAAAATGCAGTTAGGCAACAAAACCCTACTTAGGTCACCTTGTAGGCATATAACAGGAGTTGAACCACCTAGAATAGATTCTTGGGTTACTTTTCCAAGTTCGGTTACATACTTTATAAACTTATCCGTGCTTTTGAATTTTTCTTTGCTTGCATAATTAGGCGTTGGCACTGAGTCAGATGTGGGGAGCAGGTGTATTCTTATTTTAGCCAGGTGTGAGTTGTAAAATGTGTAGGGGTACTTAACTGCTTTCCGTCAATTGCAATTAGTTGCCGGGTAAATTAGTTTCGATTGGTTATCTGTATTTTACATGACCTGGGAGGCCAGTTTTCTAAGATTACCGATAAACCAACCGGTTTGAGTAGTACAACAACATCTGAGTGGTAAAATCAATAACAAATTACCACAATATTAATTTTTCTAATAGCGCAAGTTTCGGTAAACAGTATTGTACATAGAAGTATTTATTAGTTAATAATCCCTCAACCTTATAGCCTGCCAATGTAACCTGGCATAGACCTATTATTAGAGTACAGTTTGGCTGCCAAACTTTACAATCCGTCTATTAATTGAGCGAGCACCTTTCGCTTGAGGCAGGTGGAGAATGTTATCCTGGTTGATTAAATATTTGTGTCTCAACCGCTTAGCTGAAAATGAAACGGAAAGTTCGAGAGTCTCAACGCAAGTGATCAATGCGGGCTGGAGTTGTCAAGGAGTGGATTGCGGAACGGAATGGTTTCCTCTCGATCGCATGCCATGTCCTACTTTGTCCCTGACCTTGAGCCGTAACCGGTAGAAATTGATATTAGCCACTAAATTCTACTACTTGGTATCATTTCTCTTAGAATTCACCTCTAGCACTTTTCTGAACATGTTCTGTTCTATTCATGTATATTATACGTATGGTAGTTGATATAAATGCATTAAAATGGTCTCAAAATTAATTCCAGAAAGTGTTAATATTTTTAAATAAAATTAGTTTTTTTAGTAAATATGTTGGGGTTTTAGCCAATAACCGATTTCTACAGATAAAATATATGATTCTTATGAATTTATGTATCATTTTCAGTAAGTAAGATTCGAATACGATATTTCTATTAGGTTAAGAAAGTTTCATTCTTGAGGGTGCTCTTTAGCTGATAAGAACTGTATTTTTTCATCAGATTTTAGTAAAATTGGTGTAAACATTTATGGTTCTATATTTTAGAACTGATTCAATGAGGGATTCACTTAATTATAATAGTTAGATATAAAGAAAAAGTACATAGTACCCTTGTAAATTGTATTTTAACATGGACAGTTTCAACCTTTAAGGTCATCTTTTCCATATGTAGTACATTGACCTAAAGGTTGAAATTGAATTCATGAGCTCTAATTCAAAGAGTGATCACCTTTCTTTATATTAAATATAATTATATGGTACTGTATCTGATATGTGTACCATAAATCAACAAAACCGTTCAGGCAGATCAAGATGGCGGCAAAATAAACTTTTCAGTTGCCATCTTGGTCTGACTTTGATGGGTATCATACATATTTTTACTAAGTTTAATTGAAATCGGTTCTTAAATACAGTTTTTGTGGTGTAAAAACATATTTTTGGGGCTCTGTCGGTGGTCCGATTTTGCTGGTAAACAAACTAGATCTAGATATTTACAAAGGAACATTTGTACCAAATTTTATGAAAATCAGACACAAAATTAAATGTGACCTGTGAAGTCTGTGACCACAAGGATTTAAAGAGGCACTTCTGATTTTATTCTCATCCCGTGCGTCTTCGCAATAAAGTATTCTTATTCGTGATTGGAAATTCTCTAGGATTCACGGTAGCGCTTGTGGCTATGTGTTGGCTATTTTCTAACCACAAGAGGACGAAAACCACCGTACACCAACAGTCCAAGGAAACAACAATATTTAGTTAGCTCACTTATTTATTCACTGCTTTGACACATTTTCTCCTTGTTGCAGAACGATGAACGCAAACATCGAACGGAAGTGTTTGTCATGGTCGTCACCGAGGAGCTGCCTGAGTGGGAAGATTCGAGAAGTATCGGTACGTACGCTTACGCTAAGGATGATTCATGTTAGTCGTCTCTAATGAATAACAGAAGAAGAGAGACATATTTAATTTGTATAATTGCTAAATTGCTGATTTATTACTAAAGAAATTTGATGACAAATGTTTGGATTGAACCAGGTCTTGAGCTTACCGGGGAAATTATGCTGACCACTACACCTATTTAGGCTCATCTATTTATGTGTTCAAATTTAGAAAGTAGTGAAATCTGAATGTTTATATGAAACTTGTGACTGTCAATAGTAATTTTAAATCAACAAGCTGGAAATATTACAAACAGATTTTAAATACTATGTTAAATTAATTATAGATTCTATTATAGATCTTAATTTTGATAAACGCTAAATAGCTATTTTATCACTAAAGAAATTTGAAGACAAAATGTTTTGTACCGAACTGGCTCTCTGCCTGGTGATTATGCATAAGTACTTCTCTAGATTTCAAAGCATAAATAGTTTAGCCGGATGGTGTAGTGGTCAGCATAATCACTTAGGCAGAGTGGAGATCGGGTTCAAGTCATTCAAACATTTTGTCTACACATTTTTTTAGGAATAACAGAATAAGTAATAAAATGAGGTTGTTGGAGCTAAATTAATCCTCATCGCCACGTCATTGTGCAGGTCATAGTTAAGTTAGCTTCAAAGATTTGTTTCTGTTTATTATTATTAATTCTTACTACGCACGTGATGCTGATGACAGAGTCCCTGTACAGTTTTGAACCGGCAAACAGAATCAAAGCTGATGTCAATGTGTTTTAGGAAGATGTAACCATTAAAACTGCCTTAGAATTAAAATACTTTAAACCTAATTAGTTTTTGTTTGTTTTTGTGTGTGTTGACTGTAGGCCTAGTTACCAATAAAATTACATTTTGGGATCTTTTATTAATAAAATTTAAAAAGTGAATTAGAAATAGACTAAATGGAATGTCGGCTGTGGTTTTCACTTTCTGCTGAGGTTTGCATTTTGCTTGTACAACAAGAAACTGAAAAATAGGCCAGCATATGCGTTGCTTATGTTTTAATCTCTAAGTATGGGAGTTTCCCTTCACGATGCACAAACAACAACTTACAATTACCTTATCGTAATACAAGCAAGTTAGTTATTCACTTAATGAACTTAATTACATTGTTTTGGATTAAAACTGTGGTTTCCCGTCGTGGCTTTGACTTAGTTACTATCTTGTTACTCATGTCCACTTATCCAGCAATTAACGAGGATTACGTCAATATGCAATATGTGTATTTAGTGCAAAAGCGTTGTGGTGTAAAGAAGTGAAAACTAGCTGGCCTGGCTGATCTTTATCAAAGACCAATGTTCGGATTCATTGAAAATGATTGGTCCTTCTATAAGCTTTCTCGAATTTTCTCAAATTATTTTCCATTCAAAAAGTCTAATCACAGATAGATACGATTATTTTTCAATAACCTTCTTTGTAGCCTGAAGATCCTGATGAACTTAGAAGCTAGATGTGGTGCTGACGATCGTTTCTGTCTAATAAGACCGTCTTCAGAGTACGATCACTAAACTATCACTATAACTGTTTATATTTAGTGATCGTGCTCTGAAAATGGTCTACCGAAACGATCGTCAGCACCACATCTAGCTTCTAAATTCATCAGGATCTTCAGGCTACAACGTAATTTGCTCCAAATAGGTCCTGAAACCGGAATTCATAGTTTATTTTTCAATGTCAGCAAAATTTGCGTCTTAAAACAGCTGTAAAAGTATAAATAAACATTGTTATATCTCAATAATTAGCCAGCTGTCATTTAAATAGCTGTAGTAACAGTTGACAATATGAACATGGATTTACGGTTAATACTATAAATAAACAGGGGGTTAATACTATAATTATCAAACAGCCCTCGTATTCAAATCAGGAAATTTACACCTGATAACCCAAGTTCAGTTTTGTGTTGGTACAAATTTAAAGTTTGTTTGTCGCTTAAATAAGAACTGAGAGTTAGTGCTTGGAAATATCACATTTTCATAAAACAAAAAGCTAACAGTTCTCAAATATTTGCCAGATTTGTTGATCTCATCAAGAATAGATTTTTTCTTCGCCGTTTTAAAACAAATTACGAGATGTTGCCAAACTTGTGAAGAAGTTGGCTCTTGACTCTAGATTTAAAGTCTGATTTAATTCTGCGTTGTTTATAGCACTTCTTGATCTAGAAGTTTATGACCGGCAAGTAAAGAGAACTTTGAAATATCACCTTGCTAGATGGTTGTAAATCTTCTCTGTTTTCATCCGTGTCTTTACACTTCAACAATCAGTTGTTGTTTACGGTATTAACATCTAAGTTTTATGCTGCACAATTTAGTCCTTGTAAAAGTTCCTCAGTGGGTCAAGAGTAGTTGTTGTTGGGAAAGGGTCTTGTAGAAGTTCCTCAGTGGGTTAATAGTAGTTGTTGTTGGGAAAGGGTCTTGTAGAAGTTCCTCAGTGGGTTAATAGTTGTTGTTGTTGGAAAGAGTCTTGTAGAAGTTCCTCAGTGGGTTAAGTAGTTGTTGAAAGGGTCTTGTAGAAGTTCCTCAGTGGGTTAAGAGTTGTTGTTGTTGGGAAAGGGTCTTGTAGAAGTTCCTCAGTGGGTTAATAGTTGTTGTTGTTGTTGTTGGGAAAGAGTCTTGTAGAAGTTCCTCAGTGGGTTAAGAGTAGTTGTTGGGAAAGGGTCTTGTAGAAGTTCCTCAGTGGGTTAAGAGTTGTTGTTGTTGGGAAAGGGTCTTGTAGAAGTTCCTCAGTGGGTTAAGAGTTGTTGTTGGGAAAGGGTCTTGTAGAAGTTCCTCAGTGGGTTAAGTAGTTGTTGTTGGAAAGGGTCTTGTAGAAGTTCCTCAGTGGGTTAAGAAGTAGTTGTTGGGGAAAGGTTTGTAGAAGTTCCTCAGTGGGTTAAGAGTTGTTGTTGGGAGAAGGGTCTTGTAGAAGTTCCTCAGTGGGTTAAGAGTTGTTGTTGGGAAAGGGTCTTGTAGAAGTTCCTCAGTGGGTTAGAGTTGTTGTTGTTGGGAAAGGGTCTTGTAGAAGTTCCTCAGTGGGTTAATAGTAGTTGTTGTTGGGAAAGGGTCTTGTAGAAGTTCTTCAGTGGGTTAAGAGTTGTTGTTGGGAAAAGGTCTTCAGAAGTTCCTTCAGTGGTTTAGAGTTGTTGTTGTTGGGAAAGGATCTTGTAGAAGTTCCTCAGTGGGTTAACAGTTGTTGTTGTTGTTGCAGGTCGCAAACGGAAGTGGTTCTCGCTGGAAGAAGCTCTGAAGCAACTGTCGCTCCACAAGCCGGTGCAACTGACGTACCTCGAGTCTCTGCGGCCCAAAGTCTCGTAACCTACCCTCCCCCCTCCACCGCCCCTACGCTCTTCCCTACCACGCCCTTAGCCGTCTCGCTTGAGATCTAGTGCCTGCGCTTCACCGACTACGTACTGACAAATTTCTTTCAAACTTATATTTGACTTTTAAATTCATATTTGACCTAACACTGTTGGAATTTTCTCAAACCACCATGAGAATACAGTTTGACTGTGTATAATGTACTTAATTTGTAGGACTGAAATTTATTATTTTTGTTGCAAGACGAGTTGAGTGTCGGGTTTAAATATTAACCCCTCATTTCGTTAGTGGGTTAACTAAAGAAGACCATGTAAAACAACTGCATGAAAGTTTTATTCCAATCTGAGTTTTAAATGATCTGTCTAAACCTTTTTGAAATGAAATAGCCTACTAGATATTTTAGAACATGTTTAATGAAGTATTGTTTTTATCGTCCATAGGCAAAACCAAATACATCTTTAGATAAAACTAAGGATGTTTATATCGTTTACAATAGTACAATGCAATAGAACAAGAGAAACTTGCATAACAAAACACTTACCTCATGCTCATGGTGGTTTCTAGTGCAGGTACAATTCAAGTTCCATGTTTTTGACTCATTTGACAATGTATTTTCAAATATGTTTTCAAACTCAGGGTGGCTAAGCGATGTTAAAACAAATTTTGGGACAAAATTCTCTTTTATACTATTTTTGTAAACTGTAATTTTCACTTTCCTATATTTGTTTTCAAAATCTTCCTTCAGTTTCTCTTCTGTTGGCTACTAGATGTTTTTTTCAAATTGTTTATTATATTATATTTTATTTCTTTACGCTAATGTTTCTAAAGGATGAATGGCTCTTGTGAGTGAATGGAATGTAATATTTTATCAAATAAAATGAGTGTTTGTATTTTGTTACATTTTTATTTTATTTATCCTTTTTAAGTTTTGTTCCAAAAATTCTGCGAATAGCCCACCTTTTGGTCTTGACTGACAATTAGTACTCTCGAACAAATTTTTATTGTTTCAAATACAACTAAGTTTTTCCACTGAAGATTTTGTGACCTGTTAGATTTGATTGGTCAGTTCCGTTGCCAGGTTTGGTTGTCATGTCCGCTTGCAAATTTGGTTGTAGAGCATACTTAAAAACCAATTTCTAACTAAATAAAAAATGTGTACTGACTCAAATGTGTTTTCTCCAGTTTATTGAAGACAGTCGGGGATTAAATTTTCAAACGTGACTTGTTTTATTGATAATTACCCTCTTGTAGGTGTTTTATCGGTTACTAAAACAATGGCCTAATTAGACAACAAAATTCCTAACACTGCAAAATCAACCTTGGCAACTATTTGAAGGCTGTGGATTTGTATCACAAAAAAACTGAGTGGACATAAAAGTGAGTGCTCAGATCATTCTAAGTTTTAAATTCTTTGGGTGCTGATAACTAAATTTACAAAATTTGATTACTGCTTGCCTTTTACTCTGCATACTTTATATAATCAGCCTACAGCCTCTAAAAATGCAACTAATACAAACGTTTCTAGGAACTTCGAGTAGCAAATTGAATGGGATGATTTTTCATATTGGGTAGGCTTAATTTGAACTGTACAATTAATTGAAACGCATAGTGTTTGATCGAAATTGTTACTAGTATTTTTCAATATATGAAATTGTATAGTTTAAAATCCCATCAACTCTGTTACCATTGCCAAGTACAGTGGGACGTCAATAGTCCGAACGTCAATAATCCGAAACATCAAGAATCTGAACGCCTTTCTAAGAAAATTTCTACATTTTAGTCAAATGCACTCGATTTTTGTATGTATTCATAGCAAAACAATATGTTTTATTGAACTGTACAATTAATTGAAGCATAGTGTTTGATCGAAATTGTTACTAGTATTTTTCAATATATGAAATTGTATAGTTTAAAATCCCATCAACTCTGTTACCATTGCCAAGTACAGTGGGACGTCATCGAGCGTCAATAATCGAAACATCAAGAATCGAGCATGCTTTCTAAGAAGAAAATTTCTACATTTTAGTCAAATGCACTTCGATTTTTGTATGTATTCATAGCAAAACAATATTGTTTTGGCAACATTATTTCGGTCTGTATGTCTAATTTTTCGATAAAACCTCGTCCTGATACATAAATAAATTAAAATCAAATATCTGTACCCTTTTTATGTTGTTGTTTGAAAATCTGAACATTTTGAAAAACCGAACCACCTTCGGTCCCAATGAGTTCGGATAGTTGACGTTCTACTGTAATTAAAACTCCAATAAGTATTTCACTTCAATCATTACTTCAGTTTTTAAGGAATTTCGTATGGGGATAAGTTAAATCAACTTGTTGGGTTGGCAACCACAAACAAAACCGATTAAGTATCTCAAACTTTGCCTGTATTTCCAGGACTGGTGTATTTGGATTAAGTTGCATGCAAACATGGTGAGCAGTAGTGCCTATGACTTAAGGCCGTGTTTCCGATTTGTAATGGTACGTACTTATACTTAATTACTTTCTATATTATTATACAGGACTACATCTGATGGTCTAATAAACTAGATTTATTACAGATTACCTGTTATTTCATGCCTTTCCTATTATTTAAATTGTTGTTTGATGGAAATGGTAAAGGGAAAATGTTAAATAAACATAGGTTGAGTGGGTTGTACGAAACATTCAGGAAGTAAGGAATGTGCGCATCACGCCCAGTGCAGATGCATTATCGTTGTGATCTCAAATTCACCTAAAAGCACTTCTTGACTTAGTTTGGGTTGAGTTTTGTTGCCGTACAAACGTCTGTCATAACTCTAGAACGATTTTAGTTAGCAGAGAACCATTATTTTTGGTCTGATCTTAAATTCTCGGTATGAGGTGTTTCTAGAAAATGCAGGGTGGCGTACATCCGGAAAACTGGGAGTTATGAGTGAATATTTTTCAAAGAGAAAACACTGTCTCATTGGGAATTCTGCAAGTAACTAAGAACATTTGTAATTTTCAGCTAACACCATAATATAAGAGTCCTAGTAAATCCTGCTAGCAAATAGATTTTTGAAGAATGCTGTGTACACAATGATCGTTTTGCCAAAGTAAAATGACACCAGAAACTTATTCCGGCCGAGTTAAACAAACCTCGGAACCTGGAACTTACAAATAATCTGTACACAAAATGATAACTGACTTAATTTAGAAATTGTGCAGTAATATTTCAACCTAAAAAAAACTACTATCGTCAATAACAAACTTGTTAGTTTGAAAGTTCATAATAGTGGCGGAGAGAGCAATTTAGTCTCAAGAAGAAACAGACTTTTCCTGCCACTTCTGGAGAAAAACTACTCTTACGTTTCAAGCAGTTAAAAACTCCGTTAAAAATACCAAACACACAGACACATGTCCCATAATTGAACGCCCGTGTGTGAAAAGCATGGAGACACACATACACTAAGGCCTATCAATGTTACAACTTTTATATAGTTATAGGTTCTGTTATGTATTTTTATGTGCTGCTTCCCCAGTGATAACATCTACCCACCCTTCCGTCGACATCAAGTCTCTCCAGAAGTGTCAGGAAAATCTGTTTCTTCTTTTGACTAAACTTCAAACATTAATTTTGTCTTCAATATTTTAAAATGCAACAACCAGACATATGCAAAATTTCCAAGCTATTCTTGTTACCACCTAGATGTAGTAGCATCCTGTAGAGAAGAATGGCTTACGATTTTTTTTGTATATGAGAATTTTTTTTAGTTGCTAGCCAACTACGCCACTGGCAGGGATTTAACTTTAGGAATTCTATGGTTTGACCTACATACAACAAAATTCTAAAAGCTAAACCTGCAGAAGTGCCATAGTAGGCTGCAGTGATAAGGACCAAATCTTATACATCCACAAAACCATGTGCTATTCTTTCCTACAGGAAGCCACATCTATGACAAATCAATGGTAGCATACTGTGTGTAAGCTTGCACTAATCTTACTTTCTGGGTTTATTGCAGTGGTTTAGGTTATAAGACTCAGGCAAGTACGATTAATTAAATGTTATAATTTCTCTAAACATATTTACAAGTTGTTCACTTCAGTGTTACGATGAACAGCTACTCTCATCTTGGAGACATCCACAGCTGAGAACCTGAAACTGACAACCGAAACTCATCAACTTATGTTGACAGGTGTTATATTTTGAAAGTTAGAGGTGTTTAACCAAAAGGCTGCAGTTGCACTGATTGGTACGGACGGGCTACACACGAGCCACAGGAACTGGTAGGCCGTTTGCTAAGTGTGTACATTTGTTTACGGTAAATTTCCATATTGACTAATCAGTTATTTTATTCTAAAATTTTAACAATATTTATACTGTATACATTTTTTTACCTTAAGAAATTCTTTTCTGTACTATTGTTCCTCCTTTGGGTTTTAATTTCCTATCTAGAATTTCTTTTACAGCTCTTTGCTCTGCTTCCTTCGATCTATTTCCATTTGTAGCCATATCTATTTCCTTGTTGAGTAGGACTATTTTTCCTGAAAACAAGAAGTGATGTAAATTTCAGCAATATAACTAGACTGGGCACCTTCCCTCTCCATTTAACTTATGCTCACTGCCAGCTGGTCACCAAGCCATGAGTTTACTTGACTGTGTGGCTGACCAGTAGAAGATTGTCAATACTATAAAACTCAGTGTGATTAAGAAACACAGTTAAAGTAGTATTCCTTGCCATTGTAGTTAACAAAACTCACTATTTTATTAACAGTGTATTTACACAAACTATGAGTATTTTTCATTGACCTAAGTTTCTAACCTATGAGGTCGGTATGATGGAAAAGCTATTTCCCTTTGAGCGGCTTGGATGTCCAGTATAGGTTGCGGTTGAAACCGGCTCTGATGTGTAGGAATACACTACACTGTAACACTAGCAGAGAACACCAAAACTACCACTCCTCCCCACCTGACACCAACTCACGTGTGAGTTTGACAGCCCACAACAACAGCCGGTGGTTTAGTGGTTATAGTGACAGACAGTTGGCCCTGTCTGTCAGGCGTGGGTTCGAATCCCACCAGGGTGCACTCTAATGCGGTACAATGCTAGTCATTGAATCATTCTGGATAATGAGGGGCCACAATGACAAGCAATCAAAATTTATAAAATACAAAAAATTTAAAACAGGTGGAGCTTGTCACTTGTTGCAGAAACCGGCTGCAGGATTTCATGTCATGGACTCTTAGCGTAGAAAACTTTAACCCTGATATAATAATTGATTAGACTTAAGACTGTCATATTGTCGAATATAGTTTAAAAGAGGCTTTTTAAAATGAGTATAATGGAAAGTTTTATTAATCATTCCACTTATGTAGTAGCATCCTGTAGAAGAATGGTATTATGAGAATTTTTAGTTGCTAGCCAACTACTTCACTGGCAGGGATTTAACTTTAGGAATTCTATGGTTTGACCTACATACAACAAAAGTCTAAAAGCTAAACCTGCAGAAGTGCCATAGTAGGCTGCAGTGATAAGGACCAAATCTTATACATCCACAAAACCATGTGCTATTCTTTTACAGGAAGCCACATCTATGACAAATCAATGGTAGCATACTGTGTGTAAGCTTGCACTAATCTTACTTTCTGGGTTTTTGGCGCAGTGGTTTAGGTTATAAGACTCAGCAAGTACGATTAATTAAATGTTATAATTTCTCTAAACATATTTACAAGTTGTTCACTTCAGTGTTACGATGAACAGCTACTCTCATCTTGGAGACATCCACAGCTAAGAACCTGAAACTGACAACCGAAACTCATCAACTTATGTTGACAGGTGTTATATTTTGAATGTTAGAGGTGTTTAACCAAAAGGCTGCAGTTGCACTGATTGGTACGGTCAGGCTACACACGAGACACTGAGGCCGTTTGCTAAGTGTGTACATTTGTTTACGGTAAATTTCCATATTGACTAATCAATTATTTTATTTTATTCCAAAATTTTAACAATATTTATACTGTATACATTTTTTTACCTTAAGAAATTCTTTTCTGTACTATTGTTCCTCCTTTGGGTTTTAATTTCCTATCTAGAATTTCTTTTACAGCTCTTTGCTCTGCTTCCTTTCGATCTATTTCCATTTGTAACGCCATATCTATTTCCTTGTTGAGTAGGACTATTTTTTCCTGAAAACAAGAAGTGATCAAAATAAATTTCAGCAATATAACTAGACTGGGCACCTTCCCTCTCCACATTTAACTTATGCTCACTGCCCGCGGGTCACCAAGACGCAGAGTTTACTTGACTGTGTAGTCGCTGACCAGTAGAAGATTGTCAATACTATAAAACTCAGTGTGATTAGAGAATCTGTGGCACAGTTAAAGGTAGTATTCCTTGCCATTGTAGTTAACAAAACTCACTATTTCATTAACAGTGTTTAACCCTATGAGTCGGTATAGGTCTGACAAGCTATTTCCCTGAGCGGCGGATATCCAGTATAGGTTGCGGTTGAAACAGTCTCTGATGTGTAGGAATACACTACACTACTTGGCCTAGCAGAGAACACCAAACTAACACTCCCTCCCCTGACACCAACTCACGTGTGAGTTTGACAGCCACAACAAACAGCCGGTGGTTTAGTGGTTATAGTGACGGACAGTTGGCCCTGTCTGTCACAGCGCGGGTTCGAATCCACCCGGGTGCACTCTGGTATGGTACAATGCTAGTCATTGAATCATTCTGGATGCGGGGGCCACAATGACCTGCTGAGGATCACTGAAGAGAAAATGGCTCATCAAATCCAGTGAGATGGCGAGTGGCACTTTTGGAGCTTAATCCCAGCTTAGAAGTGGTTCTATGACTGGTACCAGAGAGAGCGGTTTTGCTTACAGGGACAGGGGCAACCCATACGGTAGGCTTTTAATGAAAATTTAAAAATAAAATGAGATCGCAAAGGGTTCAAGTGTTTTTTTCTTATGGCCAGTAATAGAGTGAGAACATTTATAATTGAATAAGGCTTCTATTGCAGTGCTTATTTCTGAGCTGCCGTTTGAATGGCTAATAAAATTAAGTTTTGTTTTTAATGGCTCTTGTAGTAACAAATAAACAATGAAAAACATGTGGCATAAAATCAATCAGCTTGAAATTAGCATACAAGTAGCTAGTTTACTGGCTTTCTTTTTGCTATAGATTAGCTCCTTTTATTCCTAAAAAACATTGGGAAGTTAATTTTCAACACAGGTTTAGGTCTACTAGTCACTGACTGGAGATTTGGACTTTTTTTGGAGTTGGTTGTGCACAACTATATGCATGATGAAAGTAATAAAAACGGAAGAATACTTACCGTGTATTCGATGTTCTGGCAGATTCTTTTATATTGTTTGGTTCCGTATGGGACAGGCCGATGATCTTGATATGAATAGTCTGGCCCGTTCAGTAATGATGGATGTGAATTTGGATTCTCAAAGTAAGCTGATATCGTCTGAAAAAAGCTTTCATTTGCAGTAAATGACAAATAAAAATCCCTTCTACATTTACACGTTACAGAGTCCATTCCTTTCAAGAAACACGTTTAGGGATAATTGATATAAAAATCAAATGCTATTGACAATTTGACTATGATTCACTAGACAAGCCAAGTTTTGTTTCATATTTATATTAAAAACATTGAAAAGAAAAGGTACAGTATTGATGATGTCACGTACCACATTAACTCTGTGTGGGTATGTAAGATCATTTTCCAAATGATTAACAGTGTTGCTGTACAAATCAAATGAGTTCTTAAGGCACCATTAAGACTTACCTCCCAGGCTCCATGCATTTCCTAGTCCGTTGAGCTTTCCTCCTCGCATTCAGGTAAGCTCTTGATTCGTAGACTATTTGCTTCCCTAAAACCACAACATTCAGATGATTAGTTTTATATTTTCATAACTTGAAACTAAGAATTTTTGACAACTTTCTGGTATCTATTTACTTGCCTTCAATAAGTTCTAGTCGGTGAATTCATCGTTTCTAAATATTATGAAATTGTATTTTATTTATATTTTACTCTACTTGATTAGATTAATTATTTATTATTGGTTTTCATCAGCAATACCGTAGCTAAAAGCTCAGGCCTAGGTTAGCTCCACCAAGATAACGTAAGCCTAGGGTACAAACCTGCCAAAAAACATCGTTGAGTTTTGTTGAAGATGCCAAGTAAAGACATAGTGTCGTGATAAATTCTGATGGGCTTGCGAACTTTTAGACAACGAGATAAATCTAACTAGAATTAATTGAAATTTGTTGATAGTTAACCTAAAATTGTCTTGACCAGAACACTACAACAAAGAGAAATCAGCACCAATGGAACCACTTTTTTCTTAGTTGTTTTGTGTCTTTTTTTCAGTGAAAACAAGATGAACGTTTATGTTTTCGACGCTTTGTACCGCCCCAATAATATAAATACGGTACTGTTTATCAACGGGTCTTGGAAAAAATCAGAGTACAAAAAAAGTACAAACATAACCTATTCTTTCTTGCTTGTGGAGTTTATAGCCATAGGCTGTATATAATTATTTTTGTATTGAAGGTACCGCTATTATTATTTTAGCTTGTCGAAAGATAACGTTTACTTTTATATCGTTTTACAGGCTGACCTACTTTTTTATTTCCTATTTTGAATGCTATATAGAAGCTTGCTGTTTTCAAAGTGATAGTTATTTGTTTAGACATTAAAGTAAGTACAGTAGTAGGCCTGAACACATTAAATATGAGTGAGCTTGAAGTTTCAGATGTAGAAGTTTTAGACAAATTTTCTTCTTTTGGTTGCTGCCAAATTTGCTGTCTTCGATTTGTTGGTGAAACAAACAACCAAACTTTTAAAGTTGCTGTTGAGAATCGTGAGGAGAAAACACTCTCAGAGGTTAGTCCTAGCTCTAGTAGAAATTGATTTTGAATAATTCCATAGACAATCTAGCCTAAAAGTTAATTCATCTTGAATTAACCTGTTCACTTCACGAAATTTACTGTTTTTGGGTCATTTAAACCCCAGTTTTGCTAAAAGTCCTCTCCAAAAGGGAAGTTCCAGTAGTTTGATTTTGCTGGTTTACGAACTCAACCGAGATATATACAAGAACATTTGTACCAAATTTGGTGATAATTGGACCAAACATGTGACCTGTAGAGATGATACGTCATGCATATGTATATAAAGTTTTGAAAAAATGCTCAAAACATGTTCTGGGGGTCAGGGCTCATTTCATGGTCATGGACGTGGATCTTACCATGCGGGTGGCGTGAATATCTCTTTTTTCCAAAGGAAATCTGATAACAATTATAAGTACAATTAAATTGTTTAATAAATTCAATTATTTACAGGATGTGGAATCAGCTGACAACTGTGTGAAAAAGAGAGCTGAAAATGCCTGCATTGCTTGTCTTGGACTGCTTCAACCACCGATGTGCCACAGGATCATTGATAAAGTAAGAAGCAAGTCTTTGTTCGTGCAGAGTTTCCTGATCTAAATACATCTTTTCAATATTTTATCTTGAGAATGGATTTTAAAATTCAATAGTTAGTTCTGACCAACCTACGATGTTATCCAAAATTTTCTAAATAAATTTGATGACATTATAAAATTTCTATGCTTTTGAGAATGCATGTCCTTATTACCAAGTTGATCTTTTGTACGAAGATTAACATCCTCAATTCTTTATTATAAACCTAGCCTTTTTGCATATTTGGGATAAAATCCCATTTAAGTAATACTATTCCAATAGTCATCTTACTATTATCTTTGGCAGTTGAGTAATTTATTCATAAGATAGGCTTCTTTAGTATCTACGCTAATATTATTGGTTGTTAGTAACTAAATATTTAATACTTTTATTTCCCAGATCGTAAATGCTGTAAAGGACGAGGAATACGACAACCCGAGTTTCAACATCGCCTTTACACTTCCTGTCAGTTTCTATCTGCGGAACCACGGACTGCTCGTGTTACTAGTCGACAATTACCCGGAGTTCTTCAAGAAGCGCTTCCCCCTGGGAGTTGTCACCATCAGCGTCAAGGATGCCTGGAAATATGCATTTGCTGAAAAAATTTCAGAGAGAGTTCAGAAGACGTTCAGTATTGATTCTGAGTTGAGGATTCAGGTGGATGTCCAGTACGAGGACGATGATAAAGAGATTGAATGTTTGTGAGTACTGTGTTCTGAAACTAAAATACTTTACAAATCTGTTCACAAATGTACATGGGTCTACGGAAGGGATATTCAGCTTAAGTCTGGGACACCAGAGCGACTGGAGCCCGGTTTCGGCCTTTATGAATAGAAAAGGCCATGTTTTTCATTGCCCAGAAATTGCTGAAACCGTTGGTTTTTCTTGAACCTGGTTATCTTAACTTAACCTACCACCTAGGCTGGGAACCTAGTGTTGACACCATCTAACTCGTTACCTACCAAATATTGAGATATTGCTGTTTCTTACAATGCCTTTCTTTTTATTCTGTATGCTGATTTTTGGCAGGTATCATTATAGTTTTCTTCCTGATACCTGTGTACAGAGCTTTAAATTTTACTTGTTGCTTTGTTTGGGATATTGTTATTAGGACTGCCTCAATATTTGCTTGAACAGGTAGTTTTTTACATCTCTGTTACATTGATCGTTGAATGTAGTAAAAGTGAGAGTTTTGGGCTAGTTGATTGTTTAACACCTCTCACACATTGCGACTTGCTTGCAGCGAGTGGATCTCGTGACTTTCAAAGTCGGCCAGTTACGATTACTCGCCCAAAAAGGTTAAACATGTCCAACTTTCCTTGCAAGAGTGAATCTTTCTTAACTCGCCGGCGAGGAATAGGTAGTCGCTGCTACTATCGTGTCACACATGGCGAGCACTTGTCGCAGCGAGCAAAGTCGCAATGTGTGACAGACCCTTTAGTGATGTAGAAACGCGCAAAGATGTGGTTATTGTACTTCTGAAATGTGTAAAAACGTAAAGGACAGAAGAGTGTCCAGAGACTTTGAGGTCTGCCTCAAATTATGTCTGTCATGCAAATTTGTTGGGTCTAGTAGTGTCGGAAATGTCACTGGGAGAGGGTTAAATGGCTCCTTATCCATTGAGCTTAACTGTAGGCTAAATACAGTATGGATAGTTTGAAAGGTTCTATTTAGGCCTACTATTTCCTTGTAAATCGATGAAATCAATTGAAATCTTGGAGTTACGAGCAAAACTATTTGTTTTAATCAACCAGGTGGTTTTCAGGCTGGAAATGTACCCAAACACATTCAAAGAGCAGAAGATCAAGACACGGAAACTGCGTCACGTGAAAGGTCCCGTCTGTACAACGATTTCTCGGAAGAGTGTCGAGACAGTTCTCACGCTGAATGACAGAAATTATTTTGCAAAATTCTACACCATTCCACCGTCCATTCCAACTCACTCGGCAGTCTGTAACAACGTGTTGTTCGATCACACTCCAGTCTACATTGCAGGTAATTTAGTAGTTTTAAATTATACCACGTTTTGGAGCTATCTCTTCCCTCAATAATGTAACGTCTGTTCTTGCCGGGTCATAAATATATTTGTAAACTAGCTGGCATTAAACATTACAGAGTAAAAAAGTAAACTTACACTCTACAGGATCGGTCTGATTTGATCTTTAGTGTTTACCCTCTTCAGAACACATTGAAGCCGGCTGCGCCTCACGCCGCTGGATCCTATTAATTTACAGCGCTCAGCAGGCAGCCGCCGCCTGTATGCATCTTGTTTCAGTATTCCATAGCAGTAGCTCCAACCATCAACGAGTGGTAAGGTCCAAAATCATTTATAAATACACTATGTTCAACACACTGTATTCGTTGTGACCAAAGAGGAGGTTGGTGGGTGGACCATACGTGTCGTGTTCCACGTGGTGGCCCCGTGTGTTGTGTTGTGATAAAATGTTGTGTGCAGGGCCAGGGTCAGGGACATCCATACCATCGCTGTCATCAGCTGAAACCTCACTCTGTTGATTGAAACCAGCATCAACAAAAACTATCACTAAGCCCAGAGCATCCACTGTCACTAAGCTCAGTCAATTACCCTTTTGAACAACTTGCCGGCCATATCGTCAGCGAAACTAAAATTTATTTGTCAAAATCTATAGTAGACCTAACTATTATTTGTTGGACACTGATCTGCATGCAGAGTAATTCAAAATAGTTTTTAAAACATCTGCTAGAGCGCAGCAGATGCTGGAACAAATCGGTAGTGCAGATCGTGGCGATCTATGGCTTTTCCAACAGTGGGTACTGTGCATGCCATGCGATTCATTGCTTGTTTTTCCAGGAAGATACAACAAGTTCGTCAGGGGTTTGTCGCAGACGGCTTGGCTGGTCAATGATGAGCGAAGAATGGAAACCTCTGTTCACGAACTCATGGGAGATATCATCCAGCAAGTAACGAAGAGCCAAGGTATTTTGATCAGCTGATATACCTGTAGATTAGATCAGTGATAGGTTTTTCAAACTGATATTATATACATATTGTTTTATAAATATTTTAAATAGCTGAATTTAATTTGTCTTTATTTGGAATAAGAGGTTGAAGAAAAGGTTGACCGGACTCACACTCTAGGTTTGGATATGGTTTGCGAAACTTCCACTCCTCCACACCTTTTCATTTTGAGGTGCTAAAATGCAATTGGTTTTGCCTATGGTCAAAAGTGAAAGGATCATTTTCAGCGTACAGAAGATTTATGTTTAATTTTCAAACAATTAAGTGAACTGACACTCAGTGAATTTAGTTTGTTGAACAACTTGTTGGAAAACAATAGCTTTTTCTAACAAGTTTTTTAACGGGTAAATGATTTTGGATGGAGATTTTTCTTGTTTAGAAGAACATTTTAAGAGTATCAGCAAAATCACTTCAAAAAAAGTCTCTTGCCAAGATTACTTTAATGCATTTTTTCTTTAGAGATAAATGTTTAATGCAACTCTTTCTTTTGCGATGGCTAACATCTTATAAATGTTGACTGTGTAGGCAGCAAGCTGATCTCCTCGGGCGGAAGATCGACGCAGATGCTTCAGTTCGCCCGGCTGCTCTAGAGCTCATCAGTCCGAGACACATCGCTCTCACCCGGCCGAACTCAAGCAGCTGCAGGACAGGATAAACGAGAACGCCACGGGAAGAGTGAGGGTTAACAACTTGAAGTTTGTGTCCAAGTAAGGAATCACTACGCTTGCCATTTCTATTAAGTGTTTGAGATGGTAATTTTGAGATCATCTGAGACCATTTGCAAGGTATAATTCACAATTATGTGATCGATATCTAGTGCAAGTACAGTTCGTTAGGTATAGCATGGCCGGTGCTGGCCTTGAGATTTCCTGCTGGCCGCTTATGGCCCTATAGCCCATCTCACCGGCCATGCTAAACCTGACGAACTGTAACTGACTCAAATGAAATGGTCACGTAGCACTTACAGCGGTAGTAGACATGTCTGACATCAATGTTGATTGCTCGGAGCTGGTAGTTTATTCACCAATGACTGATACGTAGCTCTCGCAGTGGTTTGTTGATGTATCCGCATATGTTATGTTTCTCATCTCGTTCTCAAATCCCAAGATTTGTCATCCTCAAATCTTAAAAACCCTGCTCCGTGCACCTTTGATCACAGTGGTCCTAATCAAAGCTACTTTTGCATTTCAGAAATTGAATCAACAGTTAAAATTCATTTAGAATAGCCCCTGAACTGTGTATTCGTCCAAACGTTTTTCCGTCAAACAATTCAAATTTTGTGGTAAACACGTTTAATTTGGTTGGTGGATGTAGTATCACCAACACATCCACCTTATTTTAGTAATAAATTAGCAGGTTATCAATTAATTGATTTTGAAATCAGATATGAATTACATGAACTTTGTGTGTTTGTTGACATATTCCCTCTCACCTGTCTAGGAGGTCACTAGAACTCCTCAAGTCCGGTGAAGAGAAGAAGGAAAACGTACGAAGCGTACTGCATAGTGTCGCGTGTGGACGAGGCTACTCTGAGGTCGGTTGAAGAGAGGACTCCCTTGACCCTCCAGCAGAAGACGCCAGTGCGCGTGCTGCACAGGAGACCCATAGCGACCAGGCCCAGAGTCGTACACTGGATGAGAGTTGCAGACGTCAAGACTGTTGAAGGTACGAAAAGCCGAGCTAAAAATGGCTAAACTATTTAAAAATATGAGGAAAAAACATTTGAAGGCCCTAAACTGACTTAGTTTAGCTTTAGGCCTATGTTAAGTGAGTTAATATCGTAAAAAACGCAAAATAATTCAGCAAAATTGTAGGGTTTGGGACTAATTTCAAAAGACAGCGCTCAAGTTATCAACAAATCGTAAATAAAGTCTATGTTTAGACCTCTGGTGGCCGGATCATCTCAAAGCCTCAACCAAGCAAAGTCAAGTAAGAGGGAGTCTACTGTACCTATGAACATATAATGTAAAGAATTGCTTACAATAATTTTGTCTGCATACAAGAAATTTGCAAACATGATTTTGGAGTCAGCAAGTGACTGTCAAGTGTGATTGGTTAGAGATGAGTGGCAGCCAATGACTTTTGTTGCCTGTTTATATTTAACAAATTCGGAACCAAGAAATGTAACAAAACGTGTTACTCCAGGTCAGACAGATTTACAAATTTTTTACCTGTTGCAGAAATATAAAAATATTCTATTTTGGACTCACTGAATACTGTAAACTTGTGTATTTAGTACTCACTACCTTTAAGCAGGTCCTGCCTTTCACCAGCATCTTATTTCCAACATAAAGATGAATTTCCGTTGACGAAGCTGCTGTATTTACCGTAGACAATAAGCTAGGGTAATTATGTAGATTTGTTTCATTTCATCAAGGACAATGTAATATTAGGACCTAATGTAATGGTAAGACATCCTAATATTATTACATTGTTTTTTATTTGATTCGTTAAAATACAAGGAATTTATCCTTGTATTTTCCTGGCTATTTGATCTAACATGAAACGTTTACTTCCAGATTCAACGTACTTCAAACTACAACTGAATACACAAGCCGGCACTTACATCAAAGAGTTTATTCACGGTGACTTCGGGAGAACCAAACCTAGTTTGGGGGATCTGCTCGGAGGCCTTACAGCTGACTGTCTGGCACTGGACGTTCAGGTATTTGAGTAAACAAATAAATAACAAGCCATTTCCAGTCTGTGCCTGTTAAAAAAGTCAAAGGCAATTTGGTCACGTTTAAGAAATTGACATCAGGCAAACTGGAGCATGTGGTACCGAAGGGGGAGTGTGGGATGTGGGAGAGACGTCAGCGCTACCTGCACTTGGGCTGCTGAACTATCTTGATTTTCTTACCTTAGCCATTCAGCATCATGCGCCACCTACATAACATAATCTTTCGTCCAATTCTGTTTCAGAGTATAGAGCTTGAGTGGCCACCAAAATAAAGAAGACTGGATATTGATTTCAGAAGCCTTAAATGATTTTGTGTACAGTTTATACGTTTAAAGTTAAATAAACACTATTAACACATTCGCTGCTACAGTCACAACTTTGAATCAAATGCAAATGTTCATGTTAAAACATGTCTGTAGCAGTGAATGTGTTGAATCATAAACATTCTTTTTTACCTGAATTTGCAACCAGAATAAGACAAGAACTTTCATTTACTTTTCAAGAAGTTTTCAAACATTGTATTTATTTAAGGTTTTACTAGCAATGAAAACATTACTGTACTAAAAGTATTAAGTACAAAACATTGCTTCTATAAACACACTACCATGTCTACTATGTTTGTTAGTGTGAATTAAAATAAATGGTTGTTATTGGTTGTTGTTTTTGATGAATGAATTGACTGGGACTGGTGGCGTGGTCCTGTAATCCAGCTTCATGGAGGTCAGGTTTGAGGATGATATAGGTCTAAAGCGGCTCAGATAGTCTCAGTGATCATCTGATGATACCGCATCAACTCCCACCATCGTTTAGACATATCAGACCATCACCTGTGGTTCGAAGTCACGCAAGCCGTTGGTCCTTGTATTTCCATTGGTAAAGTTTAAAGTTTTTCTTGTTCATCAAGCAGGTAGGACTACAAAGTCCTCTCTACCACTCAACCTCGACCTTTACCTAGCGTCACCGTATAGTCACATTACAAATGTAAGTGGTGACTCATAATTAATGACCCATTCTAAGGAAGAGTCGGCCTTAGTTTGTAACAAGACTACACCTCATAACTCATTACTACCACTCATCACACTCATCCTTCACCACATATTTGCCTTAAAATACCCTCATGAGAGTGGTCGGCATCTCAAATAGTGATTTAGATGCCAAACGGCTGAGGCAGGAAACTCAACATTGTTCGGCAGCTCAAGCACAGATAGCGCTGTGAGGGAAGTCTCAAGTAGAGCCACTGACAAAAGCGTAAGTTTGTTCATTCTCAAAAATCGCATAATTTGGCAACATTTAAGTTATTAACAT
This sequence comes from Matsumurasca onukii, assembly GCA_018831715.1. Lineage (NCBI taxonomy): Eukaryota > Metazoa > Arthropoda > Insecta > Hemiptera > Cicadellidae > Matsumurasca > Matsumurasca onukii. The sequence goes on from CM032067.1 coordinate 5,166,225, forward strand.
CAGACAAACTCCAGCACAAGGAACCAAGGGGGGAGAAAGATGGCGAGGGATGGCAGCACTATCTGTGCTTGGGCTGCCGCAACTATGTCAATTTTCCTGATTCAGCCATGTGGCATCTAATCTATGCCCAATCTACCTACCATAACATTTCTTTGTTTGCATCTATGCCCAATCTATCTACCATAACGTAATCTTTGGTAATACCTGGTAGTTCTTTGTCTGCCTGAAGATGACCCCCAATATGAGGGGTTGAAACGTATACCGCAACTCAGCAACGTGCAGGATGACTACGACAGACTTCAAAGGTAATTTACCTATTTATTATTTTCAATTTTGTAACGCGGGGGCCAGAAAAATCAATTAATTGATTTTGACAACTATCATTTCGGCTCTACAAAGTTCCTAATTTCTGTTAATTTGTCGTTTTTGAGCTAATGCCATTTAAAACAATGTAACTGTCACCTTTTTATTTTAGAAATTGTTGATTATTTGTTTATAAGTGTGTACTGTTATTTATCAAAATGTAGCATACTTATAATTCCTATAACAAGCCCGGAGTAAAAATAAAACATGAAATAATAAAACGTAGGCTGTACAAACAACGAAGGGGCTTTGGACAAAATAAATATGATTTTCTGGCCTCATTGTTATAAATTTAGTAATACAGTATGGAAATGTCTTTCCATGGGTAAAATTACCTGTGTGAGGGAGGGTTTGTCATTCTGTATTGAAATATAATTTTGATTGTGTAATTATTTGCAAAGGTTTTTAATTAAATAGCAATGGGATAATTTATCTACCTAAATTTGGATTTAACTATAAAATGATATATGCAAAGCTATACTTTTATATTTTGGATATTAAATTTTTAATCAAGGGTAAAATTAATTTGAATTCATATAATCATTGACCGTGTGTAATGAGTATGTTAACTTGTAATAACCAATTGTTGAACATTCATAATGTCGGTGGTCATAACTCAGTGGTATAATGTGTGCATCACACCAAATCAGCCCGGGTTCGATTCCCGAGGGCAGTGGTAACTTCTCACGATGGCCACTCCCCGTAGTTCGGAAGCTACGTTAAGCCGTTGGGCTATTAGTTAATGACCAATCTGGGGAACAGTCGGCCCTAGTTTGTAACAAGACTACACCTCATCATCCATCAAAAAACACTCATCAGAATCATTCCATATTCACCTTAAAATACCCTCTAAGAGTGGTCGGTGTCTCAAAGAAAAGTATTAAATAGAAATAGATAGACTATTCTACCGGTTATTGTGTTTTAAAACTGCACAATGTGTCGAGAGGTATGAAAACTCCTCTCGTTATCAAGTGAAACTTTGCGTAAATCATATTCTTATCCTGAAAACTAGTACAATTTACTTCAGAAAAATATTATAACCTAATCAAATCAACCTATACATGTAAGCGACATAGAAACACAAAACATAACACCGCAATAATATTAACAACTACAAATTGGTCACAACTCACCGCACAGACGCACACTGGTGTCAACTTCTGACCTTGTGTTGGGGTTAACCATCTGTCCAACCCTCCCTTGTCTTTGCTAAACAAAAGTTAGAATGCGCTCCTGGGTAGCTTTTCATACCTCTCAAAACGTTGTGTTGATTTAATTATTATTAACTGAATGAACTGAGTTTATCAGTTTTGATATCTTAATATGAGGAGTCATCCAGAAAGTAAAGAACGATTGCGCATCGCGCGCGCACACCCTCTGCGCTGCTGGCTACATTCTTCCTCTTAGTTTAGTTACATTCTTCCTCTTCAGTTTGAGTGTAGGTTTTCACAGTGATTAATAATGGCTTCGACAATTGAAAACCCCACTAAATGTGAAGTTTGAACACTCGGAAAGCCACGGCAACTGTTTTTTGGGACCGAAAGGGCTTAATCCATGTCGAATTTATGCCAAGAATAGAAACGATTAACTCAGAAGCCTCCTGAAAAACCCCCCAACAACTTCGACGCACCATTCAAAACAAGAGACGAATAATGCTGTCAGAAAAAGTGTTGCTGACAATGCTCGGCCTCATGCATCTGCAAGAACGCGTCACAAACCTCGACGTCTACGTTGGGAAATTTTTAGTCATTCACCTTACAGCCCTGACTTGGTGCCAAGTGATTATCACTTATTCCCAAAGCTTAAGGACTTTTTGGGTAAAAAACAGTTTGCTTATAAGGAACTCCAAGAAGGTGTGAAATCCTGGCTCATGTTTTTGGCAGCAAATGAGTAAAACATGGGTATGGAAAAACTGGTCTCGCGTTACAACCAGTGTCTTGAAATCCATGGTGATTGTGTAAACAAGTAGAGGAAGGTTCTATGTATTTGTAAATAAAGTTTTGTGTTGATATCTTTTTTTTTATTTGACCATGCCAAAATGTTCTTTACTTTCTGGATGACCCTCGTACATTATAATTCTTCCTTTCTTGTATAAAATTCCGCCATAGAATAAAATGGATTTTCTTGAAGCCACCTTTTCAATTTTCTTTCAAAATATTTATTTTCTGTGGTCTTCAGTTCGTTAGGCAGACTGTTCCAGAGCTTTGCACCTGCATAGCTTGGCTTCCTATTCAAAACACAATAACCGGTAGAAAAGTTCATCTATTTCTATATTAGTTGCAATAACCATTGATTGATTTTCATTTTATGAAGCTACAGCCTTATATTGTGGGTGCTCAAATTGATAGATTTTGTATGCGACATATTGACTCCTATAAGTCTTGAATTCCTTGTATCGTACAAGATGTTGAGTTTGTTTTTATAGTGTACATTGTTACCTCTCAAACATAAAACTGTGTAATATTAATCACTAAAAAACCATAAAAAAGGTCTGTTGGATATATAATAGGTTTCTGTAATGGTGTCTTAATTATATATTTTTGAGTTATCTCTAAAATGTTGTTATATTGTTTTGAGGGCACCTCCTCAAGCAATGATTATATTGTAACAGAGATTGAACGTAGGCATAATATACAGCCTTTAGCAAGTCAAGGGTTAAAATTTGGTTGAGAACACAACATACATATAAACTTCCGGAGTTTGCTGTTTAGAATTCTATATGAGCATCCCATTTTAAACAATTATCAAACATGACTCCAAGATATTTAAATTTGTTCTCATGTTCAATGGGTTTATAATCATGATAAGTTTTTTGGTTAGCACATGAATTAAGTGTTAGTTTTACATTCATAGGGTCATAATGAGGGTTTAATAAAATATTCATGCATTTAGTTTTATCTACATTCATTGTTAGAATATTTTGATCAAACCACAGCTTTAAATTCTTTATTCCATGCTCTGCTAAGTCATAAACATGTTCCTAACTATCTCCCTTAAATCAAACTGCAGAGTCTCATCGGCATATAGAAAAACTTCACCACCAAACATGTTTAGTTTATAATGTGTATTAAAATTATTAAAGGGCCTAAAGTTCTTTGTACAATAAAAATGCCGTTGGTGTAGACAAAAAAAAAACCACAGTTTAATTGACTTGGGATTGCTAAATTGTCCTATAATGAATTTAACCTGTGTTTTATCTATTAAATAACTGGTAAACCAATCAAGTGAGGGACTCTTTATTCCTGAATAAATACTTAAATTTATGTAATAATTTATGTTGATTAACTTTATCAAAGGCTTTTGCTAAATCAATAAAAAGCAATGAAACTTTTTATTGGCATTAAAATTCATGAATCATTTTAGTTACTAAGAAAAGATTTTCTTTTAAATTTTTATCTGATATAAACCCAAATTGACTGTCGAATAGAAGGTTGGGGAAAAGGAAAAGGGGCTAGATTTGAGAACAAGGGACGCGTTTGTACATTATGTGAAATGCTCAAAACGCTTTCTGGACAGATCAACAATTGCCGACCCACAGCTGAGCTGAGCGACACACACACAGGGGCGTGACCAGGGCAGACACTGCTCAGTCACTAGGTAGTGGTGAGGGTCACCTGACAACGCGCACGTAATAACCGGGCCTTCTGTCAACTGATGCAACCTAAGCGCTTACACGGGTTTCTAGAGAGTTGGGTTAGGGTTCGCAGCAAGAGCCAGGAGCTCAGGGGAAAGTTAGGGAACTTAGACATGATGCGTTCACTTGCGAACTTATGTTCAGGCCCTTTCAGAGAATACACAATAATATTGGGATGTGTTTCCCAAAATCTACCTCGTTACGTCTCTGCTCGGGGTCAATAAAGACACCCTGTGACCCCCAGCTGTGTGTTGCTTCCTGGACAAAATAAGCCAACGATGGGCCCGACGCCCTCCCCTCCAACAAAAAGGTAAAGTTTGTTTTGTTTAACGAGGCGAAGTTAGGGCTACAAATTCCTATCTACCACTCAACCTGGACCTTTACCTAGCGTCACCGTATAGTCACATTACAAATTGTAAGTGGTGACTGCGGGAATCGAACCCGCGCCAACGGAGTGAAGAGCTCCGGAGTCGCGCGCGATACCAATTCGCCACGGATACGCTCAAGGTTTGGGCCATGGGGCATTTTCCCCCTGCCCCTGTTACAATACAGTCCCCGTTGATAATACAGTCCAGAAAATACCGAGTCTTGCGTCAGCTAAACTCCCCTCCCCCACACTAGTTAAAACAATAAGAGGAGATAGTCTTTTGGAACTGCCTGTAGCACTCTCTATAGTGAGTCGAGAGGTAATGGTATAGAGAGATCTCCTTATTCGAGCTTAATAAATAATAAAGGGTTTATCAATTTTTCAAACTAATCTAAAGTCAATAAATCGGTAAACTCAAACTATTTATGTATTAAAAATATTTTAAGTATTTCAAAACCATTTTATTTATTATCATATAACACTCATTACATGTATTAAATATTTATATTTATTATTTTTAAGTTAAATATGTTTGTATTTTATGAAATGCTTTGTTCGTTCAGCATGTATAAGTCTGCATATACAGTTTATTATTTTCACGTTCAAATAATGTAAACTTGAAAATATCAGCTTATAAGTTTTTTGTTAAAACCATTTAAAGTTTAAAAACTATTCTATTCATCTGTCTACCAAAACTAATACAGTATCTCAAATGCAAACATTAATTCAACAAATTAAAGTTGGAATAATTATTTTATACTACGTAAGATTTGTCGAAATTAAAACAACGCGATAAAATAGGTTGGTAGTCAGTTCTCCGAATTTGTTCTCAATCTAACAGCTGATTACTCTGTGTTGATACGCATAAGGAAAGTGACGCCACCAGGCTTTTTAATTTTCTGATTGGTCATCTCGTTACGGTACTACGTTGATAAAGCGACTATCTAAATTATACATGATATTTTATCATGTAAATTGTAATAATTGAAAGTCAGTGTTTGTAATATATTTTAATACAGTACTCATTTAGGAATTTTACAGAATTATTTGTGTCTTTCCTCGAGCGTGAGACGTGTTAATAGTTTTTTTTACAATTAGTTTAAAAGTGAACTGACTGAAAAAGTTTAGTATTGTTGGCGGAAAGTTTGTAGTAGTGTTACATTTTCGGATCGTCTCGGATATCTTTTGGTGAAAGTTTTCGTGAGTGAAATGGTGTACGATAAACTACTTATCTACCAATCTGGCGTTGGGTAAGTCGATATTTCTTATCATACTAATCTAATCTTTTAGTTCTAGCTATATTTAATTACATCGGTTTCGATAAGAATGCCCAGACACATTGGGCAGATAATCTCATCCTGGGTTGTGTAGTCAGGCTCATAATTTACTGTTTCGATCATAACTATTGTACGATTTATTATAATACTATGGGTGGTAATTATGTTTTGCGGAGTGAACGGTGGTTGTAATTTTAAGCGGGGTAGTAAGAGTGGCATTTCACGGTGTTCAGTGGTGAAGATATCTAACAACAGGGAATCAGGATTTTTTTAGTGTGTGTGGGAGTTGGGGGAGTAAATTTAGCGTGTTTACTTGGTTGAACGATAGATACAACTTATGGAACGGGTCTTCATTCTGTTTTGGCTTAAAAATTAGACATTTATGCCTTATTATGTTTCTAAGTTATTGACACCTTTGCCTTGCAGCAGCTAATTATATGGTCCCATACTAGCTTCTTAGATATTTTTCAAACACATCTCGGAACAGTGGCTGTTAATTCATTGCAGGAAATTGAAGAAGGTTGAGGGAGGCTCGCGTCCCTAGACCCGTCGACACGTAGCCACAAGCGGTACGGTGAATCTTAGCGAATTTCCAATAAAAAGAATCTTGAAGAAGTTTTCATTTGTTTATTTTAAATTAAGCGAAAATCCTACATACACTATCCCCGCAGTCACCACTTACATTTGTAATGTTACTGGTAACGCTAGGTAATGGTCGAGGTTGAGTGGTAGAGAGGACTTTGTAGTCCTAACTTCGCCGTGTCAAACATGACAAACTGTACCTGTATTTACTTTCTGTATCCAAGGGAACCATAGGGTAGTAAATTAAATAACAGCTTTTAATTTATGCCCAGTGCTCTGAATGTCAAAGTGCAGAAATTCTGATTATATAATTAAAATAATTAAACAGAAATGACTTTAAAACGGTAGATTCTAGAGAAACTGGGTAGTTTGTTAAATTAAATAACAGCTTAATTTATGCCCAGTTCTCTGAATGTCAAAGTGCAGAAATTCTGAATGAAATAATTAAACAGAAATTACTTTAAAACGGTAGATTCTAGAGAAACTGGAGTAGTTTGTTAAATTAAATAACAGCTTAATTTATGCCCAGTTCTCTGAATGTCAAAGTGCAGAAATTCTGATGAAATAATTAAACAGAAATGACTTTAAAACGGTAGATTCTAGAGAAACTGGAGTAGTTTGTTAAATTAAATAACAGCTTAATTGCCCAGTTCTCTGAATGTCAAAGTGCAGAAATTCGAATGAAATAATTAAACAGAAATTACTTTAAAACGGTAGATTCTAGAGAAACTGGAGTAGTTTGTTAAATTAAATAACAGCTTAATTTATGCCCAGTTCTCTGAATGTCAAAGTGCAGAAATTCTGATATAAAAATAATTAAACAGAAATTACTTTAAAACGGTAGATTCTAGAAAACTGGAGTAGTTTGTTAAATTAAATAACAGCTTAATTTATGCCAGTTCTCTGAATGTCAAAATGCAGAAATTCATTATTAAATAATTAAACAGAAATTACTTTAAAACGGTAGATTCTAGAGCAACTGGAGTCGTTTGTTAAATTAAATAACAGCTTAATTTATGTCCAGTTCTCTGAATGTCAAAATGCAGAAATTCGAATTAAATAATTAAACAGAAATTACTTTAAAACGGTAGATTCTAAAGCACCTGGAGTCGTTTGTTAAATTAAATAACAGCTTAATTTATGTCCAGTTCTCTGAATGTCAAAATGCAGAAATCAAAACTTTGAATGGCCATCATTTTGAAACGGACAGTCGGATCTAGCTGGTTAACGAACTTAACCTATGCAAAAGGAACATTTGTAATTAATTTCGTGAAAATCTAACCATAACTGCGAGCTGTAGAGGGGTCACACATGTATATATAAAACTCTTGGGGCTATCATATATTTATTTGTGCTGTATAATGTTATTTAGTCAGGAACTTTTGCTGCACATATCATCTGTAATGTTTATTATCAACATTATTGGTATTGTTGTGGATGTTTGTTTCAGCAGGCGGTGGCGGCCAAGTCCTTCCACAAAGATGCCGCAACCTGCACTGCTTACAAGGTGGGTGAATCCACATACACTATTCAACTACTTTAGTGACCGTAGTTATATATGGTACCCTATTCAACAGATTCGGGTGTTTAATCGTATCCTTAATATAAATCTCGAAAGCCATAAAAATGTCAAGGGTCATACACTAATTGTCAATTACTCAAGCTAACAACTCGTCTACCAGGTGCTTGTTAAACAAATAAGAAACAAGCTTGTTCTGTCTGTTGAAAGAACAGAGGTACTTTCATCACCGGCTGGAAAATGTTAAGAACATAAAAATAGAAACATTTTAAATCTGAAATTCGGAGCTGCCCGAGTTTGTATCTAAAGCGTAACCAAAAATGTTAGCGGTGCGATGCGGTTTTAAAAATAAAAACATAATCTACACGTAGTCACAAGCGCTACTGTGAATCTTTTCTGCACTGTGATTTTCAGAGCACTGGGCTTAATTTATACCCAGTGCTCTGAATGTCAAAGTGCAGAAATTCTGATAAAATAATTAAACATAAATTACTTTAAAACGGTAGGTTCTAGAGCAACGGGACTTGTCTTGATCGATTAAGAGAGTAAAATCTACTAAACAGAGTGAAGTTTAAGTTCTTTTATGGCGTCGTTACAATTTTATAGGAAAAACAAAACTTTGAATAGCCACCATTTTGAAACGGACCGTCCGATATAGCTGGTTAACGACCTTAACCTTTGCAAAGAACACTTGTTCCAAATTCAGTGAAAATCGGACCAAAAATGCGACCTGTAGAGTGGTTATACATATGATTGTACTGTCATTCCGTTTTATATTACGTTTTGCCATATGACTCAGGAGGTGTTGGGAAGCAAAAACTGCAAACCGCACCTTTCTACGACGTTTCGTTCTTTTTGGCGAGAGAAATGAATAACTCTATTTTCATAGAAAATTCGCTAAAGACTTTATTTACGTGGCGTAGTTAGAACTTTATAGTCCTCTCTACCACTTAACCACGTTAAAACTATGCAATAATACATACAACCAATATACATTTCAATATAATTACAAAGATATTTCGTATGCAGTCAAACTATCGCAGTAGCATAATCGCCCGGTAAGCGAAAGACCCGGGTTCAAGTCCCGGTTCGGTCCAAACATTTTGTCTTCAAATGTCTTTAGTAATAGTCGTTAGTAATTAGCTATTAAATACCTTATTAGCCTATATAGATCATAATGTGTAGAGATTTTCACACTATGTATTTCAGGCAGAAGTTGTCCGTTTTCAAGTACCTTCTTTCTTCTGGTGTCCTAGCACTAAATGTTATTCAGGGTGTCGGTGAACGCTCTGGACATATTTTGTAGACATTGTTCCTTGGGTCAAAACAATAACATTTTACCATATAAACAGAGGTCTCCGGCGCTTCTGTTGTCCGTCTGTCTGTGTGGATGTGTTTTCAATAAAATAATTGTTATTAAAACTAAAGCACCGATTTTCACGAAACTTTAGTCAAACATTTTAAATGTTATTTTCTGATTAAGAAAAAATGGTTATTTAATTTGGCTGTAAAACTTCAAAATGGCGGCCGTTTAAAGTTTTCAAATTTGAATAACTCAAAAACGAGTACTTGTACAATATAAACTAACAAAAACAATTGTTTTTAAGGTATTTAAATTTCCTTTTGAAAAATGTATAAATTTTGAAAATAAAATGAGAAATAACAAAGTTATTGTAATTTCAGTCTTATACCTACTATGCTCGCCATGCATTCTCCCAGTACAACAATAACAGTGACAACATAGGAACTGAATATGTTATTTTGATTTTGGAGTTCGTTAAATTCGTATGGACATCTCTACAATCTATGATAAGTCTTTTCCGTGTCGAAGCTCTTGTACGAACAAACAAATTAAATTTCATGTCCTCTGTTTTGGAAGATAAGTGCAAATTTCAAATGTAAACGATGGGTTGGGGTCTAAAGGGCTGGTATGTTTTGAGAGATTAGTGGGGTTTCGGAGCGGCACCATGTTGCTATGATGTTGCTTTCTATTTGAAGGGAGAGTTGAAACAAAACAGAATTTCTTAGGTCCTCTTGTCGGCTTAGAAGAGAATTGGATCCACAAGTGAGTTTGAAAACTTCAGTCTCATTTGCTAACGCTAGGTTGTTGTTATTTACGTTCTTTAGGATTTCTGTTGATTTTGATGTTCTATTGTGTGTGTTGCATACAGGGCTCTCATTGAACCATGTGATCTTGTGCACTCCTTTTTGAAGGTCTAAGTTTGGTTTCGTTTTAAAATCTTAATTGTTGTAACCTGCGTTTTTAAGGATTCTGCGATTCTTTTGTTGTTTTGTCGATGTAGTTTAAGGTGATGTATTTGTTGCTCTCGTTTGATTCATTAATTTGAGTTGGTTGAACTTTGGGTTTCTTTGGTTATATTTTGTATTAGATTTGGATAACAGAAGGTTTATATCAATTGTCCATGGTGGTTTGTTCTATTGATGATACCTCTTTGTCAAATTCTTCTTTGTGGTTTAGTAATCTGATGACTAGTGATCTGAAGGCGGCCATTTTGTAACCAGGGTGGATTGAGTTAGCCGCTGTTGCAAGGTCAGTTTGTGTAGGGTTTCGTTGTTGAGGTTTTGATATGGTGACATCTAAAGTCTAAACAAGTCATCCAACATGTTTATTTCATTTCTTTGTTTGAAGTTTGTTGTTGACGATGGGAGGATTTCAGAAGTTGAACTATTATTGCGGACATTTTCCATCGTTAGTGAATCTTTTTTGGTGATCTTTTTTGTTCACTAACGATGGAAAATGTCCTAATTAACTTCTGATTAATATTCAGCTCTCCTTCAAGTACGAAAGCAACGTCATAGGTGTCGCTCCGGTAAAGCCCCTAGTCTCGCAAAACATACCAGCCCCTTCTACCCCAACCCAGTGGCATTCCATCAGAGACGGTGACAAGGACGAATCAACCCAACTTCCCAAGTGTTCGCCTCTCCACCCGCGTCGCCGCGATGCTCAGTACCGCCGTCGTCCCCCTTGGTTCCGTATAGTGCGCGATACTGAAAACTGTAAATATGTATATAACATTTAGTGCTAGAACACCAGAAGAAAGAAGGTATTTGAAAATGGGCAACTTTTGCCCGAAATGCATCGTGTGGAAATGTTTACACATTATGATCAGCAGGCTAATAAGTACTTAGAAAGGTTTTAATCTGGGATAAATCAAATTCTACATTATTTTGCTTTATTAGCGTATTTTAATTGCATAGTAGTAGAACATAACATTGGTTGTTTATAACTCAAAAGTGGGCTTTTACAATCAATATGTTTATTGTGTTTAACCATGACTTTTAGTTTATTATTGTGCTATTGATAGTATATTATCAATTTCACTCGTTGCGATACCAGACAAATGATTCATTAGCAGAATTTTCTTTGTAAATAGAGCTATTCATTTCTCTCGTCACAGAGAAGGGCACGTCGTAGAAAGGTGCGTTATGCAGTTTTGACCTTACTAACACCTTCTGAGTCAAAACTTTATATAATGAATAGAAATCTTATATCATTTGTACACACCGGACGATGGTGTAATCTTTCGAAACCGGTCGTCATTCAATTAAATGATTGAAACGACGATCAAAACATCTCCCGTTGGCTGTTGCTCTGGAACCTACACTTTTAAAGTTATTTATTCAGTTTAATTATTTAGTTTAAATTTCTTCACTTTGATATTCAGAGCACTGGGCTGTTACATTATTTACTAGCCTAGGTTTCCTCGGATTCAGAAAGTAAACAACTTTCTTATTTCAAAACAAGTACAACTATTAACAACTGTTGTTTGTTTATAGTTGTACCATCACCATAGAGTAAATAAGGCACATCCTAAAAAAAATTGTAAACAATAACTTATAATGTATAAAAAAGTTTCGTCTAATTTAAAATAGATACATTACAATTTTCGTTTTATTGAAAATTCGCTAAGATTCACCGTAGCACTTGTGGCTATGTTTTATAGACGTTTTTGTTGCGTTGTTTTTCATCATGTACATGAATCAGCGTTCTGCTTTTACCCAATGAGACAAAGCTTCTCTTAGTTGCCACTGGAGCAGCACCAGCTGGTAACTACAATCGGCTGACACTCGATACATATTGCATTCGATACTCGCCCTACTCGATAGCTGTAACCGTGAACCGGCTTGATACAATGGAAATGGGATGGACCAATTAAGAGGAAACAACTCCACAAAAATGATGTTAGAAAATAATTTTATTTGACATTTTAACGAATTTTCTTTGGAAAGTGAGATTTTCATCCGTGTGCATAGTAAGACCAGACCCGGGACCATGAAATGAGCACCGATTTCGATCCCCACAGTATTTTGAGCGTTTTTCAACACTTTATATACATCTGTGTATATATTATATGGATGTATTTTTTTATGTAGACTTGTTTTTATGTTTTTCGTATATATATTTTACTTTCAACAGGTCGCATTCGTTGTCCAATTTTCATAAAGTTCGGTACAAATGTTCCTTTTGTAAATATCTCGGTCAAGTTCGTTCGCCACTGATTCAAAATGGTGGCAAAAAAGGTGATTTTTCACTATATGTTACAGCGGAGTGTTACCCACTTTAGAAGAAATTTGCCTATTCCCGTCATGTTATATACGTAGTAGAACTTGTTATGCAAGTCTGAAGTGAGGCTGTTAGCGTAGCTAATATAAATACGATGCGATTGTTTAAACTAATTGTGCAGAATACTTCGGTGAAATCGGTTGTAATCTACAAATAAAACAGTCCGTGTTTCATTTTTATATCTGCCAACATATTTAAAGGTTGTTCTGTATGATAGAGGTTGAGGTTGAATGCACAACACAACATTGACTTGGGGACAAGGAATATTTATTGTAGCACAAAATGAAGTCGACTTCAATTTATCGGTGCAGCGAGGTAGATAATACACAGAGTATAGGAGGCTGCGTCTCCTGCTTTCTCGCTGTCTGGACAACTCAACCAATATTTTATTCAAGAAACATTAACAAAAATATTATTTTTCGATTATGTGTGCTTTTAATTTTTAACACATGGTGTGTTTTGCAAGAAACGATCAATTGTTTTTCTGAAATGTTGCTTCATCTTAATTTGACGTGATTGCATTTTATCGAGGAAGTAAAAATCAATAAATGTTAACAAAGTCTGTAGTTGAAATATTATTACTGATGTTTTCCATAGTTTTGAGTGCACAAAAAAATATTCGTGAACAGAAAAAACCCGTAGGTCACTCATTACAACCTCCTCATTTTCTCTGTAGTCGGTTAAAAAGTACGACGTTTCGGGATCTGGTATCTGACCCGTCTTCAGGTGAAAAGTATAACACTAAACTATAACTTTTAAAGATTAGGAAGCACAGCCACCACTAGCTATTTGTTATGTCACCTTGCGGTAACGTTAGGTAAAGGTCGAGGTTGAGGGGTAGACAGTACTTTGTAATCCTAACGTTATACAAGTTCAAAAAGTCAAGCTTTACATTTTTTTGCGATAGACAGATTTTAGACGTTACACGTCTCTCTAAAATCCAATATTGTCAAGAGTTCAATCTTATGTTCAGACAATCATTGGTCTCCTTAAGGTCTTGTCAATATTTGTCTCGTACCTTTGAATTAGCAGTAAATAGCCTAGTTTTCCTCTCAAGGTGTTGTCCCTCAGTCAATGGATATTTGAAACTAAACACCAATTTTGTCAACACTTGCTAGATTACCTATTAATAAATTACCAACAAATGTATTAATCCTTTCCAAATAAATGGCGTTTAAAAGAGGACATTTGCTTTAACAGCGGAATGAGTGACCCGATTTTGAAATGTTAATTTAAAAATGCCAATGCGAAATTTCCCTTCATAATGTGAAGTAAAACACAAAATGTGTTGCAGAAAAACACCACGTAAGTTGGAGGCCTAAGCGAGGTTGTACCCAACTAGAGTTACAATTGGCGAATTAGAGTAACAAAATTGCAAGGAAATTCACTTCACTCATGCCAGCGCTTAGCTGCGTGTCGGCCTGGTTTCAACCCCCAGTTGCACGAGGGGGGTCGAGATTTTGCAATAACGTTGCTGTCACTAAGATGATAAACTGTGCGGTCACTTCCGGTAATATATAACTTCCGGTAGACAGGTCTCCTGGTGTATCCTGCACAAAAATATAAGGACATTTTTCATAAACTGCAACACCAGTTTTGCATAGTATTTTTTATTTAGCACGGGTAAAAGGTAAGGTTTGTCCTGTTTAACGAGGCGAAGTTAGGATTACAAAGTCCTCTCTACCTCTGAACCACGACCTTTACCTAGCGTTACCGTATTGTCACATTATAAATTGTGAGTGGTGACTGCGGGGTTCGAACCCGCGCCACCAGGAGTCGCGCGCGATACCAATCCACCACGGGTCCGCTCAATCCGTGGGTAGATTTAGTACTTGCAGTAAAGACACATTATAAAGCCACTGCATCGACTCCATTTTCCGAACTCCTCCGGCTTTGACGCTAGTCGGCTATACTTAACAAATTTATTGAACATCGGGTGAAAAATTAGACACGTAGAGATTTCACTCATGTGTATTTACATACGTATATAGTTGACGGTTATAAAATGAAAACTAATTATGTCAGATATTTGCATTTTTATTTAAACGATATAGTGATCAATTAACTTTTATTTCCATATAAAACAATATCAGCAGACCTCCACATGCACCCTGTTGTCGGTCCGAAGAAGATCAAGGCGACATTCTATGTCTCTCCAAGTGTTCGATAACATGTCTCTTGTTACTGTCGACATTGCATCAGTAATTCTTGTCCTTAAAGAGAGGATGTCTAGAATTGGAGAAGCATACACAATATATCTTATGTAGCCCCAAAAGAAAAAGCAAAGTCAAGGGTGTGATGTCAGGTGAGCGGGGAGGCCAGGATGTTGGTCCACCAAAGCCAATCTAGCGGTTGGGAAAGGTTTCGTCTAGAATCTAGATAGTCTCACCTTGTGTTGAGACCAATGCGGTGGCACCCCGTCTTGTTGACAAACTACCCATGTTTTTGATGGTATTAATGGCTGGTGGATCTCTTTTAAATCGTCTTCTAAATAGTCTTTGAACTGTTACTGGAGAGTTGGATTCATGAAACCAAAGAACACATTGAACTTGTTCTTGTTTTGTTGTCATTTTGAAGATTTGACAATGAATCAGTAATTGTTGTTTAATTAACATGAATTAGAATACAAATGCTACTAATCTGTAAGTAAAAAAACTTTGAAATCAGCTGTTTACTGGTTGTATAAAACATATACATACCAGTGGAAACCCGTAGTAATTAATTTTTTTTATCCGTCAAGGACTTTGTGGACACCCGGTATAACAATGTAGGATCAGTGCTAATTTCATGGTCCCGGATCTGGGTCGTACGGCATGAGCATGAATATCTCATTTTCCAAAATCCGATGATACTACATATTTACAATTAAGTTACCTGTGGTGTGAGTAAGTAGCCTGTAGTTATGCCAAGGTATTGTATTTCCCGATGTACATTTCGACCTAAGGTAGGTCGTCTTCACGGGGATGCTGTCTATATACATATTTTACACAGCAAGATGTGTATATAGACAGCATCCCCGTGAAGATAACTACTTTAGGTCGAAAATATACAGCAAGATCCTAACTACACCGGAAACAACTTAATTAATCAAAAAACTTAAAGCTGGAAATAATCAACTAGTTACATATTTATAGATAGCATCTTAGACTATAATAATTCCAAACGACTTAAAATTACTGTATACCTAATTTTTTGGAAAGTGATGAAAACATTTTCAATATAAGTGTGTATCAGTATATTTAATCATTTCTTTCAAACAGAGAAGGCAAAATAATCCCGAAGTAAACAATAGCGAATGTCTTGCTTTCCAATCTACCTAGTGACGTACTTGGAGTGGGGGGAGGGAGGACTAAGACTGTGATATTGTTGAAAGCCCTTTGCAGCCCTTGATTAAAGTCTCACAAAGGAAGAGCAGTTTTTGATCTGGGCGTGTCTGCCTGTCCCGTGAGTGTACTTCTACATGAATCACATCTCAACATGTGAGCAACGGCATTTCCCAGAATTCAAAGTTGGAACTAAAAACCATTTTGGTTGAACAATTTTCATGTCGTCTTTTTTGCAAGTTTCTTTTAGAAACATTGGTTGGACCATATGCACCGATCCTGACCTCCAGATCATGTTTTTTGGATAGGCCCCTACGATTTTGGGAAAAATGTAATGTAAGACGTGTAAGCATTAAAATTCAGAGTACTCTAAAAATTTTCATTCGCTCACAACCGGTTTTGGACTGAGTCCATCGTCGGGTGAAGGTAGCAAATAACCAGCATGAAAACAAAACATAAAATTTCTGTTAAACATGTTCTTACTATGCCGACGGAATGAATATGTTATTTTTTCCAAAGGGATTTTGCTTAAAACCGTATGCGCATTGTTTGTCAATAATTAAGACACTACTTTCCCCTCAAGTATTATATTGGTGAAGTTGTTAACACATTTTGAGTTATTAAAAAGTTCTGATGCTTGGAAATAGATTTGCCTGATAATACTTTTTAACTTTATTTATTTAAAAACACCGTAAATAAATAATATTTCAAAGATCACCTCCTTGATGATTCCCTTATACAACTTTAGCCTCGAGTTAAGTCTATAATTATCTGCTTTGGGGCTTGAAATGAGGCTTCCGTTAATTAATTCAACAGTAATTTTCTGCTCGGTAACAAGCCTGCTTCGCAACCAAGAATCCTTTTCTTCTCCTTTCATCACTTTAGTCCTTGGATTTGTGAAACTTTATTACATGTTTGCTAGAAGTTCTCGCAAATCATGCAAAACGGTATTTTTTTTAAACACAATATATCTTCAAAATGTCACACGGAATCTCTTACTACTTGTATAACATAAATTTCCGGTAAAATAACGGTAAGGAGTTTCCAGTAAAACAGAACTTTTTGAGGATAATATAGGTCTAACGCGGCTCAGATAGTCTCAGTGATCGTCTGATGATACCCGCATCAACTCCCAACATCGTTTAGACATATCAGGCCATCACCTGCGTGGTTCGGAAGTCACGTTAAGCCGCTGGTCCTTGTATTTCCATTGGTCACTGGGCTATTAATTAATGACCCACTCTAAGGAAGAGTCGGCCTTAGTTTGTAACAAGACTACACCTCATAACTCATTACTACCACTCATCACACTCATCCTTCACCACATATTTGCCTTAAAATACCCTCATGAGAGTGGTCGGCATCTCAAATAGTGATTTAGTGAAGGACTTTAACATTTAAAAAGAGAGTATGCGCTAGACGACTGGAGGGATAAAGTCCATTCAACCCATAAACCTGTTTACAACATACTCGTATCTAAAAAAAATTCAAACAAAATATAGCAAATTTAAGTTTTCATTGCATCAAAATTAGAATTAAATGTCTCCAGCGTATCGAGTATCCTCGTAATACTCATAATAATAAAGAATGCAAAGCTGAGGCCGAAGGCCGAGGCGAGGCTGTGAGCGAAGCCTCGTAAAAGCTAAGACGGAAGGTCATTACTTCTGTGGTAATAAAGAAATTCGCTTCACTCATGCCAGTGGCGCTTCAGCGCTTAGTTGCGTGTCGGTCTGGTTTTGATTTTCCAGGCAAATAAAATCTAATGGTGAAGTACGAAATTATCAGTAATTTTGTCAAAGTTATTTCAAGAGTTGGCAACTAAAATTAATAACATTAAATCAAATTAGCCTTAACTTGGCTCCAACTCCATAATATTTATGGCCCATTACATCAATCAAAACAACAAGATGTGTTAATTTGTTAAAAGTAATAAATTATGATTTACGGGTACCTTGTAACTAATCACATAATAATCTGTGTTTCCTGAAATGCTCTTGTTGATCCAACTTCCGGTTTCATCCCACTGATATCCCTACATTCTGTCACGTTCCCACTTCCTCCCACCAGAACTCACAGCTGACGTCTGTCTGTCTGTCTGCCAGTTGTCACATGATTAATGTTTACACCCTCCCGCTATCTTTGACATGAATGTCTCATCCCGCCCTCGTAAACTTGGTGGAGAGTTCATTTACAAAAAAAGAACCTGCAATAGGTTGTGAGATGAAACAGGAGTATGAGAAGAAAAATGTGTAAACAAGGTATTAGAAGTGGTAGAACGCGGCCGGTGTCACAACTATAATCTAGTTCTTCCGGTTCTCACAACGTGGAAACATCATTGAAATTAGCTTGAAATATTTCGGTCTCGCTGTGGAGTACCAGCATCAGTCACTGATTGGCTGTAACTGAGCTGCTTGCTGTCTGCTATCCTATTGGTCACAGGGTTGCCAACCGTCCAATGGAGCAGGGATACCAACTGTCGATATTCTCATTGGCTGTGACACTTTCGAAAAGACTTCTTCAGGACTGGTTGCCAGCTTCTAGAAAGTTTAATGCTGTCTTCTTTTTTAAAGTCATTATCGGTTTTAATTATTTCGATGTTTTATCGGATGGCTCTCGGGTAATAATGGGAAATCCTTGCCAATACTTTGGCTTTGTCAAATTCTACTGCATGTTTCGTGTTGTATCTGTGTTCTGCTATGGCAGACTTTTCAACATCTTCGCGTTTTGTGTGTCTGTTATGTTCCTGAACTCTCGTTGAAATTAATCTTTTAGTCTCGCCAATACACCGAACCGCAACTGCAAGGATTTCGTAGACACCCGGCGTGCACAATGGTATCTAATCCTTCACAGGTCTCAAACAGTTCAATTTACTAGCTCTCTTGAAATTGGCAAACATTTCACAATATTACCCGAAAGTCATCCAAGACCGTTGAAATAATAAAAATTACTTCAACGGACGGAATAAAACTTTCAAGAAGTTGTGGCAACCAGTCCTGAAGAAGTGTTTTCGATAGTGTCACAGCCAATGAGAACATCGACATGGTCATTCATTACGTATTGCTTCGAGCTGTTTTTGTTTGAGGTTAAAGATTGTATGCGAAAATGTGTCCATAAGCAGAACCAAGATCGCCAGTTTCCCCAAGATACTGTTACATGAGACGAGAAACAGCTGACTAGGCCAGGATGACCACAACATAAACAATGTTTCAGCTGATGTGTTTATAATGCAGAGAGTAGACCGCAAACCTGAGCCCCAGAGATACACTTTGACCAAACAGCTGCTCACTATACTCTGCGCTATTTCACCTAGATATAGTACGTCCTCGCGCAATGACACTTGCAACGACGCATCAATGCAAGGTTTTATGGCGGCCCATTTTTACCCTTCAAAATAATTTTTATATTAATAAACATGATACATTTGAAAATTAGAGTTCCCTGACATAAGAAAGTTTTTCGAAATTATGCGTTTTTACTACTTTTAGTGTACAAAATTGAGTTGAAAAGCCCTAAAACTTGGATAATTTCAAAGTCTATTTGTGAAACTATTGAACAACTGGGCTCAAACAATTGTTTATCAAATTTTTATGAAAAATTGGGCTCTAAACACTAGTTTCCAAATATATCGTGTTTATTAGTGTAAAAATTATTTTGAAAAATGAAAACCGTCAACATGTATTTTAGTTATTGAACGATTAGACAAGACAACAAGATTATAAATAAATAATGCTCATTTCAATAATAAGAACCTTTCCGCAGATTATCTAGGATTTACGATCTCGTATAACTTGATAACAATAAAAATTATAAATCTGCACCTTTTTCTCTGAAACATCTTCATAGGACCAGAGTTCAAGTACCCGCGGTTCTATTAGTTTTAGTACAAAATACAGCGTGTTTAACTGTATAGATAGCAGAGTAGAGAAAATATTGAGTAAATACACAGAGGTCAGTTATAAATCCACATTTGACATCGCATTTGTGAGCGCAAGGGCAATTTCACATGCTATAAAAATGATGAATCGTGCGGCCCACCGGTGCCGTCCGGCGACACTAAGTGTTATTTACGTCCGTGCCGTCCCCGTGTGTAAGGGGCCTGGGGAAATAAGTACACAAACGTATAAGTGGCGTTGTAATATTTGAAATAACACTATAATTTGAAAATTTAGGATTTTGTGCAACTTCCAGTTGACGAAAACTAAAAGATCCGTAAAAGAATTAAAGTGTGACATTTTCAACGAGGTCGTATTGCCAAACAAAGCTACTAAACAGTTAAAGTTTGCTTAAGGACCTTAATATTATGTGAGGCAGAGAAATGTGATTAGTGTAGAGAACGTTGCTGGTTGTACGAACTGAATTAGTTAAATAGTGAGACTTTCATTGAAGATTAAGAGTTTTGAGGGATTCAAAACTTACCGTTTTCTTTCGCTGAAGACTGTGTTGGGCTTGCCTAACTAACCAATTCATGGTTTTAGAATTTCCCTTGTTCACTAAATCACTATTGAGATGCCGACCACTCTCATGAGGGTATTTTAAGGCAAATATGAGGTGAAGGATGAGAGTGTGATGAGTGGTAGTAATGAGTTATGAGGTGTAGTCTTGTTACTAAGGCCGACTCTTCCTTAGAATGGGTCATTAATTAATAGCCCAATGACCAATGGAAATACAAGGACCAACGGCTTAACGTGACTTCCGAACCACGCAGGTGATGGTCTGATATGTCTAAACGATGGTGAGAGTTGATGCGGGTATCATCAGATGATCACTGAGACTATCTGAGCCGCTTTAGACCTATATCATCCTCAAAACCTGACCTCCATGAAGCTGGATTACATGTCTCATCTCAACAAGTCGCACTTTTGGTCCGATTTTCACCAAATTTGTAAATATCTCGGTCAAGTTCGTTAACCAATAAAATTGGACTACCAATGTCCTTCTTTTATAGATAAGATATCCCTTTGGGGATCTTATTAATTCCTCCCAAAAAGGGGGTTTAATGATAAAATCAGTAAATTTCGTTTAACTTTGATCAAATTTGAAGTAAATATGTATTTTGTTATTATACATCAATATATAAAAGATCCGTCAAGTCGTTTTAAAATGGTGGCCAAACACTAAAAAAGTACTCGTATTGAAAAAATTTGGAATGCAGAGATCGTTTACGGGTAGCGGAAGTGGACTCATTAATGTTGAAGTGGCAGTGACAAGTGTCACCTAATGACTTCGCCAGTCATCCGTCATCTGAGAGGTTAGTTTCCGGTACATGACCGCGTGCTGTGTGATGCGTGGCTCGGAATATCGACTACGTGAGTCAGTACACTCTCTTCGATCAACTGATTTCAGTTTTCTCGCCACTTCGGCTTTAGCTTGTATGTCAAATATTATAGGAACAGGTACAGTAAGGTTAAGTTTTTGTAAGCAATCGAGGGTTAAAAAATGAACCAATCACACCGCACATGCGTTAGTTCGTTGCGTTTCTTTGCAACATTGCGCCGGTCACCTCCCACCAGCTTGTCAAGTCACTCACTTTATACTCGTATACAAATAAACAGATTCTTGCCAATAAAACTTATGGGTAAAGGTTAAACGTTTGGTTTGAGTATTATAGTATACTAGATAAGACAGTGTTAAAAAATACAAAAATAATGGACATGGTTTGATTACAAAACAAATTAAATATAAAAACAGAATGACGCTATGACGTAAAACTTTTCTCAACTATAATATTTACATATTTTAAAGTAAGAAATTTAACGAACCCATGATGGAAAAATGAAGTAAGGCCTAACGTGCCGTTCCGACATTTTTACGCAATTCAAAATAAGAAGTTCAACAGAATTACAACTAAATAAAAGTTAATTAATAACTATGGCATTTGGATTAATAATAATCATTTATTGTCAGACGAAAGTTTGCATAGACAAATTAACAATAATAAAATAATAAATAAATAATAATAACAATAATAAAATAAAAATACGCATGGCCTTACGCATAGGCGTTGTTTGTTTATTCATACGAAAATAGAAAACAGGAAAACCCATAACAGTTCTATCTTAATTTGCTTTCTTTTTACGAACTAAGACCTGTGAAGAGTTAAACAATATTTATGCATTTTAAAATTATGTCTTAGGCGTCAATTGTTTGAAAGAATAGCCACACGTTATCACACAATAGCCACAACTAGCCACACAATAGCCAATATTTAACACGTTGTTGTAAACAGCCAATTAACACGGTCTTAACGGAAGCCTTAGTTTTATTGTCCAATTTTTTAGTATTTGGTATACAAACTACCTATATTTGAATTTCATATGAACTTGCATTTGTAACTACATTTGTACGAGATCTCTGTACCCGCATTCAGTTCGCTTCTAATGTTTACTTTTACTGTCTGTAAGTATTGATAAGTAGCTGCTTTAAACGTAGAATATAAAATATGTAAATATCAAATACTTTAGAAAGTATTGAGTTTCATTTGTAAAATATCAAATTTCTAGACAAGACTTCTGATTCTAAAGCCGGAACTTAGAGAGGTTGACGATTTTACTTTTTCGATTTTCTTGGATAACTCACACTAACAAAAACTACGACAAAAACATATACGTTTTAAGAAAACCTAGCTTATGACACCGAGCAAAGCACTTAAACTTAACAATGAAAATATAAATGGCTGTCATTTAAATGTTCCCCTTTTTAATATTGTTTGTGAGAAACGCTTAGCAGTGTCGCGTTTGACACTCCATTAAGTTCACTAATGGCGGCATCCGGGCGGAAACTGGCTCAAAATACCCTTCAAGAAGCAAAGTGAGAAGTCAGCTGTCAAACTGACAGAAACATCAGCGTTCCTCAGGGCAGGATAATGGCGGTTGAACTCTTTATAGAAATTAAACTTGCAAACAATTAATTTACTGGGACTCGTGGCGTGGTCCTGTAATCCAGCTTCATGGAGGTCAGGTTTTGATGATGATATAGGTCTAAAGCGGCTCAGATAGTCTCAGTGATCATCTGATGATACCCGCATCAACTCCCACCATCGTTTAGACATATCAGACCATCACCTGCCTGGTTCGGAAGTCACGTTAAGCCGTTGGTCCTTGTATTTCCATTGGTCATTGGGCTATTAATTAATGACCCATTCTAAGGAAGAGTCGGCCTTAGTTTGTAACAAGACTACACCTCATAACTCATTACTACCACTCATCACACTCATCCCTCACCACATATTTGCCTTAAAATACACTCATAAAAGAAGTCGGCATCTCAAAATTATGATTTCTTATGATTTAACACGGTTTATCTCAGTATTGCTGTGTACCTATTAGGTAGATTTTAACTTTTCTTTATGGACTAAGTTCTGACAAATAAGATTTTGAATCATCATGGTTAATTGTGCAATGTTTCAATGCATTTAGAATATAACCTCCTCATTTCTCTGAAGTTGGTAAAAAGTACAGAATTACAAGTAATTTCTATAAATGAATTAAGAAACATGCAGCCTAAACGTCACAACGTCACGCTTGTTTACTGTCGTCTGCACTTTATTCTGAAAAAAAAAACATTTGGCCCTTTTACTCTACTTGAGATCCTTATCACTCCTTTTGGTCCTTTTACTGTATGGATTGAATTAAGGACCATAAAAGTGCTTTGTTTTTTCATAATGGAGGAATCTTTATATTACTCTCAAGACTTCAAAGTGGTGTCATAAAAATTGTTCTCAAATAGTTCGGGGTTTTGTTCAGCATAGCTTTGCAAACAGATGTTGTTCAAATTTAGTACTTGAAACTTGAAGCTAGTACTTACTTCAAGGAAAATAAATAATACAATGGATTCATTATTGTATTCGTAATACATATTGAAGTTAACAACATATGCATAGCTGAAAAGTAATAAAACATATCACCGTACAAACCATAAGACACACATTGAAAAAAATTCATAATAATAGGGACAATAAAAATAGTCTATTTACTGTGTAATCTATATTAAAACAGTGACTAAATATTTACATATATAACTGGCTCAGTATATTATCTGTGTTGTCTAATGTAGGCCTACATTTAGGGATCTAGGTAGGGCAAGGGTGGTCAGCAAATACTGTTCATCTTCAAGAGTATTAGGTTGTGGTAAAGCAAAGCTACTCGGTGATGTGGTTACAGTGGAGTTGCTCCAACTGAATATGGAGGGGACCTCCTAATGTTTTGTGTTATGTTTTAGCTTATTTTCACCTGAAGACGGGGTCAGATGCTAGACCCCGAAATGACGAGTAATTTTTGCTCACTCAAAACGGTGGAAACGCTCGTAATAATATTTTAACCTCATTTTACTTAATTATAAACATATTAAACTGAGAAAAAACACTCAATCATCTTTTTGTAGTGAGCACTTTAGAAAAAAATCTCGCGCTGTAAAAGAAGAGATTTATCAATTAATTTCTTCCAAAGGTAGATTACAGAAAGCTAATTTTTGGGAGAATTTATGTCTTAGTTATAACTTTACACCGCTGTAGGTTTATTTAATTCATCACGTTTACACGTTAAAATTAATTAATAGATTTTTATACCACACATTTTGACACTGTTCAAAATCAAATATTTGACTTGGCCCTTGGGATTCGTATTTTAGGCATACTTTAAGTCTGAAATTGTAACCATTACTCTCCAACTTACACGCTCACTGTCTCTCTCTGGCTTCTTAAGCTGGTGGTGTTACTGTACAACTTAGGTCGTTAACTCTAACCCTATCCATTACTGGAGGAATCAAGTCGTTAAGGGGCGCCAGAATGTGAGCGGTTAAGTGTCGACCCTTTGTGAGATAATCAGTGACCCTCCCGCTTCCTGATTGGTGCTCAACTAGTTGACATGACACCGCACCACGGCACCAGGGTCACGAAACTGTGTTAACAGTGAAGAAATGTTTACTGTCCAGTTCGCTTTGTAAGTGAGAAACACTGGTCTCTGATAGGTGTGGCGTTTTATGTTGTGAAAACATTAGTGGGCCTAAAACAGGTCCTTGTGGTACACCGCGAAGAACGAAAAAAGGCGCAGTTTAATTTGTTTTTCTCGTACTCTCTTGTCCATGGGCGTTTTAAATGGTTTACTCAACCTAGGGTTTGAGGGAATCACATACTAGTTCGAACCAACATGCCTGTGCCGGGAATCGAACCCGAAACCTCGCGCCTCGAAGCCGTGGCTCTACCCACTGGGTTGCGGAAGTATGCGTCAAGTATTGCATTCAATGACAGGTTAACCTAACGGCTTAAAATACAATTGATATTGTAAAGTTTAAAACAGATTCGATAGGATACATAGAAATATCATTAGGAATCTCTCAACGGTTGTAGTTTTGACAAGAAATTATACGGGAAACAGATATACAAAAGTTAGACCATTGAGAAGTTTTGTTCGTGATATTTGAATTAGACAACAGATTTATTACACTTTTGATACTTTGCTCAGCTTTGAGACACCAACCACTCTTAGGGGGTGAACATTCAATGACAGTGAGTGTGACGAGTGTTTTTGATGGATGATGAGATGTAATCTTGTTACAAACTAGGGCCGACTGTTCCCCAGATTAGGTTTATGCAATAAGAAAACTAAATATTAATAAATGTAGTGAAGTTTCGAAATTTTATCTAAAAACTATTAGTTTCTAGAGCTCAAACTGTATCCCCGTAATAGATTTCATAACAAACATAATAGAGCGTCGTAATACGCATTTAGTTTAATCTTACTATTGTCAAAGATAATGTTATGGTAGGTAGATAGCGCATAGATGCCGCATGGCTGAGACAGAACAACCAACATAGTTAGGCAGCCCACGCATAGAATGCGCTGCTGCGAGTCTTCCTCCCTCCTCGACACCACATGCTCGAGTTTGACCGATGTCATGTGACCAAATCGTGCGATTTTCGGAAGTTAACAAACTTAAGCTTGCGTCTAAAGACCCTCCTCGTGCGTGGGCTGCCGCAACTATTCCTGCCTCAGCCATTCGGCATCTATGCGTTATCCACATACCATTACATAGTCTTTGCTATTATTTCCTAAAATACAAAGACAAATTAAACAAGAAATGTCCAGATAACTGAAACGTCAGTAGATTTGAGCAATGCCAGAACTGATCTCCAGATAGCCCAGACCTACCACAGCTCTGTGTTCATAACGGTCTGCTCTACACGTAACTGAACACTAGACCCTCCCTTGGAGGTCTCGTCAGTCGTTCCACTCAGCATCACTTTACTGCGTCTTTCACGAATAATTTTAATAATTTTACTGAGGTTGTCAAGTCGTTTACCTGATTGAGGTCTCTCAAGTTACTCTTCATGCTTGAGTATCTCTGAGTGAGTCAATACTTTTGATACTTTGATTTGAGACACCGACCACTCCTAGAGGGTATTTTAAGGTGAATATGGGATGAAGGCTGAGTGTGTTGAGTGTTTTTGATGGATGATGAGGTGTAGTCTTGTTACAAACTAGGGCCGACTGTTCCCCGGATTGGGTCATTAATTAAAAGCCCAACGACCAATGGCATGGACCAACGGCTTAACGTGACTTCCGAACCACGGGGAGTCATCGAAAAAGTTAGAAAGACGGAAAGATCAAATATAAAAAAGAGATAGGAAATTTGTTAAAACAATGCGAGGCCCGATCAATACTGAACATACAGGTTGTAGTAATAATTTCTGATAAACGAGGATTAAAATTCTACGCCTATATTAAAAGAATGCAACCTGCTAGACTAACGAAACAAATGTTAGAATTTCATGAAACTGGAATTGAGGAAGAAGTAGTCACAATTAAATGGATCGAGGTAATTAAAGAGGATTTTATACAACCGCAAATTAATAATAGAACTATAAAAGCAAATTTAGATACAAATAGTTTGGTCGGAAAGTTGGTCAGAAGGGAGTAACAAAAGGAGAGAAATAGCCTACACTGATGAAAGAAAAGAGCTCATTCCGCAGGGATAAAACCAGTATGGGCACAAATAAAGTTCAATTTATCAAGGCGCGTGAATGTACTTCGCGAAGTCTGACTGCGACGAATTTGAATAATAATTAATGGATAAATGAGTTGATTTCTTGTTTAGTATACAAGGTATGTTGGCAAGTGTGTTAAAACTGTAATGAGGATTGTGTGCGGTAAGGCCGACTTGAAATCACGAATAGGTACAGTGTTTTTTTCTTAGATTCACAGTTTCGCATCTTAAGCAAATTGGTTTGCAAATTACCTAAATCAAAACAGTAAGGCAGCTTATTTACAAATCTTAGAGATAACAATTATTTGTTGATATTTAAAAGCTGTAACAGTATACGAGCTAAAGCTTTTAGCGGATCCGTGGCGGATTGGTATCGTGGCGCGGGTTCGATCCCCGCAGTCACCACTTACATTTCTAATGTGACTAATAAGGTGACGCTAGGTAAAGGTCGAGGTTGAGTGGTAGAGAGGACTTTGTAGTCCTAACTCGCCTCGTTAAACAGACAAACTTACCTTTACCGCCCCGCGAGTATTTGTTGTATCCAGGTGGTTTTAATGAAAAGGCACCCAAAACAACTTTTCTTTGACCAATCATCAAATGTTTTCACACGGAAAAATCTATTTAGGAAATTTTATTGGTACATTATTTAAATTATCTATTAAAAATCTTTAAAGTTGGGGAAGGAAAATCGTGTTTTATTGTTTTTTTTTTTACTTTGAGGTTGATTTAGGTTTGTTACGTCAGTCTTCCACGAACTCTACTCCTGACTGTATCGAGTTGTCGAGTGAATTCACCCTCGGCTTTGAAGTCGGTTTAGGCAGCTTTCATCCCCAGCCTCAATCCCTCAGTTTCCCTAATTCCAGGAAATCCCCCCCTCAATCCCCCGGGGGTATGTTAAGCCTTATTCGTCTTGGTTGTGTACACCGAGCCAGCTTCCATCACTGTTTGGTTGGTATCCTGTACGTGTTTGCATCTCATGCGTTGAGGGGGGGGGGGAGGTTATCAGACGGAGGCTTCTAAATCGAAATTAACAATATTTCACAAAATTAACCCAGATTGTTTGTAAAAGGAATTTTTGTTATGTAAAACCGTAGCATTTTATTATATTATGATGAAAGGAAATATATATTTGTTTGAAAGTTCATAATAGTGGCGGAGAGTTATTCGAGTAAAGGAGAACAGATTTTCCAGCCACTTCCGGAGAAGTCCTCTGAAGACGGGTGGAGTTTTAACTACCCGAAACGTTATTAGAGTAGTTTTCTCCGGAAGTGGCTGAAAGTCCGTTCTTTATTTTACTTAAATGAAATATATATTTATTCATATGTTACCTACCACTAACAGTACACAAACACATTATGAAAAAAATGTTAATCGTTTGTAAATTGGCAGTAAGAACTGACTTTTCGCGCTATAACTGTGGAATGAATAGTCCGATTTAAATTTGAAATTATGAGTATCAAGAGTGTACTGTATTTGTCGGCTATTTTGTGTTTTGTCCCATAAGAACAATGTTAAAACAAGCATTTTCTTAAGACACTTCACGTCTACAATTTTCATCATATCTTTTTGAAATAAGTATTATTTGAAAGTTGACAATGTAGTGCAGTGGCTTCGCTGACCGCTTGTTTTATAGTTTACCAGTGAAAACAGGAAGTTCAAATATAACGTTTCTTCAATTTTTGTATTTATGCCACGGAATTATAAATGAGAAAATCGAAATTTGGCCACTACTGTGCACTCTTAAGACTTAAGTAAATCTGAGACCGAAGGCCGAAGAAAAGCTGTGAGCGGAGCAAACAACCTCGACATAGCGAATCCGAGTAACACATTGCAAAGAGAATCCGTTTCACTCACGCCAGCTCGGTCTGGTTTTCTTTATCCTGTGCGCCAATAAGTGGATCATGTCTGGACAGATGTGTGTGGTGTCAAGGGTCTGGTCAATGTCAGAGTTGAGAGGGCAGCTGCACACACATTCACAGGGCTAGTGGCCACCCCTGTGTTGTAGCTGCGTGCTGGCGTCTCCAGTATAGTGGTCGAAGGCAGTTGACTGTCCAGAGAAATTGGATTTATTTATTTTATTGTTTAATTTGTGTTTATTACCATTGGCAGATAGTGTTAATATAGGTTTTAAAACAAACAGAGGACACTACGAGTAAATACTGTTGTTAAACTCCTAGTTTTCAAGATGAAAAATTACTTAAAAACAACTTAACAGCAATCAAGAAAAATAGAAATAAATATTGCGTACCGCCTTCAACAAGCCTAATATAAGAGTTTTATATGAACGTTTTAACGCTAATAGTATGCGATACAATTGGAATTTATGTCGTATACAAAAGGTTCCAACCTAAACTATACTATTGGTATTGGAAAATTCATATAAAAACTTTATATTATACAAATATCTTTTGGTGTGATTCACTAATGAGGACTACTTGGGATAATGTTATAATAGAGAAAAATATAAATAATGTAGCACCCTTTTATTTAAATAGTTCGACTTTTTACGACCGGTTTCGACCTAAGTCATCTTCGGACAACAAGATACTAACATCTAAAAAATATTTTCTTCTAAACATACACACATTATCCATGTGGATGTTAAAAACTAACTTTGAAATTGCCGAGTTCACATAAAATTGCAAATTATAAAAACTTATACTGCATAACAAAACTAAGATATTTGGAGAGAATATACATTTACATACTGAGTACGGAATTTAAATCTAACTTAAATCATGTATTTTCACCAAGTTACTTAACCCAGCGTGACCAACAAATAAAATACATTTGCACATTATCAAAAAACATTCCAAACAAAATGAATCATTTGTCTGTTATCGTAACGAGTGAAATTGAAACGTGCATGTTACAAAAGTAAACAAAGTCCTTAGATAAGAGAATGCGTGCAGCGTGCCAGGAGTATTGTACAAATATCGGATTTCACGGACCCGCGCCTCGAGCCAAACAAAAGTAAACAAACATTGTTTACCGACCGCGACAGCTGTGTTGTTGTTTCCAAACATAAACAAACTGTTAGTGACCGACTTGGAGAACGGTTGATACAAAGTACTGCACTGTGAGAATCAATCTTTTAAACATCTTACAAACGGATCATTTTTAATATTTTACAATACTATTTACATTACTGTGCCATTTTAGGCTCAGAGTGTAGTTTTTAACCACACCCATTAAATGGCGGCTTTCGTTTTAATGCACACACTAAATCACTAATCCTTAGAATGTATACAATAGAATGGGTCAGTTATTAATAGCCCAATGACCAATGGAAATACAAGGACCAATAAATTCAACGTGACTTCGAACCACACAGGTGATGGGGTCTGATATGTCTAAACGATGGTGGAGTTGATGCGGGTATCAGATGATCACTGATACTATCAGAGCCTTTAGACCTATAGCATCCTCAAAACCAGCGAACACAGAGATAAAATAGCTTCTCTGTATTCATCCTCAAACCCTGACCTCCATGAAGCTGGATTACAGGACCATGCCACGAGTCCCAGTCGAATGAAGAAGATGTTATCTGCAGCATGGCTACAAGAACTGCACGAATCTTTTCAGTGAAGTTCATTTAAATTTTTAAACGGAAGTCTGGGAGACTTTTAAAATATTGGTTCGATTCCCAGCGCAGTCTTATTGGTTTGGACTGTTTCCCTAAAACGTTTAAAAATATCCACATAGCCTATATTTGAAATGATAACTGACCTCATCAATGAGGTAATAAGTTAGGAAAGTTAGGTATATTGAGTCCTCTCTTTCTCTTAAACTCAAAAGTGGTTTAAGTACAAAAAATTTCTTCAACAAATAGAGCATAACCTCGACTTGGGTGCCTACGTCTAACAGTTATTATAAAGTTATTATGAAATATAGCAAGTGTTATCTGTTCTGTGGCACAGGCCCTACATAAGACCCCATCCATAAAATAAAAAAATGCCTAATTTACCAGAGTATATTTGAACAATTCAAAATCTAATACTGGAATAATCGTATCTAATATAGTAGTGTTGTATGGGAAACCGTTTATAACATACATTTGAACAACACACCATGAACGTTTTAGTCAACAGCTTCCAAACTAAATTTGCAACAGACCGTGACAAAGTTCTCCTTCAAGCTAGCACAAGTATAACTACCCTTCATAAATTACGATTATTACACATCCACCTAAACCCTTCCGGTCCCAATACGGCGCCAAGTGTGAATTCCACAGATACACATCTCGAGGATGCTTACACACTAGCAGTTACAAACGAGGTGGTAATCCTCAACAGCTGGTGAGCTGAGCAGAGGAGAGGAGAGGGATTAGAACATGTCATCATTCACTCCCACCCTCTATACTGTATAGCTGAGGAGGTACGAGATGAGTTATGAACAGACAGACAGACACATGGCCCACAGAGCACTTGTTCCACAGATAAGTCTTGTTCAATCTTCGAGTTCAGTCGGACAAAGAAGTTATGTTGTTGTTTGTTTCAAGTTTATTGTTAACAATTTGGTAGAATTTCTGAGCTTAAAGTATTACCTTGAGCGGATCCGTGGTGATTGGTAATTTATCGCGTGACCTGAGCTCATCACCCGGTGGCGGGTTCGATCCCCGCAGTCACCACTTACAATTTGTAATGATCTGCGGTGACGCTAGGTAAAGGTCGAGGTTGAGGTAGAGAGGATTTGTAGTCCTAACTTCGCCGTGTCAAACATGACAAACTTTACCTTTTACCTTTATACCATATTTAGTTGTGAATGGGGAATGCCTCTACATTATTGTGGGGAATTCTTGAGTGTATTTTCTGTGTCCAACGTTTTGTATACTTTGTCGGGATCTGACTTCTTAGTTCAACTGGCATGACATGTCATACACCACCTATTACAGTGTAGTTCTTGTTTGCACACGAAAGGGAAATAGTTGTTAATCTATAATTTATTGGTTTGACTTCAGTTCAGTTATCAGGATAATTTAAGATATCGCAAATGCGACCCCTGTGGTGTGTATATTTAAGAGTTCTTTTATTTGTTTAATTTTGAAAGTCTGTTACCAACTATTCATATTGTTTTCACCGCCCTTTTTGTTTCTTAAAGTGTTAAAATTTGTAGGTTTTTTCCCGAAAAAAGTATACCAGGTCACAAAAGTGTCTTTTAATTGACCCAAACATGTTTGGGTGTTTGGTTTGAGTTAATAACCTCATTCTTAATTATATGTCATATAATTAATGTGGTTCCGTACTATGAAGACGAATTCGAAATAACCTTGGAATATTGCACGAGTACGGTATATATTTCCACGTTACATTGGCATTACTAAATGGTTAGATTAAAACGTTTTCATTATATATTAGTTAATGACAATGAATGGATGTTGCTTATACGTTAAATTTATCTTTATGTATCCTTAAATCTAAAAATGAAGGAGTGAAGACCACTCAGAAAGAGTGAAATTTCTCTCTTTTGGGTGTTGAAACCCAGTCACTCTCATTAAAGAGTGGCTTGATTTTCACTCTTTCATATTTAGAGTGTTCATTACCACAAAATTATTTACTACTTTCATTATTTATCAATATATTATATTACTGCCTCACACTATCTGACACCCGACCCGTGGAGCCGGGAGCGAGGAGTCCCCCAAGGATCGGTGTTGGGTCCTAACTTGTTTTCTCCCGCGTGAGTCACCTGCCTGCGCATGCGCGTCCGAGCGTGTGCACACTGTCCATATACAGGTATATGTTACATTCCTAGATGCACTTGACTACACCGTACACGCCACCAGTTCACCCGTTCCCTGTCCGCTGTACATGTTCCGTTCCACAGTTCCCTCTCTAATTTGCACACGACATGCACTACAGTTCGCTACATGCAGCTAAAGCTTAGCCTACTGCTCTGTGCTATTTGCCTGGCTCTCTCTCTCTCTCTAGTTTCCAGACAAGTATTTAATTCCAGGTTGTTGCATTTTCCAATCTTGTTGTTTTTTCACATTATGAGAATAAACGGGGATTCATCAAAAACGATTCCTCAAAAAAAGGTTTCAAAACTTAAGTTAAAGGGTATTTCAATATAGCGTAAATAGCTCTCAAAATAAACAGTCCAATAAGAACAAAACCATCGTCTAAGTGTATCTCATCTGTAGCGAGGGTCTGGGTAGTGTTAGGTTCTTACCTTGGTCTGTACTTTGCCAACAAAAAGCCAACCCAAGCATCTACTGCAGACTGCTTCACTTCTTGTACATTAACTTCCAGTCTGCTGCAAGAAGTGGCATTAATCCACTCTTGTCTAGAATTGAGATCAGCTGAGAAGTAAGATGTACCAGCTGATAGAGACAATTAACAGTGATTGTTAAATGTTTATGTAAATATTAAAGTTGAATTTTATTCGTTTACTTTAACTTATAAGTAAGTTTTTGAGTGGTTTTATTCCCACACGTTTAAAAACTTATTTATAAATTTACAAAATAGGTTTGTGTTAACAAAACGACAAAACACTTTTAATTCTATATTTACGAGAAGTAAAGCAGGCAGTCACTGATAACAAATTTATTAGACAGCAACTTAATTTCAATCATTTTTAAATAAACGAACGTTAGTATGAATAAAATATTTATTTTGGTCCATAAACTCGTTCACACTGTAAATGTAATTGGTCACCAAATATGTTTTTAATGCTGAGTTGAATCACTAAAATCACTATTTGAGATGCCGACCACTCTCATGAGGGTATTTTAAAGGAAATATGTGGTGAAGTTGGTGATGAGTGGTAGTAATGAGTTATGAGGTGTAGTCTTGTTACAAACTAAGGCCCACTCTTCCTTAGAATGGGTCATTAATTAATAGCTCAATGACTAATGGAAATACAAGGACCATCGGCTTAACGTGACTTCCGAACCACGCAGGTGATGGTCTGATATGTCTAAACGAACGATGGTGGGAGTTGATGCGGGTATCATCAGATGATCACTGAGACTATCTGAGCCGCTTTAGACCTATATAATCCTCAAAACCTGACCTCCATGAAGCTGGATTACAGGACCACGCCACGAGTCCCAGTCTGATCAGATAGTTGTCGAATAAATGTAGCCTTTTGTAAATTAGTTTGAAGGCCTACGTTTTAAAAATATTGAACAACAAAGTTTAATTGCTCGTAGATACAAGCCCTGACCCTTCATTTGTGTTAGAATTAAATACTAGAGTTGTATATCATCAGCATAGTGGATCAAATGGTTTGAAACAATTTTGGAGGCAATGTCGTTTATGTAATCTTGTATTCATAATCAAAATGTGGTTACCGCAACTTAATGTGGTTTTGGACTGTGGTAGGTACTAGTACTAGTTGTAGAACTACGTGCAGTGTGGAAAGGGTTACGTAGATATTTTGTGACGAGTTAAAAGTCTAATCGAGTTGATTTAGTATTCAATTTTTTGTCTGGTGAGTATTGCGGGCCTTGTAAAGCGGATCAGGTTGTTGAATACATGGTGTAATAAGTACTTATTACACCATGGTTGAAAATACAGGGTCAAGCAAAAGTGTGGAAACGCCTTTATAACTTTTAACCAGCTCCAACGCAACCGAACTCGGTACATTTTATTAGAGAACAAAAGTACCTTTGAATGTATACTGACACTTTGTCCCAGTGTTCAAAATGGTGGATTGTGGGGGGTAGCCCCTGTTTTCATAAGGAAGCCCCATCGAGTGACACCTCATTTGGTCTTAGAAAAATGTTTATGAATGCTGAAAACTAAAAGTCTCTAACTTAACCTAGAAAGAAATGGCTCCCATTTTAAGTTACACAGAATTTTTATTACGCGAAATGTGAAACCTTTTATAACTTCTTAGCCAGTATTTTCAGCGTAAAAACCAAACTTGGTACATATTATTAAGGATTATCAAACGTATGTTTTAATTCACGCTGAAACTTTGCCCCAGTTTTCAAAATGGGTGATTGGGGGTACACTTAAAACTCTGTGTAACTTAAAATCGACGCCATTTCTTTCCGGGTTAAAGCTGGAGACTTCTAACTTTCAGCATTCATCAATATTTTCTATAAGACCTTCAAAATGAAGTGTCACTCGATGGGCGATGAAAATTATGGTTACCCCAAGTCCCATTTTGAAAACTGGGGCAAATGTTTGTCTCTAATAAAATGAACCGATTTCGGTTGCGCGCTGGTTAAAAAGTTATAAAAAACGTGTTCTTTGCCTGACTTATAATACCCTTACAAGTACGCCAGAGAAGCGGTCATCAACATTGATCTAACAACCAACAAAGCGTACCAACAGCTGCGTCATTAGCCAATAAATCAGCGGTGTAATTGAACGGTACAGTATGAGTACCAACGCACTGTCATCCGCAAGTAATTCACACTTGTCTGCCGGAAGCTAGTTGTGGAGGGCGTGTTTGGCCACCTACTTCCAGTCCACAGAGAACTACTTCCGGTCTGATGTGGAGTTTACACACAGATAAACACGCTCCACTAACGAGTCTGACATTCGTGTTCGCGACTGTGTAACTGTAAACAAGGACACGAGCGGGTCTTTTGTAAAAAGCTGTGATCAGAAATATTCCTTAAAAATGATTTATCTTTTAGCTTAGATAGACGGAAGTAGGTTATCATTTTCACAATATTGTGCCTACTATAGAGTTCGTAGCGCTTGTCCGCTATTCTCTTCCACTAAATCTTCTTCTAAGATGTAACAGAGAAGAGGCAGAGAAGGTTGTTAGAAGTTCCTCAGGGGAAAGTGATGGGTTCAGTATTATTTGCTCACCGAAATCCTTAAAAATATATAAGTTTATAGTTTTAAAATGATGTCTACACTAGTAAAAATCATGGAGTATCTTCTTCAGTGTAGAATTGTCAGGATTCTGCTAGCATAAAGTATGAGAGACAGAACTTCATTTAACTTTTACGGTTCGATACTTGACTTACAATACCTTGCGGTTCGATCCCCGCAGTCACCACTTACATTTGTAAAGTGACTATACGGTAACGCTAGTTAAAGGCCGAGGTTGAGTGGTAAAGTCATAACTTCGCCTCGTTAAACTAGACAAACTTTACCTTTTTACCGCCCGCCATAGTAAATCAGAGGTAACACTCTAGGTAGATAGATCCGTTTCATATCTTTGGTTGTATCAAAATCAGATGTATAAGTCTCTATAATGGTCCATTCTCACTCGTACAGCCATAAACCCTAATCAACTCTCACATAAAAACCAAACAGCGAATTAATCATTCAAATCATCGACACCCACCGGACACATTTCTATTCCATTCACCAAAGCCATAATTTACGAATCAGACACATCCAAAATGAAGACTCGGTTGAAGGTGTTGAATGTATCGCATGATCGGCATCACCAACACCTGGGTATAAACAGTCATCTGTATGCAAGCCGGAGCGGTCAGCTGATGAAACTTTAGACACATTGTTATAAATCAACAGCTGTTGAAGGTAATTATAATTTCTCTCCTCCATACTCTGTGGGAGGGCCGGGGCCGGCTTCGCCTCTCTCCACAGATTCTGGTTGATTGTGAGTTATATTTATTTATTGACGCTGGATCTTTCGTGCGAGAGGACGATGTGTTTATATCTGAAGGTTTGTTCGGATGAAGGTGTCGTAATGCTTGAGGATTCTTTTATTCTCATGGTGGGCGTCGGAAGGAACTTGAAAGTGGGTTCGGTTTGGGGAAATTTACAATATTGTGATGCTAAAAGATGTGTTAAATCTCTAGTGTTAAATCATGGCGTGGTCCTGTAATCCAGCTTCATGGAGGTCAGGTTTTGAGGATGATATAGGTCCAAAGTGGCTCAGATAGTATCAGTGATCATCTGATGATACCCGCATCAACTCCCACCATCGTTTAGACATATCAGACCATCACCTGCGTGGTTCGGAAGTCACGTTAAGCCGTTGGTCCTTGTATTTTCATTGGTCATTGGGTTATTAATAATTAATGACCCAGCATTCTAAGGAAGAATCGGCCTTAGTTTGTAACAAGACTACACCTCATAACTCATTACTACCACTCACCACACTCATCCTTCACCACATATTTGCCTTAAAATACCCTCATGAGAGTGGTCGGCATCTCAAATAGTGATGTATAGTGATAGTTTATAACAAGTGTCAGAGGCACCACTGTGACCGTACAAGAAAAGACCCACTTTAATCCAATACAAGCCAAACGTCGTCTGGTATAATATTATAGTATTATTGAAATGTTCACTCGTCAGCCATGTTGAGCTCAAACTTAGATTTTCTTTAAACTTTCAGCATGCAAACTGTGACCATTGTAGCTAAACCAACATGACTCAATTCTTGCTACATTATAAAAATACCATATTTGACGAAAAACATAAAAACTACTACTAACTCAAACACTTAGGCGGTCACCATAGCTCAGTAATATAGTGCGTGCTTCGCACCAAATCAGCCCGGGTTCGATTCCCGGGCGCAGTGATAACTGACCCATTCCCCTGGTTCAAAAGTCACGTTAAGCCGTTTATTCCATTGGTCGTTGGGCTATGAATTAATGACCCAATCTGGGGAACAGTCAGCCCTAGTTAGTAACAAGACTGCACCTCATCATCCATCAAAACACTCGTCACACTCACCATCATTCCATATTCACCTTAAAATGCTCAAAGAGGGTTTGGTGTCTCAAAGCAAAAGTATCAAAGTACTATCGGTTGCAATGTTACATTATAAATATACCTGTTACAAGCCTGACTCATCAGAGGAGGGCGGAGTGTCCATGCACCACATCCTAAATGAACAGTTCGTGAAGCTTGTACAGGAAGTCGGCTCGTGGTCGCTTCCTCTATGGTCTATGGACCAGATGCGTCGTGAGGGTAATGGCACACGCACAGCGTGCAGAATATATTACCTGCATTCACGCACACACCCGTGAGCGCTCGATAGTGAGACCAACACTTGAGACACAAGGGGTTTCACAAAACACATTAGTATGTCATCGGTCGGTGCTCGTCTTTGAAAAATCGTGGTTCTTGTAGCTTTGGACAGTAAATTGTGAATTTCTTGCTCACAGATAATGGGGAACAGAGAGAGGTCACATTGTCATGCGTCGCTGTACTAATCTTGAACCAATCCTAATTTAACTTTAATTAGTCACTTACTTGAGCCTTAGGTGATTCCTTGTCTCCCAATTGGTTGAACATAAAAATTTAACCGATCACATTTCTCATTGGCTAGCCTTGAAGGCTGGCCTATACGCTGTTCTGTAAACCAACCTACCTACGCTCACAAATCAGAGAGTCAAAATCAGAGTTGTAACACCTTCCTAATATTGGAACCAGCTCTACCACGATCACATCGTCAGCTGGCACATGACGCCACCTTCTTGGCCACTCAGCGGATTTTGTCTAGCGGAGTTCACCTGGTGGACAACCAATGAGGTGGCAGTTTTGGGAATTCGGCGGTAGCGACGAGGAAGTGCGCGGAGTGGGACAGTGAGTTAGTGGCGTGGGTGGATTCAGGTGCGTGGTTGGCGGTTGGGATTTCCACCAAATAGGTATTTTATAATTTATTATTATTTGAGCGCTCTAGGTTAAGTTATACATCTCAACAAAATATTCAAATTCCCATTTAAAACAATTATAGTAAATATTCTAAATTGCTAGTAACTTAGTCAGTAATCAGTAACTTTATTGCTAAGAAACTTAACGTGTAGGCAATTGCAAATTAATAAATGTATAAAATAATATGGATAAAACAAGCAAAAATAAATAATATAACAAGAAAGATAAATAACTATGTTAGCTAAAACAATAAGCAAATAAATAAATATATAAGCAAATTAAAAGAAATAATAAAAAAGTAGTAATACAACAAAATAAAAACTACGAACAATTATTAATTAATCACTACTTACTTAATTTTCCCAAATTACCTTCAATTAAACCATTTTATTTGTGCTGGGCTGATCGGTTAACGTTCATTAATTTGTTAATACTGTACTTTCATAATATAATTATTAATTTGTTACTATAAATAACCAATTCGTTTTCAACCACTGTACTACCTCTCTCAATGACCCCTACCCACGACTACCCCACAGGTCAGAATCAGAAACACTTTTATTCAATTTAACATTACATATGTTTTTGAGGCACGTTCGGTTAAAAAGTTGAGATCAGACTCGCTGCTAATTGCAGCCCTAATACGAATTTAGTTCAAATATTCTCATTAAATCTAAAACTCACGCGGCCAGGCCTAGGTACTGATTAATTATACAGAAGTGTTTGTGTTTTTCAATGTTGTTGTGACGGGGTGGGTTAATACCGGCTACAGACGAAGCCGCAATAATGCAGAGATTGAGCAGCCGATAGTTGTGAGTTGAGTAAGTAAACTGTGGAACACCACGCGACAAACAATTCTCACTCGACGTACAAACCTCGCTATTTGTTGAGTTTTACACGTTTTGTTTGTTTTCTGTTTTAAAATGCAATTTTACATAACGTATTTCCAAAATATAAAAATGCGCTAGGACTATGTCGTTTTTGGAGTCCAACACAGCAGTTAAAAGTATATATTAAGAGTGCACAGTACCTGTCGGCCATTTTGTATTTTGTCCCGTATCACTAAATCACTATTTGAGATGCCGACCACTCTCATGAGGATATTTTAAGGCAAATATGTGGTGAAGGATGAGTGGTAGTAATGAGTTATGAGGTGTAGTCTTGTTACAAACTAAGGCCGACTCTTCCTTAGAATGGGTCATTAATTAATACCCCAATGACCAATGGAAATACAAGGACCAACAACGTCACGCTGGTGATGGTCTGATATGTCTAAACGATGGTGGGAGTTGATGCGGGTATCATCAGATGATCACTGAGACTATCTGAGCCGCTTTAGACCTATATCATCCTCAAAACCTGACCTCCATGAAGCTGGATTACAGGACCACGCCACGAGTCCCAGTCAAGAGCGTGTAAAAACAAGCATTTTCTTGAGACACTTCACGCCTACAATTTTCATCAGATCTTTTTAAAGAAGTTTTATTTTAAAGATAACAATGTACTGCAGTGGCTCCGTTGACCACTTTTTTGAAAATGTTATTAGTTTACTAAAGAAAACAAAAAATTAAAATACAAAGTTTCTTTAATTTTTGGATTTATGCCACGGTCAAGAATGCAAAATGGAAATTCTGCTAAAACATTTAATACACTTTAAAACAAAGTTTATTTCATAAAAGTCCGATGAAAACTGTAGGCGTGAAGGGTCCCAAGAAAATGCATGTTTTTACATTGCTCTTATGGGACGAAATTCAAGGTCACAGCCACTACTGCGCACTCTTAAACCTTATTAACAAAATAAATTACACACAAATAAACTATGAAACAGACAAAAATGACAAATGTAACGGCAACAATAGAAAAGATAATCATAACGAATTTCAAAGCAAAAGAATTTTTAAAAATAGGATAAATGCTGACCTAGGACCTCAAAAATAAAAGGCAATCTATTGCAAAATTCTTAAGAAACTAGAGGCAAGGAGGACTTCCGAACTGGGAGACGCAGAACGATAGTTCATAAATTTTTCATGTACAGGCAAGAGTTCAATTCGTCCACAATAGACAATATTCTTTATTTACATATTCATGGAGAACAGTACATGCGTCAAAATTTGGGTAAGAAAAAGGAAGTTATACAATGCAATATGTATTCATCATTTGGATTGCTGTTCGGGTTGCACTATGTAGTTCTGTTGGTCAGGAATTCTTTCTCGGAGTAGATAGGTCTCTCTTGAAGCCACAAGGTCAGTTTCTCTTGAGGGGTTGCGGTCTTGGGCTTCCAGATGTTCAGGAAGGTGGTTAAAGAAAGAGCCTTTGTAGGATGGTTTCATTTTGAAGAGGCTAAGATGGTGAGGTGGCAGGGAGAAGTCTGTAGCGTGTCTAGTGTTGTGCTGGTGTAAATTCATTTACACAGGTTGCCAAATTCGATTTAAAGTGCTTTTAAAACTTGCCTAAAAATATTTAGATCAAAAGCATGCTTCTGCACTGACAAATTTGTGGCATCAGACGACTGACTGAAGACGTTGGGAGTGAAGTAACTTGAGTTTGTGCCAAAAAGCTTCATTTACGATAAACAGTAGTGAGAAAACACACCATTTCTTAACGTAGGAACTCATTTTGCCCGATTTACAACAATTTATTACATTTTTGATACTTTCCTTTGAGACACCAACCACTCTCAGAGGGTATTTTAAGGTGAATATGGAATGATGGTGAGTATGATGAGTGTTGATGCATGATGAGATCTAGTCTTGTTACTTGTTATTTCCGACTGTTCCCCAGATTGAATGGACCAACGGCTTAGCATGCCGTCCGAACCACGAAAGGTGACCATCGTGAAAAGTTATCACTGCGCCCGGGAATCGAACCCGGGCCGATTTGGTGCGAGGCACGCGCTGTACCACTGAGCTATGGCCACCCCAGCTCAGTTTTACTAAAACTGACAGTTATAATTCTCAAACACAGAACACCCTTTGGTTTAAACATTAAAATTCCGCCGGTGCAACGTCCTCAACAACACAGAACGTGGAGTAGAGCTCGTCATACGCATTAGCAGACTGTAAATAACACAGTGTAGCCAACAGCAGTCTTTGTTATACACAGAGTCGCATTGTGAGTCGCACCGCCGCATATAGCGCCTCTCAGGGCTAATTGCCGCACCGAGTAATTGGCTCAAAATGAAAACAAAAAGCTCATTAAGTTTAGCCACAAAGCCGCGTCATTCCGTTTCAAGAGACGTTTGTATTAAACTGTTGAAAGGACTTGGAATGGTTTGTGAGGTTTAATTGTATGATATTGCTGTTTGGTGGTTTTTGTTGGGAATAGAATGTTTTAGTTAAGGGCCGTAACGGACTGTAAACTGTGATGTTGATAATATTTGCATATATTATGGGTGACCAGCTGTCTAATAAAATATTACAGTATATATCTAACATAGTTATACATACTAAACATTGACGCAGCCTTATACTTCTATTAGTATAGAACCCTACAATAAATTAGTATTTCAATGAATGTTAATTTGAATTGTTATTAATTTCTTTTTACAAAGTCAACTTAAACATAGTTACAGGTACCACTGTGAATTATTGTGAATTTTTCTAAAGAGGTAAAAAATTACACAGTTTTCTGTTTCGATATTTTTTTGGACTCTTGAGACCACTCAGGTCGCATTTTAGTCCGATTTTCATGAAATTTGGTACACCTACTTC
This sequence comes from Matsumurasca onukii, assembly GCA_018831715.1. Taxonomy (NCBI): domain Eukaryota; kingdom Metazoa; phylum Arthropoda; class Insecta; order Hemiptera; family Cicadellidae; genus Matsumurasca; species Matsumurasca onukii. The sequence goes on from CM032067.1 coordinate 5,208,108, forward strand.
TTTTTTAAATATTCAGATCAAGACTTTTATCCAGCAAAATCTGACCACCGGAAGTGTTCTTTGGGGGGTCTTTTACTCCAAAAATGTACAAAAATGTGGCAACAATCACTTTGCCACAGCGATTTAAGAATTAAGTCACTTTAAAATATAGCCTATTAGGCATGTAGAGCATATCTATAGTTGCATACTGATTCTTTTGAAATAGTTTGCAGATATTTTCTGTGGTGCTGTTCTTATAAAAAGATCTAATAATTGTAACAAAAAATGGGAATTTCCGGTTTTAATATTATTTATTTCAGTTTGAAAAAGATTACTTTTCTCCTCCAGATGTTACTTATTGGTCATTCTTATAACTGATGGACTGAAGTATGACAGCTTGCAGAACTGCTTCCTTTGTTATCAAAAAGCAATATTGGCTAGATTTTTTGATAGTCAAGTTATGCTGAGCAAGTAATAAAATTATTGGCTTAACTCCTCTGTTAGCTGTAGAGTCAGTGTCCCTGTAGTGGGGCTCACCCCTTCAAGATGCTGCCCCTGTAGGTCCCAACTTAGTCTAATGCTAATTTGTATGTTCTTTTAATTTTGTTAAAAAATTTGCTCAGCTCTTGCTGATCTAGTTGTTCTTTTTGCTTACATTTTAAATGGGATCACTGTAGATAATTTAGAGTCAGCTTTTAATACCGAATTCTTGAAGTTGCTAGCACTAACACATTTTAACCTAGTATAGAGTCCAGTGACGATGACCCTTCATAGTAGTTCACATATTTGACAATTTATTTATCTATTTGCTTTCTTAGCTAATTTGTTATTCTTCAAATACTGTTTAATTTGTTTCGAGTACTTTTACCTACTATCTGGCTAAACAAGACCTCAACCTCTTGCTTTCAAGGAGAACGTAACGTTAATCTTCGATGATTATCTGTAATTTGGAATACACCAATTTTCAACTATAGTTAGTGACCACTTCAATTCGAATCTTCTCATGAATGATAGCTAGCTTTATAACAACGAATAAACCACACAAAATAAAGTAAAACATTTAAAATTAAAGGAACAAAATAAAACTTTCGTACTTAGCTTCATTTCGTAGAAATAAATTCTCCAAGCAAGAGAAACTGAGTTTTGATGAGAGTTGTCATTATGTTGAAACTCATAATGATTTCAGTTCCGGCGACAAAAGCAGTCACTGAAAACTTTTAATGTTGAGCATTATATTCGTGCCGACATTTTTATCGCTCAACAGCGTTTTGTTCTCGTTTAACAAAACTGTTATGTTACGTTTTATCGTGGTTAAGATTACTGTACATGTAAACAGGAGGTTTAAAGGATTTAACGGTTTTCAGTTGTATGCTTTACGTTTGATGATGTTGGATAAGCTCAGTTTAAAACTTGCTTTGGCTGTATATTTAATTGATTTTGAGAACGGTTATGGTATGTTATAATTATTCTTTTGGATAAATAAGATAGAAATTTTTTTTATGATGTAATGGCTAAAGAGATATTTTATTTGTTACATTTTTAAGGGTTGTTTAAATAATTAATTTGAAAAAAATTCTGAATAATATTTACTCACTAATATTTTTATTATAATAATTGAAGACGAAAAAATAAAAATGCAGTACCATTTAAATATAATGTCCTCTATGCACGAACGGTTTCGTGTCTTAGCCCATATTTACAATGATTGTACAAATTAAAATCCGCCTAAATTAAAGAAAATATACATTACTTATATTTAAGAAGTTATTTTAGAAAAATACAAATTTTGCATTAGTATCTCAACTTGTAAGACTAGAGTCACGAGTAGGCTACCTGTGAAATGTGATGTGAGAAACTAGTAATACCTATACACGTGTATTAAGGGCAAAGGCATAACACATGATTATTAATTTCATAATAAGTAATATTAGTAATATACTCGTAATGTTAGTTTGAAAGTTCGTAATAGTGGCGGAGAGCGATTAGTAAATAGAAGAAACGGACTTTTCCTGCCACTTCTGGAGAAAACTACCCAGTGCGCGGTAGAAAACAGTTAAGTAGCATCAGTCCTAGTCTGGGTGAGATCCTTCCATTATTTACCTACCACATTCTATGTTTTTACCATATGTTGCATGGTTTATTCCGTATTAACGTTTCCTCAATTACTAGTTTTCTTTCTAAATTTGTGTTTTGACAGGCTATCAATTTCTTAAGATGTAGCGGGTTTTTTAAATATTGTTTGGTAAAGTCTTAGGATAGATCTTAGGTTGAGATATATAATTAAAGATGGTTTATATATTAGTGTAGTCCTTTGAAGACGGGTGGAGTTTTTAATTTTAACTGCCCGAAACGTTAGGAGTAGTTTTTCCAGAAGTGGCAGGAAAAGATCGTTTCTTTTTTTACTAAAATTCTTGTAATACTAGTAATTAATTTGTCTGGGACTCGTGGCGTAGTCCTGTAATCCAAGCCATGGAGGTCAGGTTTTGAGGATGATATAGGTCTAAAGCGACAGATAGTCACAGTGATCATCTGATGATACCCGCATCAACTCCCACCATCGTTTAGACATATCAGACCGTCACCTGCGTGGTTCGGAAGTTAAGCGTTGGTCCTTGTATTTCCATTGGCCATTGGGCTATCAATTAATGACCCATTCTAAGGAAGAGTCGGCCTTAGTTTGTAACAAGACTACACCTCATAACTCATTACTACCACTCATCACACTCATCCTTCACCACATATTTGCATTAAAATACCCTCATGAGAGTGGTCGGCATCTCAAATAGTGATTTAGTGAATTTACTCGTTACTTATTACTAAAAATATCTAGGCATCAACAACCGTATTTCTCTTAATTTAATGTAAATGAGTTGTTGGACTCCGGAGCTTGAGGTTGCGGGTTCGAATCCCGCTCTAGGCGTTTGGCTTTACACCTCAAGTATATTTTCCTGGCACACAACTAGTTGACAAATATTTCGACTCGTTATTCCGTACCGAGCTAAATACTCTTTTCTCCAGCCCTCATTGCCGCGGCACGTGCCTCAATTAAAAGCACCCCAATTCGCCGCACAAAAACGTGTGCATTGATCCAAACTTGCAATTACACTGCGTCCAGGTGTCCTTCACTCACACGCACGCACACTCACACGCACACGCATGCGCAGTGTAGACGCAGCTGTCCCGTAAATAAACGGGTAATTCAAGCGTAACCCTTCCCACCCTTCCACAGGTACCCACGTGATCCCGTCACGCCGGATCTATCGAGGTGTTGGAAAATATATACAAAATAGTTTGATTTTTTAAAATATTTGTTATTATAATGTTTGAGTTATCGGTGCTGGACAATATTGGGGGTTTCTTACGCCTTCGTGTTCGTGTAGACCCAGCAAAGAAAATATTGGGAAATGTTTACTGTATCATAAATTAGCTTCTGAAAACTGATACAGTGAAACTATTCGAAACCAGAATGATACTAGAACCATTGACTTTACATCTTCCAAGACTGGAATGCTGTAAAGTCAATGCTAAAACCATCCAATACCTTTCAGATTTTTCTAATAAGTCTCTATTTTGCTTTGAGTCCCAAAACGATTCTGCACTATTTCATACTATTTTAAAAACCCAGCGCAAAAATTCAAGTAAAAAGTCTTGATGAAGGGGTTAATTGCTTCGATCATAGATAATCATACTCATTTTCAAATACTTGTATGATTATTGTAATCATAAAACAATATAATCTTAATGTATTAAATTATAACGTCCAAACCCAGCTTTACATAGTAAAAGCCAGTAAAATAATGTAAATAGTTGTTTATTTAAATTTGACTCACCAGGCGTTTGACATTAAATTACACAGCTATTTCCTCCACCTTAGACACGGACTCCCTTTTACTCGAGCTACAAAAAAGGTCGTAAAAGCCATTTGGTGACAAATTTCCTGGGCCGAGGTGGGCTGGCGGTGCTAAAGGAGATTTAAGGTTTCCGTCCCGCCCCGCGAGGTCGGGGTCAGTCCTGGGCTGGGGAGGGTTTAGCACCTTGGGGTAGCAGACTGCCAGGCTCGGTTCACACCGGCATGCATCGTGTCCGGCACTCCGGCGAGCTAGCTCCGGCGATATGTTGACGTGAACTATAGGGTTCAAACATAGAACATTAGAAATACATGGACTTTTCTACCGGCTAATGTGTTTGAAAACTACTCAACGTTTCGAGTGGTTTTAAATCTCCTCGTTATCAAGTTAAAATATAGCGTACACTTTCATTTTAACTTATAACGAGAATACAACACATTGTTATAAGAAACAATACAGCAGACGCTCTACGTCTGACGTTGAACGTTAGACGTTCCAGCCGCACCAGTGACAATGCACCTTAACGTCCACTTTTGTCAGGTAAAGAGACGTTCAAAAGAATACTGTGGTAGGTGAGGGAAAGCACCTTCGAGATTTTACCTTTCATAACTAAAAAATGACTTATGTATGAAATACCTAGATTGTTCATTTGAATACATTATTTGAAGTATTATTTAATCACATTTTTTTGTTTTACTTTGAAATCTATATTTTTAACTATTCTATGATTTGTTATACAGTGAAGAACATTTGCCACTAACCATTAACGACTGGGACTCGTGGCGTGGTCCTGTAATCCAGCTTCATGGAGGTCAGGTTTTGAGGATGATATAGGTTCAAAGCGGTTCAGATAGTCTCAGTGATCATCTGATGATACCCGCATCAACTCCCACCATCGTTTAGACATATCAGACCATCACCTGCGTGGTTCGGAAGTCACGTTAAGCCGTTGGTCCTTGTATTTCCATTGGTCATTGGGCTATTAATTAATGACCCATTCTAAGGAAGAGTCGGCCTTAGTTTGTAACAAGACTACACCTCATAACTCATTACTACCACTCATCCTTCACCACATATTTGCCTTAAAATACCCTCATGAGAGTGGTCGGCATCTCAAATAGTGATTTAGTGATTATTCATTAGCCTACTGGTCACTATGTTACCTTTCAGTACAATTTCCAATAAAGACTTCCAATATCCAACCCGCACATCACCGGCCTCGATTCCCACAATGTGCGCCCCCCAGGAGGTACCAGGGGAGGTAAAGGAAGGTTCCAGCACAATAGGAACAACGAAAAGACGTTGTCTCCCTCGGTGGAAGTCAGAGCCAATAAATAACAGATTGACACAACACCCCTAAACCGTAGCGGAAACGGAGCGAGACAATCCATTCTCTTCTGGAACCAATCCGGGGTTGACAGAGGATCTGGGTCGGACGATGTTTGGCAGAGAAAGTCAAAACCGTGCCGTGACGAATTTGGGGTTCAAAAGATACGCAGTGTTTGGGTGTCGGGGACTGTAAGGTTGAAATTCAACTTTCGGTTTCAAGGAATTGGAACTAGAATGAGTTTAGAATAGAAATTAGAAACTACTTTATAAAATTTCCAAACGTTCATATTTGTAAATTTGATGTCACTGCTTTGTTTTCAAATTATTTTATAAATTATTTAAAATCGAAACCGCAACATCCGAAGCTGATATTTTATCCATAAGTATTCATCAAATAGACTGAATTTTGGTTCATAATCTCTCAATCACTAAATCACTATTTGAGATGCCGACCACTCTCATGAGGGTATTTTTAAGGCAAATATGTGGTGAAGGATGAGTGTGATGAGTGGTAGTAATGAGTTATGAGGTGTAGTCTTGTTACAAACTAAGGCCGACTCTTCCTTAGAATGGGTCATTAATTAATAGCCCAATGACCAATACAAATACAAGGACCAACGGCTTAACGTGACTTCCGAACCACGCAGGTGATGGTCTGATATGTCTAAACGATGGTGGGAGTTGATGCGGGTATCATCAGATGATCACTGAGACTATCTGAGCCGCTTTAGGCCTTTATCATCCTCAAAACCTGACCTCCATGAAGCTGGATTACAGGACCACGCCACGAGTCCCAGTCGTGCTTTTAATATTGAGTAACATACAACTCTTAGCACTGCTTGACAATGTAAAATCTTGCAATGTTTCACTCATTGAAGAATAGTAACCTATTAGGTTTCATTGGTTTTTAGTTTCATAGTTAAATTTTGTTCCAGGCGTTTGGTCTTTGCACCTAAAGTTTACCCTTGCGTAAAGTATACTCAGCTGCGTGAGACAAGTGAGTAGCGCATTCTGGTAACCAACACTGGAATCAAAACTGTGTCGGGTTCACAGCGAACTAACCACTTGTCCCGATTCAAACACCGTCCAGTCGCGTTTAATTCCAATATTCAATTCCTGCATGGTCCACCGGGCCCAACTGCGGATTAACCGATCACTATTGAATTGCAACAACTTTTGAGACGCTCAACACATCACGTATAATTTAGTGTTAGACATGACTTGCTAAACTTCCTTATTCTTATTTTAAAACATTTTACAGAATCAGATGCAATACAAAACACCGGGCGTGAAGAACGTAAAACCACGATAATCCAGGGCCGAGACAAACAGATAAGCTGGACCCGGTCCCCAGTAGGCCATTACTGCTTCGGGTAACCTCGGGCACGGTCGGCTAGCCTCGTGTCGCGGCGGAGACGCCCGAAGTTAGCAGTCGTGTATCGCGTGCTACAGGGAACAGTGTCGCGTCCAGTCCGTCTGCTCGATGTGATCGCGCGCGACGTCACTTGTATGTGGCTCGTTTTGTAAACTATGTTTCGAATATAAATAGTTTTTATAGGTGTTTGTGCTTGTAGTGACTCAGTTTTGTATATTTAGAACTGATAGTTAAGGTTTAGGTACTTTGGATTTAGGAGAAGGAGATTCCAACGCAACAGGTGGGTGGAATGTTTGTTCCAATACATAAGATTCGTTTTTTGTTTGACACTTTAGAACTAGTTTGTAATATATAATTTCAAAACGTTTAATATACATTAAAAATTAACACATGCCAAATCTGCTTAGAACACTTTTGACCTGTATTTTTTGTTTCACATAAATGTTCTCAGTTGAATGGATATGATGTGAATAAACAAATAATGGTGTTCACTCAGGGTGTTTAGTCAGTGCCAAGGTGTCAGGTTTCTTGGATGTGTCTTTGGTAAAACCGCTTTAATTTTTTAATTTAAAACTTAAATTTGTTTTAAAACGATAGTTATAACTTTATCATGAATTGAGGGTTTCCTACAGCTTATCAGGTAAAATCAGATTAAAATGTTGAATTTTACCAATTAAAAATGTCAAGTTATTTAACAACCGTCAGAAATAATTTTTAATATTAGAGAAAATATGCATTTGAATACTTCGCTAAGGTGTGAATGTACTGTATATATTATAAAAAATCATGTTTTATTTTTCACTGTTATGTGATAAAAAAATAACGATTGTAATACAATTGTAAAAATTGTCTCTTACAATAAAGGATTTGATTTGAATATATGCTAAACACCACATGTGTATGTTTCAGGCGCTGTACAGCCGGAGATAGTGTGACGTCATGCTCACTAGTGAAGTAGTGTTAGTGACCGTGTGTTAGTGTCAGTTTAGTGTCTAGTGTTAGTGTATAATGGCTGACCATACAAGTGTTGCTGTGTGCGCCCTCGTCTGGATGCTGTCTGCGTAGCTCAGACTTATGGTGAGTTTTTTGTGTTTATTTAGTAGTTATTTTGTTGGCTTTTGAGTATTTTGCTGTTTTCTTGGAGAAGATGCTATGTTTAGTATTAGTGCTGAATAAAATAAAATACTCTCAGTTGGTTTAATATTAGGATTGGAGTTTTTGTGGAATGTGCAAACGAAGAAAAATACTGTTCGTTTCAAAATGATTCATCAGGTTTGACTTAGATCAGGTTTACATTAGGTTTTACTATAGATTAGTGTAGTCCTCTGAAGACGGGTGGAGTTTTTAACTACCCGAAAAAACTCCGTTAGGTAGTGGCAGGAAAAGTCCGTTTCTTTCTTTTTACTAAATTGCTCTCCGCCACTATTATGAACTTTCAAACTAACATAGGTTTTATTTGCTTGGGCTTGTATCCAGAGAGTACAGGGAAGAGACAGAGTAGACATCACAAGCGTCATCACAGATTAGAGACTCTACCTATAGAGTCCGTTAGTCTATGATATGTATTGAGGAGTTGGATCCATTGCAGACCCGCGAGTCAAGGCAAAAGTCGCCGAATTTTGTGGTACTTTGCGGTTTTACGTTGTTTTATAATTTGAAAGCAATAAATCAATTATGTTGCCTTCCCCTAAAATAGTAAAATATTCATTCATACGTGGAAATTCATTTTCACACCATTATGAAATAAGCTGCTGAAAAGTCGTGGTTTTCCTGCAGGAAGTGTCGTCGTGTTTTTGAAAACAGTTTAAAATTTTAAATTAACACGACCGTTTTAACCCCTTTCATGAGACACTTTGTTTTAATTTCAGAAACTTGGATACCTCATAACACCCTGTGTAGTATACTTTTAAACTAACTTTTATGCACGAGACACAATTTCAACAAGTGCACATAACTGTTGTTCTTTAACAGAACAGTAAGGTTATCTTATTTTGCTTTGAGACAACGACCACTATTGGAGGTATTTTAAGGTGATGGTGAGTGTGATGAGGGTATTGATGGATGATGAGATGTAGTCATCTAATAACATCTAAACTTTACAATACCTATAATTCAAACTATTCATCCACCTCAAAAATATGGCTTTGATTTTCCTATGCAAAAAGAAATTACACTTTTTAGAGCATTTCCTTTGATCAAAATTTAAAATTTTAAGTTATATTGAGAAGATAATAAAAGGTATCAACTGGCATATTTATACTTCAAAGTTTATCATCATACAACTCCTACAATTAAACATGAATATTTACTATGGATCTATATTCACATTTTAACTATGGAATACCAATATGGAGGCCACTAAAACTTTGGACGAAGTATCTTTTTATTTGACAAAAGGTCATCAGAAAAATTTTAATCTAAAGAGCTGCAAACTGCAAGCTGTTTATTTATTTGATCAAAAAAGTGAATGTCTTCAACCCAAATGCTCTCAAACTGTTTAAAACCGAAAACAGATTTTTACCAATGCAAAATGAGTTGATTCAATGATTTAACGAGTGACCAATGTTTTCACTAGAAGTGTCACAGAGCAATCTAACTCCCTTTACAGCACAGATTAGCTAAAAATCAAGCTACACCTCATCTACACAGCTGTTGTACGGTCCACAGATTCAGAACCGCAGGATCCAGTGTTCATTAGTACAGCTGGGTGCCTGGAGACTTTAGCAGTAGATAGCGATCTCGCGATATATTCCCCAGCTGAGAGTGTGTTAGCCGCTTGATAGGTCACGTGATGGTATGATATTAGTATCAACCGTGTATTAATTAACCTATATACGGATAGCAAGGTTAGGGAATTATCAAGACGTGAGTATTTATCAAGGTTGTTGATGCTCTGCAAAAATATTTGGAGGATGATGCCGGGAATCATAAACACAAACTTCAATATAACATAAGTTAACCAGTTATCTTCTAGTTCTTCAGGTTCACACCGCGTAAAAGAATTATAGTAATTTGGAATATTTCGGTTTCGCTGAGGAGTAAACCATATTTATATTCATTCTCTGATTGGTTAAAACCAAAGATTATGTTATGGTGGGTAGACATCGCCTAGAGGCCGAATGGCTGAGGCAGGAAAATCAACATAGTTGCGGCAGACCACACACACAAAGTGCACTGCGAGGGAATTCTTTAGTTCGTTCGTTCTTGAAATTCGCACATTTGGTCACATTTCAGTAATTGACATCGGACAAACTCGAGCATGTGGAGCCGAGGGAGAGAGACGGCAGCGCTCGCGCATTCTGTGCGTGGGCTGCCTAACTATGTTAATTTTCCTGTCTCAGCCATGTGACATCTATGCGCTATCTACCTACCTATAACATTATCTTTGCTGAAACTGAGCAACTTGCAATTATAACCCTTTATGCGCATGGTTTCCAAATTAAGTTTGGTTATAGATTACATGGTCAATTGTCCTTAAAGGTCAAAATGTTTGAACTTTCAGACGATATTCTTTTCAAACTCCCTGACAACACCAAAGTTCATCCTTGTAACTTACTGAGGAGCATGTCAGATCGGTTCATTAGGGTTTGAAAGTGTGTAATGTCGTGTTTCCCCTCATTACAGCAGGATCAGCTGATAGAATCTACATAGGTACAGGAAAGAGCTGTTTATCCTACAGGCTGCAGGACATCCTGAGCTTGCTCCTGGCTAGATCCTAAGTGCTGATACAGTGCTAAGTGCCTTCATTACCCTCGTTATAAGAAACAAGAGAACAGTTTTTATTTTCTATCGTAATATATAAAAATTGTATCCAGGTTTGGTATGTCTCGAGAACGGCTTAGATTTAATTCATATTTTTCAAGTTGCCTAATTTTGTGAAGGGTCCTACGGAAAGAAAACCAGGCCGACACGCAGCTAAGCGCTAAAGTGCCACTGTCATGAGTGAATCTAATTTTCTTTGCAATTTACTACTCTGATTCGCTACGCTCACAGCCTCGCTTCGGCCTTCGGCTTCAGACTTATGGTTTATTTACAGAAGGTTATACTACATATCATAAAAAAAACACAGTTTAAATTTCAATTTAATCGGACCTGTCATTCCGCTGTTATAGCGAAAATCTTTTAGGCCGCCATTTTGAAACCACTTGATTATATTTTTTTAGTATATAGATGTATAATATAAAAACACATATTTATTTCAAATTTCATTAAAATTGCACGTGATTTATGTTTTTTGTGGACACGACAGAGACTGCAGAGTCAGCTAGTTTCAGTAGTAGTAATAAAAATGGCTAAGATTGATATGGGAAGTTTTGCTCAGAAGAAGTTTTTGAAGGCAGAAGGCTACTATAGTAAGTGCTGCTTCCTATCGGGATAGTTTCGCAACCCTTTCTGTATGACTTAAAAAAACATTTCGATGGACAGTTAATTTGCCTTTAATAGGTATAAACATATAGCCATAATAGCAGTCTTCTTTGTATTATCAACGCCTTTGAAAAAATCCAAAAAACTTATGGCATCTTAAGAACTTTAAAACATTTAACTGTATTCTTAGTAATAGAGCTGGTTGACGATGTCCCATTCATGCTTTTAACATATAGGCTTCTAAGTTTGAGTCTATTAGTCAATCAGAGTACTATTAAGATAAAGTTCCTATCTTTTATTTACATTCAGTTGATTGACTAGTGACATCTTGGTTTGAAGAACGTCGGTAATAACATTTCACTCAAATAGAAAACTCATTTAAACACTTGAAAACAGTAGCTCATTGATCACGTTTTTATTTTATTTTCCATCAGTTAAACACTTCTTTTCGTTACATACAACGTATTAACTAACCGTTAATTAACGAATTTCTATAGGAAAAGTTAACGTCTATCACCATTTAGAACAAAACGTCGTAGAACAATAAGAAAATCAGTTTTGAGCAACCTACTACTATCTACTGATGTAAATTGCTGCAAACTCCCGTTTTTTTTTGATAAATTATCCCCTCTCTTCACCCAGTTAATACAGGGTGTCACATAAATATTGCCAGACTCTAGGAAAGAATGTATGGGTCAAAAGAAAAATATCATACAAATTTGTCCAAAAACTTAGTTAACCAGATATTCACCATTTTATATTTTTCACTAATTATTTATTATCTCCCACAACACTTATCGGATTTGACTCAAACTTAGCATACATTTGTATCTAAGTAAGACCATTTATGGAAAAATTACCAGAATGATCTAACTTACGAGATCATTTTAAAACGGTGGCTAGTTTATGGTATTTTTAGGGCATTTTTGGCGATACACCTTAAATTGCGAATAAACTGTGAGGTTTAGGCTAAAATGTAAAGAATACCGTTTTGTAGCGAATTTTGTTTCCTATCTATTAACACCGGTCAAAAACATCGATTAAGAATCAACAAAGTAACAGTGGAAACCGTGGCAAACATCACGATAATAGTTGGAAAGTTGTCTTTTCAGCCAGAGTTTCCCCTAAAGTTTGTTGTTTCCCATGGATTTTATGAACTTGATGTCAATAGATAGATTTGTAAAACACAAAGTTATTTTGTATATTTTATCTTTAAACTCACTGTTTATTCGCTATTTAAGGTGTAACGTAAAAATGCACTAAAACTTTGATACTTTAACGATTAAACCGACCATCCTGTTTTTAAAATTATGGTAATATGTAGTTTATTGATAATTTACAAAAAATCGATTTATTTTGATTATTAATACCAGTACCACTTTATGATTCAACCACTGGCATCTTAGTTAACTACTAACTACATAATATAGCCACCATTTTAAAATGTTAAATAAGATCATCGTGGTAATTTTTCCATAAATGGTCTTACTTAGATACAATTTATGTTAAGTTTGAGTCAAATCCGATAAATAGTGTGGAAGATAATAAATAATTAGTGAAAAATATAAAATCGCGAATTTCTGGTTAACTAAGCGTTTTTGGAAAAACTTTATTCTTGATTTTCTTTTTGTTTTGACCCATATAATTCTTTCTAGAGTCTGGCACTTTACTTATGGGACACCCTGTATAAATTCGCTAGGATTCACGTTAGCTCTCGTGCCCACGCGTCGGCTATTTTCAGTTTATTGTCTACAGCTGAACTCAAAAACGTACTACCCAAACGTCGGACTAGTCGTAAGTGTGTTGTTTTCAATTTCTTCAAAAATGCCTTTTGGCTTCATCTTTTTGGAACTACTAATAATAACATATCGTCACCGACCATATGTTACACCAAATATTATGTTATGGTAGGTAGATTGCGCACAGATGCCGAATGGCTGAGGCAGGGAAATCAACATAGTTGCGGCAGCGCACACACACACGCGCAAGTTCGTTCTTTCTCGAAAATCGAAAGATTTGGTCACATTTAAGTCATTAATTTCGGAAATACCGAGCATTTGGAGCCGAGGGCAGCGCTCGCAGCGCATTCTATGTTTTCCTGCCTCAGCCATTCGGCATCTCTCCGCTATCTACCTACCATAGCATTTTCTTTAGTTAAACCTCTGTAGTCTGCAATGCACACAAATATTTCTTTGTGGGAATATTTTCTTATGTTTGGCTGCACTCGAGGTTTAGCTCCCAGTTTTCTGCTCCAGTTGCGAACTTAGTTCCAAACAAAGGCTACTTTTTTGCCCACGAGTTATTTTATAGTTTCTGCTTTGTTGAAGCAAACAGTTTACTCTTGTAAGGTTTTAAAATGTTGGCTGTTTTATAAATCTTGGTCATAACGTTTTCTTCTTTGCACATCAAATACTTTAATTTTAATGTTTTATGTTTATTTTACTTTTTATTATTACTACTACCGTACATCCTTCAAAGTCGATCCTAGCTTACCAGTTCAAAAAGGTTTTATCTACAAAGTTTGACGGGGTTAGTAAAAAAACTGAAGAAACCTTTTAAAATTTATTAGTTGTGCCGTTATGCATGTGTTTGTTGTTATTTTTAATCGTGAATTTGTTCGTATCCACAAATCCACTAGTTTCGTGTTTATATTGTTCGTGTGTTTTTATTTATCGCTTTGAAAGCCTCTCACACTTTTGATGATTGACATTTTAACGAAAAAATTACCTACTTAGAGGAGTTAAAACCAACTTTTAAACCACAGACAATGGATCCTATCTACAGACGTCCATTTTTCGTTACAAAGGAAACGCTAGTTCAATCACCAAATTCATTGCAGCGCCACCGTTGTTGCATCTCCCATCAGTTTCTGCACAGACTATTAAACCTTTTCACCGAAAAGGGCTTCATACTGTATAACACCCGAACAATGCCAAACCCTCCAAACCAACCCCCAATCATTTCAAACTAAAAGCCATCGATGACCAATAAATAACCTCCAATCAAACTGCACAGCTCAGACAAAGACAATTGTAGAATCAGAAGATAAATCTGATTCAAAGCCCAATCAACCCCCGACTCCCGTCCGGCCGCAGATATATTCAAATCCGTGGATAAAGCTCCGACATAGTATGTCCGGATTACAGTAGATTCTGACAACTGATTGACGAACTGACAAGTTAATGGATAGAGAACTGACAGACAGAGAAATGGCCAGATGTGACGGGGTCGATATTTTAATATCAGAATGGATGTGGACTTTAGTGATCGATCAGGCATCAGAATGGAGTGGAGTTGGGTAGGCAGTCTGCACTTGTGTCGAGATGATAACTGGTGAAAATGTTGCCATCAAATGCTGCCAAAAGTATTTTGAATTATTGTTTTTAGAATTTATAACCATCGGTATAAAAGGGACATATAATTTTATCCCTCGCTATCGAAATATTTGGGTAATTGTTGATGAGATATTCATGCTGTCAGCGTGGTAAGATCCAGGGCTGGACCGTGAAATGAGCACCGATCCTGACCCGAGAACACGATTTGGGCATTTTCCAACACTTCATGTACATATGTATCAGTATGTACTCTCTGTTGAGGTCGCATTTTTGTCTGATTTTTAGAAAATGCTGTACAAATGTTTCTTTGTAAATATTTTGGTCGAGTTTGTCAGCCATAAAAGTCTAACCACAAATCTCCTTTGGGAGGAAGATATCCCACAAAAGTGGTTTAATGCTTTTAAAGTTACTTTGTTTTATTTGTGTAACATTTGAAATAAATATTTATTTTGCTAGTTTCCATAAATATACAAAAATCATGCCAATCCATTGAGTCTAAAATGCAAGTTAAAATAGTCAGTATAAAAATTTACTCAAAAAACCTCTTGTGCTGAATTAACAGTAAACTAAACTTATTTCTTGAATAATTCTTATTTTGTACTAAAACCTTTCTGATTTTTTTGCAAATCCGTGGATAAAGCTCCGACATAGTATGTCCGGATTACAGTAGATTCTGACAACTGATTGACGAACTGACAAGTTAATGGATAGAGAGCTGACAGACAGAGAAATGGCCAGATGTGACGGGGTCGATATTTTAATATCAGAATGGATGTGGACTTTAGTGATCGATCAGGCTGGAGTGGAGTTGGGTAGGCAGTCTGCACTTGTGTCGAGATAATAACTGGTGAAAATGTTGCCATCAAATGTTGCCATAAAAGTATTTTGAATTGTTTTTAGAATTTATAACCTTCGGTATAAAAGGGACATATAATTTTATCCCTCGCTATCGAAATATTTGGGTAATTGTTGATGAGATATTCATGCTGTCAGCGTGGTAAGATCCAGGGCTGGGACCGTGAAATGAGCACCGATCCTGACCCGAGAACACGATTTGGGCATTTTCCAACACTTCATGTACATATGTATCAGTATGTACTCTCTGTTGAGGTCGCATTTTTGTCTGATTTTTAGAAAAATGCTGTACAAATGTTACTTTTGTAAATATTTTGGTCGAGTTTGTCAGCCATAAAAGTCTAACCACCAAAAATCTCCTTTTGGGAGGAAGATATCCCACAAAAGTGGTTTTAATGCTTTTAAAAGTAACTTTTGTTTTATTTGTGTAACATTTGAAATAAATATTTATTTTGCTAGTTTCCATAAATATACAAAAATCATGCCAATCCATTGAGTCTAAAATGCAAGTTAAAAATAGTCAGTATAAAAATTTACTCAATAAAACCTCTTGTGCTGAATTAACAGTAAACTAAACTTATTTCTTGAATAATTCTTATTTTGTACTAAAACCTTTCTGATTTTTTTGCAATTTCGTTGAAAATAGGGCACTTTGTATCGCACTATGAAAATGGTTTGACCGCCGAAACTATTGAAACTGGTCGTGCAGTAATTTTTAGAGGTACTTATGTTTTAGTTTTTAATACAACTACATTTACAGGGTGTCCCATAACCATTTTATATTTTCACTAATTATTTATTATCTCCCACACCATTCATCGGATTTGACTCAAACTTAACATAAATTTGTATCTAAGTAAGACCATTTATGGAAAAATTACCAGGATGATCTAATTTATCATTTTAAAACGGTGGCTATTTTATGGTAATTTTAGGGCATTTTGGCGTTACACCTTAAATAGCGAATAAACTGTGAGTTTAACGATAAAATGTAAAGAGTAACGTTTTGTAGTGAATTGTATTACCTATCTATTGACACCAAGGTCATAAAATCTATTCAGAAACAACGAGGCTTTAGGGGAAACTCTGGCTGAAAACAGACAACTTTCCACCTTATTATTTGATGTTTGCCACGGTTTCCACTGTAACTTTGTTGATTCTTAATCGATTTCTTTGACTTTGGTGTCAATAGATAGGTAACAAAATTCGCTACAAAACAGTATTCTCTACATTTTATCGTAAAAATCTCACCGTAACGTTAAACATCCCCTAAAAATACCTTAAAATAGCCACCGTTTTAAAATGACAAGTTAGATCATCCTGGTAATTTTTTCCATAAATGGTCTTACTTAGATACAGATTTATCCTAAGTTTGAGTTAAATCTGATAAGTGATGTGGGAGATAGTAAATAATTAGTGACATTTTAAAATGGCAAATATCTGGTTAGCTAATCGTTTTCGGAAAATTTTATTTTGTATTTATTTGACCCATATAACCTTTTCCTAGAGTCTGGCACTTTACTTATGGGACACCCTGTATACTGTATGTTACAAAATTAACATAAACACGTTTACAGACGAACACGTCAAACTAGGCAGCTACTCGGCCGAGCTACTTTATTCACTCCATAGGGACGAATACCTCAACAATCAGTTTGTAAGCCATTCATAAAAACACATATTAGTTTAACTTTACCTTTATTCGAAGCCCAAGAGTGATTGGAGAACAATCCAGCGTACATTTGCTGGGTCGCAATATCCCAGTGGAAGCAGCAGCACAACTCACAAAGCGCGTTTAGGCCAAATCTGTTTGTCAATATGTCAGCGGGAGAATGGAGGTTCAACAAAGACTGCTACGAAAACTCCCCCGCTGATATTAAATCCTTTTTCAATAAGCAAAGAAACTTTCTTTCCCGATCGACCATCCGTTGCTGCAATTTATTATTCGAACTTATCAATTCTTTAGAGTCGCTTTCAATTCCCGCGGAGATGGTAGTTCACTCTT
This sequence comes from Matsumurasca onukii, assembly GCA_018831715.1. NCBI lineage: Eukaryota > Metazoa > Arthropoda > Insecta > Hemiptera > Cicadellidae > Matsumurasca > Matsumurasca onukii. The sequence goes on from CM032067.1 coordinate 5,225,199, forward strand.
TTGTGCAGCAAACTTCGAAGACAACGTTTGCGATTGAAAAATTGTATCTGGTTAAAATCAGCAAGCGATTCGAAAACTAGGGTTAAAGGTAGTTTAAAATAACCAATGCTACAATTATAAGGAGTTACTAACTTTCCGTGTGTATAAGTTATAATCTAGTGCTGCAAAGAAATAGGAATTCTGAATAAATCTACTTTTAGACATAAATACCCTGAGATTCGTCATTTATGTAAATCTGAATGTGTAAAAGTACACCTCTCCAAAGCCAACGTTTTATGACCCCATTTCTGTCACAGTTATCGCTAGATGTGTAAGCTATCGACAATTTATGTCTTGTAGAAAGCTCCTTTTTACTTGTAAATATAGATATGATTGAGAACCTATAATGTTGTGAGTGGTAAGTGTATAAAATTAAAATTTTGACCACCAAATCGTCAGTGTAATAAACTGTGGCTTGGATGTCACGTTAAGCCGTCGATCCGTTTTCATTGGTCGTTGGGCTATCATTTAATCACCCAATTTGGGAAATAGTCGGCTAAAGTTTGTGACAAGACTACTTCTCACCATACATCGAAGAATTCATCAAGCTCACTCTCAGTACCATATTCACCTTAAAATACCCTCTAGGAGTGGTAAGACAAGTACTCAAGAACAAGTATTATTATGTTTTCCAATAAATACACTTGCAATGTTTTTGTTGACGTGTATTATCTTCAGAAACAACACAAAAATTACGATTAGATACTTAAAACCACTAGGTCAATAATTCTATCTAATATAAGACAAACTTAAGAAAAATAAAATGGTAACTTTTTTCCACAGCTGAATCTGTGTCTTTTCTCTTGTACCAAACAAGGTACCCCTCCTTCTGAGCAGTTTCTTTATCTCTAAGTGTTTACCCTGAACCTTTACCTGAATCTTTATTCTCCTAGAAGAAAACCTAGTAAAAGTATAACCATCTATACGGAAATGCATTCTCTTTAGCGAAGACCTAATACAGCTAAAACTTATACACACTACTTTCCGTTAGCTACCAACAACTCCACAAACCCCGACCCTCCCAACCTCCTCACAGACCAGCCCTTGTACACCTATCTCTATCTCTACCCATTGTCAATTCCTAGATCCCAGATACATTTCACCCAGTCATGATAGCGGCAGCCCCTTGTTCAGTGTTTGGTCTATAACCCCCTCCCCTCACCTCACTGCTAGTACGACTGCAGCCCCACAACTCAAAACTGAAACCGGGGGAGCACAATGAACAGCCCTTGATGACAAAAATAACAGAGCCGAGCAGGCTTTTAGCCCGCCCATGTGTGACAAGGGATGTGCTCTCGTTATACCCGGACTTTTCAATACAGTTGCGGCGCGGGGCTTTGTGCTCTGCTGTTCAACGCTAAAGTGAACCAGAGGGTTTATAATGAAACTTTACAAAACAAAATAAATAAACCATTAAAAATCAAACTCACCCTTTATTCACCTTAAAATACCCTCTAAGAGTGCTGGCGTGAATCCTTGCCAGATTCCTAAAAAGGTAAATTTTACACTGGCAGTGGCCTTGTTTGTAGATAGGGGTGCACGTTCACGTAAACAATACAATTGAAATAAATAATTCTTTGTACAGTTAAAGAATTAAAAATAAAATTGTAATTTTTATTCTTTAAAGCGGGTTGTACAGGTGACTGACTAAACGAGTGAATGTTTAGGCACCCCCCAGCCATATACTAATTTTGAAGCTCTTGGTGTGAAACCTTCGGGAAAATCTGAAAAGGGATTCTTTTTTAAGGCTCAAACAAGATGGCGTCTGAAAATCTGCCCTTGTACTTAACCGATGTTTAGCATCATAGCGGCATAAAAGTTGCTCGGATCTTCAATCTGACGAAAACTCGTTAGTGTGGAAACAAATTTCCTACACATTTTGTATTTAACACTTTTTCCCACATCTGACGGTTTCGTTGCTAGATCAGTTTGAAGTTAAAATTGTCAAAAATTCAACTTTTCTCTGTGTTTGGGCTCTTAGTTACAGTACTTATCAACCACCCACACATATAAATTTATGTGTGTGTATAAAACAAATCATATACCGCACACAATTTGTCTTAATCATAATGCGTAGCGAATGACCCCAAAATACGAGGCCGCAGGTTGTGTGGGGGTCTGGGGGCGCCCCAGCGAGCCCAGTTTACAAGCAGTACATTGATATAACCAACTATTGCTTGCAAAATACATTTTAAATTAAAATAAAGTACAACTAAAACTGTAGAGTTGAACATATGTAACAATGTTGGAAGCATTACATTGGACCAGTGAACACAGCAACATCATGCAGATAAGCCGGCTTGATGTGGAGATATGACATGTTCGCTGACCGCAGGTACAAACTAATTTCAAGACACGTTCTTCACACACGTTTTTATTTAACTCGCCAGCTGTTTATATTTTGTTGTTTTTTGAACGTTGAAACATAACAGGATCAGGGCTCCTAATATTACAATCCATAATTAATGAACGGTTAGTTTTTGTGTGGTTTTAAAAGTATTAACGCACCAAATCGGCCCGGGTGCAACTCCCGGCGCTGCAGAAGCAACCTTTCACGATGACCACTCCCCGTTGTTCGGAAGTCACGTTAAGACGTTGTTCTATTAATTAACACCCTAATCTGGGGAACAGTCGGCCCTAGTTTTAACAAGACTTCACCTCACCACACTCACCAGATATTCACCATAAAAAACCCTCTAGAAGTGGTCAAAGTAAATATTCTTGCGTTCACTTATTGCTTACTTCGAACATACAACCCGAATTACTTGAAACGCAACCTTGACATGTGATATGATGCTGCAATACAACATGGATCAAGTTTAACCAAATCAATTATCAATGACCTCACAGTCACTAAATCACTATTTGAGATGCCGACCACTCTCATGAGGGTATTTTAAGGCAAATATGTGGTGAAGGATGAGTGTGATGAGTGGTAGTAATGAGTTATGAGGTGTAGTCTTGTTACAAACTAAGGTCGGTTTCTTTAGAATTGGTCATGAATTAATAGCCCAATGACCAATGGAAATACAAGGACCAACGGCTTAACGTGACTTCCGAACCACGCAGGTGATGGTCTGATATGTCTAAACGATGGTGGGAGTTGATGCGGGTGTCATCAGATGATCACTGAAACTATCTGAGCCGCTTTAGACCTATATCATCCTCAAAACCTGACCTATATCATCCTCAGTCAAACTCAGTTTATTGGTGTCTGCCTGATTAAGCAATGTTGACATCAATAATATAACTTAAACTATATGTCGTTTTAATGAAGTTTTCATGTCAACTAGTTTGAATACTCATACCTGGGTGAAAATTATGGGTGTGATCTCTTGGTTGAAAGATTGAGCTAAAGCGCCAGTCACTAGGAAATTGTAAGTCAAGAAACACGACTGACCTGCCGTAGAGTATTCAGGTTTAGATATATTTTATATGAATTTTAAAGGCAGTTTTTAGATAGATTTTTTTTTGAAAGTTGTTAGTTTGTTCTCCGACACTCTTTTGCAATGAGCAAATCAGTAGAAATCCCTCATTAGATATGGGGCCGACTTTTGGTTTTAGTGTATATGAAGATCTAAAGAAAAGAGCTGAGATTTTTGACAGTTCCATTAAATAAAAGTGTTTCAATTTAATAATGCTCTAAAGACAAGATTATGTTATGGTAGGTAGATAGCACATAGACTCCGAATGGCTGAGGCAGGAAAACCAATATTTGAGGCAGCCCAAGCACAGATAGCGCTGCAAGGGAGTCTCTAGTAGAGCCACTGACACACGCGCAAGTAATTACATCGAACAAACTCGAGTAAGTGGAGCCGAGGGGGGAGAAAACGGCGAGAGATGGCAGCGCTATCTGTGCTTGGGCTGCCGCAAACTATGTTGATTTTCCTGCCTCAGCCATTCGGCATCTATGCGCTATCTACCTACCACAACATTATCTTATAGTTTCAAAACTCTTTTTATGTTCCACACTGTGAACTTTCCTACAAGAACTTATCCGTTTGTTAACAGAACGTCTAATAGTTTACTAACTCAACACTACGTTGGCCACACGTCTGGCGATGTAACCAGGTTAACTGTAACCTACTTTGTATAACCCTGGTTGAGTTCTGTATCCCTTATGGTACCAAGCAGTGTCTTATTGCTCCTCCACGAGATCCAGTCCTCAACCAGAGTAAATAAATAATAAATAAATAAAAATGCCTTTATTGTCGAGCGGTTTTAAGTTTACACTTTTTTACTAAAAATAACTCCAGTCAATCCTAAACTAATGAATGCGCAAGTGTATAAAAGAGTATAAAAAGGTACAGTTTGTCTTGTTTAACGAGGTGAAGTTAGACTACAAAGTCCTCTACCACTCAACCTCGACCTTTACCTAGCGTCTTATCCCTATAGTACCAAGATCTCCTCCACGAGATCCAGTCCTCAACCAGAAAAAGGTAAAGGTTGTCTTGTTTAACGAGTTGCAAAGTTCTACCAATCACTCAACTACCTAAGTTTCCTTATCTACCAACTACTACCTCGACCTTACCTAGCGTCGTATCCCTTATAGTACCAAGTATTTCTTATTGCTCCTCCACGAGATCCAGTCCTCAACCAGAGTATAAAAGCAGTTTCTTCTTTTAACGAGGCGAAGTTAGGACTACAAAGTCCTCTCTACCACTCAACCTCGACCTTTACCTAGCGTCGTATCCCTTATAGTACCAAGCAATTTCTTATTGCTCCTCCACGAGATCCAGTCCTCAACCAGAGTATAAAAAGGTAAAGGTTGTCTTGTTTAACGAGGCGAAGTTAGGACTACAAAGTCCTCTCTACCACTCAACCTCGACCTTATTTAGCGTCGTATCCCTATAGTACCATAGCAAACTTTATTGCACAAAATACGTTTTAACATTCTAGTCCAACCAGATTGTCACATGTTTCTCAAACTAAAGCATAAGTTTAACTCTAAATTGTTTTACAAAAATAATAACATAAGGTTAATTATATAGTTACAAATTTCACGATACATTATTTTAAATTAAGAAACCTTTACTAAACAATGTATTTTTAATATTAGATAATACCAAGCATACACATAATATTAAAGCATCTTTATTCAAGTCCAGGACCTCAAAGAATTCAGACAATGAATAAAGGCATTAGTTAATAATAAATCTTAAGTTTAACTTAGAGGTTTTCTATGGGAAGTTATAATATCTTGAAGCAGTTAGAAAGAAAAATTTTAAGCCCATGTATAAAGGGTCTTGCTCAAACAATCCATTCTAGTACCGGTAGTTAAAGCACTGTGGTTTCTCTTTGTTTTATATTGTGTGTAAACTCAAACTCTTTAAAACAACAAAGGATTTTGTATTATATATTTAACATGTTCGAAAAATGAAAATACCAGTTAACGTTAAGATATTAGTTCTTTGAAGCATTTCTACAACTGTGTTCTAGGACTACCTAGAATATTTCTAACTATCCGCTTTATAGTAAAATACAATTTAGAATGTGCAGAGTCCACAAGATAATCTATCTGGCCTGATTCAACATAGGCTAATATACTGTTTTACAAGTCTATTGTTAAGATTCCTTTAAAATTTTAAATGCTTACCTAGCCTTGAATTTATAGTACCAAGCAATTTCTTATTGCTCCTCCACGAGATCCAGTCCTCAACCAGAGTATAAAAAGGTAAAGTTGTCTTGTTTAACGAGGCGAAGTTAGGACTACAAAGTCCTCTCTACCACTCAACCTCGACCTTTACCTAGCGTCACCGTATAGTCACAAGTGGTGTAAACTCCTGTGTCTGCTCCACTGTGGTGCTGGACCGACTCAATGGCCCTGAACGAAGCTCAGTTCACACTAAACAATGACATTATAGATTAGTCACGGACCCGAGGTTCGTTTATGTGTTAGAACCCCTCTTTGTAGAAATGTCACTGAGCAGCCTTGAAACCAGCAATGGACCGGGTCCTTCACGCACGAGAAGCCTTCGGTCTATATAATGTTGTACATAGTGGCTCTTATGTGTTCTAAGAAGAAAGGTATTTAGAGATTTCTGTGAGACTAATCATCCAGCTGATTCTTGTTTTGAGAAGCTAAGGCTAAAGCATAGCTATAGCTGTCGGTGTAGCTAACAGCCTTTAACCCATACGGCTAGGGGACTACGAAGAGAGGCTATGAGCGAAGCGAACAGCCTCGTGATGCCCGTAGAGCACGAGTTGAGACTGTTGGATTAACACATTGCAAAAGAAAATCACTCCACTCACGCCAGCCGTGCTTTTTCACTTAGCCCTTTATTAATATACAAAGTAACCCATACGTTGAACCTAAACTACAAGAAGAAATGTCTATTGTTTCACTATAAGTTTAGAAAAAACTGATATATTTAAAAGGAACTCCTATTGGTTCGGACGGAAGTCACGTTAAGCCGTTGGTCCTTGTATTTCCATTGGTCAATGGGCTATTAATTAATGACCCATTCTAAGGAAGAGTCGGCCTTAGTTTCAACAAGACTACACCTCATAACTCATCACACTCATTCCTCACCACATATTTGCCTTAAAATACCCTCATAAAAGTGGTCGGCATCTCAAAAATTGTAATTGTAATTATTTACTAGAACTAACAACATATAAATGTAAAATAAAAGTTTATTTGAAAGCTAAAAAAGGTAAAGTTGTTTAAGTTCCAAGCAAAATTGATTTTAAAAGTATTTATGTTTACTATCACATTATACCCAAATCGTTATAATTTAAACAAACAAAATGTTTGACAGTTTGACAAGTAAAGTTTACCGGCTCAATCTCTCAGCGAGTCAGGAGTCTCAAGCAAACATATCACAAAGTCACAACCGAACTTATCACATCAGCTGTTAGGTTTGACAGGTCAAGAGCGGGAATGTTTAGTCTGCTCTCTGCTCGTCTGTCATTGGTGGAGAGCGCTACTCCGCGCGTCTGATTGGCTGTCACAGAAGATAACCTTCTTCTCTCGTCACCCGACTGTTATCGCCGGCCTAATGGAACTTCTAGGTTTAGGGTCGACGGGTAATTGTTTCAAGGGTATAAATCTCGAGAGAGGATGATAAGAGGGTCTATAGCTTCATTATACGAGTAGGTCGTGGGAATTGTTATTTATTATGATAGCTCGGGTAGATAGGGTATTTGGGAGCTGTGTTCAAAGTTGAGATATGAAGATACAGTAGAACAATTAGAATAATTTTGATTTTGTTTCTGTTTTTTTTTTAATCGTAGCAACAACTTTTTAATGGGGATTTTTACCTATAAAGTAATAATATGCTGAATTATTTGTTTGGTTTCTTAAATAAACTCTTGACGATGTGTCATGCCCTTTATGTTGTTTCCGTAACTTGGACGATGCAACCTGCACTGTACACATCCTTAGAGGCAAAACTACTTCGTATTTGTAAAATAAGAATTATCTAAAAAAATAAACGATTTTCGAGATGATGATTTGCAGTATTGGTTCTACGATAGTATGAAGTTGTTACCATTACCATTAAAATATTACACACAAAAATTAAAAATCCTCTCTGGATGTTTACCACCCTCCAGTACTTCAAAAGCTAGACTCAACGTGCTGTTGGTCTTGGCGAGATTACGAAGTGTAAAACAAAGTAGAATCTAATTTGTGTTCGAGGATTAAAGCTAAACAGAAGCTCTTTGTGTAGGAATAACGCCGTTGCAAAAACATTCCGGAGCGGCAAAATCCGCCCGAATTTATGAGGTTAATTATGAAATTGCCCTTCCAATTAGCGCGATATCGTAAAAACCAGGCAAGGGCTCTTATAATCCCCGCAGCTTGTGTTCACTCTCCTATTCTCTGTTTACTTCTTTACAAGTATTCTAAATGTACTACTTTTATTAATCACCTAATTTATAAATTTCACACGTAGTTTCCAGCAGAACAGTAACCAAACCACATTTAAACAATTCTTTGTTTGAAGTTTGTTGTTGACGATACTCCGATCAATTTTTGGGTTTGCAATTTCTTTACAGACGTTCTTCACCATAAGTGAACCAGGAAAACAGGACGTTTCGGAATCTGATCCCATCTTCAGGTAAATAGTCACTTACTAAATTGCCAAACTCACTCGAACGTTACTAAAAGTGTTACTTTCTGCCTGAAGACGGAATCAGATTGCACATCTCGAAACGTCGTGTTTTTCTTGTTCTGAGTTATGAGGTGTAGTCTTGTTACAAACTAAGGCCGACTCTTCCTTAGAATGGGTCATTAATTAATAACCCAATGACCAATGGATATAAGACCAACGGCTTAACGTGACTTCCAACCACGCAGGTGATGGTCTGATATGTCTAAACGATGGTGGGAGTTGATGCGGGTATCATAAGATGATCATTAGAGACTATCTGGAGCCGCTTTAGACCTATATCATCCCTGCCAAAACCCAACTCCATGAAGTTGATAACAGGACCACGCCACGAGTTCCCCAGTCTTATAAGTTATAGTAAAATATAATTTGGGAACCATTATTATTTAAAAGACCCAACCAACTAAATTATAAAATAAGGTGTGACGTACCAAAGCTAAATGTCCGTTTTTAAAATTATATTTTGCTCTCAATTTGAAAAAAATTTATTAATACTGATAACTGGAAACCCTTATTAGCAATCTAAATACATTCCACCACAAATAACTATCAACATTTTTGAATAATCGAAGACACTGAGACGAAGAAAGCAACGTGAACTACTAGGCGAGTACGGTATCTGTAACACGTGAAACTTGGCTTGCATATTCAACAAGCCCCGTTTACACGGGTTGGTGTGAAATGGCTTTCTAAACTGCTCTGACCTAATTAATTCGTGTAGGTATGCCTTGTCTACTGGATCGATACTTTACCTTCAGTAACGAGATTGTGGCTCTAACAAGGGAAATATAGACGTTGTGCGACGTTACGACATGGGTTTCATTAACCTGGCTTAGGTAGGTCAGTGGGTAAGGGTAAGAGTTGGTTTGTTTGACCTTCGATTCTACTAATTCTACTGGAGAAAAAATTCAGGTTTAAAGTGATAAAATAAAATGTGTTTTATAGAAATTATCCTTTTGCATTTTTCGATTGAAACTAAAAAATTAATGTTTTCTTGTAGACTGCATTGGGTTACTATTTCTTGGTTTCGTTGTTTCGTCTTTTAATGTTTTCAGTCCAATATTCCTTCAATTTTTCCTAGTTTAGTCTTTTTTATCATTGAAACCTTTTTCTCCTTAAAAATATTAATATTTCTCTCAATTAGTATTGAACAAAAGACAATTAAGTACCCTTTTAACTACGTATTCTTAACTAACATTAACATAATCTTTCTTCATTTTTAAAAACCTTTTCTGTTCTCTGCAGTTGTTTTCACCTATAGCTTAAATACTGCTTAAATTTCTAACCAGCTTTGTAATAAATTCAAGCACGCGACCCTGACCCACCCCATGCTTAACTTACTTCACCTGTCTAAAAGGCAACGCGATAGACAATGAGAAGGTGATTATGCGGTATCAACACACATCATGCGCCACTGCATAAATCCCCTCATAATTTCCCTCGTACAGTAGGATTGTCTGCCTTTTTCGAGCCACGATAACTAATTCCCGTACGCAACCCTGATCTATCTGAATCATCCGTGACTTCCATATTAATGTGGGACGTCGCCTGTATTGTCTACAGGAGCGGGTCGGTGTGCGCACTGCGCACTGTGTACTGCGCAGGTCCATTGTATGTAGATAGCGTAGCGTCTCGCGCATGCGTTGTGCACACAGGTAGCCGCCGCTGCTGTCCTGTGTGTCTCAGCGAACACAGAATAAAATAGTGTGTCTACTGGCGACTCAAATGTCGCTGCTTTCTCTCCCAGTGTTGGTAGAGAAAATGCGTTTAATGGTAGTCTGAGCAAATGTGATGAAGGATTTGTACAAAAGGGTGTTTGGGGGAAATGAATAAATAAATAATTTATTGCATAATTATTACATTATACATGCATCGCAATCGTCAGTTATTATAAGCTAAAATTTTCCACTCACACACATCTAGATCTCTTTCAAACATACAGAATTTCCAATCACACGATTCATTCATTCGAATTTTCCCCACTTTAGCCCCGTGGTCGAATTAGTCGTTTTCTAATGTGTTCTCCCAGTCGTGTGCCATAAACTCGTCGGTGTTATAAAATGCTTTTGCGATCAAAACTTTTTGAGACGAGCTTTAAATGCCTTAGGCATTGGGGCACTTTCAATCGAATTTGGCAACTTGTTGACGAGTTGAACTCCTGCCTGAGAAGGCAAACGTTCATGAACTATTGTTCTGTGTCTCCCAGTTCGGTAGTTCTCCCTGCCTCTAGTTTCGTAAGAGTTATATCTATACCTCTTACGAGATCGCATTTACTTTTGAAAAGACATGTTTCCAAAATGTAGAGGCAGGGTAGTGTCAACATTTTTAAGTTTTTGAATGCTGGTCTGCACGACTCTCTCCACTGTAGCTTTGCAATTGTTCGAACTGCTTGTTTTTGCAGGATGAACAGCCTAGAAAAGTTTACATTTGTGCAACCCCCCCACAACGCCAGTCCGAAGGACAAGTGTGGGTAGATTAGTCCATAATATGCCGTCATCAGTACCTGAGTCGGGCAATATTTGGCTAGTTGTCTCAAAACATAAATGCCTGAGGCTAATTTTGAACAGACATTGTCTACGTGACAACCCCACGTCAACCCTCTGCCTAGGTGTATTCCGAGGAATTTTGTCGAGTAGACTTAACTCAGTCTCATCCAACATATGAACACATGAATGAATAGTAAAGTCTAATATCATGTTTTGTAGCATTTTTATTGTATTTTACAAGATTTGGTTTTTATACCGACGGTTTAAAAAAGTTTAAAATTTAAGTTTTTGCATAAAGAGTTTTTGAACGAGTAAACTACAGCAGTACAACAGCTAACGCAACTCCAATGAGTCTTGGACTATAAAACTAACAATACCTACACTTATTACTTCCATAAACCTGTTTGTAAAATATTACTTAAAGACCGGAGGCGATATTAAATTATAAAGTTTGTAGCTAAAGAGTCTCCACCTTGTTGCTTGTTCCGCCAGGATGTTTGGTCGTAAAGCTAAGTTTGTTTAAAACAGCAGTTGCAAACTTCGTGCTTGAGTTTTACACACTTCGCGCTAACGTGATGCGGACCGTGCTTGCGTGCTTTACGCGAATATAAGTACTGTAGCAATACACTGTAGACCTTAGCGAAGTTCCTTTAGTTAGGAGATAATTTAATAAGTCATTGGTTATTACGATGATCCGTTTATGTCATCGTAACCAATTTGTGCACCAACAAAATCTGACCCTCCAAACCAAAATGGTGGCGAAAAACAATTTCTGAACGCCATATTGGTCTGGTAGAACGGATTTTGTCGATTTCTTGTGTTGAATTTCTTTGGCATCGTAAACTTTTTATAATGTAAAAATATCATCTAGAACGGACTGTATACAAATTTTCATTCTCCACTTTTAAAAGTGGCATCCAGAGTTATAAAAATACTGTGTTTTCACGTTTTGAAAGTAGGTTTTGCTTAAAACAAAATAAAAGTGGAAAAATCCGCGTCCAATCTGCTCTTAAAATCATAATGGCTTTTCATTTAAAACTTGTAAACTCACCGTATATACTATGTATAACATCGGTGTTTTTCGAACTAAACACTTTGCATCGTAACTATAATCTAGTTCTTCTGGTTCACACCGCGTTCAAACTTCATAATTAGGTTGAAATAATTCGGTCTCGCTGTGGAGTCCCATCTTCAGTCACTGATTGGCTGAAACTCAGCTACTTGCTGTCAGCTGTCCCATTGGTGGTAAGGCTGCCAACCGTCCAACGGCGGTACTCCACAGCGAGACCGAAATATTTCAACCTAATTATGAAGTTTGGACACGGTGAACCAGAAGAACTAGATTATAGTTGTGACACTGGCCGCGAAAGCTAAGAGTTAACTTTGCATCATGTTTTTCTGCCTACTTTGCGTAGCCGAAAATGGAACACAATCTTTATTTCCCATAGCTAGTCTCCAATCAGTTCATCTTTCAAAATGCGTATTGAAATTATTAGTCCTGATAGATTTAATGTACTGTTGTGATGTTTCGAAAGGTCATTTCAAAACTGAATGGCTTAAAGAGAGCGATATATACCGACGTATCTTATACAGTATAAAGAAGCTTAAAAGTGAAAGGCAACGGAGCACAGTTACATAGATACGAATGCGTTTCATCCCATTTAGCAAAGAGTCTGAATATCAATGTAGACGTCTGAATGCGAAATATAGAACGTTACAGTCCAACTTTGGAGCTTTCCAATACATTTAACTCAATGTTAGCTCTGCCGTATATACTGTCTGAGAAAACAGAAGCCGAAATAAAGTCTAGGCAGAGTTTTGGCAAGGGTTTACTATTTACTTTAGTTATAAGAAGATTTAACGGAAAGTAAAAATGTCACTTATTTAGGATCAGTTATTGATGAACGTATGAATTACAAAGATCATGTGAAGTATATATCAAATAAATGATCAAATTCATTATTTCTAATTAAAAGACTATAAATTTTGTTCCAAGGAAATCTTGTTGAATGTCTACCACTCATTATTTATCTCAAATTTAAAATATTATGCTATACCCATTTGGGGAAGAACTTCGAACTTAAAACTTTATTTTTCTGCAGAAAGCAGCAATTAGAGCAATTTTTAATCTAAAAGCTAGAGAATCTTGTGAAGAAATATTTAAACAAAATACATTATTAACCGTTCCAGACATATATATTTTTGAAACAATAAAATTTGCCAAAGAAAATCCACAATATTTTACACTTGAAACTACAAAATTAAAAACCTATAATATCAGACCGAAAAATGTATTAGAAAATATATTTCATAACAAAACCTTTTACGAAAAACATACAAAATTCAACGCCATCAAACTTATTAACAAATTACCTCAAGAAATTAAATTTGAAGACAACTTTAAGAATTTCCAAAAGAAATTAAAAAATTATCTTATTAGTAAGACACATTACGCCATCAATGATTATTTGGAAGATTATGAAGACTACATTAGTTTCTAGTTTTTAAATTCCATTGTAATTGCTCATACAATTTTATTGTCCACAGCAATAAATATTTATTTATTTATTATTAGTTTGACGTTTTTGTTGACAATAGGAGACTGTATGAGTTTCAAATATTGTCACACATTGCGACTTATTAGCTGCTACTAGCCATGTGTGTGAAGTTTTCGATATGTCAACATTGCTTACTTTTAAAAATATATCAGCTGATTCAATGTTGACATGCCGAAATCTTCACACACATGGCTACCAGCACTTAGTACACATACAGGTACTTAGTAGCAATGTGTGACAGGGCCATTAGTGCACAAGAACACGACGTTTCGGGATGTGCAATCTGATCTCGTCTTCAGGTGAAAAGTAACCTAGACATAACATAAACCTTGGAAAATGATCTAGCTTTAAGTAATCAGCGTAAGTGACCAGTCAAACGCAATCAAACCATTTTGTATGCGTGTGTTATTTTTGTTTTTCTTTTACACATTTGTGATTGTTCGTCCGCTGCTCCTAGCCCGCCAGTTATTTGGTAGCTGTCATAGGGTCTGAACAGCTTTTTAATGAGTTCTTAAAGACTTTATTTGTTTTGCTAAAGAAAACACACACATGTTTTTATATATATTTTAAAGTGATTCTCAAGTTTAGTCTATCTCTATGGAAAATACGGACATTTCCAAGCCTTATCACATTAGAATGGATGAATTTATCAAACCCAAAATTAATATAACTTATTCTTAGAGTAGGCCTAGATACAATATTTTTAAGTAGCATAGATGACAAAAGACTGTAGAAAATTGTCGAAAGATAAAGAGGATTTTCATCGGGTTTAGGCAAGTATAAAATGTTAACAGTAGAAAAGGTTAGTCAATGATCTTTCTTTCTGACACGAATCTAAAATAAAATTTACATTTAATAACATATTTATTTTGTTGGGAAACGTAGTTTTTCTCAGCAGTCGAGTACATAGTGTAATTAATAAAATATTTGGTCAGACATATTTAAAACAACGTACGTAAAATGGTCCCATAGAAGCAGTCGAAATCAAATTAATTTTGTTGCATTCATACAGCTAGATAATCACTTATTTTCTAGGGTCAAACTTTGTTCTTTGGCTAAACAAGGAATAAAGTTAACCAGACCGCAGACACTCAGCAGACTCTGTGGTCAGTGCCGCTTCTACAAAGAGATAACACAGAGTAGAGAAGAACACAGAGTATCAGAAGACTCAGTGCCGGATATGTGAGTCTATTAATATTTTGCAGACAACTTCCGGTGAGAGGCTTTGTTCCTCTGTGGCAGACCGCTGCTTGCATATTTCACATTCTGGCAAGTCTACTGAATCTACCTCGGCTAGTACTTCTCACTTCTGTACATTCTAACTTCAGACGTTTTAAAGAAATGTTTTATTGTTTGTGGAAATTAGATGTTTTTTAAGTACGAAATCTAAAATTCAAATAAGTGTTCCAAGCAACCTCCATGTCTTACTCTCATGACATTATAGACATAAGAATTGTCATGTAATACAGGGTTATTCAAAATGAATGTCCTACTTTCAACAACTCTCCTTCGTTAATTATTACTTAAATAAAACTAAATTTAATACTAGTAAAAGAGCACTTTTCAAAGTTTGTCTTCCTTGGTACCCTTCTATAAATGCTCACCATGAACTCCCTTGACTGCTCAGCAAAAGCCTAGCCGATAATCGAACTCTTTTCCCGTAGATCACGCGAAGTTAATATTGATTTATGGAATTGCCAGCAGCTCTGATACGGTTCCGCAGGTCACCTAGATTTTTTGTCAGAGAGGGTACGTAAACCCTTACATAGCGCCACAAAAGAAATTCACGAGGAAATCACAAATATTCGACGAAACTCTCGCTGAACTGAACTGACTGGCTTTTTGGAAATTCAAGAACACAAAGTATCTTGTGTTAAATGGGCAGCCATCTTGATGGTAGTTAAAAGTGAAAATTACTTCTCAGAATATGTAAACAAAACTTTGAAACTTCTTCTTTTCAACCATATATAAATTATTCATGAAGCACTCATACTATAAAATATACAGAAGAATGAAAGTAGGACATTCTTTTTGAATAACCCTGTAGTTTTACTATATTAGTGAAAATAGTATTTTCATTATTGGGTTTCATAAAATAAAGTGGTTTAATAAGAGCTAAAGAAAACAAAGGCTGCATCTTGGGCATCAATGAGCAAGGATCAAAAGGACACGTTTGGGATGAGCGATGGACGATAACTTTTGTCATGACGAAGAAAATACAAAGAAATCAATTTACAAACTTAAGTTTTTAATAATATTAAAACTCTAGATAAACGATATTTTAAACTCGATATTCTGGTTATCGTTTAGAAGATACAGCTGTTACAATAGTTGGATATTATAATCTATCCTTAGGCCGAATCGACATGACAGTTGTATGTGAATTTGCCAATGATGTACAGTTATCGGCTGTATTTAAATATTTTAACCAATCGGCTGGCTGGAATGAATTCAGTTTTTGTGGAAACGCTGAAAAGCAGCAGCACTGTCAAGTCGACTCGTCATTGGGACAGACTGTAGCCGGTGTTAAAATTAAAAACGAACTCATTAAATCTGCTGATGTCCCGGCAATATAATGAACATTGAAATGTCCTTTTCTCTCTAGGGAGTAAAATGTCAAAACAAACCTTTCAATGTCTTTAGTTTACAACTTATTGACCTCGGAGATAAAAATTATTTAGTGAAAAACACAGACAGACGGAAAACTAAGCGAGATGTGTTATAGGAAATTTTTGTTTATTATGATCTGACCAATCTGGTGAAGTTTGATTCCGTAATTACTGGACACCCTGTATTGTGACCAAAGCTCGATTAATACAATTGCAAACATGAACATGTATGTTTAATGTTCATGTTTATGTGTCTGGATTAATTTGTCACACACATTAGTGTACTAAGGAACACATGTTAATTAGCATGGATTTACATGACGCATGACATGTTCATGCTTCAGGCGCTATCTTGTTTGTGTCTGCGGTATTGCGTTATACGCTGTACTTCACGTAATTACCGCCTTTGTTAAGTTGTGTGTTGCTTTTCAACATTATAATAAGAAAAGAAAGAGTTTCTGTGTAGTTAATTTAAAGAGCCGAAATTCTACTATTCCCCAAGTGGTGTTTTGCATTACTCTGTCTCTACAACTTAGAAACCTTTTCAAAATGTAAGCTCGCAAAAAGTATAAACGTATAGTATGCTACCGAACAGGGAGACACAGAACGGTTGTTTTACGAACGTTCATCATCACAGACAGGTTAAGGTCATTATCAGGCTTCCAAGTTTACTAAATTTAACCCGATTCCAGAAAAATATTTAAAGCTAGCCCTTTCATAATCTTTGTCATGGAAACCCTCACATGCGCTCGTGAAAAAAGTAAAGTTTATCTTGTTTAACGAGGCGAAATTAGGACTACGAAGTCCTCTCTACTACTCAACATCGACCTTTACCTAGCGTCACCGTATAAATATTAGAGCTCGTGATAAATATTAGGGACACCACATAAACAGGATAATTTCGAGTCAAGAAACCAGTAAATAAGATTTATATTAATATTATTTCTGCATGTTTGAATTCAATATAGATCTGAAAAAATAACATTTTTAGATTATAAACACTGGGGACTTAGACACATCTACCATTTGGTAAGCTTCCTCTATCATACATAAATATAAACTCTCAGAAATTACGTCGATAAGAAAATCCATCCAAAATTATGGGAACAGATACAAATTAATTTTAGCGTTTCAGGAGAATAATAACTACTATTAATACTCTTAAATATGAAAGAGTGAAAACCACTCCCAAAAGAATGAAAATCGAGCCACTCTGTATGAGAGTGGGCGGGTTTTAATATCCAAAAGAGCGAGTGGTCTTCATTCCTTCATTTTTAGAATGAAACTACTAATATTTTTCATTCACTATATCACTATTTGAGATGCCGACCACTTTCATGAGGGTATTTTAAGGCAAATATGTGGTGAATGATGAGTATGATGAGTGGTAGTAACGAGTTATGAGGTGTAGTCTTGTTACCAACTAAGACCGACTCTTCCTTATAATGGGTCATTAATTAATAGCCCTATGACCAATGGAAATACAAGGACCAAGGTGACTTCCGAACCACACAGGTGATGGTCTGATATGTCTAAACGATGGTGGGAGTTATGCGGGTATCATCAGATGATCACTGAGACTATCTGAGCCGCTTTAGACCTATATCATCCTCAAAACCTGACCTCCATGAAGCTGGATTACAGGACCACGCCACGAGTCCCAGTCATCAACTTATTATAAGAATTATCATCAACTCATTATCTGACCCTACGCAGGCAGCTTACTAAGACCTGATATCAGTTACTAACATTGTTGTGGAATGTCGATGGATCGGAAGTGATGGCAAAAAGCAAAGTTTGTGACGCGTCCTCCAGTTTCCAAGTTTACGAGTTTGACAGTTTTCTTCAGAAACTTTTCACCTTCCTGTACACGTCGTAACTTCCGCTCTGCTCTGCTCTGACCACAGCCCGGAACTCGACATCAAACATCGAGACAGCTTTGAAACATTTCCATCATTGGTAGACCTTATAAAGAACGTTTCAGATTTGTCCATAAAGAATTTAATAGAGTTCAAGTTTAGATGTTTTCGGTTATGGGACTTTTGATAATTATATCAATACTGTATCATTTCCGATATTTTATTTAGTAAGTAGATCCCATTTTTTATGTAATGGATAAATTCTTTTCGGAACGCTCTTGACCCATCTTTAATATCAAGATAATCCACGACATAAGCATAAGATCTCTTTATATTGCAACTTTGACGTTTTATCGTTTTTCATGGGGATTCCCACCACGAATGTTTCAGATTTCAATGCTATAAACATAAATTTCTTCAAGCAAAGATAGCCTCAACTTTAGTTTATGAAAAAATGAACGCCGCAAATTAGTATTGTAAGTACACAAAAGAATATTTAAAAGTGGCAGATATCACACATTGATGTTTACGGTAAAAACTGATTTACACAAGTTGATAGGGTGATTACTCATCGAAGAGAAGCCTGGACTGATAAAGAAAAGAGCTCATTCCGAAAGAATAAAGGAAGTCTGGGCATAAAAAAGCCACTTTTCAAGTACTTCCTGGTCCGACTGGGTCTATACGTGAATAATAATTGTAAGTACGATCATGGAGGCATGATTTTACCAAAACCTGTATGTAAATTTACATCTTCGTGACTTTAGGCAATGTCCAATTATCAAAGCCCATTTGAGGGCCATTGACGCTCAAATTTTGGAATTTCGTGCATCATTCAATTACCTGTAGTCAAATTTCCTCATTAAATGGTTCCCCGCCCAATTTAGGCTCGTGTTCGTTCACGTTGTAATTATCAACAAATTACCGGATACAGCAGGATATTCGACGCCAGTATTTAGCCGCATTAACATCAGTCCAACCGTATCTATAAATTGAAACAAGATCTTTACCACAACTACTTCATGATGTAGAAAATTACACATTTAATTCATTCAACAGTAATTGATGAAGAAAATAATAACTATTTGGAAGAGGTAATTACATGTAGTTATGGTATCGTTGTTATCGTGCTAGTTTATTGTGGTAATTCAATTATAAATTCAAATAGTCTTCTTCCTGAGTTTGATAATTATGTCAGTTGTCAGTTGATCTGACTGGGACTCGTGGCGTGGTCCTGTAATCCAGCTTCATGGAGGTCAGGTTTTGAGGATGATATAGGTCTAAAGCGGCTCAGATAGTCTCAGTGATCATCTGATGATACCCGCATCAACTCCCACCATCGTTTAGACATATCAGACCATCACCTGCGTGGTTCGGAAGTCACGTTAAGCCGTTGGTCCTTGTATTTCCATTGATCATTGGGCTATTAATTAATGACCCATTCTAAGAAGAGTCGGCCTTAGTTTGTAACAAGACTACACCTCATAACTCATTACTACCACTCATCACACTCATCCTTCACCACATATTTGCCTTAAAATACCCTCATGAGAGTGGTCGGCATCTCAAATAGTGATTTAGTGATTGAAAACGTCCGTAATAATATTTCAATCTCAGAAATTGTACCAACAAACTTGAAACAAAGAATACATGCACTCTTGTACTCAGTGCTGATCCATGCTGGTGCAGTTTTGTCAGATACTCTGCATACAGTTGGCTTGGAACATATGCAAAACAGTACATGACGTATCAGCATCTAGTTTCTCGACATGCGGGTTAATCTAGGTTATGTGCTCGCTTTGTTTATATATCCCTCCCGTATCACTGAAACATCCAGTGTTCAGATTATAATCATAGTTTGTGGCTGAATATATGTAAAATAAAGGAAGCTTGATCAAATATTTGTTTTTGTGACACTGTATGTTTGTTAAATAGTTTTGTAGACCTGACTACTCTAAACTAAAACTATGAAATCGTGGAATTGTTAATGCTAGTAAATTTGTATTGTTCGTTTATTTTCAAGTTTTATGAGTGAACAGTTGATGAGCTATTATTTCGTCAAAAGATTTGGCAAAAGCAGTTCATATGAATTCGATCCAGTTATCACTATTTGAGATGCCGACCACTCTCATGAGGGTATTTTAAGGCAAATATGTGGTGAAGGATGAGTGTGGTGAGTGGTAGTAATGAGTTATGAGGTGTAGTCTAGTTACAAACTAAGGCCGACACTTCCTTAGAATGGGTTATTAATTAACATTGGATTAACGGCATCTTACCAACTTCTTAAGATGAAGTCCATAGTTTAAAAAGTACTAAAATATAAATTTTAAACGATACAAATGTCTTAACAAAACTATGTAAATTATTATTTCAATTAATAAAACACTCAAAAGAGATGAAAAGTATATCCACGTGGAATGTTCTTTTACATTTTGAATAACAGGTTGACGTGCTAGGAATATCACAAGTCCTCATACCCCGCTCACCTAATCTAATCTACATTTTGAATTTGTCTAAATCTTTCAGTGTGTAATTTCGTCGCATGCAGAGTTGTTGTGGTTTTTTAAATGTTTTGAATACCATAAACGACGATTTGCACACGTTGGCACAGAGTACTTGTTTAAAAAACACAGCCAATTAAACAATATTGCCAAAAAATAATGCAAAACATCGTTGTTCAGTATTTGTAAAAGTTATAGAGTTATAGGTTCACAAACTAAAGGAAGGCAAGATAGTTTGTAATCACAGCTTCAAGTCCCTGAATAGATTCTGCAAGTACAATATACACGTTAAGCCGTTGGTCCTTGTATTTCCACTGGTCATTGGGCTATTAATTAATGACCCATTGTAAGGAAGAGTCGGCCTTAGTTTGTAACAAGACTACACCTCATAACTCATTACTACCACTCATCACACTCTGCCACCACATATTTGCCTTAAAATAATTCCCTGTGAGAGTGGTCGGACCCAAGAAAGATGAAGATTAGTAATACAGTTACTGAGGCCGGATTAGCGAGTACGTACAGTAAATATCACAGCAGGTCAATAACCTAATGAGTGAAGGAGGAAGGACAATCAGGACCAGCTGAGCAGAGCCGCAGGACGCATGCGCAGATTCTATCTCACAGCTGTTGAACTAGTTCTAACTGGTTTAATCTGGATACTGTCCCAGTCAAGGGTGGACGCGGATGATTTGTTGCAGAAAATTACAAGTGATGGTAACGGACCGGGAGTTGTTAGTTTGGCGTGAAACAACTTAAACAACGTGTTGCGGCGAACAACAATTATTTGTGAAGACAAATTTTTAATAGTTTCGAAACAAAATCAAGATTATGGTTTTTAATTTTAGTACGTTGAAATAGCCTATACAGCCATACGAGAAACTCAAATCCTATACTAACTAGTTAATTACTAAAAGAGATCCAATCAGGTTTTATAATTAAGTCAGTGATAATCGAAGCATTCACTAAATAAACTTGAAATCGAATAGTGATTAGCTTTCATAATATTAAATTAGAATTACAAGTTTGTACCACCCATTTAAAACTGAAATTTCTTAACATACGATAGTTTCATAAAAGTCCAAACAAGTCTCTAAGGGAATGAAATTGAAAACCTAACCACATAAGATACAAAACACTAAGCTACCTAAGGTCACATAAAGTAACAAAACCGAAAACATGACAATCAACAATAAACTTACACTAGAAAAACACGACGTTTCTGGATCTGAAATTTGATCTCGTCATCAGGTGAAAGAAAGGTGTTCACCTGAAGATGGGATCATATTCCAGATACTGAAACGTCCGTGTTCCTCTCTTGACCACTAAAAAACTATAAGTAGACACCGTTCGTAATGATATTTCACAACCTCATACGTTCTACCATCTTTCACAACTATCAATGAAGAAAAGAGACTAACACACATACAAGACAACAGCAACATCATCAGCGTATAAATTCTGACAGAACAGGCGCTCAGAGGAGAGAGTAGGAGCTGTGTACGTGTATAGCACCCTTGTAGCACAGCACTGTATACAGCGGTGAAGAGGTGAAGATATGAGACTGCACAACACACACACATACAAGACAACAGCAACATCATCAGCGTATAAATTCTGACAGAACAGGCGCTCAGAGGAGAGTAGGAGCAGTGTACGTGTATAGCACCCTTGTAGCAAAGCACTCGTATACAGCATGGTGAAGAGGTGAAGATATGAGACTGCACACACACACACATACAAGACAACAGCAACATCATCAGCGTATAAATTCTGACAGAACAGGCGCTCAGAGGAGTAGGAGCACGTACGTGTATAGCAACTTTGTAGCACACAGCACTCGTATACAGCGGTGAAGAGGTGAAGATATGAGACTGCACAACACACAAGACAAGACAACAGCAACATCATCAGCGTATAAATTCTGACAGAACAGGCGCTCAGAGGAGAGTAGGAGCACGTGTACGTGTATAGCACCCTTGTAGCACAGCACTCGTATACAGCGGTGAAGAGGTGAAGATATGAGACTGCACAACACACACACACATACAAGACAACAGCAACATCATCAGCGTATAAATTCTGACAGAACAGGCGCTCAGAGGAGAGTAGGAGCACGTGTACGTGTATAGCACCCTTGTAGCACAGCACTCGTATACAGCGGTGAAGAGGTGAAGATATGAGACTGCACAACACGCAGACAAGTTGTAGATGTCTTCGCAGAAGCAGTATTGTTCACACTTTATGAGACTCGGAGAGTGGGTTGGCATAATTTTCCACCAGATTTCGGATTATACTGCAGGCTGTATGTCTGTGAATTTCAACTGTGGTTAAACTTTTAGTAACACTATTTTAATCGCTTAATCATAGCTGACGCGTAGCCATGAGCGCTACCGTGATTACTAGCGGATTTCTATATCGGGGTATAATTCACACCTAAGTGCTCTTTTCGGGGGCGTTTCTCCAAAGAATTGGGTTTGTGATTTAAAAACAGTAATTATGATCCAATTTCCGTTACACTTGGTCAAAACAAACGTGTGTACTATAAGTGAACCATAGCCAATCAGCTAAACTAAGATGGTTACGAAAAACTATATTCTACCATTATCTTGGTTTGAACAAACGGATTTTGTAGATGTTTAGCGTGAGGTGGTATCAAAAATGTTTAGACCAGGTTTAATCTAAGTCAATACATGAATATAGTTGTTATAACATAAACCTGATTTTTATTTAGGGGGCGCTTTCCAAAGGTCAACTTTGGTAGACCGTTGTTACTGAATAACTAACCTAACCTAGAGAATAACAAAAGGAATATGTGTACCACACGTCGTACTAACTGACGCCTACTTTCTTGTAATTGGCTTCCTCACTTGCTAGAAGGCAGTGATATATCGAGGTGCTCCGGTGATTAGGTGCGCGACTAACTACACCCCGAAAAATGCGACCTGTTGAATGGTCTCACTTATATACAAAGTTTTGCGTTTTGACATACGAGATGTGTTGGGAGGCCCGAACTGCAAACCATTTCGTTCTTTGACATTTCAGTCTATGTGGCGATAAAAACTAATAGTATATCCTAAGAAAATAATCTCTAACTAGTGAATAATTTACAAAACTTCTCCAGATTTTCATAATCGACGATTTGTTTGGCTCATGTTCCACTTGTATACTTTATTCGCTGATAAAATGTAACGTCGCCTGGTTGAGCGGTTTCGTGACTGCTGGTTCTGTAATTATGCCCAGTTTACCGGGCCCGGAAATCCGACGCCACCATTTAGCCTCATTTACCCTCCGCCTCAGACTTGTCTAATAAATTGATGTAGAGGTATAAAGTTCCATCACGGCGTTAATTTACACCATCTGTGCCCTTCAAGGCGTACTTCAAGTCAATGGGTTTTGGTTGAGGGAGTAAAACCTATTTTGTGTTCGTTTTTCTTAATAAATTTTCTTTGGGCATGGAGGAATAAATTTTCTTGAGTATTTGTTGATGACATTAAAACGAACCGTGCGCTTTGAAATGTCACAATGTTAGGAGGCTTTGACATTTCCATTGTTCCTTGTTTTGGGCTTGTAATTTCAACCCTCAAACTAATTTCAGGTTTATACTTTGCTTCCAGGTTGGTGGAAATTCTTTATTTTTCAACTGTTTTTTGTGAATTTCCTTAGAAAGAATGAGTTACTCATGCCATCAGCATGGTAAGACCCTTGAAGTGAGCACCAATCCTGACCTCAGAACGTGTTTTAAACCTTTGTTCATATGTTATATATTTATACATATGTGTAAGCTTTCTACACAGATCAATTGTCCGTCTTTCATATAAAATTTGTTAAAAATGTTCCCATTGTAAAAACGGTTAAGTCGGAAGTCTCATTTTCTTTGTTTATTAGAATTCATAATAAACACTTACTCTTTCAAAAATAGTATTGTGGCAAAGAGTTAAATCTGATAGGCCTACTATTACATAGTTTGATCACTGGCTTATAGTATACAATTGATACAAATTAACAACACAACTTCACTTTTAAGGTTTAATATAACATTATTTAATATTAATATGACTACAGTATTTCAAAACTACTTATGAGTTTTGACTCAAGAGAAAATCCTTTAGACTCAAATAATTCTTGAAAGCTCCTAAACCGTTTCTCCGAAGCAGCAAACTGAGTGAGTAATCAGTCAGAACGGCGTACCGAAGCAATCACCATTCCTCGCCGTATCAGAAGCAAGGAGAGATACGGTAAATCAGAAGAAAGGCGCGAGAGGAAAGTTAATCAAGTAATCAGAATCAGAATTCGCCCCGCGTGTGTGGAGTTAATTGTAGTAGAGTTCCGTCTTACCAATCACGTTCACTTCTTATGTGATTTCTTTCCACCTCTATGTTCTTTTGGGACAATAATTCCTTGTTAGTTCCTGTGATCAAGTGGTCTCAGTAGTAAATAAAGGTTTGAAATATTTTCGAAAATGTTGCAACTTCTAGGGTTTTGGGAGTGAGGTCTAGTATACCCGTGTTATCAGTTGTGATAAGTGTCATAAACGTCAAACGGGTAGAGTTACTTAAAACCTCGTTCCAAAAAACTTCAATTTTGGTGGGTTACGTTGTATTGAAGCAAGTATTGAGTTCTATTTCGTCAAATGTTTCATGTTCTATAAAATAGAACTTGTTAGCAAAGTAAACTATATTATGTTTATGCTTCCAATTTTAGTAATTGAAACACTTAAAAATTACACCAGTTTCCATTCTTGCTTTAATGTAACCGTGGTGGTATGGTATCGCGACTCTGGAGATGGTTCCATGGCTCCGGATAGATCCATCATTAATAATTTTGTGACAACGCGGTAACGTTAGGTATGGTTCGAGGTTGAATGTTAGAGAAGGTTGTGTAGTTAAACAATCAAACCTTTTCATCGACACTTCTTAATAACTGCTATTAAACCCAATTAAGTACGCATTCTCTCAAACCCGATCTTGAAGATCTGGAGTACTTCTAATTTCGATCAAGTGACCAAGGCTTGCAAAGCAAAGAAAAACATAGATATTTATTAAGCTCGGTCTCGCTGTGGAGTATCATCTTCAGTCACTGATTGGCTGAAACTTGAGATATTTGCTGCCTGCTATCGTATTGGTCACAAGGCTGCCAACCGTCCATTGCAGCAGGCATGCCAACAGTCGACTGTGACACTATCGAAAAGCGTCTTCAGGACTGGTGTCGGCCAATGAGAACATCGACAGCTGGAATCCCTGCTGCAATGCCTATTGGCAGCCCTGTGACAATAGGATAGCAAGTATCTCAGTTTCAGCCAATCAGTGACTGAAGATGGTTCTCCACAGCAAGACCGAAATATTTCAAGCTAATTTTAGCGATGATATGACGCGTTGTGAACCGGAAGAACTAGATTATCCATAGATTTATTTTAAAACAATCAGTGAAGTTGATTATTTTAGAGCAGGATACAGTTCAGTTACATCAAGTTGTACCGAAAATAGAACTGTTACCAAAACTGCTCCTTGAGGAACACTGTATAAAGTAGAGGTACATGGATGTTTATGAGACAAGCCTGAGTGGGTGGATGTAGAATGTAGGAGCAGGAGCAGACATCCAGTGATATTGTTCCCCTGATTCACTCTCTACTCTACTCAGATATATCTGTTCACTTTATCCAACTGCAGAGTGCAGAAGCTCTGCTGCAGTCTATTCCTTCCCTTCCATGCAAAGATAAATAGGCTGCTTTAATCTTTCAATCTCCTTCAACTCTCGAGCTTGATTTCTTGCACGTAGTTCTCAAAGATGTCTTTAAGAATATTCCTTAGCCTAATAATAGCCTTCGCGAATAGCTGATAAGATCTAAAAGATATTTGGTAGTATTTTTCGAGCTTTCAGTGGATTTTTTCTCGTTTTGTTACTCTGAAAATTTTAGCTTGTATACGATTTGATTTGTGGTTTCATATTGCCTTTGTATATCATGTCTTAACTGGTGGGTAATGTTTGTTTTATAAAATTTAAATCAATTGAGGTTATTACAAATTATTTAAGTTACTTTTATACTTTAGTGTATCGATGTGTTTTGTATATTAAAACAAATTCAGATGTTGTTAATATGTTGATTTTAAACTTAATTCCGAGCAAACTCGAAACTAATAAGTAAAACTTCACAGTTCGTCCTAAGAAGGAAATAGCTCCTTTTAAAACTACCTACAAACTTTCACCAATTGTCTTTGTCTTACTAAAAATAGACATTATGTCGGCCGTTTTGTTTTCAATCAGGTTCTTGATATAAGTTTTATTAGAAAAAGATAATGCACGGCAATGACTTCACTGACCACTTTTTCGAAAGTTTTACTAGTTTCATAGTAAAAACAAGAAATTCAAATACAACATTTCTTTAATTTTTGAATTTATGTCACGGATTTATGAGTGAGAAAATAAAAATTCGGCTCAGCGGAGTCATTAAAACATTTAATACTCTTTAAAACAAAGTTTATTTCACAAAAGTGTCCCAAGGAAATGAATGTTTTAATTAAAATTCATTTCAATTAGCCCATGACTGTGTAGTTAATGGCTAAAATTAGGTTATTACCTCCGTCAAACAGTTAGTTCAGTTGGCTACATGTTTCGACGAATAATCGTCATCTTCAGGCTTGAATATCTTGATGATTCATCCATGTGGACTTTGTTATGTAGACATTCACACACACATCACAAAAACAATTAAAATAAAATGTTTAACATTGTTCTTATGGGACGAAATTCAAGGTGACTGATACTGCTGCGCATGTTCTGTACTTTACCAAATAAAGTTTCACACCAAGACAAATCATATTTGAACAATATGATGAACCTCCTAGCTGAAAATTACTCTAAGTATAGACAAGAAGTAATGCAAGGTTCTCCAATGAAACGTTTCAGCTGTATGTAATGTCAAGAACACCTGTATCGGAGCAAAGTTGTAGACATTGAGTTTATACGAGGTGCTGCGAGTTGAGTTTATGTTGCAAGTTTAAATTAGCGAACTTGCTGTAACACATTGTGAATTATGCATAGAATCATACTTCTTAAAACAACAACCGGTGCTGTTGTAGTAAAAACTTTGCACAAACGAGTTTCTCGTGCATTTTCAATTTTATTGAGAACTTGTATCATAATGCGGGCTTTTAACATGCCAGTTGTCTTAATAATACTTGAAATCCTAATACTGTAAAGTTTGTCTTGTCAAACGAGTAAAAGTTTAGGCCTATTTTAGAGGCAAATTCCTCTACCATTCAGAATCAATCTCTAACTAGCGTCTCCGTATTGTCACTTTCTACAAATTGTCACTTACGAAGTTCAGTTTTAAACCAAAAAATATTATTTACAACACAACAACTATGAAAATTAAAATAAATGCTACGAAACCCACGTGAAACCTGCAGCTTATTTCATTACAGCACGTCACTTTCCCGAATCAGCTGTTTAAATGAATAACTGATTAGATTCTGACAAAATCTGTGTTCCCACGCCTACTACAGCTGTACAGCTGATGTCGGTGTCGTCTGCATATTGATAAACTCATTTGCATTTTTACCTGTTAACATTCAACCGTCACGTTCTCGTTTGTCGAGTCACTTATTCCAGAAACAAAACCCAATATTGGAATTGTACTTCGGTGGTTTGGAAAAGTTGAGTATTAACTCTATCTTTAGGAGATAAGAGACTTAAACTTTGGAGGTTTTGGTAACTTACTGTTTTTAATTCCCGTATGTTATAGAACTTAGGTCACTTTCTTTCAAGCTAAACCCTATTTTTGTCAATTATAAAAATAAATTATTGAATGTTTAGTTTTACAAATAAACCGTCGTTATAAAAATACCAGACTTTAAAACAAATCTCTTAAATGTTCTTAATTTAGAGACAAACAAAAATAAAAACTGCTTCCAACTTGTTTTTAATACAAAATGAGCGAAGTGTACAACCATTTATGTGGGTAACTAAGAAAGATATAAACATATTTCGTAAGCTAAATATATTCTAGACATTTGAGGTGGTTCTTATTTGAAACGACGGGTCCTTCTCCTATTCAGTATTTGTTCCTACGAGTATAAAACTTTAAGAAGTCCTGGACTAGAATCTAAAAAAAATCTGAATGCGATAGCAAATGAAAACAAATTGATTTATAGTGCTTCAATAAAAGGTAAAGGTACAGTTTGACTTGTTTGAGGCGAAGTTAAGACTACAAAGTCCTCTCTACCACTCAACCTCGACCTTTACCTAGCGTCACCGTATAGTCACATTACAAATTGTAAGTGGTGACCGCGGGGATCGAACCCTTGCCACCGGAGTGATGAGCTCCGAGCCGCACGCGATACCAATCCGCCACGGATCCGCCATTCATACTGATACATTTAAAATTGATTCACGTCTTACGTCACAGACATATAGAGGATCAAGTGACTATTTCACTTCATGTTTATTTTACTGTAACTAAATCCAGACTGCTTGGCCGAGGGCTGAGGGCTAAGGGTAGTGTGTTAGTAGGGGTGGTTCACTGAAGGGTTGACATTCGCGAGGGCTGACAGCTGCCCCCTCACATAACCCAGTTACCCCCCCACCCCCACCCTTAGTTTAACCCCTGGTGGTCTTTCCTCTTGTATATAAGGGTGGACGCACCCTTCTGCTGCAGTGGCTCTGTCTTCCATTAGGATAAACAAGGAGGATAAAAAAAACTAAAAGGGGCGATGGTTATTTTTACAATCTAATGTTATAACTTTAAATTTGTAAACATTAAAGTAGTAATAGATTAGAAAAATGAAAGCGTTAGTTAAATAGAAGTCTAAAATGATAAATTAAATCAGTAGTGAACTAAATATAGAAATGAAAAGATAATAGTCTAAAATGATAAATCCCCATCTCTTAAAGTACACTTATAACATGTGCCATCCTTTCTTAAAGTAGCGTTAACACATTGAAACAAGATGCGTGCATGTATGTGTTTTCCTGAAGACGGGATCAGAATCTCCATCCCGAAACGTCATGTTCTTCTTATTTACAAAACGTCCGAACAAAACTTCAACCAATGAAAGCTTCGTTGTTTGAATTCCTCCGTGGAGGCTTGACTTTCTCTCATCGATTAATCTGAGGTGGTCAAGCGCCCGTATCCTGGCCACTGATTACTTTATATTCAATGTCCTGACTGATATTCAATAACTACATCCTGAGTGACCGACGCATCCTGATTATCCTGATCCTTATCCTGCTGCAGATCACTTCCACTCTCATGTGCAAGTAGGCCTACATCCTCTTCATGGGGTGCTGAATTGTCTGGAAAAGGATTGCGGGTTTTCTCTTGATCAACTAGTGAAAATGTCGTAGTTTTTTATAATTTTCTAGAACTTGTAAAGAAAAGAAATGACCTTTTTAATCCAGTAATAATGGGCAATTAAGAGTGTGCAGTAGTGGCGTCCTTGAGTGACCTTTTATTTACAAAACCGTGGCTTAAATCCAAAAATTGAAGAAACTTTAAGAATTTTTGAAAGAAACTTGTACGCTGATACAACTTTAAAACAGTGGTCATCGGAGCCACTGCGGTACTTATCTTTAAAAAAATTATTTTAAAAAGATCTGATGAAAATTGTAGGCCTGAAGTTTCTCAAGAAAGTGCTTGGTTTTACATTGCTCTTATGGGACAAAAAACAAAATGGCCGACAGGTACTGTGCACTCTTAAGAGAGTATGATAGTTCTTGCGGAAACAGTTTGAAATATTTCTTTATCTGATCAAAACAGGGTGTTTTTATGCAACCAATTTTCAACCCATAGTAAGTCATTCTCTAAGAGCAATATATGTTTATAAATTTGCTTGACTAGTTTGTTCGCTTCAATATCTATTAACTGGTCTTTTCACTAAATCTTAAATTTATCTTTTACCTTATAAATATTGAGTACTTGAAATTGTGAGTTAAACCATTTATATTTTTACCTGTAGGCCTACACAAGTTCTTAAACATTTCAACGAACCATTCATTTTCCTGTAAAAACAAAGCCGTTTCATAATGTTGTGAAAAGTGTTAAATTGAATCCAATAATCGCTAATGCTCTCACGGTTAGAGTAGCAGCTCTGATAATGGCCGTGGATTTGTACGCTTTGACATAAATACAATCAGCTGAGATAATTAACCTAACTGTTACATGTTACGTGGAATTCATTACCTACTGTAGATCTGCATCAGTAGTGGCTGTTCACTAATTTGCATTAATTCATCTGCTTTACTCCTACATAAAATACAGTTCTGATTACAACGTAGATATTAGTTTATGTGCATTCAGTTTGTTTTGTTTGTTGTGCGTTTAATACACGCGTATTCAGTTGTTATTAACTAAAAGGGATATTCTGTATATTCCAGTATCATGCGAAGAGAGGTAGCTACTATAATCTAGTTATTCCGGTACACACCGCGTCAAAACATCATTAAAACTAGTTTGATATATCTCGGTCTCGCTGTGGAGTACCATCTTCAGTCCCTGATTGGCTGAAAATGAGCTTTGCTGTCTGCTATTCTATTGGTCACAGGGCTGCCAACCGTCTATTGAGTTGGCAGGCCAACTGTCGATGTTCTACTAGCAGACAGCAAGTAGCTCAGTTTCAGCTAACCAATGATTAAAGATGGTACTCACAGCGAGACCGAAATATCTTAAGCTAATTATAATGATGTTTTGACGCGGTGTGAACAGGAAGAATTAGATTATAGTTG
Source organism: Matsumurasca onukii (assembly GCA_018831715.1). Lineage (NCBI taxonomy): Eukaryota > Metazoa > Arthropoda > Insecta > Hemiptera > Cicadellidae > Matsumurasca > Matsumurasca onukii. The sequence goes on from CM032067.1 coordinate 5,256,084, forward strand.
TGACACCGACCGCGAAAGTCTAAAAGTAAAGTGAATATTTTCTACGCCTTTAACTAATTTTTTTATTCTTTTAACTAATCTTGTAACTAATATTTTCAACTATAATCTAGTTCTTACTGTTCACACCGCGTCAAAACATCACAATAATTAGTTTGAAATATGTCGGTTTCGCTGTGGAGTACCGTCGCTGATTGACTGTAGCACACCTTTGACCTTGATTAGGTTAGTTTAAAACACCTCTATACCTTTTATTTATCAAAGTAGCTTACGAAAAATCTTTTTAAATATGTGGATTAACCCATTATGTAAGGTGGAACCAGTATCTAAATTAACGGTTTGGCTTTAGAAGACCTAACGGTTTTAGTCCGAGATACAATATTTTACTGAAAACAAATCGAACTTCTTGAGGAAATAGTAGAAGAATTAGATTTACAGATTTTGCTCAAGATGACGGTGTCCATGACCACTATACCCACTAAGGGGAGGGTAGACCTAAGTCCGGAAAGTACCCAAACAACAGTTTTGGTTAATTTAGTGACGTTGTCCCAATACTAATCACTATGACTGGGACTCGTGGCGTGGTCCTGTAATCCAGCTTCATGGAGGTCAGGTTTTGAGGATGATATAGGTCTAAAGCAGCTCAGATAGTCTCAGTGATCATCTGATGATACCCGCATCAACTCCCACCATCGTTTAGACATATCAGACCATCACCTGCGTGGTTCGGAAATCACGTTAAGCCGTTGGTCCTTGTCCATTGGGCTATTAATTAATGACCCGTTCTAAGTAGAGTCGGCCTTAGTTTGTAACAAGACTACACCTCATAACTCATTACTACCACTCATCACACTCATCCTTCACCACATATTTGCCTTAAAATACCCTTGAGATGAGTGGTTGGCATCTCAAATAGTGATATAGTGATATCACCCAAAACATAAATATTGTAACTTGTTGCACGGATCTATGTGATTATAAATGTAAAATGATGTTCACCGGTGGAAATAAATAAATCACGTACAGTTTTCACCATGTTTTCTTCACAAGATTTAGTTGTTTGGCATTCGGCAGTTTCAACAAAAGCTCCCCTGGTTACCACTCATTACTAAAAACAATAATTTATAATCCATTGTGCTTGTCATAACAACATAAGTCTTGCACTTTCAAAAGCAAAGACACTCATTCAAAACGTGATCCTCACAAAGACTCTGTGAAGAGATCCAACAGCGATAAACGGCTCAATAAAACATCCGACAAAGTAGAAGAGACTCAGAAGCTGACTTTGTCTGAGCTTGTGGATCAAAGTTGATAAAGTTTGTCGTCTCACTGGCTGCTGCTGTGTACTAGGAAACAATATAAGTCCTGCTTTGTCTGAGCTTTAGATGCTGCTCTATACCCTTGACTGCTGGACCTATCTGTTGTTTATCTATGGTCAAAACCGATTTGGAAGTGTCATGTATTCAGTTTGGATTTGAATATTGTTCATGTTTTACAGTATTTTGTCAGTGAATCTCACAGGAAATGAAAGTACTTAACTGTTTGAAGTTTTGAGCTTCTCAGCACCTCATGAGGCAACTGGCAAAACTTTGTGTATGAATAATATAGTCTGATTTTGAATTGACTTTGTATAGAAATGTATTGAACAGCACCAAACATGTGTATAAACACAACAAAGTCCGTTCCGCCGGATCGAAATGACGACGGAAAACCTTTTTTGCAATCATCTTGGTCTGGTTAAACGGATTTTGTGTACACTTGTCTCGTATGCAATCACAACTGTTTACACCAAGTTTAATCGAAATATGATCTTAAAACCCATTTTTACATTAACCTCTTACAGAAATATTGTTAGCATTGTTGCGGTTTACTTTAACGAAAACGCATTTGGATTGGCAGTTTCATTAAAATTATCTAACTCCTGTCTAATGCACCCCTTCAGAAGACACTACACAGTCTAAATATCAAAGAGTGAAAACCATTTTCAAAAGAGTAAAAATCGAGCTACTAAATAATGAGAGTGGCTGGGTTTCAAAATCCAAAAGAGCGAAATTTCACTATTTCTGAGTGGCGTTGACTGCTTAATTTTAAAGTGCCGGAATATATGAATATACTTATCTAAAATACGATTGTTCTTTTCTAATAAATTTAATTTTGTTTCAGGTGAGTAGAAAGAATTTCACATCAAGAGTTTCGTAAGTAAAGTACAAAATTTCACCGTAGATTAAACACAATACCAACTGCAGACACCAGTCAATATAAACCAACTAAACTCCACGAGTACAGTGAACATTACAGGCAGCAGCAGCAATGGAGAATTGAAGCAACCAGAGAGAAATGCAATTTTAGACAACTGCATTGTGGTCGGTAACTTTATCTACAGTTCACTCACAGGTGTAACTGTATCTGAACCAGCTGTCTATCCATCAGTTCTGTATATATACCTGGGGAATATGTTGTACAATGCAGTTCTCGAGTACAGTGAACATTACAGGCAGCAGCAGCAATGGAGAATTGAAGCAACCAGAGAGAAATGCAATTTTAGACAACTGCATTGTGGTCGGTAACTTTATCTACAGTTCACTCACAGGTGTAACTGTATCTGAACCAGCTGTCTATCCATCAGTTCTGTATATATACCTGGGGAATATGTTGTACAATGCAGTTCTCGAGTGCACAGTGCCAGTGTTGGTCGGCCATTTTGTTTTCCTCCTATAAGTACAATGTAAAAAACCAGAGTCATAACACCGTCATGCCTGTAATGTTCGTCAAATTTTTAAATATAATTATCATGTAAATGATAACGATGTAGTTCAGTGACCTGAGCAACTAGACAGCAGAGTAAGCAATTAGTATAATAGTAAAAAAGAAAATTAACAACTGCATATTTCCTTTCAATTTTGAATTCATTCCACTGTCTTATTAATGAAAAATAGAAATTTGGCTCAACGGAGTCGCTAAAATATTTAATACACTTTGGAAAAGGTTAATTTCATACAAATCCAGTGGAAACTGTAGGTGTGAGTGTTACAAAAAATGCTTACATTTTTTTCGTCTGTTTTTAAGACTAGATGTGACAGACTTGCCTCTCTTACAAGATAATTTCTGGTGAACCGATTGTGCTGGTTAACGAATTTAACCTAATATTTTCGTTGATGTTTGGTCTGTGGGGGGCAATGGAGTTTGAAAAGCCTCCCAAAATGTAAAAATGTGTATTGAATTTACTTTATTATTCTTCATTACCTGTAACACATTTTGTGCAAATCGTTCAACAAATGCTACTTATCTTAATTCTGCTCGCGGGCCGAAAATATTATTACAAATATTAAGCACGCTGGTATCATCCTCAGTATGCTCAGTCAGCAACTGAGGATGACTTCCACAGCGAGGTCGAAACGTTTAGCAGTATTTGTATTTCAACTGTGACGCGGTGTAAACCGGAAGCCTTAGATAAAATGCTACTAATCTTCTACATGGAGATAGAAATAGTTCTGTTTCCAATGAAAAGTCGTTAATCCAACAGACAACCACTCTTATGAAGACTCACAACATTTCGATTTCACAATAAACAATGAATGCAAATAGAAACAAAAGCTTTCACAATCCTCAGCCGACTGGAGTTAATATTTAACGACAGAGCGAGTTTTGTAAATGCGGTGTTCCCATTTTACAATAATAATATTGTAAATAATTCTCTCTGTGAGCGTTCCGTATTTTTCAACAGATCCCCGTTGCCATGACAACGGTAAGTATGCTTGAATTGTTTACTTGTTTCGATATTGTTTTGTTCTCTTGTCATTTGTTGCCGTCCTGTTACACGTTTCAAGCGGCCTGTTGAATATTTTACGTGGACATTTTATTTTCGCGTGGTACTATTTTATTAAATACATTGTGTTGTGGGTTTCTATTTCTATTGAGTTTTTTCGTTGACATTTTAATAGAAATCAGTTGGTGAAAAGAGGTTGTTAAAATAAAAATAATAACACTTAGTTGTTTCGGTCCCAAATCGCTGAAAACATAGTTACAAGTGTTCTTGTGATTTGGCAAGGGTTAAAAATTGCAAATGGCACATTTTCACGTTTTAGTAAACTATACTTTAATATATAAACAATCTATAATTCTTTTACGAGACAATATTAAGAAAATAATGTCAAAGTGATATACCGATGTTATTGTTGTTTCAATTCATTCAGAAATAATTATATACGTTATTATATTTCGGCAGTCTAACAGCAAAGTCACACGTATAGTGGCATCGAATCAAATTTCCGTGGCATATTGTATTCTTTTTACCCTATACAATTTATAACTCATAATTATTTTAAAACCATTGATATGAATAAATCAAATGTAAAATAAACACATTTTAGAAACATCGACTTATACGAACATAATAGTTCGTAACTCCGTATTATCTACGAGTATTTTCATCTTGTGTCCCAAATGAAGGAAAGGGTTACTGTATTATCAAACCACTTTGAGCTTCTTAATTTTTCAAATATTTGTAATTATTGCATAAATAATTTCCTTTCGTTTACTACCGAATTATGTCTAACGCATACAAGCTTTGGGCAATTTCCCAAGCTAAATTATTATTCAGCATCGGGATTCGAACCCGTCACCTCTCGCACGCCGAGCAGTGACGGTAACCACTCAGCCACGAGCTGGCTCACTCTGTGTCGGTGTGAGAAAGTACGGTCAGCTGATCACCGTTAGCCACATGTGCAGTGTCGCTAATCAGGATAGATTCCTGCGGGATCAGGACACGTTTATCCCGAGGGAGAGATCCGGGAGTCACGAGGTGCCGGGAGCACTGCCAGCTGTGCCAGCAAGTCTTCCTCTAGATCCTTCCTCTGATCAAACGTCTTCTTGCAGAGTGATTTCATTACGCTCAACACTTCTAGTGGTTTAAGTTTTTAAGGGTGCGCCTCAGTGGTCCCTCAGAGAAAGGCTGAATTTGTCCGCTCAAGGAAAACACGACACCGCGCTCGTAACAATAGGCTAAACAACGGGCCTTCTTTCGTCTGATGCAGCCTAACTGTCAAACCAAGCGCTTGCAGTGGTTTACAGCGGCCCGTTTTTTCACCTTTAAAATTTTTTTATATCCATGATGTATTTGAAAACTAGATGATGAGTTTTCTGACACGTTTATAGAGCCCGATTTCTCATAAATTGTTCAATAGTTTCACAAATAAACTTTGAAATTATCCAAATTTTACAGCGTTTTAACTCCATTTTCTACACATATAATTTTGAACAAAAGCGCTCTATATGCTTGTCGAAAAGCTCTTCTAGTTTCCATATCATGTTTATTGATTAAAACGCCGGCCGTTGATTTGAAGCGCCGTTGCGCAGCTGAGGCGGACCCTTAAAGGGTTTGCGTCTTTGATATGCGTGAAGATTCACTTTGGTACGTAACCTATGATTTCCGCCCTTCTTTGCCACAATGGCAGGACTTAACACTTTAATCCACACCGTTTCATCATCCAGTAGATTCTGTTAGTGAGTTTCTATAGAAAATAGAGTTATTAATTTCGGTCACCTACCCAACGAAACGTCGCAAAACAAAACCGTTGAAGTTTTAAGTTTTTCGCAGATACTGAATCAAAAGAAAAAATGAAATATATACTTACGTACTACATGTGTAACCACTCTTAAAGTCACAATTTTGTTAAGTTTTATTTTGTAAATCTCCAGACTAAGTTAGTTTACCAGCAAAACTGGTTAACCGAAGTTATTTTTTATGGGCGGGAGGCGGGGTTTTCTTCCAAACATATGGCTTTATTTTATTCCATTTCACACTAGTTAAAGTAGCATAATGAACATGTGAACTAAAAATCTACAAAATCCATTCTGATTAACCGAAACAGCGATGAAAAATCGTTGACAATTTTGTGAATATTTACCCTTTGTGCGAAAATTCACGACAGTGAAGAATACGAACGCATACTGAAAGTGTGGCCAAGATGTACCGGTCGCACTATAGAGCTGAGAAGAGCGCCAGGACAACTTTCACCACTACAAACTTGGAACGGCCACAAAAGGCAAAGCATGTCAAATCATGTTCACTTTTGTCAAGACTATAGTTGTGAATAAGTGTTGTAACCTCGCAGCGAGAAAGGAGGTGGTGACTTGAGAATTAGGTTTGCTCAACTTGATATAGCTTCGAGGCTGAATAGTAAGTAATGCCATTTGAAAATAAGGTTATACGAGAATATTCTATTTTTAGCGCAATATTTTGGTTCGCAGTTGCACTTAGACGTTCCTTTTGCCCAGACTAGATAAAAGGGATCACTGCATTAAAAGGTTAATATCTTAATTACACTTAATTGGAGCGAATAATATTTGAAACTTTTGTAAACTTCTGGAGATTGGACTTTGTTCCATTTCAAGCTTGACTTTACCGCCTCTTTTAAAACTTTGGGTCTCCTCTTTCTCATATATTTCATACTACTAGCCTTTTTATATTCAAAACTTACAAGTTCCACCAGTCTAAGACAACTGAACCAAACAGGAGCAAATCAATCTTGAAAAGCGCAAAATCTATCGATCTTTTTTCTTGCGTAGTTTTAGAACCGAATGAAAAATATAACATAAACTACCATCTGTAATTCTTCGATCTGTGAAATTCTTACATAAAACCAAGAGACCAAGTCTTTGAGGTTGTACCTCCAGCAGTAATAGGCCCAAGCGACCACCAAGCACGTTTAACTTCAAGTTATCTTAAGTTCATCGGACCAGTTCAACAACTCCCAATCTGTGAAGGTTTGGTGGAGCTCTGGGCCCAGGAAACAACCTAAACTCATCCTGTAAGACTATATAAATTGACAATATCCCCTTCGCGCCTAAGCTAGATCACAATACTGTTGGCATTAGATAGCCCCCGGGTCCATGGCTCAACCAGACTTCCACAAAATATAAATTAGTACCAATGCAACAACCCAACCCAACTCACACCGAAACGCCAGCCACATCCATCACACAGCCGTTGGAATTCTCACCGGCGGTGAATTCTTCAAATGATCGAAATCGAGAAATGAAATGCTCAATATCCCACGTGCAGAGAGATTGTGCGCAGATAAGAGTTGGTCCGTGTGACAGAGTTGGTTCTTGCAGACAGATCCGGTCAGTAGATAAGCCGGATAAGGCGAGGCACGCTTCTTCAGAACGCAGAATCTTCATGGCGTGTCTTCGTCACCATCTTCCACCGTCAGAGTCGGCATCTCTGTCTCTGTCTCAGCGCTGCAGATTCCTATCTTCCTCCGTGCAACGTGGGCTGGTTCACATGTGGGACGCCGCACGAAGCAAATCATTGATTCCTTGATTTTCACCAGTTTTTGTTGGCATTTTTCATTTGTGGATTCAATTTGAAGACATTTATCACTTTGTTGAGGAGGATTTGTGAAGTGAAAACCAAAACGTTAGGTGAAATCGTTCTCAGGACATTTTGAATTAAAAGGAAGGCTTCTGTGGATTCAATTTGAAGATATCTCTCATTATTTTGGAGGATTTGTAAAGTGAAAACTCCAAAACGATAGGTTGGGATCGTTCTCAGGACATCTTGTTAAAAGGAAGGCTTCTGTGGATTCAATTTGAAGATATCTTTCACTATTTTTAGGAGGATTTGTAAAGTGAAAACCCAAAACGTTAAAGTGGGATCGTTCTCAGGACATTTGTTAAAAGGAAGGCTTCTGTGGATTCAATTGAAAGATATCTTTCACTATTTTAGGAGGATTTGTGAGTACTCCAAAACGTAGAGGTCGTTTTCAAAACGTATTATCAGTTGAAAGAAAAGCTGTATACTTTCTTCTGTAGGCCGTGAATTAGTTTTCAAAACGATTTAGCAAATAGAAATGTTAAGTTAAGTTATTCAAAATGAATTGTTTTACTTTAGTTTGTGGGTTTTGACCAAGTGTAATTAGAAATGTAGATTGGTGATAGAATTCATAATAAAGATATTGTAAATGACAAGGATGGAGTTTCTTCAATGTGAAACGTCAGAAGCATCTTTTCTTTTTAAGAGACAGAAAAATCTGAAATAAAATGCACCAACAGTTTGTTGTTCAGGAGGCTCGTAAAGTAGTCGCTTCTTCATTTACAAATGTCTCACTAGTTTTAATTTATAAATAAGATGTCTAAAATCCAAATAATATCCAAACATAGTTCTGAGAAAGTTGCAAACGGGAAGTAGATTAAGGTTGTTGAAGATTACTAGATCACACGCTGCTATAAAATGTTCTAGGAATTCGTTGAAGGAATCAGTTTCAAACTGTTTGAGTAGGTAACATATTTCTGTAATAACACAAAGACAACATTTCCAGACCAGAAAGGACAATCCCTCAAACAGGATGGCCGAGATGCTTATTAATAATATAAAATTGTTTAGTGACATACAACTCTACCAATTTCACATTATGTGACCTCACAAATCAGTTGTCCACTACAGCTGTTTTAAAATCCTAACACTTCACACCTGTTAACCTGACACTTAGAATTAACCAGCTCTCTCGAACCAAGTCCACTTAAATGCAAAACCAATTGAAATCGCCTAACCTGAAACTGAATTCGCCCACTCGAAATTCAGCTGTGATTTATCGAAACTCGCTTCTCTGTGGGCTGCACCAAGGCGAGGCTGATGCAGAATAAAACCACCTGAACGTATTGTAAATCAGCTGTAATAGGGCTTCCTACTTTCGCCAGCTGATATAAAACACGATATTTATGTGTAGCAGAGCCCTCGCTTTCAATATGCTAATAGATATCAGCCCGTGTGCCGTGTGGGTTAACATTGGAGTAGTGGCTGTTACTGGGCGTTTATGTTCTTCTTACTAGATCGCTGTTTATCTGTGGATGTTTAGAGCTTGGAGAATTCTGTTTTGTGAATTAACCAGGAAGCAGTTGTTGGTAAAGTTGAGTTTTATGACGAGTTAAAGCGTACGATTATATAATTACGATTATATATTTGTGAAACAAGGGTCGAATGAAATTAAATACATAAATACAAAGTTCAACTTGGGAAAAATATTCAATTTGTAAATAAATATATTTGTACCATCCTATGTATTTTTTTAATTAGACACAAAATAAATTATAGAAGAAAAGGAAAAACTAATTAGTGGACACGATTTTATGATTTCCAAGTCGTAAATTTATGCAGTTTACAACTTATTCATGCATGCATGTGCTATTTCCAAATACAATCAACCCAAAATTCAATACAACACAAAATGAATTATTACAAAATACAGGCCTTCATTGAGGAGAGGTAATACAAAATCAAACCTGAAAATGGACATAACGATAATTGACTTCATCAGTGCGCTTTGCGATAGCAACTTAATTGACAACCCTGAGGTTGAAATATTATTACGGATGTTTCCATATTTTCTTTTTGTGAACAAAAACACGACGTTTCGGGATCTGGAATCTGATTTTGTCTTCATACACACCAAAACATCAGGATATAAGCTAGCCTAAAAGTGATCAGCGGTACTCACCATCAAACAACACAAGTTTTCGTTTTTTACCTTAAACGCTAATTTTTTTTTTTTAAAAGTGGTCTAACAATTATAAAACTTACACAAAACGTATGAGAAACTATGAAAAAAAAGATACAAGAGCCTACTAACTGGCTGGCTGAGAGCAGCGAACGACCAATCACAACTCGTATCAGACTGACCAACTGTATCAGAGAACACAAAAGTACCTATTTATGCACAGCCAATGGAAAGGGAGAAATTATTTAGAATTGTGATGGACGAGTCCGGCTTTCCTAACAAAGATGTTTAAATGACAAAAAGACTTTAGAAAGTTCTCTACAAAAAAAAAAAAACGTCAAGTGTATGAATTTTGACAACCCGTACACATGTAGAATTTCAGAATGGGGTAACAATTTGTTTTAAAAGAGCAAACTGTTGTGAAATGGTTCACTAGATTTGATTCCAGCTGTTATTTAATCTGTGTTCAGTGTTCACCGCACCACAGATAACGGCAATCACACTGCACATACTCTGTGTGTTTATTCACCAGCTGTTCCTCTGCACTCTGCAGTCGGTGGATCAGCTGGCTCGGAGCTATCACTGGATTAATGACTCACTGGACGCGGATATTTTACTTTAATCTCTGGCCAGATATCTGCTTGATTTATCGTCCTGTCAGTGATTTATCGTTGTTTCCGCTCAGTGTATGGACCTCATCTGGTGCGAACAGTGGGCAATGTTGGCTCCGTAGACCACAAATCGAGAAACAATACACAACCTTATAATTTGTACAAAAGTACAAAAATTAAAGCTGAAAAATCTGAAAATTTCAGATAAAATATACAACTGTTATTATTTGTAACTGTTATAGTCTTTAAGAAAACAAGCTTTTAATATAAAATTGTATTAAGACAGGCGCAATTCAATGTTATATTACCATTACTCAATAGCTGTAATGTATTCTAACTTTTAACCATGAAAAACAAATTTGGTATTGTAAACGTATTACGACAGTATAAAACAAAAGCATATTAGACAAGATTAAGATTCTTAAGGCAATCGTATTATCAATTCATTCCAATTGTGATGTTTCATAGTAAGTTTAGATGAGGTAGCTCTTAAAAAAGCTCTTAGCGGATCCGTGGCGGATTGGTATCGAAGCTCATCACTCCGGTGGCGTGGGTTCGAACCCCGCAGTCACCACTTACAATTTGTAAAGTGACTATATGGTGACGCTAGGTAAAGGTCGAGGTTGAGTGGTAGAGAGGACTTTGTAGTCCTAACTTCGCCTCATTAAACAAGACAAACTTTACCTTTTACTTTTTTCATATTCATAATTTATGAAAATTTTGTTTACTTAAAAAAATTAAATAAATAAACAAGGTAAGACAAAGACTTATGACCTAAAGGATCGCTCAGCAGCCAAATGCAAGAGATTCTCGCCGAAATACAACTGACAAATTGCCGCTGGAATATCGTTATCAATCTGAGAGTGGCAACTTATCTCAACGACAGGCTCGTTACTTGTCGTTATTACTCGTTTCCGAGTTTCGTCGACGAATCATCGTTCTCGTTACTCACTCGTCAGCTGTTTCTAACATTCGTACTTCAACTCTGAGATTATCAATTTATAATATTTTAGTATATCAATATTTGGTTTAAATTTAGAATAGATTAGGTCATTAAACTGTTGAAAGGTATGATATTCTTACGTTTAATTAAAAATGTAAGTAACGATTTCAGCGTACTATAATTTTGTAAGGCTGATATAGATAGGAACAAGCAAGTCATTTAGTAAGGGACAAGCAAGTTTTAGTAGGGATGCATAAAATTACGTATATATTATTTATTATCTTTAGAATATTCTTTACATTTTGCAATTTTATTTTGATTTTTTACAATAAAACTTTTTGGTATCGTACTAAAAATTTAATAACCTCAAATGGTGGCCAAAAGTGATTTTACTATAAAACGGAATAGTCGTCCGATTTTAGTGAAATTTAAAATATTTTCCTTTTAATATGTGCTATATAACTGAGTAAAGAACGTTAGTTTGCAAAACCAAAGCGTCAACATTCGTAATGTAACAGAAGCTACTCCGAAAGACTTTACAATATTAGCACAATTAACAAAGATTTCGATTATCATCATTTAAATTATCTCTTCTTACAGTTTATGTTTGTGTTTTACAGCAAGTTTAAGAAACGACAAGTAGCTTCCGATCTAGTGGAATTTTAAAACATTGATATGTAGTTACAATTCTGGTAGGACCTATTTTAGCAACTTTATACAATGTTCATAAAGGCGTACATTTACAAAATATTATAAACTAGCTGCGCCAGCTAATAGGACAATAGTTCGTGAGCCAAGCATATAGTCGTGTTATAAATTAGCCATGCCGTATCTCATAGTTTTTAATGTTTTACATTTTAACCTTATCAAACAATTTGTAGACAAATGTTTTTGAAATCGCATAATATTCCCTTTTTTGATCACATCGATTGTTTATTTTTTATTTGCTTTAACTTAAATCATATATTGCAAAAATCAGTGTCTTTGGGTTAACTGAATAAATATTTACTAAAAAGAAATATAACATGAATTGGCATCAAGCTTGCAAAATAAAATCTATATAAATTTATGTAACCTAATAGGACCATTTAAGTCTGAATTATAGAGTTCATAGAACATGGACATAACAAATATTAATAGCATATATAAAACTTATAGTCAGCTAACTGCTGGTATACTGCTTAAGATATCTCTATAGTTGCTAAAAGGGCTTTATTTCTGTCAACTTTCCGACTCAAACCTGTTTAACGATAACAAGGTTTCCAATAAATAATTTTCACCTGTTCACCTCTTAGCCTATAACACCATACAGCACAACATCAACACTTAACATGAATCTAGCTAATGCATCAACAAGAGCTATTGAAAGTGTATTAGTTATCAACAAGTGGTGTAGTTATCAACAATGACAGGAGGACATTATGGTAATGTAGGGGTCAATCAAGCGTCATTGCCTGTACAATGTACATAACGGGTTCATGTTAGAGTTGCATTGCAATGCAATGATCATTGCTATGAGAGGTGGAGGGGGGGTGGAGGATAACTTAATATTAGTGGGGTTGAGTAGTAGGTTTAGGTTAAATTCAACAGCTTGTATCTTATAGTTTGTAGTGATCTTTATGTTTAGCACTAATACCACTAGCTTTCTGGGATTTCAATAACCTTCCAATGGTATTTATTACTACCATATTACTACTTCTATATTTATTTATTATTTTGTTTTCTTTATTATATTTTATATTCGTGTATAAAACACTTAAAGATATTTAACCTAATACCACTAGAAACACTGAGTTAACAATCACAACATGTTTGAGCTAATTGAAACCCATTATCTAGTGGTACAAAGAAAAAAAAGTGATTTTAAAGATTTTTATGTAAATAGGCCTATACATTTTGCAATCAGTGGTCGTTTATGAATAATAATACCACTAGACCTGTATTTGATTTCCTATTATGGCCAGTGAATTTACAAATGCTGCTGTGCGCAAACAAGAGATACAAAACCCACATTGTTGTCCTTTTTGATCAATTTTGCGGTGCGTATATATATATTTTTTCTCAGCTGACTTACACATATGTTTGTTTGAAAGGTGGAAATATTAAAATTTAACGTGTGTACTGTAAAAGTTCATCAAAATTGGATCATAAATACAATGTGTATAGCATAAAACCAATTTTAAGAGGAAATGTACCGAAAGACACTCCCGTGTAAATTTTCCTTTAGTTACAGGAAATGGGGCTATTCTCATTGGCTATGTTTTTGTTTTAAATTTAATCCCCAGTCACTTTGGTCATATACAGCCTGTGCGGTTAACTACCGACCGTTGGCTGAAGTGGGACTCGAACCCTCACACGATCTATTGTCCCGTGCGTTACCACCTCAGCCATCACGCCTTATGGTTTTGATCAATAAGTCTTTTATTGCGTAAAACATATACACGTCATGCAACCGTCATAAGTATCTAAAATGTTGCATTCAACCACATGTTGTCACTACAACATACTCGTGTATTGATCACTCACGTCATATCGTCTACGAAGCAGCCAGATCAAGAACAACACCGGGCCGGTCGCCATGGCAACGCCACTGCGTGTTCATGACGTGTTGTTCAGTGTTTACGGTGAATATTCACTCAAACAATCAAATATTCATCATTCTCTCATTCCCCGCCTCTATCATTCGCCTGTTTGTTTTGTTTCCGTTCTGTTCGCTTCGGAAATCGCTTTATTGGATTTCAAACACCGCCGGGTATAACTCCTTGGTTGTTTAAACGGGAAATGTTTGTTTTCATGTTGAATGTGTTGGGTTTAATATACTGTTGGGGATAGGTTTATAAACGGTGAGATTTAGATGCGATTTGTAATAAAACAATGTATACGCGTAATTTACAGGATAACGAACTGTACAAGTAACCTTGATTAAATTTTGAAGGCTTCAGTCAAAATGCTCAACATTATTAGCGAATTTCCATAGGTAATATTTCATTCATTTCTGCCGACACACAGAACGCAAATGGCCGTAGTGCTGCTTGAAGTTTTGAGATTTTAAACTTCTCTTTGAGTCAAATGGTAAGACTTTACACACATCGACATCGGTCAAACTGAGCATGTGGAGCTGAGAGGGAAGAAAACGGCAGCGCTTATCTGTGCTTGGGATTTCCAACTATGTTGAGTTTCCTGCCACAGTGATATGGAATCTATATACGCAATATACTGTAATAACATTATCTTTGGTTTAACTACATAATAAATGCTTTACTAACTAAACAACTTGCAAGTTTCTTTGAACTCGGTCTGCTAGATTTTTGGAACCAAACTAGCAGTTTTTAACCAAAATTCTACACTAAAACATTAAACAATTCAAAGGTTTAAAAATTTACATTTTGTGTTTGAAAGCTCGGAAATGTTTTAGTACTACACTTTTGTTTTACGCCACTTTATCCTATACCTTTTCTTTCCTATCTTCTAGATGGACACGACATTCTTGACAGGGAAGTTGTTTTAGTAACATTGTAGCTTAAAGTTGTTTATATGTCCTTGTTTAATTTCACAGGGTTTATTGGACAAAATTAAAGGAATTTGTTCTGTATCTATAGTAAAAGTAAAAGAATAATAAAGCAGTTAAAACAATCAGTACTAGTGTTTGAAACCATTCCTTTGTGCCATCAACTCCTCCCAAACCGGACACCACTCATGGAAGAGGGTGCATGGTCTCTTCACACGCCGACCATCACAGTAAGCTCGTACTCGTACCTGCTATAGGGTCCAAGAGTAAAAGATTGTTTTCAAGAACTCAAACCATCATACCTTTCACCCAGATAAAAACTTATTTCACCGCTCTCTTTTTTTCACAACGAACGGCCATAAGCGAGACACTTCCATTCCCTAGATTTACAATTCTGCGCGCCGCTCTCTCCGGTAGGTTTCGGGAGGCGGAAGTCACGTAAATCAGCTGGATAGCCCAGCAGACGACGCGAGGATTTACATATCAGCTGATACAGTCCAGCACAGCTGATCTACTTATCGTCTGCTATATAACAGCTGATTTATGTGGTGGCTGGTTACGGTGGCTGGAGTGCTGGCGGAGCATGATCTCGGCGATATATTGTAGCTCGTTAATGTGGAACTAGATCTAGCACAGATGAAATAATTGCAGAGCGTAGAAGGGAAAGCTGGTTTTGTTATACTTTTAATTGTTTAGATAACTGTAATACATATTAGGTTGTTTTCAACTATAAACTAGTTCTGCTGGTTCACACCGCGTCTAAACTTGATTAAATAATTATCTGAGATATCGGTCTTGCTGTGGGAGTACATCTTCAGTCACTGATTGGCTCAAAAATCTGAGGCAAGTACAATTATGAATTTTGACGCGCTGGGAACCGGAAGAACTAGGATTGCACTGAAGCAACATAACATGTATTTTGGATTTATACAAATTTTGATTTTAGGTTAAATTCAACAGCTTCTATCTTATAGTTTGTAGTGATCTTTATATTTAGCACTAATACCACTAGCTTTCTGGGATTTCAATAACCTTCCAATGGTATTATTACCATATTACTACTTCTATATTTATTTATTATTTGTTTTCTTTATTATATTTTATATTCGTGTATAAAACACTTAAAGATATTTAACCTAATACCACTAGAAACACTGAGTTAACAATCACAACATGTTTGAGCTAATTGAAACCCATTATCTAGTGGTACAAAGAAAAAAAAGTGATTTTAAAGATTTTTATGTAAATAGGCCTATACATTTTGCAATCAGTGGTCGTTATGAATAATAATACCACTAGACCTACTGTATTTGATTTCCTATTATGGCCAGTCGAATTTACAAATGCTGCTGTGCGCAAACAAGAGATACAAAACCCACATTGTTGTCCTTTTTGATCAATTTTGCGGTGCGTAATATATATATTTTTTCTCAGCTGACTTACACATATGTTTGTTTGAAAGGTGGAAATATTAAAATTTAACGTGTGTACTGTAAAAGTTCATCAAAATTGGATCATAAATACAATGTGTATAGCATAAAACCAATTTTTAAGAGGAAATGTACCGAAAGACACTCCCGGTGTAAATTTTCCTTTAGTTACAGGAAATGGGGCTATTCTCATTGGCTATGTTTTTGTTTTAAATTTAATCCCCCAGTCACTTAGGGCATATACAGCCTGTGCGGTTAACTACCGACCGTTGGCTGAAGTGGGACTCGAACCCTCACACGATCTATTGTCCCGTGCGTTACCACCTCAGCCATCACGCCTTATGGTTTTGATCAATAAGTCTTTTATTGCGTAAAACATATACACGTCATGCAACCGTCATAAGTATCTAAAATGTTGCATTCAAACGCATTGATAACATACAGTATTTGCATTCACCAAATTCTCATTCACTCGAATTTGCTCCAGTCTAGTCCCTTGGTCCGTGGTCTGTTTACGCGGAGCCCCAGTCTTGTGCTATAGACTCGTTTATATCATAGAATGCTTCTGGGACTAAATTTTCAAGCGAGTTTTGAATGCCTTTGGCATAGCTGCACTTTTGATTGGAATTTGGCAACCTATTGACGAGTTGAACTCCTGCCTGTAAAGGCAAACATTCATGAGCTACCGTTCTGGGTCTCCTAGTTCGGTAGTTCCCTCTGCCCCTGGGTTCGTGACGGTAAATATCCCTTTTAAGAGTTCGCATTTTTGTCTAAAAGGGCAAGTTCAATGTAGAGGAAAAAGTCAACAATTGGCAATGGTGATTTAGAAAAATTTTTTGTAATCTGGCACTAGCCCTCTACTGTCTTAAAATTGTCTGTGGCATTCAAAGGGTTAAAAACTAATTTACATAATATAATTTTGAATGGTAACCGCAAAACCTAGACACATAACGTCACTATATCACTATTTTAGATGCCGACCACTCATGAGGGTAGGCAAATATGTGGTGAAGGATGAGTGTGATGAGTGGTAGTAATGAGTTATGAGGTGTACTCTTGTTACAAACTAAGGCCAACTCTTCCTTAGAATGGGTCATTAATTAACCCAATGGAAATACAAATAACGGCTTAACGTGACTTCCGAGCCACGCAGGTGGTCTGATATGTCTAAACGATGGTGAGATGATGCGGGTATCATCAGATGATCACTGAGACTATCTGAGCCGCTTTAGACCTATATCATCCTTTTTTAGACCTCACCATCACGTTTAGATTTTGTCCGACGAATACAAAATCCCAAACTCGTCCTAACGTTCAACAAGTCACTACAACATACTCGTGTATTGATCACTCACGTCATATCGTCTACGAAGCAGCCAGATCAAGAACAACACCGGGCCGGTCGCCATGGCAACGCCACTGCGTGTTCATGACGTGTTGTTCAGTGTTTACGGTGAATATTCACTCAAACAATCAAATATTCATCATTCTCTCATTCCCCGCCTCTATCATTCGCCTGTTTGTTTTGTTTCCGTTCTGTTCGCTTCGGAAATCGCTTTATTGGATTTCAAACACCGCCGGGTATAACTCCTTGGTTGTTTAAACGGGAAATGTTTGTTTTCATGTTGAATGTGGGTTTAATATACTGTTGGGGATAGGTTTATAAACGGTGAGATTTAGATGCGATTTGTAACAAACAATGTATACGCGTAATTTACAGGATAACGAACTGTACAAGTAACCATTGATTAAATTTTGAAGGCTTCAGTCAAAAAGCCTCAACATTATTAGCTGATTTCCATTGGTAATAAAGCCATTCATTTCAGAACGCAACCTTGTAAAACAAAAGCGTTTGTAATTTTGAGATTTTTAAACTGGCCTCTTAGAGTCAAATTGCAAGCTTCACACAAACTCTGTCCTGCCCATATGATGCTTTACATATGTTTTTGTGTGGTAGCACCACTTTACAGACGCATTTTTTCGATTTTCGAGAAATTTAGGACACACGTTTCTTACATATTTCTAAATTAATTTCGTTAACCAGTGAAATCAATGTACCGGAAGTGACCATTTTGGGGGGCGTTGTCTCCAAAATTGGGGGTTTACGAGTATGTATATGATAAAAAATTATATTTACGATCAGATTTCATTGCATCTTGGTATACACATTTACGTTATCGTACCTGTTCAGCACTGAAGTGGAAAACTATTTGTTTCGCCGCCATTTTAGTTTGGCTGATTGGATTTTATTTATTTGAGTAAGCCTACATGTGTTTATTAGAACGCTAAAATAAAATGTTTGTCTTACCCTCCAACATACAGTAAAAAATTCTGTAAGGATGTTTAAATTGCTTTGGTCCATGAAAACTCAGATTTCAAAATCACAACCATTTATTTGTTTGTTTACGTCTCGTTGTGCGGCGAAGTCAGCTGGACCGGATGATGTATTTGCCGGGTCCACGCGCCTGCGCAGAGCGCACGCGGCAGCTTTCATCGTTGGTCGTGATAATTGGCGCTAATCGTCCATCTGTTGGCAGACCTGGCCCCCCACGTGGAGCACAACTAGAGCGATCCACCATCTGTCTGTCTGTCTGTCTGTCGTCGTGAACAGTATACTTTACTGTTAGCTACTATTTGCCTCTGAATGATTTCGTGATATCTTACGGAGACATTTCGTAGCCCCAAGTGTTACCTTGACTGAGGCTACAATTTTATGACGGACTTTTCCATCGTTTTTGAGTGCACCAAGAGTACTCGACATTTCCGGATCTGGAAACGTCCCCGACGTTTAGTTACTCTCTAAATATGAAAGTGAAAACCACTCCCAAAAGAGAGAAAATCGAGCAACTCTTTAATGAGTGGCTGAGTTTTAAAACCCAAAAGAGCGAAATTTCTCTCTTTCTGAGTAGCATTCACTCCTTCATTTTTAGAGTTTAGGCTAACCCATTTCCTAATGTTTTGTTTTAGGTTACTTTTCACCTGAAAACGGTGACAGATCCCAGAAACGCCGTTTACTTTGTGCTCACTCAAAAACGTTGGAAAACGTCCGTTACAATGATACCTGCATCAACTCCCACCATCGTTTAGACATATCAGACCATCACCTGCGTGGTTCGAAGTCACGTTAAGCCGTTGGTCCTTGCATTTCCATTGGTCATTGGGCTAATAATGACCCATTCTAAGGAAGAGTCGGCCTTAGTTTGTAACAAGACTACACCTCATAACTCATTACCACTCATCACACTCATCCTTCACCACATATTTGCCTTAAAATACCCTCATGAGAGTGGTTTGGCATCTCAAATAGTGATTTAGTGACAATCCTCGTCCTTACAATATGATTACCAACAAACAGCTTGTAACTACGCTGACTTCGTTTTTGGTACTTCAAAAGAAAATCACAGTAATAATCAGTATCTACAACTATTTATTAAAACTCACAGTTAATTTAAAACTTCCGTTTCTATGGGTTTGAAAAAAGGATCTTGCTGATTTCAATGATCTTTTTTGAGCAATAGAAATGTTCGCTTTTAATTCTGTCTGGTTAATTCAGTGACAAAGACAGTACCGCTAAATTTCAAAATTTACACGAAATCCGAACACTTTTCTACGCGGCGGCTTCGACCTCCCTTATCGCCCACCCCGAGGTTCGGTGGTCCCGGGCAGCGTTCATTATTCTAATCAATGCAGCACATTTCACACTGGAACCTATGCTAATGACCGGACTAAGTGAGTCGTCAACAATGGAGACGGGTGTGCAAGAGCCCACATGAGACACAAGGCGGATACGGACAACATCCTCAATAAATTGAGCCCCAAGTCTCAATTGAGTCAAGTAGTCTCTAGTGTTAGTGACAACGACATACGACGCCGCTCCTGTCACAGTATCGCTAATGAACGATTATGTCGCGATGAATATGAATGACCGATCTGTTAAATGATGCATGATCCTCAGTTGGTTAAATTTAGGGTTTGATTAGTCCTGGAGGTAATTTGTGGTCGTAAATTTTTTATCTTTTGGATGCCTATTAGAAAGTCGAGTCAAAGCCAAAGGATCAACAAAAGAAAAATTTCACGTTAAACTTAAATTCACGTTGACGTTAATTGTAGCGAAAATGCTGGTTGGCCGATACTTTGTAGCAAAAATAACTATTACGGTCGTTTATGTGTTTGAGGAAGTGAAGAAGAAAACAATGAAGAACGAAAAGGAGACAACAACAAAAATTGCCGGTGTCACAACTGTAATCTAAAATCCAAAATTAGTATAAATCCAAAATACATATTATGTTGCTTCAACTATAATCTAGTTCTTCCGGTTCCCACCGCGTCAAAACTTCATAATTAGCCTCAGATTTTTCAGCCAATCAGTGACTGAAGATGTTACTCCACAGCAAGACCGATATCTCAGACTAATCATTTAATTAAGTTTAGACGCGGTGTGAACCGGCAGAACTAGTTTATAGTTGAAACAACACAATATGTATTTTGGATTTATACTAAATTACAATTAAACGTATAACAAAACCAGCTTTCCCATTCCTACGCTCTGCAATTATTTCATCTGTGCTAGATCTAGTTCCACATTAACGAGCTACAATATATCGCCGAGATCATGCTCCGCCAGCGCCTCCAGCCACCGTAACCAGCCACCACATAAATCAGCTGTTATATAGCAGACGATAAGTAGATCAGCTGTGCTGGACTGTATCAGCTGATAATAAATCCTCGCGTCGTCTGCTGAGCTATCAGCTGATTTGTGACTTCCGCCTCCCCGAAACCGCCTACCGGAGAGAGGAGAGCGGCGCGCAGGTTGTAAATCTAGGGGAGGAAATGGAAGTGTCTCGCTTATGGCCGTTCGTTGTGAAAAAAGAGAGGGCGGTGAAATAAGTTTTTATCTGTGTGAAGGTATGACGGTTTGAGTTCTTGAAACAATCTTTTACTCTTGAATCCTTTGGCAGGTACGAGCTTACTTGTGATGGTCAGTGTTGAAGAGACCACCCTCTTCCATGAGTGGTGTCCGGTTTGGGAGGAAGTTGACGGCACAAGGGAATGGTTTCAAAACACTAATACTGATGGTTTTAACTGCTTTCTTATTCTTTTACTATGGTAGATACAGAACAAATTCCTTTAATTTTGTCCAATAAACCCTGTGAAATTAAACAAGGACATATAAATAACTTTAAGCTACAATGTTACTAAAACAACTTCCCTGTCGAAATGTCGATGTCCATCTAGAAGATAATGGGAAAGAAAAGGTATAGGACAAAGTGGTGTAAAACAAAAGTACAGTACTAAAAACATTTTCCAAGTTTTCAAACACAAAAATGTAAATTTTAAACCTTTGAATTGTTTAATGTTTTAATGTTAATTTGTATTAAATACATGCAGGCAAAGTGTACAAATAGTTTGGTTCAAAAAATCTAGCAGGCAGGGTTACAAAGTTGCAAGAACATAGTAAACATTTATTATGCTTAGTTAAACCAAAGATAATGTTATGACGAGTATATTGCGTATAGATTCCATATCACTGTGGCAGGAAAATCAACATAGTTGGAAAGCCCAAGCACAGATAGCGCTGCCGTCTTGCCGTCTTTCTTCCCCTCGGCTCCACATGCTCGAGTTTGTCCGATGTCGATGACTTTAGTGTGATATCAACAAAGTGTGTTTTTCGGGAACGAACGAAATCGCGTGTGCGTCAGTGGCTCTACTTGAGACTCTTAAAAGAGTTCCCTCGCAGCGCTATCTGTACTTGGGCTGTCGCAACTATGTTGATTTTCCTGCCGCTCACATTCGGCATCCATGCGCAATCCACTTACCATAACATTATCTTTGGTTAAAATAGTAATACTGTTTGTAATTGATACTTGAAACATAAGTTCCCAGACTGATAGAGCCATCAAGGAACACATTGAAAGCAATGAGCGGTCTCTGGTTGATTGTACAGAATGTAATGTCTACGAGCGCGACTGTGGCGCGGCGTGGCGGCGGTAGGTAGAGACTGAGTGATGTCGTCGTGATAAACGAGTTGAAAACGATGACAAACGCAGACAGAGACATTTCGGCCAACAACATTTGTTACAAGAGTACTTTCCTCTGTCCCACAGCTGACACTACGTGAGTCATCTCAGTGGAAATATGCGATATGGTCTTTGTAATGAATAATAAGTGATTTGTTATTAGATTAAAGCTCAAAAATAGCATAAGGTCACGTTTAAAGCTTAATAAATATATGATGTTATACAAGTAAACTCATTAAAGCTCCCTTTCGAGTTTTTTCTACAATTTTCTTTTAGCATCTCATCGGGTTTAGCACACACTTGAGCCTTTCCTACAATTTTTTCTGATTTAGTGGTGGACTTCTTCAAATGGTCTTAGAAGATAATGTCTACTCAAGTGTTGTCACTCTTCTACGTGTCCTCTACCAAAAGATTTAAGTTGACAAATCAATTGTTGAGTGTTTACAAAGACACTGTTATGGAAAGTGGATTGAGCGTAGATGCCACATGGTTGAGACAGCAAAATCAGCATAGTTCGGCAGCCCAAGCACAGATAGCGTTGCCGTTTCTCGCCGTCTTTCTCCTTCCTCGGCTCCACATGCTCGAGTTTGATGTCGATGACTTAAATGTGACCAAATCGTGCGATTTATGAGAACGAACGAACTTGCGCGTGCGTCAGTGCCTCTACTTGAAGAATTCTATGTTGATTTTCCTGCCGCTCACATTCGGCATCCATGCGCAATCTACTTACCATAACATTATCTTTAGTGTTTATTAGCGAGCTGATGATCACCAGATTTCTGACGGACGAGTTTCACATTCTTCTTCAAACCTCTTCCTGCAAATCCCCCCGTGCCAGCTTGTCTGCTAACATCATCTGCCATATTTCAACATCCTACACCTCACAACACCACAAGAGAAACAGCGTTGCCGTTGTTCACTCGGCTACCAAGGCTCCCAGTTGTTCGCAGCTCCTTGTAAGGGCCAGATGACACGGAAGATAGACCTGCAGTCAACGGCAGCTTGTC
Organism: Matsumurasca onukii; assembly: GCA_018831715.1. Lineage (NCBI taxonomy): Eukaryota > Metazoa > Arthropoda > Insecta > Hemiptera > Cicadellidae > Matsumurasca > Matsumurasca onukii. The sequence goes on from CM032067.1 coordinate 5,279,094, forward strand.
TGTGTTCTGTGTTGCCAGACATCTTATCTTAGCTAAGTGCAAACTGCGATCACCTCAGTCTATAAATATGGACCATTATGCATCCCACAGGGGTCCTCGCCCATGCGCGGCCCACACACACACACACCGGCCAGTAGGTGCAGTGAGATATCACACCATCAGGTCGCTGCATTCCTTACACTCTAGAGTGTGGATGGCTGGAGGTGATGTCCTGCTGGGGGTTGAGAGCACGAGGAACTTTCAAAACTCAAAATTTGCTGTTGGACCTAAATGTTTAGTATCGAAGGGAATTTGAATTTGACTTTTTTTTGGCACGGGGTCAAGTTAACGTTCGAGGTACAGAACATTAAGTTGATTTAAATCACTAAATCACTATTTGAGATGCCGACCACTCTCATGAGGGTATTTTAAGGCAAATATGTGGTGAAGGATTAGTGTGATGAGTGGTAGTAATGAGCTATGCGGTGTAGTCTTGTTACAAACTAAGGCCGACTCTTCCTTAGAATGGGTCATTAATTAATAGCCCAATGTTGATGCGGGTATCATCAGATGATCACTGAGACTATCTGAGCCGCTTTAGACCTGTATCATCCTCAAAACCTGACCTCAATGAAGCTGGATTACAGGACCACGCCACGAGTCCCAGTCATGAGATTAGAATATGTAAAGAAACAAATGCAAGAACGCTCAAGCTGTGATATATTGAATTCAAAACCAACTAAACGCCACGATACTACATTTTGTGTACGTTTTTGTGTTGCCATCTCGAGTTTTGTTGATTTTCGGTATACAAGTTGGGAAACATCATAAGTGTTTCTACTAAGGTCAATTGAAATCGGTTCATAAATACAGCTTTTATGGAATAAACCCCCAAAAGGACCTCCAACTTTGCTGGTTGTCAAAAGATTTCGTGAAATCGGACCAAACTCTTGACCTGAACAGTAATCAAACATAGATTTAGTTATGTATGTAAAGTTTTACCACGTGAATCAGGAGGTGTTGGGAAGTTCAAAACTGTGAAACTCGTCTTGTTCTACGACGTTACGTTCTCTTCGGAGAGAGAAATGAAAAGCTCTATTTCCTATAGAAGTTCGCTATGACTAAACACACAAAACACAGTTTTATCAACGAGAACGTTAAATGAACCAAACTCGTGTGAAACCAGAAATATTGTTCAAGAGTCTCCAAGAAAGAAGTTAGAGAAGACTTGACATCGAAATGTAAACTGATGTTGAAAGGTCCTGCTTTAAACATACTGTTACTCACCGTCATCCTTGAACGGGAGAGCTATAGAGCTCGAGAAAGCCTGCTCTTCTGTTGATGATGGCAGATCAATCAAGTAGATTGAAAGTATTGAGAGTCTACAGCTCAGTTACTTCCTCTGATTGCTTTCTTTGTCAGATCATTTCCAAGCTAGTTGTGAGAAATTATTCAAGACTATACGCTTTGATTGTAGTTAATGTATATCAGTCTCTATGGGACGGTTTTGACGTGTTTATTGATGGATTGATTTAACGGTTCTAAGCAGTCTATTATATTCGCCCAGTCTTGCATTTCAAGATATGTAGTCTACTCTGGATACAATAGACTTGACCCTAGTGGGTTTCAATTTGAATTACAATATAGATAATAGTAGTAAATAGTCTTAATCTTGTCCAATGTATGTATTGTTTTAAATACTTGGGTCTCCACTTGCTAAAAAAAGTTAGATTGATATTTATACTTGTCAAAAATAATTAAGACTGTTCTCTCTCCTTATCGTTTTCTTCGGAAAATCTTTGAATTAATGGTCTATTCCTATCTTTGTCATCTACTAAAGAATCTATTTTTCACCTGCTTGCTACTCTTTCAGTTCCCAGTCTTACTTCTTCTTTTTCACCATTTCTCAACATTTTTTTGTCTCAACTCTCCTTGTACTCTCCCTCAACTTTACTCCGTACTTCACTCCACCTGTAAATAACAGTATTTACACTTTAGGTATGCAAGTAACCACAAGACAGTCCATTCAAGTATAGATTCTGAAACTGCAATCTTGCCGCGATGACGTGTCAGTAAAGATATCAGCCCTTACCTCTAAGATCATTGCAACGACTTCCCCTCTAACCCTTGCCGTTGTTCCAGGTCAGTACCGGACCCCGCGTATCACGGAGCACCCCAGTGACGTGGTGGTGCCCAGGAACGAGCCTGTCACCCTCAACTGCAAGGCCGAGGGCAAGCCTGAGCCGCGAGTCACGTGGTACAAGGACGGCAGCCTGGTGGACGAAGCTAAGAGTCACCGTGTGATCCTTGCCACAGGCTCTCTGTTCTTCCTGAGAGTGTTGCACGGGAAGAAGGACTCGGACAGCGGAGTGTACTGGTGCGTGGCGACCAACATCGCGGGAACTACGAGCAGCAGGAACGCGTCTCTACAAGTTGCAGGTTAGTAGAGTTTAAACTTGTAGATAAGAGGTGTTTCAACTATTATCTTAAGCTTCCGGTACAGGCCACGTCAATCAGAAATTTACAGTGCCAAACGTTTTGCTCGTTTTATAATCAAGCATCCTCAGTGGACTTGCAGAGACCAGTGACGCGGTCTGTCATGACTCCGACCGCCTTCGTTGTCATCAAGAGGTGTTAATTTTCTAAGGGATTTGAGGATCCAAAGACAAAATATTGAACAGATCTCTACAACACAGCAGGTCAGGTTTTTAATAAACACCATTGCGGATATTTTGAAAACATATGATAAATAAAGTCAACGTTTTCAGTTTTAAATTAACAGTAGATTAAGGCCTTTATAGGTATAATTTTCGTGGTGTTCTTTTGTTTGAAACCTTAAAAGTTATAATGTCGTTGTAGTACACTACAGCATATTATAATTGACAAGACAAGTAAGATCAATCAAATTGGGAGTTGAAAAGGTCTGAAACATCGTTATTTTGTAAACAAACACGACCTTAGTCGATTACGTAAAAGCTGTCAGTTACAAAATATACGTAAACGAAAACCTATCCTAACAGTTCCAAGCAAGGAGTTTACCAATTTTTAAATAGTTTGGACAGTAAACATACCAAACTGATACTATTTATGTTTGATTGATTGAATCACATAAGTCCCAATTTTTGTGTTGACTAGAAAGCTGTACAGAAGCTCAAAAGTACGAAAACCGTCCTCATTTTCATGACCTAGAGTCCTAGATTGTTCTTACACACATCAACACAATTCTGCGCACAACTCATCTTGACGTGCTCTGAAGATGGCTAATGACAACTGTTCACACCCCGCAGCACTCCTACATTGTTCAGAGTGTAGTGATATCATCTGCATAGAGCAACAATAGATGCACATCAACAATGGGCGCAGCAAGCAGTGCAATCTCTTATCAATTGCTCTCTTCCGGCAGAGCAACATTGCTCATGTCTCATGACGTTTCTTTCATTGAGATCCCGCTAGGTGATTAGATTTCAAGGTCGTGACCTCTGTAGAAATAACATAGAAAAGGAACCCCTATGTTCTATACAGGGTGGCCCATAAGTCAGTTGACAGGCATGCATTTCATTGAATGCATGTCGGTCAACTGACTTATGGGCCACCCTGTAGTATGCAATTGATGAACTAATGTAACTCCGTCAATCATGTTTTCCTTATAGATCAGTTCCAATTCAATCCAGGTAAAGGCGAATTCTATTTGTGCTTAAAATTTATTTGACTTTAACAATCCACCCATCTTCAACTTTTCAAGGAGAAGCCATCCTAATATTTAATTCAATCTATACATTTTGAAATGAAAACTTAACCTCATTTGATATAAATAAATTATAGAAATTTTGGCAGTACAACAAGTTAATAGGTATTATACTCTCTTTTCAAGAATAATCCGAAAATGAGTGTTTTTAAACCATTCAAAAGTTAAGACAAATAGTAAAAAACATTACCGTGAACTTGTTTTGTAAAAAAAAGTAAAAAATAAATCTTTAATCAGGTGTTAAGAAAACGGCGTGTAAAACCATAAACATACGAAATAATCATAAACACGAGTCCAGACAATAGACATGGAAACGGCAAAAACAACTGTTAGAAAATGTCACACAGCTTAAAGCCAAAGCTTCAAAAACATGGTTACCCGCTGAAAACACAAAATGGCAACCATTGTTTCACAAAACAGTTGAGTTTAACTTGAAGCCCCCTCAGGTGAGCGTCGTCACGTAGCCGGGGGAAGGGAGGGGAGCAACATAAACTGAGAGACAAGAGTACGAGGAGGGCTTGAGACAACTTTATGTAATTGAACCTTAGTCCTTACCTACAGCACATCAAAGCACAAGGGTACGTGAGTGAGGGGGTCTGAGTGCGACTCAGCAACTGAGCCGAGGAGAGAGGCAAGTTTGTGAGGAATACCAATTCTTTGTTTCAAGTTTGTTGTTGATGATGGTAGAGCTTCTGAGGTTGAAATAGAATTACGGACGGTTTTAATAGTTTTTAGTGGACAAAAAGAGCACAACGTTTCGGGAATTGGAATCTGTTCCCGTCTTCAGGTGAATAGTAACCTAAAACATAACACAAAACGTTAGGAAATGAGCTAGTCCAAAAGTAAGCTGACCAGTTACCCACCACCAAATGGCTATAATGACTGGGACTCGTGGCGTGGTCCTGTAATCCAGCTTCATGGAGGTCAGGTTTTGAGGATGATATAGGTCTAAAGCGGTTCAGATAGTCTCGGTGATCATCTGATGATACCCGCATCAACTCCCACCATCGTTTAGACATATCAGACCATCACCTGCGTGGTTCGGAAGTCACGTTAAGCCGTTGGTCCTTGTATTTCCATTGGTCATTGGGCTATTAATTAATGACCCATTCTAAGGAAGAGTCGGCCTTAGTTTGTAACAAGACTACACCTCATAACTTATTACTACCACTCATCACACTCATCCTTCACCACATATTTGCCTTTAAATACCCTCATGAGAGTGGTCGGCATCTCAAATAGTGATTTAGTGATTTATTTTCATTTAAACTTATTTGATTTGACAACAACTAGCTTAGAAAGCAATACAACACGCACAAACACTTTTAAAAATTAAAAGACAAATAGAGAAATCAAGCACGTCCACGGCTAGTAGTGACTGACTGCCTGGTCAGCCGCTTTGGCTGGCTTGGAGTAACGCACGACCAATCACAGGCGTGAATCAGACTGGCCAACTGTAACAGAGAACACAGAAACACCTGTTCATGCACAGCCAATGGAAGGTAAATCTTTAGAGTTTTGATGAATGAATCAGGTTTTCCTAACTAAAAATGATTAAAACTTTATAAAGTCCCTACACGGTGAATAAATGAATACTGAAACAAATTCATGTTATTTGGTTGTGGGTAACTGGCCAGCTTGTACTAATTATTTTAAGGCTAGTTCTTAATGTTTTGTTTTAAGTTACTTTTCACCTGAGGACGGGATCAGATTCTAGATCCCGAAACGTCGTGTATTTTTTGTTCACTCAAAAACTATGAAAAACTTCCGTAATAATATTTTAATTTCAAACATTTTCCCTGCTCGTATCTTCAAAAAGAATCCAAACTATACTTTGGAAATCACCATTTGGGAGGCTGTTCCAAGCAAGAATTTAAACGAATTTTTATCTACAAAAACAAGCTGTTCGAACAATTGGAGGAATACGTTCCAGAGAATCATGCAAACCTTTATTTAACAAATTAAATATTTGAACACTCCCATCTATATATTTGCTAGAAATTGCAGTTTTCTTTTCAAAATTTAAGTCTGCATTAAGTTTAGTTTCAGATATTCACGGCCATAACACCAGATACCACATGAACTACAGAAACTCTCAACATAATACACAACTATTTGAATCTCTTAAATGAAGTGGGAACTAAAGTTTTAAACAATTTACCGAACCAAATCAAAAATGAAAACCAACCTCATATATTTCGAAGAAAATTGAAAAAATTATTAAACATGAATTAAACATTTTATTCTACTGAAGATTTTTTTAAAGTTAAAAATTGGAAAATAAACGTGATTTTACCAAAGGAGCTTAAGAACGGAAGATGTTAGCCCTTAATTAAAATTTATTGTTATTGTTACACACATGAAAATGTATTGTAATAAAGAATTATTATTATTATAAAATCCCATCAATTTGAAAAGAATAACCACAACTTTGCGCCTTTAGTGTCCACCCCCACCGTGCCTCTCCTCTCGTATCACTCCTGTAAGTGGCCAGCTACTCCAGACAGTGTCTGAGGAGTTGGAGGGTTGTTGTTGCGGGTGGAGGGGTTGAGGGTTGCAACAAGTTGTTTATTGTCTGTCCAAACTTGTCGATAAACCCTTTGTGTCACCACTCACAGAACCCACTTTGTCTTGATCACGCCTCTTAACGCTCTTTCGCTGCTTCAGAAAGTTCTCTGAGATTTTTTGCTAGAAAACCTTTGTGTAATTTTGACTCATTTGTAAATAAATAAATTCTTTATTGCCGTAGACATTTATAACATTGTATGGAAGTCGTCCTTAACATAACATTCACACACATCGAGTTCCACATTCAAACATACAGGTTCTGTAACATTCACTCAACATTCGCACATATAACTCAGATTTAAGTTTAAATTTAATTTGACCATATACCGTATCTAAAAACTCCCGCACCAAGTAAAGGAATTTTGCACAAGGAACACTTTAATCAATTTTGAATTGCAAAGAATATTATTGATACGTTTTATGTCATCGGGGAGATAGTTAATCCAACCTAACACCAACCTGTTCGGCAGATGGTGAGTTAAGGATAATCACGATGTTGTTGGATTCTATAGTTGTTGTCCTTCCAACTTGTTTTAATATTTGTGTTATTCCTTCCCTGTACCAAGTCATTTAGATTTGCAATAAATTATTACCTCGTAGATATATAGGCAAGGTAGAGTTAGTAACCCAAGCTCGAAACAGGTTGACACATGACTAGATTTTAATTTTTCAATAATCCTAATTGCTTTCTTTTGGAGAATAAATACACGTTGAAGTCTTATGTTTGAACACCCTCCCCAAAGGCGTACACCATACCTCAAAATGAGGTATACCAAACCAAAATATGCTGTTTTTAGAACTTCCGTTGTACAGAATACCATCCAATGTTCGCATTGCAAAAATTCCTGAGCTTATTTTTGCACAAATGCTATCAACATGATCACACCAGGTTAGGCCTTGGAAAGTCTAGTGTTCCAATTGTGTAAATGTTTCAAATTGTTTTAAAATTCAAGAACCTTTCGCAGTTTATTTAGTATTTAAAATATGTATTTTTGGGTTGTTCTAAAAATTTAAAGGGGCCATTTAATTAGGGTAATGAATTTGTGTGCAGCGTTTCACTACATACTTGCAGCACAATATGAATTCAATCTTTAAATGGAGATCTACTCTAACAAAATAGAGACGATATAATTATATAGTCTTTAACATAAAATATAATATAATATATAAAAATAAAATATAGAATTTGAAAATGGTAAAAAAGATTCTTATAACTATCTAATCTGGTCTGCATTTTTATATTTTACTTTATTTTCTTATACTACATATGCTATAATTGGTTTAAATGTTTCAATAGAAGAAAAGTGTTTTATCGCCTTTGTTTGTTAAAATTATTTAACAACTCTCCAACAATATTCAAAATTAATTAAGTTTTGAACTGTACAATATTCAACAAAACACGTAATACCATCTTTAAGATTCTAAGCTGAAGTTACTCGTCACAAATATATTAAAGCAATATTTCGATCGCTGCGGAGAGTCATCCTCAGTAGCTGGTTGACTGGCTGAGACTTTGAGGATGACTCTCCACAGCGAGGTCGAAACGTTTAGCAGTAATTATTATATTTCAACTGTGACGCAGTGTAAACCGGATATTAGTGATGACACCGGCCGCTAAAGTCATAAGAGTTAAGACTAATACCATCTTGTTATTCTTGAAGCTAGACGTAAATTTTAAAACTAAATCTTAGAATTAAGGCTAAAATATTTAGACCTAGTTGTTTAAAACCTACGCAGCTCACACACACTCATGTACGTATTTATTATGACTGAGCAATTTCACAGCTCCCATCTTTCTGCACATTACACAAACACGTCGCACCTCTTTGCCTGCTGAAAGCATAAATTGGGCGAAATTGCAGTCGAGCTGTCGGAATTGGTCGAAATGAGCGGCCATTGTCAGGTAGTCAATATCAATCAAGTGCACATTCAGCAGGAGGCCACCACAATGGTGCTGGAGTTCAGACTGTGCGGGGGTGCAGGGTGGGTGCAGGGTGTCAACTGACAACAGCTGATAACATGGCTGCCAACTGTCAATTGCAGGGAAATTAACAGTGTTAGTTGTGTTAGTTGGTGGTACTGATGTTGGTTTGGGGTTGTTACAATACTATTGGTGAATCGTCTGCATAAATAAATTTGGTGTGCCGCAAGGATCAGTTTTCGGTTCGTTTCTTTTTCCAGCACTAGAATAAGAAATAAATTGATTTATAAAATAAATAAAATATTTAGTTTTGAATTTTTAAATTAAATTATTTTTTATTAAATGAAATATCAAAGCTCTATTTTGCAAATTGTAAAACTAACAAAATTTAAATTATAAGTAGTTTTTAGCCTTGAGTCAGTTTTTAAACAAACTAGGTACAAACGTTTGCCTGTAGGTGTCAAATTGAATTTTTATTTTTGATTGACCGGTTTCGGGTCAATGGCAACCCATTATAAAGCTGCAACTTATCTTATATAGAGTTTATCCTATGCGGTCGTCTAATTTATTTATAGAATAAAATTCAATTTGACACCTACATGCAAATTCATTGTACTATTTAGTTAGCATTATTTGTTTTTGAACATTTAATAATTCCAAATGAACACTTAAATATTTAAGTTAAAACCCTCAAAGAGTGTTAAACGTGATAGAGATTACGAAGAAACACAAAACAATGGAACCTACATTTTGAAAAATAAATTAAAAGATCATCTATTTACCTTTGAAGTGTGTACTTGTTTTGAAATTGGAACGCTAGACTTTCTGTACTTTAAATTAAACACATACGTGGGCTATTTGCATCCCATTGTTTGTAGTTTAAAGAAATATTCACAAACCAATAACAAGTGAGTCTTATTTCGCTTCAAACTCTGTTGTCTTCTTTTGAGTGAAAACCAAATATTAGACTAGCTTTTACTCAAGTTGAACAGCTGATTCATTTCCCTATCAACCAATGCAGTGCATTCGTTATAAAAGACCACCTACAAACAACTTATTCTACATCAATTCCACTTTATTCCCCTATAATTGCACCAATAGCCATACACCTCCAATAAACTCGATAAAGCCTCCAGTATAAATGATCGCGTCTCCACTCCGGTTTTATTCCGACCATATCTCCTCTGTGACTGGTGATAATTGATATTCTGCTATGGCAGTGATTTCAACCCCCGTCATTGAAATGTCTGCGACAAAGAGGGTGGGAGGAAGAAGGGGAAGATTTAATTGTTTGCTGCTCGGGGTAAGTCTTTATTCACCCGCACTTATATCGATTTTTCCATGTAAATACAGGCGAACTCTAAGTTGGTTTGGTGCACAGATTTGTCTTTATAGCTTCTTCCTTTTGTAAAGGATAGGTTGGGGTTGTAGTTGTCTTGTTCAATTCATTGTTTTATAATTGTTTCTTTTACATTTTAACATAATTAAAATTTTGGAGTCTACGATTGGATTCTCATCAGACGATAAGTAAAAGTACCTACAAGCTACAAAACACACTTAATATAAAACATATAAATATATGAATATTGAATGATAATCTCTATTACCGGAACGATATTAAATTGTGTTGGTATATTACAATAACAAAACTAAAGGCCCCAAGGGCCCTGTGGTAGAAAGAACTTAACTAAGATAATTTGGCGATATGATCGTCTTGGTGAAGATGGAATCATTACGTACTCAGTTGGTGGTATCTCAACTTCTGGTAGAAAAACTCAATTTTCAAAGACAAAATTGTCTTTTTTTGAAAATGGAGTGTTGTTTCCTAGAAGGTTATAATAATAATTTTATTTGCCACATACACAAAATTTTTGCGTTGACAAAAAAGCTAAAAAGTTAACAAAAAACACAACAATGACCAAATATTTAGAAGAAAACAAAGTAAACCACTAGTAAGAGTATTGCAAAACCTAGCTAAATTTATCATAAAATTTATTCACACGTGATTTAAAGCCTGATTTAAAAATTCCCCAACAGAATAGTATGAGCCTTCCAATAGATAAGCTCTTAACCTTCTTTTGAACGAGATATCTTTTCAGTGGATTTAATGTTTTCGAGGTGTTTGTTAAACAATTTTGCACCTGTCTGTGATGGAAGCTTTCCATAAATGTGTAATCTGTGAGAATTTTGTCTAAATGTATGAACTTGCCTAGTATTGTGTTTTGAATTTGCTGACCTTGAACTAAATCACATTTTGAAACAGAAAAGAATAGTCTGAAAAGATGAGATGCCATGAAATAAGTATGTCAAATAAGTTAATTGAGAGACTTGTTTTTGAGTTGTATAAAATTGATTTACTTCATAAGAGTAGACGAATCACTGGATGCTCGCTAAAACAACAACGTCCCTCAAGGTTCCAAGTCAGGACCAATTGTATTTTTATCCACTTCTACAACATGAATAGCGTTTAATCCGTTGTGAAAACTAGGTGAAACACTCGAGAAACTATGTTTAAGCATTTGTCGGCGGAGTTCAAACGAACAACTGAGAGACAAGTGGAATTCACGTAGTTTGTTACAAAGCAACAACTTCGCTTATCTCTGAGCTTTTGTTTTGTTTGCTCTCCACTGAACTCTACTTACTTAAAGTACAAACATTCAGTTTGTACTTGTTTATTTATCTAAGTCAGGCAATAAGTAAGGAGCATCTTGTTGATTTTTGTTGTGCACGGTGCAGTTTTCTTTAAGCCAAAATAGTGGTTACATAAATAAATATTTTATCGCGGAAACGTTACAACATGCTACGCAATATTCAATGTTTTATTTGCTAGAATTGTTCCACTGTAGCCCATTGTTAGTCGGTTTGTTCTACGCTCTTCCAGTCATGTGTCATAATCACGTCTACACCATGAAAATATGTTTTTGCAACTAAGTTCTAATAGTAACCTAACAACTTGGTTTCACTAAGAACTAGTTTTTAAACAACTTTTGAATACACTTGGCATTGGGGCTATTGATATTCTTTGGTGACGGGACTACAAATGGATCTTCTGACCTGAAAAAACAAACGTCTATTAACAGCCGATTTGTGACTCCCAGTTTGGTAGTTCTCCCTGCCTCTTGATTCATAAGAGTGGTCGACACTCTTACCAAATCGATTTAGCTTGGAAAATAAGTGAAGTTTCGTAACACAGAGGCAATATAGTTTTGAAATATTACAAGTTTTGAATGATAATCTGTTCGACTCTCTTAGTTTTGCAAACATCTTCTTCGACGGCGAAGCTTTGTACAACATTCAACCTTTCAATTAGTAAAACAAAACAAGAGTTAATATCTCTTAATAAAAGAAAACTTTAGTTACATTCGATAAATAGTTTGATACAAAGGTTTATTAATGTACAATCTCTACTTTTAATAGACACCGACTCATTCATCTGCACAATTGTGGAAGTAGTGTTCCTCAAGGATCTGTTTCAGCACCTTTAATATTGCCAACTCTATATCATCTCTATTCCAGTGACATTCAAAGACGAGACATCTTTATTGCCAATAAACATCGCGCACAACAAAGCTTTGACATATAATCTACGTGTTCACTGGACTGTGGTGCTTTTACTCGACCGAGCGAAATGAGAATAGGCCGAGCGTATATAGCCTAGTTGCGTTGCACCAAACTCAATTTGCTGTCCATTAGGCCGGCCAAACGAACCCCACGGCCTGTCTGCTGTCTGCAAGGGGGTAATTGCAACAGCAAATGAATTTATCGTCGCCAATAGACCTCTGCGCGCTCCACTGTAGGAAGATAATATTGATTTGTGCCTGCTGTTAATTAGTTGATGGGAGAGAACAGCTGATGCAGTTAGTGGACTGTGACGTCATCAGACAGCTGTTTGGGCTGTGGTGGGGGTGGCTGGACACGAAATGGTAGATAATTGGAATATCGGATTATGTGAGAGTGTTTCCGGGAATATTGAGATGACTGATGGGTAGACCTGTAAAAAGCTATATAGAATAACTTACAAGGGCGCCATGGCGTTCGTATTTGTTAATGGTTTGAAAGTATGTCTGTTTAAAATTAAAAAATTAAACCATCGAATCTAGTAAGTGACTTGGTTTAAGTAAGTGACTGATGTGACCAGTCATCATTTTGCTAAAAGGTACCTTTGATGACAAACAAAAACTCCGTATACGTTGATGACTTCTTCGTCTTGAGCCGCTTTTATCCACGTAAAGATAATATGAGTGCAGTTTAACAAATTGTACTCCCAATTTTCACAATTGTCTCTTTTTCACAACTGATGACTACAATACGATTTGAAATAGCGTAAAGTTAAAGTTACTGATTCAAACTTGCCTGTAAGAAAGTCACAAGTACACTTTAGGTTTTACTGGATTTTTGAACAAATCTGTTTTGAAGGTACAGTATACTTATGACACTTCGAAAAGATGTTATAGCAAGTACAACACTAGAAGGTCCTGTGTATCTCATACATTCCTCAACTTAACTTCTAAAACTTAAGTTTTCCAAATTTTAGATCTACAATTCTACTGAAATGCCACTGAGTGCTGGAGCGCCGGAGTGGATGCTCACAGGATGCACGATACACAAACACTTCCATTCCATCTCCAGATATTTCCAGCGCTCCAGGAATACTCTCTGGTGTTTATGCTCCAGACATTAGTGACTCTTGTGTTAATGGCGCTCTTCTCCTCTCTTCTCTCTTCTCTGTGGGTTTATTCTCCGACTACTCTGTGGGTTTATTTTTACTGTTGACAAGAGTGGCTTTGTGTTCCTCTCAGCTGTCTGATGTTCCGTCTTGGACAGCTGTTCACAGACTTGAGAAGATGTGACAATTAGTTTTTATCTGTTGGATGTCGGGAGTGCGTAGGTTCTGGATGTGGTAGGTTGTGCTTGTAGTGAAGGGTTGTGCTGGGATGGTTGCTTTTGAACAAGTAGATTGTTAGTCTTTTTCAGGGTAGTTAACTCTGGTTTGGAGGTTAGTTTGGGATATCTGGGGCTCGTGGTGTGGTCCTGTAATCCAGCTTCATGGAGTTCAGGTTTTGAGGACGATATAGATCTAAAGCGGCTCAGATAGTCTCAGTGATCATCTGATGATACCCGCATCGACTCCCACCATCGTGTACACATATCAGACCATCACCTGCGTGGTTCGGAAGTCACGTTCAGCCGTTGGTCCTTGTATTTCCATTGGTCATTGGGCTATTAATTAATGACCCATTCTAAGGAAGAGTCGGCCTTAGTTTGTAACAAGACTACACCTCATAACTCATTACTACCACTCATCACACTCATCCTTCACCACATATTTGCCTTAAAATACCCTCATGAGAGTGGTCGGCATCTCAAATAGTGATATAGTGAAATAGAAAAAACAGCACTTTACAACCGAAGAGCGATGCGGTGAAAGGGTGCGGGTGACCTTGAGTGCGCTGTGTTATCAGGCGGGATTTCAGCGGGTGTTTTATCCCGGCGGTGTTTATTCAAGCTTCTGAGCCTAATCCCGGCAAGACTGATGAGTCCAGGACACTCCCTCGCACTGCTCTCCCAGCTTAGCTGCTTCCCTGCCGGTATACAGTAGCAGTAGTTCCTTCCTTCCTGTCTGTAGTCTGCTGTCTGACACTAAGGTGTTGCTTGGAGTTAGCGTCAGTACCTTTGGCACAAATCGGTCTGATAAAGAAAACACATTAGTAATATTGTTTTTGCAACCCGAGAACGCCCGTCCACTCAGCTGCTACCCCTGTGTTGTGTCTAGCCTCTGACACCCTTCTAGCCTCCCTCCCGCCCTCTCACTCTGACACCCTGCTAGCCTCTCGCTCTGACACCCTGCTGTCAGCCATGATGGATGGACAGAACCTCTCTATCACGTGAAGACAGAGACTCTTCATGATGGATGACTTTTCACCCTCACATTCATCCCCTACAGTGTAGATAACGCAGCTTCAAGGTAGATAAATGCAAGGGAAGGTTTACCTTTGTTTAGTTACTCTGCTGAACGTGTAAATTCGCGATTTCCAAGAAAAAATATGTAAGAGCTTTGTAGCTTGTTAGAATGATGTCCACTTTGTTCTACACAAATTGAACTTCCACTTTTCAGAAAATTATATTCCGCTTATTTAAAATTACGAAGTCTTAGTATCTCAATAACAACTCGGAACAAAGTCTCAGCGTTTTAAAATCTTGCATCTAAACTACAACAAATGAAATCAATTAAAATAGGGTTTCAGATGATTTACCTGAAAAGCTATTTAAGGTTATTGTCATTCAATTATAGGCCTGGTCGGACCACGCAAAGTACTCAACGCTGTCTTGATTTTCTTTGTGCCCAAACTTGCTTCGTCCTCTTGGCATGACCTTTTTTTCTTTAGAAAGGTCTTACTTCTATCCTTCTGGTATTTGCTTACAGTCTTCTTTTATGTTTTCCCATCTTAAACTCCCTTTTACCAACTTTCCCACCACCAAACCAACTTCTTCCCATCTATTTTCTCCACCTCCCACCAGATCCCCAGCACAATCCCAGCTGGTTCCAGCGTCCAAACACACCTTGCTAGAGGCAGAGCACTGTCAATAGCAGTCGTACCAATAGAACCACAGAGCAGTATCAATACACTGAGCTAGCAGAGTGTCAATATTGATACAGGCAGACCTGTGTTCAGTATGTATGTGGGATGTTGGGGTTAGTGTGGTTTATTGAGCAATAGACATAACCGTAACATTACATCTCATGGCTTGCCGTACCTTGCCTTGCCTTGCCACCTTTATGGAGCTACATTATTTACTCTAATCAGGTCTGGGCTCGAATATCCAGTTTGGTGAAGGTGTATGAACCTTCCGGGTAACTTTGGGGGTTTAAATTGGTTCATTCGATGTATTTATGTGGTTATGTGCCTTGGGTGCTTATGGTTCATTTATTAATTCTAATTCAGTCTGCATTAGGTTTAGCCGCACCCCGCGAAGTGCGTTAATGCCGTCTGTCTTGAAAAGGTGGTTTTCATTGTGCCCAGACTTGCTTCACTCTTTCGGAATCACTGCTTTTCTTTCATCAGTCCAAGCTTCTATTCTCTTTTCAATAACTTCCCTTTAGTAAGACCTTTTAATAACCCTTCTTTAGTCTTTCGTTGCACTATTAATACAAATTGAAAGTTACTGGCACTGCGAGAAAATTATATTAGGTTGAGTTATCCTTGCTTCTTGGATGATTCCTTAAAATTGGCAACTTATTTACAAAAAACAAGGGATCATGCTACAGCGTCTGTCATAGCTGAAGCTTTAAAGAAAAAGACTGGCAAGTTGTAGAAGAAGTAGCCTACATTGTAAATGGGGTTCTAACAAGCGTAGAGATATCCAGAAGACGAAAACCGAAACCCTTATAAACCCCACAGTCAGGTTTGAATTTTGAAACCTCCCAAAATCAACCAGAGTGGTTGAAAAGGAAAATATACCAAGTATGTGGAGACTACCTCAAACAAAATTATCAATTTAATTCCATCTGTATAGTTGGCTGAATGATTGGATCCAGAAAACATTTGCTTATTGTTTGTACATTTCTTAGAACAATCCAGCCTTCTCTCCAAACTTAAAATAACATTAACCTTATAGTTTGAAAAGTCTATCTAATAATAGTTAAAATAACCTGTATTCCAGACTCTAATATCGTTTGGTAAAGTTTATTTTAACTCGGTTTTAAACGAACAAATTAATAACAAATTTATAGGTGGATAATCTCTTTTCTCATAGATCGAAGCATTCTCGTATGGAAAGTTTTGGGTAGGTCCGGCTCGTATAATTAGTAGGTCTACTTTTCATTTACATATAATGGCTGGAACATTTGAATATCCTGACCCACCTGAACTTCATAGAGCTGATAATCCTCACTTTAAACTAAGTGAGTGTAGAAACTGTTGTTTATCAACACAAGTGTCAAACTTTTAGGTATTAAGGTATTGTTGAATTCATCCCATGTTTTAGTGACTTGCTTGTTCTGGCAGATAAGATGATCCCATTTAAAACCAAATATTTAAAAAGTATTGGAGGTTCTTTACTTATGACTGAACGAGTTATACAATTATGAGTTCCATATTCCTGGTTTTAACTTATTCAATACAATATTTTGGGTTGATGAGTTAATTTCAGGAATACATGCCAAAAGAAGCTTTCAAAATAATAACTTTAAGGACTATTTTAGAGTCATTTCACTTTGCTGAGGTAAAGATTTTTAACATGGGAGGTAAAATTGTAATGAAATGTTATCAGTAAATACCTTCTTAGGAGAGTATTTTCCCATGGTAAAATTTAAAGATACGCTAATATGGAAATATTTGTCCGTCTAGAATACCTTTACGTAACTCATTGAAGTAGAAATGCATTCTTTAAGCTTACTGCTACAATAAGCAATGCTCTCGGAACTTAGTGTGTTGCATTCAGTTGTTTCCTACAGTTCATTCAATTTTAAATTCAAATTTAGTCTTTGAAGGAGAATTAGTATTCCTTTTTATACAATTATAATTTAATTTCTAACAAATAAGCATGAATTTTATTGGTCTGTAATTTCACATCCACGGAACAATCCCTTCTACCGCTGAGAACGCGAAGGCAGCACATTGTTGAGAAGGGATTTCAACCCTAACCTGATTATAAAGGAATTATCCCGCGGGAAGAGGAAGCTATCCTGTTATCCTGCTTGCGTCCTGGTCCCATTGTTCCAGGAGGGGAGTCCCTGAGTTTCCCGGGTAACAGGAGGGGTCCTGGGGGATCTAACCTGAATTACGCGCTCCACCCAAGGTGAATTGATTCTGAATTTATGTTGGTTGGAAATTATTGGGAAAAAGAACGTCTGGGGCTCTTTTTCCTGTCTTTTGTTCGTTGCCTAAAACCTTTTACTTACAAACCTCCTTCAGTTTGTAATCAAAAATGGTAACTACTTGTATCAGAAAATAAAGCCATCTTCAATATTTAACGTTCTAAAGTAATTTACATTTTCCAACATATTATTGGGTGTGATGAGAAAAGTTCGTTATGGAATATGCTGTTAAGATCTGAAATCTAGTGTTTTTACAAATTCTTTCGGTGCTTCTGGAACCCCGAAAAGCATTCCCAAATATCTCAACTTATTCAATGATATGTTGACGTACAATTAAGTCAACCATCTAAACAGGACAACGTTGAAAGCTCAATCCCCAAGATCCTAATCCTAATCCTCTCCGCCCCTGCCTAACTTCAACACCCCACAGTCACGTGACTTCCAAATCACTCTACATGATAATTTTCATCCCTCCGGAGTAAACACAGACAGGAGATAAAAGGGAAGGCCCCAAGGTAAATATTTAAACTCCTAACCAAACAATGCCTTTTATCCAGCTGCACGCAGTAGAATGACGCTTGACGCGCGAGTGTCTGTAGAGGAAGGGTTTAGGTTATCTGTGCGTGAGGAGGAACAGCTGTGGCCGCCATCTTGGTCACGTGATCAATGACGGGATTTGGCGGGAATCTGTCAACAGCTGTGTGATTGATGAGTGGTGTCAGCACGTGCGGCTTTGTCAGGCAACTTTGTGAAAGGTGTGATGTAAAGGGTGGTTTCCTCACGACCAATCAAAAGGTTGGGTTTGAGTCATGAGCTTTACTTTCATTAGGAGTACAATGTGTCTACGGTTATTGTGTTTCCGGTATCCTGATGTACGTTATCGTTACACAGCTGTGTTGAAGCATAACGTGTGATTATATTGTATTTTCTAGTTGTTCAACTAATATTTACATATTTAATTAGCTTCAAATAATTTAATGTCATCCTCGGTTCTGGTTGGACTTTATTTTGCTCTATATAAGTTATAGCCCGTAAACAATCTACACTACTCATTTAAGATTTTTTAAAGAGGCTGGAAGACCCACAGTTAGGAAAAAGCTATTTACGCCATCTATGCTAGATCCAGTTCCCGATGAGACTTCGAGTATAAGTGAAATAATTCAAGATGATGAGAATGATACAAATGTACAGTTGTTTACCAATTAAAGTTTCTTCGATAGTAGCGCTCTTAGTATGCAAGACTTATCGTAAACAGGTGAAATTTACTTGGTAATTGGTTAGAAACTATATCATACAGTATATAAATATACAGTAGCTATGTTCAAAGCCACCCGTTTGGTTTTAGCGTTTTTATTATTTTCCAAACGGGTAAGCCATTGCGTGCAACAAATCAAGACAGGTTAATTGAAGGAAATACGAATAGAAAATCATGAATAGTATCATTAACTATAGAATAAAATCTAATAAATATCAACGTTTGACAAATATATTTATAATTATGTCGGTAAATGAAATCATATTCTTTGAAGGAAACATTTTAAATATTATTAAAATCAGTGAAAGAAAGGGGAACAACACTTAATCCTGGATTAAATGTTATCATACTTTTATTTAAAACTGAGCCGAAAGGAAGAACAATTAACGTTGAAGGTGGCATGTCCGGATCCATGTACGATTGCGTGTTGTTCCGAGTTTCATGTGTTAATCACACATCATCATCACCCGAACCTTCCAAAACGTTCCTCAGTCACGACCCTGTGTTCTCAGTTCATAACAGATGATCCTAACTGCATTATTAATCTGTGGTTTGTGCGATAATATCGTCTACGTATCATCATATTTGTTTTCGTAGCTCAGTGATAGAGTTGCGGTCTCCATTAAGGAGGGTACGGGTTCGATTCCCGACGCAGGCATGTGTTTTAGACCGCTTTATCTGAAAGCGTTTTCTGTGCTCCCCACAAATTTAGGTTAAAACTAATTAAATACCTGTGGAGTAGATGGTATAAAACAACAAAAGGCCACTCGTTTTAAAAGACAATGAAGCTATTAACAAGGATTTACTGTATATAGTTTGTAACTAACATATGACCAGTTTTGTTATAGGAAATATTTATTTAGTAATAAGGCGTTGTTTTAAACGTATTGCACCGGCGTGCATCATGAAGAGATATGGCTTGTAATCACTATAAAATATGTTATTAAGCTTCGTTCTTTTAAAGTTTGTAAAACATAATGAAAGTCGTACGCTGTCGTTGACATACATTGCAGATAATTATTTAAGTATTACAGTTTAATTACTTTTCAGGTGAACAGATTTACGCAGATGATGGTTTATTTTGTTGTAAAGTTGACCAAAACTAATAACACCTCTTTTAAATTACGCATCAAAGCTTTAAACAGTTAAAATTTGGCATCAGCTTACTAACCCCAAAATCCACGAACTATAAATTTTAATTGTTTATGAAATTTAATACGAATCTTTTATACAGACCTCCAAAATCAAATAAGTAACAAATACATTTGAATTTTAGCGAATTTAATTCAGCAGCTGTTTTATGACAATTCAATGCAAACGCATGTAAAAACAGGACACTATATGAAACGAATAAAACGACACGCATCTGCGTTTTATAAAAATAATTTTTAACAAAACTAATTTATCAATTATAAGATAACTTTTGGCTAATTAAACCACCGACCTTGATTTAATTCCGCAGCACCGGCGTTTGTTCAATCAACAAACGCTAAGTAAAGATGTTTGTTTATTTTCAAATAACTCTTGAAGCAGTGAAACTTTTCCAATTTGTTGAGATCCGGAAAACTTGAGCCTTCTCGCTCTGAAAGTCTGAAAAATAAGACTCTTTGTCGAGAAACAGGAAATAGTTTCGATATTACTTCAAGTAGCTGTCAGTCAGAAAAGCAATTTGTAGTTTGGATTGATATAACTCCAGCTGGCTAGTGTAGGTTTCATCTAGCTTTTCATCTAAGGTTTATTTCTCCTTTGATATTTATTGGTTAGAAGGATTGTACTAGATTACAAATTATCTAGGTTACTGCTTTGGTCACGTTTAATTTATACAGTGGATAAAAAATACTTTTATTTCCAAAGTTTTTAATTCGTGACTATATTAACCCAGAGATTATGTTATAATAGGTAGATAGTGCATAGAAGCCACATGGCTGAGGTAGGAAAATCAACATAGTTGCAGCAGCCCGAGCACAGATAGCGCTGCCATCTCTCGCCGTCTTATTTCCCCTCGGCACCACATGCTCGAGTTTGTCTGATGACGATAACCAAATTGTGCGATTTTCGAGAACGAATGAACTTTTGCTTGCGTCAGTGGCTCTACTTGAGACGCTAAAGATATCCCTCGCAGCGCCATCTGTGCTCGGGCTGCCGCAACTATGTTGATTTTCCTGCCTCAGCCATTCGGCATCTATGCGCCATCTACCTATTATAAGGTAATCTTTGATTAATCCTAACTTTATCTCTGTACAGGCGTAGACTAAAATGCACGGAAATAAGGTATCATACGATTTTGAAAGTTTTTATCTCAGAGTTTGAACGACGCCTGTTATTACGAACGTTTTCCATCCAGTGAACAAATGGATCCGTGGACATCGTCCCGTCACGGTGATCTTCTTGTTCAACTATGGAAAATGGTCGTAATTATAGTTCAAACTCTGAAATTCTTCATCGCCATTTCTCAGCAACAAACTTTAAACAAAACAACGTTATTTCTCCCAAAGTCGTAGCATTAAAACTTAATGAATTCACTAAAATCACTATTTGAGATGCCGACCACTCTCATGAGGGTATTTTAAGGCAAATATGTGGTGAAGGATGAGTGTGATGAGTGGTAGTAATGAGTTATGAGGTGTAGTCTTGTTACAAACTAAGGCCGACTCTTCCTTAGAATGGGACATTAATTAGCAGCCCAATGACCAATGGAAATACAAGAACCAACGGCTTAACGTGACTTCCGAACCACGCAGGTGATGGTCTGATATGTCTAAACGATGGTGGGAGTTGTATCATCAGATGATCACTGAGACTATCTGAGCCGCTTTAGACCTATATCATCCTCAAAATCTGACTTCACAATATTCTTTGACACGTTTGGGTATTTCTATGAAACTATTTGACAATTTTCAGGTTTTGTGATGGTTCAGAACTGTTCGCTTATCGGTTGATTCCAGTGTTTTTATCCATGTAGAACTCGTGTTTGGTGGAAGGAACTGTAAGGAATGCTCGGGCTGGTGTTTGTGACCGGCAAAGCTCGTTGACAAATGTTCAACCCTATCTTTGTGCAATTTGTCTTCAGACACCTCCAAATCCTGCGCTCCCGCTCCACCGTCTCTCCGCCGTGTCAGCCTGTAACAAATCCACCACCCCGGGAACAAATGGAACTTTCATCGTGCCCGGAGTTATATCCTCGTTCCTGCAACCAAATTGTTTGCCTAAATCCTCCGCTGATGTTGAAAAATGATGATTTATGAACGAGGGATTCCGGTTGCAAAAGTAAAACTAATTTATTTTATGGTGGAAACGAAAAAGAACATTTATCCGACCGTTAGCGAACCTACTTTGTGAATTTACGCAATCAACTCCCACCATCGTTTAGACATATCAGACCATCACCTGCGTGGTTCGGAAGTCACGTTAAGCCGTTGGTCCTTGTATTTCCATTGGTCATTGGGCTATTAATTAATGACCCATTCTAAGGAAGAGTCGGCCTTAGTTTGTAACAAGACTACACCTCATAACTCATTACTACCACTCATTACACTCATCCTTCACCACACATTTGCCTTAAAATACCCTCATGAGAGTGGTCGGCATCTCAAATAGTGATATAGTGATACGTGTTTGGCTGGCCTTTCCAAAAGGTAACATATGCTTTACAAATTAAACTCAAGAATAGTCATAGTTTAAATTAAAATGTTTGTTTTAAATTTATTGTTCTGACCAGCCACCAGACAGCCCAATTGGTTGGCACGGAGCAGTGAACGACCAATCACATCCGAGAATCAGACCGACCAACTGCAACACAACAAATACCTATTTATGCCCAGCCAATGGAGAGGAAATTAGCTTCGTGTTCTTTTGGTACACTCAAAACGTCCGTAATTATGTTTGGTACACTCAAAAACGTCCGTAATTATGTTTTAAACTTAGATGGTAATGTTGCTGAAGAGGACAGATGAGTCACTTCTCCACAATCTTGTTATAACTTTCAAAACACCTCGTACATGTTGCAAACCTATCCTTAAAGACTCTTTCTAAAACTCCAGAGAGCCCAGAATCGTGTTTCCAGGTCTCACATATATCGCTGTATCGATGTGTTCATCCTGAATAAATGTATATCGAATTGAATTCAAACACATCTTTGATCCAAACCACCAAATACTCTCACTTTCTTCTCACCGTTTCACGGGAAGTAAATATTTTTTCCCGAATTATCTCCTGGTTTAAAAAGCAATTTACATGAAAGAGGAATCCGCTGTTTATAGAAGGAGGGACGGCAGGATTTTAATAATCTCAAAACCTGTATCAGACGCGTTTTATGTTTGTTTAAGATTTGAAATTCTAATATTTCATTTTCTCATCTCCATAATCCCTGGATATCGACTCGGCTTTGTCGAAGCTACATGACAGTTTCGATACTTTCCTTTCGTGAAACAACTTTATGATAATGTGCTTACAAGTTCATATCTTATGAGGAATGTATTTCCAAGATTATTTCAATAATCCTTCAATGTTCTATTTACACTTCATGAGCTGAGCTTTACAATCAACACAGTCACTCGGTCACTACGAAATAATGTAACTAGTTGAATAAATATGGCAGATTACTTGATAAATTGATTAATATTGTACTTAATACTTTACAAACATATACAATAATTTTTTCTTTAAATAAGGTTCTTAATATAATTTTTTTACTGCATGCATCTTTGAACAATTTTCCTATAGTCAAAGTCGATCATTACGAACGTGTTTCTTTTCCCTGTAAATCTACTTTTAGGTGGTGTACAATATGATCGTTTCTGTTCCTAACAGCATGATCCCACGTCCAACTACGTTTAGAGAAGACAAAACTGACTTATTTCCATTCTTTAAAGCTAAACTAAATCCCAATTTCTGAAAATAACTGAAAATAATAAAACAGGAAATAATCACAATTTCTGTTAATTTACAATACATGATTTTAGATATTTATGAACAAGTTTAATATCACATTTCAATAAATCAGCCCCTGAGTAGGTTTAACAGAGGTACGAAGAAGTCTACTCGACAAAGTTCCTTGGGATACACCTTGATCGAGGGTTGACTTGGGATTGTCATGTAGACCGTGTCTGTTTAAAATTAGCCTCGGGCATTTATGTTTTGAGGCAATTATCCAGTACTGCCCAATTCAGGTACTGATGACGGCGTATTACGGTAATCTACCCACACCTGTCTTACGGATTAGAGTTGTGGGGTGGTTGTACAAAAACGCAATTTTCCAGAGCTTTCATTCTTCAAAAAAAGCCGGACATTCGCAAAACTTCAAGAAGAGAGTCGTGCAGGCCAGCTTTTCAAAATTTGAAATTGTTGTTACCTTGCCTCTACATTCTTCAAACTTGTCTTCTTTTCAAATCAAAATGTTTCCACGGAATTGACATTCACTCTTACGAAACAAGAGGCAGGGAGAACTACCGAACTGGGAGACACAGAACGATAGTTCATGAACGTTTGCCTTCTCCGGCAGGAGTTCAATTGGTCAACTCGTTGCCAAATTCGACCAAAAGTGCCCAAATGCCGAAGGCTTTCTAAGCTCGTCTAAAACAAATCTTGGTAACAAAAGCGTTTTACAGTATAGAAGAGTTCACGGCACATAACTGGGAGACCGCGGAAATCACCGACTTACAATAGGGCTAGCGTGGAATAATTCGAATGAATGGGAGAGAGTGAATGAACAAAATGTATGTTTGAATGAGACTTCGATGGCAGAATGCGTGGAAAATTTTAGCAAAAAATTAAAATTGCATAACATGTTAATATGTTTCCGCAATAAACTATTTATTTATTTTACGATGCACACGAGTCCGGTCCGGTCCGGTTGGACAATGTGTAAGCGCCCAAAGGTGCACCAGATGGTGGCTCCTACAGCCGGTAAGTCCCGGAGAACGGTTTTGGTCACCGGTCATTAGATAGAGATTAGTTCGGCACAACCTGACTGCTACAGCGCACTCGCTTTGAGAACAACCTACGCCATCTTCCTTCTGGGTGTTGCTTTTAGAGAGACTGGATTTTTCTAGAGGAACAGGGCTATTCTGTTTATGTATACAGCGTATTATATTTCAAACTTTCCAGTACCCCTTTCCCCTTCCAATTCGTGGTTGAGAAACACCTGCGTGACTTTTATTTTCTGAATGCTGTTTTCGTGAGCAACGATTTAAGGAAGATGTTTTAAAGAGGAATAGAGCTAAACGATTAACTTTTATTTCTAAATAGTTTACTACGGCAGTTCTTCCTCTTCGTGCACAACTGCACTGCAAAAGCAACATTTGAAAAACTTTTCAAGGACAAACTTTAGCGTTATAGTACAATAAACTAGTCAGAGCAAGTTTTTCATAAAATTAACACAATTTTCGTAAAATATCCTTTCGTAAAAATTACATTAAGTTACTAGACACAAGTTTCAATACAATATTCAGAACATCTTCGAAGTCATCGGCATGCAACAATTAATCAAATTGAGCTTCATGATGTAAGAATCTTTTAAATATAATGAAGATGTGCTAAAAATACAGAATACTGAACGTGAACCTTGAGCTGTTCTACTAAATTACGCGTTTAAGGACTAGAACTGCCAAATACTGAAGTGTTGGATGTGTTAACTAGTAAAGAGCGGCCAGGACAAGGGAACATACCTAGCAACATGGCGAGAGTATTCGCAGCAAATTACAAAGTACTTAAGCTAACCGCTTCTATTTACTCATGCTGGCTTCTGTTGACAATCATAATTATTTGATATCATCGCTAAGTGAGAACCGCGCTTAAATAATTTCTAAGGACTAGATTTCTTAAATAATGAAATAAAAAAGCACCTAAGGTGGTCCCTTGGGGGACACTACAGTTCTTGCTTTGAAGACACCGCCAATTGCTGAGATTGCTGTTATCTCGGCCGCCTCATTCGGAACGCACTGTAGAGGAGCTACACTATGCAAGACCTAACATCCCTGGTATATGGTTCACACAGGGTTGAAAGCTACATGTTCTGACCACCCTGTCCCCTGGGCGGCTTCAGACGGAACGCACTATAGCCAGCTCACTAGTTGTGCAAGACATATGGTCGCGGGTCAAGGGTTAAGGACGCCGGCGGTCATTAGGCACGCTCGCTAACATATGTAGACTTCTAACACTGACAGTAATGCACTGTACTCGCCTGCACCGTGCACTCTCCACTCAGTCTGGTAGCTTTTTTGTAGAAAAAATTCGGGTTTTAAATTTACTTTTATCTAAAGTGTGAAGAACTAGTTTTTGACTTTTTCACTGGTACTTGCTCAAGTGACGATGAAGAGACAATACTCTACCAATTGGATTGCTTTATATCACTATTTGAGATGCCGACCACTCTCATGAGGGTATTTTAAGGCAAATATGTGGTGAAGGATGAGTGGTAGTAATGAGTTATGAGGTGTAGTCTTGTTACAAACTAAGGCCGACTCTTCCTTAGAATGGGTCATTAATTAATAGCCCAACGACCAATGGAAATACAAGGACCAACGGCTTAACGTGACTTAGGAACCACGCAGGTGATGGTCTGATATGTCTAAACGATGGTGGGAGTTGATGCGGGTATCATCAGATGATCACTGAGACTATCTGAGCCGCTTTAGACCTATATCATCCTCAAAACCTGACCTCCATGAAGCTGGATTACAGGACCACGCCACGAGTCCAGTCCACTTGGTTACCAATCCATCTTGTGCATTGTCTTCTTCATAGAGTCTTGACGATTCCTCCTTTTTCTTCCTTTCCACATCTTCAGGATTACTGAGGAGTCATCAATCCTAAGGCGTCTTTATTCTTTCGTTGGATGTCCCAACCTTCTGAATATTTAACGTAAAACATTCTTACGTATAATTTAAAGTTCAGGGTTGAGCTCTCTCATATTAATAGCCCAATGACCAATGAAAATACAAGGACCAACGGTTCAACGTGACTTCGAACCACGCAGGTGATGGTCTGATGTCTAAACAATGGTGGGAGTTGATGCAAGTATCATCAGATGATCACTGAGACTATCTGAGCCGCTTTAGACCTATATCATCCTCAAAACCTGACCTCCATGAAGCTGGATTACAGGAGCACGCCACAAGTTTTATTATCCTCCGAAAATGTTATCCTTTTTATTAACTAAAACTGGTTTTGACATAGATACACTTTGTATAGTGGTATACAGTAGTGTACAAGTGCCAGAGGTTTGAGAGTTGGCTACACTGACGCAAGTCACCAGCTGTTGATCTAATACAATCGCCGGCTGTGATACAACAATATTGCTCGGAACACTGCACCAGTCCTACCAACACCGACCAGTAGTGAGTTGTAAAATCTGTTCTCGTAATGTACGTTGGTTAAATTCGTCAAGAGTGAAGATAGGGTCATCCATCAGCCAATCTCGTGCTGTCTGTCCTGGTGTGAGAGGATCTTCCTTTTGGCCAAATGACAAAATAGTTGGATACATTTCTGATATGATAAGAATGCAGGTCATCAATCGAAAACGTACACGATGACTTGAAGTGTACAAATGGAGGTGATTGTGAACAGTTGAAGGTTTCAAGTCTTGCTTTAAATATGGCTAAATACACTCATGGACAAAATTATGGAACCAAATGACTTTCTCTCATTTAATGACCCCTTTTTCGTTTAAAATTGGAATTATCTTTAGCAAAGTGTACGTTATTATTATAACCAACTAAACGATTGCAAAAACTCAATATTATACAGAGTGTTAAACGCAAAAGGGGCGGTGAAATGAAAGAAAATCAAGTGGTTCCATAATTTTGTCCATGAGTGTATATTACATATTTTGATATGTATATTAAATGCTTGTTTAAAAAGGTTTTTTTCGAAAATTTTAATTAAAAGAGTGTTAACACTATATTTTTGAAACCCATGATTAAAGATGTTTAACTTTAATAATCTGTTTACTTGAACTGTATGTGTTTGTAAAATATCACCAAATGTATACTCGTTCATAGGCTATAATATTATATTAGTTAACATTGTTTATTTTTGCAGGTAAATGATCCTTGATTGACGCAAAACACACGTAGATCGGTGAGTTATTTTAAAAATACTCTTTCAGCGTTTCAGCGTGTCGTTTAGCGGACCCGTGGTGGGTTGGAATCGTGCGCGACTCCGTAGCTGACGCGGGTTCGATCCCCGCAGTCACCACTTACATTTGTAATGTGACTCTACGGTAACAGTAGGTAAAGGTCGAGGTTGAGTGAAAGAGAGGACTTTGTAGACCTAACTTCGCCTTGTTAAACAAGACAAACGTTACCATTTTTCATAATGAACCACACGTTTAGTTTTAGAGTTTGTTTGCTATACTCGCATTTGATTTTGAATGAATTTAACATTGGTTTGAACTTAATGCTGTCATGTTGTATCTTTACATGATTTGTAACTTTAGACAGTCTCAATGTAGGTTTACCACTTAAGTACTTTCAGTGTTACTACAAAATAAGATTGTGTATTTGAATTATACCGTTAAAAAGTAATCAAAATCAACCCTATTCAATCGTCTGGTTCGAGTTGAACTTTCGTGTCAACAATAACCATATAAAATGTTACAGTTGGAATTATTGTATGAACTATTTTACCCTTATGCAAACGTCATAAACAAAGTACACCAGTAATAATTATTATTGATGCTTGTATTTGAACTGAAAGCTACACTATGTGACTGATTACGCATTTATTATTAACATTTCATGAACATCAAAGGCCGAATATTAATGAACCCCTGCGAACTCGCAGACGTACAGACAGACGGACTGCCACAATGACAGCAGGGGAGGGGATGAAGAGTTGAGGGGTGAAAGGGTGAGGGGGGTTCATCTCCCAGCTGTCCCGGAACTAATTAGGGCGTTTTCTGCCGTCAAAACGCGACCCTCTTTTTGTACCGTTTTGATGAATGAGGTTTATTCTCCGGTCAGAATAGGCTACACAATTAGAACCCAGTTGTGAATTTGTTATACAACTATTTGTTACAGATTTATTTTGGAGCCACTGCAGTGGTTTAGTTAATCTACTCAACGAAATTCGATGTTTTCTATCGTGGTTAGGTCTGAATCGAATTCCTAGCCAAATCATCATCGAGGGTTAAACCCCTTGCGCTTTGCTGCAAGAATTTTAATCATGTAAAAGATTGCTTAAAAGATGTAAAGGATCATCATAATTTACCTTACAGTTCAGAATAGTTGCGTGATTTTGTTTACAATCCAATACCACTGAGCTATTTTCAATTTTCTAACTGTTGAACATTTTATTAACTTTGCACAACAGCCCATTCAATCTTCACTAAAAAGTTAAATGCATATTTTGTATTATTTTTACACAGTTTGAACTATTTAAAACTTTCCCCTTCTACTGATCTTTTCAGATGTAGGAGCCTCCCTTAACCTTAACCTGGTTGTTTCTTAAAATATGGCAGTTCATTGTATAATTTGTGAGGAACTATAAATAGGCAAGACATTAAATATCCTACTTTATTCAACCACTAAACGTTGTTGGTTTGATGGATTATTGAATCTGTGGAGTAAAGAAATCAGCTGGGCTTAGCCGAGTGTTTAATGAATGAAACAGCTGACGCTGGTGACAATTTGAATAATTGCATTTCGATTTGCCCACCTCGCCTCGCCGTCCCACATTTCCTCCGCTCCGCCTCGTTAACTCTTTTCTCATTATTCTTCGTCAATTTATTATTTTAAGCCATTAGTTAAATTACTTTTATCGACTTAACAGCCAAGATAGTCCTTAGTCCCATAGTTGTGCTCGCCTTTCGTTTCCAGGTAATAGATTTGCTTGTTTAATTTTACTCTGTGATTGTGTATATGTCAACTGAGCTTTTGACTCTTTTAAATGTTGAAACAACGCAAAACTATATTTTGTTAATTTAAATAATCGTAAACTCTGTTTGGCTTGCTGAGAAAAATAAATGTATTAAAACTGCCTGTCATATCTACGAGTTAAAATCTCATCGGTCACCTCAACTTTCATTTATTTCAATTTTGTGTGTGTTCAAACCTTGATGATAGAACCCATTATGTTTACTTTAACTACGTAAAACTAAACTAAAGACACTCTTGTGATTTTCCCTATAGAAAAAGTCCATAAGAGTTTGCATTACATATAATCGTGAATTCTAAACTAGGTCAAAAGACCCATTTGATATTTTACATCATTATAATTAGGTACGTCATTATTTAACGTATATAAAAATATTTATACGTCATTCAAATATTTTACGTCGTTATTTTTCCGTTAAACGTATTTGAAGACTATTGGTATTGTTTTGTTACCTTTTGGTTTCATGTAAAATGTCACTAAATTTCACTAATTTACTTTCAATTTGCCCGATTAATTGAACTGACGTTTTCATTTCTCCGCATTCGAATCTTAATTGAAACCCATCAATCCTCAACAATTCTAATGTTTTCAGAAAATAAAACAATCATTTTCAACTGTTCACACAATACAATAACGTTGAAGGCAAGGCGGCAGTTAACACATGTTTTCACCACGGACAGTACATCGAGTGATATAGTGCTTATTACTTGTAGTGCTCTTCCCACTCCTTTTCTCCTCGAACAACAATAGAAACTAAAGTAGTTTGGACAATAAACACTTGTTGGGACCTCATATTTCCCAGTCTGGGTAATGGAATGTCACTTGAATAGAAATTCCACTTGACCACATTATAACAGACTTTGTATTCCACAACAAGCCATTCCACAGTGGTCGGTAACCTCGAGGTCGCTTCCACCCTCCTCCCAGGGACTCTGCCACCCTGATACTTTGAGGGAGAGGGCTACAGCTCCTCGGGGATGAGGAGGATATGGCCTAACAACATCAGCAGGTCGGTCGGTACCTGGGGGAACTGCCACGAGCACATTCTTCCCCAAAACAAAGCTCTCTCCGAAAAAGGAAAACGGAAAAAGAATAAATTTCCTTTCGTTGGTCAACCGAGGTTGAGCACAATCTCCCTTTTAGCTACATTATCTCAATCGCACACTTACAACAATACAAAACTATCAAAACTCTGTTTACATAAAGGTAACATTTTTCTAAGAGATCAAGTTGATAGCGAATGCAGGAAAAGTCGGTATCGATTCAAAGTCCAGTTTTGTTGATTCAGATCCCTTGGCCCAATTATTCTCATCGTTAGTGACGTCATTGTTTGACTTCGTTGTTAGGCGATGTTGAAAATCAGCTTACGTTTTATTTGTTTTACGTAGTTAAAATCACAGAATAGTATCTACGTAATCTGTGTTAAAATCTACCCAAACTAAAATCTGTAGCAAGTTAGGACTAGGGAGGGCTAAAGATCGACTAAAGACACGTAGAAATAACGCCGATACTACTGACGTCATCATAAGAAAAATACTTGTTCAATATGTAGATACTTTGTTTGTTTGGTGAGTAGAACAAAATATGTCGGTGTCTTGTATCTTTCAATGTGGGCCTAACGGTGATAATGTCAATGGCGTCACAACACAGGCTCAACATATCTAACTATCTTAATTTACCTCTCAATTATGTAAATTACGTAGGTACAAAATGTGTATGGTATTTTCAAACTGACTTAAAATATCAAAATCGGGAATAGGATCATGGATATGCTTTGTTTTTGCAGCGCCTAATATGAAGGAGTTGAATGTTTTTTTACGTACGTAACCGTTTCATAATTACATGCTTATATCACTTTGATATGATACTCTTCCACTTCCACCGTGGTTAAGTGGAAGAGAGGACTTTAAAGTCCTAACTACACCACAAATAAAGACGTTTTTCATATAACTTGATGGGGTATTAGAGAAAATCGCAATTTTTAAAAGTTAAGAACAATGTGAGCCCCGTCACTGTGCCTTGGGGGACACCGGGTTTGCTGTGACTGTATCGCCGAGGGGTGTCAATGTTTGTGAGCACTAACCTCCCGTGTTTATGTCCTCGGGATCGAACCCCCGCACGTGACTTCCAACTCAACTTTCACATCGTTACGTTTCTTCCGTGCTTTCCTCTGCTTTCCTCTCTTTCCATGTTGCTACAAGCAAGCTTTCTTTTACAATGTTTTTATTTCTACATTTCTATTTGTGCTTGTTATTTTTGTTATGTTTGAAATTACTACCAGAAAAAATGTCGTAGTAAGGTTAAGTTAGATGAAATTATTCACAGAATAGATGAATAATAAGGTGTACAAACTAATTAAAACTCATAAAATACACTCGTTTATGTGGTTTTGTAGTGTGGTCAATTGACTAAAATTTGCACTTCAATTAGTATGTTTACCAAAGCCTATAGCATAATGAAACTTGTGTATAATTCAGTAACGTTCCATATACGGAGCTAATAGTGACAACTGAATGATTTTGAACAAAGATTATTCATATTATGTAACATAATCTTTTTAAACTGCAAAATCAAGTCAGCAAGTTTTAGGGGCAAAGTTTCACTACACGAATAGCTGTTACTGATGGACAACATTTCTTATACAACTTCTTCTGCAACTTTTGGAAAAATGTCTACGACAATATTGTAACGATTATGATAACTCTAATCAGTCTTTTGAACTAAATTTTCAAGATTTACTTAGAGAAAACTAATCAAACAGTTACCACGTTATTTAGTACAATCAATAAGCGATTGGTTCCACTACTTAATTACATGTATTAATTTGAAGTATTCCCATCGTATTAAGAAGTCAAATAATTTGTATTATTTATTGCAAACAATTACTAGTATAGCTAATGGCTTTATTTTTTAGCTTTTAACAGAAAGCCAAAACCAGTTCGAGAGTGAGTGAGAGCATTACGAGAATGACATCACAAATGCGCAAACATTTGCGAACCTACGAGTTTACTTTTCAAATTGACAAATCGTGTTTTCACTTGGATCAGAATAAACTCTGCCAAACCAACACAGATATAAGCTTTATCGTGTTTTCTTTCAAATCAGCTGGTATAAGCTCGGATAAGCGTACCTAAGAAAGCTTAAGCTTCTTGCTGACGCAGCCGATATAGAACATCTGTGCTGAGATGTTAGAATCAGCTGTTGTCTGCTAGTCATCATAAATACTCGTATATCTTCTCGGTGACCTATATCCGTGATATATTGAATGGCTTTGCCCTGTCGTTTGGGTACTTTATGTCACATGCGGTTATGAGCATTTGATTGAAAGCGTTCCAACTTCAAAACCAATCTGTGTGCATATGTGATTTTAACACAGCCGGTGTTAAATTTGTTTTGGTTTAGTACGCCTGGATAGTAGAAGTTAATATAGAGTAGATGGTCGAAAACTAAATTTTAAGTTATAACAATGCATTTGGAACAACACAATTAATACTTTGTTTGAATTTCGTTGTTGACAATGGTAGAATTTTGAGGTTAAAATACGGAGTGGTCCAAAAAAGGTACTCGTCATTTTATGGTAAGAATCTTTTATTAGCTATACAAAACTGACTTTACTTAAAACTAAATTCTAAACATGTTTCCACCATGGAGTATGGCACATACCATACATCTGAACATGTTTGCAACCATTTTGAACATTCTTGAGGTGATATCCATTAGAACTGATGTTATGTTTTGCTTCAGATTTTCAATACTTTGACGTAGTGGCCTGAAACACCTTTCCCACGAAAAACACTAAGGATAATATCAAGACTTCTTGTTTTTCAAATATAATAACCCCTCTCATGCCTTTTTGTGGGAACACTAAAGGAAAAGTGTTTCAGGTCCGCTCTTCAAAGTATTCAAAATCTGAAGCAAAGCATAACATCAGTTCTAATGGATATCAATTTCTCAAAAATGTTCATGAATGGTTACAAACATGTTGAGACGTATGGAATATGTCATACTCAATGGCAAAAACATGTTGAGCTTAAAATTTTTAAAATGAAGTCAGTCATGTACGGCTAATAAACAACATAAAATGACGAGTACCTTTTTTGGGCCACTCTGTATTATTACGAACGTTTTCCATAGTTTTTAGTAAACAAGAGGTGCACAACGTTTCGTGATTTAGAATCTAATCCCTGTCTTCAGGCAAAATGTTACATAAACATTAGGAAATGAGCTAGCCTAAAAGTAATCAGCGAAGCTGACCAGTCACCACCACCAAACAACATGATTTTTGTTCAATGTGTCAAAAACAGAAAAAGTGTTTTATTATAAACTTGTGTAAACAAAATTCACAATCGAGCGACTAAAGTTGTGAGATTTGCAGCAAATGGAGGCAAGTCTCATTAAACATAACGAAGACATCCCTGACTGTATTCAAGCTTTCTTAATTACTTGCCAAGACTAATGACTCGTTGTTCCTCAACTTCTCCAATCAACTAATTATTTTTTAATCCCGTTATGTTTGCTCGCTTTTAGCCGTTAGAAATTACGATTACGTTGACTGGGACTCGTGGCGTGGTCCTGTAATCCAGCTTCATGGAGGTCAGGTTTTGAGGATGATATAGGTCTAAAGCGGCTCAGATAGTCTCAGTGATCATCTGATGATACCCGCATCAACTCCCACCATCGTTTAGACATATCAGACCATCACCTGCGTGGTTCGGAAGTCACGTTAAGCCGTCGGTCCTTGTATTTCCATTGGTCATTGGGCTAATGACCCATTCTAAGGAAGAGTCGGCCTTAGTTTCTAACTAGACTACACCTCATAACTCATTACTACCACTCATCACACTCATCCTTCACCACATATTTGCCTTAAAATACCCTCATGAGAGTGGTCGGCATCTCAAATAGTGATTTAGTGATTTGAAATGTGTAGAACCATGTTGTTTCACTGCCAGTTTGCACTGTTGCGACGTGATATCATGTCCATTCTCTGCAGTACGTGAAGAGCCACGACGAAGAGTGATGTAGAAAAACGACGCTCCCTCCCCCGGACCCAATTAAGGGCTGGGGATATCAAAAACCACCCTCTTAGCACTTCATTATGGAGAAATAGGAGCCCCAATTAAACGTGTTTGTTCGTTCTGCAAAGTTTCTTTATACTGAAACAATTTTGATGTATTGTTTTGCTAACGTTTAAATGGATAAATGAACACTTGTGTTTTTGCTTGGAGCTTACGTGAACGAATCGGCTCAAGATTAAGTAAGCGCAAAAAATAACGCGAGAAAATTAATCGACATTTATTTTATTTTAAACATTTTTTCATCCCAAGTATATTGTTAGTATTGCATAGTATTAGTTAGGCTTAGTATTGGGTATAAAGCTGTAAAGTTGAACATAATGACAACAGCTGGTAAAAAGTATTGTTTTTGATCGTTATTAGCATTTTAAAATGTTCAATTCAAGTTTCTCAAATTAAGAAGTCCTAATTTCTAAAATAAGAATTACAGAATGTATCTTGTCATTGTTGGTATAACAACTTTTAAGTTGCCCACCTAAATCTATGATTATAATACGCATACTAGATGACTATTATAATGTATAATAGTGATTTATCTCAAATAGTGATTAGTGATATAAAACCCTCAAAACATAATAACATTCAATACACATAAAAAGAGTTTAAAAGAGTAGTGGTTTGGTTTTGTATTTCCTAAGGTATAGCCTACACTAGTATTTAAATCAACTGCTAGAAAGACCCATGACAACGAACTTTACACGAAAACATAGTTTGCATAAAAATTATTAAGATATGTTAACATAAACCTTTTGAATTCACAATTATTTTATTAATGATCTTACCTTAGTTAACACTTCAATAGATTTTGTTATTGAACCCATGATAAAATCCTCTCTTACCTTATCTTCCTCGGTACATGGGAATAAAGTTGTTTAACAATCTTCCTGACAATTTTAAGCTAAAAATCTAATTCAAATTTGAAAAACGTTTGAAAAGAATTTCGAGTTAAACAGTCGTACTATACTATAGACGACTTCCTAAATTCTTCCGGCGCTTTTAACTAATTTTACACAGTAACAATTAGGCCCTCATTTGTTAATATTGGCTTTACTACAGTAGATTATTTTTGTTGTTGTTTTTGTTAATAGTTTTGTCAACGCAAATAATTTTGTACTGTGACAATGAAATGTTTTAATGTTTTTCAACTCGTACACAGTAACTACAGGCACATAATCATATATTAAACTTCTTCCTTACAAGATCTTCAACATTAGAACTTGCTAGTGAGTAGTGATTGTAGCACATGTGATGTGTGTAAGGGGTTGGGGAGGTTTCGGGTCAGGTGCACAGATTTCACCCCTGACTCATAAACACAGCTGATTATTACTCCCCCTCCCCTCCCCCCACCACAATCACACGACCAGGGCGATCAGCTGTTTTCATGAGAGAATCTTCACACGAGCCTTCCTCTGGTGTCATTTGAAGTCTGCAATATAAAACTAAATAACAACAGATAAACATAGCTGACACGTAGCCACAAGCGCTACGGTGAATCTTAGCGAATTTTCAGTAAAACAGAAGTTTTCATTTATCTATTTTAAATTAGATGAAATTTCTTTATTCACTATCCCTGCAGTCACCACTTACATATTTTGTAATGTGACTATACGGTCACGTTGGGTAAAGGTCGAGGTTGAGTGGTAGAGAGGACTTTGTAGTCCTAAATTGGCCTTGTTAATCAAGACAAACTTTATCTTTTTACTTTCTGTATCCAAGGAAACGTAGGCTAGTAAATTATATAACAGGTTAATTTATGGACAGTGCTCTGAATGTCAAAGTGCAGAAATGCGAATTAAATAAAAAGTGCACATGATTGTATTTTTATTCATATTAGAGATACCTTGTTGTTATCTCCGGTATTGTTATCTCATTTTGTCATCAAACAATTCAAAATAGATTTAATGATATGACTGATGGTTTGCATTGTTTATGGTGGATTGGCGCAAATAGTGGAGGTATTTATTAAAAATTGTTAAAACCGTGTTACATAATGTATGATATTATACAGTGTTAAAAACCTTAAGTGTCAGTGAGTTTGTTAATTTAAATAAGAGAATAATAATATGTGTCAATTAACAAATACTATCAACGACACCACCTGCCGTATTTTGGGTTAAAGGAATTTATTTAACTCATGTGCCTTTAACGGTTTGGGTTTTGTTACAAGTCAATTTGAACGTCACAAACAATGTATTTATTTATTAAAAATAGGTTGAAAATATTTTCCCAAGTCACCCAGTTACACTGTTAGGAGTATTGCATAAATAAATGTCTCTACATGAGTTATATTCCATAATATATACACTATAAGTAAAACCACGTAATTTCATTTCATTAACAATAAGTGGGCTTATTGTTCGGACGATCTATACCAATTTATCGTTACTCCAATTATAAAATCCAATCTTGTAGACTATGACTTAGTGTTATTATACTTAATTACACACTTTTTCAGTTTTCTTGGTATAATTTATATTGAAAACTTTCAACGAAATCAAATTTAAGCTACTTTATTTACTTATAATATTTTTAGCAGTTAGAAAGAATTTATCGAATGAATAAATCTAGAATATGAAACGTTGTCGGACAAAGCACAGCTGATTCAGAACGGTGAATGCACTAACGATGAAAATAATTGGATCCAAGATCAGGAATCAGAACAGCTGAGCTGAGCTTTCCAATCATTGGTGCTTTTGTCATCCGCCACCTACCTGTATCTACTGACCTTCCAACCTGACCTTCATATGTATGTGTCACGTGGAAATATTGTTACGAACACGTTCCATCGTTGTTTGACGTTTCGTGGGATCTCGTCTTCAGGTGAAGAGTCTCCTGAAACTATCACTATCACTATTTGAGATGCCGACCACTCTCATGAGGGTATTTAAAGGCAAATATGTGGTGAAGGATGAGTGTGATGAGTGGTAGTAATGAGTTATGAGGTGTAGTCTTGTTACAAACTAAGGCCGACTCTTCCTTAGAACGGGCCATTAGTTAATAGCCCAATGACCAATGGAAATACAAGGACCAACGGCTTAACGTGACTTCCGAACCACGCAGGTGATGGTCTGATATGTCTAAACGATGGTGGGAGTTGGTGCGGGTATCATCAGATGATCACTGAGACTATCTGAGCCACTTTAGACCTATATCATCCTCCAAACCTGACCTCCATGAAGCTGGATTACAGGACCACGCCACGAGTCCCAGTCAAACATAACACACAACGTTAGGAAACGACCTAGCACAAAGTAATCAACGTAAACTGACTAGTCATCTATCATCAAATAACATGCGGTTTGGGTAACTGATAGAAGAAAGCGTTTTGGTTTATAATTACCATTTAAGCTCGTACAATTAGTTCATTGGTCAAGAATTTTCGGAATTTCAATTTTCCTACAGAATTTTTCTTTATTGAAAGAGTGTTCATGCCAGCGTTAGTTACCAAAGATAGCCTGGGAGTTTGCTGCAACAATTTGCTAAGTCAGACCCGGTTTTCAGCACGTCTTAAAATACTGAAATCAAATTATTCGTCAAATCAAACGTGTTCAAAAGTTCATGCATTGCCTAAATTAAATATTTGAACTGAGGAAACAAAACAATATTTAATGGTTAAAACCTAACGAAATAGTTTTTACATTTATTAATAGCGATTTATCATAAAAAACACCTTAAAACACATTTTGGACATATTTTTAAGATTTTTATATCATATCGGGGAAAATCTATATGCTTCGTAGGAATTGATATGGAAATAAATCCAAATCATCTTGAGATGCATTTGACTTGTTCTGAAAGTTTTGACAGTGCCGTCTTACAATTTGTTAGGGACTGGGACGAAAAACATAGATTTAAATGCAATTTTAAGAATTTAAAACTCGTTATAAAAACAAAGACAATCAACATTGCAATTATGTTAAAGTCCATTACACTGAACTCCCTAGCTATCAAGTGGGTTCCGTACGGAGCACGGGTACATCTGGCGAGGTGACGACGGATGAGGGTCCGGGGGCACAAAAACACGCAGCTGCTCGGGACCAATTAGCCCTCAGCAGTTTCAAAAATCAACACTTCTTCAGCCTTTCCTAATGAATTTATAAACACCAAAGTAAATGGAGCGAGAACGCTGGAGGTTTAATGGTGGTGGAAATTATACGAGTGCGATTAACGTAATACGTTTTCTCATACAACAGACTCTAAAGTTTGGGATTTTATCTTCAATTTATTTCAAACCACTTCGATAGAAACTTTTCATGGATAAACTAAAGGCCACTTAGGAAAAGTATCTTTTATCTAACAACTTTCAAAACTTACGAGGTCGTAATTTTCGACCGAAGAAAACATGAATAGGTTGTCCAAGTCTACTTACAAAACACACTTGAAAATCAAACAGCTGATTTCAATCGTATTTTTTACAACTCTAAGATCGAATGAACAGCTGACCTGCTGACAATCACAACAATTGAACCCCCTTCCCCCGCGCCAATCATTACCTCCCTCCACCGCCACTTCACCAATCACAAAACCCCCTGCCTTCCAATCGATGCTTCGCTTTGTTCACATGCTTTACTTTTATTCCACTAATGAATTGTTCTGGCATTCTTTTGTTTATCATTGAGTCCATTAATGTTATTAACGAGATTAAATTATTATTGATGTTTTTACTGTACTCCACGGTAGGAATCGTGTTTCCTTTCTTTGCAGAGTTGAATGGTTTTTATTGTTTCGTTCGATTAAGTAATTAGTAATTTCACTACTGATTGTTCTGGGTATGAATTCATATGTGAAAATTTATTTCTTGTTCTTATACATTGTTTGGTCCTCAATTATTGTTGCTATTGTTGTTGTCAATTATTGTTGGTTAATACTGACTTGGGCTAATTTTGAAATCTGATTTCAGGTACTGTTCCAAAATATTTGCAGTTGGTGATAGTAACAGTGAGTTAATAAAATAACTGTTTTATAACTTTGCTTTAGTAATATAGTTGCTTTGTTTCCTAAATATTTGTTTTGTAGGCTATTACTAATAAGTATATTATAATATCTTCTACATAATTGCTGGCTGTACAGTATTTGATAGCAATTTTGGTTACTTAGCAATTTAGTATTGACAAAGAGTCCTTTAGTTTTACTCAGCACACACTTCTAATTTCAAATATTATTTTTGAAATATTTTATGAAGCCTGCGTGAGTTACATTAATAAGTAGTTTTGAGACCAGATTAAAAGTTTATAAACGAATATTTGCTTCCGGAAAGGTTTCAAGTCAAAATTGTAGCCTCTTGTGTGGTGCATGAATTCTTAGAAAACAGTAACTTCAACCTGTATATTTAAGACTTCCCCTCATTGCATCATGACATCCATCGTACTAATGAGTTTTTGCTACTCATAACTACCATTATTGCGTAATTTTTCCACGACCCCACTAACTATTGTCGTAGGTACAAAACTCATCGGCAAGATTTTCATCTAAAGCTGCAGAACTTGCTCAGAACTTCTCAAGCTCCGGAGTCTCATTCAGGAGTCTCAATGAGGCAAGATAATTAGTCTCTGATTAGGAGACTCTTTATTTCAAGGGTTGAGCTTTTACGAGAGAACTTATCTCTAAATGAACTCCCTTACAACGCACGATGATACTTTCAGGATAAATAAATCTTCCTGCTTCTTCACGTCTTCTTGCCTTCTCGTTAAACACGGCTTAGTGGAAGAGTCTTTGTTGTTTGTTTTGTTGACACTTTTGTTTACTCGTTGTTTCATTTTTGAGGATATTGTGTAATTTTGAAGATTCTTTTCTTGGTATTTATTGAAGTCGGGTTGTTATTTTTCTGCATTTGCCAAACTGTTTAAGTGATACACATTTTTTATACTTGTGTATTTCCCTTATTTATATACTGAATGAGTGTAGTGAGACTTTTTATATTGTTTGATCTTTCAAACTTAATTGCGTACCAAAGAAATTCATTGTAGAGTTTTATACCTTCAAATTTCATTTATGTTTTTAAAGTTTACGTTCAATAAAAATGCGACCCTTTAACTTTTTTATAAAATATCAACTACACAAATTCAGTTGCTTGTTTTTTGTTCATGACTTTAAATTGAAACGAACTTACACGTTGTCCAGAATCGCACCTTTCCTTTCCCCTCTCTTACTTTACCTCTACCACCTTGATTTGGCTACCCCTTTATTACAAACAATTTTTATTTTTGATTACAACTATTTTTGTACTCTTCATTATTTTAGTAATCATTATGCCAGTCCGATATTTTATATTAACTTCCCACGTTTTGAAAACTTTGTGTGTACTTTTAAGACTTTTTAACGACTACTTAACAAATTAAACAATGCCAACTAGTTATCATTCACACTACAACCTGAATATCTTCTCGTAAAATACTCACTGGATAGGTCTACTATCGGCTGGTTCTTCTCGTGGACTTGTGACAGTGAACTGTGTGTTCCCGCCAGCTGCGTGTTGTAAATCTCGACCCCTGTAAATCCGAGAGCTGTTGAACTGTTGGCTCTATCAAAGACAGTCTTTGAACACTATCGGCGTTTATGGTTCCTGTGTTTAACGAGTTTAACTTGGAAATCAAACAGCTGATCCATCGTGTTGAGTTGTTTTGATTTGTTCAGTATGTAAACAAACAGAAACCAAAACGTTTGAAAGTAACAAACCCCTTTGATTGGTTTAAAATTAATTTTACCTGGAACAGCCGGAATTGTACGGAGAATGTTGTATTTGTATATAAACTTGTTTTACAAAAGAATACGTCCTTAATTCCTTTATAGTCATTACCCACATCAATGTAAATTTATGTTTTTGACCAAATGACAAATTTAATCTACTACCACTTCAGTACAAATTAAATCTCAAAAACATGTTTCAGAAACTTTTAAAATACACAAATGCATACAAATTCAAACGTAGTTACAACTGAATGCTAACCTACAAGTCTAAACTTTCTTCTTTCAAAAACTCTTAACCATGTCCAATCAGCGAGTCTCTCAACTATGACCCATTACAGAAGATGGATTTTATCTAATCTTCTAACTTATTTAACAACTATTCTTCACGTTCTATAAAACTACTAATTGGCAGAATAATGGCGAGTGTGGTATGCGTTGCAGTTTAGTTAATCCAATAGTGCAAACAACGAGTGGCTAATCTTTCAAAGCCAAAATTAATAGTTAAAATTCGACATGTTTCCAAACCACTTTCAGACCAAATCAATTAACCAATCCACATTTAAAACAAACATGGTCCCCTAAATCGACACTTGAATCAATTCCAACCCCACAACTCTCTTGGGAAGTCCTCTATCTTCACTTTTCTTATCTTGAAAAGAATCGGTCACAACAAAAGTAGAGAGGAAAACGCTGTTCCTTGAGGCACGTCGCGACAGTACAACTTGGAGCTCGTCCAAAACTTGTGTCTCCCAACACGGGACGATGGATGACCCATTCCACTAAGTGGACAGTTTAGTAAATTTAAACAGCTTTGGACTCGTTGGTCTTCTTTAGATGCGCTACAAGCTCGCCAAAATCTGATAAACACGCTCTTTCAACGTTCATTTGAATATTGTTGTTTTGTTAAGCGGTCTCTTTTGCGTTGGTTTTGTTTCGCTTTTGATCTAGGATAAATGTTTTAAGTGCCGGATGGTTTATATTTTAAATGAGTGACGGACTGCCTAGTATTTCCCATTACAAAGTAAATCTCACGTAAATAGTATATGTTCTGCATTTACAAGAAGAGACGAGAGCTGCTACAGATTCAGCTTGTTCCGGCGCCGGGCAGCTTGTATGTAATATTATACACGGTTCCGCTCTGTGAGACAAGGCTGACTCACATAATGGACTTCAGTGTGTAGCCTACTTCACATCCACATTAACGTGTCTCTAATGTGTTAGGAACTGATAACATTTACTAAGGTCGAAATTAAATTGTGTAAAGTTGAAAAGTGTGTATTGGTGATTTTATAGTTGGTAATTATCAAGTAGTAAAAGAGTAATAGTTATTGTTGTTGGTTGCTATTAGGTATACTAAAGTGTGGGAATATTGGAAAGGGTAGATAGAAAGTATTTGTTTTGAAATCGATAGTAACTGCTTAGGGACTAGAACATAGGAATTAGTACAGAGAGAACCTATTAAGAATGAGTAAAACAAGTAGAGAATTCTTGTACAGCTTTCCTAAGTAGAAAGTTAAAATTATATCAAAAGTATCCAGTAAACACAGCCGACGCGTAGGACCAAGTGTTTCCGTGAATCTTAGTGAATTTCCTGGAACAAGGGATAATGTAGACGGCTAGTGTCCTTTTCGGGATGAGGCGTCTCCTTCCAAAAGTGGGAAAATGTTTGTAAGAAAATTATTTGTGACCCGATTTTGATTGACATTTTTATTTAAATTTATGGCAACCAAAACCGAGAAATTCAATCAGACAAACCAAGATGGCGGAAGGGCTATTGCAAACCCGTGTAACAGATGTTTGTGGGAGAACTTGTAAACCAGTGCTACAGATGTTCCTTGTCTACAATATTAGCCAATCTACTCAGTTGAAAACATTGTTTACTTTGAGTATCTTAAAGCATTAAAACGTTTTAATTTATTTTTCAAAACCATTGCATAATGACAAAGGTTTCAATGATCCCGAAAGTGTCGTTTCGATCCTTGATTGTTAAACGTTCTCAGCTTCTCCTTTGATTTAAAATTTCAGCTCATATAAAACCGTTTAAGAACCTATTGTCGGAAATATACTTCTCCGACAGACAGCACAGTGGAGAACCACGCAAACAAATACTTCCAAGATAAGCAGATGTGCTTTCGGTTCATAAATCTTCATTTACAAGGAAAACACATTCCGTTCCCAGAGAAGTGTCACTTCACATCACATACTCTACGTTTTGTTAGTAACATTCTTCCTTCCATTCTGGCACTGCAATGATCTTTGAGGAATTCTAAAACTGAAAAATGTCTCAGCGTTAAGTAGATGTTAGATCCTATTTGTTGTAATTATGATTGTATGAACAAATATTTTGGACTGTTAAATAAATAAATGTTTTATTTCGTGAACAATAGAAACAGTTACGAGATAACCAACTAAACCAATTAGGAGTTAACCAAGTTAATTGGCTTAACCAAGTTAAGCAATTAGGAGGTGAGCAATTAAAATCTCTCTGGAATGAAAGTGTTGCAAATTTACCCAACTATTTGTTCATCCCGTGGCGGGTGGTATCGCGCGCGACTCCAGAGCTCATTACTCCGCTGGGGCAGGTTCGATCCCCGCAAGTTTAAGGAAAAAGGGATTGGTGGTAGGCGACTGGTCAGCTTGCTCTTAGGCGACCTTAAGGCCAAGGACTAAGCGACCTTAAGGCTACCGCATTTTCTAATGTTGTTTTAGATTATTTTCACCTGAAGACGGGATTAGATTCTACATCCCGAAACGTCGTGATCTTTTTTACTTAAAATGGACGGAA
Source organism: Matsumurasca onukii (assembly GCA_018831715.1). Classification (NCBI taxonomy): domain Eukaryota; kingdom Metazoa; phylum Arthropoda; class Insecta; order Hemiptera; family Cicadellidae; genus Matsumurasca; species Matsumurasca onukii. The sequence goes on from CM032067.1 coordinate 5,322,802, forward strand.
AACGTCCTTAATAATATTTCAACCCCAGAAATTGCACCATAGTCAACAACAAACTTTAAACAAATGACACAAATTTCATAATCATAAAATCGATCAACTTCAACCAAATTTCTAAATACGAATCTTCCAAACCATCAATCGCAGAAGACAGACGACGACGAGAACGACGGAAGCCGAGTTCTCAGAACAAAGCAAACAAATATGAACAAGATAAACAGCTCTTGCTTTCATTCATAAATCTTCATTCTCGAGGAAAGCATTCTTCTCCTACATTCCGCGCCTGATGTGACTGATGCTCGGTAGGATCTTCAGGGAATCTATAATCATCGTCTGGCTCATTCGCTCTCGTCTCTCGAGAGATTTTGTCTTTGGCCACAGGTTTTTATAGATCACAGGATTTATGTACTTTAACTTAGTTTCTCTTAGTTGTCGTATTTGATATGTCATATTCTGACACTGAAACCTTTCTGCTTAAAGCCATCGTTCCTGCTAAAAGGTGTAGATTCATCTTTATACTAAAACTAAGAATTTAGTGGAAAAACACGTATTTTAAAGTTGATTTTCAAACTCGACGTTACCCAGTAAATTAAACTTGCTTTCTTTAAAGATTCAACGTTTGAAATTTTGTTAGAGTTTTGATCTGAACGAGTGCAGTAAGTTGGTTGGCCTTGTCCACAAAGCAGCTAGAACGAGGGTGAAGTTAGATTTGGGGAAACCGTTGTCCGCCAAGTGAGATCCCATCGTTGAAAATGGGAATCTCATTAATCTGGACGGAGATGATGTCCATCAAAGTGGGCAATTCAGTCGATGGAAGTTGATAGGCTCAACTTAACAACTATGTAAATCCCGCTTTAACTACTTGCGCAAAACCCAGTAAGAAGTATGGAAAATTAGATACATTTGATTGGGTTTTCCATTTAGACTTTTCGTCAGATTGGATTTTTTATTCAAAGTGCACGATGAATGAGGAACAAAATGTGATGTTTAAAGATGTAAGCAATAAGCACTCAGAGGGCATTTTTATGTTTTAAATTTGTAAAACGTGGTCTGTATGTAGTTTTAAAGCTGATGCAAGTTTAGTATGAAATAACCGCAGTAAATGGAACCCCTCTTTTATACAAATAAGACAAACGGGTTGGTTTGTATCTTAAACAATTTAAATTTCCTTGGCATATCCATGTTTCAGACATAACTAACCATTTACAATAATCCCTTTTACAAGCAAATTTTCCCGACTTAAGAAGAATTTCTTTTTAAGTCCAAATTCAAATTGTACAGAAAGAACCATATTCTATTCATATGTACGCCAGAGACAGACCTGTTGCTGCAGGTTCATCTGTAATGCTAAGTGAGTCCAAGTATTTGTCTTCACACAGAGGTGTGGGCGAGGAGGAGTGTCTGTCCGGGGTTTGGAAACCACGTCAAACATCAGGCGATGACTGGCAAACGTGAAAATATTCCGTGGAAGATGACCCATTCTTGGAGATTCTTTGGAGTACGCTGATGAAAAGAGTTCTTGTGAATGGATGAGGGAATATTTTCCGAGGCTGTGGAATGATTGCCATACAGCCAATAATTTGAAGAAAATAATGGTTGGCATTGTTTAAGCCCATTCCAAAAGAAAACAAAACAATTCAGGATGATTTGGGCAAAACGTGCCAAAAACTATGTTTTTAAGTTACAAACTAACTTGGCTGTGAATTTCTGGCAATCACTTCGCATCGTATAAACTTCTTTGGTGGTGTTTCCTTAAAATCTCCTAAACAATCTCGATAAATAACCATCTATTTTATTTTATTATCATTTATTTTATTTTATCACGACAGGGCCCCGTGGCGTGGTCCTGTAATCCAGCTTCATGAAGGTCAGGTTTTGAGGATGATATAGGCCTAAAGCGGCTTAGATAGTCTCAGTGATCATCTGATGATACCCGCATGAACTCCCACCATCATTTAGACATATCAGACCATCATCTGCGTGGTTTGGAAGTCACGTTAAGCCGTTGGTCCTTGTATTTCCATTCGTCATTGGGCTATTAATTAATGACCCATTCTAAGGAAGAGTCGGTCTTAGTTTGTAACAAGACTACACCTCATAACTCATTACTACCACTCATCACACTCATCCTTCACCACATATTTGCCTTAAAATACCCTCATGAGAGTGGTCGGCGTCTCAAATAGTGATTTAGTGATTTATTTGTGGGTTGAGTTAGATTTTAACTATTAATGCAGCTTACTAGCAAATCTGAGTAACTTTTTATTTAGCCAATCCAAGAAAATCAATAGAACACTACAGGTCTTTCTAAACTAAACGCACCTAAACTGAAACATATATTACTCCTTAATTTTAGCGGACCCGTGGCGGGTTGGTATCGCACGTGACTCACAAGCTCATCACTCTGTGGCGCGAGTTCGATCCCCGCAGTCACAATTTATTAAATGACTTTACGGCTACATAAAGTCGAGGTTAAGTGGTACAGAGGATACAAGACAAACCTGTTTACAATTTAATACTATCGCACTGGAAAACTTAACCCTAAAGCTCACTCACACTAAATTGAATCCTTCTCCAACGCACCCTTCCCTAGAACAGATCAAAGGCCGAAGTTCGTAGACACCCCTCAACTGAGCCTGAGGCCGTGGGGGTCTCCCGGCTCCCCAGCTGGCCTCAGGCTAATTCTATCCAACTAGATCCACTCTACGCTATTAACCTCGACATCTTGTAGACTATTTCTTCCTACAACAATGAGCCTTCTATTTAATCCCCCCGCGGTGCCGCCGGTCCCCGCACAAAAAACTGACCCAGCCCAATTTTCCCCGCTTTCGTGACGGCGACATGTGATAGTCTAATGATAGGCCAGACACTCTTGTTTTTACTGCGAGGGTCTGACTCTTCATGATTTCAGATAGCAGGGTGTTACAGTCTGATTAGGTGTGGATTAAATTAAGAAATTAATCTTTCCAGGAACTTTTTGATGAAATATTATTTAACGTGGGCTTTTGGTTGTTTTTCTCCATGTTTTATTTTCTGCGTTGGGTTTTGTCTAAAATACAGGGTCATCGAAAAAGGTGTACAGGATTTGAAAGAGAAATAAAAATGTTAACATAATTGGTAGAATTTTGATTTTTACATCAAAATACACAGCAAATCTTAAATTTTTAATGTACTTAAAAAGTTTCAATGTGAGCTCCCCCCATTGCACGACAGACATCTAGCCGATAGTCAACCTCCCGCCAGGTGTTTGGAGCATTTCAGGAGTCGCCATTGAAATGGTTACGTTGGTTCTTCTTCACAGGTGCTGTAGATCACGTATTTTCTCAGCACAAACTAAGTTTTAAATGTAACCCTAAAAGAAGAAATCCAAAGACGTCAAATCAAGACTCCTAGGTGGCCACAAAACGGGACCATTCCTCCCAATCCAACGATCAGGAAATCTGTTGTTGAGAGCTTTTTTGACGATTAGAATGTAGTGACATGGAGCTCCATCCTGCTGGAAAATGACATTAATGCCTTTTCCCCCTTTCAATTTCTTCAATTTGAGGGAACAGATAAGAAGAAGAATCAACGTAGCCATTTCAAAGGTGACTCCTGACATTCTCCAAAACACCTGGCGGGAGGTTGACTATCGGCTAGATGTCTGTCGCGCAACGGCCCCCGTTGCAAAGCGTTTAAAGCTCACATTGAAACATTTCAATTACATAAAAATTGAAGATTCACTGTGTCTTTTGATGTAAAAATCAAAATTCTACCAATTATGTTGACATTTTTATTTCACTTTCAAATCCCGTACACCTTTTTCGATGACCCTGTATGTTGAATGTTTTAACATATATTGGTTTCTAGAATAACTGCTTTGTCATTCATGGTGCGGATGGTTGTCGAGTTATTATACTCGCATTGTCAAAATTGCTAGATCATTCTAAATTATTTGTTTGTCGTTAAAACAATAAATAGGCTAAATTTTAGCGTTGGAAATATCAGTGCGGAAATTTGTGTTGTTTTCGTGATCAGAAAGAAAATTACCTAACCATTTCTAAGTTAACTTTTTCTTCAAAAAGCTATTGAAAATGTGTTCAATAATTTTAAACTATGTAGCCCTAGTTTGAAAAAATCATAAATTAGATACTGTTTAGTTTTGTTTTCCTGCATATCTGTATGTGACTCTAAATATAAATATGAAATAGTTGCGCTCATTACCAATTTGATCATGTTGACAATTCAGGCTAATAAAATTTACATTGTTTTACACAATATTTCACGCTATCTTCGTTTCCATTTCTCATCACGGCCAAAGTAAAATGTGTAATAAAAGTAGTCTGAATATGATTATCAATATTGGCCAAGACTCTTCAACATCATTGTCGCACACTACAATGGCTCGAAGTGTGCCAAAATTGGCATGAAAGGCGCGATATTTTCACATTTCACACCGCCAAGACTCGGTTTCCAAGACATTTCACAACATCGCCTCTCCTTTCACCCCTTCCTTTCTTCCTTTCATTCGCTTCACAATTTCACGCTCGCTGCCTTTTTCTGTTCAACTCATTTTCTTTATTATCTAAATTGCGTTGGCTTCGGGACCAGAAGCTGTTCTTAATAGGTTCAGTAAATCCAAGCTTTGCTGGTGCGAATAAAGTTGCGGCACTTAAGAAGAATCGCACGAACGTGATACAATTCTCAACTTAATGTTGATTGGATTTCGGCTTTTCGATTTTATTAGTGTTATTCCGCTTTTGACTCTCAAGACACCTTCAGAATATTTAACTCCCGAATTTGGGAGTTTTTTAGTTATCGTTGGTAAAATATAAACCTTTTTATTTTTATATTAGTTTAACCGTAACATTGGTTTAATATGGTAAAAATCTATTGTTTGAGTGGGCATTTTGCACGGTCTTTGAAACAGAAAATACTTGTAGTAGGCTCGTAAATTTACCATAAAAAGACAGTAAGATTCCCTTACAAGCTAAAATTAACAAAACTATATTTATATAAAAATACACAAACTACAGTTGGATGATGGTTTAAATGCAGTTTTTTGAGCCTCTTGCTTTTTTGAAGGGTCTGAGTTAAGAATAAACAATAACTGAAAGACATCCCTTACTATTAAACAGCGACCTTCTAAAATATACTACGATAAAAAAGAAAATAGATGTTTCCTAGTATTTTATTCCTTACTGTCCAAATTTCTAAAAGAAGCTATAAAGCTCGAAGCTCGCTCTTTCTTATAGCTACAGGAATTAATAACTAAAGTTCAATGTTGTTACACTGTGGTTTCTTTAAGTATTTAACACATGCACTTGTTTCTTTAAAAATCAAAACCAAAGACGTCAAAAAACTCTTATTGTACAATACTCGGTAAACAAACTCATACTTTACAAGCTAATAATGATTATAAAGGGCGATAGTGGTTTATTTTATCAACATCGAAACCCAAACATATTTACTCTTATCAGCCACAAAATCAAAACCTTTCAAACGTGCCAAATTTAAATTTATTCAAATTAATTCAAGCCAAATTCCTTTTCAAATCAAGCAGTCAAACCTTACTGACTTTAAAACCGCATCAGATTTTTATCTTAACGTCGAATTTTCAATTTGGAATCAATCTCGTCCCACGGTATCTCTTCTCCGAGGCATCGGTCTCAACAGCCGTGAGAGGGTTTAAAGCGTTTTCACAAAAAGAGACATTCAAAGCCTGCGTAGGAGGGCTATAATCCGAAAGGTTGACACTGCCTAATTTGGTCCCGGTGAAATCTCAAACTGATAACATCTTCCAAAGCGATACGGCAAGTCACTGGATTTTCTTTTTCTGTTTAGGAAACTGGAATGGTTGAGAGTTTTAAAACAAACTTGTACCTATGTTATTAAGTCGTAACCATAAAAAAAATTAGCTGAGCTCGAAATATTATAATGGACATTTTTATCGTTGGTGAAAAAAAGAACACGACGTTTCGGGATCTTCAACCTGACCCCGTCTTCAGGGAAAAGTAACCCAGAGCATAACAAAACCGTTAGAAAATGAGCTAGCTGAAGTAAACTTACAAGTCAATCAAAACAATACAAACTTTTCGTTTCTTTCTTTTCCAAGCAAAATAAAATCTTATAAATCTAGCCTAGAAAACAGAACAACATGCACAAACACTTAAAGAAACAAACAGCAACCAAAGAAACGAAACACTTCAACGAATAGGTTATTATTAAACACAGCTATTATTATTATACTATACACCGGTATTGCTTCTCAATAATCTTTTAAGTTGCCTAAAACGCTTGGTCAAAGTTACTTCCTTAAAGACATTTGTTCATTCCAAAAAGAAAGAAAATATTTTCAGCCCTTGCTTTAACCGAGTGCGTGTCAAATTAATCTGTCCCAAGGGCATCATTCTAAAACGTGAAGATGTCAGGAACAGAGTTGACTTTTCACAGTTTACTTCATGATTTTCGTTTAAAGTCCAACGTTGAAATGTTTTCCTTGCACGCAATTCAATTCAATGTAACCCATTTAAACCATTTAATATATATCATCCACAAATTAATAAAATTAAACCCACCTAACATCAAAGTTAGGAGTTGGCACTCCAAAATGAATATCCGTTGAAACAAACTAACTAAACTCTATAAGAGCTCCAGAAACAAATGTTAAAACTGACTCGATGAAATTATACTAGCGCGTCCAAAAACTACTACAGCTGTACAAAATAACAATTCTCTTCCCTGTTTGATGTGACAGATGTGTGAACAAACACTGGATAGATCAGCTGTGTTTGTTTGTTGGTTTGTCAAATTGAACACAAACACAGCTCTATGATACAAACAATGTTGTCGCTATATGAGGGTCACCCTAAACAAGGGGTCAACAATGGGCACAGACGGTTCGGTTCAGTGAACATTTTGGCTTACTATTGCGGGATAAATCGGTTTGGAATTGATTGAAAATTCGAAAAGTCAATTTAATTTAATTTTTCTACGCCTAGCAGTTTTTAATACAGTAAAGAGTGGTTTGAACTGTACGAAATTTTAGGATTTGTTTGTGGGCCAAAGATTAGAAATATCTCACGGTTCTCAGTCACGCATACTGATTTAAGCATATTTTATTTATTTTGCTGTTGATGTGATATTTTTACACGTTGTGTGCCCGTGCTTCGCTGAACTCTCAAGCGTAACAAGACGTAAATAACAAACAACATTCAGTTCTAAAAATCTACACACAAAACTATTTATTTTTATGTACGACTGAAAAAACTGCCGTACCTAAAACGGGAGAACAAATATATTAATGTTTCCTTTTATCTATAAAGTTATTGCGTCAAAATCAAATTTGTCTTTTAGTTTATAATAGGAGTGCCTAACAATATGTATTAAATGATTAAAAATTAACGTAATATTAATGACGACCCCGTTTGGAAGATCTTCAACCAAGTTTATTCAACAAGTTTTCATGCAAACAAAACAATTACTCGAGTCGGTTCTGCGAAAGATAACAGAATCATCGTCGACGAAACTTCGTCAGAAACATCGTCGTTAGTTAAAAGTTGATAGATGAGAATTAAAACGTGCCGGCAAACTTCTTAGGCGGCGCAGAAACTCAGTTTAATCATACCCTGAGGCGGACTGACAACTTTGCAAGTAAATGTAAGAAAAACTGTTTAATCGTTTGTTTGTACAGGCAAAATCCTCTTGTTAAACTATCCAAGTAGTTTTGTTTGTTTCTTAAGGGGTACAAAACGTGTGTTATCTTATTTTCTTCAAATTTTGACCGTACGAAGGTTGTTGTGGTGATTTAAAATCAAACTGTTGGGTGAGCCAAAAAACAGGGGTTTAATAGAAACAAGACGTTTCGACTAAACTATGATTAAATTGCATTTACAATTTAAAGATAATATTTGTGTCAACCCTGTTTCTTTTATGTTGGCTACATAACTATTTTTCCTTTCTTGATTCAATTTTAACTGATGATGACTATCATAGTTATAACTGATTTTAAAATTTAAAAAGCTATTTTTTTATTGTTTTTGGAATTATATAATTTTTTAATAACCAGTAATTATTTAAATCTATTCAGGTTTTATCAAACGTTTAATGAAGACTATTATATTGTAGTTAAAACGTCTTCTTCCTACTAAAAACACTTTGACTAAAGAATATGTGTGACTTTTTTGTTTACCCTAAAGTTTTATTTCCTGTTTTATTTTAATTTTGCCGTACAAAACACTTGCTTTATATGTAAGTTTTTCAACGAATTCAATTACAAATAATGAAACTAATGTTTACTCAATTAGCTGGTAATTGTGATCAGTTGGTCAAATAGTTGTGTTTACCTAATTGTTTTTATTAGTATTAATTTAACAATTGAATCCTGGTTTGACAGTCACGGTTGGAAGCCAACCATCTTGATATATTTCAGTAACAACTATTTAAAGGTACAGTAATAAATAAGTTGTATTAAACGAAAAAATTGTGTTTAACTATGTATAAATGTTCAAACTTACTGTGAAAATAATTAGATAAAATACTTTTATGTATGCTTAAACTAATGAACATAGGCTATTAGGATACTTCATATAGATTAACATCTGATTATACCATAACCAAAGTATTAGCTTAAGAATGTGCCTCATTACTCTTTTGGTAACGGTAGTATTTTTTAGTATTTCTTCTTGTGATTCAGATTGCAAGTTTTGGATTGCTCTTTCGGTTTTGCAGTAGTGTCTGCAGGAGTGGATCCGTGGCGGATTGGTATCGCCGCGACTCAGGCTCATCTCCCGTGGCGCGGGTTCGATCCCCGCAGTCACCACTTACATTCGTAATGTGACTAATACGGTGACGCTAGGTAAAGGTCGAGGTTGAGTGGTAGAGAGGACTTTGTAGTCCTAACTTCGCCTCGTTAAACAAGACAAACTTTACCTTTACCTTTTTAGTGTCTGCAGGAGTGGATCCGTGGCATTGGTATCGCACGCGACTCGGAGCTCATCACCCGGTGGCGCGGGTTCGATCCCCGCAGTCACCACTTACATTCGTAATGTGACTAATACGGTGACGCTAGGTAAAGGTCGAGGTTGAGTGGTAGAGAGGACTTTGTAGTCCTAACTTCGCCTCGTTAAACAAGACAAACTTTACCTTTTATAGTGTCGTGTCATTTGTCAGTACATTTGTTTTAATTTCCCTATCTGCAGTATTGCTGAAGAGACAGTTCAGTAACACAGGCTCTGTAAGATCTGTGTGAGGGTCAGGCTTTGTTATTGTGTCTTGAATGGCTCCTTCTGTCTTAAAAGTCACTTTGGCTCACACATTTCCTGCCGAATGCAGACTTCCATTCTTGTTCTCCCTCCTTGCATTTTGCCTGTTCTTGCAAATGAATATAAACTGACCAGTTCGGCCAAATAGTCAGTGAAAAAACAACAGCCAAAGTAACATAGGACTAATAAACCTTCTTGACATTTAAGACTTAGATTTGTGTAGTTTACAAAACTTTGTAGCCTAAATATTTGCAACATTCCCAGACAAAATTAGTAACTGTTATAAACTCTCTGACAAGCGTGAAATGATCAGTTACGTTTGTCTTTATGATGAAACACAAACACTGTTACAGACATTGTTGATTCTCTCATGTGGTCAGACAATTGCATTAAATGTTTTACTTATGAAGTTAAATCAGTAAAGAATTGTGAATCAAAATAAAATATTATAAATGTGTAAACTTAAAATGTTTTTGATATTTGTTACCAAAAGAGTTTCAAGAACTATTAAACCAAATCAGGTGTCTTGCAAAAAAGAACTTGAAAGGATCAACTCGAAACAAGGTCGAGCTAAAGCTTTTGGAAACTCTTAAAACTGCTAAACGTGTATCAATTTTTAAAAACCGTATGGATCTCTATTCTAACAATTTATTTTATATTTAAATTGAACCATAACCAAAATTATGTTTGTGGATTTTGTATAATCATCTACTGCAAGTTCCCTTGTTTAGTGATTATTTTCAGCAGTTTAGTTCAGGAGTTAAATAAAACTTTGCACACAGCTCAAACCTATCTCTAAGTCAGCACCTATTGTCTACACTTAAACAAAACAGCTGTTTTAACCTCACTTTCAATAAACAGCTGATAGTTGTTTCCCCACAGATACACAGATAGGATCAGCTGACGGCCTTCGCCGCCTGTATAAGGTAGCAGAGCAATCTGTGGCTTGTGCATAAATACTGTAATTCCTGGTATCTGCGCTGTTTACAATAGCGCTATATCAGTTACAGTCCATCAGACCTGACACTTGTCCGTATAACTGCTTCGTGTAAACCACCATTATCTCGCCAGTGTAAATGTGTATGTGTGTGATTTGTGACTGGGTAATAAATAGCCGCATTATGCGCTATGTGTTCAACGAGTGTCTGCGTGCATTTCCTAGTAATGTTTAGTTTTTTATCTGAAATCAAGCTGAACGTGTGTGAACGCAAAGATTCAAACCAAAAAGGTTTTATTTTGATTGGACGTCTTGAACACGTTGTATCTCAGGTTGAAATATTATTACGGACGTCAATATTTTTTAGTGGACTGTAACATTAACCACAAGTTTTAAATATAAAATTTCAAGGACTTTTGATCTCTATGTATAAAACAGTGATACTACCACTACAGTGACCTCAATAATGACACAGGTGATTATCGCGTGCGAGTCAACCTCATCTCTGCTGCGCGGTTCAATCCCCGCAGTCTCCTCTGTCAATAATGCTTGTAGCGACTGGTGACGCTCTAGGTAAAGTGTACTATAACTTGTACTACTGTAAGTTGTTGGTAGTAAACCCTGACGTGTGAGGCCAACGAATATCCTCACAAGTGTACATATCAGTACATGTGACCTGCTGGCAGAGAGAACACAAGAACGCATGTCAAAACAGCTGATCAGACAAAATCTTACACCACGAAGTGAATAATTCTTTTAATCTTTACTACAAATACCAATTTCCTTTTCAACTAACTTTAAACACTTCTTCCACAGGTTGGCTAAGTGCCTTATCAAGTTGTCCAAATCGGAATGTGTAGTTATTCGAAATGTATGTTATTGAGCGTCACCTACCAGTGCCGTGCCCCACCTGCTACCGAGTAGGGAGCGCATGCAACAATTTAATCTCTTTTTAGTAAATTGAATCCACTGCAAGCAATCATCTTCTACCGAACACTCAAGTTCTAAAACAGTCAAGTAGAGAGTGTCAGGAAAGTGAATCAGAGAGAAGGAGTACAGTGTAGTGAGTGAGTGAAGCTGAGTGTTTCTAAAGACTAAAAGAGCCATTCCAGACACAATAACAGAGCCAACCCCTAACCAAGCTCTCTGAGAACAAGGCTGGGAATATTGCCTCTGCAGCAAACCTTGCTTGCTGTACAACGCATAGCTTCTACTAGTCAAGTAGAGAGTGTCAGGAAAGTGAATCAGAGAGAAGGAGTGTACAGCGTACAGTGTAGTGAATGTGAAGCTGAGTGTTTCTAAAGACTAAAAGAGCCATTCCAGACACAATAACAGAGCCAACCCCTAACCAAGCTCTCTGAGAACAAGGCTGGGGAATATTGCCTCTGCAGCAAACCTTGCTTGCTGTACAACGCATAGCTTCTACTAGTCAAGTAGAGAGTGTCAGGAAAGTGAATCAGAGAGAAGGAGTGTACAGCGTACAGTGTAGTGAATGTGAAGCTGAGTGTTTCTAAAGACTAAAAGAGCCATTCCAGACACAATAACAGAGCCAACCCCTAACCAAGCTCTCTGAGAACAAGGCTGGGAATATTGCCTCTGCAGCAAACCTTGCTTGCTGTACAACATAGCTTCTACTAGTCAAGTAGAGTGTCAGGAAAGTGAATCAGAGAGAAGGAGTGTACAGCGTACAGTGTAGTGAATGTGAAGCTGAGTGTTTCTAAAGACTAAAGAGCCATTCCAGACACAATAACAGAGCCAACCCCTAACCAAGCTCTCTGAGAACAAGGCTGGGAATATTGCCTCTGCAGCAAACCTTGCTTGCTGTACAACGCATAGCTTCTACTAGTCAAGTAGAGTGTCGGGAAAGTGAATCAGAGAAGGAGTGTACAGCGTACAGTGTAGTGAATGTGAAGCTGAGTGTTTCTAAAGACTAAAAGAGCCATTCCAGACACAATAACAGAGCCAACCCCTAACCAAGCTCTCTGAGAACAAGGCTGGTGAATATTGCCTCTGCAGCAAACCTTGCTTGCTGTACAACGCATAGCTTCTACTAGTCAAGTAGAGAGTCAGGAAAGTGAATCAGAGAGAAGGTGTACAGCGTACAGTGTAGTGAATGTGAAGCTGAGTGTTTCTAAAGACTAAAAGAGCCATTCCAGACACAATAACAGAGCCAACCCCTAACCAAGCTCTCTGAGAACAAGGCTGGTGAATATTGCCTCTGCAGCAAACCTTGCTTGCTGTACAACGCATAGCTTCTACTAGTCAAGGCTCATTTCAAGTTTTCTTTTTAGAACCAGTTTTATGTTCTTTCGTATATAAAAGATGGAAAGTTTAGCAAGTACACCTAATTTTCTATTTTTTAACTACTGGGGTTTGCTCAAGTCACGGAATTTAAATGTTTCCTTTTTTCTTTCCACCGTTGAAATTGTTAGTTTTGTAACAGCTAGCCTAGAAAACAATACAACATGTACAAAAACTTTACGGAATTACTAAACTAAACCAATAGAAATCAAGCACGTCCACGGTCATTGACAGCTGCACACTGACTGACTGCCTGACCAGCCGCCAGACAGCCCCATTGGCTGGCTCGGAGCAGTGAACGACCAATCACAGCCGTGAATCACACAGACCAACTGTAACAGAAAACACAACAAATACCTATTTATGCACAACCAATAGAATGAAACTTCTGTACTACAGTTTTAATGAATGAATCAGGTTTTCTAACAAAATAGTTTTTAGAGAAAGTTTATGAAATTAGGGGACTCATATTAGTGTGGGATTTTAGAACAGGGTGTCTTACACTGGTTAGGTATATTGTAACCTGCAGTTTGAGTCCTAATTACGCTTTTTAAGAAGTTATCATTACGCTTGAGTTTATTTTTATATGAGGTAGACAGAAAGGCCTTATTTCAACCGAAGCTTGGCTGATGACGTCTAGCCTCATTTCAGTTGAGTGGCAAAATGTGTTTAAATTGTCGTGTGGACAAGATGGACGCCACATCTCTTAATTCACAAGAATCAAATCTCGACTAAAATGTTATTAGTAGAATAAAGGGATACCCATATCGTTGAAAGAAGTATAATTATATTACAGGAACGCGGTTTTACACTGGCTATTGGGAGTTCAAATTTCCTCATATCTGAACAACATGTATACAGACGACAATTTTGGATACCTCCTATATATGTTTTATAATCCGAATGTTATGTTGAAAACTGCGATTGTCCCTACGATTTAAATAATTATTTATGAATCGTGTTTGTTATGTCCCGGACAGCAGTGTCAGGGAGCGCTTTTATTCAAGAATCATCCCCTCTACATTCTCTCTGTATTGGACTCTTGGGAGTGATTAATTTGTGTTTCCTCTTGGCTCGGGGATTTCTCTGCTTGTTTTAATCCCCATCCTTCAACTTCAGTCAGAGATACTTACTTTAAATTTGTGTTTTTGTATAAAAAATTCACATTTTCTATTTGATTTTTGGTTTTGATTATGGTTGTGTGAATTTTTCAATTGAATAGTGACCGTTTAAATGTATCGTCGAGTAGTTCGATTTAATTCTTTTAAACTCTTTTTGTTATTAAAACAAACTCAATTACTTTTTAAAGTTTTTCAACCTGAATATTATGGAAGATAGAACCAATGTGTACAAACTTCTCTACTTTTATTACCTTGTAAATAACCTTATTGTTTTGTTTCAGGTATGTGCCCAGTCCAAAAGTGAAGCCTTTTTTTAAAGTAAGCAACACAAATATTTTATTATTTTGTTGAAATTGTATCCACAAGATTTTTATTAAATTAGTACCATACTTATTGATCACAAATAAATCGTTAATATGTTAAAAGTTTAAAAACTAGGCCGTTTTAAGCAGCAAATCCAGTTTTGAGAGTTTTTTTTTTCAAAACAAAATTTTAAGGTTCAATATGAGTTGTGTTATAGTTTTCTAAATTATTTTATATTTTAAGTAATAGTTAGTTTAAGGGTCTGACTCCTGACGGTAGTTCTATGAAATTAAAATATAAAAATCATAATAATTAATCCAACAACTTTTAGACATGACCCAGTAAAAATTGAAACATAAATTCGTCTTTTTAGATTAATTTTGAGATAAATTACATTTTTTAGAGATTATACAATGCATTGAAAGTTATAAAATACCTTACGGAATAAAATGCTTCAAAATTAAGAACCTAAACATCACAATGCGATTTAGTTCTCCAGCATATAACAAATTCGTTCACACCGACATTATAATGTTTCGTCACCAACCATGATCTCACCATGTATGAAGCCTGCTACAGATTATATCACAAGTCCCACTGTGAAGTGATCTTTGATTAGATTATGCAAACTAATCAAAGACCTCCACACAAAGACACTTTGTCAAACATGATTATAGCTAGACCTGAGGTGGGAGTTGTTGTGTAGTGAGAGGGGGGTAAATATGAAAGTTAGGTGCAGAATGTTCTACAGCTGATGTACTATTCCAGCCCTATTCAACTTGTATGACCTTTGGGAGGTGGAATTTAGTGGATGTACCAACTTGACGTGATATATACAGCATGGAGAATAAATAGTTTAGTCTTCTAATTCAGCGAAACAAGTACTAGAATAATCAATCGGGGTAAGAGAAAACTAGTAGATTGTAGGCTATATGTAAACTGCTTTGAAAATGAAACTAATGCTATTAGAATAGAGTATTATTTAGTTACTTTTAAATTAAAGAGATGGATAAATTTTAGTAGATTTTGACACCAAATTGGATTTTTTTTCAGCGGGATCGGTTGCTTTAACAAAACAGTGTTAACAACAACAGTATGAAAATCTTGCTTTTAATGCTCAACCAAGAGAGAGAGAGAGAATTATCTTTATTGACAATCTTTAAAAATGCAATTGTGTCAAAATTTACAACAAAATGGACAGTATTTCTTGCTTTACAAAAAACTTAACAGGAATTCCATGTGATGAACTCGTTCTCACTGTAGAAGGGATGTTCTAAGAGCCACTCGTTCAACTTAATCCAATTTAATTTAAAAGTTAAAAAATATGGACACGCCTAGGCGTTCAACCATTCCGTATAATAATTTTCTATTGGAGAAGGGGGGACATTTCCTCCTAAAGAAGTGTTTTTAGGCTTTAAAAGATGAATCTATCGCCCAACTTTTATAAAATTTATTGCTAAACAGATTTTTGCGGCGATTTTGGTTTAGCTGAATGTTAATTTAATTTAAATTTATTGTTTTTCACATAATAGCTACGATGACATAAATGTGTATACTTTTATGCGTCTTCTATGTTTGTTAACTTCGTATACTTCTACCAGTAGAAGACGTAGGGCGGGAACTTCTACTTATCCACTCACTAGATATATTGTTTTCTTCTTCACTGACGCTAAGCATTTATTACCTAGACGAGACAAGTCTGTAGCCAAGAGTGATAAAACCTGAAGATGGCTGCTGCGCCTGTTTTATTCCACCACATGTACTGCTTATTAGTTTATACGCAAGCAGAATATTGGCGAAAATGCAAATTAATCTCGTAAAAGATTCAACCGCTATAAAACGAGTATTTTATTACATTATCGACCTTGATTCTTGATGTTTTTATCTTTGATGATTATTGTCTTAGTTTACTCGAGCTGAACACGTCATGGATTTCCTTCTGGCTGTAAAATTTGTTGAACATATATTTTAGAATACAAATTTAATTCTTTTTGACGATGAATATCGTTTGATTTAAATCTCATATGTTTTGCGGTGTTTTTTGTTAAACAGTTAAATAATAAATAGGTATAGTTTAATAGTTTCAAGTACAAAATATACTAGTTCTCATGTATTGTAGATACAGTTGTATAAAAGCCGAAATTTATCTAAAAATCCCACATTTAAGGTGAGGATTATGAACAACCATTTGACAATTCAAAAATATATTCTAGTACACATTTCAATAGTTAACGCTCAAAAATAAAATAAGCGATATTGTTCTCCTTTACATAGGATGCAGCTCATCAATTCGAACTACATTTATATCTTCACCAAACACACTTTAATTGAACAAGATAATCAATTGTATACATACTAGATAACTTCTCATCTGCTGTATTCATTGTGACCTTTCATTAAGAATAAATTTTAATGCATTGAGGGCCGAGATAATATGGCTTCTTAAAAAAGGAATGTTTGATTTTAATCCATTCCATTCTTTTGAAGTGCAATATTTTTTTTCTTAAATTAATTGGACAACATGTGATTAAACAATGCTCACCACAGATTCTCCTCACCTCCAGACACAGGTGGTGGCTCTACTCTCTGTAGACCGCAGGATTTATACCCTGTCAGCCTACTCTGTGCAGGTAGTATCCTCCTCCCCACCCCTCTCACAAAACAGCTGATAAATAAACTCTCAGCTGCTTATGCTTATCTCATCTGACGTCACGTGAACATTAGTTGGGCAATGAATGTAAATATCAGAGTTAATTATGGGCTACCGCTCCTCGAGGTGATTTGTAGACTATGTGATGGCTGTGGTGGGAATGTATACGGTGTGAGTGGTGGGGGCAGTGAGGAGGTTGGGTGGTTTTTGGTTATGGTTGGGTGGTAAAAGTGGAGAAAATAAGCTGGGAAGGTTATTGTGCGTAAATGTAAAAGGGACTAGAGAAAACGGGTGTGTATACAAAAATAATTATTGAAGTACATTTCAGAACAAAATTAGAATCTAGGCAAGAAAAACGGTTTGTATAAGCATTGTGTTGAAGAAATGCGTGTCTTTAATTTTGTTCAGAGCGAGAGCGTTCAAAAATAATCTAACTACTGACATCAGTAGACTAAAAAACGTCCTGTGTCAAAACCTTTCAATATTATCTCGTTGGTTTGAAAGGTTAGATTTCAAAGCAATTGTATTGGTTTTATAATGGTTTGTCCGTTATTTAAACGATCATAGTAACCCTTGTGGTAGCACACATGTTTAAATAGTTGCTTTTGTTTCACTAAACTATTATATATCATGTTATCCAAACTGTTTACAAAGACGTTCAAGACGCATCTGTTCTCCAAATGTATTAATGTCTTAAACGTTCTATAACTTATACATTTTAATTCCTGTAATATTCGAAAGAAACTACTGTAAAAAGTAAAAAATAAATATTGTAAAGTAAGACAGGTAAAAGTATATATATTCTCTATTTATTACCATCCCAACAGATAATTTATGATAAAAATATTACAGTTTGAATATTCTGTTAAAGGCCGTTACGATATTCTTTAAACTGTGTGTTCTATGCCTAAAATAAAAGTCTAAGATTTAAAATAAAGACAAGATGTTTTTAAATTCTTCTAACGTCTACCGATAAAGTCTAAAAGATCCATTATAAATACTGTTACGTAAGTACCTATAGCATTTACTACTGACATTTAGATTTTTGGGTTGATACAGTTGTTTATTATATAACTTCAGCTTCGATGTACTATTACTGCATGTAGCTATAATTATCTCTTCAGAATAAACAAATACTACAATATCTCTAGAATTTCAAACCGAACGTATTTGCCTAAACGCCGCCCTATATAATGAGGCACACAGCAAAGCTTTCAGATTTGAATAGAACGGAAAATCAGCTGAATTCAGAGCAGAGTTTACAAAAAGTCAATTGTTGGGTTCTTTGATGTACAAACTGCTGGTTAAGCTTTGTGCTGGTTGATTTCGTATTTCCAAACGTTGATCAAAGGTAACAAACATTGTTTTGTCTCTGCCTGCTTTATCTCTAAATGTTAACTTTAGTGTGGAACCTATCCAGCAAGCAGTGTGTTTCAATCGACTCGAGTTGGATTTCATTATTATTCTAATAAAATTTGTAAATCATACATTTTCCTGCACTGACCCACGGTAACAAAGCAACTAACCTTGTCCTTTTTAACGAATTTCCATAGGAAATAGTTATTCATTTCGAGAAATAGAACGAAACGTCGTATAATGGGTCGCCTTTTGTCAATTTCAACGAAATGTGATACAAATTTTATTTTGTAATTCTCTTGGATAAGTTTGACAACCAGCTTTCAACCGGAAGTGACATTCTGGGGGTTTGATCAAACATGTGCACCGAAGATCATCTATTCCGTTTCAGCCAGACCAATATGGCGGCAAAAAACTAACAATCTCGGTACAGATTTTGCCTCGTGATGTCGTTATTATTGTTCTAAGTTACCGAACGTATCACACATACGGTGTTCATATCACTAAGACCCACAAAGGGGGGAGGAGTTTTCCAAAAGGGCACTTCCGGTGAAATCGATTTCGTTGGTTAACGAGCTCAACCTTATATACTTACAAAAGTAACATGTGTATTAAATTTCATGAGAATCGGACGTAGAATCCGACCTATAGAGTGGTCACAAGGGTCAAGAAAAAAACTTCCGGTGTAATTTTATAGGAAATTCGCTCAGATTCACGGTAGCACGGTAGATTCGTGGCTTCGCGTCGGCTATGTTTTTATTTTAACCATAGATACTTTAAAACATTCCACACCATTAGCTAGTTATTTTTAGCAAACCTCCACAACATTATCTACCTAAAAACTATAATTTGACGCTGTTCGCGTTTAATTTCAACTCAAGTGTTGGCTTATTAAATCACTAAATCACTATTTGAGATGCCGACCACTCTCATGAGGGTATTTTAAGGCAAATATGTGGTGAAGGATGAGTGTGATGAGTGGTAGTAATGAGTTTTGAGGTGTAGTCTTGTTACAAACTAAGGCCGACTCTTCCTTAGTAGATGTCATTAATTAATAGCCCAATGACCAATGGAAATACAAGGACCCACGGCTTAACGTGACTTCCGAACCACGCAGGTGATATATGTCTAAACGATGGTGGGAGTTGATGCGGGTATCATCAGATGATCACTGAGACTATCTGAGCCGCTTTAGACCTATATCATCCTCAAAACCTTATTCACTTATTCATCGCTGTATAAGTGAATAAAGTGAAACATGTGGCTAGATGCGGAGTCATCTCCAGGTTTATTGCACTAGACTACCCAGAGAGTCTGGTCTGGGTAATAAATGTTCAGTGTCGGTGTATAACACCACAAGCTAGCAAGTTCCAAGTGAGCAGTTCAATTTAGTTTTGATGAGATTTTCAAGTTTTATTTCTAATACATTTTGATTATGGGAATCTATGGGTCGGGTAAGTTTTTAAGGTGGCACACACTGTTTTTTAATGGTGACAAATACGCCTGGACACGGGAATTATAACTGAATCGCTTTGGACGATGAAACTTATAAAATATCGTTACTAAACTAACTATAAAATCTTTAGCGGTGCTATAAGGTACATGTCATTGTTTTAAAGTCAACCTTTTCACGTGCAATAATGACAACCTATTAGTTTTATTACTTGAACTACGGTTAATTTGTGTGTTTATGTTCTCGTAATGGGGTTTTCCTTTTTTAAGTTTTTTTGGGACACTCCCTACTGACAGAGAAAGGTTCTTCTCACAAATATGAAAGTGCTTTAAAACTGCGTTGTTGTCAAGTTTTTCTAGCGTAAGAACAAATATCTTTCTGTATACTTTACATCTCCTGCCTAGTAGTTAACTGACGTTGTAGTGGATCTTTAAACCACGGACAACCTGTATTTTCATAGTTAAGGTAGAGAGAGTCTTCGTAGTCCTAACTTGACTGGGACTCGTGGCGTGGTCCTGTAATCCAGCTTCATGGAGGTCAGGTTTTGAGGATTATATAGGTCTAAAGCGGCTCAGATAGTCTCAGTGATCATCTGATGATACCCGCATCAACTCCCACCGTCGTTTAGACATATCAGACCATCACCTACCTGCGTGGTTCGGAAGTCAAGTTAAGCCGTTGGTCCTTGTATTTCCATTGGTCATTGGGCTATTAATTAATGACCCATTCTAAGGCAGAGTCGGCCTTAGTTTGTAACAAGAATACACCTCATAACTCATTACTACCACTCATCACACTCATCCTTCACCACACATTTGCCTTAAAATACCCTCATGAGAGTGGTCGGCATCTCAAATAGTGATTTAGTGAACCTTTCCTCGTTAAACAATAAACACTTCACCTTGTTACTGCAAAAAGTGTCACTGTCTAACAAAAGCCCACCGAATTCTTTGATTACAAACAAACAGTGGTGTTTGGCTTCCCTATTCGCACAGCTTATGAAAAGAAAGGATCACATTATTTTAATTTGCTTGGAAGTCGATCTTTTGTGATCTTCAAAATTTTATACTACGTTCGTTCCTGTAAAACCAAATTCACAAAAGGAGCTCCTGAATCCCGCAACACGCGTCTGATATTTAAATTCGCTCGGTTGCCTGAATGTAGCGGCACGCCGGCATTATGTTAATGGCGCGGGTCTGTATCAAGCTGCACATGCACGCACAGCCGCTGTAGTGTAGGATAATGTGCACCACTTTACACACATTAACCGCACGCAGTGTCTTCAGCCGCTTTCCGCCCGCTGTAGTTGTAGTTTAGCAGACTTGTGGCGGTTGGGACCGTGCGCGACTCCGGTGCTGGTGCGGGTTCGATCCCCGCAGTCACCACTTGTGACCAGTAGACCTGCAGTAACGCTAGGAAAAGATCGAGGTCTCATGGTAGAGAGGACCCCTAGTCCCAGTGACTATAGTCCTATAGAGTATGAACCAATGAACTCAGTTCATATAGTTTCAAAAGTAAGCGTTCACATAAATATAATTTATATATTCTAGTTCTTCCGGTTCACACCGCGTCAAAACTTAGCTTCAAAACTATATAATTTTGTTTTCGTTTTGTATGTTTGCTTATATTGGGTGGCTATCATAATACTGATTATATGGATTCCCAATTTCAATGTTATATTTCACTATGTCTGACATAGAAACTTCAAATTTAATACACGATCAGACCTTGGTATCAAGTTTAACATGGGAGTCCCTGTCATATGGGATAGCATTGATATGATGTATACGTTTTCTAACTCATGAATAAAAATATGTTGATTTTCCTACCTCAGCCATTCGGCATTTAGGCGCCATTTATATCACTATATCACTATTTGAGATGCCGACCACTCTCATGAGGGTATTTTAGGCAAATATGAGGTGAAGGATGAGTGTGATGAGTGGTAGTAATGAGTTATGAGGTCTTGTTACAAACTAAGGCCGAATCTTCCTCAGAATGGGTCATTAATTAATAGCCCAATGACCAATGGAAATACAAGGACTAACGGCTTAACGTGACTTCCGAACCACGCAGGTGATGGTCTGATATGTCTAAACGATGGTGGGAGTTGATGCGGGTATTATCAGATGATCACTGAGACTATCTGAGCCGCTTTAGACCTATATCATCCTCAAAACCTGACCTCCATGAAGCTGGATTACAGGACCACGCCACGAGTCCTAGTCTACCTATTATAACCTAATCTTTGGTTGAAACTAACAAAGCTACCACTGGTTATTGAACTGTTTGAAAACCACACACTTGACTTTAATGCATATTTTCAATTGTTTAAAAGCAATGGACCACATTCGACTTGAACTTTAAAGTTTTGTTACGTTTAGATAATACTGTATACGTAAGACAACAGCTGAAACAAAAGCTGGAACTTTGACACAACGTATTGGCAACACTGTAACTAACCTGCAAGTGTAAAGCAGAACAGAAGTTGGTAACTCTGCTTCCCCCTGTTTGAAATCCCTCCTTAAATGAGTTCCATTCCTATTTGAAAACTTTCCAGTTTATTAATGGTCTTAGAGTTCATTAGGGAGAAATTAAAGTCATTCAGAAGTTGGGGTGAATTGGAGCTTTGTGCAAGGTGTTCCTTTCTCTAAATGACGGTCGTTCCTTAGGAAATGTGTCGTTAGAAGTAGTTCTTGAGTTTGTTGCCGTTCAAAGGGGTTAGCTTAGAGAATAGTGTGACTTTAGTCAAATGTTTCTTAATTTATATAGCTACGAGTATTTTAGATGTAAGTGACTTATGTATAAATTACGTAAACATGTAAGTTCTCTGCAGACTCAATTAGTTGCAACAGAAAACAGTTTTAACAGCAAAACATCCGAAGGTCTTGCTATCGATTCTCAACAAAATTATATCTGATTAAAAGATTGATTTGTTTCAAATATACAAACAAAACCTATGAACTTAACACTTAATCTTTCGTGGCCGGTGTCAAAATATAATCTAGTTCTTCCGGTTCACACCGCGTCAAACATCATCTTAATTAGCTTGAAATATTTCGGCCACGCTGTGGATAGTTATAGTATAAAACACGAAGATGTTGAAAAGTCGGCTATAGCAGAAAACCGCTAAAACACGAAACATGCGGTAGAATTTGACAAAGCCAAATTTCACATTACTACCCGAGAGTCATCCGAGAAACCATTGAAATAATTATAAATGAAACAACTTCAACAGAGAAGACAGCATTAAACCTTCAAGAAGCTGGCAACCAGTCCTGAAGAAGTCTTTTCTATAGTACCACAGCCAATGAGAACAAAGACGGTTGGCATCCCTGCTCGATTGGACGGTTGGCAGCCCTGTGACCAATAGGATAGCAGACAGCAAGTACCTCAGTTTCGGCCAATCAGTGACTCAAGATGGCACTCCACAGCGTGACTGTAATTTTCAAGCTAATTACAACGATTTTGAAAAGTGCATAATCTTTAGGACAAAATAATAACAGTTTTCAGTAATCTTATTTTTAGTTGTGTTCAATGAACTATTTTTAAATGTACCATACAAAATTGACAACTCACTTAAGTATTTAATCAACGTAAATGCCACATCGGACTGTAAAATATAATATTTTCGTTTTAGCTCAGATTTTTTAGCTACAGTTTCCCATTTCGTGTACAATATTTGGTAGCAGTCCAGTAGCAAACTGGTATTAACTCCAATCATAATAAACTGGAGCAACGTAAGCCCCAAAGGCGTTACGCCGACAGTGGCACCGATTTAGAGAGAACAGCACAGTAAACAGTTACAGAAGAAGTGAAGTGGACAGTTTAATTTGCAAACACACGAATTGCTGTTGCATATTTATAAGTTTAGGTCAACGATTTCCCTCGCAGATAAGCTGTCTGTGTGTTGATTCGCTTGTGTTAATTGGGAAAGAGACAAGTTGTTGATACGTTGAAGTAAATCTGTTCCCACTGCTCAGTGTTGATAAGTTCTGCGGAAGTTCTCCTACTTTCAAATGTTGTTCAGGATGATGGTGTTTTAAAAAATGTCTGACGTATTGCTAACTAAATACTGCTAATTAATCACAAGTATGCATTATTGTCGTATTTGACACTTCCACTTAAAACAGTTAAAATTTTTGCCAGGAAACATTCTGTCCAACCACTCACGAACAGTTTTGCAAAAACGTATAAAAACAAACCAATACTAGTAATCAAAGGAAACCTTATTTAATACTCAATATTATGACACTATTGCCAACATGGAATTCGTAATGTTGCAGAATGTATAACAAGATATTATTACCTAGTTACTTTTCAACCACCCGGTATTGACTTTCAAAGTTGCAAACCAAAGTTTGCAATGAACAACTTTTAACATTACATCGAATAATTGTTAACTAGACAATGCTACAATGAATTAAGCAAATTACAATAATAGCTAGTGTTATGTTCTCCATTACAGTTTGTTTCCCGTCGTGCTTTGCCCAAAACTCCAATAATGTTCCGCACTTTGTTTTAATTTCCCGCGACTCGCGCTGAAATAACGGCAGTAAAAACCAGGAAGCATTTCGACTTAGCAGTTAAAAGGCGACGGCAAAGAAACTGCCGAACTCGATACAGCCACTGAACTGTCGCACAGTCTCTTTTAATCGTGTTTCGAATACTTTGTGTGAAAATAAAAGCGACAAATTGTACATATAAGAGTTTTGTAACTCAATTTTTCTTCTCAACTTATAAATTGAATGTGTTTTTAAAAATACACTCTTTATTTAGTTTTGTGTTGCTTTGCTTTGAATTGACATATCTTTTCTTGTCCAAAAGGGTAGTTTTGAAATCATGGCAAAACGACAAAACTTCTTAAAACTTGTGTAGAAACTAAATATACTTGAGACTGGGACTCGTGGCATGGTCCTGTAATCCAGCTTCATGGAGGTCAGGTTTTGAAGATGATATAGGTCTAAAGCGGCTCAGATAGTCTCAGTGATCATCTGATGATACCCGCATCAACTCCCACCATAGTTAAGACATATCAGACCATCACCTGCGTGGTTCGGAAGTCACGTTAAGTCGTTGGTCCTTGTATTTCCATTGGTCATTGGGCTATTAATTAATGACCCATTCTAAGGAAGAGTCGGCCTTAGTTTGTAACAAGACTACACCTCATAACTCATTACTACCACTCATCCTTCACCACATATTTGCCTTAAAATACCCTCATGAGGGTGGTCGGCATCTCAAATAGTGATTTAGTGATTTATTTCCTATGGATATTCGCTAAAATTGACAACATGTCATACGAAGCAACGAGTACAACTACAGTTACAAATGAATATAGACACAACCACGTACACAAACACAGTGTATCCGTGTGAAACACAACTTGATCCGTGTGAAACACAACTTGCACGAAGCTTCACATATCGTGTTGTATGCACAGATTCAGAATTCAGAACACGTTTCAAGTTTGCTAATTTAAACTTGGTGCATAAACCAAACTTGTGTCGAAGCAGAAAGTCGTGTGCCGTCACATCCTAGTTGGAACTGAATGTGTAAAACTTGCCTCTAACTACGTACGTGGCTGTGTAAACTTGTACTTGTACTTACTTTAACTAGAGAGTGATTTGCCGGCAAAAGGACTGCT
This sequence comes from Matsumurasca onukii, assembly GCA_018831715.1. Classification (NCBI taxonomy): domain Eukaryota; kingdom Metazoa; phylum Arthropoda; class Insecta; order Hemiptera; family Cicadellidae; genus Matsumurasca; species Matsumurasca onukii. Next base: position 5,347,809 of record CM032067.1, read on the forward strand.
TTGAAATTTTCAAAAATCTTAAACGGAAGGTCAATAAAGAGCTATGTCCATGTGCACTAGTTCACCGCTACATTACGCCCGCCATATAGTGGTCACCGCTTTCTAGGAAATCAGCTTAACAGTCATTATGCTAACACTAAGGATCAAAACAATCCGCTATGCCAAAACTGTTGCAGAAACACTAAAATCCTTACTAATATATAAAAATGAGATGGTGTCTGTCTGTTCTTCAATCACGCAAATACCACTGGACCAATTTTAATAAAATTTTACAAGAATGTGGCTTATATACCGGGCCAACACATAGGCTATTAACATGTTTGATAATTTAATATTTTCAAGATGGCGGTTATTGACGGAAGTAACTTTGACTCTCACAAGGTAACACTTATCTATACTTCTACACTAATATATAAAAGTGAGATGGTGTGTGTCTGTCTGTTCTTCAATCACGCAAATACCACTGAACCAATTTTAACGCAATTTTGGTCCATTGGACCAAAGTGGACTCTGAAAATTAGTTTAGGCATTTTGGACCGCTTATAAGTCAAAATCGGCTAAAACTAATGAAACTTTTTTGAGGGTTAGGCTAATCACGCAGTGTGCCTTAAGCTACATTTGAAGTCCATATAACATCCTCAAAATAAATTGCAAAAACCAGAGCGGGCTCTTAAAACGGCCGGAACGGCGGAAGTAACTATGAATCTCATAAGGATAGAAACTATTTTTTTGTTTACTTTAAGTTACACAAAGTACACAAAGCCCCGAGGCAAAGCGCGTAAAACTTAACCTCAAACTGTTTCCAGTGTTTCTATGGCTGGCTGTTGATTAAATTTCAACCGCCAGTTGAGGCTAAATCGGTAAAAACGGCCCTGAAGGTCATTATTTCCTCACGGTTATCAATCATTATAACTACTAAAATTCCAACTCCATATTTTACCCCAAAACCTCATAGAAAACGTGTACGAGGCATCGCCTGTATAGAATAGAGCCGCAAGTAAACAAACCCGTCGAGCTTTAATCTGCAAAAAGCTATGTTCCAAGTTGTCAATGTGGAATGTTTGTGTATCAATATCAGCTGAGCGCTATCGTGTATACATTGTCAGATAGACAGACAGACATATTGGGTTTCGTGGTCAGAACACAATACTCCCGGTTACTTTTATGTTGGCTCCGGTATCAACCGTTCAAGGGGTTTGCACTGTCTGTTGTTTCTTTTTGTAGTGTTGGAATACTGACGCTCAAACTAATCAAAACCATAACCTTTTTTCGCCTCCATCTTGGTCTGATAGTTTGAATTTGTTGGTTACTGACATTTTTGGTTTAGTAATATATCATAAACACAGCATAAAACCCTATTTTTTGGGAAAACGCCGCCCTCCCCCACCCATAAAATGTTCAGGTGTATATTCAGGTAATATTCAGGTGTAATTATTCTCCCTATACAGTAAATTCGCTAGGATTGACAGTAGCGCTTGTGGCTGCGCTAGTTTTGCTAGTCAACTGGCACGCTAGTTAACTGGCACGCTAGTCAACTGACATGCTAGTCAACTGGCATGCTAGTCACTTCGCATGCTAGTCTACTAACATGCTAGTAAACTAAAATGCTATTCAACTGGAATGCTAGTCAACTAGCTTGGTAGACAACTGGCATGCTAGTCAACTGACATGCTAGTCAACTGGCATGCTAGTCACCTGCATGCTAGTCTACTAACATGCTAGTAAACTAAAATGCTATTCAATTGGAACGCTAGTCAACTAGCTTGGTAGTCAACTGGCATGCTAGTCAACTTGAAAATTATGGAAAAATGTCAGCAATATTATTTATAATTTTGTTTAATTTATTTAATATTAATATTTATTATTTATAATACTTCAAACTCAGAAAATCTCCCATCGTGAACAACCAACTTTTCCATATTCAAAATCTTACAAAGAAAGTATGCAAATTGTTATTTTCGCGTCATTTAAAACACGAAACTAAACAAGAAGAATTTTCTTTGATTTTATCAAAAATATTGCCGTGTTCACCTACGTTTTGTGAAAGCCTACGACCTGAATATGAACACGGAACTGACACAAAAGAGCCAAGGGTTGAAACAACCCCCAATAACAACACACTAGGGGTAATCTCAGCTCTGGCACAGTCTCAAATTAATCACTCTCCGGAGCCCAATACACGGATGATGGGGGGAGGGGGTGTGAATTTTGTCAAACCTACATTCCACCCTCTTCGTTGTTCCGGTGAAAAATGCAAACCCTTCCTCGTTACTCTTCGTTACATGTTACGTGGTAGGTAAGATAACAACTTTATTGTTTATACAAAATACATTTTATGACAAAAAGACACAAAAAGAAACAAAAAAGCTAACAAACAAAAACATGGATTACATAGAAAGTAGGTTAATTCCCTATCAAAGTTCAACAAAAATGTTGGAGACCCTAAAGACTAATTTAACAGAAATTGGTTTAACGAAATTAAATATCACAACCTCGAACTATATGGTCATTTTTACAAAATAATATTATGGTTTCATAAATATAAAACAAGGCAGTGTTAAAATTTTTAATTTTTGACTGTGTCTCTGCAAGTAAATCTTTGCCTTAATTTTGAAATTACTCGAATTTATAAGTTTGAACAAGATCAAGAACCATAGGTGAACAATTATATGTGTATAATTTATATTAATACAAGACGTTAGTGACATTCTTAGCAACATTTCTGAAAAGCTCAAGGTATTCAAGTCCTGTACCTGTTATACAGGGTGTCCCATAAGTAAAGTGCCAAACTCTTGGAAAAGGTTATATGGGTCAAAATGAAGAGAAAATGAAGAATACAAATTTGTCCAAAACGCTTAGTTAACCATATATTTGCCATTTTATCTCCCACACCATTTATCGGATTTGACTCAAACTTAACATAAATTTGTATCTAAGTAAGACCATTTAGGGGAAAAATTACGGCATGATCTAACTTATCATTTAAAAACGGTGGCTATTTTACGGTATTTTTAAGGCATTTTTGGCGTTACACCTTAAATAGCGAATAAACGGTGAGTTTTACGATACAATGTAAAGAATATCGTTTGTAGCAAATTGTATTACCTATCTATTGACACCAAAGTCAAAGAAATCGATTAGAATCAACAAAGTTATAGTGGAAACTCTGGCAAACATCAAGATAATAAGGTGGAAAGTTGTCTGTTTTCAGCCAGAGTTTCCGCTATAACTTTGTTGATTATTAACCGATTTTTTTCTTGTAATTTTTTCCCTTAATGGTCTTATTAAGATACAAATGTATGCTAAGTTTGAGTAAAATCCGATAAGTATGTGGGTCCGTGGAGATAATAAATAATTAGTGACAAATATAAACTGTGAATATCCGATTAACTAAGCACTTTTTGAAAAATGTTTATTCATATTTTCTACAGTATATTTTGACCCATACAACCTTTTCCCAGAGTCTGATACTTTACTTATGGGACACCCTGTATTTTGTTTATTACAATCGGTTAATTTCATCTCCAATCCATCGCATTTCTTTTAGATTATCAGTTTCGTATATACTGGTGACGTAACCTTGTCTGGCAATCACTAGTTATCCAAGATTCCATCTTCACTCGTCATTTAAATGAGAAGTCCATAGTACTGTATAACTAATGCAAAGTTTCATCCAAAAGCTTAGCTTGCCTACTTAGTCGAGTTTTTGTTGGTATTTTATTGAACGGTTAAACCAGCAGTGTTTTGGTAGGTACTCTGTATTTGTCATGTAAATAACTTCTGTGTGTATCCTAAGTTTTGTAGCCTACGTTTGAATTTGAGCCACTGTTTCGAAATTCCACTTTTCAGATGTCTAAGAGTAAGCTACTCCATTTCAAAATGTTTCCAAGTGGATTTTCTCTAAATAAAATTTGGAAAATTGGCTTCGAATCCACCCTAAAGAATACAGGGTCATCGAAAAAGGTAGACGGGATTTGAAAATGAAATACAAATTTTAATATAATTGGTAGAATTTTGATTTTTACATCAAAAGACACGGTAAATCTTAAATTTTTAATGTATTTAAAAAGGCTTCAATGTGAGCTCTCCCATTGCACGACAGACATCTAGCCGATAGTCAACCTCCCGCCAGGTGTTTTGGAGCATTTCAGAAGTCATCAATCACCGTTGAAATGGCTACGTTGATTCTTCTTCTCAGGTGCTGTAGATCACGTATTTTCTCAGCATAAACTCAGTTTTAAATGTAACCCCAAAGAAGAAATCTAAAGGCGTCAAATCAAGACTCCTAGGTGGCCACAAAATTTAGGATTTGACCATTCCTCCCAATCCAACGATTAGGAAATCTGAAGCTTCTTGGACGATTAGACTGTAGTGACATGGAGCTCCATCCTGCTGGAAAATGACATTAATGCCCTTTCCCCTTTCAATTTCCTCAACTTGAGGGAATAGATAAGAAGAAGAATCAACGTAGCCATTTCAACGGTGACTCCTGAAATGCTCCAAACACCTGGCAAGAGGTTGACTATCGGCTAGATGTCTGTCGTGCAACGGCCCCCAAAACGGCTCACATTGAAACTTTTCAATTACATAAAAAGATTTAAGATTTGCTGTGTCTTTTGATTGAATTCTACCAATTATATTAACATTTTATTTCACTTTCAAATCCCGTACACCTTTTTCGATGACCCTGTATATTGACGTTTCATTAAGCTGGGGGTCAGGATCGGTGCTCATTTCGTGGTCCCAGGCCCAGGTCGCATCCAGATCATACCATGTGGATGAATATCTCATTTTCCAAAGGAAATTCAATAATAAAGCTTAAAATTAAATAAACTTGAAAATTGTCCAAACCTCGCTTGGTTATTCCACGATTAGCCGGAGTTCAAACACTGAAGGAAGCGCGAGGCAGCTGCTGCTGAAACAGAGGTTCGTTGTTTGGTACTCAAACACGTTGTGTGTGCCTTCACTGCTTAGTTTTCATTCAACTAAGTGAGTTGAGTTCCCCATGGTTTACTTCGGTCACACTAAGTCTAAGTCACACATATTGTAAGTATGACTGTCTTATTCACACGTAAATTGTTGAACTGACTAAAAACACTGCCACAAAGGCTTGGTTTCGAACAGGGTATTAGCATCTACTTGACCCTCTATATCACTAAATCACTATTTGAGATGCCGACCACTCTCATGAGGGTATTTTAAGGCAAATATGTGGTGAAGGATGAGTGTGATGAGTGTTAGTGAGTTATGAGGTCTTGTTACAAACTAAGGCCGACTCTTCCTTAGAATGGGTCATTAGTTAATAGCCCGATGACCAATGGAAATACAAGGACCAACGGCTTAACGTGACTTCCGAACCACGCAGGTGATGGTCTGATATGTCTAAACGATGGTGGGAGTTGATGCGGGTATCATCAGATGATCACTGAGACTATCTGAGCCGCTTTAGATCCTCAAAACTTGACCTCCATGAAGCTGGATTACAGGACCACGCCACGAGTCCCAGTCAAAATTCTAAACTCAATGGTAAACATATCAACGTGTCGGTAGAGAATTATTTATTTACTAAGTTTCTAATATATAATACAACCTATAAATATAAATACTACTACGATTCTCTCAGAATATTTACAGATATTTTTGTCTGATAACGAAAAGTTATCATACATAATATGTGCACTTGTATTTCAACTGAGAGTATTACAAAACAGTTCTACTGTTAGACATTTCATTGTTTCTCGGCTGTTGAATTATAAAGCAGATTACATCAGGTTTACTTCGAGTTGAGTGCTCACATATTGAAACTTTGCAATATTCATGCAGTTTAAGTACTCTACATATTCCAACAACAAGAGCTTAAAAACTACATTTCCCCGTGTATTATGTGAAGTATTTCTGTTACAATTTGACTATGTTGTTATGTGGTTTTATTTTCGATGCTGACCATTTCCTATAGCTGTGAACGCCGAAAACGCGTTTCTTTGCAGCCCATAATACAGGGAAAATAAAATGTATATGTATTGTTGTTTATAAGTTTTCATATAAGTGGCCTGACATGTACTTGTAGTTTTTATTGTCTTCATATTTTACTCCATTTATGGTATTAATTTTTTGTACCATTTTTCTAACGTGACTTTCACCTGAAGTTTTTTTAACTATCATGGGTTGATCCCACATTATGAGTTATTAGAATGCTATCAGTTATTATGACACAAGAGGAAAGAACCACTTGCAAATTTGTCAACATAGAACATATAAATTTGAACAACTACCCGCAGTAGGTATAAAACTTTCAACCACCTTCCTAAAAATTAAAAAATTATGAAAGTACAAAAATTTTCAAATTTGAATAAAACGGTTGCTGCTAAGCAAAGCTTATTACTCGGTGGATGAGTTCATAGATGATCTTACGGACAACTAATTTCTTTAAATCGTATTTTAATTCCTCCCCTAAAGCCAGGTCTGATGTTAAGTGTGATTTCATTGTATTGTAATTTGTTTTTGTGTTTTGCTGCAGTATTTTGTATGTCTATATTGTTATTATAGTTAGAGACTGCTTTAACGTACTTTCTAGCAAGTTTGGAACAATAAATCACCTTTCCGGGTCGCTAGGGGACTTCGCCCCCTCTGAGACCACCCCCTTGACTTAGAGTTCTCCCGTTGAAAGCCTTAACTCGTCCGCACTAGGAACACACGACCCTGCGAACTTAACAATATGCCTTCTTTCAACTGATGCGTCCTAACTGTCAAAACTAGCGCTTTTAAAAATTTCGATTTTCACCTTTCAAAATAATTTTTTAATTTACAAAATTGATGTTTTTTAGAAACGATGCCACACTATTTAACTGAGCAGAATTTTAATAATATTGCCCTATCCTAAATATAGGTTTAAACACATTAAATTCTCCATTCATTCAATCCATTAAATTGTTGCATACGCGTGTAATTTAATACCCTTGCTTTAAAATGAGTTTATTAGGCTAATCAATCCCAACATAAAAAGTGTCGGCGTATTTGGACTTTTTGCAGACCCTTACATTTGGCGTCACCGCAACAATGCGGAGGACCCTTAACGTCTACTTTAAATTGCCAGACACACTTAAAAACTGTAACAACATATTTTTGTTTTGCAAAAAGCTTAAAATTGGCTTTTAGAAATTGAGGATACTGATATGCTAACACAGGTGGTCCTGATATGTTTGCTCGCTTCTCCGGTCCTTGGTTACTCATGGCAAGTACGGGCTGGCGAAAAGCCGGCTGTCCTTCACAGCGTCTGTGTTGGCGTCCAGCCCAGGAACGCATGAGTGCCTTGGTCCGGAGGAGTGAGCTGAGATAAAATTAAGTTTTCTAGGCTTAGGTTAATTTGTATATGTAATTATTATTGTAACGTAAATTTAATTTGTTAGTGAAGGCCTAATGCTAACCTTAACTGTACATTGGTAAATAAGTGTACCTTTTGTTTGTAAGATAACGTCAACTCATTATTGCTACAGTTGCCGCACTGATTATGTCGTTATCTGGAAGACTGGACAGTAATCTGTTGTTTTATTTTAGTAGTTTCCACCTACAACTAGTTTTGGTGGCAAATTGTTCCATATGTACATATGTTATTATTCATGTATTTTTGATGGAATAACATATATTCTTATTCTTCTTCTTAATTTTGATCATCATTTTTAATCATCGTCTAAAGCTCTAATTACAAATTTTAATCATTTGAATAAACTCTCCAAAATAAAATCCGTCCGAATCACGTCCGCCACTGGACGCTACACAAGTGTGTGACGACAGGCGTGGGAACACGCACATGATTGTGTGAGGGGGTGAAGGGGGCTGGTTGAGAGGAGGATATGAAGAGGAAAGTCAACACTTGATACAGGCCAGCAGTGCAGTGGAGAGTATGAGTTTACACTATACAGGGTGTCACACAACTCAGATGTAGACAAGACAGGCCGTGTTGTGAATAGCAGCTGAGAACATCATTAGGCAGTAGTGACAGTGACCTCGAATTTCGTCCCTTAGGAGCAATGTAAACATGCATTTTCTTGGGACAATTTCACCTACAGTTTTCATCGGGGTTTTATGAAATAAACTTTGTTTAAAGTTCATTAATTGTTTTAATGACTCCGCTGAGCCGAATTTCCATTTTCTTTTTTATAAAACCGTGACATAATCCAAAAATTGTAGAGACTTTGTATTTGAGTTTCTTGTTTTTACTCGTAAACTAATGAAATTTTAAAAGATTTGGTCAGCGGAGTCACTGCATTACATTGTCATCTTTTAAATAAAAAGATCTGATGGAAATTGTAGTGCGTGAAGTGTCTCAAGAAAACCCTTGTTTTACATTGTTCTTATGGGACAAAAAACAAAATGGCCGACAGGCACTGTGCACTCTTTAAATTGTAATGTGTATATTATAATTTGATTTAAGACACCAACCACTCTTAGAAGGTGAATTTGGGATGATGGTGGTGGTTTTGGTGGGTGATGGGTGCAGTCTTTCTTGTGCCTACTAGGGCCGACTGTTCCTCTGATTGGCCCAACGACCAAGGAAATGGATCAACGTGACTTCCTAACCACTGATTCGTAATATAGTTTAGAAAACTTTTCTCTAGCGTAGCCAAAGAAGTAGTAGGAACCAAACAAAATACGGAAAACAAATGTACAAATTTTTGTTTTAAAAACTACAATAAAACTGTCAATTTTGGTACTACAATATTACTAGCTTTCCCTCTGTCAGCATTATTAGCTGGTACTGATCCCATCTGTTATCGTTGTAAAACAAACACTGTATAAAAAATGCCCTTTCTAAGAGCAAAATAGACCAGATAATTTTCTAGCAAAGTACACAGACTGTTTTAAATCGTACACTTAAACATCGGATTTGTAATCTACGTATCGTATGTGAAACATGAATTTCAGTATTTTATATAGGAGAGAATAGCGCAGTTGTCCACAGCAATCAATGCTGTATGAATTGATCCGGAAGCCAGTGTATTCTAATGTGGACCAGGACTGGTTCAGCTTCCATTTGCCCATTTGCATTCGCCATTACACAAATGATAATGGCGCGACCCGCGGAGTCGCATTTTTCTGTAATAGTCTCGCGTACAATTTGTTTTACGTTTCGACTCCCGGTTTCATTATCTTTCTCTCTTTTGTGTAGTATTTTAATAATTGTACTATGAGCACTTTTAGCTGGGACTGGGACTCGTGGCGTGGTCCTGTAATCCAGCTTCATGGAGGTCAGGTTTTGAGGATGATATAGGTCTAAAGCGGCTCAGATAGTCTTAGTGATCATCTGACGATACCCGCATCAACTCCTACCATCGTTTAGACATATCAGACCATCACCTGCGTGGTTCGGAAGTCACGTTAAGCCGTTGGTCCTTGTATTTCCATTGGTCATTGGGCTATTAATTAATGACCCATTCTAAGGAAGAGTTGGCCTTAGTTTGTAACAAGACTACACCTCATAACTCATTACTACCACTCATCCTTCACCACATATTTGCCTTAAAATACCCTCATGAGAGTGGTCGGCATCTCAAATAGTGATTTAGTGATATAGCTGACCCGTGGCAGGTTGGAATTGTGCGCGACTCCGACCGGAGCTCATCACTCCGCTGGCGCTGGTTCGATCCCCGCAGTTACCACTTACATTTTGCAATGTGACTATACGGCAACGCTAGGTAAAGGTCGAGGTTGAGTAGAGAGGACCTTGTAGTCCTAACTTCGCCTCGTTAAACAAGACAAACTTTATGAGAAGTGTTTAGATTTTAGCTAACAAACATCAATTGATGGATGGAAAATGATTAAAATACGTAGTATTGTTGGAACTTGAAATCTTACCCTTGACCTTTTATGGAATGGAATTGTGCTTTTTTGGATTCCATATGTGGCTAGAAATGGACGGTTGAAAGTTGTAGGACAAGAATTGTTTCATTCCTAATAACGAGGAGCAAGTTGGCTAACTGGAGCACTAATTAGATCAACATAAGAATAGGGAACAAGTAATATAACAATTTAACAAGAGTCCAAATTAGTAACACTACAGCAAATGAAGAATAATGCATAATTTATACAGTTTATAACAAGAGAGAAGTAAGTATAAGAATTAATTCAAAGAAGAAGCATGATGCAAAGCAAGACAGAAGACAGACAACAACAGACAGGAGCAACAGCATGAAGCCAATCAGTTGTCACATTTATGCCACAACAGCAACAGGTATGAGAGACAGAACACATTATTTAAATACAGTAAACCCAAACACGCCCATTTCTAGCTGAAAGCTTCCATTACATACGTACGCCCAAACACAGCGCCTAAGTCTCATAAATATCTTGCAAGACCAGAGTATCAGCAAGAAATGTAAAATGCATGACTGCCAACCCAACACTTGACACGGCCAACTGTTTAGCAAGTCTATCAGCGGGAAATACACGTCTGTGTGGTTGGCTAAACTGGCGTGTGTGGGATATGGACACGGTACTGTTCTTATTTAGTGCAATTTAGAACAAGGCTCGTACAAGATATCGAGTAGGATTCAATTGTTGTGAGGGACTACTGGATTGCATTTGAGTAGGCGGTAGTGACACTGGTTGGTTTATGTATCTGGCTTCTTTAATACTGAAAGTAAGTTGTCATTTTGTAATAAGTAAATTGAAGTTTATAGAACACATTTAACTTGCCAGCGTTATCATCACTCATATATACGAGCATACAGTGACTACAGTTCGTCAGGTTTAGCATGGCCGGTGAGATGGGCTATAGGGCCATAAGCGGCCAGCAGGAAATCTCAAGGCCACCGGCCATGCTATACCTAACGAACTGTACAATCGCAGTTTTGGTAGGCCAAAAGTGCATTTTTATTGGGAGTAATTTTTCTTCGGAAAAAGTGTTTTTATGCTTGTAAACTGTATTTATAACTTAATTTTGATGAAAATTAGTATACACATTTATGCCACTGTACGAAAGTTGACAAATTAAACTTTGCAGACCAAGGTGGCAACGAAAGAACAGGTTTTGGTTTGATTTGGCTTTTCTATTTTGTCAGATTTTGGTACAGGCTGGTTACGGTGAAAACACTTTTGCTTCGAAGGATGAACTAATGAGGTTTTTAGAGCATAACAAGTAAAAACTACTTTTTAGGTAAATTCCCCTCCCGTAAATTAAATGTCACAGTAGCGCTTTTAGCTAAACGTTGGCTTGTTATTATCGAATGTCCTTTGAAAAAATGAGGTATTCAAGCCGTCAGCATGGTAAGACCCAGGCCCGGGACCGTGAAATGAGCACCAATCCTGACCCCAGAACACGTTTCGAGCATTGTTTTTACACTTTATATACATTTGTATCAACTCTACAAGTTGCATTTGTTGTCCGATTTTCACCAAATTTGGTGCAAATGTGCCTTTTATGAATACCTCAATCTAGGTCGTTAACCAGCGGAATCGGACTACCGGAACTACAACAGTATATTTCGTCCGAATTTTGATGAATATTTAAGTAAATGTGCATTTTAGTATCATACACAAATATACTAAAAATTTTAAAGATCCATCAAGTCGTTTCAAAATGGCGGCAAAAAATTTGTTTTGCCATAGCAACAGAATAAATAGTCCGATTATATTGAAACTTTAAAAATGTGTTTTCATTGCACATGATATGTAGTATTATCTTTCGTAAAAACATCGTAAGTCTGAGCCCGAAGGTTTTGAGGATGATATAGGTCTAAAGCGGCTCAGATAGTCTCAGTGATCATCTGATGATACCCGCATCAACTCCCACCATCGTTTAGACATATCAGACCATCACCTGCGTGGTTCGGAAGTCACGTTAAGCCGTTGGTCCTTGTATTTCCATTGGTCATTGGGCTATTAATTAATGACCCATTCTAAGGAAGAGTCGGCCTTAGTTTGTAACAAGACTACACCTCATAACTTACTACCACTCATCACACTCATCCTTCACCACATATTTGCCTTAAAATACCCTCATGAGAGTGGTCGGCATCTCAAATAGTGATTTAGTGAAGGCCGAAATGAGGCTGGCGTGAGTGGAGCGAATTAGAGTAGCAAAGTTCAAAGTGAGTGAATCGAACTATCACTCATGCCAGCGGCACTTAAGCGCTTAGCTGCGTGTCGGCCTGGTTTAACGGTAACGTAATTTGCCTTACAATTAATAAGAACTACTATTTATTCCATCTGAACATTTGCCAACTTCTTTAGAAGTGACTAACAGCTTTTACTTGTCAAATTAAAACACAATGAGATTGAAATTATCTCTTAACATGTTGCAAAAATGAGACAATACAAGCTCACACATTGAATGCTAATTTGATCCCATTTCCAACACGACGCATTATGCAAAACACGTACATACATCATTTCAACACATCTAATATATAATGAATATTCATTGGATATGCAAAGGATATTACAGTGGAATCAACGTTTGCGCTGTGTTAATTCCTGTTTATTATACGAATTCCGTTCAAATTAATTTCAGTTGTCTGGTTTTATTCAATGTATAGTGTGTAAACTTAATAAATTCAATAGTTAACCTATACCTAATGAGATACGAGTACTAAGCACTAAGTATACATGTGTTTTGTAAATTCTGTTTAAAAACATTGGAAATATGTTTTTTGGTCATAACAAGAATAAAATATTTGGAACCTATGGTTGTATGATGATTCATACTTTTACCTTGTGAACTAAAGAACGTATTTTCAAAGTTCTTAAGAGGGTTAACAAACACTCTGTATATGGGCAAGCCTCTGGGCAAGTTCTTCTGTTTAATAGAATATAACCAGATTTAAATGGCTGATAAAAATACTTGGACTTGGGAAAATTCAAAGTCAATATTTCTAAGTTGACTAACATACACATTGCATAAGAATCATACAAGATGTCATGGAAATATTTTTAATCATCCTACCGTAAAAATGTGTACGTATTTTGTAAATATTTTGGAATGTCTCACAGGTATTTAAAAGTTGTCCCATATAAACCTCATATACACTGTGAGCCATTAGAACGCCCGCGAGCTGTTTTAAAACTAAGATCCTGTTTTAAAACTGTTTCAAATTTTGAATATTATACTGCAAAAGGTTGAAAAATTAAAAAAGTATTTGTTTAACCACAGATTTGTTTCTATTCAAATTGTATCTAAACATTTACATTAAGATCTTAAAGAGATGTCAGTTTAGCTGTACAAAAGGTATGCGAAATATCTAATATGACGATTAAAATAAATTGTCCAAGTGCTTATTTTTTTACTAAGGAGGCTGTCATTTTATTCTACTCAAGATGTTTTAAAATTAGCATATTTTGGAATAATTCATCCCATATTTCTTATGAAGTCTCTTTGTGGGTAACTGCTCTGAAAAAAACCAAGAGTTTTTGTTTTGCAAAAGACAGCAATGAGTTTTACCTCGTCTTAATTATCGTGATTCCTGCAAGGTATCATATAAAACTTATCAATTTTACCTTACCGTCTCAATACATTTTTGACACGGTATTGTTCTTTTATCAAAATTTTCCTTTGACCAGCAACGAAATTATACATACAATATTAGAAACCAATCAATTAGGCCAAATTATCACAGACTCCATATTTATGATAAGCTTCCTATGGCCGGCCGAAAATTATACAATACATTACCTGACAATATAAAAACTGCGGTGTAGATACAATCAAAAATAACCTTAAAATATTCAATTCAAAAATAGTTTTATAGCGTACAAGAATTTTGGATAGCTGATTGAAAATTATTTAAATTACACTTCCCTTCAAAGGTCTTACAGTGGTCGTAGGACTTTCTTGTTAACATTGTTTTGTCTTTGTTGTTTCGTTTAACTTTCTTTTTCAGTTTTTCTTGTCATAGAAACCATTTATATTGTAAAAATAAACATATTGTGACAATGAACGTATTATTATTATTAAACCCCAGTGGCATGAAAAAAGCTGAACATTCCCAAAATTCCCTGACAAAATTAACCGTGTCCATAAGTTCTATTTATGTTCTAAGTTATTTTAGTTCGAATTTCTGTTGAAAGTATTCCAGAAAAACTAGTTACAGTATAAACAACGCATTCAGTAAACACTGTTGGTAACATTGTTAGTATAGAAGACCCTAAATGCTAACCTTACATATTCTGAAAGCACACGGTTTTAATTCTTGGGTGCAATGCATTTGTACATAAATTAAGTTGACAGTTACTAAATTGCAACGTAAATACTAATCAAACTCGTGTTGTCATTACGAAATAAATCAGGCCATAGCTCAGTGGTATAGTGCGTGCTTCGCACCAAATCAGCCCGGGTTCGATTCCCGGGCGCAGTGATAACTTTTCACGATGGCCACTCCCGTGGTTCGGAAGTCACGCTAAGCCGTTGGTCCACTTCATTGGTCGTTGGGCTAATAATTAACAGCCCAATCTGGGGAACAGTCGGTCCTAGTTTGTTACAAGACTTCATCTCATCATCCATCTATGCCTGCGTCCGTGGCTCAGTGGGTAGAGTCACGGCTTGCAAAGCGCAAGGTCGCGGGTTCGATTCCGGCGCTTGCACAAGGGTTCGACCACTTCCCTAAAACCGTTTTGTGATGCAGGGTTAGAACAAATTTCCATTGGCAGACAGGAACAAACACTTCACACTCACCATCAATCCATTTTGTAAATGCCCTAAAACTCAAGCTAGAGTATCAAAAACAAAAATATCAGGAAAATCAAAATCATCAAATCATGACCATTCATTACAGGATATAACAGTATAACAATAAATTACAATGTTATAGTCAGCTATCTACTGGCGATTACATAATAGACATTACATTATAAAATAGCACTAACAGACTATGAAGGAAATCAAAATGCAAAATAGTACAGAAAATGCTATTACATTACAATAAATGTTAATATTTTATATAATAAATGTACGCTATTTATTTTGTATATGCTATAACATCGGTAATGTCGCAACAAATTATTTGTTCAAGAATCTCTTACATTTGGAATAAGTGTTAGTTATTTATCATCAATAGTGTTGGTCCACAAAACAGAGGTTTATCAGAATAATTAAGACGAAGTCGTTACATTTGTTTTAATTATGACAGGTTAATGATCGCCGCTTTGCAGCAAGAAGTGGAATTCATTTGCAATCTTAATTATTATTGGCCGAGAATATTCGCGCAATTAATATGCGGGGCACGACTTCTGCAGAGTTTAGTTGTGTTGTGGTCTTGCAGATTTGTATCAACAATAATAAAATTCCAATATTTGCTGAATCTAGTGGCAAATTTACATAAATGATTCTCGGTTTGACGGGAGTTTAATGCGTGTTTCTTAAATGACATTTACAACGAGGTTGATGACATTTAACTTTTACCAAAAAAGGTTAACAAACTCACAGATCACTTCTCACTTTATAAAAGTTGGAAATTTTAGGTCACTTTCATTACGGTGTAGAACTTTACATACAGAAAATGTATTAAATAAATTAATAAAAGTCGTTTTACACAATGTAAACTGCATATAACAAAGAATATTTATCAGTTTATATCGTTGTTTTGTTCGAAATTTGTTGTTGAATTTCTGGTTATGAAATATTATTATTTCGGACGTTTCTCATCGTTAGTAAACAAGAACACGTATTTTTCTCTTTTCACCTAAAGACGGGATTAGATTGCAGACCCGAAACGTCGAGTATCAACAATAATTGTAATATTTGCTGAATCTAGTGGCAAACTTACATAAATGAATATCGGTTTGACAAGAGTTTTATGCGTGTTTCTTAAATGACATTTACAACGAGGTTGATGACATTTAACTTTTACCAAAAAGGTTAACAAACTCACAGATCACTTCTCACTTTATAAAAGTTGGAAATTTTAGGTCACTTTCATTACGGTGTAGAACTTTACATACAGAAAATGTATTAAATAAATTAATAAAAGTCGTCTTACACAATGTAAACTGCATATAACAAAGAATATTTATCAGTTTATATCGTTGTTTTTTGTTCGAAATTTGTTGTTGAATTTCTGGTTATGAAATATTATTTCGGACGTTTCTCATCGTTAGTAAACAAGAACACGTATTTTTCTCTTTTCACCTAAAGACGGGATTAGATTGCAGACCCGAAACGTCGAGTATCAACAATAATTGCAATATTTGCTGAATCTAGTGGCAAATTTACATAAATGATTTTCGGTTTGACGGGAGTTTTATGCGTGTTTCTTAAATGACATTTACAATGAGATCTTGCATTAATGACAATTAACTTTTACAAAAAAATGAAAATAAACTCACAAATCATTAGTCATTTTATGGAAGCTGGAAATTTGAATTCACTTTTAATACGGCTTAGAACTATCTATAAAGTGTATTGAATAAGTAAATTTAAAAATTCTTACACAAAGTAAGCTGCATATAAAAATTAATATTTATCAACTTACATTATTGCTGAAATGAATTGTTTGGTACTAAGTTTTAGTATAAAGAGTTTATTTACAGTACTATTATATTTACAAATGGTTACCTTAAGATTTATAAATTTATGTACTTTATTACAACTAAGCAAAAGTATTTACAGCTTTGTTTGAAAAGTTTATTTTCAGAATAAAGTTGTTTAACCGTTTTAATGGGGTGATGCTCGTATGGACATTTTATATTAGCTTGATAGATTTGCAAACATTAATTTGGGTTTTAGTTTTGCTCCAGCAAATAGTAAAACTTACATGATTTAAGGTCTGTATTAACCCAAGCCTTGTTCAAATTAATAAACATAAAATAAATCTCACAATTTTCAATTCTTCTTACACGTGTTATAACGTGTACGTTCTCAAGAATCAATATATTTTATTCCAAGAAAAGGACGCGCGTGTAAAAGATTCAGCCTTTTCTCAAACATCTTTTCACCCCGCTTCCAATTTACCCAACAAAAGAAGGGACTCCCACATTCGCGAAATTGGCGGACCTCTGCATATTAGGATACTTTCTCGGCCGACAAAGTATTTCTATTGAAAAACATGAATAAGAAGAAACTTTCCCGTGTGCTTTGAATCCTTAACTGGGAAAACTGGATAACATGTGTAGCTGAAAATCGTATCCTTTTACCTTGATCCTACAAAATATATCCAAACAAACTGACCGGACGAACATATTTTTACATGTCTGTTTGAAATGTTTACTTATTAAATGGACATTTAAAGAGGTTTAAGTGTTTTTGGTCCTCCTTACCGATGTTATGTTTAAGTAATTTGTAACAATTACTTTAGTTTGTTAAAGCCTATGAACACGTAGCGCAAGTTAGCTATTAATTTAGTACACTTCTTTCTTTAATCAAGCCCTCTTACCATCGGCTTCAAATGTTCGACAAACTACCAATTGAAGCTGGTAGGAAGTTGTTTAATCGCCTACCTGATACTTTACAAATACAGATTTAAAATATTTAAAACACACCTAAAACAATATTTATATCAAAATTGGTTTTATAATTTGAGAGAATTCATGGAGGCTTAAAATTTTAATGTTACTTCTTGTGTGTTTTTTCTATAGATCTAATTCATTACCAGTGGTATTGTATTTTTAAATTTATTGTTATGTCAAATGAAACAAACTTGTTTGTACAATAGATGACAATTGTTGTTGTTGTTTCCTTTTCTTGTGTTAAAAGTAAACATACAATTTAATATCAAGAAATGCTTTTAAGTAAATATTTTATTTTTTAATCATGTTATCTTCAATATTCAGATTTTGGATTTTCTTTTGCCTTACGAAAACCAGGCCGACGCGCAGCTAGCGTGAGTGATGCTGACTCATTTGCAATTGTAACTCTAAATTATTTTCTACCTCACAGCTTCGTTATGGCCTCCGACCTCAGTTTTGCCTTCTATATTATTACACGGGGGTGTTTCTCCGCTCACATTCGAACATTTCATGGTTTCGAGTTTCGGTCTTACCATGCTGACAGCATGAATATCTCGATTATCAAACGGAAATGTGCTAAAAAGCCTGTGGTAGACTTCATATCATACCTTTTAATATTTACTTATTAAAAATAATACATTTTCGTACATTTAATACTTATAAAAAACGACATATTTTAAATTATTTCAGTATTTGGGAGTGTGTTCAACCTAATGTTTTCAAACTCAAGATTCGACGCTTAATAGATATAAATACACCTACAGGAATCCTCGTGGGTAAAATGATTAAGAGCCCATATCAATAGCATTTTTTACAAAATCAATACTCCATCAGTATTAAAAAAAGGGTAAAGGTTGTCTTGTTTAACGAGGCGAAGATAGGACTACAACGTCCTCTCTACCACTCAACCTCGACCTTTACCTAGCGTCACCGTTTAGTCATAACAAATTGCAAGTGGTGACTGTGGGGATCGAACCCACGCCACCGGAGTAAAAAAGTTTATCTTGTTTAACGAGGCGAAGTTAGGACTACAAAGTCCTCTCTACCACTCAACCTCGACCTTTACCTAGCGTCACCGTTTAGTCATAACAAATTGCAAGTGGTGACTGTGGGGATCGAACCCGCGCCACCGGAGTGATGAGCTCCGGAGTCCCGCGCGATACCAATCCGCCACGGATTCGCTGAATATTAGTTCCAAATTAACCAGCACGAAGGAAGGAAGGGTCTGTCCTCAAGTGGAGAGTTTATGCACATTCAGCCCACTGACCCAAGCTTGATACTGTATTCTGCATACATTAGCCCACTCTGCATCTACAGTTGTTGTAGTTTCTCTGCTAAAAGACAGGGTTCTCCAGCTCCAGCCGAGTGACAGCTTGGCCACACTCCAGCCTGGACAACTGGACAACTGGAGTAGAGGCCAAGATAAATACGAGTAAAGGGGAACAGATATGTTTATTGTCAGGGGATGCGCCTTTGTGTTCGGCTTCGTCTGGTGCTTAGTCGTGGGGGAATGGGTAGTTCTGTTTTGCTATAAATTGGGCCTGAACAATATAAATTATTCGGAAGAAAAATTATCAAAAATTTAAAGGTTGTTGTTAATACTTTTGTTCCTTGTTTGAAGTTGTTTGATGACGATGAGAGAATTTCTAAGTTAGAAATATCATTTCGGACGTTTTCCACCGTTAGTGAACAAAAACATGACGTTTCGGTACCCGCAATCTGATCTCTTCTTCAGGTTACTTTTTACTTGAAGACGGCATCAGATTGCATATTCCGAAACGTCGTGTTTTTTGCGTACTAACTATTGAACACGTCTGCAATAATACTCAGTAAAACGTTGAGTTGGAAAGTCAACTTTAATAAGACTTGTTTCCCGCTAAAGTCATAATTTCATAATCAGAAATGGAATATAACTTTCACGATGGATTTTAAACTGTAAGTTTAGAGTTTCTGTATCGAAGAAAATCTTATCCCAACCTTATAACATTAATATAACAAAACCCCTCTTTCACACTTGGAACGTAGAGCACTTCGATTTCCAAACCCGTATTTGTCTAAGTTTTGCTTTCAGCAAACTTGTACTGACAGCATTCAAACTTTGTATGTACATGATAACAATATATTCCACTCACACAATCACACTAGAAGTGCATAACGAATCACTCACGCACGCGCACACACACACACCTTGACCTCAGCTGTGAAGCCCCCGCAAGTCCTTGATACTTGACATACGTCTAGCAGTGAACTCGTTGTTTTCATTTCATGTGACATCCGGATGTGAATTCCATGGAGGATTATTGATCTTATGAGTGTGCAATAATTAAATAATTTTTCTTTCTTTGGTTGGTTTGTTCATGACGATGTAACAAGTAGCAAATATGCTGGCTGTGTGTTTTACCGCAAAAGATAAACAGATTTATTAGTTTTTGTGCAAGGTTTGTTGCACTTTTATAGGGCAGATTTACTATAAAATATGAACACCAATAAACATGAAAAGTGTGGATTTCTCCTCAACTTAGATTGCCCATTTGATTGTAGGTGCCCGATTTATTTCAGACGCATACTAAAGAGACGTGTACCAAAATTTACAAGTTGAAAAAAATATAGTCGAAAACACTTACAAAATTAAAATAAGTCCCTTTTAAGGTAATGGTTTTTAATATGTGGAATATTCCCAAACTAGGCGTCATGAATTTAATGAGAGACATTTGAAATTCTTGAACACCATGAAATAAACTATTCGTAAGCTAAATAAACTATTCTTGATCAATATCTACCTGAGTTAAATACAGAAAGACCCTGTGTTTCTAACCAAATTTTAGATCTTAATTTGTATAGACGCTAAAAAGCTAATTTATTACTAAAGAATTTGAAGACAATAGTTTGACCGAACCGAGACTTGAACTCTGGTCTCCCGCTTGCCGTGTAGTAGGTGTAGTGTTTACATAACCGCCCGGCAGCGGGAGGCCCGGGTTCAAGTCCGGTTCGGTCCAAATTTTGATCTTACCTTTAGTAATAACCCAATTTAGGTATAGATACTGGATTGTTTAGTTTATTTATTTATTTATCGATGCCATTGGCACATTAAGTGAATAGGCTTGACAAAAACATAACACAATTAAACGTAAAGTAGATAATAATCGTCTCACCCCCAAACCGAAAGATTATCAAAACTTTAAAGCATTCATCTAAGTATATTATTTACCAACGTGTCTCCTCATAGGTAAATTTATTTATTTAAGTTAAAATGCAGCTACAATATCCTGTTTTTCCCGAAACAAATCAAATGTGTCCCCAATACAAACAAAGTCAACGAAACAAATACCCGAATGTTTTGTTTAGTTTTACTCCAGGCACTAATTTCCCGACTAAGCTCTGCTTGGAGCTTTGTTCACGGCAAATGTTCAGTCCACCATTGCAATCCCATAATCCCTTTTACTCTGCTCTAAGCTGCTTTGGCCATAACAACGGTAGTTTGGTTGAGCTGTATAACTGGGCTACATTACTTACTACAGAGTGGTTTACATCTGAATCCACCTTCTGTTTGGGAACGAAAATCAACATTCGTTCAGTGCTTTGTTCTGACTGTTTGCTTCTCGCAAATAAAACCCAATTAAGGTGCGATAAAATAAAATGTTTTGGAAGTAAAATAAATATTTTCAATAGTAGAGCTTTTCCAGGCCGTTCCTAGCGGATCCGTGGCGGATTGGTATCGCACGCGACTCCGGAGCTCATCACTCCGGTGGCGCGGGTTCGATCCCCGCAGTCACCACTTACATTTGTAATGTGACTGATACGGTGACGCTAGGTAAAGGTCGAGGTTGAGTGGTAGAGAGAACTTTGTAGTCCTAACTTCGCCTCGTTAAACAAGACAAACTTTACCTTTTTTTAAACACGTTACGGGCCACTCTTTGTTTGAAGTTTGTTGTTGACGATGTTAAAGTTTCGGAACTTGAAATATTATTATGGACGTTTTTTAGTAAACACGATGTTTCGGGATCTTCACCTGACGACGGAATTACATTCCAGATCTCGAAACGTCAAGTTTTACGTGTTCACAAAAAACTGAGGAAAACGTCCATAATCAATGTCCAACCTCAGTTGAAAATGCACAGTTTGTTCATGCCGAAATAACCTGAGCGTCACCAAAGGCTTTCGAAAGCTTCAAACTACTTTGAATTCGTTCTAATTACAGTTAGATCACTGTGTTAGAAAATTTAACCTACAGAGTTGTCCTTGTAAAGCTAAATACATCATTTTTCCAATTCGTGTAAAGAATTAATTTTCATATACGAGAGGCTTAACGAAGTGGGACGTTTTAGGTACTTTCAACATTCTTAACAATTGCTATCTTAAAAGCCCAATGCAACTGTACCCCAACAAACAACAACACAGTTCTTGGAATTTATGAGGGTGTATAAAATACAACCACTAGTATCTCCAGAGATAAACTAAAAATACTGCCACCCTGATCTTTAGGTTTTTTGTGGTATCTCGTTTTGCCGCAATCTTGGACTGGGTGATTTGAAAATAAGCCTGTTCATTTTCTGTACATACTTGGCTAGAACATAAATAACATTAAGGAAACCAAAAGTAACAACATTCAAAGAAACAACGTTTTTAGTTCCTAAGTTTTAAAAGTCGAATCTTCATAATTAGCTTGAACTGAAAAATTCGTATTATTTATGACTTTTGATGTACATTTTGTGTTATTCTTGAAATCCGAATAAACAATATGAGTTATTATAATCACTATCAGCAATATAATTTACAGGTTGTTGCGACAGAAATCTGTAACCGGGCAGGGAAATTGTTCATTCGGCAGCTGTATTGTTGTGTTCAGGGACGTGCTTGTGAACATTGAACAACATCCAACTCTCTGGACACTTGTTACATCTGCTCATCTGTGTCATCAACTGTATCGTTCATTACTGCATTCATACTACCTCATACATACTACTTCATTCATACTGCATCCAAAACCGGTCTGCTAAATGTATGATGCAGTGAAACCTAGCCGTGTTTGATTTTCCTCGTTTTTGCGATCACCCAAATTGTCTTTCAAATTCAAGATCGGCAAACCTTTGCTAGGGCTAGGAAAATAGTGGAAACCTTTTTAGATTTTAAGAGCCATGACAATGTTTCTCCTGCATTAATATCGTGACGTGACCACCTTAAAGTAGTTTATAATTTTCTCGTACTTGGTGGGTTCGCATCCAACTCCCAAATAAGGGCTTATGAGGATGCATCAAGCACGTTCAGGAGAAAATTCAACATGTCGTATTGGGACCAGCACGTGCAATCGTATTGGTTGAAACTCTAATAGGTAGTTTCTCATTGGCTCTTCTAACCAATGCAGAGCCCCGAACAAAGCTTCAGTATTGGTTGCTCTGCTTTGACCAGCAACTGCTTGTCCTTGACTACTTTTATGTATGTACGAGTACTGTCACTCCCGCCGAAAATAATGATTTGTAGTTGGGAGTTCTCAACCATTTCATAGCTTTTAGCTTCTGATTTGTTCTATTCCTCTTCTCTTTGTTGGTTGGCCATACGGAAAAATCAATATATGCCCTTAATCAATTCGGTGATAATTTTTTTCAGCCGTTCACTTGCTTGTCCTTAACACTAATCGCAAACAATAAGCACTTGCAAGTCAATTCAATTCAAATGAATTCGTGTTAGCCTTTGATTGCTCGTAACAATAAATATTATAGTCTCACCTTAGCAATCAATTGTTGATTTTGTCCTCAAAATCGATTTCGTGGTTGAAACTCCATCATCAGTTGGGACTTAGGAAGACCAGTTTTCATGTGTCATGTGATTTATAATATTTAAAATCTTCATCCATTGGATTTCGTCTTCTTCTTGAGGTAAAAGTTGTTAAAATCATTGATAAAAATTGTAAAACTTTGAAAAACTTATCACAGTCGCGAAACACACACACACTGGTGACTAGATGCACTCACATCCAGATCTGATGTTATACTGACTGTGTCACTTATCTTCTAAGTATATACTGTATTTACTTGCAAGTCTTTGAAAAAATCCAAAACAATTTCATCCAAAACAACTCTCTTTGCAAAACTCTGACCCCGGTGAACCGGAAGTCACGTCACCAGGAACTCGTCCTCCAGTTACGCCAACACAACGGCATACAAATCACACTCTCGTACCTCCCAGGTGTTGGCAGCAATGCAAAACACCAATAATTACACAAACTGGCGCGTTATATGATTTGTAGCCATCAATGTCAGAGCTGCCAACCTTGGGACTGGGAAACCTGCGTTTATAGACAGACTATGTAAAACCCGCTCGGGATAAACTGGAGTGAACTGACACTGGTGGTGGGTGAATTGAGATATAAATAATACACGTCAACTCTTTAGTCCTGGTTGAATGATTCAAGTTTATATGTTTGTGTTATGGTAATCTGTCGCTGGATTTGAATGCTACACATATTTGAGGTCGGAGTCATTTCATTGCTAGTATCAGAATTCTTGTATACGAAATTAGAAACATTTTAGGTCATTGAAAAGTAGTTTTCAGGCACATCCTATGTCAAGATTCTACTAACTCAAGGTACTTTCCAGTAAAAACTAAGCTTAAGTTTCTTCTAATACTTTTCTCACGGATAAATTATAGTTCTCTCACTAAGATACGTAATCATAACGAATTTATAAATTATCACTAAATCCTATGAAATGCTAAAGTGCTGTCACCTAAACATATCTGGTTGTAGGTTATCGTCAGAAATCACGTATTTTTAAGTTGAAGTGTACGTTAGTGATTGTTCTACAATCGGTAAAGTTGTTGAAGGTCAAC
This sequence comes from Matsumurasca onukii, assembly GCA_018831715.1. Lineage (NCBI taxonomy): Eukaryota > Metazoa > Arthropoda > Insecta > Hemiptera > Cicadellidae > Matsumurasca > Matsumurasca onukii. Next base: position 5,372,067 of record CM032067.1, read on the forward strand.
CTAACATCCTACTCAGCCCGTGTTTTCTGGAGTTCAAAAATGAAACTATATAATATGAATCATGATGTGGTTATTTAGACATGATCAAAACACCAGTACCCAGCTCCAGCAGATCACTCCTGCAAGACCTTTCATTGAATCCTTCTTGAACCGGTGAAACATCAACAACGATGACGTCACTATTAAATTCGTCTGCAAACCGGTCCAGACTTGGCCAAGGTCGGAGCTATTTTGGTCAGTTGCTCAGATCGGTTCAATTTACAATTACGCGCGCCGCGGTCCCGTTTCCCCATTTGCCTACAGAGCGTACGTTGCCTCGGCATAGCGCAAGAACTAGTTTCTTCATGAGGCCATCTTCACGACCCTCTTCTTCTTCACCTGACCACGTGACCCGGAGAGAGGAGGTCTTGCTCATCACATGTGGATCACCGCAGACTCCAGTTGATTAGTTGAGGTTGAACAGATGTTTTCTCAGAGCTCGGGGTAATTGAGTGTCGATGTTGTAACTTTGTATGTGGTTGTAATGAACAGGGCACTTGAAGTGATTTGGTAGATCTTGTTACGTGATCAGTTGAATCTGTGATTGAGAGGAATTTCAGTAACCAAATTTGGAAATGGTTTATGATCCAGATGATAAATATGGTTCTTTACCTCAGTTTAGAGTGGTCTAGCGAAATTCTTTAACGAATGACACATCACGACCACGTTGGCTTTAATGAATTGAAATTTTGGAAAAGGCTCGCTTATAGTAGTTAGAAATCAAAAATCAATTTGAACGTGTTTATGTCAGTGTAAAATGGTTTGTTTTAAAATACGCTGAACCTAAAAAAGTTCTAGCTGCTCGTCAAATTATCTCCGAAACCCGAACTATTTTGACAATTATTTCTTAAGTCCTCTACGAATCTTAAATGTGTGAACCTCTACAGTATAAATACAAAAAAACATCATAAACACTTAAATCTTCTTGAATTAGCTAAATACAAGCGTAATCGCCAGTCTTTGCAGACGACACCGCAGAGTAAGTAGTTGTCGGTGCTGCCAGCGCACAGAGTAGTGAGACAGTCTAAAGTAGTTTAGATTTCAATCAGCTGACCGCTCTCTCAGATTGTCCCGCCATTTGCAATTTAATCAGCTGTTTCAGATGAATATGCAGCAGCTGACCTGTGCCATTAGTTACCTTAAATGAGGCAACCCGTTACCTCTCTGTAGAGTGGCGTGCTTAGTCGAACAATAATTTCACTATTTAAGGACTTGGTGCTTCTAGGGAAATTCACAAAGAGAAAGTGAGCAGTAAATGTACCAAGAGTGGAGTTGCATGAACAGTTTTGTTTAATGAGTTCCATCATTGAATTTACAGATAGAAGTTCGACTTAATGCTAATACATGTTCGCAGCTGTCAGTTTGGGATTGATGCCCCTAGGTGCGCCGGTTGTTTACGTTTGACAGCTGGTCATTATAATAGTTTTGCTTCTGGGATTGGTTTGGACTGAAACTAGCGAACTACAGTCCAAGTTTAGTTAAAGTTGTATTTGTAAATGGTTTTATTTAAGTGGAGACGAATAAAGAAGGTTTACCTTATATTTTATAGAGGTCCTGCAGTTATGTGTTGAACAATTTCGATTAATGATCGTTGACGTATATTTTAGGTTAACATACGTCAACCACTTGTGTTTACGCACATATGTTATGTTTATAAACATTTCTGTTGTCTTCTTTATTGGACTGGTAAGGTACTATACTTCAAAATTTTAAATATTTGAAACTTCCTTGATCGAGTATACAACCATGTATAAGATTCCCATCAAAGACTTCTTTGATGTATTTTCTTTAGAAAAATGTCTTGCCAGGACAATTCCCCCAGACTTTTCAAGTCCTCAGCTTTATTTACTAAGAAACTTTTAATTTAAACTCAGACGAAGAAAAGAAGGGAAAGTTAGGGAGAGACTTTGCTTTCTTATCACGAACAGATTCTAATGGGATTGAATATTCTTTCGGATGAATCATTCTTGTACAGTTCTTACATTCTCAAGGTTAAAATTTTGCTGAAGCATCAATAAAATATCTCTGCTTTATTTTATCAAGAAATAACATCCAGAACCTTCCCACTTTACACTTTTATCTTAAACTAAGTTTTTGGAGTGCAAACTTTCCGGTTTCTTGGGATGTTATAAGTGTTCAGCTTCCTGTTGATCTCAAAATCTATCGCATCTCTTTTTCGTGCTGAAAAAGCTAGTCTTAATTAATAAATTTGTACACCGAGTGTCGAAAATATATTTCTTTAAAGGCGTCGCTGCATTGAGTAAGAATTTACAACAATCTCAACTCCACGAAGAGTGACAGTTTTCTGCGAGCAGGTGTTAACATTAACTGTACTTCTATAACTACAAATTCAACGGTTGTTTTCATCTGTTTACTCTATAGAGAACCCACGAAGATGTCAAAAAGGATTTCCCCAAAAGTTTCCAAATCTTAGTATTTCCAAAATTTAGGTTAGAGAAGCAGACTGTTGCAACATTCTATATTAACTGTTTATAAACTGGTTTAGATGTTCAAAACCCAATGTTTAACTTAAACTACGTTTTGCGGATTGATCTTTCAATATGAATGATATCATCGTCGCTTTAAAGAATTTTCCTTCCATTGGCTGAACATAAAAAGGTATTTGGTCGGTCTGATTCACGGCTGTGATTGGTCGTTCACTGCTCCGAGCCAGCCAATGGGGTTGACGGTCAGACAGTCAGTCAGTGTGCAGCTGTCACTGACCGTGGACGTGCTTGATTTCTCTATTTGTTCATTTCGTGTAGTTTTTGTGCATATTGTATTGTTTTCTGGGCTAGATGTTATAAAACTAACAAACTAACGGGGAATAAAGCTTTAACCTCAGGGATTATCGTTGCATCATTATTTATGTTAACAAAATATATTGCAGTAAAATACTTCTTTACTTATTCGTTGATGTGCAATTTTCCAAAACCTACACTTAAATAAATCATTACAAAGAACAGTCAGGTGTTCAAGAACGCACCATGAAGTGACTTATGTTAATGTTCACCATTTGTAACAGTGAACTATGTACAGGTCTGTCAAAGGTCACGGGCATGTGTCAATGTAACATACTGTACAGTATATAAGCGAGGTGAACACCTACTTATATAGTGAATTACATACTTAGTAAGTTATGTTGCTTGAACATATCTACTGTACTTAACTTTAACCAACCTTGTTTATAGAAAACGTGAAACGAACTTGTATGTATTACAAAAAGTTTTAAGGGTGACTTGCAATTATTTTTGAACATGACAGTCAAATTCTGAATCATGTTCAATTGGTAGATTTTATTATCTTTATGTACTATGATGTTGTCATTTTCAAGGAGCCTCAAGAAGTGCTTTAGCTCTAAATGTGGAGGACCGGATTTTCCACTATTTAAAGTTGAACTTGATTGGTCGTCCTTTCATAATAAAATCACTTTTACATTTGAAAAGACGTTGTTTGTTAATAGCTGAATTACGATTTTTATCGTGTGAAACCAGGTACTTTAACTCAAAGTGTTTTAATTCAGATTTCACTAGAAACTATTTTTAGACAACTATTTTACTAGATAACTCCCGACCCCAAAATAGATATAGTGGGTATCACTTTTTGAAACATTTATTTTGCCCCATCATGTATCCCTCATTTGAAATTTTAAAAAAGACACATTTATCGGTACCATGAAAAGGTGTACGATGTCCCTGTTTAAAATGGCCGCCCAAAACGCTTTCATTGTTTGAGCAGATAAATCGACGCGGTCGCTATCATTTTCAAAATTTAGGAAAAATATTAATTTGAGTTTTGGATAATTACAGCTTTAAAGTGAGATGCTACAAGACAAATTTATCAAACTTTTGAAAACTGCCCTCTTCTTTTAAAAATCACCAACTATTGGGGTCGGACTTTTGGGACACCTGGCTGGTATATTATGTCAAAGTGTGAAAGTGGAAAATATGTAGATATAGCTCATTGCAACTGTCAAATGACAGAACTAGTGTTTGTTTATCTGCAGGTTTGAACTGAATCTAGTGTTCAAACATTGAACATTCTGTCTATTTGAACAGTTCCATTGATATCCTCTCAAACCCACATATGATGCAGCCCTGACTAATTGGCTATAAAAACATACACCAACAGTAGATTTAAATCTCTATAATCAAACTTGTATTTTTAAGATTAATTAGTTACAAATATTTCCGTGTCAAAACACAGAAATTCAAGTGTTACATTCAAAGAGAGAGTTGATTTGCAAAGCTTTTCATCCGAGTTTTCAAGTTCCCGCTTCTATTTGTTGTGAAGGTTTTAATTTAAACTTTGTTCAACTTTTAGACACAACTCTGTAGGGGAGAAGCTCCCCTTTTTAATCTTGGCCAGTGAATGCCGTGAACAGATTCCAAGTTTATATTCGTGTCTTGCGTGTTGAGATACGAGTAAAGTTGTATTCAGATCTTGGGATCTTGGAGAATAACACCACAAGAAATTGTCCATAGGCGTTTGCAGTTATTAAATCACTAAATCACTATTTGAGATGCCGACCACTCTCATGAGGGTATTTTAAGGCAAATATGTGGTGAAGAAGATGAGTGTGATGAGTGGTAGTAATGAGTTATGAGGTGTAGTCGTGTTACAAACTAAGGCCGACTCTTCCTCAGAATGGGTCATTAATTAATAGCCCATGACCACGGGAAATACAAGGACCAAGGCTTAACGTGACTTTGAAACGCGGTGATGGTCTGATATGTCTAAACGATGGTGGGAGTTGATGCGGGTATCATCAGATGATCACTGAGACTATCTGAGCCGCTTTAGACCTATATCATCCTCAAACATTAGACTTGTCCATCATAAGCTCTCCTGCTTTCAAGCCTTCTAACGCTTTTAAACAAGTTCGTTCTTCTGAATGTTAGCAATGAAGTTTGGTTCTCATGCCCTTCTTCCTGATTCTAAATTTGGCAACTTTGTTTTTATATTCACTATACTTTCTTTCACCCAATGCGTACAAGTTACACTTAAGTGTTAGTTTATTGGATAAGAATTTTAAACATTTCGCTAATTCGAGTATATTATATTTTTAACATGTATTATATTGGCCTACTTTTCACAATTCTTATCCATCTAGTCCTACATCACCAGAAGAATATTTTGCATGTTTATTGTTATTTGTCTGTTTCATCAAATTATTAGTTACAACAAGCGTTGAAATTTCGAATAAAAGCTTATAAGGTTTTGGTAAAGTCAATCAACAACTAATGGTTTATTGCATAAACATTTCTACAATGCATGGCAATCGTCATTTAGGATGTGTAACTAAAATTGTCCATTCACTCAAAACCAAGAACTCTTTCAAAACGTACATTGTGTGCACTAATTCATCTTCATTCATACGAAGCTCTTTGATCTGATTTCTTAATTGTGTGCCAAAAACTCATCAACGCTTGAAATATCTTGAAATCTGTTGTAAAATTGTAAACCTGTATCGGACATTATTCATAATGACCACTGATTGTAAAATGAACTTATAGTGTTATTATTTTGTTCTCTACTTTTTCAACTAGATAATGGCTTTAAATTAGCTGAAACATGTTGTGGATATACAACTTAGATTGTTAACTCAGTATTTTTATTTTAAAATTTTATATAATTATATATAACCTGTATCGGGCATATTTTGTTGATATTGAAAGGTGAACTCATTCGACAGATTAAAAAATAATTCAATTCAAAGTCACGTGACACTATTTAGTCTAAAACACCATTCCAGAAAATACTTTATTTCTTCAGTAATTTTTTCCACAATTATACACACACAGCGAAACGTTTAATCTCGCTACGCTTTGGGACCCAAACACTCCCAAGTAAGTTCACTTACCCTGTAGGATATTGGATTCTGACAATAAGAATGCAAATTTGGGCTCATTTTCCAACACCGCCTCCCCTCCCCCTCCCATCACCACAATCTACTACAACATGATATTGTTGCCTTCTTGCGCAAAATGTGATCATCTCTTGCTTAGCAAAGTATCAGAGAATATTAAACCTTAAGCAAGCAGTAAGTCTTGTGAGCAGGATTATTTTCGTACGAGGTTAAAACATTATTACGGACTTTTACCATCGTTTTGAGTGAACAGAAAGAACACGACGTTTCTGGATCTGGAATCCGACCCCGTCTTCAGGTGAAAAGTCAAAGAGCTAGCATAAAAGTGATCAGTGCAAGCTGACCAGTCCCCACCACCAAATAGTCACCCACAGCTAGCCTAGAAAACAGTACAACATAAACAAAAACCTTACGAAAAAAAATTATAAAGCAAATAGAGAAATCAAACACGTCCACGTTCAATGACAGCTGCACACTGGCCTCACCAGCCGCTAGACAGTCTAGCTTGAAGCAGTGAACGACAAATCACAGCCACGAATCAGACCGACCAAAACTCTGAAGGAAATTCTTTAAACTGGCCGTGGACGTGCTTGATTTCTCTATTTTTTTAATTTTGTAAAGATTTTGTACGTTTTGTATTGTTTTCTAGGTTCTAAGTTTAACGGGGAAAGAGAAGAACGGAAAACAAATAATTAAGGGTATTTTGTGGTGGGTGACTGGTTGCGTTTATTACTTTTAGCTTAGCTCATTGTTTAATGTTTTGCGTTATGTTTTAGGTCACTTTTCACCCGAAGACGGGTACAGATTCCAATTCCCGAAACGTTGTGCTCTTTTTGTCCAATAAGAAACAAATGATAATCAAGTAACTATATAGTGGATTCTTCACTGTAGGCTTACTTCTATGGATAATAATAATATTTCAACCTCAGAAATTCTACCATCATCCACAACAAACCTCAACCCTTTTCAACAAACGTCCTAACAACCCTCAAACCCTGTAGTATTCATTACAAATAAATAGCACTATGTAACGTTTGACTGATAATCAAGTAACTAGTGGATTCTTCACTGTAGGCTTACTTCTATGGATTATAATAATATTTCAACCTCAGAAATTCTACCATCATCCACAACAAACGTCCTAACAACCCCTCCAAACCCCCACCTGGTGCTCGACACTGACTAGGGTACGCTATGTTCAACATATTAGTCAGCGACTATGTTAGGACGCGTTAATTACATGTGAGATATATTACACCATTTATCTGAGTGGAGAGGAGAGGTTATACGAGCTGTCGCAGGTCGCAGCATTAGTCTCGTGTCTCATAAACTGTTGAGAATATAGCTCCGGTGAGCGGTGATCAGTTTAGAGCCAAGTGCCGCCCTCTGCAGCAGGAGCTGATTTCTCTCATAATTATATATACAGGGTGTCCCATAAGTAAAGTGCCAGACTCTAGGAAAAGGTTATATGGGTCAAAAAATTAAGAATAACAAATTTTCCAAAAACGCTTAGTTAACCAGATATTTGCCATTTTGTATTTGTCGCTAATTATTTATTATCTCCCACACCATTTATCGTATTTGACTCAAACTTAGCATGAATTTGTATCTAAGTAAGACAATTTATGGAAAAAATTACCAGCATGATCTAACTTATCATTTTAAAACGGTGGCTATTTTATGGTATTTTAGGGCATTTTTGGAGTTACACCTTAAATAGCGAATAAATGGTGAGTTTTACGATACAATGTAAAGAATACCGTTTTGTACTACATTTTATTACCTATCTTTTGACACCAAGGTCAAAATTTGATTAAAAATCTACAAAGTTACAGTGGAAACCGTGGCAAACATCAAGATAAAGGTGGAAAGTTGTCTGTTTTCAGCCAGAGTTTCCCCTAAAGCTTCGTTGTTTACCAATAGATTTTTTTGACCTTGGTGTCAATATATAGGTAATAAATTCACTACAAAACGTTATTCTTTACATTTTATCGTTAAACGTTTTAAGAACAAATGTGTTGGGCTGCAATACATTATAATGGAAACAAATTTGCATTGCCAAGTCTAGCATTGATAATGCTGTAGTACAAGCCATAGACTAAGTCCTTCCCAGTTAAAAAAAGGTAAAGTTAGTCTTGTTAAACGAGGCAAAGCTAGGACTACAAAATCCTCTCTACCACCCAACCTCGACCTTTACCTAGCGTCACCGTATTAGTCACATTACAAATGGGGTGGGACGTGGGATGAAACCCGCGCCACCAGAGTGATGAGCTCCGGAGGCGCGTGCGATACCAATCCGCCACGGATCCGTCGGATCCAGTTCCCTGTCTGTGTAAATCCGACAAGCTGGCGAGCTTGTTCTTCACGCTCAATAAGTCAACCGGAAATGGGACTCAATATGTATTTTCAATCTATACCTATTTATAAAAGGCTTTGTCCTGACTGACTGAATCGTCATCGATGAGCCAAAACTATCATGAGGCCTAGAAACTTGAAATTTTGCAGGAACATTCGTTTTAGAGTGTAGGCACCCACTAAGAGAGGATTTTGTAAAGTTCAAAAATGTAAGTGGGTTTTGGGGGTAAAATTTTCAAAATACCTGGTCTAGCTTTAGAATTTTGTTTCTAGTGGTAAACGACACAATGATTTTTGGAGTCTGTGGGAAAATCAGTTTGAATAAAACAGTCCTGACTGACTGAATCGTCATCGATGAGCCAAAACTATCATGAGACCTAGAAACTTGAAATTTTGCAGGAACATTCGTTTTAGAGTGTAGGCACCCACTAAGAGAGGATTTTGTAAAGTTCAAAAATGTAAGTGGGGTTTCGGAGGTAAAAATTTTCAAAAATACCTGGTCTAGCTTTAGAATTTTGTTTCTAGTGGCTAAACGACACACGATTTTGAATCTGAGGGAAAATCAGTGTAGAATAAAATTGTCTACATCTTTTGTCGAGTACGTAAATATTTGTCTAGCTCTCGTCATAAGAGCAATTGCTCTTAATAGTATTCAAGCTATTGCAGTAGTTTTCGAGCAGACAGAGGTGAACAGACGGCGAAATTTTCGGCAGGGTTCAATCTACACAACGTTTTTTGTACAAGTATATTTAAATTAGCCTACCTATCTTCACGTAAATAATTGTCTAGGTTTTATTTAAAGACATCTTTTTTATTATTTTTACTTCCTTTTTCATAATTAATTTGGCTGCCTTGAAATCTTTACAAATAAAACTCTAACTAATTCTCCATCAAGTTTATGACTTTCCGGTGATAGCGTCTGTTTTTCCTATACGGTTCTGTCTCACAGTGTCGTCAGGTACGTGCTTAGAATGTCGCTCCCGCCCCGACAACTGGGAAGGGTTGGGAAGGGACATAAAATAGAATTAAACCACCATACAAGCTACACGAATCTGACAGAGGCTCCCAGCAAACTACTAGTAAAAAAGTATCTTACTACTGCACTTAAAGAGATGCAAAGATATAGTGCATAAACAACAGAGTAATAATTAAACATTACACACAAAAAAACAATTTACTGTACCTGGTAATTTAAGAGTTGACGGCCATTGTACGATGTCCTTCCATAAAAATCCTCTTCTATTACAAGGCTGGTGCATAAACTGGTAGTCAATGAAAGCCATGATCTGCTTCTCTCTTTCCGAATCCTTTAAGGAACCATACATTGCTCTGTCTGAAGAGAATTTGATCTTCAGATGAGCGCTATTTCTGCTTCGCCACCTAGGTGGGTAGATATACTGGTCGACAATCAAAAGCCATGATCTTCTTCTCTCGGTCCAAATCCTTAAGAAACCATACATTACTCTGTCTGAAGAGAATTTGATCTTCAGATGAGCGCTATTTCTGCTTCGCCACCTAGGTGGGTAGATATACTGGTCGACAATCAAAAGCCATGATCTTCTTCTCTCGGTCCAAATCCTTTAAGAAACCATACATTACTCTGTCTGAAGAGAATTTGATCTTCAGATGAGCGCTATTTCTGCTTCGCCACCTAGGTGGGTAGATATACTGGTCGACAATCAAAAGCCATGATCTTCTTCTCTCGGTCCAAATCCTTAAGAAACCATACATTACTCTGTCTGAAGAGAATTTGATCTTCAGATGAGCGCTATTTCTGCTTCGCCACCTAGGTGGGTAGATATACTGGTCGACAATCAAAAGCCATGATCTTCTCTCTCGGTCCAAATCCTTTAAGAAACCATACATTACTCTGTCTGAAGAGAATTTGATCTTCAGATGAGCGCTATTTCTGCTTCGCCACCAGGTGGGTAGATATACTGGTCGACAATCAAAAGCCATGATCTTCTTCTCTCGGTCCAAATCCTTTAGAAACCATACATTACTCTGTCTGAAGAGAATTTGATCTTCAGATGAGCGCTATTTCTCTTCGCCACCTAGGTGGGTAGATATACTGGTCGACAATCAAAAGCCATGATCTTCTTCTCTCGGTCCAAATCCTTCCATACCAAACCATACATTGCTCTGTCTGAAGAGAATTTGATCTTCAGATGAGCGCTATTTCTGCTTCGCCACCTAGGTGGGTAGATATACTGGTCGACAATCAAAAGCCATGATCTTCTCTCGGTCCAAATCCTTTACCAAACCATACATTACTCTGTCTGAAGAGAATTTGATCTTCAGATGAGCGCTATTTCTGCTTCGCCACCTAGGTGGGTAGATATACTGGTCGACAATCAAAAGCCATGATCTTCTTCTCTCGGTCCAAATCCTTTAAGAACCATACATTGCTCTGTCTGAAGAGAATTTAATCTTCAGATGAGCGCAAATTCTGCAAATTAGGATTACTTCTTTGGATCACATCATGGGGTGGTTAAAATTGGTTTTGACAGCTAGGGTACGGACTTTTAAAGGTAACTCAATACTAGAAGCTGGTGAATTTTTCAGTATGAACTTACTGCTAAGAGGTACGAAGAGTTCTTCTTTAACTATTTCGGACTGCTAGAGTAGAGTACGTTGTCTTTGAGGTGACTGATAATCAAGTAACTAGTGGATTCTTCACTGTAGGCTTACTTCTATGGATCACATCATGGGGTGGTTAAAATTGGTTTTGACAGCTAGGGTACGGACTTTTAAAGGTAACTGCAATACTAGTAGTTGGTAAATTCTTCTGGTGAATTCTTCAGTATAAACTTACTGCTGAGAGGTACGTAGAGGTAAATTCTTTAACTATATCTGCTAAGTAGAGTATGTTGTCTTTGAGGTGACTGCTACAAAAGTAGACGGTTCTTCACTATATAGATTACTGCTATGAATCACATGTTGAGGTAGTTAAAATCGGCTGACTGCTAAATAGTACGTCCTTAATGATGAGTTCGTCACTGAAAAACTGCTACTTCGTAGTTCTTACGTTCTTCACGGTGACAGTTGCAAATCTGTAACACAAACGAACAAACACTTACAAAACTTACCTTTACCAAAATAGTCTTTAAACCCTAAAGCTAAAACTCTACTGTGCTGGGACCCTGTCAGACTCGTAGAAAAACTAAAACTAAAATATTTACGACAAGTTCTGAAGTTCTGAAGAAATCCACATCATTGCTGCATTCCAAATATAACACTTTTACATAAATAATTTCAGTATTGTGTAACCTAGTAACGTTATTCATTTGTTGTTTTCAAAAATACTCATTGTATTTCATTTCATACTACTTAATTTTGGAGCAGAAGAGTTAAAAGTAGGGAACTGTATGCTCACTTTCAAAGTACAGAGACATGTACCACAGGATCGGTATTTTGATGACAGTGTCTGCCTTTTTGTATACTTACAAACAATAGTAAACGGAACATTAAATGTTGAAACTGTGCACATTTTATATTTTGTTTTAAGGAATACTGTATTTGAATAATGAAAACCTCACAGTGTTAAGATACTCTGACATATATTATCCGTGGCGAAGCACGGATAAACACTAAACAGTTAGTTGAGAATGTTTCTTTAGCGTGAAAAATCGTAAAGCATGACTGTGTGTTATACCGATAGGCTTATTTATCTATTTATTTATTTACATGCTTAAAGAAAACAAACTTACCATTGCTATTGCATATGTTAACATTAACTGAAAACTTTGAAACAATAAATAAGTACCGAATTGATATTTTTATTATTATGGAAATGAAATGATAATAATAACAGGATTGAATACAGTTCATGAACAATGAGATGAATTACATTAATAAAGGTTTATAGGTGAATAGTGAGAATTAATGCGTGGTATGATAAAAATTTTAAGAGATCAAAGAAATAAAAACGTAGTAGGTCGTCAGAACTTAAAACATAATTTATAACATGATATTATGTTCATATTTCTAAAATATAGGCCCCTACACATACCTTTCCATCTGCGGAAATTTAGTTTATCTAAAATTAACAAGCTATTGGCATAAATATTATTCTTCCCCACAGTTTGGTAAAAACTGATTGTTGCTTAAAATTATGAATAATATTTATGTTGTTTATACTTTGGGAGTTTGTTGATAATTTTGACGCATTGGCAAATGTTCAAAGACAAGAGTTCGATGTTGCTGACTCCTTAGCTATTATATTATACTATATTGCCGTTAGTTTTGCCACTGCTTTCTGTACTTCTGGAAGGAAAATGCGTATTTTACGATGGACCAGGCACACCGAAGAAATCTGAGATCTCTCCTAAAAAGCTGTGTAAGCTATAGGTCGACATCTATCCCAAACATACTACCGTCTTCCACCAGAGTAAAATGTTTTGAGTTGGACGTTTCTAGATGGTTCAGGCAATTTAATTTATTAAATCAGTGTACAATGTGAATTGTGTTGACTTTGATGAAATGGAGATGATACAATATTGGTGAAATGAGAGGTGAATTACAATTTAAAATGCCAGAATGGGCTTAAGCCACTGGTAAATACGGTGAAATAATGTCCATATACGTCTTATAATTTTGTCTTTCTTATTTTAATTTAGATATTGTAGTTTGAATTGTCTAACTTGATTTTGAAATTACTATATATTTTACTATGTTAAATATTCCATATTATGGGAAGTTATTAGGTTCTGCAATAAACTCTGCTACAGAGTAAGGAGCCTTAATCAACAAATATTCTTTAAGTTTTCTTTCGAATAAAGCCAGTTCTGGCAGTAAACGTTTGATCTCGTTGGGGAGCTTGTTTAAAAGTTTTACGCCAGCCTGCATCGGCAATCTCTCATAAATAAGTAGTCTATGGATATCTTGTCTAAAAGTAGAATTTGAGCGTGTATCGTGAGAATGTATATCTTGGCCCTGTACTAAATTACATTTTGAAACATAGTTGTAACAAATTAAAAAGTATGGGTCCAAGGATGGAACCTTGAAGAACACCAAATTTTAATTGCACTGGGTAGGATATTGAATTATTGATAGACACTGTTTGTTTTCTATTGGATAAATAGCTTTCTATCCAGTTTAAGCAATACGTTAGCTGCAATACACCTTTTAGATTTTTTCAGAGCACACCCCTTAAATTACATTGAAGAAACTATGTAAATAAAGAGTTTTAATAAAAAACTGTTTCTGTTCTATTTGGTACAAAATTTCTGTTTTAGTAGAAAGGAAACACAAATGACGGAATTCCAGGCCGACAAGCACCTAAGCGCTAAAGCGCCGCTTGCATGAGTGAATCAAACTGCCTTTGCCATTTGTTACTCTTTTCGGCTCCATTCTGAACCTCGCTTCGACCTTCGACTCAGCTGCCTTTCAGTGTGACCAGGGCGTTACAGGCTGTTCACTTCACTCACAGCTACATCGGCCTTCGGCCTCATACTTAATGGTCTCTTATCCCAGGCGCTACTAGGTTTTGTGTATTTTTCTGTATAAAACTTGTTTGTGTTTTAAATAGAGATAAAAAACATAACATGCCACATCACATGTAGTTTCTGCCGTCTGTCCTTTGTATGGAACAGTGACATTACATTGGTCGAAATGTTAAATGCTGGCTTGAAATGGGATATTAGGTCTCCCAACGCAAACACGGGATTGGTCAATCATGCCTGTGAGATTGAACACAAACAGACATCACACAGAACACACAGTTTGACAACTAGATTGCCTACACATGACACACAGCTGATAATACGAGTATTGCAATACTAGTAACTAGAAGATAATGAATGGTTGCAGTGGTGGAATAAAATTAGCACTCTAAATATGATAGAGTGGAAATCACTCCCAAAAGAGTGAAAATCGAACCAATCTTTAATGAGAGTGATTGGGTTTCAACACCCAAAAGAGCAAAATTTCACTCTTTCTGATTGGCCTTCATTCCTTCATTTTTAGTGTAGGGTTGTTGAAGATACGACATAGGTTTTACATATTACTGGCTTAAAGTGGAAGTTACACAGTATATAACAATGTACGTAATGATATACATCCCTGTCTAGATTACTGAGATTCTTACTTTCAACGATGAGATCTTATTTGGCGTGCACTTGTTTTCCGCCAAGCCTAACCTCATCTCTGGTCACGTGGTCAGAATACAAGATGGACACCGTTTACTGTACTCGTTCACTTCGAATCTCGACCAGAAAGTTGGAATTTAATCTGAAAGAAGAAGTTTCTAAAGTTAAAAAATAATATATAACTTTTATTTCTACTTAAAATCTATAGAAATTTATTAAAAAGTTGATTTTTAAGTCTGATTTAAAATAGGCATTTTCTTTCTAAAGTTTTCAGGAATTAGAGAGGAAAATCAAATTTTTACGTTGGATTTTCAGCTGTAAAGGTTAGAGTTTCCGGTATATTAACGACGACGTTTCATATTCCAACTTTAAATTATGGAATTCCCATCTTTCACGTTAGAGAGTAGGCTATTTATTCAAAAGTGTTTAGCACAAAAGTACCAAAAGTCACTAAATCACTATTTGAGATGCCGACCACTCTCATGAGGGTATTTTAAGGCAAATATGTGGTGAAGGATGAGTGTGATTAGTGGTAGTAATGAGTTATGAGGTGTAGTCTTGTTACAAACTAAGGCCGACTCTTCCTTAGAATGGGTCATTAATTAGTAGCCCAATGACCAATGGAAATACAAGGACCAACGGCTTAACGTGACTTCCGAACCACGCAGGTGATGGTCTGATATGTCTAAACGATGGTGGGAGTTGACGCGGGTATCATCAGATGATCACTGAGACTATCTGAGCCGCTTTAGACCTATATCATCCTCAAAAGCTGACCTCCATGAAGCTGGATTACAGGACCACGCCACGAGTCCCAGTCGACTAAATAAACTACTCTGACTTAAAACCGTGTATCGGAAAGCCATTAATCACTCAGACTAATGAGCTAAAGCGTTAACACTGGCAGAAGTTTGCCTATAAATAGTTACGCTTACCCGCGGCTTGTGAGGCTCAGAGTTGAGTTAATTGAGGCCAACTTCACCAAAGCCTCTTTGTGTGGCTAACTTCACCAACTTCTTAGTGGAGCTTAACTCATCATATTGTGCTGAGAAGCGATTATACAAGCGATACGGCGTTACAGCGTGAACTGAATATTATAATGTATATATAATCTTTAGCTAAGTAATAATAATAATTCTTTATTACGATACATTTTCATGTGTTTAACAATAACTATACATTTTAATTAAGGGCTAACATCTTCCGTTCTTAAGCTCCTTTGGTCAAATCACGTTTATTTTCCAATTTTTAACTTTAAAAAAATTTCAGTAGAATAAAATGTATTTATGGTTAATAACGTTTTCAATTTTCTTCGAAATATATGAGGTTGGTTTTCATTTTTCATTTGGTCCGGTAAATTGTTTAAAACTTTAGTTCCCACTTCATTTGGAAGAGATTCAAATAATTTTGTATTATGTTGAGGTTTCTGTAGTTCAGGTGGTATCTGGTGTTATGGCCGTGAATTTCAGAACCTAAACTTAATTTAGACTTAAATTTTGAAGAAAAAACTGCAATTTCTAGCAAATATATAGATGGGAGTGTTAAAATATTTAATTTGTTAAATAAAGGTTTGCATGATTCTCTGGAACGTATTCCTCCAATTGTTCGAACAGCTTGTTTTTGTAGATAAAAAATTCGTTTAAATTCTTGCTTGGAACAGCCTCCCCAAATGGTGATTCCATAAGATAGATGAGGATGTATGAGCCCGAAATAGGCCGTTCGAAGAACATGCATTGGAGAATGTCTCGCCAAATATCTCAATGCATAAATTTTTTTGATGATAATTTTCAATGTGTACTTTCCATGTGATTGTATTATCTATGTAAAGTCCGAGGCATTTTGTGTAGTCCACTTCTTCTATAAATAGCTGCATGTAAATTTTAAAACCAGCAAAATAATGACCGTTCTAATAAAATCTAACTGTAAATAAGGTGGAAAATTGCATTCAAATAAGCAGTTTTATGTAGGAGTATTACAATAATGCTCTGTACTGTATGTTTGGTGAGTGCATAGAAATTACAACCAGTTACCCATTTAAACCCATCAAATTAACTATAATTAAATTTGCCACTCAAATCACTAAGGCTTTAATAACGTGTTATTATTAAGGAAACGTTCTTACCCATCCAAACATAAATTAATATTCACTAGTTTTAAATTATATCTTACGGTATTGCAAAAGAAATGGTAATAAAACATTCGTATGTATTTTCAAACACTACAGCAATGTTCCTTGATTTTGCTCAGTTATTAGATTATTCAATATTACTGATTTTGAACTTTTGACTGGAAATATTTTTTCCATGTGTACTATTGGTAGCAATAGTTTTCTTATAAATAATCTTAAATTAATGACATTCCATTAGGCATTATTATGAAATTTAAAAATAGCTTTTTCAAGTTTGTGTTAATCAATTGAAGTTTGGCCCAAGTTTGGCAGTTGTATAATAAGTTATTTTTTACTATTAAATAAGTATAATGCTACAGGTTTGATTTTGTCATAAAACCACGATATCTCTTTTTCTCGTAGTTCTCTTTTTCGCCATATCATTATTTACTGCCGTGTTTTACGCACTAGTAGTACTATTTTAAATTACTCTTTTTACACTTAAACTAATAGCAATATATAATTTTCAAATATCCCCATTCAAGCTTAGCGACCTTGCTCAAACACATTGTTCGAAACCTTTTCCTAGAACTTATAAATAGTATAATAAGATTGATCGGGACTCGTGGCGTGGTCCTGTAATCCAGCTTCATGGAGGTCAGGTTTTGAGGATGATATAGGTCTAAATCGGCTCAGATAGTCTCAGTGATCATCTGATGATATCCGCATCAACTCCCATCATAGTTTAGACATATCAGACCATCACCTGCGTGGTTCGGAAGTCACGTTAAGCCGTTGGTCCTTGTATTTCCATTGGTCATTGGGCTATTAATTAATGACACATTCTAAGGAAGAGTCGGCCTTAGTTTGTAACAAGACTACACCTCATAACTCATTACTACCACTCATCACACTCATCCTTCACCACTATTTGCCTTAAAATACCCTCATGAGAGTAGTCGGCATCTTAAATATTGATAGAGTGATATAGTAAAAAATATAACAAACAAATATCTCTATCCAGACTGGTGATAGAGTGGACAGAGTTGTTGGCAATAAACAGACATGTGCCTGAATCCACGCAAAGTCATCACAAGGTTTATTGTACTTGTATACAGACATTCAGGTAATAAATGTTTATTGCCGCAGTAAAATACAAGCCATCAACTCTGCACTCTGCACATCCCGGCCAGCTATATACTGTATACTTGTCTGCAAATAGCTCTCAAGAACTCAATAAGTCATAAATAAACAATCATTTTGAAATTATTCCAAATTTATCGCGGATATAAAGTAAATTACAAAATTCGATCTAAATTTAAACTATTCTCAAATAAACCAGCAGTTTTAGAAACTGATTCCCCTAGAAGTAATAAAACTATTCATCGCCCCTATTCATTACCCCTTACTTAAATTTTCTTCTTCATCGAAGGTTTCTGTTGTTTTAACATGTACTAAATAAATTATCTTTACAACAAAAATTATAAATTAAATCGGGATAGACTTTTGGTAACTAGTGTTAATAGTATTAATTTTATTATGTTAAGTACACTTTTTAAGATTCGTTCCAAACTGTAACTGTAACTTCAGGAATCGTCTCTCTTCCGTAAATTTAGTCTAAAATATCAAGTCTTTAGAAGGAAACGCATTTCACCATGACCTTAGCAGTGAATTAACGTGGGGGGATCGAACCCATGAATTTTGGATCCGCCATATTGTGTGCTACCGACTCAGCTATCACGCCGGCAATTCCCAACTATTTAAATAAAATAAGACTTTTGTCTGTACATTGCAATGAATCAATCGGTTGTGGGTTATTTTGTGTTTATATACTTTGCAAAGACCGAAACTGGTGTCAAAAATTCCTGTCTGTCTGTCTGTAACGTTTTTAAGGCATATTGGACCGCTTTTAACTCAAAATCGGCTGGAGCTATGGCGGTGAAACTTCGTTTCAGGGTTTAGCTCATTACACAGTGTGTCTTTACATATAATTTGTATCAATACAACATCCACAAAATAAATGGCAAGGGACCAAAGTGGGCTCTGAACACGGTTTTGGGCATTTTGGACCGCTTATAAGTCAAAATCGGCTGAAAAGTCTGTAGCAATGAAACTTTGTTTGAGGGTTAAGCTAATTACGTAGTGTGTCTTTAGCAACATTTGATGTATATAGCATCCTCAAAATAAATTTCAAAAAACCCAAGCGAGCTCCAAAATGGCCGGAACGGCGGAAGTAATCGTCTCTAAAATTCAAAAAGAAACTTAAAGTAAAACAGGTGTTTTAGCGATTCTTACTTTAACCTTCAATTATTGTGATAACCACATCTTCAAAAGTTGATAAAAACACATTACATTATCTCATTTAATCACAATTATTAATTTTTCATTACAGATTGCAAAAATATCGCTTTTCAATGACACTCGGATTTGCCGTAAAGACCTTTTTAGTGTCTTACAGAACTTGCAGAATTTTCTTATTAGACAGACATTTGATTAGATATAAATTACCACAGAAAAACTAACATAATACAGGTTTAATTTGTCGTGAGATTCATTAGGACTAATTTCCCGTAACGGACTGGCGAGTAGCCAAGCACATGATTTGTGTGGACTGTACGCGAAAATGAACCTTATGCAATATTTCCTTCCAGCATTTGTAAACTGCTTTACTTCTTTCACAGAATTCTATAACAAAAGTAATTAATGTTCAGTTTTGAAATTTAAAGAATTGTGTATCGCTAGTTTGTGGTTTTAAGAGTTAAATGGCAGTAAATGCATCTTGTTTTTTATATCCCAAGACCAATATTGAAAGCATTGAAAATATAAACTTTCGATCATAAGTTATTATTTTAACGCTTCAACGTAATACTAAATAAAGTTTTCAGCTGTCAAAAATGAGAATATTAGTTGTAAAACTTGAAACCAGTGAGGATAGGGTAATTTGGAAAAGTTTGAAATGGCGTAACAAAACTTTGATTACCGCCCGAAGATGTTTTAAGATTGGGTAAATTACGCTACGACCGAGATGAAGTTTTATGTTGTTAAACTTTCCATCCTTCCGCGGGCATTATTCAGATCAAACAACGTTCACAGCAGTGAACACTAAAAATACTTTACGCTCTAAAACATGATCTTGCTTAAACTGTTTGAATAGTTTGTCCTCTGTGTTGCTCCTAAGGTATCTATTCTGATTAATTGTTTGAAAATACTTGAGAGTGACGATTGGAAGAAATCTGTCAAGACTTGCTTTTTGAAAATATGCAGAGGAATCTTTTCGTCGATGCCAATAAGAGCATCGACAGTTGGCATCCCTGCCACCAATAGGATAGCAGACAGCAACTAGCCCAGTTTCAGCCAATCAGTGACTGAAGATGTTACTCGAAGTGAGACAATAATAGCTAACTACTATAAGATGTTCTGACACGGTGTGAACCGGAAGAAGTAGATTATACTAAAAAATACTACTTCACGCATTAAATTATCATTTTATATTTTTCAATTAGTTTGCATTCAATAGTGCTAAACATGTGTGTTCTAACTACAGTAATTTGTTGGAAAATTACCTATGAATAGGCAAATGCAAGTGAAACTACGGAAGGTGGTAAGGTCTCCGTCAACAACTACAGACCTATTTCCTTTTTTCAATATTTTGGACAAATCGTTCTTATAATCCTTTCCGTTCTTCTTATCCCCACGATATTCTAGCCAGCTATCCTCACGTTTCCCTCTCAAGAAGGCAAAACCAGATGAAGATAAGACAAAAACACGGGGATTTCCTCTTTCCAGACGCAAGCTTTCTAAACAAACATCACTTAGCTGGATTGGAACCTGATGCAAGGATCTGATAATTCGATTTGCAATTCATGACACCGACTTGTGCAAACAATCGCTCACAACCTCTACTCTAAGTGTCAGAGGTAGTATTTTTCAAAATTCAACGCTAAAGTTTAATCTGACATCTTAAATAAGAACTCTAACATTTACACTTCAAATCTATCGTGAAAGTTGGATTACCATGTCTAACGTAGGGGAAACCCAAATTTATACTCAAGATGGAAAATTGAGTTTATATATTTGATTTGCCATCGTACATATCCAGGTCCACTCTAAAATATACTTAAAAAAAAAAATTTACATGTAAACTAGCATGTACCTCAATCGTCTATTTTATCTACAATTTTGCGTTAGTACACATCTAGATCGATTTTTAAACACTGTGTACATAACTTACATGTGCATTGGCTCGAATATTTGTAGTCCACCCAGTTTAGTCTGTATGATTCCCGAGTCTCCCAATTGTGTGTCATAAACTCTTTGGAACTGTAAAAAGTCTCTGCGATAAAAACTGACTTTAGACGAGCTTTAAACGCATTTGGCATCGTGGCACTTTTGACCGTATTTGGAGGTCTGTTGACGAACTGAACTCCTGTCTGTGAGGGCAACCCCTCATGAACTACCGCTCTATGATCTGCCTGAGGCTAATTCCAAGTCAATTCTTGATCAAGGTGTATTTCGAGGAATTTTGTCAAGTGGACATCTTCTGAGATCATTTGTTGCACAAACACCATGATTAATTGATTACCGATTACTGATCAGTTTCCCCCATTACCTCGACAGCGTACAGTACATCTGATACACTACCGGTTGTCCTTGTGTCTCCATGTGTAGTATGTACAGTAACAGTTTATACTCTAGTGTATATAAATACTGCGATTCCATGCAACCTAATGGCGTCACCTCGGATATGTATCCAAGGTTGACTTACACAGTCTAGTGTAGATATGTTATTTATACGGTTTCCTCAGCTAGTGGTTAGTATCTTAGTGAGATTATCATCATTAGTGGTGTGTGTTTGGTGAGGCATGCTTTGTGCTTAGGGTTGAAACGGGTGTTACAGAAGAATGTGTTGTTAAAATGTTAACAATTAACGCATCAATGGTTTATTTCAAAGAAGCTTAAAATATTGCACGTATTTAGTATAGTTTTGAGAAAACGAACGAGAAAAAATCTTTCTCACTGTCTACGCCGATGTCATTTTGAATTTATTACTTAACCTAAAAATTGTGGGCACCACAAAACGCTCTTAGAGAAAGCGGTCCAAACTCTTGTGCCTGCGCCGGGGATCGAACAACATTTTTTCGAACTTCTTGGCCTAGTTTTCTTACACCATGTTCATTCAGTTGTTATTTAAATTTCAACTTGTGCCGTTGCTGAGTACACCACAACAGACCGTAACACTGACTAGTTGAATTGGTCCAGTCTACATGTAACATTATGTAAATGTTTATTTACTAAAACATTAGTAGTAGAGAAATGTAAATTGAGTAGACCAAACAACACAACACACCGAAGTGTAGTTCCATATGTTGCTAAACCTAGCTGTGCTATATAGAAAGCTGAAATGGAAATATATAGAAATGTTTCTGTTGTCTGTGTAGACTGTACAACTAAATGCGCGTTTATGTTAAACATCTGTTGTATTTAGGTTGAAAAAGGGAAGGAGGTAACCTAACTAACCTCACTTTCTCAATGAACCTTGGGAAAATAAATTATTTCAAATAGTTGTATATAATTTGAGAAAGTGTCCAACACCGTATTTATGGAAAAGAAATTTAGCAACATAATATCTACTTTTAAAACGTTTCGAGGTAAACCATAACTTTGTACATTACCATTACCATCCTCTTGCGTCTGTGACCAGTTTTAATGGATTGGCGGCGTCAGAATTTACCAGAAGCGAGGTTCCAATCTTGGCTAGTCTATGATGTGGGATGTCCAATCGTCTTCTATTACGAGTAAAATGCGAATAAATGTCGAAAGTGTCACACAAGAAAAAGGTTTAACAGAGGTCAAATTGAGAGCCAATCTTGTCTAACTGACGGGATTCTGCTGAAAACTTAATGCAACTTTAACAGCTGTAGAAACTCACGAGGCTTTGATGAAGTGTTTTAATTGCTCCTTTAGTGTGTGAAGTTACAGATGTGTGAAGTTGGTTGTGTATTATTCTGTTAAGAACTACCTACCCATCAGCGTTGCAAATACAGATCTATAAGTTTGCCGGTCTGGTAGCTGAGTCAGTAGCGCACAAGAAAGTGGATCCGAAGTTCACGGTTCGATCCTCGCCTAAGACTACGGCTTGGATTAGATTAGATAAAGTAGGGCTGGTAGTGAACCAGTTGTACGTCAACCAAAGATTTATTGTACTGCCCCGGTTATCTTAGCCTGGGAGACCAACCCCTGTGGGATCACAAAGCCTCAAGATGACTCCTCCAAGCACAGAGAACTTTAACCCAATTACGCCCCTCTAGAAGACATCTTCTCCTGACCTCCAAAGAGAGAAATTCTAATAGGATGTGCCTAGCAGTTTCTACTGCCTGCTCACAGAGTCTACATAGAGTATTACCATTATGCAACCTCAATTTCTGTAGGTGATGCCTGAAGTGCCCATGTCCAGTTAAATACTATATTAAAAATCTGATATCAGAATGTTTAAATTTAAAGAGGTTACTGGAGCCCTGCTAGGCCCTTTTAGGAGCAGGTTAGCGATTAAGCTTCCTGTAAGGCTAGTCCACTTTTGACAATGTGCCTCATAGGTATTATCCCCCAAGGACTTATAAACCAGAGCCGGACTTATGCCAACTGCCGGTTCCGGTCCACTAAAGGCGGACAGCGCTTCCCTCCTTGCGAGGAGGTCTACCTTCTCGTTACCCAAGAAACCCTGATGTCCTGAAGGAAGCCTACGGCTGGTCATCGCACATACTTTTGATACTTTTGCTTTGAGACACCGACCACTCTTGGGTATTTTAAAGTTACTATATAATGGTGGTGAGTATGAGTGTTGTGGTGGATGATGAGATGTAGTCTTGTTACAAACTAGGGCCGACTGTTCCCCAGATTGGGTCATTAATTAAGAGCCCAACGACCAATGGAATGAACAACGGCTTAACGTGACTTCCGAACCACGGGGATTGGCCGTCGTGAAAAGTTATCACTGCGCCAGAGAATCGACCCCGGACTGATACCACCATAGAATAATCATTACAGCAGTTGTATGCTTATTCTATGAGACCACTGAGCTATGGCGACTGCATAGGTCCTTGGTGACTGGCGAGTTAATTTAGCTTGTAAATAATAACATAAAACATCAAAACCTACATATATTTACTAAGTCGGTTTATTACTATTTTATGGCCTCCCAACCGATTCTGAAATACATCCAAGAGTTAATTGAAATGTATCGGTGTAATGGGAACTAGATATGGTTAAACGAGTCGATTGAAATGTCAATTATGATTGGTTAGAGTTGACCGCGTATATTCGATATGCAATCTACTGATATTCATCTGTCCGACTGATATTCATACATTCAGTTCGGGTCATCCTTTACTCTCTAAGCTTGTATATTGGATATTAATCAACGCTATTAATTTATAGAAACTGTTATGTCTGTGCTCTAGTTTCCATTTTCGATAGTAAAAGCTCAATTTCTAAAGGACTTGTCAGATATAAAATCATAATAATCTTTTTTAATTTTTCAACACAATTTTAATGTTATGTTTTTTTGTTTTCAGGTAAGAACAATACAGTTGGTTCTGTTTGCAGTTTCGTAGCTATTGTAAGTACCGTATATTGTGTTACATAGTAAACACACAAATATAATTCTTATACAGGTTTTCCAGTAATTCATCAAAACACAAAGTCATCGAAAAACACGAAACAATTTGATGGGTTTAATGAAGTGTTGGGAGTAAATTTCTTGGATTTTCGATCATTAACCATTTTAATTTGAGTAATACTAGATTATAAACAGATAAGCTTCCTCGGTCGTTCACTTTCTTGGTTGTCTGTATTCACACGCGATCTATCCCTGAAGTGCAACACTAGATTGTTGCTCTCTTAAAAGTAATACCAAAGATCATGTTATGGTAGGTAGATAGCGCATAGGTGCCACATGGCTGAGGCAGGAAAATCAACAAAGTTGCCGTAGCCCAAGAACAGAGAGCGCTGCCATCACTCGTCCTCTTTCTCCCCCCCCTCGAATCCACATGTTCGAGTTTGTCCAATGTCAATGTGACCAAATCGTGCGATTTCGAGAACAAACGAACTTGACTCTTAAATAATTCTCTCGCAGCGCTATCCGTGCTTGAGCTGCCGCAACTACGTTGATTTTCCTGTCTCAGCCATTCGGCATCCATGCGCTATCTCCCTACCGTAACACAATCGTTGGTAATACGTTTTCGTTACTAAAGTAAGATCTCGAATTCGTGGCGTCAGTTCCCACTCGGCTATTGTTATACACACTTTATATCTTCATTCATGCGTTCATTCTTCATTCATACATTCATTCTTTCATTCATTCAACTGGCGGAGGTTGTGTGTGAAATACTGCAAAGTCTGCGGGAATTTACTGCTTCATTTAGAGCGTTATATCAACTGAGATGTCACTTGCGTTTAACTGGGCTTGCAATGCTTTACAGTGAAATCTCTGAGGGCGTGATTTTTGGCTTTAGGACGTGATTTAAATTTAACCTATGTAGGGCGATGAGCGTACAAAACAATCTATCATAGGGCATACAGTAATTCTTTATTGATCATAAAACAATTGCACTACTGTTGCAAATGTATATAAATTGTATCCTAAATGGTTTAGTGAGAAGAGATGTAAGACTACAATATAATTGTTGACCATTACAAATCATTGTGAAACGAAGCGTTCTGAAAGCGTTATAACACATTCTGGTAGGCCTACAACCGACAGGTTTGAGCAACAACAAATTTTTCAATTGTCATTTTCACCATACTTACTTGTTGTATACTTGTGCTGGCCCAGCTGGCTGGGAGCGTATAGCCGTTGTCGTCAATTTGAGTTTTTTTTCTACAACTCTTTAATATCGTAGAGGACCTTCTCCAATAGGTATCTCTTGAGGGATTTAATGGAATTTAATTTCCACCATCAGTACACCTCAAAACCTTTTAAAACTATGCACTTCAAATGTACTGAACTCAGCTATAATCTGGTTTTCTTTCGGTTGACACCGAGTCAAAACATCATAATAATTATATGGTTTGAAACATTTCAGTCTCGCTGTGGAGACCGTCTTCAATCACTGATTGGCTAAAAATGAGGATGACTAAAGATGGACTGACTGCACAGCGAGACCGAAATATTTCAAACCAATTATTATGATCTTTTGGCACGGTGTGAGCCGGAAGAACTATAGTATAATTTAACACCCGCGGTCGCGAATACCTAAGAGTGATGTGTACCAGAGATGAATTTCATTAAAAGCTCTAAAAAAAGTTACTTTTCCTCGTTTTGTAGGTAGGTTTGGACCTTGAAGAACGTATACATTGCGAAGTTTAGATAATTATTGTAGGAATTATTACACGTCTTTTTTGCCTAGTTACTTTTCAACCACCCTGTATATGAGTACTGTATACCAGAACAGACTGGAGTAGCTCGGTCTCTGCAAGGAGCTGTTACAAATGTACCCGTGTAAAGTAATGAATGAGTTTCTGTTTTCCCGGAAGCAAGGCTGCCAACCCCTGCCTTTGCACTTACCCTCTGATTTACAAGCATTACCAACATTTCCTACTGTAAATTGAGGCGCGTCTCTGCCACGCATTTTATTCTCTTCTCTTTTCTTTCCTACAGTCATAACGGCATTTGGGTTTTGTTTCAAAGTGGTTGGTTAACTTGAAATTTCAGAATTTAATTCTGAATAATAGTCAATATATTTGATTTATTATCACTTCAGTTTCAAAATAGCAGCCATAATAAGTTTTCTAAGCTTAATAACTCAAAACTCATAAACTGTATTATAGTTAAAACACAGGTATACCAAAACGTGGCAAATGTTTTATAGACAATTAAAGACCAAGTTTGTTGAGCTGTGATAAATAATAACGTAGAAATTTAAGAGCTCACTCCTTTATTTACATTTAAGAAACATATGTTAATAAAGGAATGCGCTCAGAAAAAATCTTAAATTAATCCGTTGTAATTTATCATAGCTCAACAAACTTGGTCTTAACATGTTTGTAACAATTAATTCCCCTCTTTGATACTCAAAGTACGAGTAATATCGACTCGTCGGTGACTAATCTGACGCACCGAGCCAGTTTCTTGCTCTTATATTGCTGAGACGAAGGACGTAGACTGGGACTCGTGGCGTGGTCCTGTAATCCAGCTTCATGGAGGTCAGGTTTTGAGGATGATATAGGTCTAAAGCGGTTCAGATAGTCTCAGTGATCATCTGATGATACCTGCATCAACTCCCACCACCGTTTAGACATATCAGACCATCACCTGTGTGGTTCGGAAGTCACGTTAAGCCGCTGGTCATTGTATTTCCATTGGCCATTGGGCTATTAATTAATGACCCATTCTAAGGAAGAGTCGGCTAAGTTTGTAACAAGATAACACATCATAACTCTTTACTACCACTCATCACACTCATCCTTCACCACACATTTGCCTTAAAATACCTCATGAAATTGGCATCTCAAATAGTGATTTAGTGATTCCCATCTTTGATACACAAAAGCATTAATAAAAACTCGCTTGTGCCTAATTAAATATTACGAAACGAGAGACAGTTTCTTGCTCTTATATTGCTGAGACGAAGGACGTAGATTGGCTTGATTTACCGTTAGATGGAATTAATTAGCCCTGGATGGGATGAAAGAGGCCTGCTGAGCCAAGACTCAATGTGCGTTGTGGCAGAAAGTAATTAAAGAGGTGTAAACAAAAGCTCATTGTGCACTTTGTAGCCTGGATAAGAGGATTGCGTTAGAAGGAGTGAACCCAGAGGAGTTTGTCATCATAAGGTACTATGATTATACTTAAGGAAATATACAAAAAGGCCAATGTTTGTGATTTATTCACTAGTGCTTTTGACAGTCATGCTGTCATCTTCAGGTAAGCAAAATTATATTAGAATAAATTTTCAAACATTGACTTTTGTATATTTTCTGAATCTATCATTTAATACAGTTTAATATAATCTCCTCTTGAAGAATTCAATATAATGAACTACCCGTGTTTTGCCGAAATCCTGTCAAAAAGTCAACTACCGATTGCTTGTGTCCGTAGCTCAGTTGGTAGAGTAACAGCTGGTTATACTAACAAGTGTGCAACATTTCGATTTTATACCTTATTTTACCGCGGAGATAAAAATTATTTAGTGAAAACACAGACAGACAGATAGACGGAAAATTAAGCGAGATAGGACTATGTGTTATGTATGGGTAATGCGTTGTTTATTTTGACTTAATAAATCGTCTGGTAAAGTTTGATCCCGTAATTACTGGACACTTTGTAGTTATACACATACAGTATATATAAAACTTTGCCATTTGACTCAGGAGGTGTTGGGAAGATCAAAACTACAAACCGTTTTGTTATAACAATAGAAATGAATAGCTCTATTTCAGAAGTTGAACTATTATTGCGGTCATTTTCCATCGTTAGTGAACAAAAAGGATCACGACGTTTCGGGATCTGCAATCTGATCCCGTCTTCAGGTGAAAATAACCTAAAACATAACACAGAACATTAGAAAATGAGCTAGCCTAAAGTAGTCAGCGTAGCTGACCAGTCAAACTCTACCAAACAACATGTAGTTGTTAAGTCAAACAACAAACTTAACAACTACATGTTGTTTGGTAGAGTTTGACTGGTCAGCTACGCTGACTACTTTAGGCTAGCTCATTTTCTAATGTTCTGTGTTATGTTTTAGGTTATTTTCACCTGAAGACGGGATCAGATTGCAGATCCCGAAACGTCGTGATCCTTTTTGTTCACTAACGATGGAAAATGTCCGCAATAATAGTTCAACTTCTGAAATCCTCCCATCGTCAACAACAAACTTCAAACAAAGAATTACAGTAGCTCTATTTCCTATGGAAAGTCACTTATACCCTACCTCCTCTCTGTACCAAACCATAAACTACATACTTACAAGATGTGCTAGGCTACGTTGGTGGTCAGTGTTCAGTGTTATCAAGGTCAGGAGAGTTTATGGGGCCCATATTTGGCACCACCTTGGTAAAGTTAGGATAAGCACCACCCACCTCTGCCGTATATCTCGCACAAGATATTGCTTTTAGTGATTCTGGCCGACTTTGCCAATATTCCAGATAAGAGATGTGGCACACTGTCAAACTGCATGCGTTAAGATAACGCTCACACCCACGTTAAGACGTAACCCCTTACACCTTGCAGCAGCAGGAAATAGTGCTTTGATTGTTTCAAATATTTGTAACCACAATAGTATAAAATGGTAGTAATGTATTGATTGCAAACAAAATAAATTGTGTGGCAAAACCAGGCCGGCACGCAGCTAAAGCGCCGCTGGCATGAGTGAATCAAATTTACTTTCCAATTTGTTACTCTAATTCGCTATGGTCAAAGCTTCGCTTCGGCCTTCGGCCTCAGACTTTTGTGTCCTATTACGACGAGTGTTACGAGGCTGTTCGCTACTCTCACGGCCTCACTTCGTACTTCGGACTCAGCTTGCCCACCCGTGTGATCACGACCGTTACAATTATTTTACAACAAAATATATTTAAAAAGTTATGTAAGTATTTATGTCTAATATTTTAATTATCATATAAACACACTTTACTGAATAATAATTCTCCTTAAACGGAATATTTTACCAAAACTTTACATCTATTGGTACTGTTTTCAAAATTGTATTTCAAAAGGTAATTCGTTACAAATTTTGTGTCATCATTGATTTTGACGTAAGTCATAGGAAAGTTCGTAATCATCTTGATTTTGTAATTTAGACATAGTTTTTTCTAGTTATTATTAATTTTATTACATCGATCTAAATTTGCAACATACAAAAAAATAAGAGCTTTTCCCGAAAATTGTTTTATTAGTTTTCTTAATCTTTCCTTGCTCACACCCTTTGCTTTCAAAGTAGCTTTTCATACGAGTATATTAACAACAAAAAGGGTTGTAATAGACCCTTAAGCGGGTAATAGCAACTCAAGTTTTTACAGTATAAAAATACTCTTTGGCTTTGGCACTACTCCTCCTTTCTTAGATCTAACACATATGTTACTAAAATATTACAATAAAATAAATGGCAAGAAAATAGAAAGGTGCTTTGTACAAATATTTACCTAAGTACTCGTACTATAAGTTGAAACTTCTATAACAGTAACTTTAAATTGAACCACGGCCAGACAAATGAACTTACTAGAAAACTAATTCGCAACCGATTCCCGAGTTTCGGCGCTACATAGCCCTGCCCTGGCAGAGACTTGTCTCCCAGAATTTAATTGGGGTTGAGAATCGAGCGAGGGTTTCTAATTAAAGGCTTGATGATAAATGAAGCAACAATTTCCTCCGTGTCGGCAACTCTGCGCGGGTTTCATATAACTTGGCCTCTCAACATTCCCGCCCCCAGTGGCACTTCTTATTAAACATCACTGTTATGTTGTGTCAGGATGATTTCTGTAAGTTGATGACATCAGTCCGAAAATATCAAAATGTGTTTACAACACTATCCTGACGTTATGGTTTTACAGAAAGTCCTCAACTTTGTCTGTAACGGAAAATCTCTCATGCAAATATTTTTAAAGTTTTCCATATAGTTTCAAATTAGTTTTTAGGAAACTAGCTGTTCTGTATGACGAAGTTGTCAGTCAATACGATTACATCATATAAAAGTTTAATTTTACGATGGTGAAGATTGTGTTTATGGAACTAAATTTAAAAGACTGTTAGTAACTACTCACGATACGAATCTAATATAAGGATTATTGCGGAAATCGACAAATTATCACATTATTCTAAATTGTCTCTAGTTTATTTTCCTCTTTGTGATGCGTTCTCCCATGTTTTGTACTCCATTCCATCCTATCTTGCCTCTTTTTCATATTGTTTCTTTATCCTGTTACCAGTCCTCGTAATTTAATCCTTAAAATATTGACTAAACCCATTACAGCAGACTAGTGTTTTTCTTAGTTGGTCAGTCAATATACTTGTAACATATCTACCATATTGTTCCAATTAATTGTACATGAAAACTTTTTTCCACTTGACGTTTTACAAAACAACAACGTTTGTCTTTATAAAGGGTAGAAATACAAAATCCAATTCCCCGTCAAGCTTTACAACTATACACGCTTCACAATTATCAAAGTTGATCTGGGACCTGAAGTTCACTTTGTAGAAATTTCCTTTGTGTTTCTTTTTCAATTTTTGACTGTAAGTGTTTTGTTTAATTATCCCACAGCACCCGATCATACACACAAAATCCGGCTACAACGCAACAGCGGGCTGAAAGTGGTTTAAACTACAGCGGGCTGAAAGCGGTATAAGCTGAAGGAAAGATAATGCTGAACTTGACGTGACAGAAACTACAGCGGGCTGAAAGCGGCACGAGGAGTACAGCGGGCTGAAAGTGGACTATGGGTTGCGTGCGGATAATTACTTATAACTACTTTCTTCAATGGCACTTGTCGTGTTTTCTGCATGATTACAGCAAACCTGTCTCAGAGCCGACAGTACCGGTGATTACTAATCAATATCTGATCTAAATGACGACGTAAGCGTAATATCCTGTCTTTAGCTCCACGCTACAACGACTAGCAGATTTGTTTTTGTAGTCTGAAAGATTCAAAACTCTGCTGTGCGGCAGAGCAAAGGATGATATATTTACGAGTAAACTGGCATTGGTGGCTTTGCAGTTTATTTGTGCGTTTCGTAATGTATGGGTTTTCCTTACACATTAGAAATAGACACTTATTTTAGTTTTACTTTAAAAAACGTGTCTGGACTTGCAAAACATTATACTGAACTTAATAATAAAGAATTAATTACTATTTTAATAAATTATGCTATTTTTGCAAATGAAATGTCTATAAGAGTAGAATTGAATTAGTAGGATGACCTTTATAAAAACTGTTTTAATATTTTGAATACCGACATATTACAAATGAATATGTCGTCATTTGTAGTGCAGGGTATATTATTTGAAAATAATTTACAACTGCTTTCATTTACTGTGTTTTATTTTGATGTTTTTGCTTACTTAAAAGTTTATAATATAACCATTTCATTGTTTTATTCTCATTTTAAACGAAATCAACTGCACTCAAGCAAATACGCATTACGTGTCAATAGTTCAGCTGTTTACTCAAAAGATCCAGCTTCACATCAGGTTAAATTATTTTTCATTGTCAAATATTTATTTCACTGTAAACTTTATTACTACTGTTGTTACAAATAATCTTTAGCCATACTATATGTTAAGCAAGTGTACTGTAAATTGGCGTTTGCCGTTTATGTATAAATAAATAAAAATCCATCCGAGTCCAAAGTTTTTACAAATACTGTAAAATGTTGAAAAGAGGTGAGCGAGTATGTGCTAAAGAGTAAAGAGATGTTTAACTGAGATAAACGCCATCACGGCCGGACAAGGGCTAAGATAAATAGAATTCAACTTGTAAATGGAGCTTTTCATTTCATATCTCTGCAGGCTTCAACATAAAACATTACACAACATTTTGAATCTCAACTCGTGATTTTGATGAAAGAAGGGACGAAATCATTTACATTACCATATTCAATGGAGTGTGAGATCTAAAACAGATATGTTCTTTAATTTAATAAATGTAAAAGTCAGGTCAACTATTTAAAATAATTGACCCTGAGTTGTTTGTTTTGTTATCTTACTCATCGTAAAATGAGTAACGCTATATTTGCCTTACATTAACGCAAAACTAAATTGCTTTATAAACTCGTGAAAAATCACCAAGATATTATTGTATTTTCCAATTATGAATATTTTGTTTAATTTTACAACATCTACTGTTACACCTGTTTTGTTATTATAAAAGTTACATTTTTCAATGCAGTGCCAGTCTAAAAACGTGGAAATACGAAATCCAATTCCTCGTCAAACTTTACAAAGGGCTTTACAACTTTGCACAGTGATGAAAGTTAAACTAGAACTAGAGGTCATATCGGTTTTCTTTCTAATGCAAATCAAATGCAAGAGCATAAGAATGAAGTATATTTAAATACATGTCTTATGGACTAGTTTTGTTTGTACTTTCGTCCATTTAAAACAGTGCACGAAAAGGTAAAGGTAAAGTTGGTCTTGTTTAACGAGGCGAAGTTAGGACTACAAAGTCCTCTCTACCACTCAACCTCGACCTTTACCTAGCGTCACCGTATTAGTCACATTACAAATTGTAAGTGACTGCGGGGATCGAACCCGTGCCACCAGAGTGATGAGCTCCGGAGTCGCGCACGATACCAATCCGCCATGAATCCGCAAAGTACTACCCGTAATGAGTGGTTTTATAATTGATAGTGTTTCTCGATTCTAAAGGTAAAGTTTGTCTTGTTTAACGAGGCGAAGTTAGGACTACAAAGTCCTCTCTACCACTCAACCTCGACCTTTACCTATAGCGTTACCGTATTAGTCACATTACAAATTGTAAGTGGTGACTGCGGGGATCGAACCCGTGCCACCAGAGTGATGAGCTCCGGAGTCGCGCGCGATACCAATCCGCCACGGATCCGCTGATTTAGGTAACAAATTAAAACTTTAGACGGCAAAAATATGGAAACTTTATAATCTACTTACACAATACATATGAATCAACCAGTTCAACCTCTCCAGAACTAAGCCAGTATACTGTATTCAATAGACTCGTTGTGTTGTATATTTGACAGTGTGCAGTTTTGTAGCGTGTGAGGGAATAAGCTGGTTATCTTGTACATGCAGAACACACTGAGTCCCTCAGCAGTCTCCTCAGATATCTCCTTGTGTGAGCTCCTGGGGAATGTGACAAATGGAAAATATACTCACTTGACACCAACTCACTTCTTTACCACATCAGGGGAAATGCTTCTGCTCTGTGGTTGAATTCTACACGAGTTCAAATGTGACAGTGATACATCTTTGCCTGTTGTGATCAGCTGTTTGCACGAAAAAAAAAGAAAAAGCAAAATTAGAGCTATTTTGATTAAACTTTAGCTGTGGATGAAGCAATCTTTAAGTTTGAAAATAATTACGTCCGTTAAACTAACTCCCTTCCTTTACCCTCGATTGGTTTCCATTGGTTGTCCAAATAGGTATTTTTGTGTTCTCTGTTACAATTGGTCGGTCTAAATCACTAAATCACTATTTGAGATGCCGACCACTCTCATGAGGGTATTTTAAGGCAAATATGTGGTGAAGGATGAGTGTGATGAGTGGTAGTAATGAGTTATGAGGTGTAGTCTTGTTACAAACTAAGGCCGACTCTTCCTTAGAATGGCTCATTAATTAATAGCCCAATGACCAATGGAAATACAAGGACCAACGGCTTAACGTGACTTCCGAACCACGCAGGTGATGGTCTGATATGTCTAAACGATGGTGGGAGTTGATGCGGGTATCATCAGATGATCACTGAGACTATCTGAACCGCTTTAGACCTATATCATCCTCAAAACCTGACCTCCATGAAGCTGGATTACAGGACCACGCCACGAGTCCCAGTCGTTAATGGTTAGTGGCAAATGTTCTTCACTGTATAACAAATCATAGAATAGACTCATGGCTGTGATTGGTCGTCCACTGATCCGAGCCAGCCAATGGGCGGTTAATCAGTGTGCAGCTGTCACTTGCCTTGGACGTGCTTGATTTCTTTATTTGTGTTTTTTTTCGTAATGTCTTTAGTCGTGTTGTATTGTTTTCTAGTCGAGCTGATGTAAAATTAAGGTTATTTGGTGGTGGATGACTGGCCAGCTTGTATTAATTTCTTGTGAGATTTATTTTAATATAATTGGTGTACAGATTTATGTTACTTTTCTCCTGAAGATGGGGTCAGATTCCCGATCCCGAAACGTCGTGTACATCTTGATCACTCAAAAACTATGGAAAACGACTGTAATAATATTTTAATCTCACAACAGTTAACAATACTCAAATTTCAGAGTTTGTACTCATTTAAATTTTTAATTTCGCTGATTTCCAACGGTTAAAAGAAAGCCTGGTTAGTATTTTCACTATCAGTGGAGATTCAAACTATTGTTATTTTACTCTTATTATTCAAGATACGTACTATAGAGTCCAGTTGCATGTTTGGCTTGACCCTTAGCATGTAAGCCCACCCTATTTATTTATTTAGTTCTATAATGAAATGTATTTGTTGAAATTGGTTTCTGACCGTTGAAAGAAAATAAATAAATTGTAAATAAATAAAAATCACAATGCAATGGTGCTGCGCCTAGTAGCACGTAGCACGTAGCATGGTCTCAATCATCACTACGCACGTTACGTTTAAACTGGCGTAAATCTAAGGGAATTAAAGAGGAGCGTTTATCCGCTCCTGAGAGGGAATTGGAGAAGGAATAATTCCCGTAATTACTCGACACAGGCACAGGTGGCTGACAGCGCCATAAATCTACAGGCTGGGCCGCTGCCAACCTGCCGGCGTTAAATGTACCCACTTGTACACGATTTGTGAACGCTATATCGGCTATTCTACTCGATAGAGCTATTACCAGGGACTGTTTTCAGCAAAAACTGATATTTAGTGATGATTTGCAGGGTTTTAAAGTTTTAGGTGTTAATAACTGATATAACGGTGAAGGTCTAGTATTAACTAGCGTAAGGTCTCGATGGTCTAGTGGCTAAGGCAATAACCTCCGGAGGTTGAAATTGCGGGTTCAATTCCCACTCAAGGCGTAGGGACTCTGCACTTCAAGTATACCCTTGCGTAAAGTACACTCAGCTGCTTGAGACAAGTGAGTAGCGCATCCTGGTAACCAACACTGGAATCAAAACTGTGTCGGGTTCACAGCGAACTAACCACTTGTCCCGACTTAACACCGTCCAGTCGTCGTGGCGGATTATGTAACATTATAGCCTCGTAACGCTCAAGATAATAAAACACGAAAAGCTAAGGCCGAAACAATGCTGTTAGCGTAGGGAGATAGAGTCACCGTTGGAAAGGAAATTCGTTTCGATCATGCTAGCGGCGCCTTAGCACTTAGCTGCGTGTCGCCCTGGTGTTATCTCGTATCAATATTCACGATTCGATTATTTTCTTGTTTTAACTAATCGATATTAATTTTTCAGCTGCCGTTGTAAATTTGGTCCATTAATAAAATCATCTTTCTATTACTTCTACTGTCTTGTTCTTGTGTCATTCGCTCATCTCTAGACCTCATATCTCGTAAATAAATGGACAGTAAATATTGCTCCGAAATCCAAAACCTGAAAATTGTCAAATAGTTTCATAGAAATACCCAAACGTGTCAAAGAATATTGTGTGAAGTCAGATTTTGAGGATGATATAGGTCTAAAGCGGCTCAGATAGTCTCAGTGATCATCTGATGATACAACTCCCACCATCGTTTAGACATATCAGACCATCACCTGCGTGGTTCGGAAGTCACGTTAAGCCGTTGATTCTTGTATTTCCATTGGTCATTGGGCTGCTAATTAATGACCCATTCTAAGGAAGAGTCGGCCTTAGTTTGTAACAAGACTACACCTCATAACTCATTACTACCACTCATCCTTCACCACATATTTGCCTTAAAATACCCTCATGAGAGTGGTCGGCATCTCAAATAGTAATTTAGTAATAGTAGTAGTAGTATTTATTAAAAAACTTACTAATTATTTGCTCACACAAACGAACACGGTGTCGTCTGCAAATCTTCCCAAGATCCCCAACAGCCAGTGTGACACTGAGGTAGTGTGTGTGTTGTTGAGCAAGGGTGTCAATTGTAGACTGTAGGGGTGAGAAGTCAACTCAAGGGATGAAGGGGGCAGGCAGGGGGAGACAACTGGCAAAAGCTAAATGGATTATTCTCTGGGGTGTCACGGACACGCCCTTACAGCATACAGGTCAACACTGGAGATAAGATCTTTATCAGCTGGGAGTAGTATTGGGTTGTTGGGCTACTTTAATTGAAATGTTAGTGGGAAATAACTATTTTGGCTGAGAATTTCAGACGTGTTTCGAGTAGAATAGAATAGGAGGGATCTATAGTTTGACGTAGTCTTATTATTCTATCGTGTTAATTGTTGTTATATCATATTCATATGCATGCCACATTGAAGTATTAATTCTGTGTAATTATTATATGTTAAATGGTTACCGTTGGTTAATAGATAAATATATTGCAGTAAAGAGGTTATTTGAAGAAAGTCATGGTGTTGAGCTCATTTTAAATTATATTTCAAATTCCTTCTACTGTTCTTTGGAAAATTCCTTGAACTTGTTCTTAGACGTCGTGATAGTTTTGTGGTTTGAAGTTTTTTTATAGGTCGTTTGCACGTTCATGTTGAGAAAGAATGTTGTATACTCCAAACTTGACTTGTGGTGCTTTTTAGCCCTACGCTCTGCAATATGCTTTTATAGCTGTAGAAATCTAAAATACAATACCTTAACGCAATTAAAAATTCAGTAATAAACATTTGAACATCACAAAACAAAAGAACTAGTGCCTATATAATATAGGGCGAGGGCTTGCACAAAACGCCAATATTGTGTGTTGTGTCGATTTGTATGTTTTTTTACTGAGTCGAATAAAAGGCATTTTGTAACATCGCCATGTTGTTTATATAAAACCGGCTGAATATATTTCATCAAAGGTTAAATCAACCGATAAGAATTTTAGTCAACATGTTGAAAAACAAATAAAATGACACTTTGCAAGCCGAATTCCGTTAGGCCAATATCTTTGAGTTTCATCTTTGAACCAATTTTTAATTTACTTAGCAGGTGTCGGGCATATTGACTGACGTAACACTATCATAATACTGTCAAGGGTGTACACACATCACGTGTACAGGACGAGAGTGTCGCCGTAGTGACATTCGATCTAATGACACTCTCTATTGTGAAGTCTGCGCAACGCTACAGTGAGAAGAGTGAGGAAACCCAACTCCGTGACCACGCGGTCACGTGATACGTGGACAAAAACAAAAACAAGATCAAGGTAGTTATGTCAGAACACGGACACTGACACTTGTACTGGCCAATGAGTGACTTTAGGCGGTGAGGGGGTCATGGAGGAGTAATTCGGGAAGAAATTGTTTTAGAAAATATTTCTGACCTTTCCGATCACCTAAGATAATCTTAAACTACATTATTAGAAGTAAACAGTGTGTTTAGGTTAGGCCCTTGATGACGGGTGGAGTTTCCCAATTTTCCGAAACGTCAGAGAAGTCGTTTTCTGAAGTTACCGATAAGTACGAGACATTTTTGTAAATTGTTCTTTGCCAGATCGTCCACTTTCGATCCAAACAAAACCTAAGTCGTTCAAGTAACTTTTCCACTTTGGGGCTATTTTCCCAAAAATAGTGTAGAGGACTATCAATGGTGGTTTTTACTATACGATTCAAAGTCCCTTACCCACGTCAAACCTGTTAAGTCTAATTTAATTCCCCTATCTTATCAAGAAAAAACCTATTAACTCGTTAAACTCAATAAAATTTAATTTGAACAGTTCATATGCTGAATGGGAATTTCGATTAATAATAAAATAAATGTTCAATTAAATTCCCCACACAATAGACCAGAAAAACTGAACCCCTTCAAATATAGTAAATACCGTCAAATTGCATTAAGAACCCGTTTCAAGTACACCCATAAAGATTTAAATTCTTCCCCCTCTAACTTACCACAGACATGAAGATATTCTCCATTACTTATTTTAACAAAGAAGATTGGCGTTTAACAGCCCTTTATCTTAAGGGATCATTAATTTTACTTCCCCAAAACAAGAGCGCCCCTCTCCCCATCCCCCACTCCACCGCCGTGACTGAGGAATCCTAAACAAATTAGGGCGGAGGGGTTAAGCCTGCAGATAGAGAGATCATTAATCTATACAACAAAGAGGCTGGGGCCGGGAACAAAGCGTGGGGAGGCTCAGGGCTTAATCATGTTGTTATGCTGAGATATTAGCTCAACTTGGGGGGAATTCAGACCCTAAATAACAACATCATAATTTTCTGAATAATTATTCCAGGGGTGTTCAGATTTCAAAAGTTACGATGTGTATTGCTCTCTTTAACTGTCAGGTAAGAGGGTTCTAGTGTAAATTGGATGTAGTGGACCCTTTTGAATGATATAATTTAACGGTAAAGTTTGTCTTGTTTAACGAGGCGAAGTTAGAACTACAAAGTCCTCTCTACCACTCAACCTCGACCTTTACCTAGCGTCACCGTATTAGTCACATTACAAATGTAAGTGGTGACTGCGAGGATCGAGCCCGCGCCACCGCATTTATGGCAAGAGTATAGTAATTTTAAAATTATTGAATAAACTAGAAACATTTGATAGTATTACCCTTTCAATAAAAGCTACTGTATTTACTTATTCTTGACTAAATCGTTTTATAAACTAATTGTATTAAAATTGAATGATTTTCTAGCTATTCTGATAAGTAAAACGTCAGTGCAATGTTCGGGTACATTTTATGTTTACTAAATATGTTGATTATATCGTAAAAAAGGAACTCACAATGAGGCATTAAAATTCAATTTTAGAACAACCCGAAGAAAAAAAACTATTTATTTACTACCACGGCATTCACCACTTTACAATATATGTTCTTACATTAATGAATACAAAAGAATTTATGAATTTTAATTTAAAACTAGTAAGAGTAATTCATTGACCGTTTAAAATATAAACCAGTGCATTAAGGTAGATCAAACAATGTAATTAAATTTCTTATAATCGACGATATTATACTAGCAAGTTTTTTATATATTACTGTCGAGAGTGCACTCAAGATGTTTTCAACTGTTTTATGGATCAAATGTAAAAAATTCAGCTTTTAGTATAAATTAATATTTTTGTTGTTAACTTAGAACATAGAAAACAATTGATACTTTAGTCCTGAAACAGAAACTATCAGTCGAAAATTTTCTTTGAGTTTCTAACTTTTTCTTCAATTTGATCTTTTACTAATGGTATAAATATATTACTAAAATTTAGAGAAGGTTGAGATATACAATTATTTTTAAAAACACTCATGCACGCACTTTCAATTTGGTTTCTTTTAGTCCAGGAAGGTTCTTTAAAACTAAAGTTGACGATTCAAATTTGATAGAGTGGTTTTCAGACAGAGCGTGTTCAACTAATTTTGGTTTTCAGAGTTTTTCATTTTATAATTGTGTATATGTTCTTTAATTCGTGTTTTAACTGGCCTGGAAGTCTGTCCGAAGTATGATTTGTTACACTCACAGTCAATTTTGTATACAGAGTTTTTAGTTTCTTGATTAGGGTTTTTAGGTGTTAATTTTGTTAACTGATTTCTCAAAGTGTTTTTGGATTTAAATGATGTTCTTATATTAAATTTAGAATTAACATTTTGAATTTGTTCGGATAAGCCACGCACGTAAGGGAGTACTACAGTTCCTATTGGTTTGGTTTCATCAAACAGAAACTTCAGACAAAAACCTACATTTTCCATTTAGTGTTGCAGAAAGCTTCTTCTTTACCCTATAAAGATGCAAATCTATAAAGATAGGCTACTTTCCAAGCCCCTATGCAGTCCTTATCTAGCATAACATACACAAAGCCCTCACCCTCACTAGACCCTCTCTTATCTAACTCATTATCCTACACTGTCTGTTGTCCGCTCCTCAGTTATCTGTTATCTAGCTCATTGTTATACAGGGTCGCTTTCTTATCAGCTCACTCAGCTGTGCTTTGCAAGCAAATTGACCTGGCTTCATACGAGCAGATTAATTTATAACAGAGACATTAGGGAGGACAAATTGTGAGGTCTTATTTAAAGATATCCTAAGTTGTTATACACATCAGAGAAGTAAAGCAAGAGCTAAAGAAAGAGACAGGACTTTATTTTACGTAATAAGTATATTGATTTGATACAGTATAAGTTTTGATTAAGGTCCGTTCTATATTACGATAATACAGAAAACGTATATTTTTTATCTATTTAACAAGTTACCTTTCGGTTTTGCCTGTAGATCCTATAAGATGAATTTCTGGCTAAATACGCATTTCGTTGCGCTGGTGCAACATCTTCAGTAGCACTATTTACACTATCACTACAGTTATTTATATACTATACACTACTACTGTAGTGATAGTGTAAATAGTGCAGAAAATAGTGTAAATAGTGCTACTGAAGATGTTGCACCAGCGCAACGAAATGCGTATTTAGCCAGAAATTCATCTTATAGGATCTACAGGCAAAACCGAAAGGTAACTTGTTAAATAGATGACATAAGGTCCTACAGTTGGGAAATTATTATTTTAGTATATTTTTGATGAGCTGAAAATATCTTTTTTCGTGATCAACACAAATGAATCTGTAAATACCTATGGTTCCATCATATATACTTTGTTAATTGTATGTTTTGGTTGCTACTATTGTCAACAAATGGTCTCTTGAAGAAAAGTTCTAATAGTAGACTGATAAAGGATTTAAAATCATACAAACCAATATTTAATTTTTTATTTATGAAGCCTTTTGACAAGCAAAACTATCATCTGCAAATACCTCAAAAATGTTTGAGATTATCTGAAGATGACAACGTTGCTTGTCAAAAGGCCTCATGAATTTTAAATATTGGTTTATATGGTTTTAAATTAAATTCCTTTAAATGGTCTCTTTACAATAGATGAACCATTCCAATCAAACAAAACCATCGCAACAGTTGATAGCCTTGCCACATACAGATCGTAAATAAATAAATTAATAATAAATAAATGGTTTATTGCGTTCAACATGTTGACATGTTATGCAAACGTCACTTAATTTTGAAAAGCTAAAATTTTCCACGCATTCTAACATCGAAATCCCAGTCAGACATACATTTTGACATTCACTCTCTCTCATTCATTCGAATTGTACCACTCTAGTCCTGTAGTCAGTCTGTGTGTTCCGCGTTTTCCCAGCCGTGTGCCATAAACCCGTCTGTATTGGAAAATGCTTCTGCGTCCAAAACTTTTTCAGGCGAGTTTTGAAAGCATTAAGCTCATGGGCACTTTTGATCGAATTTGGTAACCTGTTGACGAGCTGAACTCCTACCCGAGAAGGTAAACAATCATGAACTGCCGTTCTGTGTCTCCCAGTTCGGTAGTTTTCCCTGCCTCTAGTTTCTTAAGAGTGAATGTCACTTCCTCTTACGAGACCGCATTTTGACTTGAAAAAAGACATGTTTCTAAAATATAGAGGCAAGGTAGTGTCAACAGTTTCAAATTTTTGAATGCTAGCCTACACGACTCTCTCCATTGCAATTTTGCAATCGTTCGGACTGCAAAACAAACCTGCATGTCCCCAGGAATAAAAGTGCTTTACAGCTCGTCAATACATGTGTCTAAATCAGCTGTTTTAGAGCAAGATGACAAACACGTTTTGTCAACTTTTAGTTGAGAACAGCTGTAAAGGCGAGAGGAGACGCAACGCTGTAGAGTTAGAGTCACGCGAAGGCAGTTTGAATTTTTGACTCCAAACCTGTGTTTAAACTTTCACTCCCCTCCTGAGTTCTCACGTTTACAGAAACTTTGAGCAACTTTGTCTTCCTCTTTGTCTTTGCTCATATATTTTACTTCCGCCTCAGAAGTGAGCTCTTACCATGAAAGTTTCCTTTGTTTAAAGGTATCTCTGCGTTATCATTAGCATTTGTGGTATTTACGTTATTCTTCGTATAAACATTGCAAATCAGTAATGTTGTCAGTATCGATATTGTCTACGTTACAATAACATTACATTGATGTAACTTCTTTGTATGGAGAAATGGGGCGTGATAGTGTGTGTGTATAGAGTTACACATAGCCCATTGCCGGCTTTGAGCAGCGGACAACCAATCACAGTCGTGAATCAGACTGACCAACTGTAACAGAAAACACAAAATTACGTATTTATGCACAGCCAATAGAAGGTAAATTCTTCAGTTTCATTAAATGAATCAGGTTTTCCTAACAAAGGAGTTAAAATTACTAACAAAATTATAGACAGATTCTTAAGATTTGACTACGCAATCTATGTTTTTGTGTTTTAATAATCAAAACATTATAACAAACATGTGATGGTTTTTTGTTTAAGCTTTAATCAAAACTACCCTTATTCAAATAACAAATGAAGGTATAGAGTATCTTATGTGAGATCTTGAACAATTTCAAAATGTTGGTTCTTTTCAAACTTATAAGTGAAGTTACTTCGTGTTTCTTTATTTTTGAAGAAAGTATAATTATAATTGGTGCTCACAGTACAAACATCTCAAGAAACCTTTCAATCTGCAGTCCAAGCCATTCAACACTCAAACAAAATAAAAGCGTGGACCCGTGGCGGGTTGGAATCGTGCGCGACTTCGGAGCATATCCCTCCGCTGACGCAGGTTCGATCCCCGCAGTCACCCCTTACATTTGTAAAGTGACTATACGGTAACGCTAGGTAAAGGTCGAGGTTGAGTGGCAGAGAGGACTTTGTAGGACTTTTTACCTTTAAAAACACAACAAACGAACAAATCTACTGTAACAAACTACAAAATCCTCTGAACACTATCGAGCAGCGTGTGGGGGTGTGGGCTCGGAGGGGTGTGAACAGAACAGTCTGCCCTGCAGGATGTGATATAATTGCACCCCTCCCGTGTGTTTGACAGCTCAGCAATATACCGCGCTAATGCTGAGATATTGGTGTGTTCAGCAGAGAGAGTGTAGGGTAAGCTAGCTCTTCATACACGCGACCTTTCAAACATTACACACTAACTGTCGACAAGCCTTTCGAGATGAAAATCAAACATAACAAGAAGCTTCTGGCAGATGTTAACAACTATTGACAAAAGCTTAAAATAAAAATAATGCGTAATACGGTTTATTGATGACCGAATCAAAATGGGACTGGGACTCGTGGCGTGGTCCTGTAATCCAGCTTCATGGAGGTCAGGTTTTGAGGATGATAGATAGACCTATCTAAAGCGGCTCAGATAGTCTCAGTGATCATCTGATGACTCCCGCATCAACTCCCACCATCGTTTAGACATATCAGACCATCACCTGCGTGGTTCGGAAGTCACGTTAAGCCGTTGGTCCTTGTATTTCCATTGGTCATTGGGCTATTAATTAATGACCCATTCTAAGGAAGAGTCGGCCTTAGTTTGTAACAAG
This sequence comes from Matsumurasca onukii, assembly GCA_018831715.1. Lineage (NCBI taxonomy): Eukaryota > Metazoa > Arthropoda > Insecta > Hemiptera > Cicadellidae > Matsumurasca > Matsumurasca onukii. The sequence continues at coordinate 5,415,649 of CM032067.1, forward strand.
ACTACACCTCATAACTCATTACTACCACTCATCACACTCATCCTTCACCACATATTTGCCTTAAAATACCCTCATGAGAGTGGTCGGCATCTCAAATAGTGAAATAAGCACTTGGTTGTAAACACAGCGAGCTCTGTAACGAGGCTGTTCACTACGCTCACGTTGTCAGATCTGAGTGCTCTTACATTTTGAGTAATTTTTATAGACGTCCCAAAATTTTGGTTGAAATCAAATCAATCGTCTAGAAGAAATGAAATATACAAGAACTCCTCTGAGTATGGTTGTTTTTCTCAAATTATAACATGCTATTGATACTTATATGAATTTTGTATCCCTGAAGTTTTATGTAAATCAAGATCAACGTGTTTATGAGATACTGGTCATTATTATTCTGAAGCGATATTTTCGACTGCCTTCAATAACGAGCCCAGGCCTAAAGTTGTGAAATATTAGGCTACACTCGAAAAGACGAGGGGTGTTCTCTTTTGGTTCTTGTTAGATGGGTCTTAGGCCAATAGTTGTCTATCATACATAGAAGTATAGTTTAACACAGCTTATTTCTATATTTATTTTCTGTAGCTTGGGTTATTAAGGTGTTTAAAGTTTACTAGGGTCAATTTGTATTCCTCAGATTATTACTAACGTACTAGAGTTGTTTTACTACAAAAGAGATAGTATTATGACGTCTTCAAACAATAATATCATTTACCCATGGAATAACAAAAATGATTCTGATAATAAAAGCGATCCTAAAACACTACCTTGTGGAACACCACTCTTTTTGTCAGTTATTCAGAGTTCTCCGTGTTTTAAACACATCTCACCCCTGATTTGCCTCCTAGTACCACTCAAGCAGCATGAATTAGTTAGGATTGAAGAGAATCAGTCACCGGAGCTCCGATGGGAAGTAGACAGACAGACGGACTGGCTGGGTCTACCACAACACTGTTGAATAATGTATATACTTACCCCGGTACAACCGTCTCTCCAATCAGCCAGGGTACTCCAGTCTGTAGGGGAAACACACTCAACTGTAGGTGATCTGGTGACGTTTTCATCTTGTCGAAACGTTCACGTACGCATTTGTGTTGTTCGTGGTAAAAGTTAAAGAAAAAGGATGAACATTTCGATGTTATTTGGGAATAAACGGTTAGTAACTACGCTATAAAAATATAAAAGATGGAAAATCCAACCTAGTTTTTCATTTGTTTTTAGCAAGTCTTTTTAAGAGGAAGTTACATAGTTGTTAAATTATGAAACATCGTTGCTGATGAAACGAAAGTAGGCTTTATGGTTCTATAGCCAATAGTCTAGTCTGTACCATATGTGGGTTTGATCCAGGATATCAATGGAACTGTTCAAATAGACAGAATGTTCAATCCACGACAATGTTTGAACACTAGATTCAGTTCAAATAGGCAGATAAACCAACACTAGTTCTGTCATTTGACAGTTCCAATGAGCTTTATCTACATATTTTCCACTGACACACACATACATAAACGATAATTAACGATCTAAACATAAACGGTATTTATAGGAGGAAATTACGTCTTCGTTAAGTTGAAAATATCAATTTCCAACAACAGCTGAAGATTTTAAAGGCCGTTTTTTAATTGAGCCTTAACCGGCGGTTACAATTTAACCGGCAGTCAGCCAATAAGAAAGTTGGATATTTTTGAGGTTAAGTTTTACTTTGTCTGTTTTGATTTTGCATTGTTACAGTTTGTATTTAACTACAGTAGCATAATGTATGCATGTTAAATTTAATAAATAACGGAAAACTGGAAAAGGAATAGGTACCTTTATTGGATGAATAATCTTCAGTCACTCATTAAAGTGTTTTAACGATGGGTGAACATATAAACTATTCTCTATGCGTATGCAGCCAGTTCAATTTATGGTAGTCGTTAACATAGAACAAAAAAATTAGTGGTATTGTCTAATATACAAATCCGATTTCTCACAAAATACTTTGGTACTTTGATACTTTGATTTGAGACACCGACCACTCCTAGGGGTATTTTAAGGTGAATATGGGATGATTGTGAGTGTGTTGAGTGTTTTGATGGATGCTGAGGTGTAGTCTTGTTACAAACTAGGGCCGACTGTTTCCCAGATAGGGTCATTAACTAATAGCCCAACGATCAATGGAATGGACTAACGGCTTAGCGTGACTTCCGAACCACGAGGTGGCCATCGTGAAAAGTTATCACTGCGCCCGGGAATCGAACCAGGGCTGATTTGGTGCGAAGCACACACTGCTATCAACTCCTTGCATCTATCCATCATAAATAAATTAAGAGTTCCTCCAGAGTTTTAGCTAAATTCTAAAAGTCGTTCCTGCAATGGCAACAAGCAAATAGATTGAGAATTCCTATTCTATCATAGCTCTAATTGATCAAGTCTAATTGATTACGAGTAGATTTAAATTTATCTCCATCATGGAATCACGGTAGTCAATCGTGGAGAGTATATCAAATTAACAGCGATTCCAACATGGCCGCCAATCACAAGGGTTTCCGGTTGATCAGTCCATGTGAGGATTACCGGATACTCTGTCAGGCTGGCCAACATCCAACAATTAATTTCCCGCCGCTGCAGGGCTGCCAATATACGCCAGTAATCCCTTGGAAATCCATCAAACAAGTCCTTTGATATGCTTTTAATCTTGGGTTTCAGGATTATTGAAAAGTAATTTTCCGTAAAATTTGTTACGGAGATTTAGTAATTTTGTAAAAGGAAACCGCTTTGTTTACATACAAGATATTAATGTTTATGTTCATTATTGCGTGTGTTTGCTATTGAGATTCTTGGTTGACTTGAAGCTATTTCTAACGTTTTAATATATTGTATTTTGTGAGTCTGATACGTGTGATGATTTTGCTAATTCGTTTATTCATGTTGCAGGTATGGATATAAACCTTTGTGTGTATGCCGTATTTGTAAGTATACCACGCACTTTATTAATTCAATCAACTGAAAGTAACAAGTTTCCTTACTGTATAAACTGCATCATATTGCTCATCAACTGTTGGCCATAGCAGTCTGATATTGCTGTGTTGATCACATAGACATACTACACAGAGTTTGAAATATAATTACGATATTTTTCCATCGTTAGTGAAATAAAAAAACACGGGGTTTCAGGAGGACGTGGACACATTTGCGGGTAAAGATTTTGATGACCGTTGCTGATTGGTTGATAGTGATTTTTGGGCGATGCGACAAACCAAACATTTACTTCCCAAATAGTTACACCGTGTTCTCATGGGATCTCTCTGTATTAAATTCTAACCATAAAAGTTGTGGACGTTTCGTCGGAGCAGACAACGGAACAAAAAGAATCTTATTATCCACTGGGAAATCTGTACAAATAATGTTTACAAGTTGTGATTGGGTTGTTTGAACTTTTATTCTTGTTATTTCCAAAAGTTTTGTACCGTTGAAGACGAAGTTAAGAACTTGCTTTTCAGGAAAATGCATTTGCCTTTACCTTACTAAACATAGCTTTCCCCTTGGTTACTCATTATCTCTTTACTTTAGCACCAATCACTGATTCATTCCTCCCCCAAACTGTCTCTGCCTCGTGGTGAAGCCAGAGTTGGAATCTCGGCACATGAATAAACACGTGAGCAGTGAGCACGTATGTAGAGTAAACACTCAGCTGGGAAATCTGCACACAACACGAGAGAGAGAGAGAGGCCGCAGGCTGAAACCTCGCTCTCTCTCTCTCTTTGCTGCTGGCAATTTCCGCTCACCAGCTTAGCTTAAAATGCATTAACATTTTACCTCCACTTCCCCACATTCATAATACCCCGCGATCCCTCCCCTCCACCGGTCTCCCGGGATGTGTTACATGTAGGCTCTTCCCTCCCCACCGCACGCTCATCTGTATGTTGGAAACCCTACTTATCATGCCAGCTCTCAACTCTCCGCTCTCTTGTTTGAGAAAAGCAAGTGGAATTTTACTAAAATTGTTTGTATTCCAACATGTACTTGTCAAAATCTATGACCTTGGTGAATATACGGCTAGTTATCGGTAGATCTAGTCTTGTTTCGTGGTTATTGATGATGGCTCGTTGGCCATAGTGCTTTGAAATTGCTGTGTTGATCAGGACCTTGGCAGAGTCAGGAGGTTGAACGGCTATCGAGGATTACAGCCAGTCTCGATGGCCATAGTGGTCTGAGATAGCTGTATTGATACTGCATCTTTGGCAGAGACATGTGGTTGAGTTATCGGCGTTTCATCTTCAACCATTGATTTGTTATTTCATGGCCTTGCCTATGGAAACTTCCCACAAATAACTATGTACAAGTGACCACTAAGATTGTTGCCACTATTTCGAAATTTAACTATGTAAAACGGTTTTTAAAAACTTTACTGGAAAGATTCTACACCCCCACCAGGGGATCTGTACAACCCACCCGAGGGACATATTTTCGATTGCACTTACGTTTGTTTTACCTGGAAACTAAAGAATTAAACGATTATACTTAATATAAAACACGTTTACAACATTACTCTTTGAAGTCCAATTCAAAAGAAAAACTAATCGCAACAATTTTAATATCTCCCTGGAAATCTTAAGACAAGTAAAGTAAGTGATGGAAAATAATTACAATTCCGCCAGCTTTGTGGTAAAGTTCTACCCAACTATTGTGGCAGACAGCCAGTATAAAGTTATCTTGAAACAATAACCAAAGAGCAAACAGCTCCTGCTGCACTACAATGGCGGAACACGGAACAGCTGTTCGGAAGATTGCACTAGTGGCGTCAAACTCCACCGGGAGCGCTAGTAGTGCTACGTGCAAACTTTTCTAATCTGTGGCTCTTATATTTTCTCAATTTAATTTCTTGCTCTAGTTCCTGCTTGGTGTAAAGTTTCTCTTCAGTTGTGGATAATTGTTTGGTTGTTTTGTTGTAACGTCTTTTTAATAATATTTCTAATTTTATTGTGTTGTTTTAATTATAACATTTATGTTGCTTCGGGTGTAACCTGTATTCGTCCACTATTTTGAAAAAACGTTTCACCCTCGATTTTTTCGTTTTCTCGTAGATCTTGTTCGTGCTTCTATCTACTTGATTTTCAGTTTCACTGCCATTCGTCTATTCTTCGTAAGCTATTAACTACGAACACGTTAAAACTTTCGAGAGACTATTCGAGGTAACTGCAACCAAACGTGGTTCTTAAAAAACACACACACAGTGAAAAACAATAAACCTGCGTTTATATCCACATAGTATTTTTCACATTGCGGTTTGTGTTGCCTCGTTGGACATATCACTATTTGAGATGCCGACCACTCTCATGAGGATATTTTAAGGCAAATATGTGGTGAAGGATGAGTGTGATGAGTGGTAGTAATGAGTTATGAGGTGTAGTCTTGTTACAAACTAAGGCCGACTCTTCCTTAGAATGGGTCATTAATTAATAGCCCAATGACCAATGGAAATGCAAGGACCAATGGCTTAACGTGACTTACGAACCACGCCGGTGATGGTCTGATATGTCTAAACGATGGTGGGAGCTTAGACAACTAGAAGCGTCCGGTCCACCCAATAGATCGTGCTCTACTCACGTGATACTATGATACTTACAATTAAAACATCCCCCATAAATATCTTGTTATATACTAACCAAGCACTGTTGACATTTAGTTACAGTTGAGTACACACTTGTATACGATCAAAGAGTTAATAACTGTGTCTACAAAGGTTAACATCGATGTTTAATATCACTCTGTAAAGCCAACATGAACAGAACTGCCAACTTTATTGCTTGTTGTGGCTTAAACATTGACATCGCGTTTGATGGAACGTATTTTCATTACTATACCATCACCGAGCTTCTCTATAAACGAAACAATATTGCAGTCGGAATCAATTAACTCTTTATTTAATTGAAGTTACTTTTGTTGTGCTAAATTTCTGACCGGTTTAGAGCAGCTAACTATAAAAGTCATGAGCTAAGGGTCTAAAACATGACTTGTGAGAAAGTCTAGCATATGGATTGTGTTGGTTACTAAACAACTCTAAAAATAAATTATGACGGAAGATTTGCGACTGGTTCTAGTAACTAGTAAGGCTAAAGGAGGATTTGTTACATGCTTAGGTTAATTTAAGTAAACTACCTTTATGTGGCTAAAAGTTAAGTTAATTTTACTTTGGCTTAGTTTGCGAAGTAGTTTAAAGTTGAGCGTTCTTAAAACTGTACAAATTTTTTTCTCTTGGTGTTTTTGTGTTCTTTATAGTTGGTCAGTGTGATTCACGGCTGTGATTGGTTCCCCTACTTCGCGCCGGCCAATGGGGCTTTGACGTTTCGCCAGGCAGTCAGTGTGCAGCTATCGCTGGGATTGGATGGCTTGATTCTTTTTTAATTGCGTAAAGTGTTGTATTGCACATGTTGTATTGTTTTCTAAGATAGTTGTTAAAATTATAAGATAGTTGTATAAGATAGTTTGAGGATGATATAGGTCTAAAGCGACTCGGATAGTCTCAGTGATCATCTGATAATACCTGCATCAACTCCCACCATCGTTTAGACATATCAAACCATCACCTGCGTGGTTCGAAGTCACGTTAAGCCGTTAGACCTTGTATTTCCATTGGTCATTGGGCTATTAATTAATGACCCATTCTAAGGAAGTGTCGGCCTTAGTTTTGTAACAAGACTACACCTCATAACTCATTACTACCACTCAGCACACTCATTTTTCACCACATATTTGCCTTAAACTACCCTCATGAGAGTGGTCGGCATTTCAAATAGTTATTTAGTGATATATAAAAATAAATTTTTAATATTATTTGTGTTATATTTTTTCATTTTGCCATGATTACTATTTATTTTATAATGTTTATTTTTTATTTATTTAGGTTACTTTTATTTGGAAACGGTTTATTTTAAACTCAGTGAAAATTAAAATTACTCAAAAACTCTGGAAAACGTGCGCAATAATATTGTACGGGGAGACTGTACATCTAAGTTCTAACCACCGTATACTCAGCGTTGTTTACAGTACGAGTATATTGTGTTATGTTGGCAATAACAATATTTCAGCCGGTTATACCGGAAGTGTGGGCAGAATGCTGATGATTACCGGAAACTCAGTGTGAGAGTGCGCCGACAGGTAGCGCTAGTGTAGTTGGCAATTCTATCAGCAGTTTTGTGCGCGCCGAGAATATAAAACACCCCGGGGAGCTCCTAACTGAACTCCTGTAGCTCGGGCTCGGGCAGCGGCGGAACCTTTATTGAATGGAAAACTTATATTGCCTTTTCATAAACATGACCACATTCTTCACTTTGTTTAATACAAGGTGTGTACATTGTACAACGGAAAGATTATCTTACTAAATATTTGGATTTTTTTCAATAAGCTCATGTAGATTGTGAGATTGAAAAATGGCTTCCTTTTTTACTTACGGCTTTAGCTCTCTATTAACTATAAATAGCCGTTAGTTTTGGGGTTTAAGTCCTTGTAAGAAGGAAGATATTTTTGATGTGTGACTCTTTTCCAGCTTTCATGATAATATACTTTATAATTCAAGCATTTTTTTCAAAATATAATAATTGTTAGCCAATATGTAATATTTCAGAACAGATTTACTTAGGGATATTGATATTATAATTATATATAAGGAAAGTACATAGTGCCCTGTAAAATTGTATTTGCTTAACATGGACCGGTTTCAACCTTTAGGTCATCTTCCCGCATGTAAGTACATTTTTACTTTTTTACCGGTCCATGTTAAGCAAATACAATTTTACAGGGTACTATGTATTTTCCTTTATAAATAATTATAATAATCGTATATTTCATCATTAGGTTCCAAAGTGAAACTTTTGACATTACCTCAAGTTTAACGTCCGAGTGATGAACAATACCTTTTTCATGGTGCAACAGTATTTTAAAATAAATTTTAATTGTTTATAATATTAAATATCATAAAAACAAGCCATTATTTACTTGAAGTTATAGCGCTCTATTATATTTGTCAAAACAGCTGTTTCATAGCAAAATGACAAAAACTACCTCTAAAACTGACGTGTTTACAAATTATTTCTTAGTGAAGCTTAAATACTGAAAGGAAAGTTCATGCTAAATGACAAGTCAGTCAGTCAAGGTCTTTTAAAGCCTTTTATAAATATAGATTAAGGTTAAAAATTATAAAATATTCAGGATACTCCAACGTTAACTCGTTGTTTGGTTCCATCAACAAAAGTTCCTAAACATCAGGTATACCTATGATCCCACTTGAACAAACAAAACACGAAAAAAAACCAACTGCTATACATTTCAAGTTCAGCTGGCGACACAACAGACGACAAAACACCCCAGTTACTCCATGGCGTACCATAACCTGGCTGGCGGTCCCCTCCTTCTCGTTTTTACACCCATAAGCCGGGATTATGGGCCCCGAATGTGACATCAAATATTTACACATTTATGCCCGACTTTATGTGAAGCACGATGTTAGAATCTACGAGTGCCTCTGCAACCTGTAAACTTGTGCACAACATCAGCTGTTCAACAACATCAGCTGTGTGAGGTGGTTTTGGAAATAGCAAAACAAAACAAAACTTTCCTACCAGCTGGAACATTTTTTTCACAATAAATAAATGAGTGTTTTATTACGTAGACATGTATACAGTACTCGTTAAGCCTCATTCGAACTTACAATACCGTAGATTCGCTCTTCCATTCATTCGAACTAGTCCTTAATAAGTCAGTCAATTTCGGAGTCTCCTAATTGAGTGCCATGAACTGATAGGTGCTATGAAAGCTCGCTAGGTAGGATGGTTTTGAGACGAGCTTTAGTGCCTTGTACTCTTTAGTGCCTTGGCGTCTTTGATCGAAATTGTTAGTCCGTTGACAAAGTGAACTCCTAGCTGAGAAGGTAAACGTTGGTGAACTACCGTTCTGCGTCTCCCAGTACCGCTTTCATGTGTCTTGTTTCATAAGAGTGCATGTTCATAACCGGAACATGCACATCATGGGCTTGTTATGGTGTTAACTTTTTATTTTATAAAGAGACGCGTCTTCAAAACGTAAAGCAAGCAGGGTAGTGTCAACAGTTTCAGGAATTTTGAAAGCTGCCTACTCCAAAGCTGCCCATTGAAGCTATCCTACTTTATACCCTTCTACGTCGTTTTGCTATTGCTCCAACTGCTTGCTTTTAAAGAATAAAGATTTTGGAAAATTTTGCGTTTTTCACTTTGTAAACAACGTCAATATGTATGATAATATTTATGTATAATTAAAACTAGATCAGGGCCTACTTTGAATTGAAGAAAATTCCAAACTAATCATCGTTTCGCTAAAATATTTTGTATTCCAAATATTTACACGCTTTTTTATGACAAGACCAAACAAAATGACTTTTACTTGTTGGGCAAGAACGTTACGAATGTAGATATATTACAAATTTGAACTGTAATCCAGCTTCACGGAGGTCAGGTTTTGAGGATGATATAGGTCTAAAGCGGCTCAGATAGTCTCAGTGATCGTCTGATGATACCCGCATCAACTCCCACTATTGTTTAGACATATCAGACCATCACCTGTGTGGTTCGGAAGTCACGTTAAGCCGTTGGTCCTTGTATTTCCATTGGTCATTGGGCTATTAATTAATGACCCATTCTAAGGAAGAGTCGACCTTAGTTTGTAACAAGATTACACCTCATAACTTATTACTACCACTCATCACACTCATCCTTCACCACATATTTGCCTTAAAATACCCTCATGAGAGTGGTCGGCATCTCAAATAGTGATTTAGTGATTTACATTGAGATTTTAGAAAAATCTTGATAAGTCACATTTTGGAAACTTTTAAATAACCATTGTGAAATGTGGACTTTTGAATCGCAGTGGCACTAAAAATAAAATCCATTTAAAACTGTACGTTGTACTACGATTATTCAACAAATAAAAAAAAATCAAGCTACCAAATTCCTTTTTATAAAAAAACACCCTATTTATACGTTTTAATCCCCAACAAAAATTACAACCAGGTCGCTAAAATGTGTTGTGGAATGTTTATGAAACATCGTTATTGGAAAACGCCGCTTTGGTTAAAGCGACAGCTTTGAAACTGAGCTTTTTGTGGCTTCTCACAGCTTTGTGATAAACAACTTTATCGTAAACATTAATTGCCAACTCAGTGTTGCCAACAGAGTGTTTCTGACGTGAATGCGGGCTGGAGGGTTAAACATTGCAATCATGCCCAAGTTAGTCCAAGTTTCGTGCTAGAGCCGACCACGTGACTTAGACACGCTAGAAACTGCTATACAGTTGTTATAGTTGAAGACATGCTACAGTAGTTTAATTTTTGCTTTACAACTTCAAAGTACAGCTCGAGGCGAATCATGTTTGTTTGCAAAGATGGTAATTATGAACTATATTCCACAACCTGAGGGGTTGAGTTTTAATGTCAAAGATAGGTATGGTATCCTTTATATTACTACCTACACAGCTCTTTATTTGAAGTTTGTTGTTGACAATGGTACAATTTCTGAGGCTAAAACATTATTACGGACCTTTTCCATCGTTTTTGAGTGAACAAAAAGTACAAGACGTTTCGGGACTGTAATCTGACCCCGTCTTCAGGTGAAAAGCAACCTACCACATAACACAAAACCTTAGTAAAAGAGCTAGCCTAAATGTAGTCAGCGCATTTCCTTTCTTCCCCTGATAAACCTGTTAATTTTATAACAGCTAGATTAGAAAACAATACAATATGGACAACTTTAGAAAATTGAACAAATAAAGAAATCAAGCACGTCCACGGACAGTGACAGCTGCACACTGACTGACTGCCTGACCAGCCGCCAGAGAGACCGATTGGTTCGCTCGGAGCAATGAACGACCAATCACTGCCGTGAATCAGGCCGACTACCACACGATTTCATTATAAACAGAAGTTCGACGTCATATTACGGCCGTATTATAGCGTTTATCGCTTCCTAGGAAACCATAGCTTTAATATTAACTCCAGCATTGCATATAAACTAAAATTGTAAGTTGTGCAAACATTCTTCAGGAAATTATAACAATTAGGTCTAACTATTTTGGAATATCAACACTAATTATTTCTTCTTCATCCTCGCTACTTTTGATCATATTACAACTATGGCTAAAGTTTGCTACTAGTTGTCATTATTTAAAATGCAAACAGACAACAGTAAACAATGCATCAGCTGTGCGCTGTGCTGAATCTGCGGGCCACAGAGTAATGCGGGAAGCAGAGCACACAGAGTATGAAGTTGTGAGCGGTTATTCCAGCTGACTGCGCGGTTGCCGGTTCCACACAGCCTACTGCTGCTCCCCTGACTTCAATAATAGATACAAATGGCTCACACGGGCACTAATGGTGTGCGGGAGGGGAAAGTAAATGGATTTTAATGTTTAACCCTACAACAATGCGGTCACTTTACCCTCTAACACTGACACACATAAACACACGATAACAGCGTGACATTCATTCTTTTTATCTGGTAATGGAGTCTGCCTCGTGCAACTTTTATGTGCTGGGATTTGAGGTGGACGTGAAAACAAAGTAAAGTTATCTCGCTGAATGGTATATATTTAATGTGAACTTGAGTTTTCTTTTCGGTATTTTTTTATTAGATTTTTCAATACATACCAATTTTATTGCACGTGAAGAACTAGATTATAGTTGTGACACCGGCCGCGAAAGCCTAAGAGTTAACGTTAATATACAGGGTCATCGGAAAAGGTGTACGGGATTTGAAAGTGAAATAAAAATTTTAACATAATTGGTAGAATTTTGATTTTTACATCAAAACACACAGCAAATCTTGAATTTTTAGTGCATTTAAAAAAGTTTCTATGTGAGCTCCCCACGTTGCACGACAGATATCTAGCCGATAGTCAACCTTTTGCCAGGTGTTTTGGAGCATTTTAGGAGTCACCGTTGAAATGGCTACGTTGATTCTTCTTCTCAGGTGCTGTAGATCACGTATTTTCTCAGCATAAACTAAGTTTTAAATGTAACCCCAGAAGAAGAAATCTAAAGGCGTCAAATCAAGACTCCTAGGTGGTCACAAAACAGGACCATTCCTCCCAATCCAACGATCAGGAAATTTGTTGTTGAGAGCTTCTTGGACGATTAGACTGTAGTGACATGGAGCTCCATCCTGCTGGAAAGTGACATTAATACCCTTTTCCCTTTCAATTCCTTCAACTTGAGGGAACAGATAAGAAGAAGAATCAACGTACCCAAACCAACGGTGACTCAAGAAATGCTCCCAAACACCTGGCGGGAGGTTGACTATCGGCTAGATGTCTGTCGTGCAACGGCCCCCATTGTAAAGCGTTCAAAGCTCACATTGAAACTTTTCAATTACATAAGATTTGCTGTGTCTTTTGATGTAAAAATCAAAATTCTGCCAATTAGTCTATATTAACATTTTTATTTCACTTTTAAATCCCGTAAACCTTTTTCGATGACCCTGTATAATATAAGTGGACATTCTGTTTAAGTCTCCATCACAGAGTAGGCCGGGAATCAGGTGAGCGTAGAAAACAGCCTCGTGTAGCCACGGTTAGAAAGCGCGTAACTCAGCTTATGAGCTTAGTGAGTTAGAATCAAGAACTCAATTCTTACATGTAACTCAATAGAGCATATTCATAATACCAAAGCTGATGTTATGGTAAGTAGATAGCGCATTGGTGTCGAATGACTGAGGCAGGACAATCAAGATAGTTGCGGCAGCCCAAACACAGATAGCGCTGCGAGAGAATTCTCAAGTAGAGCAACTGGCAAGTTTGTTCGTTCTCGAAAATCGCACGATTTGGTCACATTTAAGCCATCGCATCGGACAAACTCGAGCGTGTTGTGCCGAGGAGGGAGGGAGATGGCAGCGCTCACAGCGCTATCTGTGCTTGGGCTGCCGGACTATGTTGATTTTCCTTCCTCAGCCATACGGAATCTATGCCCAATCTACTTAACGTAACATTGTCTTTGCTAATACTTAGATTCAAGCAAAATAATACGTATCTCATTGCAAAGAAAACAACTCCACGAAATAGTCTTATTGAAATACACTGCTTGTAGACACGTGTGAGTAGGCCGCCAGGAGCAGCGCCGTGTACACGAGGCCTACACAGAACACACCGCAGATTTATAGCAATCACAGTCGCCCACAGCTGTTCTTACGTTACACCACAGACATAACACAGATCACACCACAGATTACGGTTATAATCACATTTAATGGACTTGTTTGTACTTTATTTAATGCTAATGAAGTTGAATCATATGAAAATGACGACGGATTGGAGGCGGGGATTTGGAGCTTGTATGCTGATGATGGTTTATTGTAAATTAACGTTATCGTATCTTTAAGTATGCTGTAAATATTAGTTTTGAATAGGAAAGGGCCCCGGTGGCAGTTACAAATGTTACTCTCTAAAGCAGAACGATGTATGGTCTGCTAAAGGTAAAAAGATAAGGTTTGTCTTGTTTAACGAGGCGAAATTAGGAATACAAAGTCCTCTCTTCCACTCAACCTTGACCTTTACCTAGCGTTATCGCAACAAAATAATGTAAGTGGTAACTGCGGGGATCGAATCCGCACCAGCGGAGTGATGAGCTCCAGAGTCGCGCACGATTCCAACCCGCCACAGGTCCGCTAAAGGCTACTACTGAACTGATATTCAAATGTGTATTCGATAAAGGCTGCCTTTCCCGGGAAAGGAAGGGAGGCCAGGAGATAGGTAAGTTAGCGAACTCACTTCCCCGGGGTATTTTATATTCTCGGCGCGCACAAAACTGCTGATAGAATTGCCAACTACACTAGCGCTACCTGTCGGCGCACTCTCACACTGAGTTTCCGGTAATCATCAGCATTCTGCCCACACTTCCGGTATAACCGGCTGAAATATTGTTATTGCCAACATAACACAATATACTCGTACTGTAAACAACGCAGAGTATAGTGAAACAGTAACATACACGAAGCTAGAATCGTTCCCTCATTATGTTTCAACAGGCGTACTACAAATAGTTATGCAATGAGAGATTATGTGTCAACAGCGGTGTTAAAAGATGTATTATCGATGATCTAGTTCTTCCGGTTAATTACACCGCGTCAAAACATCACCTTCAGCCAATCAGTGACTGAAGATGGTACTCTACAGCGAGGCCGAAACATTTCACACCAAATATTATGATGTTTTGACGTGGTGTGAATCGGAAGAACTAGATTATAGTTGTGAAACACCGGGCGCGAACACCTGTGTTTAAGTATTATCTAGAGTTCATTTAAACAACTAGAAAAAAAAACTAAATGAATAAGATTGATTTTGCATTTAGCCTTCCCACTCACAATAAGTTGACTACGTTTGAGCCAAACCCGTCCACGAATATATCACTAAACCACTATCACTATTTGAGATGCCGACCACTCTCATGAGGGTATTTTAAGGCAAATATGTGGTGAAGGATAAGTGTGATGAGTGGTAGTAATGAGTTATGAGGTGTAGTCCTGTTACACACTAAGGCCGACTCTTCCTTAGAATGGGTCATCAATTAATATCCCAATGACCAATGGAAATACAAGGACCAACGGCTTAACGTGACTTCCGAACCACGCAGGTGATGGTCTGATATATCTAAACGATGGTGAGAGTTGATGCGGGTATCATCAGATGATCACTGAGACTATCTGAGCCCCTTTAGACCTATATCATCCTCAAAACCTGACCTCCATGAAGCTGGATTACAGGACCACGCCACGAGTCCCAGTAATTAATTCTAGTGGTAATTAATTTGCTTGTGGCATTTATATTTACGTAACATCTTGTTAAAGGGAAGAGTGCCAGTAGAATCAATATCAATAATCAATTACAAACACAAAAATCATTTTAACAGGAACTGAAATTAGCAAAATAAAATTTAATCAAATAATGTTGGAATTTACCGTTTAACATCTGGGACCAAAAGCCACCTGAACACATTGAGTGATTTGATCTCTTTACTCTCAGAGTGAAGAAAACTCTGACAAAACTTGGAGGCGTATGAAACATTCAGTGGCGCCTTGTTTTCTAACACGTTTCCGGTATTATTCCACGCTATAAGGGTGAGAAATAGCCAGTGAAAGTGAGTTTGCGTGGCTGGGGGGGATAAGGGGCAAATTGATAGCCACAGAAGGGAGGGGAGGAGCAAACTCCCCCGGGAATTGAGGGATAAAACTGATACCGGAACAAATGAATTAATTTATCTTCGTGTAATCTGTTTGCGGTGCGGTTAGTCAATTAAATTTAATTGCCCATGGATCATGTTAAGCCCACCCTAAAAACAAGGAGGACGCCCTTCGTGGTTTGTAATGTGTACGGTTTGTTTTACACAAGTGGTCACAGTCAAACTAATTAATCACGTTT
Source organism: Matsumurasca onukii (assembly GCA_018831715.1). NCBI lineage: Eukaryota > Metazoa > Arthropoda > Insecta > Hemiptera > Cicadellidae > Matsumurasca > Matsumurasca onukii. The sequence continues at coordinate 5,431,060 of CM032067.1, forward strand.
CTTGAAATATGTACGTTATTATAACTGTACAGTTTTGAACAGGACAGCGATCATTGTTTGAAAACGCTAAGTAATAATTTTCCTGATCATTGCGAAAAAGTTAATTTTATTCTAAAATCTTTGGGCCATTTTGGTACTGATTTTGTTTTTAAACAAGCCATAAAACCGTTTAATTAAGTATTTGCGCTGTTGGTATGTATAATAAAATATTAAATAGAAAATTAAGGTATATATTTAACGATGAAGTCGTTTCATAGTGCTTTTTTCAGAGTTTAGGTACAATGAACATAATTATTACAATGCACTGCACTAAGTTAAAAATACGAAAACTACTAAAATAAAGTTAGCTCCCAGGTATGTTCAAGGTTATCAGTCAGTAGTTATAGTAGTTATGTTTTTATAACAGAGATATAAAGTTACAAATTAACCGTTGCACTATTGAATATTATAAAGTTTATTCTCTATTTTATTACTCTAAAATACTAATAATGACTTTTTTGTACCGGGAAAACAACTAAAAACTTGCAATACGATGTCTTGCAAATTTTAAAAGTTAAATCTTTAGACTTTTATGAACCAAACAACGCTTAAAATATGATTGTTCACTGGTAAAGACGGCTTAAGGAAATTCAAAGTTCGATCCTTTTAGAGGAAATAAGCTTTCAGAAAAGTTTTAAAAACGAGAGAGCGGAAATTGGCTTTCAACTGAACTGAAACAGGATCTTGTGACAGTTTTCTTGCGACAGATTTCTTGCAAGTTTCTTCTTCTCGACTGATCTTGTGATAGTTTCAAACTGTCTTGCGTCGTGGATTGTTTATGGTCTCTACGTGAGCGTCTTCTGGTTGACGTGTCTGAACCGTATCCACGATGGAAATACTTGCGTTGCTAATTTTGAAGGAGTTTTATTTTATTGACCATACATGTCCATAGAATATGGCTGGCTAAAATTGTTATTGTTGTGGAGGATAATTATTATCGAATTGCCTTTGGAAAAATAAGATATTCATAAAGTCCGCGTCGTATGTCTGAGGCCGAAGACCGAAGTGAGGCTCTGAGCGCAGCGAACAGCCTCGTAACGCCATTGGTCACTCAGGAAACCAAGCTGAGGCCGAAGGCCGAAGCGAAGCTGTGAACGCAGTGAATTAGAGTAGCGAATTGCAAAGGAAATTTGACTAACTTATGCCGTTTTAGCTGCGTGTCGGCCTGGTTTTAATGTAAAGGTGCTTTGTCTTAACTGCTGGACATTTGTCAATTTTAGTAAATACACTATTAATTTTTTTTCAAAATGTTGTTTGTGATTTTTTTAATTATTCAATACACTTTTGTTTCCTTTATACTACTTGATAACGTGTTTATACAACGAAATATTGTAGCTCTACCTTTCCTTTCTTTTCTCTTTTCTATATTGGTATAATTAAGTCACTGGACACCTCAAGAATTCGTCAAAAATGACCTCTAAAATATTTGAGTTTATTTTGGAAAATAATATAAAATGTCTACAAAAACTTTATGAAGAAATCAGCCGTCGAAGTATGTTGTTAATCATAACGTATGTTAACTTATGTAAAATATACACACCTTTTCCCAACTCCCAAGTCACCCGCAAATGCACTAATTACACATGTCTAATGAGTGATATGGGTCTGTATCTCTCCACACACCGGAGGGGGACGTCAATGTTTGCACTGAGGGGGAGAAGGGGAACATCCCCCGGAGCACTCACAGAGGGGGAGCAGATAGAGCTATTAATTAGGGAAACCGAAGCAAAGGGGGAGGAATCGACATTTAACAGCAACAAATCTTGAAAATGTGTCGACAGCGGAGAATTTAGCGCTTGTGCAGGCGCTATCTTCTCTCGTGTTCGGGATCGCTGTAGGCTACGTAGTGTGTAGCAGGCGAGAACATTCTGTTCGGAAAAGGTTGTTGCTGGCATTTTCTGAATACTTTCTAAATACTTTTGGTCGGGAGTTGTTTTTATTGAGTTTGCTTTGGCGAAAAGTATTTGAGCCTTGTGTTGAATAACATTTTCGTTGGTCGTTAGGCTATGAATTAACTACCAAATCTGGGGAACAGTCGGTCCTGTTTGTAACACACACTCACCATTAATCACACAGTCACCTTACTACGAGAGGTCAGTGTCTCAAGTTATGTTTCAAACTGACTAAGTACTTAAGAAGTTACTGTGTAGATTTAGCTTCGGTTTTCTTGAAGTACAGTACTGTATGTAAATGTTGAAAATAATAAAAGAAAGTTCTGAAAAGGTCGCATGACTAATTTTCACCACATATTAGAGTTATTACACATTAGAAACGTCACTTTATGCATGCCCCATAAATTATATTATTGCCCAAAAATTGAAATACACTACTTCTATAGGAATTACTATTTACAAGTAGCATTGATCTTGCATTTTCTATGTTGGTTTTGAATTGAGGAAACGGATAAACCGTCCTTAGCACCAAGCTTGTTCATTTACTGACCTTTCAAACACAAAACTGACATTAATTTGCTCTCAAGATGGGAAATAAGCGGTTAGATTGACAAAAGCGAAGGAAAGGTAAACATAAAAGTTGGGACGTCCCCAAAGCTTTGTCTCTTACATTGTTTGTCTCTCCATTGTCCTATTGTTCTTTCTACCCTTTGTTTTACACTGATGGTTGTCTTTGTTCCTTTCAGTCGTGCAATTTTAAACGTTTGATCCACAACGAACGTTCACGCAGATGTCAGCTATAGTAGGTCAGTTGAAAGTTGGCCTGGATGAAACTTACTCTGGGGGCGAACAACTTTCGTCGGACTCACGGACGTGGAAAATAATTGTAACAACCAGTTTTGAAGAAGTCTTTGTTTTGACAGTATCACAGCCAATGAGAACATCGACAGTTGGCATCCCTGTTCCATTGGACGGTTGGCGGTGACCAATAGGGTAGCACAGCAAGTATCTCAGTTTCAGCCAATTAGTGGCTGAAGATGGTACTCCACAGCGAGACCGAAATATCTCAACCTAGTTTATAATTATGATATTTTGACGTGGTGTGAACCGGAAGAACTAGATTATAAAACAAGGTGTATTTAATTTTAATATGTTCTCAAAAATGGCTTTCAAATATTATTTGTTCTTTGGTTTACGTATGAACTGTCAATATGCTACGCACTTTGTATTTAAATTATTTCGGACAAAACCCCGTAGATCAGGTCTAAATGCGTTGTGCTACATTTAGTTTAAAGTGGAAAACTCTCCGACAGTTGTACAAAGCTAAATGTTTTACCCTTGCAGCCCAGTGACTCGGCAAAAGAGGCAGGTGACATTAATGTCGAGTTTTGCGTTGTTTATGTCGCTGTTTACGTCACGTGGTGGAGGGGAAACAAATCATAAACAACGGCGATAAACACAGGTAACCAAACACAACACGCCTGGCTCCATGTGAAATACTGAATACACGACACACGCTCCGCGCTATGGGAAAATGTGCTTACCACTTCACACCTGTGTCTTAGCTTTATCAGCTGGCTTTATTCACCCCGAGTGATATTGTAACATTTCAATTAGTCAAAAATGGTTTAAATTATTTCAGGGATTTATTTTGATTTTTGAAAAAGGTGCTCATTGTGGCATAAAACGATATCGATCTTATCGGGGAGCGAGCGCGGGTCCAACTCTATTCTATAAAACAGTAAACTACGTTTTAAGCTAGATGGTAGCGATGGCCGCCTAATCACCTAAAATCTAAAGCTTCCGGTACGGTCCACGTCAATAAACTTTTTACATTCGCTCATTTTTCAATCGAGCATCCTCAATAGACTTGCTGAGAATTTCTCGACAGTAAATTAAATTGATTATAAACTTTAAAACTTGTCATTGCTGTAAACCACTTAAATAGGTATTTTCTTTTTATTATACCTTTGGTCAAGATGGTTGAAAGGGATAAGTAGTTATATTTCCAACGGATATAGGTATCCTAATTGACCAAAACATTTGGTTTCAAGAAGTACAAGTACAACTACTTTCTTTTACTACAAAAAAGAAAGGTAAAAAAAACGCCGCGCCAAGGAGGTTTTCCACAGAAAATGCAATAATTTCTCTGAGCGCACTCCGAGACTCGAGTTTTATAAGTAAACTTTTCCCCGCCTCCATTTTCCCGCCGCCCGCCGCGGCTCCAGTTTTATTACAATACACACGCTATAAAGTCACGTATTCTTATTTCTCACTTCCGGTCCGCTTTTATGGTGCTCGACGCACCCTCTCCCATCCCCCGCGCCAAGGCGTCTCGACTTCGGGGGCGTAAAGCTACCCTACTCACGGCTCGGCTTTAAAAGGTGGCTTTAATTTCTTTCCGGCGAGAGCATTTCATTTTTGTGGTCTATATGAAACGGGATGGAAAAGTCGGTGTAAAATGAGCATGTTCCGAAAGATTGTGCCGTCGTGTTAAGCACGTGGGGTGAGTATGTTGGTTTGAACTCAAAATTATGGTTGATAGCAATATGTTTCAAATCCAAACCTAGTGTGATTGGAAAAACATCTTCTCATATAAATAATTGTGCCATAACTTTGACTAATGATTGTGTCGTTATAAAACATTTTCCATAGAAGGTAAACTGAAATGATGTCTCGGAAAACAAATGGAAACAGGGAGACTGTAATTCATCAAGTTGTCACTTCATCAGACCGGACTTCGCGGCACCATTAAGTTGAGTTGATCCATCAATCTAGTCTTTGAGACATTAAAAGAAGATTTCCCGGGCCGGCGGGAAATGAGTGATGACGTCACAGTCGCTCCTCCGCCATCTTGTCGTGTCAAGGTACACTCTATCATCGCAGTGACATAATAACTGCGTATTGCCCCGGCGGTTTGATATTGTGCTGTGATTCAGTTTTTCTAAGGTGTGTTCAGGTTGTTTGGGGCTGCCCTTTCAGTTTAGATAATATTTAGGAAGGGGTTATATTCCGTTATAAACCGTATGACCGTGAACACTGAGCGTTAGTGATGAACCTGAGAGACAATTAACAAAGCTTGTTGTCTCTCGGCTAGATACATCATGGAGCTGAAGAGCGGATTCAAATTCAATTCGTGAACACACACCCTGGTGGCAAGTCTCCCAACTTCGTCGGTGTCCAAGGGATAAGTGCCGAGTCTAAGTATTCGTCAGAAACTTATGTAGTAGTTCCGCTACACAACTGTTATATCAATACTGCCAGTTTAAAATATAAACTAACTTACCATTGGATTTTATAAACCATCCGACAAAAAGACGGCTTGATAAATGCGAAGGGACTGCGCCTGTTTATATATAATCTTCTAATAATATAAAACCAATGGTTGGGCTGCAAATAAAGTTTACTCTTCCCAGGGTTTTATGCAAATGACTATTATACATTATGTTTCAAATGACGAGGATATAATAATGTGGGTTTGAGGTATAACATCTACTCTGTGATCTACACACAAACTTTGTATTGACAATTTCGAGTTATATTTTTTTATTTACTTTGTTTTGTTTGAATGTGTTTAGTTCTTGACTCTAGTTGGGATGAGATTTGTTGAGAGAATACTTGTGATTGTATCGTTTATAATAGATTGTTTGAACCTTTGAAATATATATAATCTATTAGTGTTATTACAATACATCAGGCTACAGAAGTTATTCAAAAAAGAGATAGAAGATATTTACTAGAATACTTGAACAGGGAATAGTGCCTAACCTACATTTCACCTGAAATTCGTAAGATGTTTATTCTTGTAAGCTGTTTAATAGCTAGGCCTAAATTCTAAACTTATTGAGTTTAAAAAAATGATCAGATAAAAGATTTGATGGAAACAAGTGAAGTTATCAATATTTAATTTAAACCTTAAATCCCAGCTAAATCCTGTTTTGATTTACAACAGACAATTCATCAAGAGTTATGTCACTATACAAGTCCTGTTTATCACACTATTAACCACCCGTGACAAGCGACAGACTTGATATTGTCACATAAACAGCAGTAGGAGCTGTTAATGGTGGAATGGCTGTTGTTGTCAACGTTTATAGCTCTTAAAATATTATTTTATATTTCCTGAACGTTACTGTTATACTGGCTTCCGGAAGCAATTAGGCATTTCATCGCCGTCGGCGCCGAAAGTGTGTATGTGCTATTATAATTCTTTGCCTGTAAATTTTTCTAAGATGACAGTTTGCTTGTGTTTTGGACCAATTTATGTATATTCAGAAACTTTACTTATAAATTCTCCTCTTTATTACAGTGCTACGAGATGACTTCCGAGAGCAGCCTAAGGACACGCGGGTGGCGGCAGTTCTGCAGTGTGGACCTCCCAGAGGTACTCCAGAGCCTTCCCTCTACTGGCGGAAAGACGGGGATGTACTGGATATTGAACAATCCGAAAGGTTAGTTTTGCCATGAGGTTATATACAGGGTGTTTCAAAAGTCCCCTCCATCTCCAAGTAGGTGTTTTCCGGGGTAAGTCCGACGTTTTTATGGGAGAACCCGAGCTTGTGACCTTTCTTGTAAAGTTAAGAGCTTTACAACAAGGTTTAACTTGATAGTTTAGGAAGTACATAAAAAATATTTTCTGTAATCCAGATAAAAGCGGACAGTTTTTTAATTGTTTTAGAACTCTATCAAGCTGAACCTTGCTTTAAAGCTCTTAGCCACCCTAAAACCGAAATCACATTGGTTATTTACATCTTGCAAACTAAACAGTTGGCAGCCGTTACCTGTGCAAAAAGTCGTTTACTTTTCAGGCACAATTGAATGGAGATCCAAAAATGTTTTGAAGGTATCTTCTGCATTTTATGGAGTTTAAATTAGCAATTGTAAGCTAGAGGTTCCCATGAGAAATTTCAGACCTACCCCCAATAAATCCTATTTCTAGGAGGGTGGGGGTTAAAACCGAATTTATCTTAGTTTTCGTGCTTAAACAAATCGTAATTATTTTAGCCTCAATTACAATAAAAGTCTTCAATCTGTTCCTACTACAGTAATACATGTAAATTTTTCAGATGAAAAGTTACTGTCAATCTTATTTCAAGTATGTTTAAAGCTCTAAATCTAACACTAAATGTGTGTGTCCAGGATCCGAGTGGTGAACGGTGGGAACCTGATGATATCACACGTGAAGCAGAGTGACGGCGAAGATATCAATGTATTGCTCAAAACCTGGTCGGCACAAAGAAAGCAACAACGCCACGCTCACTGTGCACAGTAAGTCAATTATTGTAATCCTCGTGTGAACTTTTGTTTTCAATCCAATACGTTGTGTTGAGGGTTGTTACATCCCTGGAACGTTTCGATGTAAAGACATCATCGTCTCGTGCAGTTTTGTTGAAAATCGCCTGTTGGCCCGTTTATTAAGATTCATGAAGACATATAATAAGACGAAACACCAAAATAAACTAACATATTTTACAGTTCACATAAGTTGTTCTGTAAAGCTATACTACAATTAGGGTCAAAGATGTGAAAATTACTTAGTAATGGTTAAATAAATTTTTACACTTTACAACAAAAGCATTTTTGTACTTTTACCACATACATTTTAACTTACTTTAAATTTTTTGTTAGGTAAAAATCACCATGTATGGATGTGCTAACTGGCGAAACTATGACCTGTTAGTGGTTTAAGCTTGGACTCAGCAGTCGGTGTTGTGCAAATAATATTTTAAGACGTAATTTAAAGCACTAAAACTATTTTGTTAACAAGAACAGGAAACATAGTTTGATGTTTTTGCATTATTTAAAATTATTCCTTAAGAGCACAGTTTTACTGCATATAAACCCTGTAAATGCTTCTGCGGTGATTACGTCCTGCAAGGACAAGAAAACTATAGTTTTTATTTTGTACACTTACCACATTGAGTCTTCCCACACGTTCTGAATTTGGGATCATAAGGATAAAGTGAGCCTATTAAAATGTGTATCCAAATTTTAGCACCTTGTTCATCCAGATTTTCAGGAATCCAAACTGTCTCCGGACCCTGTTGGTTCGGATGAGAGGGTCTTTCCAGTATTTTATTTTATGTAAGCATTTATTATCAAGAACTAATTTTAAGTTTTAATTACAATACATTACCTTTGATACGCTTTACAAGTCATGAAAATGTTCCGAACTTTTCATCTGACTACGGTTCTTACAGGTGAGTTCTGTAGAGGACGTGCGGCCGCCACTGCTGGAGGTTAGACCCACCAATCAGACGCTGCCGATGCACTCAGTGGCCACTCTCTACTGCCAGGCCAGGGGCTCCCCGCCGCGTCGCATCAAGTGGTACAAGAACAGTCAACCCGTCGACAACCGCAACCCTCGCATCATTGTCAAACCCTCCGGTTCCTTGCACATCGACGGTGAGTGAACCAGACAACACTTTGCCGTCGGTGTCGTTGGTCTTTTCTGACTATATTCACACCTAATTGTTGTTTGTTGTGTTCAAATGTTTTCGTGATTGCTTTGTCGAACTATCATCTAAAGAGATCAATAGATCAAGCTTGCATATAAAATGGCTCTGATATCTGAATCACAGTTTTTAAAACAATTCAGCTGTTCCATTGTCTTGAGGCTGATGTTATTTTGCTCAGCTGTTGCTTTGGTTTAGTGTGATTTTGAGAAATTATATAAATGGATCGTATATTATGTAGCAGCTCTAACTTCAATCACTAAACGTCTCATTTCCTTGCAGACCTGCAGCTGAGTGACTCGGGCCTGTACTCTTGCACCGCCACGTCAGAGAGTGGCGAGACCTCCTGGTCAGCAGCACTGTCGGTGGAGAAGCAACCCGGGCCTAACCTACACCGCAGCCCCGACCCCAGCACGTTCCCCGCGCCCCCGCCCACGCCCCGGGTACTCAACGCTACACAGAGTAGTCTCACTGTCAGCTGGGCTCAGAACCGCAGCAGTGGACCCATCATCGGCTACACACTGGAGTACTTCAGTCCCGACCTGCAGACTGGCTGGGTGGTGGCAACGCACAGGCTCAACAGCAACGCTGTCGAGGTACGTTAGTGCTGCGTTGTAGCGTCGTGAAACTGATGTGCCTTTGTTGCGTCAGCAGGCTACAGTCCATCAGCGAATCACGTTGATTACTTCTGCTACATTTGGTAGTTTTATATTCACACAAAAAAGCGCTCCTAGTGCACAGGTCAGCGAAACGAGGCGGGTTTTGTAATTTACCACATTTCACCTTTCTCAAAGTAGCTTTCCAAATTTAGTTGTAGTTTCAAAAGCTGACTTTTATAAGATATTTGTATAATTATTATGTAGACATAGTGTAGCCATCTTACAATAGTTGTCTTTTATAGCAGTACTTTTCAAAACTGAGTAGAGCTGGTTACAGTGAAGCCGTACGTGGTCTCGGAGCCGAGGGACATGAGCACTCTCTCCGGCAACAGTATACAGTTTGAGTGCAAGGTGGAGGGGGACCCACAGCCGAGGATACTGTGGCGCCGGGACGACGGGAAGATGCCGGTCGGCAGAGCACACATCCTCGAGGACAAGAGCTTGAGGATAGAACACGCAGTGCCGGAGGACGAGGGTATCTACATCTGCGACGCGGAGAACGATGTCGGCACCGTGTCCGCCAGGGCGTCGCTCACTGTTCATTGTGAGTAGTTTGTTCTGATAGTCTTGAGGACTGGGACTCGTGGCGTGGTCCTGTAATCCAGCTTCATGGAGGTCAGGTTTTGAGGATTATATAGGTCTAAAGCGGCTCAGATAGTCTCAGTGATCATCTGATGATACCATCAACTCCCACCAACTTAGACATATCAGACCATCACCTGGTGGTTCGGAAGTCACGTTAAGCCTTTGGTCCTTGTATTTCCATTGGTCATTGGGCTATTAATTAATGACCCATTCTAAGGAAGAGTTGGCCTTAGTTTGTAACAAGACTACACTCATAACTCATTACTACTCATCACACTCATCCTTCACCACATATTTGCCTTAAAATACCCTCATGAGAGTGGTCGGCATCTCAAATAGTGATTAAGTGACATGTCTTTAACACCATAGTACTTCCCTAAGGCCAATCATGTTTAACAGTTTATAGGTAAGCTGTGTGAAGGAAGACAAGTTTACATGAATAACCGTTTGTTGCAGCGCCTCCTGAGTTCACGAAGAAGCCGGTTGACCAGAAGGTGGGTCTGAACGGCATCGCCAGGTTTGAGTGCTCGGCACAAGGCAACCCGCCTCCCAGTGTGTTCTGGAGTAAGGAAGGAAGTCAGGTAATCAACCGTCTGGCTAGCTTCTAAACTTGCGTGTGAATAGTTTGCAACCCACCATTTTAAAGATTATTGAGAGATTCCATCGGTTTTGAGATTTTAGAAGTTTTTTTAGCTGTTTATTGTTTAGTAGTTCACCCTATCCAGGCGCAGACTGGCCATGTGGGTGTTTAGGCAAATGCTAGAAGGGCTGGTTTATTTAGGACACGAAAAGGGCTGAACTACAGTACGGAAAATTGGCCTTATGGCTGAGCCGTTGTACTATTTTGTGACCAGTTTAACAGGAATAAGGCTGCATTCAAGTGAGTGGACTAGTAAAAAACTGTAAAACCCTCAAAAATCTCTGACTTTGAATCAAAATTCTCCATGGGTTAGCTACTGTTTTCAACCTCTTAGCTGCTGTCAATTTAGTTTTGAAAGGTCAGGGCCATGATTTTGGTTAATATTAAGTTCTAAACTGTCTGGAAAACAGATGCCACGGGCCACTATGTTAAGAAATATCAGTGAATTTTGTGTGTGATTCTTCTGTGTGCCTTTTTTTGTTGGCCCCTAAACTTATTTTTCTTAGGTAAGCTAGCTACTATCCTCTCTCTCCTGTAAATTCACCTAGTTTAGCCATAAGGTTCTTCCTTTCAAACCTTATTATGTTGTTAATGATTTTGTACAATATTATTTGAAACCATATAGTTATTCAATAGTTAAATTATATTAAAAGTCAATGTTCAAAAGATTTATACATTTAATAATTTTATTTCATTTACCTTATTCTGTATTATTTTTACCAAGTGGTGTGCTTGCTATCAATTTGGAACAATGTAAAGAGACTAGAAGTGTTTTCGAATCTTTTTACTTCTTGGAAATAGATTTTCTTTTAATTTCCAACATTTTAACATTCATTCAAACAATTGATAAATTGAATTTTGTTCACTGATGCACAATTTTGCAACATACAGAGTAATGTATAGTCTATAAGTTCTTAGCATAGTACATTTATTTCAGCTTTATTAGTTTTTAATCTGCAACCTGTCTCAGAAGTTTGTCACGTTTGTGCCGCAGGTGACAGATCTGAAGCCGGATACGTCGTACGTGTTTGTGGTGCGAGCGGAGAACGCTAATGGCATGTCAGTGCCGAGTGAGATGTCCGCGGTAGCCCACACGCTGGCGGCAGACTCGGAGGCAGTGCCACTACATCAGCTGGAGGAGGCACGGGTCAGACTGGCTGCCAAGGTGGTGGTGCTCTCCTCGCTCACTCCTTCCTCCAGCACCAGCTGTACACTCAGCTGGGAGGTGAGTTGTACTCCCATTATACCTCTAATCTATTGTTGGAACTTTCAACCATCTGAAGACTTATGTTAATAATGTGCTAATAGTAAAGCAAGGGACCCGAGAATCTGGTAATTCCCGACAAAAATTAAAATCCCAAAAATCAGGCGGGAATTCCCTAAAAACAAAATTTTATTGGGATGGGAGGGATTTTTCTGAAAGTTTTTGGGAAATGGAAATTTGTTGTGATTTTATGGCAAAAGAAAAATTTAAAGATATTTTTGATGGATTAGGTAACTTGGAGGATATTCAAACTATCTGTAATTTTTACTGCAATCTAGTAAATATTTTTGTCAATCACTATTTTTTGCACACAATAAAAATGAGGATGTTGGTAGCTATTTTAGTAATATACCTCTACTCGCTTATCTTTTAAGTAATTAATACCAATAACTGGAACTGCATGTTTATACTTCATCATTTATCATGATTTAAATTCCTACTAATAGAATTTAATATTTACCATGCATTATATATTCATATTTAAACTGTGGATTCCAATGTAGAACCCTGAACATTTGAGAAAGTTTAACGTTTTAAAAATTTTCTCAATAAAATTCCTGGAATGTGCAGTGTAGTTTAAAAAATCAAATTAATTTGTTAGCTGCCATTCATTGTCGGGACAATGTAGCAATGGTGGTACATAGACACCAGCCGTCCGATCAGGTCGGACATACCGTGTGCAGTAGTTCAGTTTATCACCGCTAGGAGCTGTGCTCTTACTCGCTGACGTCGCAACTACTGTCGCTAAAGAAGATACCACCTAAACACAGAACTATATTTCTCTATGAAAAGTCTACTACATATGTGCGAAAATCACGTAATATTTTGGTACTTTTGCCACCGATCCGGATTGTGCAATCACGAGGTATTCCGACCTTATGGGCAGCTATATTAAGTTCAAAATTATACAAATCAAAGTAATTTAAGAAACATTTAAAATATTAAGTACCGAACTTTAGTACAATCTTTTTTAAACCAAGCGCAACGCAATGTAACAATCTTGTCAAAATTTACCATATAGATTCAAAACCTTTCAGTCAAAAAATCATACTACAGCGTCAGGTACTTTCTGGAAGATGATATTTAAATTTTTTGTGAAATTATCATTACATTTTGTTATGATATTTCTTTGTTAAGCCTAAGCACTGTATGTGCCTATGGCGTCAAACAACAAAATCAATGTTTACAACAGCGTGAACGCTAATCAATGTGTAGGTGCAAGGAGGTGGACAGTACATAGAAGGTCTGTACATCCGCTACCGGGACTTGTCCGGTGGTGCACAACAGTTCAACATGGCCACCGTACTCAACACAGACGTGACCTCGTACACACTCGCCAACCTACGCAAGTACACCAAGTACCAGGTGTTCCTTGCCGTTCTTCAAGACCATCGACGGACAGCCCAGCAACTCCATGGAGGTTCAGACCCTGGAGGACGGTGAGTTGCAGAGCGGACTGGGACCTGGTATTTCTGACCATGAGGGGTTGGTCCTACCCAGAAATATTTGCAGTTTTAGTGTTTCAAACTCTAAATTCACAGTTTAGTAGCCAGAAAATAATAGTTAACCAGAAGGTTTCTACTGAAAAAAAAATTTTTGTTTTATGGCCTTATCTATAAAGTTTTCAATGTGTTGCTCAAAATTAAAGTGTTCAGCGCCTAGAAAAGATGGACTTAAATTTAAGGGGACCTTAAATGGTTTAACTTTTTTACTCCTTTTGATAGGTTATTACCACGTTTGTAGCCTTGTTCCTAAAACTTTTAAAGTTAAGTCCTTGAACAGGTTTGTAGGTTGTTTCAACTCAAAACTAACGGAAGAAGTGGCGGAAAATGTTGGTTAACTTAAAATGCTTAGTAATTTCTACTCAAGAGTCAAGAACTGTTACTGGTTTTGCGGTAGTCCACCGTTGTAAGGCCAATTTTCTTCACTTGTAAAGCACTTTTGATTGAGCTATTACAAGTGGTTCAAGGATTTTTAGAGTTTAATATTGCAATTTTACACCAATTGGTTTTTAACTCCAACTAAGAAGCTGGTTTAAATTAGTATCTCACAAATAAACTTACCGTATGTAATGTATTCAGAATTAGTGACACAACAAGTTTTGGTGACAGCTGTTTACAATTTGCAGTTCCGTCCGCTCCGCCAGAGAACGTAGAGATCGTGTGGCTCAACATGACGGCAGGGTTTGTGCACTGGTCTGCCCCTCCTCCTCAACACTTCAACGGAGTCCTCATCGGCTACATTGTAGTGTGTTGATTCATGTGAGACAGACAGTTTAACAGTGTAATTTGTAATACAGTAGGCCTTTCGAGAACACTCGCTTGACCAGATTATGGTCAGGATCCTAGGTAAAAAATTAAAATTTAAATAAACAAAAACATATTTTTGTTACATGCAGTTTTTAACATCAAAGTTAGCATAGTAATTTAAACAATATTTAATGACAATATAGTGTACTAACGTCCGTTGACAATATAGACCTCTGCAGAACGCTACTGAGTTCTGAGTTTAAATCGATGCTGTTGTCAGGATACACAGCGCAGACTGGAGCAGGAGTGGATCATAATGTCGAGTATCTACTGCACTGTGATCACCCCTCCCGCCCTGCACTGTCACAAATGTAAACAACAGTGGAGTCACCTGCAGCTGATTAGTGATGTGATATCTGTATTGTGATAACTTGTGTTAGTGTGTCGGTGATTAAGTGTGTGATTACAATTCGCGATGATTTTATTAAATTAGAAACCTTTTACTGTAAATATGGTGTACATAAATTGTGAAAATACAGTATTTTGAGCGAAATAAATACATTGTTGAGCGTTAAATGTGTTTTTGTTCTGACCTTCAGTGTGGTACTGCCTACGAGTGAGTGGTTTAAGATTATAAGGTATGGCTCAGCCAAACCGTCAGTAACGTCTGGACCTCAAATTACGTCATCTTGAGTCTATTTTATCAATCTAATGCAGGATAATAGCTGGGTATCCCCGATAGTCAGTTTTTTGAAATGGACTACCCTTCTTCATGATGCTTCTATCGAGGGTCTACTGTAGTTAAGAATTAAGTTTCAACCTTCTTTTGTAAAAATATCACTAGAAACTTCAAGATGTCTAATAATAAAGCCCATATAGCCTAAACTTTGCAGATTTAAAAAATCTTTTATTTTTGTACACATTTTTTATTTGACTTGACTCAAATTTCAAGTTTTTGTGTAGTTTTCTCATACTAAAAATAATATTTTTAGTTAGAAGTTCTCATTCTAAACATACTTTGTGTACAGTTAATTTCAAAAGAATTGTGTCTAATATTGATCTGACGCAAGGTGGAGCTACGGGACGGGCTGGACTTGCCAGTGTTTGAGCTCCGTGTGAACGCCTCCCAGACGTCTCTGCTGCTGCGTAACCTGACCCAGGGCTCTGTGGCAGTGCGGGCCTACACAGTGGCGGGGCCGGGGCCAGCAGCTCTCAGCAGTGTGGACTCCCCGGCGGCCCGTCCTACACAGTCATGCCCCCGCCACGACTGTGGCTAGTGCTGCTGATAGCTGCCACTGCGGTGGTTATTGTGGTCGCCTTCGCAGCTACTTTCTACCTCCGCCGACGCCAGGCTCTGACCAAACACATCGGCCACCTGTCTGGTGAGTTGTGAACCTCAGTGTAGAATTTGTGTTCAACTGTTTGAGGTTGGAAACCTGGATGTAGAAGTAAAGCTCCGCAATCTCTTTCAGACGAGTAAAAGACAAGAAAAGAAAAATATCTGATATTAATGGATGTTTGTACATTAAAAAGTGTACATTTCAAGATGATTTTTTGTATGATTATGCTTTTAAAAATAATAGAGATGGACAAATCCCAAAGTTTTTACTATGGATGATACAAGTGCTTGCAACCTCTTAACAAGTGTTTGCTGGCCGAGAGGGCTGTCCGACTTCAGGCGTACAGCCTAAGAAAAATGGTAGGAAAGTGGTAAGACTATACAAATTGCAGGTAGGCTTTAACAATACAAGCTCAAGGCCTGAGGGTTCTCCCACCGATCATAGTTACATAGTTGAGATATTCGCCCGCAATCTTTAAACTACTCGTTTGGTTCTTTAAAGTCCTAACTTCGCCACCAATAAAGACGTTTTTCATTTCATTTCACCCTGCCATATTATGTTACGTCCGCCACAAGAACCGCCAGATAATTAATCACAACAAGATCAGGCTTGAGAAGCACCATGTCTCCTTGTTGTCTGGTATTCAGAAGGAGTTTAAGAGTGACAGTTACAATGATCAAAAACGCTAAAAATCTTCTGAAGAACACCGTTAATCATTAATCGCCTAACCCTTAATCATATTTCCGCCCCTAACAAAAAAGTCCTGCATTCACTCGAGATCTAATCGTAAAGTACGTTTCAGTTCCAGTGGTGAACGGGTCGGACCTGGGTCTGATGGGCGGTGTCAAGGAAGCTCTGTGGATCGAAGTGCCTCACAATACTCACCAGAAACAGCTGACACTGGAGAGTAGCGACTACGCAGAAGTCGACACGCAGAATCTGTCCAGCTTCTACAACAGTCGTAAAGAGACTCTCACTCCGTACGCTACCACTGTGCTGGTGCCTAACCGACAAGACAGTAATGTAAGTGATAGCAGAGATAATGTTATGGTAGGTAGATTGCGCATAGGTGCCACATGGCTGAGGCAGGAAAATCAACATAGTTGCGGCAGCCCAAGCAGATAACGCTGTGAGAGAATTCTTTTAAGAGTCTCAAGTAGAACCACTGACTCACGTGCACGTTTGTTTGTATGGTAAATGTTTTTGTTCATTTGGCCTCTGACTTTGTGTTGTCTAATTCTTAATTTAAATTTAAAAGAAAACAAAACCCAATACTGTAAAAAGTTTTAATTCTTTATATTTTTTCAAAGGAGACAGGACGATTGATAGTTCCCATTGCTGTCAACTCTTCTTCTTCTGGTACGAAAAATTCCAATTCTGGAGATTCCTGGTCTAAACATCAGCAAGACCATAGAGGTACGTTTTGAATTTATTTACTTAAAATCTACATAAGTTTATTTCAAAGATTATCTCCTAAGGTGCTTTTATGTTTTCAAATTTTAAAACTCATTTACTTCACAGAGGAGAACGGTCTGTATTCCTACTACCCTGTTGAGATGAAAAATTGTAACCGGATGGACTGGAACGAGTTTCTACCCCCTCCACCTCAACACCCCCCTCCGCCAAGACCTGACCTTCAGGTAATTTAAACAACACATTACTATAATCATGCTGTGGAGGATTGGCAATTCATAGAAAATAATTTTAGACAGGAGGCCTATAAAGAGGCTTGTAACACAAAAAGTTTATTTCTTTTTGTAGCAATCCTGTCTGCTATTGAAAAGGCTTGTTCAAAAAGTTTTTATCAATTTCTATAGTCTTTACAGTTGCTACAGTTCTTTTTTAGCAGTTGTTAACCAACCAAGAACTACCATTTCTTTTGAGAAAATTGTACTGTATTTAGAAGTTTTTTGCTTGTATAATAATTAGAACGTTATTATGTATCCTAAATATTTGATTTTGTAAAAACAGCAGAAAAGATATAGAGTTTACGTAAATAAGAATTATACAAAATTTTCACACCACATTTTGATCAGCAACTTAGCTCCATTTGAATACGTTTGATGTTTAACGATGGTAGAATTTCTGAGGCTGAAATATGATTACGGACATTTTCCATAGTTTTTTAGTGAACAAGAAGAACACAACAATTGAACGATTTGGAGGAGATATTTCAACCTTAGCTCCATTGTCTGCTTGTGAGCCTAGTGCAAGTTATCACTGCTAGATTCTATTTATACGAAAGTCGTCCACAAAGTAACCTCTGTTTTGAAATAACAACTAAACCAGTTCAGATATAACAATTTTATTATATACATCTTAAAACTACAGATTTTCTCTACTTTTCTACATATTCACCAAAGAAATTCAAGCACTTATCATTTCTTGTAACAAGTTTTGAAATGCCGTCTGCAAAAAATCTGCCGCCTGAGATCGTAGCCAACATGTCACGGCGTTTTGATGTAAGCGACTGCTTCATGTACGGAACAGATGGAAATCACTTGGAGTTAAGTCCAAGTCTAGGGGGGTCAAAAACGTCCTGTGGTTACAATCCTGTTCAAAAACTCGTCCCATTCAACTTTACACCGAGAAAGAAAGTCTAACCCTGAACTCATTCTTTTCATTTTGTGGCCGTCAGTGAGCACTTTTGGAATCCAACGAGCACAAAACTTTGGTAGTCTAGTTTTCTATCACTATCTCCGTGCACAAGATTTTAAAGGCGCTGGTTCTCCTGAAATTTCTCGTTCACTTTGTTCAGCAAATCATCGCTGACAAGAGATGGCCTACCGCTCCTTTCTTCATCGTGAACATTCGTTCTTCCATTTTAAAAACAAACCCACTGTCGGACTACACCTTCACTCAAAATGTTTGGGCCGTCTACAGTTCACGGTGAATTTCAGCTTCTGAGTAATTTTTTGTCCACAGAAATCTTACTACGCCTCGCACTTCACATTTGGCGGGATTTTCTATCGCGGCACTCATGTTTTTAGGTTATGACAAAAAAGCGTGATCGTAAAATACTCCCTCTTGCACGGCTAGAAGCGCACTGAGCGGCTGCACAGACCGATGAAAAAATGATGGCTCTACCCCCACTACTTCTCGTGCCACGCCTGATCGGCGGTTACTTTGTGGACGACCCTAGTAAAACCACCAAGCTAACACTACCTGTGGATTGGAATATAAGACAGTTGTTCCGGCAGTTTCTTACGGCTATGTCATGTACACAGAGAGGCATGAGCTGTGGCAGTCCGCCGATGTCGAAGCGAAGTGTCGGCAGCCTGGTGTCGAGAGAAGGAACTCCCGCCTCCGTCAACAACCACTACCCGCAGCCTTGGTCACACCGGCCTCCTCCCCACGAGCATCCTTCCCTGGTAGGTGAACTTACAACGTCTAGATATAGCAGGATGTCTAGGCTACAGGAATACTGAGAAAAAACAGAAATTATATGGGAATTTTCTATATAGGGGAAAAATTGGATTTATGCAAGAATTTCTTTCCAAACCAAGAAATCTTGTGAAGGGAGGTCACAAAAGTTGTGATTTTGTTGTGGACGATAATAGAAGTGTAGATGTCACTATGAACGATAACAAAAGTCATTATTTCGTCACGAGGCACGAGAGTCTAGATATCGTTATGAACGGTAACGAAGGTTGTGATTTCATTGTCAGCGCTAATAGGAGTCTAGATATTGTTGCAAACGTTGACTTGAGTCGTGATTCGTCACAGATCTTGACGGGGAGTCTAGAGATAGCCAATTTTAATGATAAATCCATCCCTAAAACCAAAAATTGACAAAATGTGTGTTTATTTATAAAATTTACAGCAAATTTTATAATTATACTGGAATTGTTTTTTCCCTGAACACTGGACACCCTGCATAGGGAATAATTCTATACTCACAGTGCTCTGTCTAGTTGTAGATACACGACTTCAAGGTTCTATTCTATTCTAGTGTTTTATCATTTTCATTAACATATATATATAAATTCCAAAGATGCTTCTTTAGTTTTAGAATCTTGCTAACACTTCTTGTCAGCTTAGTAAGGTTAAAGAAGCTGTAGCTCATCAAGAACAAATATATTTCAAAACGCATAAGTGTTGCACAATAGAATTGGAATTTAGTTAAGTCCTTTAACTAAAGATATATTTTCTTTTGAGCTCATTTCTTTTGAAAAATGAGATATTCATGCTGTCAGCTCGGTAAGAACCAGACCAAGGACCGTGAAGTAAGCATCGATCCTGACCTCCAGTACGCGTTTAAACTAGACATGCTGTCATTTGATTTCCAACACGTTTGTGTGCCTCATAGACATTTCAACTGTTGCAGTGTTGATGTAATGTTGTGTGACTTGTGTGTTCAGGTGCCTAGTTTCCAGTCAGGCTACCAGACAGGCAGCAGTGGCAGCAGCTCTTGTAAATATCATCATCAGCAGAACCAAGCAGTTCCTATGTACAATAACAGTGGACAAGACACCGGCACTGCGATCCCTAGGCATCCTTCTACATTTGCCAAGTAAGGATACATTGGGTGTTAACCCTTTGCGGTCTCATTTTATTTTTAAATTTTCGCAAAAAGCCTCCCGTATGGGTTTTCAGTCCCCTGTAAGAAAAGTTTCAGCAAAACCGGCTCTCTGGTACGGTGCATTACCAGTCATTGAACCACTCCTCTAAGCGCGGGATTTAGCGCCTCCTAAGCTCTAAAGAGCCTTCGCCTCACTGGATTTGATGAGCCATTTTCTCTTCAGTGATCCTCAGAGGATCATTGTGGCCCCGCACCGAATGATTCAATGACTAGCATTGCACTGTACCAGAGCGCACCGGGTGGGATTCAAACTGTGACGAACACCAGGGTCGCCAAGCTGTCCATCACTATAACCACTAAACCACCTGGCTGTTTGTCGTGGGCTGTCAAACTAACACATGAGTTGGTGTCGGGGAGGGAGTGGTAGTTTCGGTGTTCTCTGCTAGGTGCCGTTAGTGTAGCGTAGTCCTTGCATATCAGATACTGTTTCAACCACAACCTATACTGGACATCCAAGCGTTCAAAAGGAAATAGCGTTTGTCAACCTATAGTCGACACGAGAGTTTAAAGGGTTGATGAGAAATTCACCCTCTACGATCTCGGTAGTGGTAGTGTAAGGTGGGAGAGGGTTTAGGGGGATTTTGGAAGGCTTCTTTCTCGAATTTTGTGATAGGGTGGAAAGGCATTTCAGGCTTGTTTCAACCAAAGAAAGGAAGTTCTCCCCCGAAAGATTCTTCCATTTGAAAAAGTAAAATTTAAAGTTGGTCTTATTTAACGAGGCAAAGTCAGATTCTACTAAGTTCTCTCTATCACTCAACCTCAACATTTCCCTAGTCTTAACTCTCTAAGCTTTCGCGGCCGGTGTCATCACTAAGTTCTAAGTCTTCCATCACAGTTGAAATATAATTCCTGCTAGTGTTCCCTAGTGTTACTGCATAGTCAGTGGTAACTGAGGGAGCACTCTGCCACAAATCTGTTTTCGTTTACTCGTTACCGCTTGACCTTAGCTTATCTCTTAGTTAACATGCGGATTAGGAGGCTCCCATGAAAAGTTTCCTAAAATTCATAGTTTTCAACCACTAGTAAAATTGGAAAATGGAGAGCAAAGGAAAAGGAACGGATAGTATAAATCGGATGTACAACTGTGATTGGCACTTTTGTTTTTGGCCGTTTAACAGGTTGCTTTTATACAATGTAAACAAAATCCTTACCTGTCTATGATGTTAAGCAAATTTTCAACACAAGAAAAAGCGACTTTTAACTTTGTTCCGAGTAAAATCTTTTGTTTATAAATTGTATTTAGGTCTTTAGCCGCAAAGCTCAGCCACCTTTATCTGTTATCTGATGTTATAATCAGACCTCTAAAGAAAAAAAACTATTGGTCCAGCACTGAGTATGAGTTTTATAAAGTTAAAAGCTCATATTTTGTGTATTCCATCTGCGTATTTGCCAATAGCCTATAGCGATGAGCCTGCTCTCCTCTTTATACCCGTGACCAAGTGCTACTACACAACTGACACTGCCCGGTGGACAGTTGCAGGCAGGAGCAGAGTAACTGTGAGGTACGCAACACACTGCGACAGCCCCGGGCCTGCTGTGAGTACAGCGAGGGAGAGGGTGAGGTGGAGGGGGGACAGGAGGAGGGGTACAGCAGCAACAGCTGTTGTTCCTGCAGTGAGTCGTGCCAGTACTCTCAACCGTGCCCTGAGTGTCCTCCCGCCCACTAGCAGGTAAATATATTAACATGTGTTAAATTGTGTAATTACTGTAATATATAAATAATAGAACAAAATCAACTAACAAAGAACATGTGAAAAACAAGACCAAACCTCTGATGATCCTGAAAGATAAACACCACACTACCAATAAAAATCAACTAGCAGAGATTGGGAAAAGTCATTTAAGGGAAAGACAGAAAAGCGAGCTTTAAGGAAAAAGGAAATATTAACCAAATAAAAGAAGAGAAACCCGATCCAATAACTCAAGCAGTCTAATTTGTAGGTTAAATGCAAGTTGTAATTTCTAAATCTAAGTTGTAAATGCAATAAAGAAATTACTATTCTATTCTAATTTTGGCAAAAACAAAAATTAAAAATGTGTTTCATAAACTTTGAGTAACATCACTTGGAATCATGCATACAGCCGCATCATAGCTATAGAGATGGACAGTGTACCAAAGTTAACGTACTGTAGGGATCTTCATAAATGAGCAGTACTTTAAAGAAAATTGGTAATGTTTAGATGCAGATGGAATTTTTAAGGGTCATTTTTAGTCTAAAGAATGTTGGGATTATTTTTCTAGTTGCTATTTTTCAACTGTTACTTTTAAAATGAAAACCAGACCAGCTACCAATATACAGGGTTATTCAAAAGAATGTCCTACTTTCGTTCTTCAGTAACTTTTATAGTATGAGTGTTTTATAAATAATTACATTACTGAAGAAATTTGAAGACAAAAATGTTTGGACCGAACCGGGACTTGAACCCGGGTCTCCCGCTTGCCGGGCGGTTATGCTAAATAATTTACATATCATTGGAAAGAAGAAATTTCAAAGTTTTGTTTACATATACTGAGAGGTAATTTTCGCTTTTAATTACCAACAAGATGGCTGCCAATTCAAATCAAGATATTTCACGTTCTTGAATTTCCAAAGAGCCAGTCAGTTGAGTTCAGCGAGAGTTTCGTGGTAAATTTGTGGTTTCCTCGTGAATTTATTTTGTGGGGCTATGTAAGGGTAAAGGTTTACGTACCCACTCTGAAAAAACCTCTAGATGAATTGTGGAACCGTATCAGAGCTGCAGTCAATTCTATAAATCAATGTTAACTTCGTGATCTAACGGAAAAGAGTTTGATTATCGGCTAGATTTAGGCCGATCAGTCAGGGAAGACATGGTGAGCATTTATACAAGTGTACCAAGGAAAACAAACTTTGAAAAGTGCTCTTTTAACTCATATTTAATTTATGTAGAAGTAATCATTAATGAAGGAGAGTTGTTTGAAAGTGGGACATTCTTTTTGTATGTATTTAACCAGCAGAAGTAAATGGAAAGTTTTGTTTTTTCTTTATTAGTTAAACTTGTAAATAGAAATGGTTTGGAAAAAATCATTCAAAAGTTTAATTGGGTTTAACAGTTAGGAAATGTTTTCAATTCTATTATAATAATGTCAAAAGGATTTGTGGGATACGTAGTTTTTGTAAAAATATAATGTGTATTAAAAAAACTTTGATAAACTGAGGACTCGAAGACTGAGTAGATAAATTGTTTGTTCCAGTCCAGACCCTTCCGCCGCCGCTGTAGTGATAACGCTGTACAAAGCTGTGATAACGTAAACCATCAAGTCCGACCCTCTTCTTGTTCCTGCTCTCAGCCTGGTCTCAGTCTTGTAGCTTAGCCACAGTCGTGTGTAAGTGTGAGAGTGTTGTAGAACCTAACCTAACCTAACACATTGTGAGGTTCTTTTTAGTATTTATTCAGCAATGACTCATCTTTTAACCACTTTCAGAAGTGAAAGTCAAAGGATCTTTGTTCATTGTAATTAATTTTATATGCACTCTTCCACAGCCATGTCATGCAGGGGCGTAGCCAGAGGGGGGGATATCGGAATGTATCCCGAAATTTTCGTTTCCTTTAGTTAATATTTTCTGGCTTAACTATGAACTACTACTGAATTTTACTTCTATACTATTGAAATGAACCTTATGCTAACTGAAAAACCTGTTAGAAAAATAAACATCTAAGGAGGGTTTCCTAATTGATATTAAAGAATTTCATCAATTGAATAACAGTTTCCCCACTAATAAAGAATAAATTTTTGATTTAACATTTTGATAATGTTTTCATACATTAAGGCTTAAGGTCTTAAATCTTTAAAATCTGAAAATCATAGAAAAGTTGTCAAAAACTGTGTTTTTGCATATGTAATTTCAAACTATTTTCCGGGTATGGCCCCGAGACCCCCAGTCCCCCCAAAATAATTCCTGGCTACGCCACTGATGTCATGTACGGAATACAGTAGAAACTTAATTGTTCGACACTCAAAGTGGGCAGTCAGAATACTTACCAACTCAACATCCTTACTACTTTGAAAGAAAATATGGACGGCTTCAGTAGAAGAGAAAACCGGCACAGCCAATGAACTAGAAATGTTAGAGATTTAGGTATGCTTCAATGCCGCTGCTCCCCATGGGGTTCATGGAGGCATACCTCCATGGATACTCGACATGCCCCTCAGTCCTTGGCATGTACACTCGACCGAGCGGCCATTGTTCCGTCTGACTATACGGGAGGTTACCTCTACAGCACCCTCCCAAGAACTATTTTGCACCATAGAAGCAATTCCTTCTGCAAACCAAAGGTCTCAGTGAAGGGGCAGGCTTTCACACAGCCCTTGGTAAACTAACTAACCCTCAAAACAGACTGTCAAAGAAAAATATGAGATCAGTGTGTGTATAAGAACCTGGGTGCTACAAACCAAGGTTGGTTACAGATATCAACTTATTTTCCTAAAGGTGCTACTTTTAGATAAAAGTACTTGTGAAAATTGTACTCTTGTTTTGTAATATTTAAAGCTCTTAAATTCATGTACGATTTTCAAGAATGATTTTGTTTGTTTTACCCTATATGCAAACACTCTGTTGACAGATAAAGAATCGAAGCTGTTTCTTGGACTAGTGACAAGAAGGGTCTTCTAGCGATACGCAAGACAACCCAGTACGACTGAGTCTTCACCACTAACAGTTGACAGACTGAACTCTCTAGTAGAACTGTGTATCTGTGATATTAGTTTTATATTATTTCAATAAATATTTCCAGTTTACGTAGGAAACCTGTTGTCTTTATTGTCCTGTTTACCTGAATTATCTTCTATTTTTAAGTAGTAGGGATATTTTGTACAACGTAAATACTATCTGACAACCAGGGGTGACAGATAAATGTCATGACTGTAATTTCTCTCAGGAGTATAGGACAAAATATTATGCTACGAAAGCTGTTTACAAAATAAGTTCTGTTGCTGTATAGATCATGTCCGTATAATAAAATGTCTAAAGACATTTTCCTAGCAACGGGTCGTCTACAGAAAATTCGATACAAGTGTAAGAAATGTTTCTTAGCAACGTCTCAATCTTACCTTTAAAAGGGACAAAAATAATTTCAAGTGCAAGTTTTTCCCCTAAGCATGAGATTTTGGATCGTTTTTCTTGAATAGCTTTTGAACAGGACAAGATACGAAAACGGAAGTTGAAGATTAGTGTTCAGCGCGACAAGGCGGTTACAAAATGTTATAATTTGTCAAATGTTGGAAAAAGTGTTTCACAAAAAATCGTAGGTTAAGCCTTTGTAGAAAAACACTTTTTTCTCCAAAACCTGACAAATGATATATTTTTGTAAACTGCCTTGTCACACTGAACACAAATCTTAACTCAAAAGTGTGTCTAATTATTTCAATATTGGCTGGAGAGTTTACTACCAGCCAATGATAAGGCCAAGCTTAAAGCGTTTTTAGTATTAACAGTTAAAATAATAAAAACACAACCATGGCTAAACCCTTTGTATACTGTGCTGTTGGTATTATTGTTAAATGTTAATATTATATTAATCATATGTTTTGTTTGTTGCATATTGTAAACAAATAGAATAAATCAGTTGTTGTTTTTTGTTCATGCTAGTAAAGTCTACTTATTTAATACTAATAATATTTTTAAGTACTTTAGTTAACTCTTCATGGTGTCAGAAGTTTAAATATGCCTAGACCAAAGTGTAAACAAAGCTCTGATGTACAAATTGAAGATGAGAAGCCAAATATGACCAATTATTCTGATACTTTTTACAATTTCTAACCTCAGGAGGTTTTGACTTTACAAGACCATCAGATTGGCCTAAATGGAAGAGAAAGTTTGAACGTTTCAGACAGGCTTCAGGGTTGTATTCAAAGAATGAATGTCAAGGTCATGTTGGTACTGTTTAGGTGATGAGGGAGAGGATTTACTGGAAACTTTTGAGTTGAGTGAAGAAGATAGGAAGAGTTATGATAAGGTAATAGATTGTTTTGAAAAATATTTGGGATGTAAAAGAATATAGTGTTTGAAAGACAAACTTTTGAAAAGAGACAGCAATAGGTGAGCCTATTGACAGTTTCATTAATGATGTTAGGAATACTAATAATATTTTTAAGTACTTTAGTTAACTCTTCAATACATACATTTCAGGCATTATTAACCAAGAATGTTTTTGTTACATATTTAATTATCAATGCCTGATCATCCATTTGATTTTCAAATGATTTAAAAGTTAAAATTATACAGTTTTAAGATTAAGTTTTACCAATCCCAAACCATTCTATAATAATTGTCTTTACAAAGAAGCGTTAATTTAATATTTTAATATCTATCTAATTAATAAAACCTCACAGTTGTTCTGTTACTGTACTGCCGATAGCAATCCTTCTACTAGTTTTGCTGTTTGCCGACAGAGCGCAGCACGTGCTATAAAATCTGCTTTACCATTGTATTAGATTTTTTTTTACTAATGTTTTTCTTGAATATCTTTCGGCTTAAAAACCCGAGCAATAGTTTCGGGGGCAGTTTTTCTTAAATCACTTTTTTCAGCATGTGCTGCGCTCTACCGGCAGCTAGAGCGTTGTTGGATAGTTTTTGAACAAGAAAAAAATGGAAAACAAGAATCTTAGTTGTAGAATATTAAAATAATATAAAATAAGGATAATACTGAAATTTGAATATAGTTAAAAACAAATTATTGCACTTTTAATTAGAAGATCTTACGAAATCAGTATTTAAAAGACTTGTTGAAGAGTAGGTGTTAATGGAGTCAGACATTGTTTAGAATTTTCACAGACAATTTTATAAAAGAGCTAGCTTTCTCCGGCCAAGGCATCTTCAGTTTAATAACAAATGACAAAATCAACTGTAAACTTAAATATCAAAATAAAACATATGTACACCAAAACGTAAATAAATTTTTTATTTAGAAATTTGCAATTTTTAGGTGTACATATGTTTTATTTTTGATATTTAAGTTTAGTTGTTTAATCATTGATAAATATGGCTTCATCAACAGCTCTTTATAAAATTATGTGAAAAGTCAATGTCTATTTATTAAATAACGATATGCAGAACAAAGGGAATTGTATTTTTATATTTTATTAATTAACTATGCAAAAGGGTGGACTGTGACATGCACAGTACATATGTCAACAGGAAGCATGAGGTGAGTTATTGCCCGGAGCCACAAGGCCCGGCCTATCGCCTATCCTTATCGTCCCTCCGTCCACGGTTCACCAGCTGTTTACTCTTCAAGTTGTAACACAAAAACAATTCCTCATTTTGTTTGTGACGTGTTCTTTTTATCTCAAGAGTTGAGCAATGATTATTCGTTTGAGTTTTGTGTAAATGTGTTGGTGCCTGGAGGTGTATAGTGCAGGGCAATACTGTAACATGAGCTTTTCTAAACCAAGTAGGGCAACATTTCAGAAAAGGGCGACTACACAAAATAACTGGTTGTTTTTTAAATTGTGTAGTGCTAGTCAAAAGGTGTCCATAAACATTTTATATATTTAAAAAAATGCTTTTTATTCATAGTCAAATTACTGGTAATGAAGTCAGTTATTTGTGTTATGTCGAGTTATCACTAGGCCCACTTTAAAACGCTTTAAACACGTTATTTTGCTTTTAAATTTCAAAAACTTTCCGGGGGAGCACTCAGACCCCCTCTTGGGCTGGGGAAACGCCCCCCTCCCACCCTATACAGGGGGCCCGATGCCGTTCAGTCTGCCCAAGGGCGTATGCATGCTCGAGCCGCCTCTGGCAGTGCATATGTGATATCAACGCTAGGTGCAGCCATGTTTACCTCGTACAGAAGGTAAATATTGTGTCTGATAGTGTCAGTCGTGTGTTGTGATCATGGAAGATAGGTTATATCTGATTTTAGTGTTCTTCCTTTTGGTGATTTGTTTACTAACTAATTGAGTCAGCCAAAATATAGTTATTGATTCATTGTTAATTTTTTTTAAATAATAAACTTAATATTCAGACATTTTTAAAAGCATTTAAGCCCTTTTTAGTGTAATCTTGTTATTATATTTTGTTATGTAATCTAGTTGATTTTTTTAACATAACATTTTGATCATAAAAGTTCAATCATTGGTGAAGAGTGTGTAAATTCATCTTGTGTTTGCTTAACTAAAAAATCTTTTTAATTTTTCAATCAAATATCACTTTGGGGATTTAACTTAAGCATTCATGTAATGACGAGTATATTTCTAAACTATGTATTATCTTCCAAATGTTTAATTTGAGACTTGGTAAATACCAAATATAATAATTATATTAAAGGCAAATTTAATATTTCAATGCAATTTTCCTCATATAACGTTTTTAAATTCAAAAAACTTATATTTACATTATATCTTTCTTTTTTTTTATATTTATACACTCGGTATGCATGTATAAAGGTAATGTCTATTTTTTAGGTAGGTGGGATAAGAAACTCACTATCAATCAATAACTTTACTGGTAAGATGACTTATCTACTCCTAGTGTAAAGAACTGTAACTTTTTTATGATTCTCTTTGTAACAGCTGTTTTTTTGGTACATTCTCATTTTGTATTGTTGACTTTAAAAATATGCAATGTTTTGCAGAGTGTTGTGATTTTGTCCTAAATGAAAGTAAACATAGGTTTTTCTTAATTCTGTAGTTTTTATTTCCGTGTTAATTAGAGAACAGTTCAAACTTAGGTGGGTTTACTCCACACCTAGTATATTTTGCTGGAATCTTAAAAACTGCTCCAATTGAAACATCATTAATTATTGTTTCACTCATCTTATTTACTTCTTACTCTCTTTGCTTTCCAAAGGATCATAAAATTATAAAAATATTTACGTGCTGTTTCAAAAATGTTTTTGATCTATTATCAACACAGTCTTTGTTTCAATTAGAAAATGTATCAACAAATTAACTGAAATACTGTAGAAAGTTACTGCAAGCCTAGGTTATTCTGCATCAATTACAACTCTGTAACACTTACAGCTAATAATTTGGAAAACAACAATGTCGTTGCTGTAAAACGTCTAAAAGAATTGGGTTCTTTTCTTCTTCCTGTGTCGGAAGAAAGATTTGATCAGACTGTTGCAAAGATGGTTGAACGTTATGTACCGATCAACGCAACTTCTCAGCTCTGCAGAAACCACAGCCTTCTCTTACTAGAAAAGTTTTATCAACAAGAACTGTGGGCTCTCAAAAGTAAGTCCTAATTTAGTAGTACTGTAGTAGTTTATTTAGTTAGTTAAGTAGTTTGTAATTGTTCTATTTTGTATTAGGTGAATTATTTTGGGTATTGTCAATGTTGGGTAGTAGCAAACTAGTTTAGCGCTACATTTTTTACTTTCTTACAATATCGAGCTAAAAGTATAGGTCTTTTAGGCCCCCACTCTGGAATAAGTGTCCTGACATAATTATGAAAGTATCTGACATAATATAATTTGAAAACTTCAAAGCCAAAATTTTATTTTAGCTTGACAAGATCTTTTGAAAGCTAAGCTTTCTTCAACAGGTCTAACCACACTGTGTTTTCAACAAATTAGGAATTTCCCCCTAAACCCCAATTTTGGGGTGGGAGGCAAACCTCCGTCCAGGTAAAATTTAGTACTTTAGGAAACCTTACATAAATATGCTAGTATATGTAGCACTAGCTAACACATACTTGAAAAGTTTCATCAAATCAAAAGTTATTGGGGAGGAACTTTTTAAACACCCTGTATACGACTTAGTACTGAAGCTGAAGTGGAAAAACCTTACATAAGAAAAGCAACGGCATGATCTCAGCAATAAGCTCTCTAAGGCCTGCTGCACATAGGATACAACGACGACAGGACATGATACGACAGTCTTAAACTTTGTAGTTTTGTTGATCAATGGGTTAAATTATTATTAGGAATGTATATTTCATATTAAATATGATCCATAAGTGATAAACACTTTTCCGCCAAGAAAATCTTTGCACTTGTCAATATTTTTTGTTAAAAGTCGGTTTATACCTGTAATATATAAGATTTTTGAAAAGTACTAATACTTATTTGTATAGGGATTAATTTTAACAAAACACCACCACAAGCAGTCAAGCACAGACCAAAAGCACAGCCGACGGAAAAGAACCGAGACATTCCTCTTGGCTTTCCAGCGCATGGGCAGACGCGAGTGTCAGGCGACATTCAATGTAAAACATAATTTTGGAGAGCTTTGCTAAACTGTTACAAGAGGCCTAACGATATGTTTTTGTCGTGTCGTGTTGTGAGGGACTCTAAGTGCGCTTGCGTTAAAATACAAACCCACGTGAACACCTTTGCTTTAGACGTTGTACAACATTTCTTCGTATTCTGTGTGCGGCAGATCTAAAAGTACACACACCTGAGATTACAGTTAGCCTGATAAACCTCTGAGTAAGCATTTATAACGTGTGTTTACAACATTTACAGTGCTGGACGCAGGGAGTAAGCTGGGCTCTGGGATTTTAGACGGTCACTTCCAAGATCTTGGGAACTATGAAGAGTGCATTAATATTGAAGAACCGAATCATTTGTTCACCGGTCTACACTGTGTGATTGACACAGACAGCTTAGTTTCTGTAAGTTAATTACCAGTCAAATACACAAACTGTTTGTTCTCTATTATGTTTCAAATGGACTAATTTTAGTAGTGGTCGATTAATTTGCAACTTTTTTATGATCTGTGTAGTTAAGTAGAGAAGGACATCATTTCTATTGGCTTTCAAAAATGAAAGTAATTAATTATTTCCTGATTTGCCATTGGCTATTTCAAAATCACATGTTGGGAACGGGAAACTAGCATGCAAACTATAGCTGAGTATTAAATAAAAATAAAAATTTTGGGTCAACCACAATGAAGAAACAGTGTTTAATGGCAAAAAAGGTTTTGATTATTGTATGATAATCATCATCAGTTGTATAAAGAATAAAGAAGAGAACAATAAAATAATTATATACATAAAAGAAAAGTAATTTGAAACACACACAAAAGTTTTGTGCCATTAAACACTGATTTTCGTTGTGGTTGATTCCTGCTTTCACAATTTTACGACTTAACAAAGACAGTTCCGAGAATATTGCAATCTATAAAACAGTTAATATAAAAATATGTTTGATAGTTTTTTTGAACTGCTTTCATCTTACTAGTCTCAAATGAAACCTAAGTGAGTTACATGTAAAGAAAACCTGATGAATCACTTATGTAAAGCGTTAGTAGCCTGCCTAAATAATCCACAGGTGGACAAACACAAACACAAGCTTCAGTAATGACGTTCTCAGTTTGTGTTCCGTCGTCTTGCTCGGACGACGATGTCGTGGAACACATGGACATGGTCTTGGCTCTGCTGAATGTCCACACGGCCCTTCCCCTTTGTAGACATCAATGGCCTCGGGCCTCAATAGGATGATTTGCTCTTCCAAACTCAGGCCTCAGTTTAGAATCAAAGATTACTTGGCAATGTAAGTGTGGTCTGCTTGCGTTTATGTTAAACATGGTTTTAAATATCTTGATTGTGGGTTGTAAAATAATTTATTTCTAGTAAAGATGACTGTAATGATGATTAGATTGCCGCCTTGTCTTCAATCTGTGTTTTGAAAATTTTGCTACTTCATAATTGTCTGTCATAATAATTGATTTGTTCCTCATTCTGATCTCTTGTGTACATAAGTGGAGTAAAACTGACTAATAATGTTAATACTCATCTCATAGTTTTAGTTAGATTTAAAAAAGTTTTAACTAAATAGTTTTACTATCATGGATTCTATAAGACGTACACTAAACAAAATTATATTGTTGTCCTTCGTTATTGGTTTTCTTGTTTTCAGAATAATCTTTGGGGTGATTTTTAATTTAGTGATACTTGGCTCCATTCCTGGGCAAAAATCAGGTAGAGAAAATTTGTTTTGTACTTAATTGTTTTACTAAACACATTTCCCTGCTAGAGGTCTTAACTTTTACTGAGTCATATACTAATAAAATTCATGCACATTGCTATAGAGTAAAGCAACTTGTGTAATTGAGAAATTTATTAGACTGAATAATTTATCATAAACTACTACAAATTAAAAAGGTGACATTCATAAACAAAGGTGAAATGGTTTAAATCAATTTTAAACAGCATAGACCATTAAAGGGATTCATTAGTATTTGAGTATGTTCTCCCAAATAGTGTGTGAATCCATGGGGTTCTACTAGTAGATATTTTTTCATCCCAATAAATTCAATTGACATCTAACTATCATGTATTATTTACTTGTAAAATTAAAACAAATGTAATGCTTTAACAGTATACATTTACAACGTTTTTCAGAACTTTTGACATGTTTCTCTCTGAAAGAAAACTTCCGCAGCCTTATGGAAACTAGTGCATCGAAATGGGAGATTTCCTGTTTGAATGGTCTACGGGTTATTTCTCTTATTGCTATAGTGTCTATCCACCAGCTGTTTGGAGCCATCAAGTCCCCAGTAGACAGATTTGACACATTGACAGAGGTACGAGTATATTAATTTACGTCTTGAACAATGAAACTTTTTCTGACTATCCCTTACATTTCATGGCTATGGTTTGACTCTCTTTACATACCATAGCATATACAAAATATACAGTACCTAAAAATTGTAAAAGTTAGGTTTATCACAATTTGAGATGCCGACCACTCTCATGAGGGTATTTTAAGGCAAATATGTGGTGAAGGATGAGTGTGATGGGTGGTAGTAATGAGTTGTGAGGTGTAGTCTTGTTACAAACTAAGGCAGACTCTTCCTTAGAATGGGTCATTAATTGATAGCCCAATGACCAATGGAAATACAAGGACCTACAGTGACTTCGAACCCGCGGGTGATGGTCTGATCGTCTAATTGATGGTGGGAGTTGATGCGGTATCATCAGGCGGTCACTGAGACTATCTGAGCCGCTTTAGACCTATATCATCCTCAAACCCTGACATCCATGAAGCTGGATTACAGGACCACGCCACCAGTCCCAGTCAATTAATTTAGTAATTAACACTTGCCAACGTAATTGTTTTGCTTGCTAACGTCGGTTTTTGTGACACAACTACTGACCTGGGAACTATTTGGTCTTAACTATGATAGTTTTCTCATATTTTGGTATGTTTTTAACTGTTCCAGACACTTTTAATATACCAGAAATATAAGGAAGAGGTTATTTGGGATAATTGAAACTTTCACTATAATATGTGATTAAGGTGGTTTAAATCGTACAATTTTAAGTCTCTTGAAATCACAGATCAAAGTCAAAAATAATAAGTATAGTTTAAACCATCTGTTATGAAAATGTTCTGGACACCAGCCCAGCTACATACAAGTAGTGTAGAACTTGATGTGTTTTGCAGAAATTTGGACCAATAACTCTGGGAGTTTCTGAGCTATTGTTGAAAGGTGTAGATGTCTTCTTCCTTCTTGGAGGCACTGTTCTTAGTTACAGTTTCCTCCGTAACACAAACATCCAAGACCAGTTTGACGTGAAAACATATTGTCTTCGTAGATACTTTAGGTGAGAGTCAGTTTAAATAGTAAAAGAGAAGATCTCAAATAATTAATTTTTAACAGAAAACAGAACAGAACAACATTTATTGTCAACATTATTACAAACAAGTTTGTTTCATTTGACATAACAATAAATTTAAAATACATACCACGGGTAATAACTTAGATCTAGAAAAAAAAAAAACAATTAACATTAAAATTTTAAGCATCCATGAATTGTCTCAAATTATAAAACAAATTTTTGTATGGATATTTTTTTAAGTGTGTTTTAAATATTTTATTTTGTAAAGTATCAGGTAGGCAATTTAAACAATTCCCTACCAGCTTCAAATGGGAGTTTGTGTGACGAACGTTTGAAGCCAATGGTAAGAGGGCTTGATTAAATTTTGCTTTCTTAAGTCATAAACAGTCTCAGTATTACGTTCAGCAAAGGAATATTTAGATCTAAAGAACAATAAAGTTTCTAAGATGTATAATGAAGGAAAGGATAGTATTTGTAAAACGAAAGCATCTGTGGAACACCAATGAGTAAATCTCTGCGTATTATTCTTACTAAACACATTGATATATTCAAAGACTAAACTTTGAACAACTTGTAGGCTGACACCTGTGTTGTTTGTGGTGATTCTGTACAACGCTACTCTCTTCATTCACTCTGGCCAAGGGCCGATTTGGACCAAAAGCGTTCACTTCAGAGAAGACAGGTGCAATACTCATTGGTGGAGTGCGTTACTTCACATCAGCACCTTGGTTCACCCAGACCATCAAATGGTAAACATAATGGAATCTATCTGAAATTCTACTTTCACTACTTGCAATATTTAACTATTAATGTAAAGAAGAAAATCGTTTAAAATTTTCCTGATATTCATATCTTTGGACAAAAATAATTAGGTTTCTTTGACTCACTGGTTTTCTTAATTTGTAGACACTCTGCTGTGTTTATAAATAATTGAAGTTTAGTTTTTAATGTCAACAATATTAATATCTAAGGCTTCCGGTTTACACCGTGTCACAGTTGAAATATTAATACTGCTAAGCGTTTGACTCGCTGTGGAGAGTCATCCTCAGTAGCTGGTTGACTGGCTGAGAATTGGATTGGCCGTGTTGTCTTCTTATATAATAATTTTATGCTGTTCCTCTTTGTTAAAGTTGTCTTCATGTTTGATTATTTCTATAGTTTCTCTAATTTTTCTTGCATAATAGATCGAGCCTCAGCCAGTCAACCAGCTACTGAGGATGACTCTCCACAGCGAGGTCGAAACGTTTAGCAGTATTTGTATTTCAACTGTTACTCGGTGTAAACCGGAAGCCTTAGATATTAACGTTGACACCGGCCTCGAAAGCTTAAGAATTAAGATTAACAATATTATTTATTGTAAACAAAATAAATTGTATAAGCAAAACATAAAAACTAACTAATTAATAATTTTCTTTTTCTCATGTTTGAGTGTGTAGAAGAGAGTTGGTACGTAGCTTGTGACTTTCAGCTGCATGTTCTTGCTCCTCTACTCCTCCTCCCCTTCCAGCGCAAGTCTCGGGGCGCCATCACTCTCGTAACATTGTGCATCCTCGTGGCAACTGTCGGTTCAGGAGTCTTCGCCTCTTTCAATCAACTAGAAACAGGTGTCCTTACAGCCCTAATGTGAGTTTTAATTATTAATAATATTGTGTTTTATACATTATTGTAAACACATGTCCTGGCGGGAAAAACATAACTATTTTTAAATCAAATGGTTTCATTTTTCAATGTTTGTTCCACTGAAAATTTTTTCTCTGTGTTTACTTAACTAGTCCTTGGACATGGAAGGACAAACAAGTATTTCCCTTATGCATTATATGCAATCAGACAAGTGAAAAATAGTAATAATTCAAATAGAATAATTGTCTAGCAGAAGAATAAAGGGGTAAAAGAGACAACTTAAAATACACTTGGTTCAGTGGTGTCACAACTACTTCACAAACAATGGAAACTGTCTACAGACGTCCATTTCTTGGTTATAAAGAAACGAACAGTTCTGTTTCCAAATCCATCACCACACCATCCATCTCCCTGCAAAGCACAAACTCCCACTCCTTCCCCTGCAGGCCTCTGTTCTCCGCACGATATAGCAACAAGGCTTAGTAGCCTCTAAACTGTCTCCATCCCATTGGATGTCTGTATACGTACTATTCTCTGTGACCAGGGTGAGATTCAAGGTTGGACAAAACCTTTAGCCAGATTTTCATCACATTCTGTATACAAATGACTGCAAGACAACAACATGTATTTTATCCCCACTGATCCTGGGAATGATTTCCCGGAGTTTATCAGAACTGTTGGCATACACTTGATACATTTGCTTTGAGACACCGACCACTCTTAGAGGGTATTTTAAGGTGAATATGGGATGAAGGGTGAGTGTGTTGAGTGGTTTTGATGGATGATCAGGTGTAGTCTTGTTACAAACATACACACTCTTCCCCAGATTGGGTCATTAATTAATTAATAGCCCAACAACCAATGGAATAGACCAACGGCTTAGCTGCGTGATCTCCGAACCACGGGAGTGGCCATCGTGAAAAGTTATCACTGCGCCCGGGAATCGAACCCGGGCTGATTTGGTGCGAATCACGCACTATACCACTGAGCTATGACCACCCCCTATGGCATGAAATACATTATGTAAATTAGAAGTACATAAAATTGTTATATTGAATTTTTACATCAGTTTTGTTTATTACTATAAATCTTTATGATTAACAAGGGACTTTTACTATTGAATATCAAACATACTGTATTAAAAAAGGTAGTTCTTATTTGCCGTAGAAGTGTGAGTCAGTTGATCTTTTCCATTGGTCTCAAAGGGCTCTCCAGTCACCCCTTCACCTTAAAAAAAAGCCATGACCAAGTGACGAACTATGAAAGTCCCTGGAACCGAACACTCAATCAAATAATTTTACATGGGGATTGAAGTCCTTATTTACATTTTATAATTGCAATGCTTTTACATAAGATTGTTTGTTACCCCTGGTTTTATATTTTGGTATGGTTTGTATTTTTTCAGTTTCAAAGACAGAAAGACAGACGTGTTTTGGTATATGAGAGAGTATATGTCATTTTACTTCAGAGCGTCTCCTTTTTTAATAGGAATTATTCTTGGTTTTTACCTATTCAAATTGCGGCAAGAGGAATCCAGGAAACAACTGACTAAGGTAATGTGATTCATTGACTAATACAAGTACAAAGGTCAATGGGTACTATCTGAGTTTTTTTTTTCAAAAAAGTGTGTTGGTTTTTAATTAAAAGTGTGTTTCTTTCCTGTATGTACTTTATAGAAAAAAATACTTTAAAAAATAAAGTACAAAAGGTTGACACAAACAAAACTAAATTTTCTTTTTAATTAAAAATTAATGGTTTGTAATTATTTTTATAATTGGCTATGGTCCACGCAGAGTGAAAGCTCCAAATCAAAGCTAAGTTTTGATTTCACATCTTGTCAAATTCATCAAGAAAGATTACGTGAAGTTATTTTCCAGCGATCCACCCTGTATGTGGTTTCAGCAAGTGTTGCTGATGGGTTGGACAGCCTGTATTGGTGTCTTGGTGGGTTTGGTTGCTTGTACGACAGCGCTTGCAGACCCAAACCACCGATTCTCCCCTTGGGCAGACCCTATCTACTTTGCCCTTGCGAGACCTCTATTCTCTCTGGCTGTGGCTTGGCTCATACTCGTCTGTGATCTAGGACACGGAGGTATGTTTCTGTGAGATTATTTTATGCGTATGGCTACAACTTGCTGGTACAAATAAACTACAAAATTAGTTCACTTTTGTCAAAAATAAATTTTATTTTTCAGCAGGTTCAAATCTTAATTTTTGTTTCAAACTCAAGGTGACTTAACATGAACGGAGGAATTTGAACGGCTTTCTCATTGTTGTTGAATGTCAGAGCAAAGTTTAAGTTGTGTTTTTTCTGTAGAGGCTTTTGTCATTTAAGATACAATGGAAAATTCACATCACAATTTGCATGTGAGACTTACATAAAAAATAATGATTTTAAATATTGATTGACAACCAAAGGGCCCTTGGATATACTTGAACTTGGATGTAAATAGATTCAGGAGTACTCTGAGAAGACAATTAATTTCAAGATCCTCTATTCTGTGAGGGAACTGGAGTTGGGGCCTTTATTCTTGAAGGAAGATTAGCTCCCAAAACCTAATTGACACAGCTAATCCTAAAAAGTCTCAGGTGGAAACATCAAGTATACACAAGGATTCACAATAGCACTTGAGGCTATGCGCTGGATATATATCTCTTTTAAACAAGCTCTTATGTTTTCTTGTAAGTATGTTTATGTAAAGTACTATATTTAAAATCTAATCTTAAAATAGACAATATCAGTGAGAATTGCATGTATATCTGTCCATGCAAGGTAAGCTGAACAGTTTTCTGTCCCACGCTGCATTCAGACCTCTTGCTCGCCTCTGCTACAGCGCCTACCTTGTCTCAGTGACGGTCCAGTTCACGCAGTCAGCAGCAGTGCAAGTAGCGCCTGCTTTCAGCTTCTTAGATCAGGTCAGTATATTCACATTGGCTGCTGTTATATATGACTGAAACACAACATTGGCCTCAGTAACAAAGCTCGTACTTGTAGTTGCTTTGGTTGCACCTCGTACGCTATGTTAAGGCTGTGCAGGAAATAGTGGTGATGCAGAGGGACCTAGTTTTCTAAATGCTCAATTGCTTTGCCGAATTTTTGTGGAAACACACTTTTTTCTCCAAAACCTGACCAATTATACATTTCTGTAACCGCCTCGTCTCACGCGATAGATATTCACGAAAAACTAGCAATAATTTCAGGAGCAAGTTCTGTTCATAAGCATGACATTTTTGATAGACTTTCTTGAATTGCTGTTGAACGGGTCAAGATATGGAAACGGGAGTTGAAGATTCGTGTTCAGCGCGACCAGAGGTTACAAAAATGTATAGTTTGTCAGGTTTTGAGAAAAAAGTGTTTTTCGCCAAAAAACACCAAAGGCTTAATATTATTACCTTATAAAAGAAGATAATTAATTCATAAAACAAAGATATATAACGAAGAAATTGAAGGTTCTTATAAAAACCTTCAATTTTTGTGAAACACTTTTTTCTAACATGTGACAAATTACATATTTTTGAATTCGTCTCGTCGTGCTGAACACGAATCTTCAACCCTCGTTACCGTATCTTGTTCCGTTTGATAGCTATTGACAAAAACCCTCAATAATTTCAGGTGCAAGTTTTTCACCAAGTTTCAAATTTTTGATAGTTTTTCTTGGATAGCTTTAGAACAGGACAAGATTCGAACACGGGAGTTAAAGATTCGTGTTCAGCTGACGGCAACAAAAATTATAGTTTGTCATATGTTGGAGAAAAGTGTTTCATTAAAATCAAAGGTTAAAACCTTTGCCAAAGATTTGTGGAAAACACTTTTTTCTTCAATATCTTAGTCAAAAAACTTCAATTTTAGACCTAGTGTGATCTAGCTTACCATCTTTGCTGATATTAGAAATTCACCCCTCTTCTGGAAGGGCAAATGACAATATCTACTTTGAATGTTTTATCCTATTTAAGTAACTAGTTTTTAACCGTAGATTCTTTTACGTGTGAGGTACTGTAGATTAAAAGGTCCTAAGCAAAGACAAATCTAAACTGTGTTTTTAGATGGACAAGAGATTTAGTGTGTAATTATTCAAGTCTAGATTGTTATATGACATAAATTCCTAAGCAAAACTTGTGTTTCAGGTGTTTTTAGGAATAGGTGCACTGGAAATTGCATTGCTACTGGCAGTAGTGATGTATCTGGCTGTTGAAACCCCATTCATCAGAATGGCTTCCAAGTTTCTAAAAGGTAACTAGTTTGTTAAGCAAACCTAACTTCACTGTCAGTGGCGATGCTTCCATAAGGGCCAAAGATGCCTG
This sequence comes from Matsumurasca onukii, assembly GCA_018831715.1. Taxonomy (NCBI): domain Eukaryota; kingdom Metazoa; phylum Arthropoda; class Insecta; order Hemiptera; family Cicadellidae; genus Matsumurasca; species Matsumurasca onukii. Next base: position 5,470,219 of record CM032067.1, read on the forward strand.
GGCCACCCAATACTAATGAACAAGTTACTAATGAAATACTAATGAACAAGTTATATTTTGTCTCATTATTAAATTATTTGGTTCACATAATCTATTAATCAGTTGTAAAATCAAGGTTTAAGTGCTAAAGAGTTCAAACTCTCGTGTTAATACAATACGAGTACAATAATCTGTTAAGCTCAACCGAGTGGACCTTGGCCTCTCTCTTGATTATGGAAGCCACTGACAAGCCTGTAATGTTATTTTATTACAAATAAAAATGAATTAATATCCAATTTATGGCTACCATTTTCCTTTAACAATTTGTTGATTGGTTTGTTGACATAAGAAAATGATTGTGTGTTTGACTGTTTGTGAATGAATCTTTTTGTAAAATTCTAGAAACAAGCAACCTGAAAACAGGGTCAGAAACACTTAAACTCTTAATTTTAAAAAACAGGGTGTCCAGCATAACGGAATTTTTAATACGGGAATTTTGTCCCTAAACCAGGAAATTTTGTGAAAGGGATCGTGAACGTGGTGATTATGTCATGGACGAGTCTAGCTAGGGTCAACCGTATCGGTTGTTATTTCACAAGCAGTGTCGTGGTTTAGTAAAAAATAAAAAAGGCGGGTAACTATGACTTTTTAAGGTAGCTATATACGGAAATCAAATATATCCGAAAATATGAGAATTATACAGGAATTTTGTTTTTCCTGAACGCTGGACACCCTGAAAAGTACAACATTACAAACCAGTCGTGTAGGGAGGGGAAGTCAAGCCAAAGTTGAAGTATTCAACTTCATATTTCATTATTCCCACACTGTTAATGTGAATGTATAAGCTTCAAAGATTTTTTACTTAAAAACTAACAGGATTTTGGAAAGGTAACCTAAAATGTATTATTTTATGGGCCAAAAATACAAAAATGTTTGTTGTTGAATTCACCAAATTTATTTGATTTAAATAAATGTTCCAAGATTGATTAGTTTGCTTACAAAATATGCCAAATGTATAAGAATAGTACTTTATTTAGGGATACTGAAGCAGTTTTCACAAAATGTTTGCATTTTGCTAAAAATATCTTTAACACAATTTCTTCAAGAAATGTATTGGCATCAAATTGGTACAGAGTATATTAAGTCATGAAAAATAACTGCTGCCGATGGCCCTGCATTTGCTCTGTTAAGTCGGGTATTAACTGCTTCAATGGGTTAAACCCGCAGCTTGAAGCAAGGACATGTCAAATATTTTCTTATAATATTGTATCTCTTCTGTTACAGACAAAGAAAAGCCTGTGATTGCTAGGAAAGATTCAGAATAAATAAACTAATACAAATAACACATTGTATTTAATGATCCAAGTTTTTATCTTTAGTTTAAAAAATATGAAAATTAGTATATAAAATATGGCTAAAGATTATGTTATGGTAGGTAGATAGCATAGATATTGAATGGCTGAGACAAGAAATTAACATAGTTTCCGCAGCCCAAGCACAGATGGTTTTCATGAGGAATTCTTTTAAGAGTCTCTGCAGAGCCATTGACGACGCAAGTTTGTTCGTTCTCAAATATTGCACTATATGGTCACATTTAAGGTCATCAGTGGGACAAACTTGCAGTCATGGTCGGTGGGAGAGCGGCAGTCGTGCAGTGCTATGGGCTGCGCTGCTATGTGGCAACTGGGCATCTGCGATCTATCTTGGCTGTCTACCTACCATAACATAATCTTTTGTATGGCTTTGAACATATTGACTTGCATCACCAATTGAATAGAAACCCCCCTATAAATGTTCAGTAACCTTGTGAACTTTCGTTGAAAGCTATTTATCGGTAGATTATGTGTCCCATAGAGTTTATGAATCAAGGTGTTTTATTTGCCACAAGACGTAGAACTCTTATAAATATTTGAACGAGAAGTGGTCCATTGTTGTCGAAAGTTGATGGGAACCCATAGCCCCTCCAAAGACGCTGCCTTCCCCACCATTACCTTCCGGCACGGCCTCAAAACTTGCCCCCAGAGGCAAGTCCCTTCCGGACCATCGGCATTTGCCGATTCCGGCCGTCCCGCTCCGACACAGCATACGTTGTCTCATAGATGTATAGAACATATGCATTTCATGTTTAGTGGCCAGTGCCGCTCCCGCACCATGAGAGGTAATGTATGACACTGACAGAAGAGACAGCAAAACCAGCACTTCCTCTTGAAGAAGTTCACAGAGAGACGGGGAAGGTTTGCAAACGATGTTTTAAATGGGTTCGTGTACTGAATTAGGACAAGATTTACTCTGGAAGCGTAGACCATTTATGCTGCAGCATATAAAAGAAAACCCGTAAAACTTCCTTACCTAATAAAACATTGACTACAAAATTGCAAGCTCTACGTTTTTTAATACAAAATCAATGATTAAATTTCAAACTTTTGTTTTATTTTTGAAAAGTTTATTGTTTGACGAAAATTTGGCTTAGAATTTGTTGCAGGAGCCTCAATAAATCTATGCTTCAAGAGAAAAGCTCACTGTTAAAAGCCCAGAGTGGGACTCGCTGCCTCTCTATCCGGCCGCCTCTTAAGGTTAAAAAATATTTTTGGCAGGACTCTATGGCAAGATGATAAAATGGAGAAAGTTAAAACTCGCCTTTTCACAAGAAAACCTAAAACCAACTTTATGAAACCAAAAGTCCTGACCTGTTTGGTTTGAGGAGTCAAGGAGGAGGTCACAATAAAAATCTTTCAAGAAATTCATACATTTTATACAGCGTACATGCTGCAGTCCAAAGAAAAACAAAATAATCATAATTTATTGACTACTTACTTGATTTCCCGCCTTTCTGCCCATGTTTGTCAATTGAGCTGTCAAAACACTACAAACATAACCTCTGTAGTCTCAGTAAAAAATAATACTACGGTCTCAACTTTCTGTTGTGTAACCCATTCGAAATTTGTCAGTTTTTCTTTTAAGGCAGGTCAAAACATTTTTAGCGTGTTTGTTTAGTAAAGGTACCAAGTTAAAATGAAGTGCGGTGTGTTGAACTGTACTCCTACGGAAAATTCAGCCTATGCTGTTTCAGAAAAACGTGTAGAATGCAGCTATACCAATTTATCTTCTATTTTCAATAAGGAATCAAAAGACTTTTCTAAACAGTTTGCCCATATCTATGCGGTGAGACTCAACTCTATGAGTGATCAGTTGAAACATAGAGTTGTACACTTATGGGGTAAGTAGGCTAGGCTAAGTACTAAAAGACGTGGCTTAGCCTATTAGTTTATTGCATAATTTAATTTAGACCTATTGTTATATTTTACTATGGAATTAGGTTTGAAGACAAATTTAAAGCTAGAAATTCAGGAAATGCAGTAGATAACTTTTGAGGCAGGTTAAATAACCCAAGTCAAAGCTTTTCTCAAAACATCGTCGGGCTCCACTCGTTCATATTAAAGACAACTTTTGGAATTTATTTTGTACATAAATTTTAAAAGACTTAGAGGATAGTAGGCGTCAAACGGATCTTTAAAGCTTCACTAGGTCTACAATCGGAATGACAGCTTTAAGTTACCATGTTGTAAACTAACCGCACACCTTAGTTTCTTGTCGCTTTTGTTGTTATATCTAAAGTATTCAGTAAAAATGGTGTAAACCATTGGAAACAAATAAATAAATAGACAGTTTTTCAAACGTTAAACCACTGTCATTTACTAATTAATATTCAATCATTGTAGCCAGAATGTTCTGTAATGTGTTCTACTTAATACTCTAACAGAAATATTGATCTCACAGACCGCTAAAGAATTTTTACTTTGCTGTGGTAGTGGCATTGAGTGATCGTAGGTACTGACAATCAGTCAGTTTCAAAGTCAAGTTTGGTTGCCACGTCTTGTATTTCAAAATTTTGGAAGTTTGTCAGATGGAGTGTTTCCCTTGTTGTCCCTGAAACTTGCTGTATGAATATTCTATTTTTGTGAGTTCACTTTTTTTGCTTTAGGAGACAAAATATTTTCTCGTGTTAACCTTAAGGAAGTCATTCAACTGCCGAGCCTCATGGCACTGGATGTAGATCTAGAATTTTTCAAAGCATTTCCTACTGAATGTTAATGCCTAAAGGGTCAGTAAAAAACCAATGCAGATGAGAAACTATTTCGTTATTATATGAGCTTTGTGAATCAAACAATCTCTACTATACTTTACAGTGACTGTATTATAACGCTTAAATAAATCAAAAGCTAATTTTGTTTTACCTGTGCACTTCAAACATTTTCAGGTACAGATGTTAAAATTTGTAAACTAGTAGAACTTCCAGAGATGGAAGGAGGAAAATGTGTGATTGTCGGGACACTTTATTGTGACCAACGCTTGAAACCCAGCATTCTCAAAGAAATTAGTGAAGAGGTAGGTAGCCTATACATTTAGTACAGCAGTAACTTGATAAAAAACATTACCAAACTAAACAGCTGTCCAGATATTTTTCGGGACTCTCAGGAAAGTGAATTGCTATACCTAGGCTAGCCTAAATAAACGATATCACTAAACATCTAGCAGTTTTACTCATTGGTGTACAGTTAAGCGCGGGAGTGTTTCAACTAAGGAGATTATTTCACCGAAATAATTGCTGTATACATCAACACAGAAGTTATGTTGGGTAACTGCCATATTTTTAAATCCATCAACATCAAGCGATTCTCTTGACCATAACGCATGGCTGCTGAAAATGGTGTAATAAGTTTAACAGTGCAATAACTTTCCACCCTTCACCGCTTTTGCACTCACCTTTCCCACAACAACTATCTAACTCTTTAGCTGCACCCTGCTTAAGATAATTTAATTTTGTATGTTAATAATTACGTAAACTAAATAGTGCAAGCTTACATGTGTTTAGGCTAGCTAAAGCTCTGTAGCTAGGACAGACTAAAAAAGTGACTGTTCAAAGCATGAGAATTTGTGGCTTGAGCTTATTAAATGAGGCACATTAAGTCTGTATAGCAAACATTTTACATTTTCTGTCAACATGTTGAAATTTGCAAAAAGCGACAACAAAATCTTTGATTTTCAGGCTCAGTTAGTTCCACAACCTACACGTAATAACTTTGTTTCCGATACGGACGCACTAATTTTGGAAGATGAACTTCAAAGAATTGTTTTACTCGGAAGCTTAGATGTTCATCAGGTAAGTTCATTTACTCATTGTATAGATAATAAATTGAAACATGAAAATTGTTGATTAGTATTTGACGTAAAGTCATTATTTCTTATATGTTGAAGATTCAATTGTTGCATATTACGACAATACCTACTCGCACCAACCTTCTTGCTACTTGTTTAATTTTCTAACAAATTCATTACTTCAGAATATTTACTCTCCAGAGAAAGATATCAAGAACTGTTGGACAAATTGATATTAAAAAGAGTCATTGATACAAGATTACAAAAATCTTCAGCGTTGTGCTTTCAATTTTTAGACTAAATTTGTTTGAAGCACTCTATCTGACCCCGGTCAGTCTTCGACAACCGTATTCAGGTATGGTTAGTTAATTAACAAACTGGGAGATGTAGAATGATTATTTAAGGATGCCTCAAATAATGTTTCATGGATGTCATTGGCAGGTGCTCAAATGGTTGAATTTTAAGAATCAATCAGAAATTTCAACCCACAATCAAAAATCACAAAGTCATGTATTAATGGACAATACAGATTCTTATTGTTAATCAGGTGTTGTGTGCACCGTGCAGGTAGTGACCGGAGTGGTGTGTGCGGTGCTTGGTCGTGAGGACTCGGACACAGGCAAGTTTGTGGTGGAGGACCATTGCTTCGTGGGCGCAGACTACATCCCTTCCCCCATCCCCCCGCCTTCGTCCGACCAGTGAGTACGCAGCGTATAAACAAGTGGTTGAGATAATCTAGTGGTATCAGCTGCCAGCTGTGGAGGTTCACTGAGCGCAATGCGATAAATTCAGCCATTGCTTGAGAGTTCAACCTTCAACCACTTCAGTTGTTATAGATGCGGCAGGCTAAAAATTTGATGTCAACACAACTTAATTTTTTTTTTTTTTGAAAGTTGGTGAGGTTATAATTTCTAGAGAACGTGTTGTTAAATTCAAGAAGCCTTATACAATTTTTGTATTAGCATTATGATGTCTGATTTGCACCAACAAGTTATGAGTTAAGTGGTAGAAAACTTTAAGTCCTAACTTCGCCTTTGTTAAAACCAACACAGACGATTTTGTATTATTTACTAATATAAACAACCTGAGTTTGTCTTTGTTTTGTAATTGCCGAGGGTGTTAAGAGTACAAACACAGTGAGGAGGTGACTTTATAGTAAGAGGCTCTCTGTACCTCGCAATATGAGGAGGTGCAGTGAAAAGCAAGATACAGGATGCTGGGTAGTCGCCGAGCCAGGATGTTAAATGTTTGTGATTAATTTACCTACCTTTTGTCTAACCTCGCTCTCTTCACTGTTCCATGTCCTCCAGCCTTCTGGCCACCTACACCACAGTTTATCTCAATTATTGAGTTTGAATATTTATTTTCTTTTAAATCTTCCCTGCCCTGCGCATACCAAAGCTGTAACACCACTCTTACATTCACCCACAAATGTCCATGTGGGGAGTATTTCCATGACGAAAAATGTTAATTTGTGTTTACGTACTGAGAAAATAAATTATTACATTTTCACTCCTTACCACGTTTCTACACTAAAACAATACGTTATTACCATAAGGATCTGTGGGATTTAAATCTTGGTGTGACAATAACAGCAGATTAAATTTATAAAGTAGAAAGAATTTGAGGACCTACCTATCATCTCCAAGACTTTGTTTGAATTTTGTTGTTGTCGACGATACAATTACTGAGGTAACATTATTACGAACGTTCACGGCTGTGATTGGTCATTCACTGCTCCGAGCCAGCCAATGGGGCTGTCTGGCGGCTGGTCAGGCAGTCAGTCAGTGTGAAGCTGTCACTGTTCGTGTTCGATTTCTCTATTTGTTTTTTAATTTCGTAAAGTTTTTGTACATGTATTTTTAAGCTAGCTGTTGTAAAAAATTTAAGGTTATTTGGTGGTGGGTGAATGGTCAGCTTGTGCTGATTACTTTTAGGTTAGCTCTTTTACTAATGTTTTAGGTAACTTTTCACCTGAAGACGAGTCAGATTCCAGATCCTGAAATGTCGTGTACTTTTTGTTCACTCAAAAACGATGGAAACATCCATAACAATGTTGTAACGTGGCATCTTGAAAAATTGTCATATCGTGAGAAACTGAGACAATGTTTACCTCTAGATACCTGGTACTGTTGAGTGGGCTGGACTTGGCCAACAATGCTAACCTGCTGCAGACTCAGCTGATGGTGGAGTGGTTGTCCGGTTTCCTCGGAGAGCCCCAAGACCAGATCCGAGCGTCCAAGGTGGTCCGAGTTATCGTGGCAGGTAAGCAAGTGAAGTCCTATGATTCAACGTGACTGATTTTGTCCATTAATTCCAAAATAATGGAAGTATTTGTAATAAAACAAATAATACCTTTATTTTTCTTCAACAATTTCCCATAAAATGCAAAGGACATCGTCAGAATAGTTCAGTTCATAAAATAGCTACACAAATTTACATTAAATAATTCAATAGGTTAGTTACATTCAACTTTTAAGCACAATAAAAATTACATTTACTTATTATATAATTCCATATTAAATTATCTGACACATAGGAAATTTGTCCAAAATTGTAGTATATTTTCACTCATAGTTTAAACTACATGACTGGGACTCGTGGCGTGGTCCTGTAATCCAACTTCATGGAGGTCAGGTTTTGAGGATGATATAGGTCTAAAGCGGTTCAGATAGTCTCAGTGATCATCTGATGATACCCGCATCAACTCCCACCATCGCTAGACATATCAGACCATCACCTTGGTTTGGAAGTCACGCAGCCGTTGGTCCTTGTATTTCCATTGGTCATTGGGCTATTAATTAATGACCCATTCTAAGGAAGAGGCGGCCTTAGTTTGTAACAAGACTACACCTCATAACTCATTACTACCACTCATCACACTCATCCTTCACCACATATTTGCCTTAAAATACCCTCATGAGAATGGTCGGCATCTCAAATAGTGATATACATTTTATTTATTTATTTTTTAATTTTATTTATTTTCCCAACAGCAAAAGCCAATAATGAACCGAACATACAACAAGACTTACATTTGGTACAGTTTTGTACAAAGAATATGAGCTAGGTAAAAATTGTATTCTACTTTTACTGCTCTTGTTGAAAACTTAACAATAAATTATCTTTAACGTGATGGCCTTCTAGTGACAAACAATACTGACACAACTTTTAAAACTATCTCTCAGTGAAAAAGGAAAATAATTATTGTCAATATTTATTAGTGTTACCAAAAACTTGAAAGTTGAACCTTAAGTGAGTGATCAAATGCAATTAAAGAATAATAGTGTAAATTTAATGAGCTCTGTATACTTCAAAAGCAACATCAAAGATGACTAGCATAAGGTTTAAAATTCTAATAGCCTGACTCGATAATTTAGGAAATAGTATAAGAAGTAACGAGGAGAAGAAAGAGGACAAAATGCCGAAAACGATGCACATGGAAAACTCAAGCAGTACATTGACAGCTGTCAAGTTGCTGGATGATTTCATGCATCAGCTGGTGGTGAGTACCAAATAGCTAGTTAGCAAGGTTGCAAAGCATTTCACAAAAATTTAATAGACCTCTAAAAAATTTCAATAGCAAAACTTACTTACAAGCACTTCTGTACTGTCTATCTTACCAATCATTTAATGCAGGACATTGTAATCAAATTTATCTTTAAAACTAAAAATCATTGCTCTGAACATGTTTTTGTTTTGCTCTCCTACCTTGAGTTACAATAAAAATTCATTGTTTGCCCTTGGATATCAATTTGACTTAAAATAGGTTTTTGGTCACCTCCGTCAATATCCAATAAAGTTGCGTTGAGGTTGTTACATCCCTCGACGTTCGATGTGAAGACATCATCGCCAGAGCGGCAGTCTTGTAGAAAATCCGCCTGTTGGCTTCGTTATTAAAGATGAAAATGAAGACAACCCTGAAGAAACACTGGTCGAAACACCGAATAAATTAACATTTTTTTGTTAACAATATTTGCTGCAAAAAATATTTGGTTGTTAACAAACAAAATGTTAATTTATTTCGTGTTTCGTCAGATTCTTCATGTGTGTCTTAAACGCCCGGATGTAACAACCCTCAACACAACTGTTTTGGATATTGACGGTTGAGTTACAAATATCAAACTAAATTAATTTCTCATTTCTTCATTTAATGTAAGCTGTTAAAAAAAGTTGTAAACATAAACACTGGAAAGGATGAAAAGTAAAGCAGTCTTATCTGACTGTGGAGATGAAAATTCAACAGTGGTGTCTTACTAAGTAATGTTCTACTGAGTCTGCTTTCCTAGATGCAAAAGCTATACAGAAAGAAGTCCCGTTTAAGCATTTTAAAATGCCCACTATTTCTAAACACTTAACATTATACTCATGCAGAAGTGTGTTCTTTAAACTTTATGTTGATTTATTCACAATCAAAATTTAAGTACTTATCAAACCAAGACACAAAAATAAAATTTTGCCACTAGTGTCTGCAACTTAGACAAAATCAAAATTATTAAGGAAAAAAGAGTTTTAAAAACCTTTGGAATAAATCTTTGAAACTATTGTTTTAGTGACAAAAATATTTCCCTGCAGGTATACTTTTGAGGTTTAAAATGCAAAAAACAACAAACTTAAATTTTAAGCGTACTGTAAATTTTGCAACAATTTAAGCTATTGAACCTCAAAAAATTTGCTTGTCAAAAATTCTGTTGACTTCGATGTTTACAGCAGCGGAACCTACTTTCTGGACACCTCTTGACAAATACTTTTTTCTATGTTTCAGCAATATATCGACGTAGACATCATGCCGGTCGAATACGACCCGTCCAACCGAACTCTGCCTCAGAAACCACTACATTACTGCATGTTCCCTCAGGTACCATAATTACTGTATCTAATAAACAGCTGTAATAAAGGGTCAAAAGTTAAATTTTTGGTTGTAATAAATTTGGAGCAGCTGGTTTTTCTCCATTCTTGGGCTGTGTATGTACTGTGTATACTTTCAACACTAATAGTTATTATCTTCTTGTGTATGAGGACATTTTTCGACTAACTGGTGCCAGGGTAAAGCTGAGTCAGCAAAGTAGCGAGCGCACTAAGAAAATACCAAAAGGAATCACTCCAGCGTAAGGTAATTCCAGGGGTTGTCGGAAATGTAACTTCTGCAACTTTTACGGATTAGGAGGGGAAGGATGGATTCGGCTCAGGAATCGCACGGACACCGCTATGGGCTTCACTCACAAGGCAAGCTGTTGCTTAATGAAATTTGAGTCCGCATTAGGTGAGAGACCTAGGATTTCCCTTACTCATCAGTTCATTCGCGAGGTCTTGCATTGTACAAATTTTTGACGGGTCCGTGAGGGGTGTTCTCTATCCTTGGTGTACACCGGAAGGGTATTTGAAACGGGAGAAGAAGGGTCATGGTAAGTAGGGCAGCTGACACCGCGGTCCTGAGGCAACGTTAAGCGTAGGGGAATTTAGAGGAGGGGAAAGGGTTGAAGGAAATTTATTAAGCAAAAATACCTGCATCTAATTTAAATTTATATGTACGATTTTTATGTATTGTACGCTGCACAGAGCTAGCAAAAAGGTTCGCTTCGACCTTGAGATTTACTTGGTCCAATATTGCCAGCCAGTAACGGAGGCAATTGGCCTGAGTCGATTGTTACAGATTCAGCCCATTGACACTGGTAGCTGGAAAACCACGGCAGAAACAAGACTCTTACTCCGAGTTTGGCTGCACCAGGCCGCAATAATGGACTACAAAAGTTAAAACAAAATGAAAAGTGTTTCTTGCAATTTACAAAAAATAAAATTGATCTCAAAAATTAAAATAATCTAAAATGAAATAAACATGTTCGGAAAAAATGAGCGGTAGATTTAAATAATGAAAGACAGTTTGGTGGGAAACAACCTCAGAGTGACATGTCTGCGTTCAAGACAGGATAGACCGGACGGAATCTGTCTCAAACTGCGGGCTTCCGTGGATTAGCGTGATTCTTCGAATTGATTTAAACAAAACTCCTCTGGACAACCCCAAGGTGTGACCCAAATTAAAAGCGATGACCTGAACCAGCGTACTCTTAATTAGACTAATCCGGGCAGATTTATATAGGTTTTATAAGAAAGACAAGTTTAAATCAACTTCACAGTTTAAACACGGACTCAAAAAACAAATTCTATTAATATTTGATTTAACACAAAATTAATATTATTGAATAAATTTGGGCATTCTGATATACTATACTTACTGTATTATAGTTAGCGTGAGGGACGTAAGAAACCAGCATTGCACCCAAGTGCTGCAAGGTGAAGTAGAAAGGAACTCGGGCAGAACTGACTCAAGACTCACTTGGCCTCGGCCCAGTCGTCCCCACCACCAAAAGCTGAGGTGAGGAGGTGGGAAGGTGCACAGTGTGCCAATCAGTACGTAACAAATGAAACCCTGACCCCGCAGGTGACTCGTTACAATTTTGAGATTGAAGTGGTTTTGCTTAATAAAGTTTAGTAACTAGTGAAACATATTTTGGGCTGCTTGCCAGTTTGAGGTTGTTCTTGCTTTGACGGACTTATAAACGGAATCTAACCGGAAAAAATCTAATTCCGTCCACTCCTAGCAGTAAGTAATGTCTCTGTGTTGCGGCAGGCATCTAGGTACGACAGCCTGCATGGAGTGACTAACCCGTACAGCTGTGTGGTGAACGGACGACGGGTGACAGGCACAGCTGGGCCGATAGTGGACATCGCACGCTACTCACAACTCACAGACCAGCTGGAGATCCTGGAGCATACGCTCGCGTGGGGCCACCTTTCCCCGACCTCCCCGGACACCCTGCGTGAGTTCTGAGTGCAATGCTCAAAAATGAATTTCTAGTTAAATTTTATAAAAATATTTTCCAAAACAATTAAAATGCAACAAAATTGGGAGGAAGTTACCTTACAGAATTTGTTGTAGAGGGGGACATTTTTGCAGATTGGGTAATGTGGAGGGAATTTTTGGACAGTCTGGGCTTTGATTGCCGAAATGTTAGTTTTTGAGGATATTCCCTTAAGAATATTTCCCCAGCCAGTATAACGCCAAATTAAATATAACTTGTTTGACAACACAGTAGAAACTCATTAGTTTCAGCCCTGACTTGATAATAACAAGACAGACGAAGAATGGTTTGGACATATTTTGTACTGTAGTAATGATGGATGCAAGCTATGTTACAACTTAAAATGTATATGGATTTGTAGGCTAAATAAAGGCTTTATTTTTTAGTTTACATTGATAATTAATATATGTACTGTTTTAATTTTTATGAGTAAAATTGCTTTTTATCCCACCCGGAAATTTTCCTTAACAGGGTGTCCAGCATACAGGAATTCCTTAAAACCGGGAATCATAATGGAAATTTCAGATATACAGGAAATTCATGGGAATTTTGTCCTTAAACTGAAAATTTTTATGAAAGGGATCGCCGAAAAGTGGTGATTATGTCATGGATCAGTCACACGCCACAAACAGTATCGTCGCTATTTCAGGCTAGCTGAAGTCAAGAAATTGTCGTTAAATCGCCACAATGATATCAGAGGTCGCTAATACACCCTTGTGGTGCTAGCTGAAGTCAAGAAATTGTCGTTAACGGTAACGAAGTCTGATTTTTTCTCGCTGAGTCGGAGATCGCGTAAATAGTATCCCAGTCGCTATTTTGCCCCAGGTGCTAGTGGAAGTCAAGAAATTGTTGTTAACTGTAACGAAAAGTCGTGATTTCGTCGGAGTCGGAGATCGAAGTTGTTATTTCACCCTGTGCTACGGAAGTCAAGAAATTGTCATTAACTGTAACGTAAAGTCGATTTTTTGGCGTGGAGTCGAGATTGCATAGTATCCCAGTCGCTATTTCGCCCCAGGTGCTAGGGGAAGTCAAGAAATTGTCATTAACTGAAAAGAAAGTCGATTTGGTCGGAGATCGCGAATGGTATCGCGCAGTCGCCACACCCCAGGTGCTAGCGGAAGTCAAGAAATTGTCGTTAACGGTAAGTCGTGATTTTGTCGTAGATGCTACTGGGAGTCGGGAGATCGCCGTGAACGGAACGGCATCGTATCGCTATTACCAAAAGCGAGTCAAGAGATTGTTCTAACGTAATTAAAGTCGTTATTTCATCGCGGACGGTAGCAAAAGTCATGGTTTCATAAAAAATAACAAATTGGACGGGAGTAACTATAACTCTATTAAGTTAGCTAATCCAGAAATCGCAAAATTTATCCGATTTTTTTCCTGAACGCTGGAAACCCTGCTTAAGTATTAGTGGCATAAGTTTTGTTCAGTCGTAATCTCTTGATTAGTGACTTAAGTGTTGTTATAAATTTTAAGCAGATATGTATATTCGGTGATTAATTAACGAAACCAGTGATTTGGTTTGTGTTACAGCGTGCTATCCTTTTTCTGAACAAGATCCTTTCATCATGCAAGGAAGACCAGACATCTACTTTGCAGGCAACATGGAAAAATTCCAAACGAAACTTGTGGCTCCTTCATACGGTGTAAGATTTCTTCATTAACTCCTTTAACTGCTGGGATCCCCAGCCTGGTAGATGTGTCACCGCTAGAATGAAGCAAACCCTGGTGTCTCAGGGAAACACAAGCGTAGCACTACAGCCACTGAGTGGCAGTTTAGTAATTAACCCTGGTACAGAGACCTTTACCAAATTTTCAAAAACAAATACTAGTTCTTGATACCACAGCCAGGCCACAGACCGGAAATTCCAGGAAAACCGGAATTGGTACCAGGGAAAACCCGAAATATGCGTGAAACCTGGGTGTAACCGGGAAAACCCAGCCCTAATATCGTATCGTGGGGATAATTAGGAGTATGAGACGACATATTGCGCCTATGAAATGGATCAGAACATACTGGGTCAGAAACTGATACGTGGGTCTCTTAACAAATCGCAAACGTAACACGACGATAATAATGCACCTTGGGTCTGAAACGGTTCATAGAACATATCGCGGGCGTAAAATGGTAGTCTGAACTTATCGCCAGGTTTAAACGGCCTCGCGTTATGTACCCAAATGTAAAACGGCATCGTATCGCGTGTGGTCTCTTGGAAAATATCGCGAGCCTAAAGAGGAAATCATAAGTTTATGGTACCAAACATGGCTCTCAGAGCGTACCGGAGATGTGAAACTTACGTAAAAGTGCAATCCATAAGTATCACAGGTAATAATCGGCTCTTGGAAAGTATCGTGGGGGATTAAAAGGTGATTGGAGCGTACCGCAGGTCTTAGACAACTCCCATAACATATCTCAGGCGTAACAGGGCGATTGTAAAGTGTCGCAGGTAATAAACGCTCTCGGAATGTATCGTAGGGGTGTAAAAAGGCGGTCAGAACGTATCGAAGATCTTAAAGAACTCCCATAGTGTATCACGGGTGTATAAGTAAAGTGTCGCAGGTAATAAACGGCTTTCAGAATGTATCGCAGAGGTGTAAAAAGGTGATTGGAACAACACCGCAGGTCTTAGACAACTCCCTAACGTATCACGGGCGTAAAAGGGCAACTGTAAAGTGTTGCAGGTAATAAATGGCTCTCGGAATGTATCGTTGCCTTTAAAAAGGTGGTCAAAATGTATTGCATTTAAAAGGCAATGGAACATATCACACAAGAAAACAGGATCAAAAGGGTCGACTTTAATCGAGAATTACAGACTGGCGGATCTAAACGCCCTCTGTAACAGTGGATGTGCACCGGGAAAATGTGTATATTGCCAGGAAATATGCGTGAATTTTATTGAGCTACTTCTGTGGCCATCCTGTATAGCAAAAGTGGAAAGGAGGTTCATAAAATTTTGAACTGGCTTGCTTCTAAGATGAAATAATATTGCTCGCCTAACGCCATACTGCTATTTGCCGAGCAACTGCCTTTGGAGTTTTGTTCTATAAGAACAATGTAAAAACATGCATTTTCTTGGGACATTTCACCTACAGTTTTTATAGGTTTTGTAAAATAAACATTGTTTTAAAGTGCATTAAATGTTTTAAAACTCCAATGAGAGCCAAATGCTCATTTTCTTGTTTATAAGACTGTGAAAAACATCCAAACGTAAAGGACATTTGATTATTTAATTTTTGTTTTACTAATTGACTAATCAGATTTTCAAAAAGGTAGTCAGAAGAGTCACTGCAGTACAATTTTCACACAAAACTGATTGCAAAAAGATCCGCTGAAAATTTGAGGCGTCTTAAGAAAATGTTGTTTTTACATTGTTCTTATGGGACATCAAAACAAAATAGCCGACCGATACTGACCACCCTTAAGACAAGTTTCTGTTTGTTGAAACTAGACATTGAATGAAATGAATTGGACAGACTGTCGTAATGTTACAGACAAAGATGGACACCAAGTGAGACTGGTGTGTGTTCCTCAGTTCGCCTCCTCTCCCAGCTGTGTCCTGGTCAATCTCTCAAACCTGGATTGTCACACGATGAGTTTTGCAATTGACACATAACTCTCTACAACAACCTTTTCTAAATAGAGTTTGTCCAAGAATGTAAATATGTCTACGAAGCACTACTTTTAAAGCTGGTACCTTTAGGATATTTTTCTTTATTAAATATTGTCTTTTTTGTAACCATGTTGTTTTTCTTCCCTTTCAATGTCAACTAACACCATAATATGTGAAGTTGAAACAGTTATAAATTGTTGGACACATTTTGGGATTGAGGGAGTGAATGGTTAATTGACTCAAAAATGTGGGTGTTGTTTTATTAGGTAGAGAATTTAAAACAGTTGAGAACTAACAAAGGACAAAACATTACTGGTACTCACTATTTTACAAGTTATGTTACAAAGAAACTAAACCATTTGTTTGTGCTATCCCTGGTTTGCATTCAACGTTTGCGAACTCTTAATTTCCTCAATGTCTTGAACTTTATTTGTGAACACTCTGTCCTTAACATAACCCCAAAAAATCCTAATTCCTTTGCCTTTACGTTCCCCAGATATTACACCCTTAGACCTTTTTCGGCCCCCAAGGACATTTATGCCCCAAGTTATACCAAGGCCAGAGTGTTCACAAAGAAAGTTCAATGAGTTCTAGAGGTTTTTGGAAACAACTCTCAGCAATGCTCAGAAAAACAGTGATGTGAGGTTGAACCTAGACTTCAAACTTTGTGAGGCAAAGCACGTTCATCATGTGGAAATAGTTAAGTTTCCTTGTAACATAACTTAAGTCGATTGGCCATTCAATCACTTGATCCCAAAATGTGTCCAACAATCGTATAACCCTGTGTGTCTTCAGCTGTTTTCCTTAGAAGGACACTAAGGTAACTAAGTGTGTGCTACTTCCATCTGTAACTAGGCGAGGACTACTACACCTTTTTCCACCATCGGATTGGATGTGCAAATACACACAAATAAACTTATAAAACAGGCTTTTCAAACAATTTTAAACCTAGTTAAAAACAAACTACTATACAACTTCCCATTGTAGTTTGTCTGGGGTTTCTATGATACAGCTAACTAAATGTTTTAAATAACATTTTATAAGAACAGGACCTTTTTATCTTGCTTATAAAAACCACGAGGCTCAGGGCAACGAGGAGCGCTACTCACTGTCCTACTCTGGTAAGAAGAAGGGAGCACTTTGATCTTTTGCCCGGGACCGCCTCGAGTTTTTTAAAAACTCCCAAAAAGAAGTTCAACTTGAAGGTCTCCTGGCAATTTCTGCGACCCTGGTACTAGAAACTAAATTTTTATCTTGTGTTGGCCACTGTGCTTGAAACTAGATATTTCTTAAATCTACTAGGACCTCAGAAGTTGGCAGGAGACACAACAGTCTGTTCTGGGTACAACAAGCAACTTAGTGATTTTTTTGCTTCAAAAGAAATTCATCTTGAAGATTTCCTTGCGATTTCTGCGACCCTGGTACCAACAACTCATTTTGTTTCTTTTTTTGGCATCTGTGCTCAAAACTGAATGTTCCCACAGTTCACTTGGACCTCAGAAGTTGGCAGGGGGTTCTCTTGTTGAAACTAGAGCTTGAACATACTCCAAGGTCTCCTGGCAATTTCTGCGGCCCTGATACCTAGGATTTAATTTTGACTACAGGTTGGTTTCTGTGTGCAAAATGTTGTTTTTTAACCAGTACTAGCAACTCACTTTAAATTATATTTTTGCACAATATAGTCCTCTGAATATAGGACTGGTGGCTACACAAAGGGAAGTAAAACAAGTGCATATTATTTTTAATTTTCCATTTAATTAAGAGATCTGTATTAGTTTTCTCTGTTGTACAATTTTTACAGTACAGTTATACAATAATAGATATAAACAAAACTTAAGCTAAAACAAAATACAGCAATAAATAGGGCTCCTAGGACTTGAGTACGATCAGGGGTCCCACTCCGGGCATGGACTAAAGCGTTGACAGTTTATCGTCAATAACTTCCGAACGAAACAAGATAAAAATTTTAAAAAATCAGATTTGTGTTCAGCGCAACCAGGCAGTGCAAAAAAATGTATCATATGTTTGGTTTTAGGAAAAAAAATTTCACCCCTTGTTGGCGGTTAATCGTGAATAAATTTTAAATGAAAAAGGATAGGGTACAACGGAGTGCAGATTCGTAATCAGCGGGACGAGACGGTGTTAAAAAATGTATCATACGTCTGATTTGAGAGGCAAAGTTTTTTGCTAATCGCAAAAACCATGGGTTTAAGCCTTAGGTCGGAGCGATTTTTGGCTCCGTTTTTCGTGAATATCTTCCGAACGAAACAAGATTAAATTTTTAAAAATCAGATTCGAGTTCAGCGGGACGAGGCGCTTCCAATGGTGTAAAACCTTTTTGGTTACAACAAAGGTTTTTTTTGAAAATGGCGGTTTTTTTTGAAAATTTTCAAAACGGAATAAGATTAAGAAAAAACCTTTGCAGGTCTGTTTTTGGGTCGACAAAGCGGTGTCAAAAATGGTATCGCATGTCTGATTTTCCAAAAAAAAATTTTAGCCAAAATTAGCGGCGCGTGATTTTCAGGTTTTTTAAGAATAACTTCCGAACGAAACAAGATATTTTAAAACGGTTTGAAGATTTGTGTTCAGGGCGACGAGCCGGACCAAAATAATGTGTCATATGTCTGGTTTAAAAAGAAAAGTTGTCACCTGACGAACCTTTACTCTTTTGGCCGCCATTTTGAAACGGCTTGATGGATTTTTATAATTTTTGGTCTATTGATGTATAACAATATAATACATATTTATTTCAAATTTCATCAAAATCGAAATAAATCCACTATTTTTAGATCATTAAAACCACTTTTTTGTTGAAAGTCCCTCCCAAAGGGTTCGGTAGTCCGATTTTGCTGGTTAACATACACGACTAAGATATTTACAAACTGAACATTTGTACCAAATTGTATGAAAATCGGACAAATTTGAACTTTCAATTGTAACCAATAAACAGATTCAACTTTTCAAACATTTGAAATAGATAATGTTCATTTCTGTTTGCAAACTTTGAAAAATATATTTTCCCTATGGCGGCCCTGCTCCCAATATCACTAAGATCACCCCGATAAATCCCTCGTCAGCTGATTATGTGAAAAGTTATTTTCAAATGACTGCTGGACCAACAAATCCAATAACGTTTCGTGCCTTTCTTTAAAAAGTTGTTTGCTTCGCCGTTTTCACAGAAAAAAAGGTTCTGACTCTTGATGGAATGCAACAGGGCTTTCATTAAACACTTTCAGGCAAAATGACTGGTTAGACGTTCCAAGTAAACTAAAATTAACCTATACGTACGTTCAAAATTAAACTTGTGCTTATTGTTACCTTAATCAAACTAGTTCAAATTGCTGTATTTGTTAATAACTTAGAATTATTTGCTAAACTTTTATTTTTGTAACATTAAAACTTGTGGGACCAAAACCAACAATATTATTAAAACCAAATCCAAAACTTCCCCGCCCCTAAAATTTGCCACTCTACACAAGACGTGCCTAGTCTACTTATTCGGAAATACATCACTGCAGAAATCGTGCTTTTACAATAATTTACAATCCATTGGCAACAGCTTTGTAGTCAGGATAAAAAATAATACACAACATTTGTAGGAATAATATAGCATTATTTTATTAAATATAAGATTTCTCGTAAGACATTTGTTCACATTACTTTTGTACAGTATGTACAAAGATAAAACAATTTTACACATAACAGGTACAAAATATAAAACTCAATAAATTTGTCGTGTTTAATAAAACACAATATTGGCAACACTAAATTGCATTAATATAATAGACAATAATTATTACATTGATAATTAAGTGCCAAATCGGTGATTTGTGTTGCTCTTCAAATGAAAATGGAAAACACACTATACATTTTTATATCACACTCTAAAACCTATTGTTATATTATATTTTAACTTTGTTGTTTTTAAATACTTTACGCGCCCTTCAGGCTCGATGTGGGGCTCTGCGCCCAGACCCACACTTGACCTGTGGCCTCGTATTTTGGGGGCATTCGCAACTGTTTTCCCTCTGTGTTGCAAAATATCGGCTAAGTACAAGGGCAGTTTTTCAGACGCCATCTTTTTAGGCCGCCAACTCGTCAGAGCCTTAAAAAAGAATGTTAACAGGTTTTCTCTAAGGTTTCACACCAAGTATGTGGTTGAGGGAGGTAGCATGCCGGTCAGTCACTCACCTGTACAACCGGTTGTATAACAACCAAAAAAATACAAAACAACAAAAAGACACGCACAAGACCTCACTAAATCATTCAATCGGTAGTAGCGGGCGGTGTGTACAAGGGAGGGCGTAATCAGCGAGAAGCTTATGACTCCTTGCACTGGAATTCCTGGTTCATGGGGAACAATTGCAAGCCCCAGTCCCTAGCGAAGGAGGTTCAACGGGTTACCGGACCTTCGGCCAGGGAAGACACGCTGATTCCTTCAGTGTAGTAGCGTGCGGCCCAGGACATCTAAGGGCATCACAGACCTGTTATTGCTCAGTCTCATGCGGCTGGAAGCGCCTGTCCCTCTAAGAAGAGTCATGTTCGCTGGTAGCACTATTTGGATACCAGATACGCCTAGTTAGTAGGCTAGAGTCTCGAAACCGGTTTTATAATATATTAACTCGCCATTCGGGCTAGCTCAGGGGCTGTACCCCCCATGCCCCCACTCAGCCTGCGGCCTCGTATTTTGGCTGCATTAAATATTAAATGTCTGGGTGGTTACATAAGTACCGTAACTAAGAGCCCAATTACAGCAAAAAGTTGAAATTTTGAAATTTCAAATTAATCTAGCAACGAAACCGTAAGAGGTGGAAAAGTGTTATTACAAAAGTTGTAGGAAATTTGTTTCCACAGTAACAATTTTTCATCAGATTAAAGATCCGAGCAACTGTTTTGTCAGTCAGTCAACCAGCTTTATAGTATATTAATAAAGTCTGAAAGGAGAACATGAAATTCACAACACAATGAGCTATCATAGAAGAAATTGTAAAATAAAGAATTATATCAATGTACAATTGATGATCTATTTATAAGGTTTACGTATATATGGAGTCTAAGGGAATGAGTGATATATGGACATTCAATACTCTGGCCAAATCCAACAAAACTACTATCTAAACACACCTAGTACAGTAGAGTCTCGATTATCCGACCTAAACCGGCCGTGGCAAGGTCGGATAAGCAAAAAGGTTGGATAACACGGAAATCGGTAAAATTACGTTGAAAATGTGTAAAAGTAATTTTATTTACATATAAGAATCTTTTAAAATCTCTTAAAATACATGTAGCGTACTAAAACAATGCGTACAGTCGGGTAGAAAAGCTGCATCGTGCAGGAACCTGCGCGTACAGTGGGAGTAAGAAAAGTCCCGACCTGTCACCTAGTCTTGCTTGATTACAATCGTACAGTCGGGTAGGAAAGGAGCTGCATCGTGCAACCTGCTGCGTGCATAAAAAGTCGCGGTTACCGACCTGTCACCTAGTCGGTTACAATGCATTACAGTCGGGTAGAAAGGGGCTGCATCGTGCAAGGAACCTGCTGGCCTAGTAGGGTAAAGGCTCAAATAAGGACCTGTGCTTGGAGGGTCAGGTGAGACTGCTCGTGCAGAACCTCTGATACAGTCGTGTAAAAGCTATCGTGTTAGAACCTGCAGCGTGCAGTTAAGGGTACAGGAAAAGCATGATGCAGGAATCATATAGCATACAGTCGGGTAGGAAACTGCATCGTGAATCTGCTGCGTACAGTCGGGTAGGAACGCATCATGCAAAGTCTGCGTCTGTCCGGGTAGAAAGCTGCATCATGCAGGAATCTGCTAAAGTAGATTAATGATGAAACGGGCTGTTTGGCGCAACAGCCTTCTGCAAAACTTCGTGATAAATGACTTAGCAATTGCTTGATACGGATAACTTCGGAAGGTCGGATAACGAGACTCTACTGGTACCTTAACCCGTAACAACGGGATAATCAGCTCAGAGCGCTGCATGTGCACTCACTGTGTCTGTATGGAAACTCTAGGCACCAACGGGTTAAGCTAATAACTGTGGAAAAACTGGATCTTGGACAAACATATTAATATGATTTAGAGTTGGTTGAAAACAAATGATACAATTGTAATTATTAAATAACTAAGCTTGTTATTGATTACAAAATGTTTTTCTATTTAAGAAATTGTTTCTTGCAATTTTACCATCCCAGAATTAAAAAACATGTACAGCCAAAACTCATGTTTGAAATAAACTGTGATGTGAGAAAATTAGTATTGACACCAAATAAATAAATCTAAAAGTTACAGAATCATTAACCAACAGCTGTTGTTTGTTCCACTTTAGGCAAACATTTCAAAACTGTTAGCCTTATATATATATATATATATATATTAATAATTACAACCTATATAGATTGCTGACAATTTCTAGTAAGACCACAAGAACATTTAGTTACAAACTGTAAATTTGACAAAAATCACGTTATTAAAAAATATAACTTAAAATAAATCACAAATAAATTTGATAACTTACCAGAAATATGAATTATAAGACTCAAAAACACTTTATGTTTAAAGCAAAAAGGCAGTATTTTTTATCAATAAATTAATCACAAAAGAATTTTATTAATTCAATCATAAATAGGAAACACACTTTGAGCAATAAACAAATTTAAGTACATAATTTTATACATTATCTAAATCAATTGTTTTTAAATTAATAAGATTATTTATAAGACACTGTCTGTACAAGTTTCTTTATGTTTAAATTGTAGAGGTTACTATTAAATTATTCTTAATTTTAAACATGCAAAGAGTTAATGACTAACATGGCATGAGAAAAATACAACCAGTTTTTGGTAACAATAATGTAAAAAAATTATCTAATTAAATACCGTTACACTGGCACATTTTGTGATTGGTTAGCTGGCCGAATCCCCAACAGGGTTTTAAATTATCATGGTTAGGTTTTGTTCACAAAAATACAAAACAACAGTGCTTCAAATTGTTTACAATATTACACCTAATGAATGTTGGCTAATTGTCTTATGTATGGGAAGAATACAGTAAACTAAGGAGTATTTGGTATGTGAGTGAGGTATAATATGAATGGTATGGTAACTAATACTACAAAATAAATTAGTTGGCATTGAAAATAGTTAATACATCTAGTCTTTGGAAGGTTTTAGGCCACAGTTAAATAAATTTAATATTTATCTTGAGGCGCCAAACTATTTCACTGACATAAATATTTTTTTAAACTACAAAAGAAAAATGTCAAATGTTTTGTTTATAAACCATTTTTACTAGGATTAAAAAATAAAACTCATAAAAACCCTACAATATAGGTAATTAGACCAAAAAATCTTAACTCTTAAGCTTTCGCTGCCGGTGTCATCATTAAGATCTAAGGCTTCCGATTTACACCGCGTCACAGTTGAAACATAAGTACTGCTGAACGTTTCAACCTCGCTGTGGGGAGTCATCCTCAGTAGCTGGTTGACTGGCTGAGACTGGATTTGCCGTGGCGTCATCTTATAGCCAAGGGGTCATCTTATATAGACAGGTGGGGCCTGTCACCTGATTGGTCGAAGTGGGCGGAGCTTGTTACTCGTTGATGAATCGGATTGGCTGACTTCCATAAGACTTCTTCAGGACTGGGTGACAACTTCAAAAAGTTGGCAGCCACTCCTGAAGAAGTACTATTGAAGTCAGCCAATCCAGTTTGACAACAGTAATTCATTACCGACAATCAAGACAAAACCCACCCCTATATATAAGAAGCGCCACGGCGACAATCCAGTCAACAAGCTATTGAGGATGACTCTACAGCGAGGTCAGCGATTAGCAGTACTTATGTTTCGACAATGGCCTTCGGAATAAGACCAAAAGTTTTGAAACTGCTTTTTGGTTTGTTGCAGAACTAAATATCAGTCTATAATTGAAGGGTGTGTGTAAAGGGGAGCGCAAAGGGTTAAATTGAAACATTATTTAACTTGTTCAACAAATCACAACAGAAAATAAAAAACAATGGTTTCGAAACAGTTGACAAAATTTCTAAACAGTCATCTGTCACTCAAGCCGATTAGAGTTCAAAACGAGCTACTTTACCAGCTGTTTCTTGCTAACTGTGTGAAGTTTGCAACATGTCAACAAAGAATCAGCTGCTTGTTCAATGGTAACAAATGTTGACATGTTGCTAACTTCACACACCCAGCTAGTTACTGTTCAAGTAGCTCTACACTTTCACTTGCGATCAACACGTTAAAATATGAAAACCGCATTTGTTTCTTTTAATTTCAAAGTGCGCGCAGGCACCTGATGCGGTGGTAGTGTTAAGGAGGAGTTAGGGGAATTGCGTCAGCTGACTAGATTTATTTTATTTTGAAATGTTATTTTCTGTTCCTGTACTTTTTGATAAGAGAAAATGTCTAAGCTTGAAAATAAAAAAAATATTGACAGTTTCCAGAATTTTTCCCCTTTTCTTTCTATTTGTTATTAAATACAAATTATGAGTGTGTTACTTACCATAAAAAACAGTATATTATGTAGATACATTGCTTTACATCATGGTATTAGCTTAAGTATTTTTGGTATGTTATGATTAGTGAAAAACCCTTTCAGCTACCAGAACTTTGCTTTTCATTCAT
The DNA here is from genome assembly GCA_018831715.1 of Matsumurasca onukii. Classification (NCBI taxonomy): domain Eukaryota; kingdom Metazoa; phylum Arthropoda; class Insecta; order Hemiptera; family Cicadellidae; genus Matsumurasca; species Matsumurasca onukii. Next base: position 5,494,464 of record CM032067.1, read on the forward strand.
AATATTCCTACAATGTTTATTAAGAAAATATAATAACTAAATACAAAAATATCAGTCCTATTAATACTTAAAACGTATTTATAAATTAAAATACAAATTACCTATGTTGAAACTTTTGTTAACTACAAATAAATACAACACAGGCTCAAAATCGAAAATACAGAACTCGTTTTGCTGAAAAAATCTCTTACACATAGATAACAAAAATAAATTTCCTTTACAACAAATAATGGGTAAAAAATCTATATATTTGATAACTATATTTAAAACTTGTTATCTAGATATTTCAAACATATTGTCTTAGTAATATATACTAAACACGTAACTTTCCGGAAGTCAAACAGATATAACACACAATAATAAGTTATTTAAGTTGTAAATGTAAATTAAATTTAAACAATTTGTAAAATAAAAATACTGAATAAAATCATTAATAAAATAAGTTCAATTATGTACATTTCTCCAGGTAAACTTTCAACTACAGTTTAATAAATAGTTACATATTCATGTTATATTTTGAAATAAAATATTAAAATCGAAGTGAATTAAAAACTGTTTACTGCAGATTTTTAACATTATAAAATAGCTGAGAAATATATTTACCATTAAAAACCTTCCTAACATTTTAGAAGGTTTCATAACATATCTTTTCAACTTTTGCATGGATGAAAGATCTTCAACTCATCATTCTGGCCAGCATTAAATACATTTTATAAAAAGGTTTTAATAATAAATAAACTTTAAATGACTGTAAACAAAATCAAAGATACCGTACAGTTTTTGGTTTTAATCTCTATAATACTTTTGACACTTACGCTTCTATTTACAAGACAGTACACTGATGACACGAGCAACTAGTGAGTGATGAGAGTGGAAGAGTTCTATAACCACGCTACACACCAGGCCACAACCACGCTAGTTACAAGAGCGCATGTAGTCACGCCAAGATAGGTCCACCCGGTACAGCAGTTGGCAGCCGTGCTTGATGTAGTCAGTGAGAAGTGGCTAAGGAAAATATCATCTGGAAACCTGGTTGGATAATGGTCTGTGTATCAAAACAAAGTATCAAAGTACAGTAGAGTCTCGATTATCCGACCTTCCGAGTTATCCGACCCACCGGGGCAATTTATTATCAGTCATTTATCACGAGCGAGAAGGCTGTTGCGCCAAACAGCCCCTTTCCTACCCGGGACTGCACGCGCGCGATTACCAGACGCTTAGGTGACAGGTTGGTGACCGCTTCTTCCTTCCGACTGTAAGCAATGTTTTAGTACGCTACATGTATTTTTAAAAGATTCTTATGTGTAAATAAAATTACTTTAACACATTTTCAACAGCATTTTTACCGATTTCCGTGTTATCCGACCTTGCCGCGGCCGGTTTAGGTCGGATAATCGAGACTCTACTTAATGTGATAACTGGTGATACCAAAAAAATATTTCTTTCCATACAATTTTTAAAGACATGCCATCAATATATACTCTAAGTATTTTAAGCGCCACAGTAAGTAGTAACTTAAAGTACTGTTTGAGATTGTTGAGGTTTCACCCCTATAATATGATCTGAAGAAGGGAGGCTACATTTATTTTACTTTACTACGGGTCACCTCATTTTAAATGCATAGAAAAAAGAAAAAAAGTTGTTTTGTTCATACTTTTGTCTTAATTATTAACCTGAATGTATTTTAAATATTTAGTTCTAATAAAATTCAATCTTTATTTAGTTTAATAATGGGTAAAAAGAAAAAGTCTACTTTTTTATATTTGTTAGAAGTTTTGGATGTAAAAATTAAAAAACTATAAAAGCCCTTTGAAAATTGTTTGTGACACTTCCATTGTCTTCTGTGGAATGTAGCAGTTGTGGAATGTTTCAGTGAGCAGAAACAATGGAGACTACATTTCCAAATTGCGCAGACTCGTGACAAGTAAGAATCGTGCGCGGCTCTGGAGCTCATCACTCCGCGCGGGTTTGATCCCCATTACTAAAAGTATTAAGTGGCTATGCAGTAACTCTAGGTAAAGGTCGAGTCAGAGTGGTAGAGAAGACTTTGCAGTCCTAGCTTCACCTCGTTAAACAAGACATTATTTGTTACTTGGTTGCAATGTTTAAAAGGATATTAGATGCCCCAAGGAGGATGGCCACCGTTGATGTAAAGCGCGTACGTGAACCCGTCTTTGCTCTTCCCGTTGATGGAGTAGTAGTACGGCAGGAAACTGTGTAACCTGGAGGTACATGGGAACCTCATACTCACAATTCAACACAAACTCGTATCCTGTTCAACAACAGTGCTACCAAACCACAAGTGCTACCAGTGGCGGCTCGTGAGCCTAGAGGAAGGTGAAGGGCAAATCAGCTGTACTCCACTATTTAACAGGAAAATATGTTTAAATATTTATTCTTAACAACGTGGACAGAAAATTCAAGATACATTGTTTATTGATAATATGAGTATTTCTCTAGGAAACTACGTAAATAATTAACAACCTAGTTATTACAGCTTGCAAGTTCTCAGGGTGAAAGATTAATGTTTGTAATGTTGCAAAAAGTAATATGTTGAATTGAAACATTGAACTACTACCGTACTTAGTGGAACACTGACAACGTATATAAATCGTTGCATACAATTGTTTTGTAGTATAAATCAGTAAAAAGATAATATACAACTATTTAAAATTAGTTGTTAACTCCTTAAAAATATAAATAATCAGGTCGTGTGATTGCAAAAGTAGGCCTAAATCTGAGCATTTGCTCCGCGCAGTTCTACTGAGTAGTCAACTGGTCTCCTGTCTGGCGGGCTACATGAAGTGGCGGGTTTTGAATATACACTTCTAGCGTAACTCGTTGCTATAGCAACGCAGCCCCTTTCCTCACCCCTCAGCGTCTATCCTTACCATGTAGGTAAGCGTCAAGTGAAGGCTCGCAGAAAGCTCTTCACCTACAGAAAGTATTCGATCTTTACGCGAAGCAGCCAGTGGCAATCATAGAGGCGTACTAACTTTCTTTGGCGACTATCGAGGCAACCATCGATTGTAGCTGTCGAGTTTGTATCCCACTCACTGTCGTCGTTGATAATTATCATACGATCCCACGGACTTTAGAAACGGATTAATTAAATGTCAAAGTTTATTTTTTTCCTTCTAAAACATAGGTGAAGTGACCCTTCACTCCCTTCACCTGACGAGCCGCCACTGAGTGCTACTGTACAGATAACAGCAAAACCATATTCTTTATTATCTCATCCTTTATAAACATGGCTTCTTAGACTGTAACATCTTTGATATAGATACAACTTCATAAGCTGTGGACGTAAAATAATGCGACTAGACCAACAGCTGTATTTCTTTGTAAATATTTAATGGCAAATTAAGGTTTTATATTTTTAGAAACGTTCCTCAATTCCAAAATATATTCGGAGGTTGGAAAATTGTGTTGGATACTTTTACTTCCAAAATTAAATGTTCAATTTTAATAGGACGAACATAGTTTTAAACATGAACATCAGGCAAGGTAAGTCATTAGCAAGCAGGCCTAGATCTGAATGCACCTTTGTAGTAATCTTACAACAATGATGTTCCGATGTCAAAAAATAAAATAACAAAAATGTATTCGCAAAATTTTATAAAACGGCGTTCAGAACTGGTGCGACAGAGTAAACCTCTACAACTTGAAATTTACCTCTGTAAGTCCAATTTTCTTCTTTGCCGCTGACCAGTGTCACTGGGTAGGCTGAGTCTTAAAAATTAAATACTCTACATAACACAAGAAATATTTACAAAACACATACTTTATACAAGATGGCGGTAGCGGTGGTGCAACAAGTCAAACAACCAAACTGTCGGGGTCCTCAAAACTCCCTCAAGGAATAGTAGGCTCTATCACACACCCACCCCTTCAGCACTAGCGAGAACGATTTAGTGTCTAACTTCTCACCCTGAGCAGTGACCTAAGTTACTCAAAGTGTTAATCCTGCAATCGATCTGTTTTCAAGTCTCCTTGTGAACTAAGTGGACAAAATTCGAGTAATAGAGGTTTTACCAAAATTTTTTGAGTTAGAGGTCAAAGATAAAAAACCGAAAAAATCAAAGCTTTTGTGGTAGTTCTACTTTTATAACTCGACCATGAGTTAGAAAACCTTAATATCTGGAATTGTCTAAAAGCGCTTCAGATTCAGGTTATTTAGGTTCTACTGACCGGAAGTGCCTGTGCTCGTAGAAGTGGATGGCGGCAGAGTTGGCAGTGAGCACATGCAGGAAGATGGCTTTGCAGTGAACATTCTCGGGTGCAGTGAGGTGCGAGACCAGGTTCTCGAGGAGGAGAGAGGCGATGCCGTTACGTCTGTGCTTCTCACTCACGCCCAGGCTGAGTATATAGCCGACACAGCACGACTTGCCGAAACTCGCCGTCAGGATGTCCTTGTCCTGCGGAAACACACAAACAGAGCGTGCTACACTGTAATCTACGAGCAAACATATCACTATATCACTATTTGAGATCAAAATACAGTACTTTCATTAGGTATTGCCAAATATGCGGGAGGTTTGAGGGTATTCAGTTAAAAACTAAACATTTCAAGCCTATTAACCTTAATTTCCAAATGGCAAAAAGACCTGGGTTATTCGGGTATAAATCAATTCCAGAGGAGGCAAGAACACAACACATTTATTTACAGCAATTTACTCAAATTAGAAAGGCATCCTTCTTTCTGGGTATGAGGGTTTAAACTGTTCTATTATTTCTGAATATTGGCCTCGACAGCAAACTCCTGTTCATAAATAGAAACATCAAACATGTAACCATCAAACATTGCAATGGGCATAGCAATGTACAAACATGACCTTTCTGATCTCCTTACATAGCTTGAACCCCGTTATGACATCAGGACATTTTTGAGGCTCCATCGAAACAAAAGCGAAATCACAGATGACCAATCTATTTAGTCAATAGTCAATAGTCAAATGGCTTTATTACATTATCCTTGAGATAAGTACATAGGTGTCAAACTTATTAGTTACAAGAGTATCTTGAGTTGCAATCAAGTCTGGGATTGTTCCCTGTCTCCACCAAAATTAGTTTTTTCATTAAGCCTGTCAGAACGGATCAATTTCTGGAAAACCAAGTTTGCATTTTGTTGGTTAAACTTTTAAACAGATAAATCTTTCCAAGCACAATTCTGATCTTCATCGAATAATTTAATCTGTATACATTTGCTCCTGTGTCAAGATCAAGAGTTTCATTAGCTATCAAGGAAATCTTTTTCTTTCACAGAAGTCCCAATCACCAAAGAGTTAAAGTTTTGAGCTGGCAAGAAAAAAAGTCTCTTTTCGTAGGAATCAGCTTTACTAAAAGCCATTTTTTGTTATTATTTTACAGCTGTTTTCTTTTTAGACATTGGTGATGAGGAAAAATACATCATTACTTACTAAGAAACAAATCAAACGTATATGTATAAGTATCATAAATAGTCTATAAAAAAATCTTCTAGAAGCGAACAAATAATAAACGCTACTGAAGGCTTCAAAACCTTTGAAAACCAAGACTATCTCTGTGCGGAAACACTGCCTGTGCTCACCTCTCTGTTGAGTTTGAAGTAGGACTTGATCTCTGCGACGATGAGGCCGATGATGATGCCCCTCAGAGACGGGTAGCGAGTAGAACCTTGGGTTCGAGGTGATGTCTTCATACCATGTGTACGGGTAGTCGATAGGAAACCAGTTCTGACACAGCGTTCTCACCTTAAGCCAACACACATGCACACAGGTCAGTCAGTTGAAGAATGTCAGTACTTAACAAACTTAGAAACCGGATCAGAATATAGCATTATCCCGCCAGAGCAGATCACAATCATTTGATACATAATCCGACCGGGAAGTTCAACAGGAAGAAACCCGCTCTACTCTCAGGGGTTTTTGATAATGCCCGCACATATAACACTGAGATAAAGCTGTGACGTACACCATATCTTGTATGTTTGTATATATGTATATAGTTTTAAATCTCATTTGACGCTGTCAATCTGACCCTGGTCAGTCACAGACAAAGAAGAAGGTAAAAAGGTAGAGTGTGTGTGCGGTGCGTGTGACACTCACCTCGGGCAGATCCTTGGGACAGAGGAAGCGGAGCTGTAGGTTGGCGAGACTGCACAGTGGCACCGACTTGGCCATGGGTTGAATGCTCTCCGCCGCATACCTGCCAAACATAACAGTCAAAATCTTCATTTTCTCTCATTATATGTTTACGCAGTATTTTTAAATTTATAAACTACAGTAAATGTAACATTAATTAAACCAACACAGGACACAGAGAAAAACTGGGCTCCTAGGACTTGAGTCTGATTAGGGTTCCATCACATGGTTAAGTTATTCTTTAAGTTCATGGAGCACCTTCACTTAAAAATTGTATTATTCAATAGGTATCATATAAAAAATTATAGTATCACAAAGTCCAATACCACCTACCAACCGTAACGTGTTCTTTTTTAACTAGTTCTTTTTTTAAGTTCTCTTAGAGTGTTTGTTTTACCAAACTGGTGGAATTTTCAAAGACCAGTTTAAAACCATTACAGCAAATTTTGAAAAAAGATGTGTTTCAACAGTAAATTTTTAATGTGAGATAATGCTACACAAGTTTATAGAAAATATTGAGACCAGCCTTTCTCAAATATAGTATTTAAGATGCAAAGTTTGGATGTGTCAACTATTCAGACAGAATCTTTTTCAACAATGATTGCTGTTACAAAGAGGAAATTAAATTTGTCAAGTGAAGAGAATGTGTTAATAGTGCCGCTTCACTAAGTGAAAATTCACTTAAATGTTATCAGCTGATGAACTTATCACGAGATAACTCAGATGTTTGATATGTAAACATAGATAAAGATAAATCCACAACCTAACATTGTGAGCTTACTCCACAAGAATATAAACCCTTTCCCTTGATTCATAGTTTGCTGCTAGTAAGTACGAAATATTCATACCATACTGCCATTGAGAAACAAGAAATCATCAAAGGTCCTAATTCTTGACAGGAGTTTCCGAATCAATTTCGAGTGATACACAACTCCTCAACATGATACTCAAAAGACAAATATGAACTGTAGTTGTTCCATTGCATCAATATCACAAATAAAGAATTAAAGAAGTACCTTTCAAACTATATTGCAAACCAAGGAGAAAGTTTTCAAGAAATCAAGTTCAATTCAATCACACTTGTATGATTACATGATCAACTTAAGATAAAGAATGTTATAACTGAGCTTGCGAGATTACTGTTAATCTTTCCTTGTTAGATAAATATGATTGTAATTCTACTCATATTCGCACTGAACAATACAGTCATATGAAAATGCACAGACTTTTTTTACTTTTAGTTGTACAACGCGGAATTTAGATCCGTTTGAAGGTGTATGCATGTTCTATATTAATATAGATATTCTAAATTATCTATTTTTATACATACAGCCTGTTCCAAATTTTATGCTAAAAATGGGCATCTCGCAAACTAGAACACTTTCAGCTTACAGTCAAAAATGCTGCCATTTAGGCCCATTTGATAAAGTCTTTTACATTTTTCTGCCCAACTGTCAAACAACTTAGCTAAACTTTGATTTAAAAAACATGTTTTTCATAAAAATATATAAAAAAATTTGCAAAAAACAGATGGTTTACTGAAGTTAAGTTTTAGGCTGTATATATGAAGCAGAAGTCATTTCAGAAAATAGTGCAAATGATAAATCAAATTTGCATAAGTCAATTCATTGACTGATAACCTCATAAGTCAATTGATCCTGATAAACTAAAAATATTTCATCATTGAAGAATTGAATCATTTGTTTGATTAGAAACACAATCGGTAACACATTGGTAAATATTTATAGCAAATTGTATGAATGCCTGAAGTTTAATCAGTTCCTGGAGGAATTTGAACAATAAAACCCTGGTGTTTTAGCCAGGACTTGAGGCAGTATCCTTTGATTGTCAACGTCAGATTCCGCAGTCTGTAAATAGTTTAATATGACACAGTCTATCCGCTTCGGTCAAAGACGTAGGTGCCAAGTATCAAATAAAATCCTGGGGCAAACAAAAAATTGAACCTTTAGCTGTTGAATATTTATTACATACCTTGGCCTATCAACATTCTACCTTATTTACTCTTTTAACTAAACAATACACACAGAAAATAACGATCATAACTAACCTCTTCAAGTTTGTAAATAATCTAAGTAGTTTCCTGCAAAAATATGCTACTCAAACATAAGTTTTCTAATAATGAGACTATTAAAAATATGAATTGCCTCCTGGCTTTTACTTATTTGATCAAATAAATTACACGTTCGCTTAGAATATAAATCAGAAATTATTAATAACAACTTTATTCTTATTATAGTTAGACATCATTAAACTGCAACTGATTTGCAAAAAAATTCAACCTTTCAAGCTATTTGAAAAAACCTTTTTTCTCCTAAAACTTTCAACACAACAAATCTCCTAAATTTAAATTTCCTAAGAAATTTGACATTCGGTGAAATAAATCTGTTACTTTGCCATCAGCTAGTGGAATCAACCGAGCAGGAAACGTAGAGTAAAGTGCAGAACTGGCCTTGACTCTCCTTATCCTGTGTAGAATGGAGCGACACCTCCACAGTGACATCAGCAGCAGACGACTGACCTTGAGTGGGATAATCAGCTGACAACGGCAACAACATACTTATTGCCTTCTCAGTCAGCTGATCTCACCTCACTCAGGCACTCTTGTCCAGCGAGGAACTCTAGGCGAATGCGTCATCCGTGACTAGACTGCCGGAGAGATTGCAATCCAACACGCGGGATGATGCACAAAGCAGAACAGTGGTTTTTTATGAAATTGCGTTGTAGTTGTAGAAGTAGAAAACTAGAAATATTAAGCTGAGGCCAAACTGGGACTTTTAACAAAAGAAAGTTGGGGATTATTGCTAGAATAAAAACAAAAATGTAGAGTTTTTGAACAATTTTTCAATAAACGGTGTTAGTATTTTAGAAAAATGGGCAAAATCTTGCAACTAACCTTTAATCAAACCAAAAGCAATCTTTTATAATTCAACTACTTAAATATCTCGATTAGAGATGAGAGAGAGAGAGAACAACTTTATTACAAAATCGTTAAGATTTGAAATTGTGTCAAAGTACAAAATATATAAAACAATCACAAACAATATAACAACTAGAAATCATAATGTGTAATGTTTTTTAAATGTGATTACAACTGCCTTATTTAGTTATACAAACAAAACATACAATGAGACAATTTTTTTAATGAGGGATAATAATAGTAGTACAGTGATAATATACATAACAACAATATATTGTCTGATGTAGAGTGATAAAAAATTATGTATAACAAGTAACAATGACAAATCTGTAGAATAATGAGCAGCCTAATGTTCATAAACACTGATAAGGTGGCGGTGTCTGCACAATTACAGGTACAAATAATTAAATAAATTAAGTTATAATTAGCCTACCGTATGCAAATGACATGAAAACAGTAAACAGACCGTAGAGTGAAGTCAGTATGCATTATGAAGCAGTAATGGACAACAGTGTAACATAACAATTTTAAGTGCACTTTTTTATTGTCCCTGGTGTTAAAATACAAGAAACTAAAGGATGAACGAAAAATTCCAGAATATAATTTAAACCAAGCAATCTTAAAAACCTTTCTAAGAATAATATTTTGTTCTTTAATATTACAAAACAGTTAGAAATTGAGTGGTGAAACTGCCTTTAAAAAATCCCTAACGAGTATGAACACCAATGTCCTCAATGCAAGTTTAAAAAGAGATGTATGTATGTGATCCCAGGTCGTCTACCTTCCCCCTAACACACAATGATTAGGACAATCTAGTCAGTCAGGGAGTCTAATGGAAAAAGTGGTATGATCGTTAAATTGGTGCTGATTCTCCCTTCTTATTGATAAGGTGGCTTTTAAATTTTGTTGCCATTTTATACATACAAAAGTCTAGATAGGGCATATATAAAATATTGAATTCATACAATGTCATTTTTATGGAATAAATCATTTGAACTACACGAAAGCTAAAAACAAATTCTATACTCCTGAATTCCTGTGATTCATCTCCAGAGGAGATTGTCCTCCTTGCTAAAACTTTGACTTCACATGGCAATGCTTTTCACCATGATGTCACTGTGTTTCCTATTCCTATAATAAACACCACAGCTACCATCCTCTCATGTTTCATCAACATTTTTCCAGGTGCTTTTCAATCAAACCGTCTCTTTTTAATCTTAAATAGTTCAACAACAATTATAAACTCTATGCTTATTGTGTGTAAAATGACCTAGTTAAATGTTACGTTTGCTTGTCACGTTATACGGTAATTGTACTACAGTTATTTTGCAATTATACATCAAGCAATTTAGACACAACACTATTACATATTCCTGTTAATTCTCTCTTGTTGAATTATTCCCCATTTCTTGTGTTCATATTGTTATCTTATTTATTCATCATTACTTAAATTTACATAACTGTTTTTAATAGGCTCTTATAAAGATTATAGTTTGGTACATTTTACATGGGTCAATTCTCTTGTAATATATACACTAAATCCTTTTTTTACTTTAATACTTGTACATATCTATCGTATGGTTTATATCCATTAACGCCATGTCAGAAGAGGCAACAGAATCGAGTCCTCCCTAATATTCTCAGAAGTCATTGTAGTCTAGCAGTATCTAGGATCACGTCCGATCTTGTATTTTGTGTACTCTGCTTTATTGAATTTTGTATTATAGTGCAGCCGCTTTAGTAGAGTTACTCTCTTTTGACAATTCTCGCTGAGCCGGACAAGGCACGCCTAGTCCTTACCACTACTGCGCACTTCACGCAAATTGTGGTTGTATGAAAGTTGATGTTTGGTATTTTATTATCAACTTCCCAACAAGGTTTTAAAACTAAGTCACAATTTTTTTAGACAAGTCAAAAGAAAATTATTGTTAAGCTTTTAAAACGTATATTTACCGATGTTATGTTTAGGGCATCCCACACTTTTTGGTGTGGCTCACTACTTTTATTGCGCTTCTACCCAACACTGCTCTGCCCTAAGCACAGCCAGCACGGTGTTATTTATCCACTTGAGCCCGCTAATATTACTTAAAAGTCTGCACCTATGATTGTAACAGCTAAGATCTCTGAACTAATTGACTTTAAGAAAAGAACTCTAAACCTGTGGAGGCCTAGGTTGAGCTAGATGTATAATATATAAGCCATAACAAATGTTGTTTTGCAATATGAGAGAAGTTTAAAATAGCCTAAGCAGTATTTAGGTTAGCTTAAATTGAACTTACCAACTGAATGCATCCATTTACGAGTCTAGATAACGTTGATCACATAATCAAAAGCTACGGCCTGCCCTAATCCCCACACAATCAAACCACTGGTTTTAAAACTAAAGCAACAAGTTTTCTTTTCATTATTTATGTGTCAGCTACTTCGACCGAACAACAGAAACGTCTAAAGATTCAATAACGTTCGACATGCACGAAGGATTTTAATTGAAAGTCTGAGTAATGTTTCTGTGCTCTCAATCACAGCCAAATCTGAGATGAGGAGGAAAACAAACTAGCTGTCAAGACTCAAGTGTCAAATCGAAATATTGCGAAACTGTAGAAAAAGTTTGTAACCAGCTGAAGAGCCATTTTCTATTCTTATGAATTTAGGTTTCTAAATCTGTGAGCTGTTGTACTAAACATGCACTGTAGAAAATAAATGCGTAATATTTATGTAACTCAAAAAAACTTACCTCAATATTTCCGTACTCAAAAAATGATTGAAAAATAAAGATATTTCTAACATAAAACGTTGCTTAGACTGAGTTAATTGAAAATTAAAAAGCACTCACTTTTAATATGCGATATAAACTCAACTGTGCATTTGCAACTCTCGGTATCCTGACCACCTAAACACCCTGATAGTTCATTATTTTATTCAACCCTAATCTTATTTTATGGACCTCCGACCTTGGCTACCAAGTTAGCCTCGGTCAAACATGTCAAGTAGGGTCAGCGCGCACCATCACTCTTTGAATGTCACTTTCACTTAACCAGCCCTCACTTAACTAACAATGATTGAGTGACTTGGCAGTGTTTGCAAGACGGCCTTTCTCTTGGCCTCTCCACCCTCCCGTTTTCACAAATCCCGTACCCAGGTGCGGTAGGTCTGAGCACGCCCTAGTGCTAGCTTAGAATTAACTGTACCGATACAAAAATAAGTTTGTTGCAACAATAGTTTGTATCATTATAATTAACTGACAATGTTGTATATAGTATACCCGCCAGCGGCCGAGTGTCTAAAAATTCACAGTTAATAGTTTAATCTTCCTCCACATCTAAATTTTAAACAATAAAGTAAGTTACCCTGAATGGGCACACTATTATATGTGCAAAAACCGCCTGTCAGTTGAGATTGTTTAAACATTGACAAGTTTTCCTTAAAACTGTCCTATATTTTTATAAAAGCCATTTGGTTTTTAAATGCACATCGTCAATAATTATAAATTGTTGAACAATACAAAAACTGTTAATCTTAAAACCCAGAAAATGTAAAAAACTCACCAAAGTGCAAAGGACAGTGTAAATACTCTTTCCCACTTGCAAGCTTTGTGGAAGGTTAAACAAAGAGAACTGCCCTTCACTTTGGTGAAAGATTATCCTGAGCAGGACCCCTTGAAACTTTATACATCTGGGGTGATGGGGAGTAAAGTAGCGACTAATCATGGATTAATGGTATTAGGTGGTCTTTACATAATAGCTTGCAAAGATCAAGTTGAAGTTATTGAATCATTATTCTACCCTAATAAGCATTGTAGTCCGTTTCTAAGTCCCAAAAATACTAATTATTTTTATAGTATTTTTCAGAGATAAAATTGTACAAATATCATTACTAGTAAGGGAAAACAAAATAGATTTTACTCTTAGGCTTTCGTGGCCTAACTACTATAATACTATAAATTTTTGGGTCTATGTATTGATCAAAATTTAAATTGGAACAGTCATGTTGAACGACTATTAAGTCGTCTTAGTTCAGGACTGTATGCTTTATCAAGAATGTCTTTCCTCTGTAATTTAGATGCATTAAAAAAAATATATTTTTCTTACTTTCATTCTTACTTATGCTTTGGAATTGCTTTGTATGGAGCAACTTCTAAATCGAACTTAAATAAAATACTTGTATTACAAAAACGAGCCCTACGTATCATGTTACATCTAAAATTTGATGCATCAGTAAAGGCACAATTTGCAAATCAAAAGATTTTGACAGTGTATGGCCAATACATTTTTGAAACTATATGTATAGCGAGGGAGAGGGAAACTAATATGGAACCAGTTGAACATCATCCATACAACACTAGACATAAAAAAGATATAGTTACCTTCCGGCACAATCTAGAACTGACTTTGACTTGACACATGGGTTTACACTGAGTACTAGAAAACTTCACATTGCTAAGGTAAGCATAGTTACGTTATTGATGATTTACAAGCAATCAGAGGCTTAAGATGAATTGAAGTAAAAATTCCAGGAGAAAATATACAGAATCTTAGTTGAAATTGCCTTGTAGAGAAACCGATGTCACTATTGTACGGTCTTGAAACGTTAAAACCTACATACCGTACTTTGATTCGCGATGTAAGTGAAATGTGGTTATAAAAATACATGTAACCAAATAAATTATTTAATAAACTGAAAATCACAATTCATAAGGAACACAGATAATTACAAACCTAGATTTACATTGAATCAAACAATAAATTGTGCTAATAACCCATTTGTTTGGTTTTCAAATATTTTTGTACAACTCCAAATTTTAGCCAATCTAAAGTTGTGTTTTTTAGAAAGTGGTGACTGTCTTTTTACAGTTGCATTTTGATGGTGATTTTAGTGTTGTTGCAATCATAAAATACTAATCATCATTAATAATTATCCAGGAAAACACTGTAATAAGTATGCATTAAAAATAAACATGGCTATATAAAGCACTCGCCACTTTCTAGGGAATCATAACTTTAACGCCATTATGTTGCAGCAGCTTGAAAACGTACTATTTTTAGAGAGCTTAAACTAACAATGCAAACTTAAAAAAAAGGAAAATCAAGAACCGGTGACATATTTTGACATTGGTTAAAAAAATAGTATCAACAATGCTATTGTAAAACTTAACATACAGTACAATTCAAATTATTCTAAGGAAAACATACTAAAATACCTGGTTTTCCAAAGATCCAAAGTGGTAGCTTGAAAGGTGAAGACACTTCAAAACAGTGCAGTTGCCAAACCAAACCGATCACATAACACGCAAAACAGTGAAGAATAATACCTCCGATGTTTTATGACCTTGACGAAGCTATCAAATGTTTATTGGTTCTGCCAATCAATAAGTTTTAAGACTTAATAACTTATAATGTTGCAAGTAACCTTGACTTCTACAGATAACGCCATAAGTTTGAAAATCATTATTTGAATTTACCATTGCCTTAAAAGTTAAAAAGCAAAAGTGGTTTTTTTTTTCAAAACAAAACTTGCAACTGTGAAAAAATAAACAGTAATATTTTTTAAAGTAGAGGCTATTAAATTCAAAGAAAATTATTAAAACAAATACAAATTGATGATATGTTATTTGACAAGGTATTTTCAAAAGCCAAGCTGCCATCGTTTGATCTCACAAGTTAATAACAACAAAATACATGTAAAGTGTATTATTAAAAAATATAAACTGTTGTGGAGAAATCTGACTTAAAAATACTGTTTTACAGTTTTAAAGGTAGACCCAACGTTAAAAGGTAACTAAAAAAAGCACCATACCGCTTATTCTATTAAAATGTGTGCTTTAGTTTGTCTAAGTTTAAGATCCCATATAAGTATTTCTACCTTCATCTTTTATTTGAATAAAAGTTGTTTTTTATTACAATCTGGACAAAATTAACAACTACAAAAAACATAGATTGCCTAGTCAAATTTGTCCAGAATGTGTTTAAGTCCTTAAACCCTTACAGGGTGCAGCAGCACAATCTATCGTCAGAACTTTGTACTCGTACAATCACACTGGCAAGAGTAATTTTGTAAAAGTACATGTATAACGTTATTAGATGGCAGATCAGTGCCTTTGGACGGTACACAAGAACTATAAGTTCATTACAAATAAAAAATCTTCGACTGAATTTGACCTGGCAACTCATAACTTTTTGATAAATAAAATAAAATTATAATACTTTAAAGCCGGTTGTACAAGTGACTGACTGCGAATGCCCCCAAAATACAAGGCCACAGGCCGAGTGGAGGTCTGGGGTGCAGCCCCCAGCAAGCCTGAAGGGCGAGTTCTTCAACATCAAATCGGTATTATTCAAATAACAGAAGACAATTGAATGAAATACTGATGAGGGATCGTAAGACTATTATGCGTTAAATAAAAATTGCAATTCCACACATACTGTTAGAGATATACGAGGGTAAATAACGTGTATTGGTATAAAAGTAAAGCATTAAAATATCAGTCTTAAAACAATTACTAACATATTGTGACGTAAAATATTATTTTTTTTAACAAAGATGAGAAGATTATATCTTCTAGTATAAAACATCATTCACGAATAAGGGAGAACAACAAACATACCACAGCATAGGAACTCAAAGCTAAGCTAAGTGACATGAACAATATATTCTATTTATTTCACAATGATTGCTATACTAATCTAATAACCCACAATCACATTTACATTTAATGAATAGTTTCTTAATCAATATTAACACACGACTAAATAAAATCTATCTAGTTTGACCAGTTTGCCAGTAAGTAAATTAAGTATTTTAATTACTGCATTGCTTAGGAACTTCACAGACATGTCTTTTCTTATGGGTTTGTTGTTATACTTGCGTAGGTGATAAACTCAGAAACATTTTGAATAGTACAAATGGTTAAATTTTTGTGCTAGATTTGTACTAAATTATTATTTTTAATCCAAGTTATTTGTTACTTTATTTATAAGCTAAGCATGAGATTCTAATTTATTGAAGTGGAGATTATTGGCAATACTTACAGAATACAATTTAAATTACAAGAAGGCCAATAAAAAATAAAAATTACGACACTTTATTGGTTTTCTTGTAATTTAAATTGTATTCTGATGAGATTCTAAGTTCTTCATTTTGATTTATATCAAGTCTAAACCAAGCTTGCATGTGATTTGAAACAAAAACCTTGGTGGGTGTATTGATTATGTTGTTGAGCTTATTTGTTCCTATTTAAAGAGGCTTCGAAGCATATATATTGAAAGTAGGGGTCAGCCATCCTACCAGTTCAAACTCAGAAAATCAAGAGAGGATTCAGTGAAAAATAGTTTTTTTATATGGGAGGGTAATTTATAATAACAATAATAATTTATTCGGTCAGTGTACAATGTGAATTGTGTTGACTTTGATGAAATGGAGATGATACAATATTGGTGAAATGAGAGGTGAATTACAATTTAAAATGCCAGAATGGGCTTAAGCCACTGGTAAATACGGTGAAATAATGTCCATGTAGCCTACGTCTTATAATTTTGTCTTTCATATTTTAATTTAGATATTGTAGTTTGAATTGGCTAACTTGATTTTGAAATTATATATATTTTACTATGTTAATACTCCATATTATGGGAAGTTATCATGTTTTGCAATAAACTCTGCTACAGAGTAAGGAGCCTTAATCAACAAATATTCTTTAAGTTTCCTTTTGAATAAAGCCAGTTCTGGCAGTAAAGGTTTGATCTTTACTGAATATACAGCACAGACGAGTTCATGGCACATAACTGGGAGACCCCTTAAAACTAAACTTCGTTTTACACCCAAAACTTACACGTGTTCCTGATTTGTTCAACTATTGTACATTTCAATGTTCAAAGGCTAAATAAATATTAAATATCAAGTCAACACTATAAATAAAATAAAATAAATATCAAATACTGTTAACAAAATAAATAACAAACCTACAAGAGTCATAATGTGACCACTCAATAGAACAAAATTATACAGGATGGTTTTTTTAACGCAACCCAATTTTCAAACTATTGTAGAGTAAGTCATGCATGACAAGCAATATATACGTTCATACGTTTCCATCACTAGTTTATTCGCTTCAATATCTAACTGGTCTGTATTGTTGCAGTAACATTGTGGTTATGATGTCCTAATTTGATGTTATCGTCAAACAAACGCAATCCTGGTTTTTAGCAACGATCAAAGAGTATTTATTGTTGAAGAATACTTAAGGACAAGATAATTTGTTTGGGTTAATAGGGGTTTGCAGCCAAATTTGCAGGTGTGAGTAGGCTATTCCCTTTCGTTGTTTTAAAATTCTTAAAAAAATTTAGGGGAAATGTCCAAACTAACTTTTAGATCTTTGAATCTTTCTCCATTCATGTAATGTTTTTCTTTCAAAACCTGTTTTTTTACAACACTGTGAATAATAGACTGATTTGGAATACTCACATTTGCAAACTTGACCTCAAATGCCTCTTGACACAAAGGAAGTGATCTTGTTTTTGCTACAATAATAAACACTTTTAATCTTTGCTAAAAAAACATGACTCCGGTTGTTTTACAATAACATAAAATTAGGAAATCAAAATCACAATACTGCAACAATACAGACTAGTTAATAAGTATTGAACCGAAAAAATTAGTGATGGCAACTTAGAAATCAGAAATCATAAATATTATTGCATAGCCAAAGAGAGTACAATCGTCAACACACAATATATGAACATATATTGCTTGTGATAAATTACTTACTTTGGTTTAAAATTGACGTTAAAAATACCGTGATAACGAGACTAGATGAATTGACGATTACGTAGTCGCTGTAGACTTGGAGAAGAACTGGGACACTTTGGTCTGTTGTGGTTTGTTGTCAGGTTTGTCGGGTTGGCCGGCCCGAGCCAGCCAGTCGGCAAAGTGTTTGTTCATCTTGGCACGGTTGGCAGCACTACCGGCGTTCACGGTGGGGATGATCTCTCGCGGCTGCAAGAACTGGACAAAGTCTCGCAGCTCGGTGAAACTCGAATGTTCGCTGTAAGCCACTCCTGCAAGACACACATCAAAGATAAAGTGTGATTGAAATATTATTTTGGTATTGTTCATAGTTTTTACAGAACGAGAAGTAAACGACAATTGAATGGGTCCTACGTATAACGTTCTAACTGACACTTTTTTCAAAATTGATGTTTTAGTGGAATAACGTTCTAATTGGGATTCTAAATCGCGGTAGTAAATTTTTTTGTCAATATTTTCATGTTGGTAGCCCTGAACAGCTGGTGGAAGTCGGGAAATACAGCTCTGCCCGGAGAATAACGTTCTAACTAGCAGAGATGTCGTCTGACTCGGCGATGTTCTGTCGCCGAGATAGAAACGGTTAAACCAGGGCAAAAAACGGAAGTTAAGTGTAACAGAATGGCAAGAGAAGAAAAGGAAAGCTATGAGGAATTCCGGACAACCATACTTTTCCAAAAAGAAGCACGTAGCCAGAAATCTTCCACTTGCAGATGTAAATAGAATAACGTTTTTCTACAGGCGCTGGTATGCTGCGCAGTCACTGCCTACAGTAGCGTACTCTGTTTCTCTTCTCATTGAACACATA
Organism: Matsumurasca onukii; assembly: GCA_018831715.1. Taxonomy (NCBI): domain Eukaryota; kingdom Metazoa; phylum Arthropoda; class Insecta; order Hemiptera; family Cicadellidae; genus Matsumurasca; species Matsumurasca onukii. The sequence goes on from CM032067.1 coordinate 5,513,128, forward strand.
GGACTATAACGAGTGCATACATAACCAGCTAGTTATAAACAATATTAGATTATGTGCAGTTTTGTAAGTTTATGATCTATTAGGCCTACTTATATTGAGAACAACGTTTCAACCCAACGCCAGTGTAGAATATTATTAGAATAACGTTGCAACCAACGTTAGTTAAAACGTTTTTCCGCGTTTTTGAGGTAAATGTCCCTGTATCTCTGCAGTAGCAATTAAGATACAGAATTTTATAGCAACTAAGAAATGGGCTATAAGAACATAGTATAACGTTTAAAATATATATATATTGAGTGCAATATTATTTACACAGTTTTTTGGCCCTCCTGAAAAATTTAATTTTTGTCAGTTAGAACGTTATACGGAGGACCCATTCAATTAAGGATCTGGAATCTGATCCCGCCTTTAGGTGAAAAGTAACCTAAAAACATAACACAAAACTGCTTAACGTTTCGGCCTCGCTGTGGAGAGTCATCCTCATATTGAAACCAGCCAATCCAGTTCGACAACGAGCAACAAGCTCCGGTCAATCAGGTGACAGCCCCCCACGCTTGGGTATATAAGAAGACGACACGGCCGGCCAATCCAGTCTCAGCCAGTCAACCAGCTACTGAGGATGACTCTCCACAGCAAGGTACGTTTAGCAGTATTTGTATTTCAACTGTGACGCGTGTAAACCGGAAGCCTTTGATATTAATGATGACACTGGCCGCGAAAGCTTAAGAATTAAGATAACACTAAACGTTGAGAAATAATTTAGTTTAAAGTAATCAGCGAAAACTAACTAGATACCCACCATGAGTTTCTTTTTTTTGTTTGTTTTTCCTAAACTTAATTTTAAAACATTAACGTAAATAAAACGCGGTAATAATATTTCTACCTTAAAAATTCTACCATCGTCAACAACACACTTCAAACTATAAATAAAGTGTTTACTTTTTAACAAGGTACACTTAACGGAGACCTACAATAGGTTATCTCTGGAACCCATCATCTTCATGTTCAGACCAAGCTGCAGTGATCACCAATTATTGGTACTCATTAGAACTTCAAAATTGTGTTTACTGTGGGTCTTCATCCTTTAATTGCAATAAATGCAATTCCTCAAAGAAGAGGTTTGAAGAGAATTGTAGCATATATTTTTGTTGTATTTTACAAACTAAAGCCTTACAGGACAGACCGAAGTTATCAAGTTTAAGTGGAATATGATTTATTCCGAACGTGATAAGTAGCCAAAGCGGATACTGACCGTAGATCGTGATGTTGTCGCGTGAGGTGACTTTGAAGCCTTGCGTCTTGGCGTTGAGTTCCCAGCCGGTCGGCTTGACTCCGAGGACATGCGTGAACGCGCCGGCGCAAGTCATCAAGTGTTGGCTGAGCGGCTGCAACAAACACCGTGTGGGCATTTCAAACCCAGAAGACTAGGACTCAATTGACTTTTATAATATTTTTACACACCTTTGTATAATTTTTCACCAAAAACAGAGCTGCATTTCAAGCGAGTAAATCAGTCATATGCTTTTAGCATAACTCACGCAGGTAGAGATGTTAGATTGAGGGGATCATGTTAGGGACTATTCCCCAAGTCCCCTTATGCACGTCTGCCTCGTCTGTTGGACATATCACTGGAATGAAAGGAAGTCTGATTCAGGAGAATGGGACTGGGTCTGCTGATTAGAAAATCATGAGAGGGTGGACAAGCAAGCTTGTAACAACCACTTAGGGGACTCTAGTCATACGGGAGCCTTACAACACTCAAGACCTTTCCCCAAGATTATTGCAGGTAAGCCTCCCGAACCCGGGCTGACCCTGCTGCCGAAGTCCCCAAAAATGATAACTGATCCAACCCCTGGTTGGTGGGGAACGGAGCGTGTTCAAGATCTGACAATACAAAGCTGCTCCAGTAATTTTGTGCACTCTTTTTATGTACCCCAGTATAAGTAATCTGGCAGGTACAAAACCAGACAGATTACTGGGGAATTGTGCGAGTAACGAATATATCATTTTAAAACCCAAAGAATCACATGTAAGCACCCTTGTACTTAGTGTAAGAGAGTGTGAACAGTTACCATGATCTGTATGCTAGCCATGGGCAGTACGTGTAATGTACGCTGGCAGCTCTCGGGTCCCTGACGAGACGTCGGTTCACCCTCTCATCCTCCAGACAAGAGAACACTCTCTGCTTCTCCGGTCTGGCCCACACCTTGCAGTCCAGCGCCTCCGCGATGCCCAGGAACACCTTCTCCTTACCTATACAGTGACAAGTACCAGCGGTCTCAGCAAGTGATGTGTGCGTCTATAAGAAACTTCAAGTCAAGTGGACTAACAACAAAATTATTTAGTTATTAGAAGATACAAATAAAACTAAAATACATTTTCAAGGGGGTTCAAATTTCAAAATTTTCCGCCACCCTCCGGTAGTTCATTTTCCTCCAAGATTTAATCCTAGTTACGCCACTGTTTAGATGTTCAATGTTGGTTTATCAAAGTTTCAAGGGATCAAAAGTTCATAAATATTGTAAAGTTATAAGTCTAATTTGGCACACAATTTAGTTTCTATTTACTTATTTATTTACATACATAAATAAAACAAATTTCCACTAGTTAGGAAAGGGCAGGATGACCTTTTCTAGTTTAATATTGTGTTAGTTCCGAAGTGGATCCAGGGTTTGGTATGCATGCGTGACTCGGGCTCATCACTCCTGGTGGTGCTTGGGTTTGATCCCGCAGTCACCACTTACAGTTGTAATGTGGCTAGGTAAGGTCGAGGTTGAGTGGTAGAGGACTTTGTAGTTCTAATTTTGCCTCGTTAAACAAGACAAACTTTACCTTTTTTAGTTCTTTATCTTTCCTCCTCTCCCTCCCAAACAAAAATACTATGAATAAACAAAAAGACTTTCAGCAAAAATTAAAGTTTTGTGGGATTTTATAAGCAAGCATTTCTTTCTTAACCCTTCTTATTTTCAGTTACTCTCTAACAGCTGATTGATTGACAGTTACCTATCGTGTAAGATCCACAGACGACCAGAGTGCGAGGATGCCGACGGACTTGGTCCTTGACAATGTCCACCACTCTACCGATCACTTCTTCCTGTGTCGGGAAGCAATACTGCGGACTGCAATACCTGTCGACATCCGTGCAGAGGCGGTGAGAATGAGACAAGGTAAAGCGGGTGAAAGCAAAGTGATCAGTCTCAACAACTGCGAATATTGTGAGGTGAAGTCTTTACAGCTAGTACGAGGGTCATCCAGAAAGTAAAGAACAATTGCGCATCATCGGCGCCCTTTACCCCACCACCTCTGGTAGCGTGCAGCTGCTAGCTACATTCTTCCTCTTCAGTTTGAGTGTAGGTTCGTTGCTGTGTGATTCTGGCGTCGTGTCCACAGTGATTAATAATGGCATCGACAATTGAAAACCCGCTAAATGTAAAGTGTGAAATTTAAACACTCGAGAAAGTCATGGCAACTCCTTTTTTGAAAGGGCTTAATCCATGTCAATTATGCCAAGAAAGAAACGACTACAGCCCTGTCTTGGTGCAGTGATTATCACTTATTCCCGAAGCTTAAGGATTTTTGGGTAAAACAGTTTGCTAGCGATAAGGAACTCAAAGCTTCTAAATCCTGGCTCATGTTTTTGGCTGCAAATAGGTAGAACATGGGTATGGAAAAACTGGTCCCCGTTAAAACCAGTGTCTTGAAATCATGGCGACTGCGTAGAAGGTGAGGAAGGTTCTATGCATTTGTAAATAAAGTTTTGTGTTTATATCTTTATTTTTATTTGACCATGCCAAAACGTTCTTTACTTTCTGGATGACCCTCGTAATATACTGGAATTGCCCAGAATATAAGTTTCGATGCTGTATGGATTTGCAGAGAAGTGACAAAATATCATACATTCTTGGATAGGATAGCTCATTCTGATCCAACAGTATGCTTGAATAATAATGTACTCAACTTTCCAACTAAAGATAACCACTACATGTATTCCAATACTCAAATAAATACTTCTTATTCATCTACTGATCAATAAGGGTTTCTAAATACTTATTATTTTGTATTTAGATATCATAAGGTGAGTGATAACTTACCTTCCCTAGAATTATTTCACGTTCACAACTTGACTGGGATACCATTGAAGTGGTCCTGTAATCCATTCATAGAGGTCAGGTTTTGAGGATGATATTGGGTCTAAAACGCTCAGATAGTCTCAGTAATCAACAAATAAAGATGATACCGCATCCGCTCAGACCATCGTTTATACCACCCCAGATATCAGACCATCACCTGTGTGTTGGAGTCGCGTTAAGCCGTTGGTCCTTGTATTTCCATTGGTCATTTGGATATTAATTAATGACCCATTCTAAGGAAGAGTGGCCCTTAGTTTGTAACAGACTACACCTCAAAACTCATTACTACCACTCATCACACTCATTCTTCACCTCATATTTTAAAATACCCTCATGAGGTGGTGGCATCTCAAATAGTGATTTAGTGTCATGGACACTAGCAGCAGAATTGTATGCAACTGTGAAATAAATAAACTCTGTGTCATGAGTTTGTCAAAATTTCAGTTTAAATGTTTTATAACCTGAGAATAATAGTAGTTTCCAGGATTGTGTGTTTTTGCACACTTAAACAGAACTTACTTAGTGGATTTTTTACTTTAGTTCAAATTTGAATCCCCAACTCAGTAATCCAATTCAGCCTCATGTATGAAATTAAAAAAAAATACTGAGCAGAATGTGAAAAAAATAATTTTTTTTGTTGCCTTTTGACCTATTTTAATAGTTGACTTTTCACGTAAACTACAATAATTACTCATAGATTATCGATGGGCAAAATTTAAAGGGAACAGCAATCAAATCACAGTTAATGATCTACTATTTACTCCCTAATAAATTAGGCCACATGCAAATGCCACAGATTATTATCATCTAGAGTCATTGAAAAGACATTAATGGTATTCAGTGACATTGAAGTAGAGTTAACGATGTCACTATCATATTTCAAAATAATGAGTGTTTTTAGGGAATTGTTTTGGAGTCGTACATTATAAGGTTGGATTATAATTGTCAAAACATTAGCAGACTCAGTAGCAGGCGAGTCATGGCAGTAGTTCATTGGTTCTTTTTCATTTTGCAATAGGAAGTTTATTAATATTTGTCCTTGTAATAAAACATAATGATGTTTCCTCACAGTAAAATAAAAGAAATACTATTTATCGTTTTTCTATTTTTGGATTTTTCTTACTCTTTGAAGCTTAAAACTGAAAATAACAGCCACTCAGCAAATTTAACTATAGCTTGGGCAGTAGGCCAATATTTTATTGATGAGAGAAGTATCTTAGTTATTTTACCAGATGTAGAGGTACAGCTGGCCCTCAAATCAATTAATTTACCAATAACCATTTACACACGAAACAAATTCAAACTCTTGTGCGAAGATAACAAACTGGAAGACTACCCAGGTTACCTTTTCATCACTGATCACGAGAAAAGCTTGCAAGAACAAGTCGTCGAGGAACTTCAGTGTTTGGAAAAGACAACTTTGAAACTGAAACGGAAACGCATCTTGTTGATTGATTTGAAACAATCCGTGCAGTGTGATGATAAATCTGGTGATTATTTATCTTTACTTAGATTTCTGTGGGGCACCTTTGGTTTAAACGAAGTTTTAATACTTCCGTCAACTGACACTGGGGATGGTACTTTGGTATGTGAGATTGGATTTGCTCTTAACGCATTTATTGCAGGAGTCAATTCTACTGGATTCGGGAAGGTAATGACTGTTGATTTATCAAAAGATATTGCAAAATTAATGGATTCCCGGTTCAAAAACATGAATGGTTATCCTCTTAAAGTTCTGAACATTCCTTCTTATGCTGCGCTTGAGTTGGTAGTCGAAAAACATCCCCAATTGTTGGACATTACTCCCGAGAGAATGTTTGGGAAAACTATCTCTGAGTATTTCAACCTCACAGTCGTTGTTCATGAAAAGGATTTGAGCGTCTTGCGCGACCGAACACCTCCATTATAGACTACGCTGTCTCTGAACTGATACAAGACATTGCCGAACTTTGTTTAAGAAGGTATTCTCTTTTCACACCTGACATTTCACCGAAAATCCACTTCCTGCCAACTTACGAAGTGGGCTACATCATCTGCATAGTGAAGAAAAGATTGCCTATCGATAGTTGGCAGATTTTCATGTACATCTTCCCGAAGGACCTGTGGTCGGGAATAGCAGTGACAGTGGTGACGTTAACTTTGACCTCCATTGCTCTTGTGAAGACCGAGTACAGGTTGTTCTCCACAACGGACGTGAGTGTACAATCCATGGTTTTATCTGTTTGGAAAGCACTGACAGCTCTGTCTGTCGTACAGCTTCCTCGTAGAACGTCCGGCCGTTTGCTGATGACATGTTGCTTCCTCTTCGCTCTGTTGATCACTTGCTTGTTTTCTGCCAAGATGTTTAACTTGATGAAGTCAAAGCCGATTCGGCCCGGAATCACCACTATCGGTGAGCTGAAAAATTCTGATTTCCGCGTTTTAACACATTGGCCACTAGAATACTTCCACTTCCTTGAAAATACAGCTCTTGAAAGTCTTCTACCAAGAATGGTTTCTGACGAAGACATGGCATTTGTCACCAAACGGTACTATTTGCGTGAGAACGATGCCGTCATCTCTGATGCTACTTACGAAGTAAAAATAATGCTTTCTGAACCCCAGGAAGCATGGATAACTACAAAGTTCTGAAAGAGAAATTTTTTACAACCAACATGATCTTTTACATTCGAGCTGATAGTATTTTCTACAACCAATTCAATATCCTCAACATCAAACTCTCGGAAAGTGGATTTTACAACAAGTGGTTCCAAAGTATGCTCTTCCACATTCGTGTGCTTGACTTTGAAAGCCGCAACACTTCAACTCAAGAGACTGAAGAAACATCGGTATCCAGTACAGGTGGTGAAGGTTACGTCAGTTTATCAGTTGATGACTTGAGACTACCCTTCTTTCAATTGATTTTAGGACTTGTTCTTTCTTTGTGTTGCTTTATTGTAGAACTTTTATTTTCCATGTTTAGCCGTGCTTAAAGTGGTTTTAATTCTTTTTGTTCCCTCTACTAGCTAACGGTAATGCTGTGTCTCTTGATTCTAGTTGATTAGTTAAATCATGTTTATACAAATGTTTTGGCCTATAATGTTTGGTGTAAACTTTTAACGTTAACCTTTATTTATTCAGTATTCCATTCTTGAGTGGTTGGCAACAGTAAAACAAATAAAGAATACTTTACTAACATTTTTTTAATTTACATATTGACTTTTGATGATGAGAACGAATCTATTAATTAAACGTATTGTACAACTTCTTGTGTCTCCATGCACCTTCCTGACAACAACTACTCTTTGTTTGTGTACTAACGTGAAAATGCAAAAATTGCAGTGTTGGATAATTTTGGGTGAAAGTAGGAAGCTAAGTTCTCTTTTGCTAAGGAAATTAACAGTGTTATTTCTGAATGATACTAGTTTTATCGTCAACAGATTTTTATCAAAACCGAAATGTTAACGTGAATTAAACTACTTGACTTCTTGTTTCAACCCTTATGTAGCTAAAACACTTTGGGAAACCTGCATCACAGCATCAGGGAGGCTGAAAGACCAGCTTGGCGAAATTCATAAATATTTTCTGTCATTATTTTCCACGAGTTTTAAACATTAAAACCTACATCCATATTTAAGGTTGCCTCTCTCAAGAAAAAAACAGGCAATTTCAGTTCTCAAATCACATGTTCAGTTACTGTGATTTCAGAACATGTTCTGTGTACGGATTCATTCTTACGATGATTTCTGAGGACCATTTCACTGTCGTAATGTTTTCTGAATACTACCGATTACTACCGACTCCTGTGATGATGTCTGAGTACCGTTTTACTCCACCAAAACAAGTTGTGATGCTATTTTTAACGTCCCTTTTAAAATTTGCAACCAGCGTAGCTTTAGCTGGCGAGAGTAACTCTGCAGCTTCTACCCGGTCACATGCAGAACTACCGATTGTCCCAAAACGTAGCCACTTTGTCGCCATTACTTACGTGGTGTCGAGGAACAGTTTGGAGAAAGTGAGTCGTTGCAGTTGGGGGAAGAACGTCATGGGCTTGCAGGCTCGGAAGTCTCCCACGTGCAGGTGGTTCTGTCCGTTGGACAGAGAAAAGAGAAACATCACCGAGCCAGGACAGCTGAAACATGATCGTCAGTCAGCTAGATGGTTATTGCCACTATGCAGGGGTGTTTAGGAAAATATTCTGCGCGTTATCTTGTAACTCCACCAGAATCGGGCTACAGATATGCTACAAATTTTTAATTAAACAAAAAGAAATGTGTAGAAGATTATGTAAATTTTGTCAAGTTTATAAATTTACAGTCAGACCAAGTATTAAAGAAGAGCCCAGTCATTACTTCACAATTTTGGGGTCTTTTTGCAAAAATCTTTTCACTTCCACCCCAAAAATCATCTTGCTACTGTTTTAAAATCATAGTGATCGAGAGGCATTTAAAACATTCTCTCACACAATGGCAAACACAAGAGACTTTCGCTGATTTGAACTAATTTGGTTCCAGGTTTGTTCGGTTAAGGAGTAACTGGAATTAAATAGAAAATCAATAGTTGTCATAAAATAATATCATTAAATGCGAAGATCAAAATCAATGATCACTTTCACCAGTGTTGAATGTGACAGTCGAACCTTAATAAACTAGGACTAGTAGATGCAACAGAGGTAAATACTACTCTAGAAATCACAACCGTGGCAGTTTGAATTTAATGCAGACTAATTGTAGCTTTGGATTTCCTTCATGTTGGATTGGCAGGACTTTATTATACTCAAAGTTAAGAGAAGGAACCGGTCTTGTTACTCCTTGTTCATGTACTCACTGGTTTGCATCGAGAGCAGTCACTTCCACTCCGTTCACAATCTGTGGTGAGTTCAGCTCTATTACCCTCAGCCACTTCATGTCCACCCGCAGCTTCATGTGGACCAGCTTTGCTACGCACACATAACAACAATATTACTTCATTCAATTTTGAAACTTCCATTTCTTTGTCTGTCTTAAACAGCAAACTTTTGCAATCTATCGGATAAATGACTTTAAATTTCCTATACTGTTTTAACTCAAACCTCGTTCGAAAGAAAGCCGGCAAATTTAGCGGATCCCGGGCGATTATACCGCCACACTGAGCTCATCACTGGGTGGCGGGTTCACAGTCTCAGTCTCCACACAGTCACCACTTACAATTTGTAATGTGATTATACGGTGACGCTAGGTAAAGGTCGAGGTTGAGTGGTAGAGAGGACTTTATAGTCCTAACTTCGCCTTGTTAAAAATAAAACAAAAAAAGCAAATAGTTTTGCATTTTTAATTCAAACCAAACAGGACACTATACACGATGTCCACTCAACCTTTTAAATCACATTTGAGGTTTTGATACATTTTCAAGGCTCAGTTTAAGTTTTTTAAGGTGAAAAGTACAAACAGTCCAGGGAAAAGGAAACTTTCAAATATTTCAGGATAAAAACAAAGTTTCAAGGAATTGGAGAGCACTTTAGTGCCGCGCTTAACTTGCAGTGCTCCAGACCCAAGAAAGTTGGTACAGTGTCATTTCCTACTGACTGTGAACATGCCACCTCTAAAGAATTTGTTTTACAGGGTGGCCACAGAAGTAGCTTAAGTAAAATTCACGCATATTTCTTGGTTTTCCGGCAATATACACATTTTTTCGGTGCACTTCCACTGTTGCAGGGGACGTTCATACAGTCTGCACCAATCTTAGTTTAAGTCCAGAGCCTTCCGTCGGTTTTACACGATGCGTTTTGAGAGCGGTGTTAGATGGCCTTTTAACACCAGCGGTGCGTTCGATCGCCTTTAAAATCCCACGATAAATTCGAGCCGTTTATTACCCGTGACACTTTCATAAAGCCCTGCGTCCACGATCGTTATGGGGATGTCAAGACCTGCGATGCGTTCAATCGCCCTTTTTTCGTCCGCAATACATACCGATCACCTTTTTATGCCTGCGGTACATTCCGTTTGCCTTTTAAATCCGCGATACATTCTGAGCTTCGTTTATTACCAGCGACACTTTACGATCACCCTTTTACACCCGCAAAATGTTTTGACAGTCGTTTCATACCCGCGGTACGCTCCGAGGATCTAATTATGCCCGCGATACGATATAAGGGTTGACTTTCCCGGTTACACCCAGAATTCACCCATATTTCCAGGTTTTCGGTTTGCTTATTATTCCCACATAATTTCCAGTTTTCCAGAAATTCCCGGTCTGTAGCTACCCTGTTTTAGGATACACAAATTGATTTTTTATTCAAAATAACACGCTAATTTATATTTATAATGTGGAACAACCTTCCGGGAGAACTGAAGAAAACTGAGCCACGCAGGTTTGCATAAACCTGAAAAACTGGCTACAAGAACAGCCTTCTACAGCGTAGCAGAATTTCTCAGCTAGACTCTATTCTCTACTTAAGAAAATACTTTGAATACTCACCTAAACATTTTTTGAAGATTTTGTAAATAAAGAATTTCCGATTTCTGACTTCTTGACGACTAAATTCAAGGTTCTTTTCAAGGCAAATCAAGATTTAAGTCTAATTCAAGACTACAATTGTTTTCAAGACTGGGTAAACACCTTGCTACATCCTACTTGGTTATTTTATTCTTCCTACTAAGACAACAATGAACAACCGTTTTACCTACCTGTGATTTTGGAACAGTAGATGGGTTGGGAGAAGCTCTTCTTCAGTCCGATGTAATGGTCCGAGTGGAAATGACTGAGAAAATACACCTTCACACCAGGAATATTCCAGTATTGGAAAGCGTCTACTGCAAACGGAGTGTCTGTGAAATAAATAACAGTTTAAAATGGTTTACTGTGTTACACAATGGTTTACACGCACCATTTTGTAGTAGTTTAAAGAAAATATAATAGCAGACAATATTAAGTCAAAATTTTGGGAGGAAAGCATAAAATAATGCTGAAACAAAAACTACTAGAAAAAAGTATCTGGCTGCATTACAAACTATGTCAATTCTGCTAAATTATAAAACATTGTTTGGAGTTTGAGTGCATTTACAATATAAACTCGCCATGTTTTGCGGACCGTTACGCTGAGTCTCGATTCCGATTCTGAGCGTCCACATGAGTTCGTAGTAATGTCGGGCCAATTCCTAATTTTTTCGATCCTCGATTCCGATACGATAAAATTAATTCTCAATTCCAAGTTCGATTCTCGATACAGGGACCTCTTCAAGAAATCGGTAACGGAATTGACTTTACCAGCCTATGCCCAGTTGCAGGAAATCGGTTGTAGCTAACTACTCGTGTGTATTAAGTATTTCTAGCTTGCTTTGCCTTGAAAATTGTGCAATTCGATTCTAAAATCAATTCCCAATCCTCGATTTTTGATTCCAAAACCAATTCCAGATTCTTTCTAAGGAACCGATTCGATTCTTATTTCGTACATTGTCGAATCAACTTACGGACCGATTCCCAACTCCTCATCCCAGGTATCGGTGGAATCGTGTCGGAATCGACCCAACACTAATAGTTTTTAATGTCTTAGCATAAAACATAGCGCAATTGAAAAAAAACCTTTCAAACATTGTTGTTGTTTAGTGTTTGTGTGTTTGCCGCTGAGTCACTCACCTGGTATCCTCTTGTAGAACGGGCACTGTCTGAGCGGTAGAGAAGCCGAGGCCTGAGAAGTGTCTGAGCTTGAACACGAGCTTGCTATCGTCAAACTGTCTTCACTGTCGATCTTCAAGTCTGACGGGAAACTCTCCTTCCTCATCTTGCTGAGGAGTGTTCGCCATTCTGATTTAGAACCATCTATATAACATTGATAATGCAATAATCTTATCATAAACCCTTTTAAAAACCTTTACTAATTTAGACTGGGCCTGTTTTTATGAATCAATCCGTTTGAAATCTGCAAAGAGGCAACAGTAAAATGGATCGGCCAAATATGATTTTGTCCTTCCCAGATTTGAGTTTTTAGTCATATTAATTTTAATGATTGAAAAGATTTATTTACGTAGGGCTACTTGTAAGGTCAGTATTGATCAAATTACAATTAAGTACACATTTTTTTCATATTGTTACTAACCACACTACCAGTTTCAGGTATCAGCCCATCATCTGTGGTGTGTTTAGGTTAATGAAATGTTTAGGTTAACCCAAACCCCATAGATGATGGGCTGGGACCCAAAACCGGTAGTGTGGTCAATACAAAATTAATATGAAAATAGGATACTTAATTGTCATTTATTGAATACTAATTTTAATGAATATCTTACCACATTTTTTATAAAAGTTACAGAACAAGACAACATGTCCTTTTATCAAATAAAAATCATCAGGCATTTGTATTACTTTTGATTCTATTTAATTTGACTTAGTGTAAATGTTCAAACTGAGCATTGAGGACTCACTTTGAAAGAAAATTAGCCTACCCTAATAGTGCGTAGGTGCAAAAATCACGATAAGCTGTATGGTTGTCTGACCAATCAATGTAAGCATAATTGAAAGCAGCAAGGAAAAAACCTCACACTATCTTTGTATGAATGCCGCAAAGTACCTTTAAAAAGGTTTTTTCCAAAAACCTGCAATGAGTTTCTATTATGGATAAATTTTACAAGATTTAAAAGAGCAAATCAAGGGCGGCTTGGAGGAATTTTTTTAATCGTCTTTCAAAATTAATTTGTTTTATACAAAAATCGAAAACCCTGTTTTGAAGTTGCTCTAATGAACAGGCCTGTATTGATCTTCTATTTCATTTATAAATTAGAGTAGCACTATTTAGCTTCTAATGGTAGGCCTATCCAGCGCTTTCATGGACTGCAAGCTCTGCATCATCACTTAATTAGCCTAACTTGATCTAAATGAATCGAATCTTTGTTTAAAACCAACCTGTAACATCGCTGTCTGTAACATCCTGAAACCTCTTCATAGAAGAAAAATTTAACTTTTTCGGGCTTTTAGACTTTTTGACAGAGCCATTAGATCTACTTCGTGCACCAAATAAAATTAGTTCTTTCCTAGAAATTTCACTAGCACTACTTTCGTTATCACTGCTTAAAGTTCTTGCAGACTTATGATCATCACTTTTTCTTCTACTTTTCACTGGGGAATTTTTGGAATGTCTCCTCCTGTTGGGATAAGCATCCGATTCTTCAGAGAAAGAAGGGTCATTATGAACTTCGAAAGAACTCAACTCGCTGGATGTGTACGTAGAAATGGAAGACGATGTTAGATTCTCTGAAGATTCAGCCGAATAAGCCGAGTCGGAATTATTTATAGAACTTCGTTGCTCGGGACAAATGATGAATCATTGTTGGAACCACCAGAAGATTTTCCTGAATCTGAATCCTTTTCAGTATCAGTGCTCAGTCGATTATTAGACAAACAATCCTTTAGGGAGAATCCATTTAAATAAACAGGACTCTTCTTTGGAGTTCTTAAAACCTTTCCTGCTTTTACCTTACCTTTAGGAGTGATTTTTCTTGAAGTAGGTTTATTCATTTTTGGGATCAATTTACGAGCAAGAGTTGCTAAGGGAACTTCAGAGTCTGAGCTAGAACTTAAATTTAATGGTTTCCTAGTTGTAGGCGGTATTATAACTTCAGGTGAACTGGGACAATCAGACCGTGCCAAACTTGCACTCTTCTCACTCTTCTCTGTGTCAATTTCAGCATCCGAGGTGTGAGGAGATTCAAAACTTCCATCACTGTGTGTCGGCACAGATGACAACACTGAAGTACTTCTTTCTTGAACACTCTTAAGAAGTTGTTTATCTAATGTATTAACTGGTATTAAATTGTCAAAATCTTCGTTGGGTTCACAAGACATTTTGTGACTGACAACAACTTTTTCATCTTTTTTGGATTCTGTTGTACACAATGTATTCTTATCTTCACTATTTACCCCTTCTTCCTTTGTGGAACCATGTGATTTAGAACTGTGGTCAACTGTGGAAGAATCATTCGAGACTGTTTCACGGTTACAATCGGTTTTGTCATCATGATTATCGTTAGGGATTTTCAATGTGGCCTCTTTCAGTACAACTCTCGCAGATGATGAACACTCGTGTGATGTTTGACTACTCGCACTCTCGGAAGCAGTTTCATACTCAAACTCTGATTCGTCCATCTTACTGGAAGAAGTGCCCGTGTTAGTGGAAATGCTGAGGCTTGACATGGGAGAAGGAGGTCTTGAGTTAGAAAATGATACCTCCTCACCAGAGTTCAACTTGACATTTACAACCGTTAGTTTACTTTCTAATTTCCTGTTCTGAAGAGGTATATCGTCTGGATCTGAAAAACCAACCCCATTAGATCCTGAATTATCAAGTACAGTAGTTAGGTTATTTTTAACTGTTCCTGGTTTTTTATGTTTGTCATTATAAGCTGCATTAGAACCTCTTTTTATTGCTGAGTTTTGTTTGGGTTCTACAGAGTTAAAAGAACTGTTCATATTTAAATTCCTTCTAGGTTTCTTTTTACCACACACAATTTCCAAGTCAGAATCACTTCCACTGTCTTTTTCGCTGGACTTGTCAGGTGTTTTTCTTTTTCTTGGTGACTTTCTTCTCGGCGATTTTAAGGGAGTTTTCTTCTTCTTGACTGGGGAGGGTTTGATGTCGATGTCTGGCGGGGTGAAGTCCGAGGAGGCCCGGTACTCGGCCAGCACCTTGTGACTGTAGTCTCGGTAATGGAACACATCCGTGCTGAGACAGTGGACTCCCAATATACACTCTGGAACAATCACAATCAATTCACAACCAGGCCGACACGCAGCGCCGCTTGCATGCGAATATCTTTTGCAATTTGTTACTCTTATTCGCTCCGTTCACAGCCCCGCTTTGGCCTTCGGCCTCAGACTTAAGTATTCTTTTACTGCAAGTTATATTAGATATCGTGAAGAGAAAACAATTGTATTGGATCGGACTACTCATAATGCTGTTATAGAAAAAAATTGATTTTCTTAATTTTTGGTACATTGATGGATACTGGTAAGTTACATATTTATTTGAAATTTGCATCAGGTTCAGTGCTCATTTCAAGCATGTGACCTCGGGTCTGAATCTGACCATGCTGAGGGCATGAATATCTCATTTTTCCAAAGGAAATTCGATAATAAATATTTCCACGCCCAGATAGTTTTAGAAAATAAGTTACACCTTAAAACTTATCTCAGCCCTTGTAACCAAGTTGACCGTCCGTCTCCATTTTTCCAGAATGTCACGAAAAAATTTTCCCGAATAGCATTCAAGTGACTTGCAACGAGTAAACCTCGCTTTTACTGGAATGATCTCTGAATCGTACCAAAGTTCTGCTACTTGTTGGTGATCACGAGTAAATTGCATGAAGTGTTTAGCTGATAACTGGCAACCTCAACTTGCAGGTTTAATTGCAACTTATAAATCCACTTTTATTATTAGTACTATAAAAGTTTATTCCACTGTTGCTGTAACCATTTTATTGGCATCGTCAAGTGTGCCAATTATTTATTAAAATCATAGAATTACTCAATTTATTATTACATATTATATACTAAAAATTATGATAATTATTATCAGGTACTTATCAGGTAGTCATCAACAACCAACTCCGCCTGAGCTGTTGTTGCTGGAGAGCTTTTGTAGCGGCCCTACGTCCCCTCGGGATTAAAGGAAATAAGTCAAGTAAGTCATCAACAACCTGTACTTCTCTTAATTTATTTCTCCGTACTTCACCTTTAAATTAAAACGTTTTATTGTTATTAATGCCATATTTAAATAAATAAATTATCAAAGAATTTGTTTACAAAAACTGTTCAGGAGTGAATTTTAAACTCAAATTAATTTTGTTACACATTGTCATCCAATATTATTTAAACAAATTGTATTTTACAAAATATAGACAAGTCATATTTTTCCTGTACAGCTGGTATAGCAATAAATTATGTGGCTTAAAAAAATAAAATTATTAGTCAAAAACAAAAACACTGGTATAAAATTGTAAATTTTGCATTTTGTTAGTGTAATATTGTATTGTTTTATCACAGATTATGAATTCTTGTAAAGATGCTAACCGTAGAGTTCTAGCAATACAGGCTAAAAAAAAGCGTCGTAAAAATGTCACAAAAAGAACTCAAAATTATTGTTCCACTAAGACTAAGTCAGCACTAAACAAGCATTGTTCTAGCAGTTCATCATCAAATGAAACTATTGAGGCTAATAAAGAGGAATTTCACGCATCAGACGAAGAGGAACAAGAGGATTCTAGTGATTATTGTAAAGGCGGATATCATCCAGTGAAAATTGGAGATCTGTTTCATGGAAGATATCATGTCACTAGAAAACTAGGTTGGGGCCATTTTTCTACAGTTTGGCTTTCTTGGGACTTAATGGATAAAAAGTTTGTAGCTTTAAAAGTAGTCAAGAGTGCTTCTGACTTTACTGAAACTGCGCTTGATGAGACCAAGCTGTTAAGAGTTGTGAGAGCCAGTGATGTAACCGACAAGAAGCGGAACAAAGTTGTTCAGTTGCTGAATGACTTCAAAATCACAGGAGTCAACGGAACACATGTATGTATGGTTTTTGAAGTTCTAGGTTCAAACCTTCTAAAACTTATCATCAAAAGTAACTATCGGGGCATTCCTATAAAAAATGTAAAATGTATCATACGACAAGTGTTAGAAGGTCTAGACTATTTGCACACAAAATGCAGAATCATTCATACAGATATAAAGCCAGAAAACGTCTTGCTTTGTGTGAGCGAAGACTTTATCAGGAAATTGGCTTGTGAAGCAACGGAACTTCACTCGATGGGAATGAAACTGCCCGTTTCTTTGATTAGTACTGCTCCAAAAGAATTTCAAGAACCGGCCATCACTGCTAAAATGTCAAAAAACAAAAAGAAAAAGTTGAAGAAAAAGGCCAAAAGACATAATGAGCTATTGAAAAAACAGATGCAACAATTGGAAGAACTTCAAGATGATAGCAGCTCAAAAGATGAAAATGATTCGGAGAAGAAAATGAGTGTGTCCATAGAAGACAGTACAGGTGAAGTTTGTGATAATGCTAACATATTGCCTACAAAAGTATCAGAAGAATGTGTGATTGAGGATGTTGAGCCAGTGTACCAAAATGGATGTAGTGACATTATTGAACCCTTAAATGCAAACATCTCGCAGAATGATGATAATGGGGGTTTAGAAGATCCGGTAGAGGCTATGATTATTCAAGAAAGTCCAAGCTCACCAGTTCCTGAAGGAGGAAAGCCAGTTGATAAAGGAACTGGAGAAGATATCCTGAAAGAAGGGATGAGCACTGGTGAAGGCAGCCCCATATCTTCACCTCCCACATCAGAGAGAAAGTACAAAGGTACTGAGGCTGATCCTTCCCGATGGGAATGTGAAGTAGATGTGAAAATAGCCGATCTAGGTAATGCTTGCTGGGTTGATCGACACTTTACCGAAGATATTCAAACACGACAATATCGCTCTCTTGAAGTCCTAATAGGAGCTGGTTACAACACTTCAGCTGATATCTGGAGTACTGCCTGCATGGCTTTTGAACTGGCCACTGGAGATTATTTGTTTGAACCGCATTCTGGTGAAGAATATACAAGGGATGAAGATCACCTAGCTCATATCATTGAACTCTTAGGTGAAATTCCGAAGGACATAATAAACATGGGCAAACAATCCCGTCAGTTTTTCAGTCGTAAAGGAGAATTAAGGCACATAAATGGTCTCAAGCCATGGGACTTGTACGATGTACTGACGGAGAAATATCACTGGGATCCTGAAGAAGCTAGAGCGTTCACAGCATTTTTACGCCCAATGTTGGAGTTTGATCCAAACCGACGAGCAACGGCTGCTCAATGTCTTCAGCATGAATGGCTGAAATACTAAGTTTCATACTCACTGGTTCATCTTTCATTAGGCCCTAGTGTGATTTTGTTGAGCCTATAGAACTACATGTGATAGCTAATCTTCAGTGATTAAAACTCGTTCTAATTTAAAGTATTTTTTTGTAAAATTTGAGAATAGTTAAAGTGATTAAGCAATTTGAATGCATGAATGGTTTTTTATTTAAGATTATTGTACTAAGCCATGTTTGTTAACCTTCCAGAGGGCGCATAGGTCTTAAAAACGTAAGAGGTTACTTCCAGGTGGGATAAAATCTTGGTGAAAATGGCAAAACATAGTTTTTTCTTACACTATTAAACTTTTATAATTTATAATAATTTTACAAGAATAAAATAATATAGGTGAAGTGAAACAAAAAACTATCAACATAGTTCCGGCATGAAAATCCACATAGTTGCAGCAGCTCAAACACGGATAGTGCTGCAAGGGAATTCTTTAAATAGTCTCAAGTAGATCCACTGACACACACGTAAGTTGGTTTGTTCTAAAAATCGCACGATTGGGTAACATTTAAGTCATCGATATCAGACAAACTCCAGCATGTGGCGGAAGGAGGGGAGGTAGACGCCGGGAAACGGCAGTGTTATCGGTGCTTGGGCTGCCAAACTATGTTGATTTTGCTGCCTCAACCATGTGGCATCTATGCAAAATCAACTCACCATAACATTATCTTAGGTTATACTGTGGGTTTAAATATTTTCTAGTGACCCCATCAACTTCATAAAAATGTACTGTAGCGTAGGTTCTATGCCTGATTAGACCTCTTGATTTAATCGCTAGCCTACTCTTCAGGTAGCATAGAGTACCCACACTACCCAGGAAACTTGGATACTCTCAAATCATAGCTTAGCTAATCTTAATAAGATGTCAAAAGGATCTTGCCTACCTTCGGTAGCTTCTTCTTTCAGTCTGCTCATACATCGTGAAACATGAACTTCTGGGGAAATACTAATTGATTTCAATGGTAACTGACAAATTGGACAAAAAGGAAATTTCTCGCTCATTTTAGTTTGGTTACGATTTTCATGTTATAACTACACCCTTAATATTAGTTTTACTTCCTACAACGTCTTGTGAGTTGTGATTTGAGTTTTGACAGGTTAAAGGATCGAGTTTTTTTCTTAGACCTCTTGTCACTTTGTCAGTTTGGACCAAGGCACCTGATAGTTCTGAGGGATAAGGACCAGTACTCTCTGTGGTTCTGAGTTTGGACCAGTGAATTCCCCTTAGCTTTATCACGGGTACTTCCATACTTAACGAGGATAATAATATGTCTGTATTCGTGCAACATGCTTCGTAGGTAGGTAAGAGTTCTTCATGTAAAGATCCTGGGTGCGTGCAAATTGGTATCGTTTCTGCGCACGCTCGCATGGTCGTTTAGTCACGTTGGGCTGGTTGGTCGCCCTTGACTGTCGAGGTTTTTCCAGTTCCTGGACAGCGTTGAATATTCTAGGAACAAAACAGTGCACCGTAAACAGCATCAACACATGTCTACAAAACACTGTTTACTGGCGTTCTGGCAGCGTCCCTGAGTAGGCTGTTTCCAAATAGAGTCAAAAGGCCTTCCCGCCAATCCCACTCAGTCTCGAGAGTTGCCTAGGGTTATCCTTTGCCGGCAGTGGGTGTGGTGAGACAGCTATTTGTGAGTCACCAAAACCATTAATATTACTTGGATAACTGTCCAAGAAGACATCGGCAAGAGTCCACCGAGAAGTGCAGGCGGCAGCCCTATCTTACTCTGTCCTAGTCAAATGTTTTCCAAGATAAAAACCAGTATAAATTTAATTAATTAAACAAAAAAATTTACACATATTACAATACAAATTTATAATTGGAATCACAGGTTCCTTCGGCCTCAGATTTTCCGTAATCTTTTACCACGGGCAAAGCGTAACTGCTCATTACGCTTACTGCCCCGCTACGGCCTTCAGTCTCAAACATTGATTACATATCATTACAGGAAAAAGACACCTCCCACTTGAGAGACTCCCGGATAGAACCCGAGCGGCCTCTAACCGGGATAGGGAATTTAACATAGAAAATTTTTCAAACGATGTTTTAACTAGATGACCGTGCCAAAACGGGTTAAGTGTTTCAATAAAAGCATAGGACCATTGATTTTAAATGTATATTTAAAGTCAATGATAGGACCATAAAAGCGGCACCATATAAGAGCAAAAACTTATAATTCCTTGCCAAACAAAATGTCTATAACAATTATTCGAGTCCTATGTTCTTGCGGAAAAATCAGGTTTTATTAAACGTAATTAATAATTTATTGTTGATGAAAGTACAAATTTTAGAGTTTATATGCAGCAGCCTCAATAGCTTTATACTTTCAATGATACAGCCTTTTGATTTAAGTTTGTTAACTGGTTAAAAACATCGTTTGCAATTTTTACTCAGTGTTATAAGCTGTGCCCCGAGTGGCTGAGTAGGTCCCGCGGCCGCTCTATGCGGCGGCCTCTTAAGATTTGTCTATGATTCTCGTTTTTGTTTGATTGAATCATTAAACTTGCTTACTAATTTTTATCATAGAATTACTCATAACTGTTTCCTGTCATCAACAGCCTATATGTCTTGTAAATGGTGTTTTGTCGCATATAATAATTAATCAACATTGTGTTGTTCGCGTTCAAAAGCAGTTCAAAATATGAATTTGAAACAAAAATTAAGTTTGTCTTACAAATGACAATTGTTTAAATTATTTAAACAACTGTCATCCGATAATCTCCAAAACATTTAAATCGCACTTTACATAGTAAAGACTAGATATATTTTCGCTATACAGCTGGCGTAACAATAAATTATGTTTATCGTTAGCTCCGCCATGCTGAAAAGAGAGAAAGGATTAGTCGAAAACGAAAACATTAGGTTAGGCTTGTACATTTTGCATTTCGTTAGTGTAATATTGTTTTGTTCATTTATATATTATGAATTCTCATAAAGATGCTAACCGTAGAGTTCTAGCAATACAGGCTAAGAAGAAGCGTCATAAAGTTGTCAAAAGGAGAACTCAGAAGAATGAAGATCATTGTCCCACCACACCTAAGATTAAGTCGTCTCTGAACAAGCAGTGTCCTAGCAATTCTTCATCAAATGAAACAATTGAAGATGAGGAAGAGGAACCTTACACATCAGACGAAGAGGAACAGGAGGATTCTGGTGATTATTGTAAAGGCGGATATCATCCAGTGAAAATTGGAGATCTGTTTCATGGACGATATCATGTCACTAGAAAACTAGGTTGGGGCCATTTTTCTACAGTTTGGCTTTCTTGGGACTTGGTAGATAAAAGATTTGTAGCCTTAAAAGTAGTCAAGAGTGCTTCCCACTTTACTGAAACTGCGCTTGATGAGACCAAGCTGTTAAGAGTTGTGCGAGATAGTGACGTGACAGACGAGAAGCGGAATAAAGTTGTTCAGTTGCTGAACGACTTCAAAATAACAGGAGTCAACGGAACACATGTATGTATGGTTTTTGAAGTTCTAGGCTCAAACCTTCTAAAACTTATCATCAAAAGTAACTATCGGGGCATTCCTATAAAAAATGTAAAATGTATCATACGACAAGTGTTAGAAGGTCTAGACTATTTGCACACAAAATGCAGAATCATTCATACAGATATAAAGCCAGAAAACGTCTTGCTTTGTGTGCGCGAAGACTTCATCAGGAAATTGGCTTGTGAAGCAACGGAACTTCACTCGATGGGAATGAAACTGCCCGTTTCTTTGATTAGTACTGCTCCAAAAGAATTTCAAGAACCGGCCATAACTGCTAAAATGTCAAAAACCAAAAAGAAAAAGTTGAAGAAAAAGGCCAAAAGACATAATGAGCTGTTGAAAAAACAGATGCAACAATTGGAGGAACTTCAAGAGCAACACGATGATAACGCTCCAAAAGATGAAAATGATTCGGAGAAGAAAATGAGTGTGTCCATAGAAGACAGTACAGGTGAAGTTTGTGATAATGCTAACATATTGCCTACAAAAGTATCAGAAGCATGTGTGATTGAGGATGTTGAGCCAGTGTACCAAAATGGATGTAGTGATATTATTGAACCCTTAAATGCAAACATCTCGCAGAATGATGATAATGAGGGATTAGAAGATCCGGTAGAGGCTATGATTATTCAAGAAAGTCCAAGCTCACCAGTTCCTGAAGGAGGAAAGCCAGTTGATAAAGGAACTGGAGAAGATATCCTGAAAGAAGGGATGAGCACTGGTGAAGGCAGCCCCATATCTTCACCTCCCACATCAGAGAGAAAGTACAAAGGTACTGAGGCTGATCCTTCCCGATGGGAATGTGAAGTAGATGTGAAAATAGCCGATCTAGGTAATGCTTGCTGGGTTGATCGACACTTTACCGAAGATATTCAAACCGCGACAATATCGCTCTCTTGAAGTCCTAATAGGAGCTGGTTACAACACTTCAGCTGATATCTGAGTACTGCCTGCATGGCTTTTGAACTGGCCACTGGAGATTATTTGTTTGAACCGCATTCTGGTGAAGAATATACAAGGGATGAAGATCACCTAGCTCATATCATTGAACTCTTAGGTGAAATTCGAAGGACATCATAAACATGGGCAAACAATCCCGTCAGTTTTTCAGTCGTAAAGGAGAGTTAAGGCACATAAATGGTCTCAAGCCATGGGACTTGTACGATGTACTGACGGAGAAATATCACTGGGATCCTGAAGAAGCTAGAAGCGTTCACAGCATTTTTACGCCCAATGTTGGAGTTTGATCCAAACCGACGAGCAACGGCTGCTCAGTGTCTTCAGCATGAATGGCTGAAATACTAAGTTTCATACTCACTGGTTCATCTTTTATGGCCCTTCCATGGTAAAATTTTGTGTATTTTGTTGAACCTATGGAAATAATTGTGATAGCTCATCTTTAGTGATTAAAACTTATTCAAGACATTTAAATGAAAAGTTTTGAATGCAAAATTTGAGAATAACCAAAGTGGCTGGACAATTTGAATGTGTGTACAGTTTTTTAAGATAATTATATTAAGTTTATGTATTTTTACTTGTTTGGCATATGCATTTTTATTAAATATATCAAGTTTTGTTTCACCCAATGGAACTGTTTCATCTTTCAAACTCAAATAGGATTTTTATTTACAAAAACAAAATTTATAAGTAAGCCCCTTTTTTTGAAGCCTACTTGTGAGCCAGTTGTGAAGTGAAAAATATTTAAAACTTTATAGTTATTGAGTGGATCCTAACAGTTTTATTTGTCAATTTTTGTTGCATACAAAATTTAAGTCCAATTTCTTTCTATGGAACATTTTTCGTGAAGTGGTAACATTTATCATCGTTTACTTCAACCTGCTCTACTGAAAGGTAAGGGAAAAGAATAAGCTTCATAGAATAGATTAGACCTAGATCTATTTATATTTACAGTTAAGGCACATTTCATACCTTATTACCTCTCGCTGAATCAGCAGTGACCAGCTCTGCTGGATGGATAGCATCAAATATGTATGTCCATATGTTCATTAGGACAAGAAATTTAAGTTCGTTTTGTTTCTTTTTATTGGCTGCGTTCACCCGACATATGCGATCAAGTGATTGGGTTTTTTTACTGATCGGACTGATCTGGTTTTAGGAGAAAAAAATATACCATTCACCAACAAAACTGAGCGTGCCGCTGAACGCGTTTTGAAGGCTGATTTGACAGATAAGTGAACTGACAGCAAGTCCTAGCTTATCGTCTGCTGCTGAGTTTGCTTATTAACATGGTTCGCCGTGTAATTGTGGACATCCGTTTATTTACTAACAGAAACATTATAGATTAAGTGTAAGAGAGGACTTGTTAGTCCTAACTTCGCGTAATAAAGCCATTTTTCATTTCATGAAATTTTGTTAGTACAATAAGAAATAAAGGAAAATAAATAGTATAAACTCCTAGTCGTTTAACACTATAGATATATTAATTCATGATTCAGTCTATAATATAACTATTAATCTATAATATAAAAATGAATCGCAAAATGTGTTGCTAAGCGCATAACTCAACAACGCCTGAACCAATTTGGCCAAATTTAAAAAAAATGTTTGTTGGAGTTCAAGGATGGTTTTTACGGCGAGAAAAGGTCGAATAATTGCCAGAAACCCCTTTAAACAGCTCTTTTCTTTTTCCCATACAAACGTTTTCTAACTAAAACGTAAACAATTTGATCTTTATTGCTATTCGTTGCCAGCTGATATCCCTATTTTTATAAAACATATGTACGGTAGAAAACAAAACAAACTGCCACATTACAAATCTTTTTGACA
Organism: Matsumurasca onukii; assembly: GCA_018831715.1. Taxonomy (NCBI): domain Eukaryota; kingdom Metazoa; phylum Arthropoda; class Insecta; order Hemiptera; family Cicadellidae; genus Matsumurasca; species Matsumurasca onukii. The sequence goes on from CM032067.1 coordinate 5,537,411, forward strand.
GGACGAAGGCTGTCGGGTCCGTAGTAGTCTATATAAAAATTTAGTCTATAATATAAATTTTAAATCATAATGAAACGATTAACGTTCTGCTATTAGTTCGAGTATCTTGCGTGGCTTTAACATTGTAATACAGGTCATATTCATACATAGCTAACCTCTACCGATTTAGACTACGGAGTCAGCCATCTTTGTTGTTTACGTTCAGTAAAATGAGCGGAGTGATCGGAGAAAAACTACGATCAGTAGATCAGTGAACCAACGGAAAGACGCGCTTTTTTTGGTGAACGGAATCGAGAAGTGAACGTACGCGTTCAGCCGACCGATCAGTGAATATTCAGTGAGCGCTCACGTCGGCTGAACGCAACCATTGATACAGTTTATAAGCACGTCGTTGACAGTTCTATTAGCTTAAAATCAGATTTTCAAACCAACAAACTTATTAAATTTTGTAATTTTTAACAATGATATCCTTTGTGCTGAAGACTCTGTAGAAGTCTTAACGCTCTTAGCTGGTTACAACTCGGTCCTTTTGAGATCTTGTCAGTTGTTCGAATACACACTAGTTTCAGCTGCCATTTTGGTTTGTCTTAACGGTTTTAATCAATTTTGGTACACATGTTATGAGATTATAAAAATTAAGACCAATTTCAAAAGTAAGGTGTTGTTTTTTCAACTATCCAGGCTATCAGCTTTTTATATTGTGGGGAAGTTATTTAAGTAACTTAAAACGCCTTTTGTGGTTTAGCCCCAGGGACATAACTAATATTGCTCAATTTGCTAGTTCAGTTTTAGAATATTTTAACCTTTTTACTGATCTAGGTTGCGTGTGTTTTTATCTCTTATATTACCACATAATTGTCTTATATTACTACATAAATTGTTGCACTAACAATTTGCTAAGTGACTATCAGGTGACACTAGGTAAAGATCGATGTTACCGCTCGGTAGAGATGACTGTAGTCTGACGACACCTTGTTGAACAACTTTAATTTTCTCTATTAACTTACTTGGCCAAGGATAAAGGGCCACAAGAAACTATTGTCATGGAAGACAGTTTGAAAATGAGTTTTCATTCGTTATCTGTGGTTCAAATAAAGTAGGATTGTAAAGGCGTAGATTAATGTGTCCCACAATAACTCATGTCAATTACTTATATGCCCTAAGATCTATGTCTTATGGGGAAATCGATATCAGCATAACTTCAGTAATAATCATGGAGTAAATTAAATATTCACCTTTCCTTGGCAACAGGACACAATTTTCTTTGCTTCTTTTGTATAATTGTGCCTGATTTAAGTCACGATTGGAATTTAAAGGTTCATTTAAGCTTTTGTAAGTGTTTTGAGAGAGTTAAGAAGAAATTGGAAATAAAAATGTACTTAAATATCTAAAAACAATCGTTATATATATATATTATCTTGAGGTGCCAAATGACTTCAATAAGTACACTTTTCTTTCTTTTACTTTCTGTTTCGGTACCTCTAGTTTAACACATTCTTTAAACAAATGTTTCTAGATTTTGTTCTTTTATTTTTTCTTGAATAAAAGTTATTTAACTCTTTCACTACAATTGACATTATAAAAAATTTTAATTGTAAAAAGATATAATATATTTTATTAATACAATAAAGTAGTTAAAAGTACTGTATAATTTCAATTTCAATGTAAAATTTAAAGTTTTAATTTAGGACAGCTCCATTTTCATACGGCAAACATTTAATTTGTTTACTTGTCCCTCGAAGTTTTAGGAAAATTGCCCTGATAATTGAAAACTGTGTCTGAATTGTTACAAAATTTTAATTGTAATGTTTTATTGCAAACAATACATACAGTTAATAATTGCGTTGCAAAGAAAAACAAAAAGACAAATTAAAAATTTTGAAACTCAGACTCATACGTTCATAAAGAAAATTGCATTTGTTTCCATGTTAAGTCAAAGTGCCTATTGGAACCTGACGCAGTGATATTGTAAAATAAAATGGCTATAAATAACTTATTAAATAAATTATTCTTATAGCTATAACTCTTAAAGAGGATTTCTTATGGTAACAATTAAATACAGTATCAACAAAAAATATCGCAGAATATAAAATGTTGAAAGTAGAACAGCTGTTTTGAAGTGTCAGCTGTAGGATTGATCTGTCGGGCTGCCAAGCAATGAAGTATAATGGGAGGTGGGACAATGATATGGAAAACACAGCCTACCCACAAACGACTCGCACCTAGTCGATCCAAGGCCGTCCCGTCCCGTCAGTGGAGCATGACTAACTACCCGTACAATATTGTCAAGTGAACTCAGCAGGACCTGCTGTTTGAAAGGCACAACGAATCTGTGAATAAGAATTAATATTACTGATAAGCAATACTATTAGTTTTTTTTTTAATTTGGGAAATGGCATTGAAAGGATGGACATAAGCAATGTCTGCTTTAGATAGGCCTAAGACAGAATAATAGGCAAAATGTTAGAGACATTAGGAGAAAAGTCATAACCTTATAAAACTTAAAATTCTAGGAATTCCATCAGAGTTTGATGCGCTAATAAGAAATTGAACAGGAGTATTATCTTGGTGATTGCAAAGATCACCAAGATGATGATGATACAATAATTGGTTCTATCATGTTTACAACAGGCCAAAATATTAAAAAATTGTTATTTAAGATCATCAATGTAATTCACTGAACGTAAATAGTACTTAGCAGTGCACAGTGAATTTGTGTGTAACAAACTAATATGAAAATTATCATTATCTGTATAATGTTTTGGAATTGATTTAAATTTTCAAAAAATATTCATGGGTTCATTTAGTCTTATTTATTAATTAGCTATGTTCCTCAAATAAATAATATCTTCAAAATAGTTGGTTTTTAGAACTTTATTAACTACATAAATACTTATTACTAGCTGCGCCAGAGCTGGGGACCTCAAAAACCCCATAAAAATAAAAAATCTATATAATTTTATTCGTTTCCCCCACCCTCCACACACTAAGGACCATTTCTATTTAATAAATTCTGAATTACCCCAGCCAGATTCCGAGATCTCAACACTCCGGACAACCCTAACCGAAATACTAATAGTATAGATTACAGACCGTGTCAATTAGGATGAATCCTGGAGAGGGGAGTATAAACAGCTGTGACGAGCTCCCCTACCACTTTTCCCCTCACGCTCAGTAGTCCCGTTCAACAGAATCCAAGATGGCGGTTTGTTTACAAACAGCAAATATTTAAATTATCTTGTTTCTTTAACATAAATAATTATTTATTTTGATAGTTTAAATTCAGTTTTGTTGATTCTGTTTTATTATTTTTATCAGTTGTTTTGCAATAAGTGTTGAAGCTAAATCCAAACTTTTGTTTAAAAGCAGACGAACAACAAGATGAGGTTATGTTATTTGTTGTGACAGCTACAGCGAGGTTTGCTTATCACCGACTGTACTAAGCGGTGTGGACAGGGTAGAGTGATCTACGCGCATGCGCAAGTCTTGCTTCATCCTAGTTGGCACTAACTGTACTACTAAGGGCCGTTTTTTCAATTCAGCCTTAACCGGCGGTTAAAATTAGGACAGGGAGCCAACCAATAGAAAAGCTGGATATTTTTTAGGTTAAGTTTTACTTTGTCTGTTTTGATTTTGCATTTTGGTGATACAGTTTGTATTTAGCTATATTAGCATAATGTGTACATGTTAAATACAATAAAAATGGTAAAGCTATACTTTTACTGCATAAAAGATCTTCAAATAATTCATTTAAATACTTTGAACGTTGCGTGAAAATGTAAACATTGCAGACTGTAAACAACTTAACCGGCGGTTAGTTAACCAGCTGCTAACCAGGCAATTGAAAAACCGGCCCTAAATTTTACCAAGTTAACGTGTTATAGAAAAATTTATATAGAAAGAAAATTTAATAAATAAATAATTTTACAATCTTCTTACACTTGTAAGTTGCATAACAAAGAATACTTATAACAAATTTTGACTGTTGTTGTATAAATGGTTTTGTAAAATTGCAATGAAGCTTTTGATACAGATAATTGATATAACATTTAATGATACTTGTTTAAAATTTTGACTCTTCCAGAACTCACAAAAAATGTTGATATTGTTCTTCTTGATCCAATACATAACCCAGTAACTTTAAAATGTTGATATTGGAGGAATAATAATTGATAGTGAATTTGTACTTGCTTTTCTCTCATGGACAATTTTGAGTTGATCTTAATTATTTTCAAATCGGATACTATTTACATAGACAGATTCACTCCATGTATGTAGCTTTCACATTTCAATTAAAACTGTTCTTAAAAAATAATTTTTTAACTACAATACACACGTATGCTTAAAAACATAAAAAAACATTTATTGAGGTCATTGTACAATGGATTGTGTTGACACTTCATAATAATTATAGCTAATTTTGACACATATACTAAATTTTAAAATGATAAAATCCCCGGCACCGGTTTGGCCAAATTATAGTTGTAAAAATTATATTTATCTAGTAAAAGTTGTCTTGAAAGAAAAGTAGTGAAGCCCTATCTTGATAATGAATATTCAATTTGAACTACCAATGAACTCACCCACACTATAAAATGCTTTGTTCAAATACATCAGATAAAACAAATAAAGAACAATTTTGTTTAAATAAATTTTTTTACAATCTGTTCAAAGATATGTACAAGATCAATAAGCAAATTTGATGACATTAACAAAACAGTAACATGAATAAAAGAATTGGCCATTAATTTCTCCACTGACAAAAATGGTTCTTATTCATAAAAACAATAACAATTAATTTGTAATTTTAACAATCTAGTATGTAAACATTTGCCCTAATCAGCTGGCTTTTTATTTGTTAAACGGATAAATATCCACAGAATATGGGATAAAGTGCTTACCAAGGTCGTCTAGTAGACAACATGTTTTGTCATCTCAATCTTGTATCACAGTTCATTGATGCAAATCTAACGTATCAGTGACTAGAAAACGATAACGCTATCTTTGTAGGCCTTTTGTTTGAATATTGTAAGTTTCTTTCACTTTCACATAACCTATACTTTATGTAAGTTGTCCAGCAGGCATTTTAACAAGGTATGAAGTAACACTAACAGGATGAATTGAACAGTTCGAGTCTCGTACTAATTATTTTTTTTCAACTTTGTGACCATGCATATGATTTACAAAAAGGCTCGGGTGTCCACATTTGATTTACGCCAAAAAATCAAAACTACCGCTCATACCGTTTTTGAGGATTAATATTGTGGCTGAAAATCAGTTTTAAGTTAAAGGTTACCTGTGAAAATGTGTTCCACCATGGTCACAGAGGACAAAAAATATGGGCCTGGGTTGAGGAAATGCTTTTTGCAGCTGCTCAACAAAATGTCTTCCCAAAGAATGTGCGTATGATATATGGACAAACTTAACAAGATACTTGTACAGTAGACTCCCACTCGTTTGGCCACTTTGGGACAGGACCCTCAACCAAATTAAAAAATACTAGGAAAAACGTATGGGGGCCTTTTAGAGCTTCAAAACTCACTTACTTTAGCTTTAGACCTACATTAAGTAAATTTATTTAGCCAAAAACACAAATACTATTCAGCAAAACCTGAGGATTTGGGACTAATTTCAAAACAAACTGCTCAAATGCTTATATACTTTACCAATAAATTGTAGATTTAGCCCATGTTCAGGGCTCAGGTGGCCAGCTGGACCATTTGACGGCCGACCATGACGGTGTTTACTGTATAATGAATTTTGGAAAAATAATCACAGTTCCTGATTTCCAGTAGCCCACAGAGTTAAAAACGTCTTCCCTAAATTTAGTGCTCAAATTGTTTGGTTTGTTCAAGTCAAGGATTTGGATCTGTTCGTTAAGCTTGACTTACTTGATTTATGTCCATTGATTCCTAGGTGGAACATAGGGCCTCGACAAAATTCCGCCACCCATCGCGGTCCGCTGCAGCCGCCTTCTCCACGCCAGTCCTCTCTCTCCAGGTCCTTCTCAGTGGTTCGCCTCCATGTATTTTTTGGTCGACCACGCTTCCTGCTTCCTTGCGGATTCCACTCGAAGCAGTAATCGTAAAACATTTCCTCTGACTACTGTCGCTAACCTGAAGTGTGTTTCAGTGTCAGCATGGTGCGAGTAGCTGTTCTCGGGGCTGGCATTGTCGGCACCACCACGGCTCTAGAGTTGCTGTCAGTGTTCCCGCCTCCGTCGTCAGTATCAGTCACTCTCCTGGCAGACAAGTTCACCCTAGACACCACCAGCGACGGTGCAGCTGGCATCTTCCGTCCAGGCACTAGCTTCTCCGGACCCTCACCCGAGATCACTAGGTACGGCAACTTGCAGTTTAGTCAAAACACAAGACCAGTAAAACCACATAATCTGGAGTTTTTTAAAGAAAACACAATTTATGGAAGCAATATTAGAAGCAACTGTTCTTTTTTTTTAACGTGATGTATGATTTTACAACACTGTATTATTATGTATTCTGACACAATTCAAATTTTAAATATCTGAGGTAAATGGATAAAGATGATTTGACTTTATGGGAACAAAATTCGTATACCATCGTCCAAGGCATTTTCCATGCAACGTAGGCCAAGCAAATTTTAAAATGATTTGAAGGAATATTTGGTGAAACTGGCTCCATATTCTCCAACAGACCTTTTCCAAAACTCTAAACAAGCTGTTGCACAATAGTCAAAACTTACAATTTACTTTAGTACTATAACTATAAACACACTGAATTCAATCTATGCTTTTTATCAGCTTTTAATTATTATACATCTATCAAATTGTTTTAGAGCCACTTAACAACTTTACAGGAAGTGAAATGCCAAACATTTTATTTTGCAGAACTTTGAATTTTTGATTAAACAAGATTGTGAGTAAAACTTTGTCCGTTAAGAGATGTTTACTGCATTTCTTTTGTTTTGTTCTTAACCAACTTCATTTAGCTTTAAAGGGGTTTTAAAATTTTCCATGTTAATCCATACATTTTTTCAACTGGTAAAAATTGTCAAGGTTAAGCTCTCCACAGTGTCAATCGGTGGGAGTAACTATGACTCTTGCTGGAAGTCAAAATTGTTGTCAGTAATTCGGCAGGTTTACTTCTTCTACTACGACATTAACACCCACTGTTCTACTTTGGGATCAAAGCAAATACTCATTGCATAAACACATTTCAAAATAAGTCTGAACAAAGTTAACATCATAACAAGTTTTCATCGGTTTGCAGACAGTGGTTGGCAGACTCGTACAACTTCTACGAAGCACTCGTGGGCACGGAGGCCGCAGGAGTCAGTAGAGTCTCTGGCTACATGTTCTCCTCCATCTCTCCATCCTTAGTCAGAGTGAGTTATAGCAAAGATAATGGTATGTAAGTAGATTGCACATACATGCCGAATGACCAAAGCAGGAAATTCAACACAGTTGCGGCAGCCCTAGTACAGATAGCTGTGGGGAATTTTAAAGTCTCGAGTAGAGCCACTGACGCACACGTAAGTTTGTTCGTTCTTGAAAATCGCATGATTTGGTCACTTATCAAACAAATTCGAGCATGTGGTGCCAAGGGGAGAAAGGTGGCGAGAGATGGCAACGCTCACAGTGCTGTCTGTGCTTGGGCTGCCAAACTATGTTGGTTTTGCTGCCTCAACCATGTGTCATATATGCGCAATCTACTTACTGTAAGGTGTCTTTGGTTATAGGCATGGTCTGTGCACACTAGAACTTGCAAATCCAAACTAGGATTGACCTTAATTGTAGCAAACATTCAGATTTAACAGAAACAAGTATTAGAAGGCTAGTTTATAAAGGAAATTTACCATTGTTATTTTAAGTTATTGGAGTTGGACTAGCCGGACCCACATATAAAGCAAGGTGATTTTTAGTATGTGTCAAATAGGTTACCTTTTGAAATTTTAAAATTGTGGCAAAATCACTTCTTCTAATTAAATCAAAATAAACACTCTTAACTAAAAAACACCTGACTTCATCTAGATACTCTAGTCCTCTTCAGGTTAGAAAAATTTAAATTATGACTAGAGCAAAACTAAAATTTTGTTAAAAATAACAACAACACTTTTTTGTTATGATATTTTTAAATGCAAGATGATTAGTGTTAAAATACTAAAGCTGAAAGAGAGAAGCTAAAAAACTCTAACATGAATTTAGAAATGTCCTAGTTCTATTCCTTATTAGTGTTGGATGGATTCTAAACATTCTCAATTCGAACACCGAATTCATAAATATTCAGAAAGAGTTAAGAACTACAGGGTCCCCATCTCCCAAACTTTGAAAATACCTCTAGATTGAAACTGAATCTGCAGCTATCAGATATTTATATTTTTTTAGACATTTTGCTAGAGACAGAGCTAGGTAATCCTGTCAAAACTTTTTGTTTTCTCGATTTTGTGAATTCAGTTGGTTAACTTTTACAATCTATTTATCAAAACATCCCAACCACTCACAAAATGGATTCAATTTTATTTTAGAAGCACTAAAACCGCAAATGATTTTTATTCCAGCCCAATTGTCTATCAATACAAGGTTAAAATGTGTATTTCTAAACATTTACAAATATGCAAAACCAGGAGACGAGTTAATAAAGCTGAAGTGAAGGTGTTATTTATAGTTGATCTTGGCCTTGCGAGTGTCTGGGAGCGTATTGGCTGCTTGCCACCAAACAACTGTATCTTACTTCATTCATCCTGTTTTATTGGACCATTTTACATATTTTGCTAAACAAGTTTTCATCATTGCTGGAAAAATCGTCACTTTCACGTTACTAGAGAAAGCTGCCTGTAAACTGATTTCTTGCGTTTATCGTTGGACAAAACACTTAGGTGTTGGATATGTATTTATAATGTATAATTAAATAGAAAAAGAATAAAATTAAAAGTGAACTAAGTTGTAGCTGTATTTCAAATTAATCATAACATAAACATTAACATTTTACATATGATTGATTATTGGAGAAATAATAAAACAATCATATGTATCAGTATTGTTTATTGATACGTCTGACTATTTCCACACAGAGTTTTTAATAATCTAAAAATAAATTAACCAACTTTAATGAATAATGTGTGGTAGAAATTCGCAAACATAATACTTTGCCAAAAGATGACAACAGTTTTAAATTAGTTCTAAACTTTTACAATAAGAAATCTATCTTCAAGTACGACGACACAGTAATCAAACCTGAATGCTTTTATGCAGCAGACATCTTAGAGTTAGAATTTGGGTCAAATCTAAAAGAGAGAAAAAAGTTGTGAGGAAAATGTTAGGACGAATCAACACAGAACCACGCATACAGACTTTGTAGAAATAAGGAACTAGAGCAATACACTCACATACGTTCAGACATTAATAAATAAAGATGAAAATTTTACGGCCATACAAAAGAATGCATCCTTCTAGACTAACAAAGGAAATTTTTGAATTTCATGAAACTCGGAAGGAAGGAAAGTAGAAACGATTAAATAAATGTAGCAGTTTAAGACGATTTAAAAGCAGCAGACATCACACAAACAGACATTTAGACATATAAACACATATTTAGGTGTAAAGTGTATGATATTTATGTCATGTGGGACAGTAGATAAATATGTCCAATATAAACTCAGAATTTGATATGAGACTGCTTGCTTTTAAAATTAAGCCAAACAGAAGTTATTTTCTTCAGCCTGCATCAATATAATCAAAAGGTCTTGGCAACACTTTCAAGGCATTGTTAAATGGTGGATTATTTATTATTACAGTCGTAGAGTATAGTTATTTCTGAATTAAACATCTTGTAGGTTACTACATACCAACACTCACGACTTCAGCCAAATGTTTTTAACTCTCCATCCTTAGTAATACATTTCTATGGCTTAGTTTTTTTAAACCTATTTAATTTTTTTGAAATACAGTACTGAGATAATGATGTAACTATTGACTTCTGTAACTTGAAATTAAAAGCCAGTCTGTCAAATTCCATTCTACTAAAAATCCCTGATCAGTAGCTATTTTTAACCAAAAAGTTGATCTTTAGAGTCTTTAGTATATGTCACAATGAACATCGCTAAGAGCTCTGTACGACTGGAATATGTTGAGATTTTCGCACAGTTTACCTACTTGAGGGACTGGGTCACGTGTTTCCATTGGCTAAAAATACTCGAGCTATATTTATTCTCGCTCGTGTAGCAACAGTTAATTTTGTTTATCAATAAAATCTCCCGCTATTCGTGTTGCAATGCCTAAATGGGGTAGTCGAAATAGAAAATTGTTAAAAGTATTACCGAGAGAAAAGGGGTTTTCAAGAGATAGAAAGTGTCCAAAATTAACTTAACATTTTCTAACTGAAAAAGTTAGATAGTAGGGAGAATGAAATAAAAAGCATGATTTAATAGTTGTCAGCATTTAGCTGCTAAAATCAGTACAGTCCATTCCAACACAAAATAGACTCCTCCTCTGATTAATTTAAAAATCACTCAAATAGTTTCACAAAAGAAACTTATTTTACTAAAGCTTTTCATGAAATAGGTTTGTAATGCCCTGCTCTGATCTGTTACCATAGTTTTTCTTGGGAGACAATTAACAAGGAAATTACCAGTATTTCGTTAATCTATTTTTTAACAAGAAGCTTACTAAAACTACTATTTTAAGAGGTTAGCTTGCTAACACTAAAACTGATTTAGGAAATGAGTAGCAAGCTGAAACTACTAGGAAAAGTAGCTAGCTAGTTTTAGAGTAGATTGGTGAACTAGATTGAGACCTCACATTCTCAGCACTCAGAACTCGTCTCGCGGACACAACAAGTTCGGGCTACATCCTGCTAAAGATGAATCGAAAGTTTTTGAGTAGATTTTATTGTTGTCATTTAGTGAGAAGCCACGCTCGTTGACAGTGAAGATGCCACAAAGTTCCACATCATAACCACTGCCACTTCTTCCTCCTCTTCAAAGTTCATCTTCAAGTTAGATTAAATACTCGTACTAGTAGCACTAATACAACAATCTGATTGACTGCTGGACTGAGAATGGAGGGAAGCCATGTTCTCTATGGAGGACTCCAAGTGACTAAAACTCCCACACACAAGATCAGTCAGAAAAGTCAAACAGACAGAAACGACTAAAAGCATCTTTGACTATGACTATTTATGAGTTACCATAAATAGCGAACCATAAACAGCAGACAAAATTAGTGTGATTCACGCTGGATAACGGGCTTAGCCCTGAAACTAGTTGTGTAGTAATAAAATTTAGTTCGGGTTACTTCATCGTTTCCTTTTTTATTAGTAATAAACTAGTTTTTGTATCAATTTAGATGATTGTTTGCCAACAGAACCAACTGCTGGAAGACTTGGTGCCAGTGTACCGAGCAGCTACCACGGAGGAGCTCGCGTCTTGTCCCGGAGACTGGAAGTACGGCAGCTTCTACGAGACTCTGCTGATCGAGTGTCGCAAGTTCCTCCCCTGGGCCCTGGACAGGTGAGTGAGCAGCCACAAGGCATTGGTGTTTGCAATCTCTGGCAGGAGTGACTGCAACTCCCATAAAATAAGCCTTATGAAAAAAGGCAAAACATTTGTTTGTCTCCTAACTTTCATCTTCGGCTCGCCAGAAAATAATATTTCCCACTAAATACTGAAAAGTTTAAAACTTTCGATCTCAATACAAGACACAAATATTTACTAGCTTCTAAACCCTTGTTCACTGTGCATTACCTCCATCACCCCCCCCCTGCTCAGTTTCTCCAGCCGCTAACAAGGTTGTGTGACAGGATCCGGAGCGCAGGAGGAGTGGTGAGGGAGAGACGAGTGGAGAGTCTTACGCAGCTGACACCTGAGTTTGATGTAGTGTTCAACTGTACCGGGTTCGGAGCTAAGCAGCTTACAGGGGATCTCAAGCTAGTCCCTATCCGAGGCCAGGTTTTCAAGGTACTGTACGTAGTTCTTCTTGTTTGCTTCAGTAGCGCAGTGGGAGAGCTGTGAAGTACGAACACGTGCGGTGGGTTACGGGTTTGATTCCCGATGCAGGCAGGCCCATGGGTTAGGACCGCTTTCCTAAATTGTTTTTGATGTGTCCACAAGTTTATTTGAAATTCTTCTGGCGTAGACAATGCTTGAATGATTTTCTGAACTTTAAAGAACTCAACCAATCATGCAACTAATTTTTTGCTCAATATTATAAATCAAATTAAGTGTTCAAAAAATTGGTCCAAACAAATCTTGTAATGTTAAAATTTATCTATTATGTATCCAAATTTCCCAGCAAAAATAGTTTTGTCCAATTTGACCAATAGTTGCTGTATTACACCATCTTTTATGTTGTTTGGGTATCATAGCTCAGTGGTATAGTGTGTGCTTTGCACCAAATCAAAACCCGGGTTCGATTCCCGGGCACACTGATAACTTTTCACGATGGCCACTCCCCGTGGTTCGGAAGTCATGTTAAGCCGTTGGTCCACTCCATTGGTCGTTGGGCTATTAATTAATGACCCATTCTAAGGAAGAGTCGGCCTTAGTTTGTAACAAGACTACACCTCATAGCTCATTAATAATGACCTGGGGAACAGTCTGCCCTAGTTTTTAACGAGACTACACCTCATCATCCATCAAAAACACTCATCCTTCATCCCATATTCACTTTAAAATACCCTCTAGGAGTGGTCAGTGTCTCAAATCAAAGTATCCACAGTTTTGCACAACATTTTTTGTGGCTTCCTCTAACTTTAAAAACGATAGGTATTAGCATAGCAGTATTTTACAATTACTGTAGACTAGAGTAAATTGCGGTAATTCGGATACAGGCTAATCCTAGGCAAAATATAAATTAAAACATACCCAAATTTTATGTTACATCTTTGATTTTAAAAAAACACCAGTTCTTTGCATATATTTAAAAGCATAAACGTACAATACAGTGTATTCTTCAAAAGTTTTCTCTAAACTAATCAAAACTAGAGTTATATGCTGTAAAAGTGCTAAAATAATACTCATGCTCGAAAAATCCTGTTTTAAGGAAATCCCCACCTGATTTTTGAGATTTGATTTTTTGCGTTAATTTCTCAATCACTAATAAGTTTCTCTGTTCAGGTGAGTGCTCCGTGGATCAAGCACTTCTACTACGCCGACTACGACACATACGTCATCCCGCAGAGTGGTGGGCTGGTGACCCTGGGCGGCAGTCGACACTACGACTCGCACCACACGTCCGCGTGCAAGCACGACCTAGCCGCTATACGCGAGCGGTGCGAGGCACTAGTCCCCAGCCTGCGCGGTGCGCAGACACTCTACACCTGGGCTGGGCTGCGGCCTCACCGAGACACGGTGCGGGTGGAGTCTGCGCGCTGCGGAGCACTGAGAGTCATACACAACTACGGACACGGAGGATACGGTGTGACAGCGGCGCCGGGGACAGCGAAACATGCGGTGCAACTGTTCCGTCGTTCCTTCCTCGACAGCAAGCTTTGAGCAACACTTTCTTACGTTAATTCACAGATATAAGGGCACTGGTTCGAAAACATTACTGTAAAGAAGAGTACAAGTCAAATTGTTAATAATTTACTTTCTATTTCTCTCAAATTGACTCTTCAGACCAAGCGTCTATTACTTGGCTGAATGCCTCTAAGAGTGCAATGCATGCTTGAATGAAATATGCCTTTATACCTATGATTTAGCGTAGTGTAAAGTGATCGTCAGAGACTTTTTTTAAAACTTCTTGCAGATCTAACTTGCTCTTCTTCAGCTTTTTTTTAGACACTACCAGTGAATCTAAGTGAGTAGCATTTAGACAAATGAACAAAAAGTAGTGTTTTCTAATTCCGTCAAAAAAAGTTATTATGAAAGTTTATTTGGGAAACTGCTAAGAAAAAAAGAAAGTGTGTAAAATTGTGAATGATACTTGTACTACGAGTTGTACTGTCAACTTGTTCAAAAGCTCCAGAAGTTTAGAATGGTAGTTACTTTAGAGATAATTTCACATAACAACTTGAATTAATAGTAAAAAAGTTGAAAAAGAGCAACTTGGATCCATATTGTTTTTATTTTCACAAGTAATTGGTTTCTGTAATTAGTTCTTTATGTAGAAAGTACACTCTAGTTGATGATAAATGTTAGCATTTCACAGTGTGGCATTGTAGTAGAGTTATGAAATTAATCATGATTTATTTTAAGAAATTTTGAATTCTCGAGAAGTTGTGAAAAGCATAAATTGTAATTTGAAAAAAATAGGTTGGTGTTTTTATGGTTTGAATATAATTTGAATTCAAGTTCAAACATTTTCTTTGTACCCTTCGTGCAGTTCAGGAAATTCAACTCAGCAAAGATCTATCTATGTCTGATCTAGATGTTCCTCATCAGAAAAATCTAATAGGCTCAAAAATGGATTTTGGACCGAACAGCAACAGCATGTGTAAAGCTATGTTTTCAGTGCACGTAGGGTTAAAATAAACCTTCTTTGTGGAAATGTTTTGTGGAATATAGGCAAATAAAAATATTTATGATTTTTATGTTTAAAACAAAATGACAATGTATAGTTTTTGATATTGTTAGTACTGTTTGACTTTGTACGAACTGAGTCATTGGGGCAAATACCAAAACATAAAAGTTACAGTGGCTAAAACCATGTTGTTGGACAATTCCATGTTTCTAGCTTTAAAGGGGTAAACTTATGAATTCTAGGAATGACCGATGTTCCGAACAAAATACCGTACATAACTTAAGATTATTTCAAAAAAAGACTTATTTTTGTACCAAATTAATTTACTGATCACTAATGTAACTGCTACAGGCGTTATTTGACTATTTATTTTAATGCTTTTAGTGGTTTGTCGATTTCTATTTTCACGTCTCAAGAGAAGAAAAAAAAGAACTGGCTTGAGGACAAATTGTGTTTGTTATAAAATTCAATGACCCGACATGTTCTATCTTCTTAGAGCAATGAAAACTTGAAACTTGGTTTTTTGAGTGCTAATTTGTAGGAAACAAGTGCCTTTCTATCTTTTGATTAAAACAAGAACATGGAGATTGTGTTATTAAGTATTTTAAATGCCAAACATTTTCAAAATCTTTACGAAACAAATTTGGAATAGAAATTATAAAATTTGAAGAATGACACGGTACTATACCAACATATAGAGTGCTCTTAACTCTTAAGCTTACGCGGCCGGTGTCATCACGAAGATCTAAGGCTTCCGGTTTATTCTAAGATCTAAACCGGAAGCCTTAGATGTTAGTGATACATAGTGCTTGTGTAATTGTAGGGTTTTCCAATTCATAACGTCATTGAGAATTGAAAACTATAGAATCGGCTCTCCACTAGATGGGCTAATGTACCGTACGAATAAGCGTTGGTTTGGATTGCTTCAAAGAAGCTGCACATTTTAACCTTGACTTTTTTTTCTTTTATAAATATAATGTTATTTCTGAACATATTATATTTTTTTCAGTGTAAAGTGTTTTGTAATACACAGTTCTAGATTGTTGTACAGTATGTTACTTGTATTTGTGCTGAGTGCGTTGTCCTAGCCTATAGTTATCACATAGTAACACCACAACTGAAATACCTCGGGTTTCATAATAGCAGTAGCCTAGGTCCCAGGTGTAATGTAATCTTTATACAGGTTTGTTTTTGTACAAATAGCGGTTGTGTAACCTAGATATTCGTTCTAGGAACATTTGAAAAGTGGCTATTTTAAGGTAGTGCTAAAGGCAGCTTACGTAAAATTAATATTTGTCTAAACCTACTAAGGCCACATTTACAGAATTGTACTTTGTTTCCAGAGTTTCAATCTTGCTCTTAAAGTTCCTTATCGATGCTTGTTATAAAGACTAAATAAATTTTATAATTTGTTTCACCTTAAGTTTAGACAAGAAAGTTAAATTTTAAATAGATCTTCAAGTAATAGTTTTAGAATAAAACAAACGGTAAGTTTGCAAATACAATTCATGACAATGTAGGATGTAACATTGAAACCTGCAAGTATGAACCATGTTAGGAATTCATTTTTTATGATAGGTAGACCTGTAACGAAGTAAACACTTACCGTAGATTTTTAATACAATTTTGAGCAATTCTAGGTAATTTTAGTGTAGTTTATCCACCCATTGCCTATCCTATTTTTGAGGTTTTGTTTCACCAGTTACAAGGGCATATCAGGACGTTCAGATCTTTCTCCCATTTTTAGTTTTATTAATCTTACTAAACATGAAGACAAATAAGTTACCATCATGGATAGGAGAATCGCAAGTGGAAGAAGAACTTTTAACCGGTTTAGTTCCAATTTGTATGCCATGTCCTATAGCTATCTGCAAAACCTGTTTTACTAACCCCCAGCGGGGCGCACCCCACTAACGCCATCGGGCCGACAACAATGTATAAAAGTAGTTAAACCTGACACTTAACAGCTTGTTCAAAAATCAATCTACACAAAAACATAATATAGATCCGTATTTAGCGGATTGGTATCGCACGCGACTCCGGAGCTCATCACTCCGGTGGCGCGGGTTCGATCCCCGCAGTCACCACTTACAATTTGTAATGTGACTATACGGTGACGCTAGGTAAAGGTCGAGGTTGAGTGGTAGAGAGGACTTTGTAGTCCTAACTTCGCCACGTTAAACAAGACAAACTTTACCTTTTTAATATCCCTCTAAGGTGCTGTGTATAGACATGTTTTTGACTCCGCCTCTATTCAAGTACAGTACGATCTCACTAATCCGGCCCTATATTGGAATCGAAAGCGCCGGATTAGCAGAAATGCCGGATTAGTAGAGGTTCACTAAAAAATATTCAATTTGCCAGGAATAATATTTCTTACGTTAGAGAACGATTCACTACTCTTAAAGAATGCTTCAATTTCATTCTTGTGCTTCCTTATGTCTGTGAATTTTTGATCTGACGATGTTAACTTATCATCAACTTCTAATAATTTTAAAATCACGTGCATTTAATCCATGTCAAAGTAACATGATTACGTTTTTGCCACATCTCACGGCCTGTACTGAACGGAAGCACCGATTAGCAATAAAGAATGCAGGCTTTACAGACAAGTAGAGACTTGAAAACAAAACCTAAATGGCGCGGTCACAGCGCCGGATTACTGGACGTGTCGGAGTGGCGAACTGCCGGATTATAGAGACTGTACTGTATTAAGGAATATTTTGCCTTAAAAGGACTAAAATTATTGTTTATATAAAAGTCGATAAAAACATCCGATTTGTAGTAGAGTGAAATTTAGTTTTTACGTCACTATTTAGGAATTCTTAACCCCTCTAAATAATGGTCCGTACCTCTAAACCAATTTCCCACCCTCCTAGTCTGATACCTAATTTAGGAACGATCCATGAAATGGAAATAAAAAAGGCTGAAATATTCAGTGACCTTGGTCGACAAGTATTTTGTTTATGTTCTGTATTCAATTGACTGATACATCTTTCTGAGCCGTTTGCTCAAACTTTGTACTTAAATTTGGTTTTTTTGTTGAAGAAATACAATGCAGTTCTTTTAGAAAATGCATCAATATCACCAAATAATTGCACATTGCACACAACATATTATTCTTAAAACTGCATTTAAGCCTAGAATTTCGAGACGTAATAAAGTAGTAATTGGAAAAGTGCTGAAATACACTTTTTATCAGATGAATAAAAAAGTTAGTGAAGTGAAAGTTTTTTGGAGGTGGCTAAAGTATTTTCAACTACGATCAATAAGCTTTATAAAAATTAAAAACTATAAATTTTAGTGTGTTAATTTACTATAAATATTTTAGTTTCCTACATTATTTTTGTTCAAAATTACATACTATGTTTTCTTTACATTAAGCAAAACTAGCCGACAAGCCAAATTTCCGGTCTCCAACAAAAACGGCTACTAGACTTATTTTAAGAAATATGTGGATTTCTCATTGTCCATCTCCAATGAAAAGTCACTAAAAATTATTAACTTAAATAAAGTTCAATGTTACACATTTATTTAAAACAATGTTGGAAAAATGATCTTTTCATAATAAAATAGGCTTATGGTACTTTGTTTGTCTCTGCTTAGTGTTTATGATTTCGGCCAAAGTAGCGTGCTAGGGACCACCGTTCACTTGTATATATTCCCACAACACAATACAATACAAAGTACAGTAGGTCTTCCTGCTAGTAGCAATAAGATTGTTTCCCCTCAGTTAGCGTTTAACCCGCATATTTGTATTTATTGCAACCCTCACTTTATTTGTACATTGTTAGGCCATTCAATAGAGAATTTTAAATGTATTGTGTCTGTGTTTTTCTTTACCTGTGTACTTGAGTTTTATCCAGACTTAAAAAAATATATATTTAGGGTTCATAATGGGTCAGTCACACTGAGATACTTGAGATACTGTGAAGTTTTCAAAATATCAACATCGACAAGGCCCTGGGCCCGGTTAGTAGTTCTTGTCCCTGTATACTTGATACTTGTTGCCTTCGTCTTTGACCGTAGATAAACGGATTGACTGCGTCATTGAAAATTTTTTGGAGGCTAAAACCGACTGATCGAGATCGGCTCAATCTGTAGCTCCTGCAGCGAGTACAACGGCCTATCTACCAGGTAGTCCCTCATCAACTTTTTGAACTTTACGATGTTTAGTTAGCGTACTTTAACCGGTAATGTATTGAAGATCTTCACAGCAGAGTAGGGGTAAGCCTTTTGCGTGAAAGTAAGTCGACACCTCGGGAGGTCTAAGTTCTTTGCAGACCGTGTACTGTGGCTGTGTAGTTCGCCTCTCATCTCAAAGTTGTTTATATTTTCCTGAGTAAGCAGAGGGCGTTGTAAAGCGTACTGGCTCACTACAGTCATGATTCCCAGCTTCTTAAACAGGGGCCTACAGTGGTCGAAGTAGCCAGAATGTGAGACAACTCTAACAGCCCTTTTTTGCAATATCAGCACATCATGTACAGCCGGGGAATGCCCCCATATTACAAGTCCATACATGATGTGACTGTGGAAAAGTGCATAGTACACAGTCTTCAGATACGACTTTGGCAGCGTGAATTTTAGTTGTCTTAGGAGGTAGATCACACGTGATATTTTCACACATACCTGGGATATATGTTGAGACCAACTTATCTTAGCGTCGATCTGAAAACCGAGCAGTCTCACAGCAGGGTCCACTTTCTCCTGCCTCTTCAGCGAACACAGGAGGAATTGAGTCTTCTCTTCATTCATCTTCAGCTGATTACAGGTGAACCACTCTTTGGCCTGTAAAAGGAGGGAATCCGCTTCGGCCCGCACATACTCCAAGTCCTGTCCTAAAGTATAAATATAGGGAATGTTTGTAAAATAGTATTTTGGGCCCCTGTACCATATCATTGACTATTATTTCAGATTACATTGTAGTTCACGATTACATTGTCTCCACTACGTCATTTTTGTCAGAAACTATTAATTGAAAAAAAGGAGTTAACAAATACTGGTTATAGATTTTCTATGTTTTAATTATTAATACGTATTAAGATGGAAGATCTAATTGGTTAACAAGGTTTTATTGACTTGCATATCAGGCTTAATGACGAGCTTGATTTTCAAGTAAATAATTTACGTATATTATAGTAAAGCCGTTTCCTGTGAGCTGAAACTGCTTGTCATAAGAAAAAATGTGCTCACAAGACCTTTAAAATCTCCAGTAACTACGACTACTTTGTATTACTGAGAGCTCAATGTAAAGATCTGGCTGCCAGATGCCTGGAAAACTACACAAGAAAAATTGAGCGTGACATCAGTAAAACAAATCCTTCTGGTTTCATCAGTAGCTTCCAAAGATTCTGATTCGCCCGCTGCTACCGTAGATAAGAGTAATCTTTTTGCACAGTTCTTAGCATCAGTCGTCAAAATTCCCACTGTGTTAATACCATCCTTTGATTTTGAGAGCAATTGCTCCTTGTCTCACTTTCAAACATCTGCGACGGTGTCCAGAAGAAACTCGAGTCACTTGACCCAAACAAAAGTGCTGGACCAGATGGTATTCCTCCCTTGGTGCTTAGACACTGTGCTTCTGTATTGGCAACTCATCTTTCCATATTATTTAATTGCTCGCTTAAATCTGGTATTTTCCCTTCTGTTCTTAAAACGGGATTTGTCGTTCCTATCTTCAAGTCTGGTGACAGGAGTAATGTTAGGAACTACCATTTCGTTGTCATTCAATTCAATCCACTATTGCCAAAGTCTTTGAGAGCTTAGTCCTTGACTACCTTTGCTTCCACCTGAGAAAGTACTTATCAGAAAATCAGCACGGTTTCCATCATGGCCGCTCAACAGTCTCAAACCTCCTCGTCTTTCAGGAATTTGTAATGTCTACTACACCACTGCCAAGTGGATTGTCTCTATCTTGATTTTTCGAAGGCCTTCGGCAGAGTTCACCATGATCAGCTCATTGCCAAATTGGCCGGCTACGGGATTCATGCTTTCCTGGATTGACAGTTACCTTTGAGACAGAGACTTGGTTGTTAAATGTGAAGGTAGTCTCTCAAAATCTTTTCGGTCTTGTCTGGTGTTCCTCAGGGTTCTCATCTTGGTCCGCTGCTGTTTAATTTATTCATCAACGACATCACCACAGTTATAGCTTCCAACTTCCTAATGTTTACAGATGACATCCCATACAGCACACAATGTCCCTGGGATATCCCAGACATGATCCCAATGTCCTGAGAACTTCCGGGATAAAATGTTTTGCCCAGGACATCCCATAGTGATCCAATATCCGGGATAAGCCGCATTTGCCCCAGGACATCCCATAGTGTCCAATATCCGGAATTACAATCATAGACTCAAGATCCAAGTATTGACTAATACAAAATACAGTATATACTTAGTAAAGTGAAATAAATATCAAGGAGAAAAAATTAATGTGAAAGGCATTAATAAAAAATAGTTTTAAAGTTATAAAAATTAAAGTTAAGGTGTATTATTATTTAGATAATGTACACAATTTATTATTATTGCTCAATGTTGCAGTCACCGAACACCGTAGTCAATGGAACGAAACATGACGGTTGGTTGGCCACATTGAGATTTGTTTGATTGCTGATGGTGCCTTCTGCTCTCGTCTAAATTAGTTGGTTTTTCCGTGTAAAGTCGGGGTTTTATGTATAAGTGATTTTATTTCTAAGTGTCGTATATAAGTGGCTCACTTATAGGTTAGAGCATATTTTAAAAACAGGGGTTTCATTCCGGGGAGAATTGGTGGAGGGTGCAAAATATATTGATGGTTTTGTACAAATAAATAATATTCTTTAAAAGCTCTTGAGTGTATTGTTTTTCTCCAGGAGGGGTTGGGAAGCAAACAACTGCAAACCGCACCTTCCTATGACGTGTCCTTCTCTTTGGCGAGAGAAATAAATAGCTCTATTTCCTATAAATAAGTCTTCATTTTTGTGGCTAAGTTAGGACTATAAAGTTCTCTCTTCCACTTAACCACCACAAGTTAAGAGCTAAGTTTATAGTAAAACATGTTTATAAAGATTTTCACACATTCCAACATTTGTGTGGGCATGTGTTCTTTACTGGGGTGTTTCATCTTTGCCCGTGAGAAGATTACCCTATGCATCGTCAATGTCTCAAAAAAATGTACTCATATCACGTTTGAAATTATAAGGTAGGAAAAAAGTTTCAATTACATTTGATTACAAAACAGACTAGAGTTTATTTCACACCAGAGGTTATAAATATTTATCCTTCATTGCATGTTTAATACAATTGATCCTTGTGTTTGTTTCAATTGAATTCAAACCATGAGATATGGGAAGTAGCAAGTAAGGTTAGAATTATGCATAGACTAGATCAAGTGATATTTGTTTTGAAGTTGATTTCAAAAAGAAAACAAACCAGGAATGTACAGTTTAATGCTGAACCAGAAGAATCTAGGGTCTGTAAAGTCTAAGTTGGTCCTCCAGATCTTCTAATGACGACACCTGGAACTTATCCTCTTGATTCTGCAGTAGCTGGAAGATGGCTTGTAACTGCTGCTGTTCAACTCTGGAAAACATAATATTAATAGTTGTTAATAATTAAACCCAGTTATGCAGGTGTGAAGTTCTTCAATACCCTTCTGCAAGAACTAAAATGACTGGACCCAGGAGTTTTTTTTCTGTCTACGTCAATGGCATTTTTACTGTGTTACTTATTGCATTGTTTATATTTGTTAAATTGTTTAATTTATTTCATTGTTTGTGATGGTATTTATAGAATATTTAAGTATATGTATTGTAAAAACTGACAAGATCTATTGCATTGTATATGTTTAATGATCAATAAACGATTTGATTTAATAACCTAGGGTTTGTGGGATCACAAAACGCTATTAGAGAAACCGGTCCAAACCCTTGTGCCTGCGCCGGGAATCGAACCCGCGACCTTGCGCTTTGCAAGCCGTGACTCTACCCACTGAGCCACGGACGCAGGCTTTTGAAGAAGAAGTTGCAGCAGTGGCTCACAGAAAGACCCTTCTACAGTTTGGTGGCATTTTTGAACTGGAGAGACTCTGACTATAATAGTCTGTAAATAATTTAAACATTTGACGCCATGTTCGATCTTTAAGATTGTAATAATAAAGAATATTCTCTCTCTCTCAAGAATCAGTTGCCATAGTCTACCCTGATTGAGAGCCGGAGGAAGGATTGATTTCAGACTGAAATCAAAGGGGAGGATGATCAATAAACGATTTGATTTGGATTGAATTGCAAAGTTTTGCCAATGGTTAAAAATGTCAACTAATTTGCTAGTGATTAGAAATATCAAAACCTAGGGGGAAAAATGCTATGGCCTAATTTATAAGCTCAAGGAGAGGTCAATTGAATCAATATTCGAGAATTAATTAACTTAAAGAAATGTATTACTGACAGATCATCTATGTCGGTCCTAGTTTATAACAAGACTACACCTCATCATCCATCAAAAACACTCAACACACTCCCTTCATCCCATATTCACCTTAAAATACCCTCTACGAGGTGGTCGGTGTCTCAAATCAAAGTTAAGTATGAACTCATCCACCAAGAAATAAACTTTGTTCATTAAGAAATTACTTGTTTAAAAGTTTATATCTAAATAGCATATTGAAAAAAGTTTAAACATTATCTTTGTATTGCCAATACAATAATTATTGTGTAACATTAAACAACAACAAAAAACAGTAGCTAACAATAAATAAAAGAAGTAAGGTAAATTCACCATAAAAGCTGAACAAAAAATGTTTGCTGACCACCAAATAATAGTATTAATTTAACATAAATAGACAAATAATAGTTTTGGAGATGTATTATAGGTCCATAAATTCATCTACATTATAAAAAGCATGTTGGACCAAAAGAATTTTAACCTGGCTTTAAAGGTGTTCATATTTTCTTAAGCTTTCGCGGCTGGTGTCATCATTAATATCTAAACTTCGGTTTACACCGCGTCACAGTTGAAATACAAATACTGCTAAACGTTTCGACCTCCAGCTGGTTGACTGGCTGGAGGCTCAACCAGTTTACAATATGGCATATTGAAATTGCAGATTGTATCTGGATCTGTTGAGTTCTATCTCTTAAGTAAGAACTGAGCCACCTGCAAGGTCCTCTAATATCATAATTTATTTAGCAAATGTCGTGGTCTACACAGTCAAAGGCTTTTGATAAATCCATAAAGATGCTTAAAACTTTGTTTTGATTATCTAACCCCATATATTCTTTGATTTGAATATCTAAAGCTATGGTTTAGTTATTCACGGCCGTAATGTAGCAGGAATTGTGACAGTGGACGTAACACAAAATTTAAACAGATGTAGAAAAAAACAACTTTTGACATGTTTATTTTACTTGTTAAAGTTGATTTACGTATATAGTAATGTATAAACTAGACTTTTGTTTACAAAATAAAATGTGTCACCTGGCGAGAAAAACCTAAACAAGTTTCCACCGCTTACTCTTATTCAACCGCTCTTTAGGAAACCACTCTCACATGATCGTTGAATTAATAAATAAAATTTTATTGTCACTGAACTTGGCACAAGCGATAGACAAAGTCAAATATATATACAGTATCACTAAACATTTAAAGTAAAAAGACTAAATATAGTATAATTATCCAAACACATATTACAATATCGTATTGAAAACAAAACTCGCCGTTATATTACGGCCGTAATGTAGCGGTCACCGCTTCTTAGGAAACCATAGCTTTAGCAAAATATCTTAGCGTAATATGACTGTGATCTTTAGCTATCAATCTAATGGAATGATAATTATCATGTGACCATTTGCCATATGACTGCATTTAAAACAAAAGTCATCATAATATCACGGTTGTTACAAATCGATCCCTGCTTTCTTAGGATGCTGTGATTTAATTATTTAACCTCTATCTCGGTTTGACGTGATCAGTTCTACAATTCAATTTTTCAGCTACGGGTAAATAAAATGTGCACTGTATTTATTTTATTCAGTCCTACAATTATTATTAAGTTAAGCATTTTCTCCTGCTCAAAACGTAATGTTGAAAATTAAATTACTTACTCCCTTTCCTCTTGAAGCTGCTCTTGAGTTAAATTTGCAGCTATCTTCTCCATAGTAATGTTTGTCTGCCCAGTTTCACCTGAGAGGTTAAATTATCTTCAATCTCATCGGCTGCTTGAGAACTCCTACAAGATAAACATGATGTAATCATAGGATTTTAAACCATTATACAGTAAAGCTTCAATAACTCGAACCATTATATCTTTCTAAAATACCCTTCAGATTTGAATTAAAGTGTCTTCCATTCAAACTAGAGTCAAAATACATAAATTTGATGCTAAATATTAAATAAGTATTCAAAGTCAAAATATGTTTTTTCATAGTAATTAATTTTACATGGAATATTGGCACTAATTATCAGTAATACATTAATAACAAGACAAAAAGATTTACAGAATAAATATAGAGGGCTTCTGCTCAGCGTGAACTTGAGCCTACCACGACAAGGCAAGGAGGGTAACAAGCCACAAAAGCAGTCCTGCATACTACATTGCCTAGTGACTCAACCATTGGTCAGTGATGACAGGACATTGTGTCAGGTGTGAGGTGCCAACTTACCTTATATTTTTGACTGAGGCTAGTAAAGCTTTTTGACCTGGCAGCCTATTGCCAAGTAAGGATTTTATTATTAAAACTCTGAAAAATTGCTATTAGGATAGCCTGAGAGCGCAAAAGCCAACCTACGCCAAGTTTTATTAGTAATCTAAATCTGCATACTGGCTTCTTAGTAAGTTGTATGTCACTCATAATGTCATAACTTATTCATCTTACCTGACTAAGTAGAAGAAACTCAATTAAACTTGGTCTACTTACATCCAACCGATTGCTGGCTTAGGCTAGAGTTCAAGACATTTTTCTCACTAACAGGCTGGTCGTTCACTTTACTAGCAGCTTCTCTGTTTATACTTTGAGAATACCACCATGCCAGGAATATGGATAACACTGTAACAAAAATGCTACCAAGATAGTAGATAGACAAGTTGTCATGGTATATAAATAGTTTTCTAATAATGATTCATAGGTCATGATGCTAGCTCATATCAAAGTTCAGTGGAGAGTAATAGTTGAAAATCACTTTGTTTGGAAAATATTATCATTCACAATAATTTGATTTACAAAATAAAATGTGTCACCTGGCGAGAAAAACCTAAACAAGTTTCCACCGCTACTTTATCGCCCACCGCTTTAGGAAACCACTCTCACATGATCGTAAATTAATAAATAAAAATTTTATTGTCACTGAACTTGTACAAGCGATAGACAAAGTCAAATATTTATACAGTATCACTAAACATTTAAAGTAAAAGACTAAATATAGTATAATTATCCAAACACATATTACAATATCGTATTGAAAACAAAACTCGCTATATTACGTCGTAATGTAGCGGTCACCGCTTAGGAAACCTTTAGCAAAATATCTTAGCTGCATTATGACTGTGATCTTTAGCTATCAATCTAATGGAAATGATATGTATGCCATATGACTGTTTAAAACAAAAGTCATCATAATATCACGGTTAACAAATCTATCCCTGCTTTCTTAGGATGCTGTGATTTAATTATTTAACCTCTATCTCGGTTTGACGTGATCAGTTCTACAATTCAATTTTTCAGCTACGGTAAATAAAATGTGCACTGTATTTATTTTATTCAGTCCTACAATTATTATTGTTAAGCATTTTCTTCGCTCTAAAACGTAATGTTGAAAATTAAATTACTTACTCCCTTTCCTCTTGAAGCTGCTCTTGAGTTAAATTTGCAGCTATCTTCTCCGCCAGTAATGTTTGTCTGCCCAGTTTCACCTGAGAGGTTAAATTATCTTCAATCTCATCGGCACTGCTAGAGAACTCCTACAAGATAAACATGATGTAATCATAGGATTTTGAAACCATTATACAGTAAAGCTTCAATAACTCGAACCATTATATCTTTCTAAAATACCCTTCAGATTTGAATTAAAGTGTCTTCCATTCAAACTAGAGTCAAAATACATAAATTTGATGCTAAATATTAAATAAGTATTCAAAGTCAAAATATGTTTTTTCATAGTAATTAATTTTACATGGAATATTGGCACTAATTATCAGTAATACATTAATAACAAGACAAAAAGATTTACAGAATAAATATAGAGGGCTTCTGCTCAGCGTGAACTTGAGCCTACCACGACAAGGCAAGGGGAGGGTAACAAGCCACAAAAGGCAGTCCTGCATACTACATTGCCTAGTGACTCAACCATTGGTCAGTGATGACAGGACATTGTGTCAGGTGTGAGGTGCCAACTTACCTTATATTTTTGACTGAGGCTAGTAAAGCTTTTTGACCTGGCAGCCTATTGCCAAGTAAGGATTTCTTATTATTAAAACTCCGAAAAATTGCTATTAGGATAGCCTGTAGAGAGCGCAAAAAGCCAACCTCTACGTCAAGTTTTATTAGTAATCTAAATCTGCATACTGGCTTCTTAGTAAGTTGTATGTCACTCATAATGTCATAACTTATTCATCTTACCTGACTAAGTAGAAGAAACTCAATTAAACTTGGTCTACTTACATCCAAATCCGATTGCTGGCTTAGGCTAGAGTTCAAGACATTTTTCTCACTAACAGGCTGGTCGTTCACTTTACTAGCAGCTTCTCTGTTTATACTTTGAGAATACCACCATGCCAGGAATATGGATAACACTGTAACAAAAATGCTACCAAGATAGTAGATAGACAAGTTGTCATGGTATATAAATAGGTTTTCTAATAATGATTCATAGGTCATGATGCTAGCTCATATCAAAGTTCAGTGGAGAGTAATAGTTGAAAATCACTTTGTTTGGAAAATATTATCATTCACAATAATTTGATTTACATAATAAATTTGTTAGGCACCAACATCACTAGTAAACAAACAGCAGACATACATATTCTCACCAAGTGACAGATTCTGTCAACTGTCAGTTCTTTTTTTCCACAACGATAACCATAGATCATACTGTTCGGCCTAGCGTTACAGATGGTTTTACATGATTTTTGTGTTCTATTTAAAGTCAATGGCTTTAGTAAAGCTGGGTCATCTGCTTTTTACGGCTGTAGCTGACTAGCTGTGTAAGGGTTTGGAAATCGTTACACTTTTGAGACATACGGTAGATACACTCACTTTTAAGTTTTAACATCCCACAAGCCAAAACAAAAATTATTACAATCACAAGACAAATTAGCCTACAATTATTTTGCGTTACTTTACGTGGGAAATGGGGTTTGGCATAGCGCTACACCTCGCTACAAGAGGGTTAAAATTACCGATAGTCACGCTTCCCTTTACTAAATACAGGTAAACAAATAATAAAGGTAATCTGGTAGTAAAGGGGTCAACATCGGTAACGTTGCTATAATGAGAGAATGCAAAATGTATCAAGAATCAAGAATCTTTATTTGTCATTGACATTACAATAACAGCCAACAATTGTCAAGTACTTACAAGCGAAAATTGCCGCTGCTACTCAAATATGAAAGAGGGAAAAGAGATGACTCGATTTCACTTTTCATACCCAGAGTGAACGCAGACCCGAGCGCGAAGCAAGACGGGTGACCACGGTGTAACCTCCCAACTGGGCGTGATCTAATCGGGTGCTGGCTAGCGGACGTTACAGCGCAGCCGGTCGAGGAGTGCTACCTTATGTATATAAAAATACATTCTGACTTGAGTTGCCATAGAAATTACGTTGCACTTTTAATGTTATCGTTAATAATTTGTGAAATTTTAAAGTAACTATGGAAATAAAATAATTGTTAAATAATTCATTATGAAAGAGTCCTGGAAATCTAACCCTAGCCCCATACATTTAAAATCAAATATGAATGGTTAGGCATCGGTCGTGAAAGCTTAACCAGTGTTAATGTCAAGACTAGTGCCTGGACACTCATTACTCTAACCAAGTACAGTGCAGCATTTATCGTTTTCCGCGACTGCGCCCCCCCGCAAGTTTGCGCCCTAGACCATGGCCTAGGTTGGCCTTATGGTAATCCGCCTGTCTAGGAGTGGTCGGTGTCTCAAATCAAAGTATCAAAAGTCCAGTTCCAGACTGAGTGTATACATGAAAGGGACGTTTCAGTGAGGAACGTGTGAATAAAAAGAGTCACATCACTTAACGCTTGAACAGTACTCTTGCTATCAATAGATTACGTAGTGCTTTTAATTGTCATTCTATGAATGTTATCCATTATGTTTTAAAATTTTAAGCAAAACTATTGCCAAGGGGCGACATGCACTTGGTCTCGAACTATAATCCCAAATAATATAATCTAAGAGGTGAAAGTGATATACTAAATTATGATAAAAGATTTAAAAGTTAATTCCTTTTTGTTCTTCTGATCCTACTATAGTTGGTTGGTTTCTGCTGAGTAGTTGTGCCCCATCGTCAGTTGCACTGTAGTTCTTGTAGATGTTTGAAAGGGATCTAGATGTAGATGAATACAAAATTTTACATCAAAGATTGAGATACATGCTTGTAAATATGTCAATTCAAGAACTACAGTGCAACGCTGACGATGGGTCACAACTGCCCCGAAACGAGCGTCAGTTAAGAAGAAACCAACTATAGTAGGATATCAAGAGGCACCACACAAAGTGTTATCGTATGTCAATATTATGTCTTATACAGCTTAAATTTAATAATAAAAAATACGGTAGAAAATTATATAATAAACTTCCCAATGTTAAAAGTACACAAAATTCAAAACCAACCTTCAAAACTACCTGGCTCAAAATTAATTTAATAGTATGGCGGAATTCAAAAATATTTAAAGCTCAACTACTACACTATTATTTAATTACGATTCGAGGTCTTACTTGTGGTATATAGTATGTTTTATTACTGTAAAAAAACAATTTTATTGTGCAAATTTTGACATTAAACGTATTGTTGTTGTAAATTTGAAACAATCAAATACTTTGAACCTGTAATGTCAGTAAAAAAAGTAATATTGATGCAAATTTCACTTGATTTTAAATTTTATTTTGTTATAATATTCCAGCATTAAATATGCTGCTATTTACTCACATAACTCTACTAACCTAACAATTTATTTTAATCCCATCGATATAAAAAAGTTAATAATGCAGTTATATTTTGAATAAGCACTTAATTAACAATTCCATGTACTACTTTTGCAGTTAAAAATTTACCTTAAAGAACATTTGGAGAAAACCTATTGATTGTTGTGAAATTAATTGTTGTACCTCATATCTTGTAAATACTTTAAAATAAAAAGCTTTACACAGCAAAATTGTAATCTTTTTAACACTTTTTAATTTGGTATAAGTAATAATAATGCAACAGTGCATTATTTGTTAAAACCTAATATTGTCTCACATTTTGGTATGTCAAAAGTTAGTGGACATTTGCATGTAAGGCCTTTTGATATCTATAATTTATTAGTTTTTATGATGAAATATGTTCTAGACAAAATAGTTGAGAACATAAATATCTATCTACAAAATCTTTTTATGCACTCATTAACTACACTCAAAGTAAAACTCCAAAGTAAATATTGTTTTCCCTCAACTGGAATTAAACGCTTCAATGTTAATCTCTACGTTACTCCATGAAAATCCTAAGCAATGCCAAATTCAGATTGTTATTCAACTATGGCTTGTAAATTATCTGTACTACTCATCTGACAAAAATAACTAGATCTACTTTTTAGAAGAGACCAAAAGACTAACAGCTAACTGGAAATTAAGCACTGTTTATACTATCTTTGTTGGTTTTATCCAGTTTGATATGAAAAGTTCTAGTAAGAAGTCTGTAAAGTTTTAATTATAATGAGCTGAATTTTACTTGAAATAAAATGTGAGAATAAAGAAATACATATTAATTGCTCTCAAGTTTTCCCTTTGTTTAATCAATTACGTAAAATGTGGTTTGCATTTGATAGTAATTACTATCAAATGCAAACCACATTTTACGTAATTGATTAAACACAATTGAGTTATGACTAAAATTACAATATTGACAGACTTTCCTCTAAGTTTCTTTTGAACCATAAATTATTAAGTCATGCCATGAATAATGTGGACAAGTGTGGAACTGGAAACATTTTTATCCTTGTGCTTCTAGCATTGTTTGTAAGTATCAGCTCTCTCAGATTCACGGAGGACTTTTCCCTTGGGAAATTCCTTCGCGGGTCCGACTACAAGGGACAGTGCCATGAAGAGTGTGAAGAAACTTCTGGTTGCTGGGGGCCGATGCCTGGTCAGTGCAGGAAATGTAAGCACAAATACTTCTCGAGAAGCCAGGTACGTGTTTGCACCAACACTTGCAACCTGGAGACCCATTATCTGTCTGGGAAGGAATGCATCACTTGCCACAAGGAGTGCGTAGGGTGTTCCGGGCCCTGGAACGATCAATGCCACGACTGCAGACATCTGAGTAGGAGACACCTGTGTACCGCAGCTTGCTACCCTCACGAGTTCAACAACAGCGGAGAGTGTACTAACTGCCATGACAGCTGCCTGGCCGGATGTTCTGGACCTGGAGCAGATGACTGTCATGCTTGTCCCAAACTGTTAATTTTGAAAATGAACAGAAATAGAAATTATAGTTGTTCTAGCAAAATTTGCTATAGGATAAAAGCGTGCTTAGGGTTAAATGATACTTGCCCGGATGGATATTTTCAAGATCAAGTGCCGCCTGATGTGGAAGGACAGTTTGCGAAAATCTCAGGAAGACCTGTCTGCACTAGTTGTCATGAATATTGTACAAGATGCACTGGGTATGGTTTCAACTCTGAGGTGTGTCAAGAGTGTCCTGCGTCCAAAAGTTGCTCGTGTCCCCCTCACGAGTACTTTGACGTAAATGATGATTATTGCAACGCGTGTGCAGAGAACTGCAAGACATGTTCAGAGTCTGGTAGATGTATAGAATGTGGGGGAGACTATAGTTTTAGAGTCTATGATGCAGTTTTGCCCAGTAGTAACGGTATATTCAAGTGCATGAAAGAGTGCCCCCAATACCAACCTCACCCCTACTTTGATACATTTTATCAGAATTACTGTTCTTCACTAAATGAAACCCAGAGAAGAAATCTAGAAAGGATTCATGACAACAGGGCGGAATATGGTAATGTAGTTTCTACAGTAGGAGTAGTTTTGTTTCTTATAACACTTATTTGTTTAGTTGTGGTTTTTGTTTGGTTCAGACATAAAATGACAGAAAACGTTCAGGTAGAAGATATTGAAGAAAAATTTGCCCCTTCGAAGGTATCACCCAATAGAAACAAACTGAAAATAATTAGAGAATCTGATGTAATAAAAACCGAGGTCTTGGGAAAAGGTGCTTTCGGAATCGTTTACCGAGGAACTTTGACACTAGAGGGTTGTAAAGCTCGAGTTCCTGTTGCAATCAAAGTGTTCAACCCACAAAATAGAGAAACCTCTACCAAAGAACTTCTTAAAGAAGCGGGTATAATGGGTCGAGTGGATCATCCAAACTTGGCGCTTGCTCGCCATTTGTGTAACTTCCAACGTTATGTTGGTCACTCAACTGATGCCTCAAGGAGATCTCCTTCGCTACCTGCACAGGTACAACAGAGAAATCAAGCCAAAAACAATGCTAAGCTGGTCCGCTCAAATAGCAAAGGGTATGGATTATCTGGAAAAACACAAATTGGTACACCGAGATCTAGCAGCTAGGAACGTTTTAGTTCAGACCAGAAATAAAGTTAAAGTGACTGATTTTGGACTTGCGAGGGTAGTAGAACAAGGCATCTACGCATCTAAAGGAGGAAAGCTTCCAGTAAAGTGGTTGGCTTTGGAATCATTGACAACAGGAATATTCACCCACAAGACAGACGTGTGGTCTCTAGGCATCACGGTCTGGGAGATATTGACCTACGGTGAAGAACCTTACGGCGATGAATCATTCCACGAACTGGTGAGTTCTCTGGAAGCTGGAGAGAGACTTCAGCAACCGCAGATATGTTCAGCAGACTTGTACACGGTTCTGGCAACTTGCTGGGCAGAGGAAGCGACAGCAAGACCTTCGTTTCAAGAACTGGTGGATACATTCACCGCCATGGTTCAAGAATCAGATCAGTTTGTCATTCTCTCATCAGGACATGATAAAGGGCCGAGTACTCCAGAGCCTTTGCCAAGGAACATCTATTTTCAAATCGAAGACGAAGATACTGACAATCCTCAGCTTGTTTCTCACAGTTATGAAAATATCAGCAGGGATAGAAATATTGATAATTTAAACATTTAATTTTTAAAGTAGCATAACTACGAGTATTATACTGTGTTATAACTTACATAAAATATGAATTAATCTGCCAAAAACCTGGTGCAATTTACTCTCATTACAAACTTAATAAAGAATCTAAATTTAAGTTCCGATCCAATCCGCAATTTTTATTTTCAAATTTATTTAGCCAGTTACTATTACAGTACAAACATTATTTAAACTGTTATACATAAAACAAATCAATTACAATAAGATAGGTTTTGCAAGAGAAATTGCCCTGAGGATATCCTCTTACAAACACTAATTTGATAATCGCAAAAGATGTTCTGCCTATAAATAGAACAACAACTTTAAAGTATCAGAGTGACATCACAAATATATTATGATTATTTTTATAAATCTTTATATTGAGTGACAAATATTATATTGTAATTAGGCTATTAATTTATTAAATATTTCAGAAAACTCCCAGGTAGTTATTGTCTTCACACTACTATTCTATTCACACTTTAATTACTATTTTAAACAAATGATTGGACAATTGGTGCACAAATCAGTTCACTGAACGTTCTCCCTAAGAAATACAACTGCTGCTACCTCAGATTTCATTTGGACGGAGACATGTCAAAGTCAAAACATACTTTATTCAGAATTTGTACATAAAATATACATATATATATACAAACATTAAAATGGCGTCAAGTTTATAGTAAATTGTGTGGAATTTTTGTATGTAGTTGTATCATCCGCATAATGTATTAAACTACATTTTCCAAGACAGATTATTAAACTAATCTTACCACACATAATCAATATGAATAAATATATATAATAATAATTTATTGTCATTTACAAAAAAATATTGTGTAACAAAAAACAAAGTAATAAAAATAAGTGTGGCAAAATGAGTTGTAAATAAAATTGGTCCAAGAATGTAACGTTGTAGAAACTGCTATGTTCAATTTTATTTTATTAGACAAATGTTTTGCAAACAAAATATTACTCATTTAAAATCTGCAGTTAGTTATTTGAATAGTTTGAAGCTTTTTATGTTCAACACAAAGGCTTTAAAAGATCTAAAATAATTATTCTTGGTTCTAATTACTTATGTTGTATCACATGTTTTGGTGGTATATAATCCTTTGCAACACCCAAATTAACTATCAGAAATAATTTAAAATCCAAAAGGACAAATTTATTTTCTTCAGAAAAGGTTTCTCGTACACTTTTTGGAATGGGTAAAATTTTAACTTGGTTTTAATTTATTAGGGGAATACATTTTCCTCGTAGGAAAGATTAATTAGTTAACTGAGAAGCAATTCGGTTCTAATTTGAAAACCTCAGAAATCAGTTCTAGATTTGTAAACAGCTCTGAGAAAATCCATATACTTCAGTATTTTATTTTTGGTAGTATGTCTTTACACGTATCAAATTCCAAAGTTTAAATACATTGAGGATAACAAATTGTTTTAGGGGGGCATTTGAGTACCGGTTTGATTGATTTAGTATAACGAATGAATTGTAAATTGCAAATGAATAAGAAAGTGAAAGGGTAAATTACAGCTGTAATATATAGGTTACAACAGTCCAGTAGCTGATAACCTGACTGCCTAACACAGCAGTAGACTCCCAGCATGTGATGATGACCCACTGCTAATATCCAGCAAATTATGCAACCAGCATCAGCTGTCAGATAACTAATCTAACTGTATGTATATAGGTAGCGTACAATAGTTCCTGATAACATGTAGTAACAGTGTGTTCAGTGCTTGGGAAATGTTTGTGTTGGTAGTACTGCTGATAGTGAGTGTGGCAGGCAAGCATCAGGGGTCTCCAAGTCCGAGACATTCCGGAGCTACAGCAAAACTAGCTCCGGTGGAGATGGCCCACGCTTATTCATCCTGGAGTCCTTCCGCCCACTGCAACATCTGGGAGCTGAGCGGACAGTACGAGGGAGACATCATGGGGGAGGAGGAGGCCGGCAGAAACGCTGTGACTGATCCTTCGAGACTGTGGCCTCAAGGAGTGGTCCCTTATTATATAGACAGTGATGACTTTGATAAAGAGGAAAGAAGCACGATCAAAGAAGCGGTGAAGAGGATAGAAGAAGAAACTTGCATTGATTTCCGCGCTTATAAGGACAGTGATAACGACTACGTTGTGATACGAGGGGACAAAGACGGCTGCTGGTCGTATGTTGGGAGGAAAGAAGGTGGCCAGACGCTGAATTTGGGAGAGAAATGTGTCCGGCACGGCGTGGTAGTTCACGAGTTGCTTCACGCACTGGGGCTGCATCATCAACAAAGCTCTCACGACAGGGACGACTTCGTGACCATCCACTGGCAGAATATTGAGGAGGACCACAAACACAACTTTGATAAGTACAACAACACCGCTGTCACTGATTACGGAGTCGGTTACGATTACTCGAGTATCATGCATTACAGTGCTTACGCCTTCTCCAAGAATGACAAGATCACCATCAGCGCCAAGGATAAGAAAGCGAAGATTGGCCAGCGCAAGTCGCTCAGCAAGAAGGATATTCTGAAGATCAACACGATGTACAACTGTTCTCAGAGCAAGAGCAATGAAGATGAAGAAAGTGATGAAATGAACTCTATAGTTGATCTCTTCTCGTAGTTTTGATTTCTGAGTGTTAGATTAAAACTGTATAAAAAAAGTATATAGCTATGTTTTTTAACAAAACAACGGCTGATGATTAGATAATTCCAAGGATACTTATGTTTCTTTATTCCTTCTTATAACAACTGTTTTAAATGCAAAATGATAGCAAAACTTAAAAATGTGTACTCTTAATTTTTGCACGGTATACTCAGTGTTAAGTAAACTTTCGGGAATTTTTGTTCAAAACTAAGTTTTTATACCAACTTGAGAAATGTGTAAATTAAAGCAATCAATGATAATAAAATATAAATTAAAATATTCATTAAGTGAATATTTTATTTTTTTATATTTTTAAAATAGTCTATACCTAGTTGGAAGCCCTACCGAATGCAATTCATAGCTAATTCTCTAGAAATCCTGATTAGCTACCTAGTTAATTGCAAAAACAGAGATTAATTTGTAATAAAACTCATAAACTGTCAAAGGAAAGTATATTTTAATGTAGAAAAATGAATATAATCTCACCATAGCATAAAATTAACAAAGGTTTATTAAAATTTAAAATATTAGTTACGGAATTTAGTAGTTTTTTAAACCTAATATTATTGGAGTGTTTGTTTCCATACTAAATTATTTATAAATTCTAATGAGAGTGAACTTCGAGAATGATTAATAGTACAGTAGTTACATATTAATCAAACATATTATAAATATTTTGACTAAATATTAAAGATATAATTTTTGGATTGAGATGTTAAAGTGGGGGGGGATATTTTGATAATCAATCAGAAAATTTAAACATAAATCTCTCAGTTATTTGGTGACATGTTATATGGTTTTTCTTTTTTGTCAAAAAACAATATTTTGTATCTTTTGAACGGTAAATAATTTATATTTGACTATAATTATTACTAAAGAAATTTGAAGACAACAATTTTTGGACCGAACCAGGATTTGAACCCGGTCTCTCGCTTGCCGGGCAATTATGCTGACCAGTACACACGATACATTGGTAATAACTTAAAACCAAAACATTGAATCCCTCCAATCTTTATTTGTTAAACTGTTGAAATATTTTGATAATCAACAAAAAAATTAAAACATGAATATCTCTAACAGAGGGATGACTTATCTCTAATGAGTTATCTCTAATAAATAACTCACAAATGAACTAACTGATGACCGAACAAGCCAGAACGATTTGTAAATGATTTATTACCCTTGGCACAAGTGAAGAGTTTCACCCGAGAATGAATTCGCTCATGCTCAACTTTGGGTTGAGTACAATAATTAATTTAT
The DNA here is from genome assembly GCA_018831715.1 of Matsumurasca onukii. Lineage (NCBI taxonomy): Eukaryota > Metazoa > Arthropoda > Insecta > Hemiptera > Cicadellidae > Matsumurasca > Matsumurasca onukii. The sequence goes on from CM032067.1 coordinate 5,574,081, forward strand.
TTTAACAATGCAATAAATACTATAATAATACAAAACGGTGATAAATGGCTATAAATACGACAATAATAAATGCTTGGGGAATGACAGTGATACTTAACACAAAACTTAATTCGTTCCAGTTGCTTCGGACTCTCGACCAGGCCATTTATAATTTTATGGAGAAATTGTAACTGTGTAAGTCCAAGATCACTCTCCTTTGGTTCAGCTTAGTCAGCCTCAGCTGTTGGCTGAGTTCTTCGACTGGGACCTCGAGGTAACTGAGTCCTTTTCTAACACCCATAAGCCTCTAAGGAAATGGATTTCCACATGTTCGAGTAGAACGATATGCCCAACTTAATGAGGGGACCAGTTGATAGAGCCATACTCCAACTGAAGTCTGACGAGCGACGTGTACAGGACTATCAAGGTGTTTGGAGACAAGCAGTTCCTGGATGTTCGAGATATGAAGCCAATGGAGGAGCAGGCAGAAGAGCAAATCTTATGGACTTGCGCCTCAGGATGGAAAGTAGGTAATGTTACGATGCCGACCGAGGTCCCTAATTTTAGTAATATGCTCCAGTAAAACTCCTCTGGTGTTATAATGGAATTTGCGACTAGCTTGAGTTCTGCAAAAATACAAGGACTTGCATTTTTGCGGGTTGATATCCATATTCAACAATATTGATATCCATATTGAATTCGATGGTTCTGAGACCACCCATTACGTACCTATGATTAACTTTTTATATCCTTAAATATTTAATCAATGTAAGAATTTGGATATTTAAAAAAGATAAAACTAAATGTTAACCAGACCTGTTCATGGCAACACAGCATGGAGAGAGCATTGAAAGAATTATTATTTGTCAAAACAATTAACACGTTAACTATTTCAAAATGTTCAAAACTAGATATTTATTAGAACATGGACAGTTTAGAAATTTGCCTTGACCATAGGATACCATTGAATTTTTATAAACCTAAACATTTCAAATCAATGGATTCACTATGTACCTTATTGCTATATGTGCGTAGAATTTTTAGATAATCTATGTTTCCCGTTCAAATCTCTGTGCTCCAGCAGTCCAGCTGGTCACCAAACAAAACAAAGTACTAACCCAATCTAACCTCTTTCTTCTATAATCAAAACTAACCTAGTTAACCCTACTTATTTTATTATTACACCCTATTTATCTAGTGCCGGTTCTAAAGATAATACGACGAGTATTATAAAAGTTTTACCCAATAATTAATTCTCAAGCCATTATATTCCTTTTTCTATTACCTTTCTTTTAAAGGAAATGGTCGTTGCTTTAGGGTTTGAAGGAAGTGCCAACAAACTTGGTATCGGTATAGTACGAGATGGGGAAGTACTATCTAACTGTCGAAGAACTTACATCACTCCTCCAGGAGAAGGTATGGTACATTAAATATTTAATTAGTAATTCAAGTAGGTTTGTTTGCTGGAGCATAAGTCCAGAAAAGAGAGTAATAGGCTTACCTAGAACTAATTTTGTTTTGTGACATCAAGTTAATGATGGTAGAGGGTATTATGGGATGAAAGGTGAGAGAGATGAGTTGTTTGTGCATGATGAGTTGTAGCATTGCTACAAGTTAGGACCCACTGTTTCCCAGATTAGGTCATAAATTAATAGCCCAATGACCAATGGAATGGACCATTGCTTAACGTGACTTCCAAACACAGGGAGTGGCCTCTGAGAATAAGTTATTACTGCAGTGCCGGGAGTTGAACCCGGGCTGATTTGGTTCAAAGCACTCACTGAGCCATGCCCACCCTCATAGTTAGCGAAATAAAATAAAAAATGTAGTTTTGTTCAAAAGCCAACGCGTAGTGATTGAATATTGAATTGCAGGGTTCCTCCCACGTGAGACAGCACAACATCACAGAGACAATATACTGGTTGTACTACAAGAGGCCTTGGACCAGGCACAGATGAAGCCACATGACATTGACGTCATCTGCTATACAAAAGGGCCAGGCATGGGGGCACCATTGGTGTCTGTGGCTATTGTAGCCCGTACAATATCTCAACTCTGGGACAAACCAATTGTTGGCGTTAACCACTGCATTGGACGTATCATTTTAACATACTACTTACTAGCTTATAAGTGCAATGGTCATTATCTGCTGTGGTTTAAATACCTAAGTAATCTAAAAGTAATTTAAGTAAAGAGAAAAAATATGAGAGCTTTAGTACGTCTTGCCTCATACCTGTTCAAAAAGAAACCGCTTTAGGTAATTGGAAGACAAGTAATAAAATACATTTTTGAGTTACATTTAAAAAAATTCCAGTGTTGTCTACTACTCTATCTTTGCCTAGTTAGTTTTGGAACTCCTTAACCTTACATCAGATATAGAGATGGGTCGTACAGTGACGGGCAGTCACAACCCTACAGTGTTGTACGTGAGTGGTGGCAACACGCAGGTTATTGCGTACGCACGGCGACGCTACCGCATCTTCGGAGAGACTATTGACATCGCTGTCGGTAACTGCTTGGATAGGTTTGCCAGAGTGATTCAACTTTCCAATGACCCAAGTCCTGGTTACAATATTGAACAACTGGCAAAAAAGTAAGTTATACAATAAAAAGTAGAGATTAAAGTAGTCTTTCTCTCCACCGTCTCCAGGTCAGTCGCCTTTCGGATTAAATGACGCTCAGCGCGGCAATATGATATTTCTTTTCGCAAGTAAAAAAAAGCATTAAGCCTATATACATCATGAGTGCAGTCAAGAATAAATGGTAAATAGTAATATTTCGAACTTGTAAAGTAGTTATGTGTGTTTGTTTTTACTTTGTGTTCAGTGCTTTCCAAGGTAAATTAAACAATCTTATAATTTTGGTCTCTTTAAATCATTACTTTAATGACTTTTAACTGTGTTTAGCCATTTTCTAACATTTCTTTGCCTTGGGAAGATTTAAAAGGCAATTTTTGGTTCATCCCTTCAATGTCTTTATCGGTATTTGACTCTTCTTACTATTGTAAGGGTTGGTTAAGACGGAGTATACTGTGTAATGGATTATTCATATTTTCTCCAGTAGCTTGCTTAGGCTTTAGTGGTAATAAAATCTTACAAGGTTGGTATCACTTTAGTTTAAATCTGGTCCCTAGTCCTCCCAAATCTGCATCACTGGGGACAAAACTAATTTAACTATCAACTAGCAGTCGTAAATATAGCCAAAGCATAATTTATTGATACAGAACTGTGAAATTTCCAGAGGGAAGAAGTACCTGCCACTGCCGTACGTCGTGAAGGGAATGGATGTCTCGTTCTGGAATCCTCTCTTACATCGAGGATCGAGCCCTGAAACTGATAGAATCTGGGGAATACACGGCGGAGGACTTGTGTTTCTCGCTTCAAGAGACTGTGTTTGCCATGCTGGTCGAGACTACAGGTATTTAGTTGCTAAAGATAGCTAGATTGTATTGTACTCATGTAAGTTACTCTTCACATGGCCGTAGATACATTTCCAATAGCGGCCATTCTATAAATTTTGAAATGGGATTCTTTTGGAAATATAGATTTGTGCCATGTCTTAGGTTGATTTTGAACTATTGTCTTTTATCAGAATCGGACTTAATGCGCTTATAAGATAATATTATTAATAAATGCTTGTATGTCCATTAACAAGTGGCCACAATTTGATAATGAATAGTTTTACAACAAGAGTCATTCGGCATCCAATAACATGTGAACGTTTCAAGACTTATAATTCATCTCCTAGTTTGACATGAATGGTTTGTCGTTGCTGCAGAAAGGGCGATGGCGCACTGCGGCTCACAGGAGGTGCTGTTGGTGGGAGGGGTCGGCTGTAACGAGCGTCTGCAGCAGATGATGGGTCAGATGTGCTCGGAGAGAGGCGCCAAGCTGTATGCCACGGATGAGCGCTTCTGTATAGGTTAGAACTTAGAAGCAACTAACAAGAACTTAACAGTATTAATAAGCGGTAGGGCCCAGTTGGACCACGACTGGATGGTGTTTGAATCGCGCGAGTGGTTAGTTTGCTGTGAACACGACACCATTTTGATTCCAGTGTTTGTTACCAGGATACGTTACTAGGCATAGGTACTAACTAAATAGTTGTATATTACTAAAGAAATGTTTGGACTTGAACCCGGGCCTCTCTCACTTGCTGGCCGATTATGCTGACCACTACACCATCCGACCCAACTATTTAAAGCCTTCAAATTTAGAGAAGTACTTAAATCTGAATGTTTATTCGATACATGCAACTGTCAATAGCGACTTTAAATCAACAAGCTGGAAATATTACAAACTGAATTTAAATACTACGTCAAATGACTTATTATGGATCTTACTTGTATAAACGCTTAAATAGCTAATTTATAGAATTTATTTATCCCAGTTTAGGGGACCCTCTTAAGCAATAAACTAACACATCTAGGACCTACAGGCAATGAGAGGCATTTATAGCATTCTAAGGAGTATAAGGGAGTAGAGAGGATAGTAGCTAGCCACCTAGGAAACGGGCTTTCTAGGTAAGCTAGCTAGCCTCCCTCTCCCTTGTAAAATTCACCTAGTTTAGCCATAAGGCTCTTCCTTTCAAACCTAATTTATATAACAGAAATAACTACTGAATTCTGACTCTAAACAGACCATCACATAAGTTGCTAATCAGCCAAACGTTTAAAACTACTAAGATTTCCCTCAGATCCAATCCCAAAACAAAGTTCGGACGGATAAATTTATCTTCAAGATTTGTAATGTTTCCATTTTTGGTGTCTTAGTTTAGACAATGAGTCAATCTATAAAACCGTGCCAGATTGTTTTTCCTGTCTTGAAAGGAATTGAAAAACCTCTATATTGTTGATAAAACTTGGACACATCTTCTTTTCCACTTTTAAAACAACTGGAAAAATAACTTTGAAATTTCAATGAGCCTTCTAAGCATTACTCCAAGAAACTTCATCATGATGTTGAATCTAAATATGCAAATGAGAGGTTCAAAAGAGTAATTAACAGTTCAATTGTTCACAAATATTTGTTTTCTTCATACAAATTTGAAAGTGTTGAATGATTATACGTTTGTTGACAGACAACGGAGCGATGATTGCCCATGCCGGTGCTCTCCTCTACACCTCTGCTGGACCCACACCCTGGCACGAGACCACCTGTACTCAGAGGTACTTCCGAGATATGTAGGGGGCAGTGACGTAGATAGACTTTTATCAAGGGGTGATACAATTATAGTACCGGGGTCATAATGGACCTCCCCATCGTGCAGGTCCGGGGAAAAATTGAAAATTCACTCCATCTGAGTTGCAATTTAAGGTTCATTGGGTCAATAGTTTTCATTCATTAATTACAATTTTGACCATATCAAACTTAAGTACCAGAAGTAGTTTGCTAAAAATTCACGCATACTCGCAATATACATATTTTCCTCGTGCAATTCCACTGTTGCAGAGGGACTCATTACCTGCAGTCTGTACCAATCTTATTTAAAGTAACGACCCCTTCCGACCGCTGCTTTACCGCTGCATCGCTCCGATACGTTTTTAAACCCCCGATATATCTGAGCTGTTTATTACCCACTTACACTTTTCACGTACCAAGGATATGTTCGGGCTGGACTGTTCCTTTTAAACCCCAATGATATACTTTCCTCCGAGAGCCGCTTCAGTGAGCTAATACATTTTGACGGTCGCTTCACATCCATGTAAGCTGAGGGACCTAATTGTGCCTAATGCATAATATAAGGGTCACTTTTTCCGTTACACCCAGAATTCACTGATATTTCCCCTGTCTAGGCTATATTTTCCTAGAGTGGGGATATATCCCCGATCCCCCTTGTACCCACGCAACTGGTAGGGGGTTTGAGGTTTTCCCCACACCTAGATGTGCCCCAATCTAGAGAGTAAGCCTGCAGACGTGATTCTGTCTCGCGCCCATGAAATATAATCCCCTTCCCAATCCTAGCTCCTAAAACTAGTTATCACAGCCTCATGATCCTGGAACCCCCTTCCCACTGCTGCGACGGTGATAGGGTTGTTCATCAAATTTTTTGTATCCTGTTGTGAACAGCTTTCCCATCTACCATGCATAGCTTTTGAATACAATATGCAGCAAATAAAAATGATGTTATGAATCATTTCCAGAACTTTACTTGCCTGGCCAGTGTACAAGTGAATATTTTCACATTGGCTAGTTAACATATCTAAATGTTCGGAAGTTTATTTACTAAATATTGTTAATTTTTACTGTTTGATAACACCCGTTTTGTTTTTGTTGCCAGGTTCAGAACCGATGAAGTTGAGGTGACGTGGAGATCTGACTGATAAAAGGCTTTTGTACATAAGATTGTAAATAAATAACAGTTTTTAAATCAACTTGTAAAGTCAATGCTGGAACCTTTCAAATCATGAACATTTATATTGGTAAATGTACAAGCATTTATAGAAATACAAAAAAACTCAGTTTGTATCAAGTTTTGATAAGTTGTAAAATCGTGAGAACATTATAAGTAGTTCAAATTGTATTTGACTATTATGTTAATATGAGAAAAATACAGAAATCTTAAATATAACGTAATAACGCTAAAGATTGTTTTAAGAACGAAACCGTGTGAATTCAACAAGTTAACAACGCTGCTGCATCACTACGTTAATTAATTATTCACATAACTAATTAACTGAACCAAAGTCTATGCTATGTTTACCGCACAAAATACACAATTTCTTTACCAAACTTTGATCCTTTAAAATTAAAGTAGAGTTCTGGAGCATGTTTCTCAAGCAATCGAAAAACACTGTAGCTGAAGTTGTTTTATTTAATTTTAATTTAACGTATGTTTTATTTCTATGAAAGCAAACGAAAAAAGGATGAAGACACAAAGACAAGAAAGAGTAAAATTATAATTGTGAAATTTCAACATTGAAACATTAGTAAAATATTGACTTTATTGGGTTTGCATGGTTCAAGGCGTTTATTGCAAAACATTTTACTTTTCAAGCTCTTCAATCAAGCACTGGATAACAGTTGTAACCAATTTGTAAGAAATAAACATACAACAGAACTTTATTTTATGGTACGACCAAAAACTGTTTATTATAAATTGAAAATAAAAATTATGTTCTAAGGAAAATTAGTAGAAATATTATTTAGGTTAATGGTTGACAAAGATCGAGTTATATGTACCTCGGTACCCAAAACTTAATTGTCTCAAGAATGCACTATTTTTCGGTTTATAAACACAGCACAAAATATTAGAAATTAGCAGAATAATATTTAGGCTGGACTCCTCTTACGCTCCCGGAGAGAGGAATACAATGAAACCCCCACGTTCGTTTCGTATCGAACACCAGCGGAGGTTCTACAAATCTCTGAGACAACAGAGACGACCTCATGACGTAGTACTTGCGGCGTTGTGCCTCCTGACAGGCGATGAGCAGCAGGGAACAGCAGACAACGACAAGACCGCAGAGTAACGTGACCATACCCGCCAGCTGACACAGGATCAGCTGATTGTTGACACTGACTGCCCAGCTGTCCAGAATGATGTAGCCCTGCACTTCCCCCACCACTACGTCCTGCTGGGGGGTTACGTAGCCGACCATCATGGCTGTGCAAATCATAGTGTTGTTACATGTACATACATTCAATAAATAGGGTTTTTGTAAAAGTATTTAAAGGAACTATCTTGTACTTTACAAAAAGTACTATCAAATACATCTATGAAAAAACATAGCCACAAGTCCTACCGTGAATCTTAGCAAATTTCCATCAATGGGAAGGGGGATGGGATAAATTTACCCCAGAAAAGTGGTCTTATTTTTAGGTCTAAAAACTACATTTAAAATCTGATTATAATGAAAATTTCATAAATACATCTTTAAAGTATGTTTATGAATAAAACTAATTGGAACTACCTTTTTTAAGACTTGCTAGTTTAACAGCTTCTGTAAGAAAATATATAACGTGTTTATATATCAAAGCCCATCAATTTATTTGAGAAATTAAACCTGTGATAATTTACAATTAATTATTTAGTAAGGTTTGTCTTAAGTATTACATTTTTTCTATCGGCAATCTGTACTTTGGAAACATGTGTGTTTATTTATGAATTTTAACCAAACGATCTATTTATATGCCCATGGAAACAAAATAATTGTTGTAAATTACATTACCAATACTGTTGCTAGGAAACACTTGTAAAAAAATCATTCATGTGTGAGATCAAGAGTGAGTGAGCTGTCAACAAGACATTGACATTTGCAGTTTGCTGTACAACGCCGTGGAGTTGTAGAATAGTGTATCTTTACAACCTAAACATTGTCTTGGACAAACTATGCTTCATGTTATTATCAATGTTTGAAATCAGGTTATTGTATGTGTTACTTTTAAATTTTTAACTGTAGTTTTAGATTTTGATACTTTGATTTGAGACACCGATCACTCTTAGAGAGTGGATCACAGCTGCTGAATATGGAATGAATGGTGAGTGTGATGTGTGTTTTGATGGAGCATGTGGCGAAGAAGTTCTATTACAAACTAGTTCTAACTGATTCCCAGGTTGGGTCACTAATTAATAGCCTGACGACCAATGGAATGGACCGACGGCTTAACGTGACTTCTGAACCACAGTAATGAGCTACAAATCTAGAAGTGTATTCTATAAGTTGTTAAAAAAAAAATAAAAACCTGATCTAATGGGTTTTCACTGGATAATTATGCTGCAACGATGTTTGGCTTGTATAGTGTACATTAAAAACCTTTTGGCTCAGTGCTTTGGTGCCTGTCTTGCTGAAAGAAACCGCTAAATTTAACAATCCAAGTATTTTAACAGATGTTTGTAAAGTCAAGCTTAAGATCTTCTAGTAGCTTTAGATAACGAGTAGTCTTTAACAAAAAAATTAAGACATTTTAAATCTGCATTGAAGATTATGAATCTTGTTGTTTTAAAATAATAATCTGTTTGTAATGTTGAACACGTTTAATAGAGTATAGAACATGTTAATTCTGAATATAGAATTTGAAATACAGGTCCCGATATATACGGGAATGTTTAGACAGAGGCTTCTCGAATACATGGAATCTGGTGGCCGCCCAGAGGCGAAGGAACGGCATTTTGAGAGTCGGAACTAGGTCATGCAGCTAAAAATCTTAAGAGAGAACAGGGTAACACTTTTAGAAATTAACATACCCGGTGACTTCACACAAATTGTATTGCATTGATTAACCGAAGTGCGAAAGGGTGATTGCAACAATGCACAGTACATTTGTCGTTCAAAGCTTGAAAGGATTTATTGCTGAAGCCACCAATTCCCAGGTCAGCACAACGCAGACGTTGTTTCAAGGCCAGGCAAACCATTATCCTGATTAGTGCTACTTTTGTACCGTGCTAATTGTTAACAACTTTTTTACTAGGGCTGACGTTTTGGAGGTAATTGTATGAGGCCAGTAACTCTACGCATGTTTGCGCCTTGTTCGCAACCGACATTGAATTAGCTGCGCGAGTGGAGGGTCACATTTCGAAGTATCCATGTAAGTATCTTCCCGCAAGAAAATATGTAATAAAACTGATTTGTAAAGAACAAAATTGAGAAACATGAATTAGCAAAAAGAAAATGCAAAATGTCTTTATAAAGTACCGTATCAAACTATTTAAATTTAAACTTATGCTTTCAAATGGAGAGCAGCTTTTATTCGACAATATTTGTATCCGACCCAACATGCAAAGCTTAACCACCATCCTGATCTAATGTTCGTGATATTAAATATTTAAAAATCATATGTGAGTGTTTTTGAAATAATTCGAATTTCTTAGGTCCTGTTTAAGCAGACGTCAAAACTATTTTTAGATTACATTTTCGTTTGTATTTTATTTACACTATAAACTGAAGCTGTGTTTATACTGTTTTGTAATTAAATTACAATTATGTTTGTAAAATTATGGTTCTCAAATTTAGTGCACTACTATTTGAAGTACTTTAAAATCATCTCAATATTGGCTGTTATCTAAAATGGAATGTAAAAGTGGTTTGTTTAATGAGGCTTGTAATACTGCATCTCTATGAATAAAACGCACTTAGATAGCTTTAAAACGTATTTTCCGCCATTATGTAATTTCTATAATTCTGAATAAAACGCACAGTTTTCTTATTGTCTTAACATAAAGAAAAATTTAATACAGGAATATTACTGTTAGAGTAAAGTGCAAAATTAAAACACCACAAGCAATTATCTGCCGCTGTAGTTTTACTTTTGCATTTACGACGAAACTATGAATATTAACAACGTTTGGAATAAATCATTGTGATATACAGATTAATCTCCATGAACAGAGAATGAATGTTGACCATTGTAATCACCGCCACGTAACAGGTATATCTGCACTGAGAGAGGTAGAGGATTCTAGAATCGATTATCATTTAGACGGTGACAATAGCAATGATACCCCTATATCCTTACCGCTTGTCCATCCACGGTTCATCAGCTTACTTTATTTCAAGTTTTAACAAGAAAAATTTCTCATTTTGTTTTGTAAAGTGTTCTTTCCATCATCTCAAAGACGAGCATTGATTATTAGTTTCAGTAATTTCGATTGATTTGTGTAAATGTATTGGTGAATGGAGTTGAATAGGGCAGGGAAATACTGTAAATATTAGCTTTCTAAACCAATTAGGGCAAAATGTCGGAAAAGGCGGCTGAAAATAACGAGAAGAAATATTTCGATAAGACCACAAAATAACTGAAGTTTTGTGTTTATTGCCTAGTCTAGTCAAAAGTTTTCATAAACATTTTACCTGAAAAAAATAATGCTTTCTTCAGTCATCATGTATAAGTGGTAATGTTGAAGTTATTTTGTTACGAGTTAAGTCTCTATGCTAATCCTTTAAAACCTTTAGAACAATGTTATTTAGCTATGAAATTTGAATTAATGTTTGAGTAACTCTGAAACCATTGCCATTTTTTCTGCCCCAACAAACATTTTTGGACCGATGCTTAAGTAATGTAACGAATTATACAAGTATGTCAGATAGTTTGTGGGTGTATTTGTTGTCTTCATCTACCTACCAATGAGACCCAACAGAGTGAAGTTGACGCCAACACAAGCTGAAGCGAGCCCAGCACGACTGCTTTCTTCGAGGCTCTACCAGGAACTTGAAGTCGTCACCCTGAAACATGATTGAACAACTAAAACTTGAGTTACATTTAATTTTAGTTCAGAGAATAATCTAAAGTAAATTGAAATTTTAAACCCAGGAAAGTTTAATAATGCATAATTAAAACATTCTAAGTGGTTTCCATCCAAAATTATTTCATTATTAAAAGTAAATTTGGTTGTACGCGATTTCTTTGATTAGTCTTAAAATAAAACACCAAAACCTCGTAATTCCAAAATATTAAAAATGTTTAGTTACTATGGCTTGTTATAGTTGGACAGTTTGGGGCACAAAAGATAATTAGCATAAAAATACATTTCTCGTTTAGGAAATTACTAGTACTAGGAGGCCAGTTAAACACTTACATACAAATAAATGTTGTAAATTTTAAAGTAAAAATTAAAAAATCTCTTGATTAGGGACAAAATCTTGCACCTGAAATTATTGACAGGTTTTCGTAAATATTTCTCGAACGGAACTGATATGGAACGGTTAAAAAGATTTAGCTCTTTGAGACGGTTACAAAAATGTATAATTTGTCATGCTTTGAAATTGGCGAAAAGTGTTTTTCCACAAAATTTCGCCAAAGGTTTAATTTAAACCTTTCGATTTTTCGTGAAACACTTTTTTCTAACATATGATAAGCTGTAACTTTTTGTAACCGTATCGTCGCGCTGACCACGAATCTCCAACTCCCGTTTTCGTATCTTGGCCCGTTCAAAAGCTATTCAAGAAAAACGATCCGTCGATAATCGGTTGCCACTTTATGTGACTAAATCAACAAGTAATACAGTGGTAAGGCAGATTTCTTAAGATTGCTGCGTTCAACCAGCAGATAGCAGAACTAGTAGAAGGATTGCCATCGGTAGTACAGTAACATAATAACTGGGAGGCTCTGACACATGGGTATTCTTACATAGGTATTCTTCAACAATAAACACTCTTTTATCTGGATTCTTTGATAAAACCCACGATTTCGTTTATTTTACAATAGTTATAAATTAAATCAAAACTACTATACTACTGCAATGATACATGCCATCGGATGCACAAAACTTATGACCATATAGTGAGCGTGAAATGACTTACTAAAGTTTGAAAATTGGGTTGTGTTAAATCACTATTTTTGAGATGCCGACCACTCTCATGAGGGTATTTTTAAGGCAAATATTATGTGGTGAAGGATGAGTGGTAGTAATGAGTTTTGAGGTGTAGTCTTGTTACAATTAAAGCCGACTCTTCCTTAGAATGGGTCATTAATTAATAGCCCAATGACCAATGGAAATACAAGGACCAACGGCTTAACGTGACTTCTGAACTACGCAGGTGATGGTCTGAAATGTCTAAACGATGGTGGGAGTTGTGCGGGTATCATCAGATGATCACTGAGACTATCTGAGCCGCTTTAGACCTATATCATCCTCAAAACCTGACCTCCATGAAGCTGGATTACAGGACCACGCCACGAGTCCCAGTCATAATAATGAAAAGCAATGGCAGCTCCTACCTGAATAAAGTCTCCAGTTTTAAGTTTATCCTTGTCCGGAGGTCCGTAGAAGTTGCGAATGTTACTTCTCACTCCGTAGTTTCCCGAGTCTGCTGTCTCACCGTTGCCGTTCCACAGAGAGGGTTTCTTGAGGGACATTTTGAATGGGTTGAAACTCAGATTTTTTAGTCTTGCAAGCTGTATATTGAAAAATCTATCTTCGAAATGTTTTTGGTAGTTTTGGTTGATACTTCTGCAGTTGACGGCATGTCCGTTGACTGGTTTTGCATTACCGTTCACAGTGATAAGCGTCGCTTTACCTCTGGCAATATCTGTGCCACTTATGGAGTCCCCTGACTTCTCAACTTGTTTGATGCTGTCTGTATTACAAGTAGTGACATCCATGATCACTCTTCAGTAGTGACAGTTAGATCCATTTGCTGAAACAATATAATGTGTTAAAGAACTTGATGAAGCAGGTGTGTGAAAATAAAGCCATACAGGACAAAAGTTAGTTTAACAACAAAACTAGATTGTATTATCTAACACCATCATGCAGGCCTAGGGACATGAGTGTGTTAGTTGTTGAACAAGTTACCTTTTTTACCGATATTAAACAGTAATCGCTCTTCGGGCTCACTGAAGGCGCAGATTCTGGAAAGTTTGATGCTGTCTCTCTTTGTTCAAGTTGTTATTGTTTTTAAATAAATTAAATGGTTTTTCGGATAGCTTTCGAAAAAAACACCAAAATAAGCAATAATTGTGTTTTTATGCTAGTAGCAAAACGGTGTACTTCAGGCACGGCCGAGGACGTTCAATGAGCAAGGATCAAGAAGACACTTTTAGGACGATATTTTAAACATTATTTTACATTTTTCTATACACAGTTGTTTTTTATACATGTAGTGGCGTGCTAAAGCTGCCCATTTATTCCCAGGGAAAAGGTTGTCTGGTAATTGTTACGCCCCAGGTTAAAGCTGCGCCTAGGGCGTTAATAATCCTATTATTATCCTACTAGCTATTATTATCCTATTATTAGCTCGTATTAGAATTCAGCTGTTCAGTTCAATATTAGTTCGATAATCTTCTTTTACCGGAACGAATTTCATGGCCTTGGCTTAAACAACATTTTGAAAGACAGTAAACTATAGTTTCATAAATGTACATGGATGACAGAGTCATAATATGTGTTCGAAAAGCATCCTTGCAAGAATCTTTGGGGCCAAGTCGACACATGATTTTTGTAGCAGATTTTTGGATAATGAATATTTTCATGGTTTTAATTTTGGAACAGTTCTCTCAAAAGCATATAGCATACGACCTTAAGTTGTATCTGAGGAGGAAGTTGTAATAGCACTTACTTGTAGCAGCAGCTGGGCGACTGTTATCTCTGTGTTATCAGGTGTCTGTACACAGACTGGTGGCGGGCTCCAAGTACGTGTGTGTGTGTGTGCCAATGTTTGTTTATTCACAGCTGTGCTGCACTTCCCCAGCTGTTCAGCCAATTTAATTATCCGTCAAATTAGAATCAATTGCGTGCTTCCATCTTGCTGTGGTGGGAGGGGGGTTAGAAATAATGTTTTGTGCTGTTTACTTTAAACTTGAAGTACTGGGGAAAAAGGTAATTTCGGAAATAATGGTGGTAATTGACATTTGTGTTATCTTTGAATGGCTGCTATAGAGGAGCTTCGTAGAGAGTTGTAGGATCCTTATTTTAAAATTTGTATAGTTTTATAAGTGACATGAAATTGATATTGTCCAGGGAAAATCTCTCAACTGCAAAAAAAGGACAAAACGCGGCTAAGCGCTAAAGCACCACTGGTATGAGTAAAGAGAATTTCACAATTCATTTTGTTTGCCCCTGGATTTGATATGACAAAAATATAGGTTGTTTACCTCCGTCAGTAATCCAAAAAAATGTTGAAGAATGGTAATAAAATGTGTTACATGTATCGAAGAGATCTCTGTTACGTGTCTGACGATGTGAGATCTTTTCGAAACATGTAACACATTTGTTACCATTCCTCAAATTTTTTGGATTACTGACGAAGGTAAACAACCTATATTTTTGTCAAAAAAATCCTTTGCAATGTGTTACTCTAGTTCTCTAATTGTAAATCTGGTTCACTACGCTCATAGCCTCGCTTCAACCTTCCACCTCGGCTCTTCGTGCTCAATTGTTTCACTACGCGCACACTTTGGCCTCAGAGACTTACGTGGTCTTTTACTGTAAATTTGACTACATTTTGTGAAAGGAAACGCATTTCAAATATCAAAATCGGACTACTCATGTATTAATGTACAACATTAAATTAAATATACATGCATGTATCTAATAATCCTAATACCATTGACTTTCCATCCTACCAATGCTAATATACATGTACATAAGTGTTGAACAATTCCCAAAAGGTGTTCTGGGAGTCAGGATCGGTGCACATTTCACGGTCCCTGGCCTGATTTGTACCTGTCTACGCCATTGGCCTTTAATTAGAGACTTAACTCAGTGTTTGTGAGTATCGCAAAACGCTTTAAGGACAGCGGTCCAAACCCGTGTGCCTGCGTTGGAATCGAACCCGCGACCTTGCGCTTTGCAAGCCGTGACTCTACCCACTGAGCCACGGACGCCGGTATTATCATGTTGCCGGCACGCTTATCCAATTAGTCCAAAAGAAATTCGCTAATACATCATAACCGTCTTAATTAATTTAATTTACCAAATGTTAATTTACCGAATGTTAATTGGATTGATTTTGGTTGAAGTGTAAACAAAACAGTGATTGATGAAAGGTTTCGCGTGAACTTCTCGATGGTGTAATTAACTTTATTGAAGTTTAAAGCGCTCTCGAGCTCTGATCAACCAATTAACTGTCCCTTTCACAAACTGTGGAGTTCACAATAAAATCACGAGTTTCCCCATTAAATGTCAGGTGTACCAACCGTAGTTCGGCATACCGGCGTGAACCGGTCCACAGCGAACACGATCGGGCGAAGCCGCTATCAACCATTAGACGTTGACGTACTTCATTGGACGATTCACAAGGTGTCTCTGCACTCCCATTGGCTCAACGTCGCTCTAATTATGCACAGATTTAATCTAGTTTATAATTGGCTGCCAAGCCTTGGCCTTTGGAAAGTTTGTAGCTATCCTCACGGTTGAAGTGTTTTTATTTTTTCTCATAAATTTCAATTGACTCTCTTATGATCTTTGGATAGTAATAGGGTATTTTTCCGAGCACTTTAGTTCCGTCAAAAGCCACCTTACACCAAAATAGAAAATTGACAACTGAAAGTTGTCAGCAGATTGTTTTTAGATTCCACAACCATAGATTATGCTTTTAGCAATGAATATTTAGATCAACACACGTGTTGTATTTGTTTTAACATTGAGTAAGGTAAGAGTTTGACTCAGCTGTTGTATGTCCATTAACTCCGGAGTGGAAAGCTGCCATTCTGGGGTTTAGGCACGGTTTAGAGTGAGTGGAATTCTGTGAGTAGCTATTACCTCCCTCCTCCCACTATTGCGTCACAACCCCCCATTGTGTCAAACATCACAGTGTGCTATGACCTCAACTTCAGTACCTACTGTAATTTCTCAGCAGAATTGTAATTTTAAATATTTTATTTCGATAGTATTAGGCTTAGGCATTGAAGAAAAGCTTTTGCAGAAACTCTTTAGAGTTTTTTTGAATGAGTCAGTTTTTTCTAACAAAGAAGCTAAAATGACTAACACAACGTTGGAAAGTTCCCTTAAATGTTAATCACGACAAATAGTTATAGACCCAACGGAACGTTACGTTTAAGAACTTTCAGCAGACCGTACATGTGTAGGATTTTAGAATGGGGCGTTATATACTAGTTATGCTTTCACTGCCCCATTTTGAGTCCTATTCTAAGTATCATTCCCCTAAACATGGAAATTCTTAAACCTAACGTAAAGTCTTGTCATTTTACCTCTTTTGTTAGAAAAGTCTTAAGAATATCGTTCATCAAAACTCTTAAGAATGTCTTCCCCTCCATTGACTGTGCATAAACAGGTATTTTGTGTTCTCTGTTACAATTGGCCAGTCTAATACACCTCTGTGATTGGTCGTCCGCTGTTTCAGCCAGTCGCTGGGAAGCTGTCACTGGTCTACGTCGTGCTTGGTTTCTCTAATTGTTGTTTTTTTTATTTGTTCTTATTTTCTAGGTTAGTTGTTTCAAATTTAAGGTGGAAAATGAAATGGGAAATAACACAAAACAGGAAACTTAGGTTGTTTCTTGGCGGGTGCCTGGTCAGTTCAGCTTACGCTGATTACTTTTAGGCTAGCTCACTCCCTAATGTTAGGTGTTATGTATCAAATTAAACGGTTTTCAATAATGTCATCTAAATAAGTTATATAATAAACTCCCGGAAGATCTAAAACATATACAAAATTTAAACACTTTTAAGACTAGACTAAAACATTATTTGATTCGGCATGTTTTTTATAATGTAAGTGAATTTTTGGACCAATAAAACCCCTTTTGTTAAAAGTTTTGATTCAGTAAGAATATTATTAGTCCACTGTCAGTCTTTAGTTTTTGCCCTGTACTTTGATGGTGATTTTACCATACTTATTTGTTTTACTTTGTTTTTTTTTCGTTTTTGTCACACAATGATTTTTGTAAATGCCAATAAATATTATTATTATTAGATGTTTGAATAGTGTTTGAAATTCTTCGACGTGGCCCTTCAAAAAGTAACTATAATGTCACCGATTGCCATAGAAATAAATAATAAACTAAAATGATTTTATAATAGAAAGAAACTTCGACCAAACTAAACTTAATAAATCATTGTGTGTACGTCACTAAAGTATCCGTTACGTATTGCTGGTCTCATGAGATGAAAGAACAACACATAAATAGTTAATTATTCAACCGATCCACCTGACAGTAAAACACGATCCTGTTTGTGTTTTCAGTTTGCGAAACAGCGAGGAAAAGAGAGATGGAACAAAGATGAATGTTGAGGACGGAATCTATTTGTCACTGAATCAAACCAAATTTCCGTTCTGGGTCACAAATCTTCATCAGCTGTGTCATTCAAGCTTTCATTTTATTTACAACACCATGGACGGGATTTGGAAATGCTGTTTTAACAAATGTTTAGTATTATTTCACACCGTTGAGAATACACGTTATAGAGGATAACTTTGATGGAACTCTAATTCTCTAAGTGCCCTGTTGACATAGACCTGAGAATGTGTTGAATATTTTATAAAAATAGAGCACAGTCTATCAGTGACCAGCGGTCAAAAAAAGGCATCAAGGCCGACCAAACGAAATGACAGTTTGTTGCTGAGGACGAGGTTGAAATATTTACGTGTCCATCGTGTTTTAGTGAACAAGAAGTACATTGATGAACATTGTAGGCCCCTTTTCAACCGCTTAGAGTAATGACTATATACAGCCAATATGTTCTTTAAAGTTTATATAGAGAAAAGATAAAAACTTCAGGGTGAACTGCATAGTTACAATACTCGGGTAGGAGCCAGCTTGATCTTCTTGACCATCGCCTCAGCAAATCAGCAAACAGCTTCCCTTCCCTGGCCATCAAGCTGTACAACTCTCTACGTCCTGAATTTCGTAGTCTGCAGACTGATGCTTTTATAGCTCAAATGTCTCGGGAGACAAAGTCTAGGTTCCTTTACTCCATCAGGGATTTTTTTGAAAACCCAGATTCCGTTTGGACATCATGATCCACCGCCTATGTAAATAGTTTATATTTAGTATATAAATTTTGACGCGATCTATCCAGTCATGACTGGTCAACGATCAAGCGATGGTAAAGGTAAAGGTGAAGGCACGACGTTTCAGGTTAAAATTATCCTAAACACAACACAAAACATGAACTAGCCTTAAAGAAATCAACGCAAGCTGACCAGTCACCCACCACCAACCAACACGAGTTTACCGGGTTATCGTGATTCACCTGGTAGGAATTTTCTTAATTTTGGGTTGTTCACTGTCTACGCAAATGACATTTTTAATGTGTTACTTAACCTAGGGTTTGTGGGCATGACAAAACGCTTTTAGGGAAAGCAGTTCAAACCCTTGTTAGTCATTGTAACTCCTTTTTATAGAAAGTGACCCATTCATCAAAACACTAGATAATTGCTTCCTCTCCATTGGCTGTGCATAGACAGGTAAAACAGATGTTTTTGTTTCTCTGTTACAATTGGTCAGTCAGATACACGTCTGTGATTGGTCGTCCTAGGAACTGTGAGGGAGTACTATCAGGAGTAGGTATCTTTCAAGGTCAACGCCGGGCCAATAGGAATCGAGGAAGTCCCCCACTACGACGCCGTATACTGTTTTTTGTCCGGCATTGGTCTTGGAGGGAAAACGTTCTTATTCTTCCATTAAACAAACACATTACAATTATTAAACTATATTTATTTGGTCAACAAGTACAGAATATTTTAGAAAATCCATTAGTCCCTTTTCACTAACGAATCACCGAACCATGTAACACATTGAGGTTTGGTGGTTAACAAAGTTCCACGTATTTGCCGTCATGTTGGCAACACAGGGACATTTATCGGGGCGTGGTTGGCCACACTGGTTCCGTTGCTCGGCAACCCCTATCTCGCCCACTGCTGGCAGTGAGTGTTGTGCTATCAGGGTGGCACCACCGTCCGCTCTCTTCTCCCTGTAAACAACCCACGCAACATCAAGTATGGACTGCTAATCTAGGTGAGTCAATGTTGTGGTGAACATTTCAACAACGGAGGCCTACAATTTAAGAAACATTTAGTTAAATATTTACACGGGGATGCAGTTCTGAAGGTTTTTAAAAATGATATAGCGTTTGTTGCTTACATGGTGTTGTCATCAAACCATTCAGTTTGAATAATTACAAGACACTGACAAATAAAAATAAGTTGACCACGAACAGCTGAGACTGTGAGCGTATCGAAGTAAAGTAACATTTGGTGAACTAGATCAAATCTAATATTTTAATTACTCTCTGGTGGTAACGAGTGTCACGTGTAGATGTTGAGAAGGGATTTATGCTTTTGTACAGAATCAAAGAACCAATCACAATTAACGAATTAGAGTAACAAATTGCAAAGGCCATTCATGTCAGCGGCGCTTTAGCCATTAGCTGCGTGTCGGCCTGGTTTATTATATTGTATTGTCAGAGTATTTGAGGTATAGTATTGCGGAGTAGAATTTAAAGAAAACAAAAAGCCAATACTGTATAAATTTAACCTGCGAGGCCTTTCACTAGCAAGGGTAGCACCTTTGGGCAACACAAATTAAAGCTTTAACATACTACTGATAAAATACCTCATAAATAATTTAGCTTTGTGTACAAATTTGAAGCAGTTCGGGTTTGTGTTCAAGATTAACACAAATTCAACAACGTAAAAAACTTTGTATCTCAACTTGTTTTTTTTGCACCCATTTCAAAAATACAAGAAATTCGGTTTAAAATGCCACATTTACATACATTTATTTTTAATGACAAATTTTCTTCAAAATACTCAATGGGATTATGTTATAGGGTTGTGATGTTACCCTCAGATGATTTTCTAGAAAACTTTGTCATTGAAAACTTCCTTTCTTTTAAAATGCCACAAGGGAGGACGTTTGTATTTAAAAATTTGGGGGTGGCCCCCCGTTTTTGGGTGAGAGGTAGGTGACGCAAAGTACGTCAAGACAAACTTTAGGGTTCCGTAAAAACATTCCCTACAGGGTTTTAAAATATTTCCTTTTTCAAAAGTTAAGGTGGGGGACGTTTAAAACTCACCCCGTATATAACAGAGGTGGAAATGTGTGACCACGAACCGTTTGTAGTTCTGTTATCTATACGTACTTATAGTACAGTGTATTTATGATAAAACATCATTGCTTGATGTAAGTTTTAATTTTTGCCTTGAACCAAACCCAGATGAGTCTTTCCTAGCTCAAAATACGCTTTAACTATACATATACGCTTTCAAATATGAGCGGGGAAAATTTGAATAAAATCTCCATTATAAAAGCTCAAATTTTGTTTGATGAAAATCGAGAAATTTTGTACTGTCGAGAATGTAAGATTTCATAGACGGAAGGAAGGTCAGCAGATTCTTCCATCATCGCAGATGAGATAAAATGTGGTTTATCTCTGGTAGTAAAAGTCAGCTGTGATTTCACGAGCTCGAGTTTGTCACAGAGTAAAGTGTGCTCAATATATCAGCTGTAATGGACCCGCCCGCCCCGCCCCCACCATGGCTCTGTATACATAACGTATGTTACACGTTATATATGTATAGAGCTGACACAGCTGCTCTCTAATCTTAGTTCAATTTATTTCCTCTATGCCAACGTTTGCAGTTAACACCCAGAGTAAATGCTATTTGAAATTGTTTTATTGACAAAATATAAATAGGCACTAGTTGTCCAAAAGGTTATACAGAAAATACGTTAAGCTATGGTTTCATAGGAAGCGTTGGATAATATGGAAGCGGCCACCGCTCTACAGGAAAACACCCCCATATTATTGCATTGAAAATAAAATTTAACCGTCATATTACGGTCGGTTATAGCGTTCTACTAGGAAACCATAGATTAACGTAGATCTAGAAATTGGAGGAACGAGTGTGCGAAGAAAAAGCAACCAACCAGCAGTGGCAAATGTAACTTTAAGTTTGCAGATAGAAAGACACATTTACATTACATAAAATGTAAACTTAGTGGATTTATAAATGTAATTACTTTTGTGGCGGGTTCGTAAAATCTGTCACGTCCAGTCCTCCTTAAATGTATGTGAAAGTTAAGCGAAACAGCTCTAAAGCACATTTCATAAAGTTAAACTCCGAGCACGTTTAAGCCATTAACTAAGTGGTTAAGTACGTGAGCCTGAAAGTTAAACCTTAATGAAAAACCGCCAACAGAGCAGGGCTTTATATTTTGGGTCTACTTAATCCCACAGTTTTTACAAGGGTAAACCACTCATAAGACTACCTGAGAAATATTATTGTGGACGTATTTCATATTAAACTGCAAACAATTAAAATGCTGGATTCCCCAATACAATTTAATACTGTAGTCAGCTTATAAATTTGGTTAAAATTATTGTAACTTGTATTTCTGCCAACTAAATCATTTACAAATTGTACACAAAGCTCCATTTTTCATTTGTCTGAATGAAACCAAAATGAAGAAATCCTTCAGCGTCATTTCTCTCCCTAAGTCTGAGGGCTCGTTCTGGTTGGAAAGTTTAGTCATCAATCAAAACCGTAATCTTATCTCACTGTCTTAGCTTTCTTTCCAGACGATAATTTGACACATTCCACCAAAGATTATGTTATGTTAGTTAGATTGCGCATATACGCCACATGCAAATCAACTTAGTTCGGCAGCCCGAGCACAGATAGCGCTGCGAAGGAATTATTTTAAGTCTCAAGTAAAGCCACTGACGCACGCGTAAGTTTGTTCGTTCTCGAAAATCGCACGATTTGGTCACATTCAAGCCATTGGATAATTTCGAGCATGTCGAGCCGAGTGGGGAGAAAGACGGCAAGAGATGGCAGCGTTCGCAGCGCTATCTGTGCTCGGGCTGCCGCAACTATGTTGATTTTCTTGCCTCAGCCATGTGGCATTTATGCCCAATCTACGTACCATTACATAATCTTTATCTGGTGGTATGACCACGTTTAAAACGGAAATACCAAACGTACTGTGAAGAAGTAGAGATGTATTATTAGGGTACTTTCTACAATTTGTTCCTACAAAGTCCTGGAGGATACGTACAAGTCGAGGAGATTGTAAATATGACGAATAATCTGAATTTCATTTGCTTTGTATCAGACGGTCCACTGATAACAAATCGATTTGGTCCATCTTCGTGATTTCCCCAGGGAATTCGGCCAGGGCAATATGTAAAACCCGTTCTTTGCTCAGTCCCAAGAATAATCTTGTAGAAGTTTAGTTGAAATTGTTTTGGTAGGTTAACCAGCAAGTTGATTGGTCAAAGTATTTAATCAAAAAATGCAATCCAATAAACGCCCCTGTTATAGATAGTAGTACTGAAAGTTTAAAAGTTTCGCATGTCTGCGAAATGTTCAATCAATGTTATGGGCAGAATAGAAGCCGATTTAAACTGTTGGAAATAAATTTACTCGTACAAATATAAAACATATATTAATGTTTGCAACCTTTGTCTCATCTTGAAAATTTTATCTCGCTGGGTCGCTCAAAGCAAAATAAACACATCGTAGCCCTTATATTTTGGGTAGTTGTCCAAATTTCATATACCTAACGATTAGCGTAGGCCATAATTAGTTTTCGTGACTCACCGAATAGGGTTTTTTTCTAAAGTTGTTAAACAGTTTTAGCTCTTTTGTTAGGAAAACCTGATTCATTCATCAAAACATTAAGGAATTTCCCTCCATTGGCTGTGCATGAATAGGCATTTTTGTGTTCTCTGTTACTGTTGATCAGTCTGATTTACGGCTGTGATTGGTCGTTCACTGCTCCGAGCCAGCCATTGGGACTGTCTGGCGGCTGGTCAGGCAGTCAGTCAGTGTGCAGCTGTCTGTGGTCGACGTGCTTGATTTCTCCATTTGATAATAAAGTTGGTTTGTTTTTTCTCCCTGGGGATCATTTTAATGATCTTGAACTCGTTGAACCAGCTGATGCCCCCTCGTGTCAAAAGTGTCACTTCAGGACCTAGTGATGAAATATACTGTATAGTTTTCAATGGCAGTGTTTCCAAGTGTTACAAAACTCTATTTGAAAGGTCACAGTGTACAAGCAATCAAGACCGTTTCCTAGATGGGTTGAAACGGGGAAACTAAGCGAGATTATAGAACAGACCAGTTTAATGAACTAAGCTTGGAATGGAACGGTCTATAACAGTCATTTAGTAGATTAGTTGTAGGAAAACTGCTTTGTTATAACATCAACACTTTCATGTCGTCTTTGCAAACACAACACAAACGACTGGGGCTTACCCTTTAACTTAATTGTTTTACTAGAGAAGACATCTCGTTGTAAGATTATAATAATCTGATGACACGAGATATGATGATTTGATCTCAACATAAAACTGTAACTCTTTACTTCAGCTGTTTTTTACATTTGTTGAAGGTACGGGGAAAATTCAAACCACTAGCTCGTCCAGCATTTAGAAATTAGCGTCATAAAAGTAATGTTTTTAAAATTAGGCTTTCTCGGCCTAGTTCTAGTTATTCCGATTCACATCGTTTCAAAACATCGTAAAACCTCCTACTGATTGACTGAAACTGAGCTACTTGCTGTCTGCTATTCTATTGGTCACAGGGCTGTCAACCCTCCAATGAAGCAGGGATGCAAACTGTCGGTGTTTTCATTGGTTTTGACACTATCGAAAAGACTTCTACAGGACTAAAAGCCAGCTTCTGGACATTTCAAAGCTGTTTTCTTTGTTAAAGTTACTTTTAATTATTTCAACGGTTTCTCGGACGAGTCTCTGGTAATAATGTGAAATTCCTACCAATACTTTGTCTTTGTAAAGTTCTACTGCATGTTTCGTGTTGTAACTATGTTCTGCTATGACCGTCATGTTTCTCCAATAGAAAGCAGACAGCAAGTAGCTCAGTTTCAAGCAATCAGTGACTGAAGATGACTCCACCGCGAGACCGAAATATTTCAAACCAACTATTATGACGTTTCGACGCGGTTTGGACCGGAAAACTAGATTATAAATAAATAATTTATTGCGCAGGAACAAATACATGTTATTGCAATCGTCAATATTGTTAAGTTAATTTCCTAAAATTTTACATTCACTCTCCATCGAAATCTCATTCAGACATACAATATTACATTCACTCCAATCCTCATGCATTCGAATTTTCCCACTACTGCTTCTTGTGCCGGTCTGTTGATTATGGGGTCTCCCAGCTGTATGCCATAAACTCGTCTGTGCTGTAGAAGGTCTTTGAAATCAATTCAGCTTTCAGACGAGTTTTAAACGCCTTGGGCGTCACTGCATTTTGACGGAATTTGGAAGTTTGTTGACGAAGCGAACTCCTGCCTGAGAAGGCAACGTTCATAAACTACCGTCCTGTGTCTCCCAGTTCGGTAGTTGTTCCTGCCTCTAGTATCATAAGAGTGTACGTCAATACCTCTTATGGGCTCGCATTTTGTTTTGAAAAAATTGCCGTCTCTAAAATGTAGAGGCAGGGAAGTGTCAACACTTTGAGATTTTTGAACGCTGTTCTGCACGACTCTCCCCACTTCAGTTTTGCAATGGTTCTGATGGCCTGTTTTTGAAGGACGAACAAGCGTGAAAATTGAATGTTTGCACATCCTCCCCACAAAACCACTCCGTAGGATAGGTGTGGGTATATTAGACCGTAATATGCCGTCATCAGTATCTGAATAGGGCAGTTATTATGAAGATCATCTTTATTACTTCTTCACTATAAAAGTACTCAGCTTACCTGAGTTTTTATACAATTTTATTCCACTGTTACCTATCGTTTTTATCAACATATAGAATTTACAAAAGTAAGCCTCATTTTAGTTTAAACTGTGAAGTAAAAGTTCTGTCGCTATTCGCCAACAAAGCTCATCTCAGTGAAAGATACTTTAAACGCGTTCACAACGTTTCCAATCAGTGTTTACAGCTTTTCTTCTTTCTCTGCTGATTTTACATTTAACAATGATATGCGACGTTCAACAACAAAGCTTTCAAACTTTGAATCATTCCGCATTAGATCTTTGATAGGAACTGACACATAATACCCATACAGTGATACAGTTAAAATGGATTTATTTGTAAACCATAAGTAGTACTTATATGAAATACACAAATAATTGAAGATCATTAACTGAAGTTTTATTCCAGTAATTCAACGTGGTCACCACGGGTTGCTCTACGACTAATCACTATTTGAGATGCCGACCACTCTCATGAGGGTATTTTAAGGCAAATATGTGGTGAAGGATGAGTGTGATGAGTGGTAGTAATGAGTTATGAGGTGTAGTCTTGTTACAAACTAAGGCCGATTCTTCCTTAGAATGGGTCATTAATTAACAGCCCAATGACCAATGGAAATACAAGGACCAACGGCTTAACGTGACTTCCGAACCACGCAGGTGATAGTCTGATAAGTCTAAACGATGGTGGGAGTTGATGCGGGTATCATCAGATGATCACTGAGACTATCTGAGCCGCTTTAGACCTATATCATCCTCAAAACCTGACCTCCATGAAGCTGGATTACAGGACCACGCCACGAGTCCCAGTCAACATTCGTCCTGCCGATGGCACACACGAAAAGAAACTTATAAAGGGTCATACCACATATAAAAATACACAATTTAAGCCAATTACATTGTATTTCCAATTGTGTTCAATATTTACACTGTATACAGTGTTCGATAAGTAAGAGACCCCATTTCATTTTGCTATAGTGGCCACACTGAATGTGACAGCTGCAATCTTTTTGTAAACAGTGAAAAGGAACACCATGAAATGTTATATAAAATAGTTGATTATTGTTTCGGCAACACACTGCAGTCTCGATCAGTTAAAACATGCCGGGCGTTTTAAGTACCGAAGAAGGTCTGAAGTGGCCAGCTCGATGTCCTGATCTAACCCCTCTTTTTTTGGGGTTGAACTAAAAGAAGAGGTCTACTGAACTAGTCCAAAAAATTAAGGGAACAGGAGAACAGGATCAGTAGATTCGAAAGTATTGACGCACGTTCCTCTAGACATGCTACAGGCTGCAGTGGCTGATGTCCCACGAAGGCTTAGGAAGTGCGTCGCAAACCCTGGCGTTCATGTAGGTACTTAATTGCAAGATTTAATATGTTCAAACCCTTACATACGTATTTACCATTAAATTAATGCATTTTGTAACCTTGTACACAAAAAAGTCGTTTAAAACACAAATGGGTCACTCACTTATAAAATACCCTGCACAATCACCCTGTTGTACGAGTTAATTGCGATATGATATTCGATTGAGAATAAAGGCATGTTATTTGTTTATTATTTACAAAAGACCAGCTGACCTAATGAAGTAAACTACGTTCTCGTTGATCCATTGTTTGCTGAGAGTTGATCTACTTGAACGATACAAGCTGGATGGAACACGCACAAGTGAAGATCAAACAGACAATAGGCTCGTGTAGATGAGAACAATACAGAGGACACTCCATTGTTTGCCTCGTGTTCATTACAAAGAGATCATTTGTTGAATCTTCTCCTCTGTTTACTGCATTGCCTGTGTTCTAAACTGGATTTATAGCACTGTTGTGCTGCTGTAATCTGTGTTGCTTTCGTTTTGTCAGCATTTAGTTTTATTGATGGAAGAAAGGTGGCTCAGCGAAAAAATAGTTCTCACGGCCCATATTTGAATATAGGAATATCGTTTTCTGATTTTCATAACCCCAAATAGGTACGGCGTACTAGGTGGGGATAGATGATTCCGTAATAAGTGGCTACAAGGACATCAATGTTTGCTACGTTCCTCAGATTACGTAGCACAAAAATTCCTGAGCTGATCTTTTTAGACGTGTTCGATATGACCTTGAAAACTAAGATTCTCGTCCAAGACCAGCCCCAGAAAACTGACACTATGAGTCGGATGAACCACTGTTTCCTCCAAAATAGACTAAAGCCGTACGCTCGCCCTTTCGTCAACAACAGTTGATCAATTTAGTTTTGTCGGAATTTACGGTGAGTAGGTTTTATTGAACCATTGAATGGTGGTTGTTGGCATCGAAAAAGAAGTTTGTTCCAGGATATGAATATTAGGGCTGGATATTGAGAGGGAAGTGTCGTCGGCAAACAGGGAAAGTTTGGCAGTTGATGTGCATGATGAGAGGGAATTGATGTATAAAAGGAACAGGACAGGGCCTAATACAGAGCCCTGAGGCACTCCCCTCACGATTGTGGTCTCTTCAGAAGCGTAGGGCCGAACATATCCTGCCTCATCCACTGCTCGTAGCTCCACGTACTGCTTCCTGCCTTGGAGGTATGATGCCATCCATTCCAGAGCAACGCCACGTATTCCGACCTCACTCATCCTTAGCAGCAGCACCCCGGATTAGCCTCTTTAAGTTTGTTTGTTGTTTCCAAAACGGCGCCTTTGTC
Source organism: Matsumurasca onukii (assembly GCA_018831715.1). Classification (NCBI taxonomy): domain Eukaryota; kingdom Metazoa; phylum Arthropoda; class Insecta; order Hemiptera; family Cicadellidae; genus Matsumurasca; species Matsumurasca onukii. Next base: position 5,601,798 of record CM032067.1, read on the forward strand.
GTTCAATTTTAAGTTTTAGAATCTGAAATGAAGGTTCAATATATTCCAATAACGCGTTTGGAAGCCAATTTTCTTTTAAATAAAAGCATATTGTAAGCATATTTCAATTCAATTTTTAACTAGACATGTTTGGCCTCAGCATCATCAGTATGAATCTCATCATAGGCCTATCAATTTCCTCTTTTAGTGTCTTTTACAGAGGTCTAAAAGTACCGCGTTTTCACATTTTTCAAGTGTATAATTACTAGAAAAATCAGTTTTAAAGCGCTTTTATAAATTTATTGACCATTTATTTAAGCATTTTAAAATTAAATATTTGACAGCGAGGCAGGTTTGATTACTATGGACTTCTGCGTAGCAACTTCCTTCCGGTCGGACTGCGCAGCCAAAGGTCTCTACAGTAGAGACCAAAGGCGACTTGTATCCATAGGCGACTCTAACATTCCTCAAACCTTGAAACAACGGCCTTAAACACGGGTTTCTACAGTTATACATACTATCTATAACATAATATTTAAATCTAAATATATCTAATATTTATATTATTGTTCTTTAGTAATAATATTTAAATCATAATATTCAAGTTTACATATCCATTGGTTTATAACCTATAGTTACTTACTATAGACTACTTCCCGATCATTCTTGTAAAGTGGAATTCTGTCAGCGGGTAGAATGCTATTGAAGGGTGATACATCACTTTGATGGACTCGGTGACAAGTCGAGACAGATGTTTGGGACCACCTCCTTCAAACTCACAGCTGTTTGGATGACATTATTCAGCGAGTATGCATAGGAAATTGAGTTGTTTATTTAAATCGCCAAAGAGAACAAAATATCGAATTCCAAACAAATCAAATCCGTTTGAAAATCTATTTGACGTCATGTAAAAATTATGATACATAATAATTATGACCCGATATTTGCACTTTGTGTTTTTTTTCGAAGGGGTTACAACCCTGAACACGGTTTCACCCTGTACCAAAAGTGGTAGTTTTCGTTAGTGTTTTTCAACCCCGTGGGTTCATTTAAAAGTGAACTTAAAAACACTTTTCACCCGTATATACAAAGTGTGACAATGATAACACAAATTAAAAACATTAAATATTTTGTGGTAATAAAAATACATACGTTCTGTTTCAGAAGCAAGCAGTTTAATATGACAGAATCCTAAACCAGAAAATGAGTGATCCTCAGCCGACAAACCAGTCAACCACAGCGGACCAAAATGAACAAAACCCCACAAAGAACCCGAAAAAGAGCAACAAAACCATATCGAAAAAGACACCAAAAACCAAAATGAAGTAAGCGAAGTAAACGATCCCCAGCAAAAGGGTCAAAAAGAAGCCCCCCTTCACAAAGAACCCTCTGGAACAAAACATGCTGACACAAAGATAGCCATGAGTGGGGCAGAGATGATAACTGCAAGAAGCATGAAGACCCCCAGGATCACGATCAGTGAGGTGATGAACAGTCCCAGTGAGGTGGAGCCCCTGTCACAACCCCAGGGCCAGCGGGGCAGATGCCCCATCTACTACGGCATCAAGAGTTACATCCACGACTTCTATCAACAACCAGACAAGGAGGTCCTGAAGAGCGGCGAATATCTTCAGGTGAGATAAGCTATATAATCTAGTTCTTCACCGCGTCAAAACATTATAATGATCAGCCTGATTACACAAATTAAATGTATGACCCTTAGATGATACACACTTGGTGTTTGAGGCCTCAGGCTAATTAAAATTTTATTATTGGAATATTTGAAGCTTTAATTTAAAATTTATATACGAGTACATTTTTCGGTTCGTCACTCGCGTGTCACTGTTCGCGCACCATCCGGAACCACGTGGCGGATTGGTATCGCGCGCGACTCCGGAGCTCATCACACCGGTGGCGCGGGTTCGATCCCCGCAGTCACCACTTACAATTTGTACGGTGACGCTAGGTAAAGGTCGAGGTTGAGTGGTAGAGAGGACTTTGTAGTCCTAGCTTCGCCTCTTTAAACAGACAAACTTTACCTTTTTTACCACGGGAGACGACGGCGATGCGTACAGAACATTGAGGCGACGGAACATAGTTCGCCTCTCCACCCGCGTCGCCGTAATGTTCTCGTGCGTACCGCCGTCGCCCCCCTTGGATCCGGATGGTGCGCGAACACGCGAGTAATGAACCGAAAACTTAAAATATGTATATATAATTTAGTGCTAAGAAGAAAGGCGAAAGATGGAGACAAGTTTTGGATTGAACTGTGCAGGAGGACGACTTCCAGTTCCTCGTGGAGCCCGGGAAGCGACGGTGGCGCGGCCGGTGGCTGCGGGTGACAATGTGGTTCGGTGTCAACCTCATGTTGATCGGCATCATCGCCATGTTGGTCGGTCACCTGACCACGCCCAGGCAGACAGTCGTGCACCAACAGGACAACTTCACCGTCCTGGACCGCTGGGCCGTCACCTTCAACAATCGCCTCGTCATCTGCCAACTAGCCGGTCAGTCTTAATTCTTAAGCTTTCGCGGCCGGTGTCATCACATATCTAAAGCTCGGTTTACACCGCGTCACAGTTGAAATACATACTGCTAAACGTTTGACTCGCTGTGGAGAGTCATCCTCAGTAGCCATGGTTGACTGGCTGACTGATTGGCTGGCCGTCCAGTCTGGATTGAAACCAGCCAATCCTGTTCGACAACGAGCAACAAGCTCCGCCCACCTCGGCCAATCAGGTGACAGCCCCCACCCACCACCGCTAGGTAGGTGACGACACGGCCGGCCAATCCAGTCTCAGCCAGTCAACCAGCTACTGAGGATGACTCTCCACAGCGAGGTCGAAACGTTTAGCAGTATTTGTATTTCAACTGTGACGGGTGTAAACCGGAAGCCTTAGATATTAATAGCCGGTCAGTGTGGCCTAGTTGATAATTGATTACTTTTAGGGCAGTTTTTAATTCAGCCTTTACCGGTATTATCTTTACAAATAAAGTTTAATACTACTATGCACATAGACATACACATGTAAACTATGGGATTCCAATATGGGTCATGAAAATATCCAGAAAAGTAACCTCTTTATTTTACAAATAAGGTCATCAGGAACATATTTAATCTGAAGAAGAGAGAAAGCTGCAAAATATTTTGTTTGTATGCACTTAATGTGCCAATGGTATCAAAAAATAAATAAGATAGTTTTAAATGCCCTGGCATCAGGGCACTGTGACAAAGATAACTCCTGTCTGGGAAGGCTGATGCTCGAAGACTATAACTGTTCTCCGTCTCCCAGTTCGGTAGTCGTCCCTTCCTCTTGTAACATAAGATTGTATATGACGTTAGACTCGTAAGAGATGGGGTTATTAAAGAAAATAAAATGAATGAAATTCAATCCTCATTTAACTATGAGAATATCTAAAACTTTATTTTTCAATTTAAAAGTTCAATGTTACAATATATGTCGTAGTTATACAATTTATATGTAAAGCACTGAATATTTGATTGATCTGTGAATAAGTGAATGTGGTTGTGTGGTTGGTAGGCCTGGCCACGTTCACGAGTGGTGCTGTGGTTCTCATGTTGGCACTCTTGTGTCCAGCTACCAGCAAGACCACAGCACTGGCTACTACATCATGTCTGCTACCCTGGTACCTCAACCCTTCACCGGCAACCCTCTGGCAGTTCACAGGATCCCGCTGAGCAGTTCGGTACGTGGAATCCAGCCTACGTTCCTCTTCACACGTTGAGATGTTGCACTTCTGACGTAGAGAACATAAATATGACGTTTGTTGTTGACGATGGTAACATTTTTTCTGAGGTTGAAACATTATTAAGGACGTTGTCCATCGTTTTCGAAAAACAAAAAGTACAAGACGTTTTGAGATCTGGAATGCCCCCATTTTCAGGTGAAAAGTAACCTAAAATATAACAGAAAACATTAGTAAAGGGCTGATCTAAAAGTAATCAGCGCAAACTGACCAGTCACCTACCACCAAATAACCTTAATTTTGTTCTATCTCCTCTCTTTCCTTCCTTCTTTACATTTTTTAATTTTATAACATCCAATCTAGAAAACAATACAACATGCACTAAAACTTTTACGAAATTTAAGCGCGTTCACGGCCAGCCTGATTGACAGTTGTCCAGGCATTGGCTGGATCGGAGAAGTGAACGACCAATCACAGCTGTGAATCAGACCGACCAACTGTAACAGAGAACTCAACAGACCTATTTAAGCACAGCCAATGAAAGTTCTTTAAAGTTCCCATGGAAGGGAAATGTCCTGTACTTTTTTCACTCGAAAACGATGAATGTATAGCAGATTGTAAGTAGTAGTTGCAAGACTCATATCTGTCCGTACACTTTGCTTTTACTTGTATCGAAAGTTAAGGTTTTTACGGAGTTTTTATCTGAAATGCTACAGTATTACCAAATGACAATATTTCAAACAATCAAGGCGTTTTGTTATCTTATACTTGTATGATATGTGTCTATCCTAAAGATGTAACAATATATTACGTTATGATATTAGTACTTCACCCAAACTCTCTAACAGATATGAAACATTACTGGTCAAGTATTAGTTTTAGCAAAACTAATAATTTTGTTTGGAAAATATGTTAATAACTTGTATTGTGAATCCATGTAAACAAAAGTACTTGGGTCCGTCTTCAGTTGGAAACCAAATTAATCAAAACTTTCTCTGTAGACAGAAGGGAAACAAGAAAATGTATAACCAGGCCGACACGCAGCTAAGCGCTAAAGTGCCGCTGACATGAGTAAATCGAATTTCCTTTGCAATGTGTTACTCTTATTCTTTGCGCTCACAACCTCGCTTCGGCCTTTGGCCTCAGCTTGACCTCCTGTGTGATCATGGGCATTATGGGCTGTTCACTGCGCTCACAGCCTTGCCTCTGCCTACGACCACCGACTTACGGGTTTTTACTGGAGGTTATACTGCATATCATGAAAGAAAAACACAAATTTCAATGAAATCGGATCAGTAAAGGTAAAGTTTGTCTTGTTTAACGAGTTTGTCTTGTTGTGTTTATGAGAGGACTACAAAGTCCTCTCTTCCACTTAACCTCGACCTTTACCTAGCATCACCGTATCAGTCACATTACACATGTAAGTGGTGACTGCGGGGATCGAACCGGCGCCACCGGAGTGATGAGCTCCAGAGTCGCGTACGATACCAATCCGCCAAGGATCATTCATTCCGTTGTTATAGCGAAAAATTAACTTTTTTGGCCGCCATCTTAAAACGACTTGATTGATTTGGTATGTTGATGAATAATACAAAATACATATTCATTTTAAAAATGATTAAAATCAGACAACATTTATTAATTTTAGATACTAAAAACCCCTTTTTTGGTCAAAATTCCTCCCAGAAAGGGGGTTGTGGTAGTCCGATGTTACCGGTTAAGGAACTTGCCCGAGATAGTTACAAAAGGAACATGTGTACCATTTGTACCAATTTAATGAAAAGCAGAATAAAAACCTGTAGATATACCATTTCATGGTCCCGAGCCTGGGTCTTACCTTGCTGATGGCTTGAATATCTCATTTTTCCAAAGGAAATTCGATAAAAAATATATACGTAATTTGGGAAATAGATTTCGGACCTATAGCAATTTTTGTTTACGTGGTTACTCGAAATGATTCTAGTCAATAAGCTCATGAGGAACTTATAGATAAATTATAAATAATCTTTAAAATGTATTAACATTTTAAAGTTGTATGGCTGGATTTGATGTAAAATGTGTCCTTTGTAATAACATAAAATTGACTTCTTGTCTGTTAACTATGTAATAATGTATCAGAATAACATATCACATAAGTTGATGTCAATAATATTCTATTTAAATCTTCAATATTATGATATGATTCGTTTTAAGCTTTCGGTGTTGTGATGTATATCTTTGACTATGACTGTAGTACAGAGTTGCTAACTTGACTGAAGTAGTTGTTATATTGTATTGTGTAGTATCAATAACAGCTGTTGATTCTTGTTATTACTTGTTGACATTAGGCTTCAACTTGGTTTAGCTCAGTGTTTTCTATATAAATTCCATGTATATACGTACGTAAGTATTTTGTAATATTTGTAATGCTTTAACAAGTTTAAACTATTAGTAAATTATTGTACATAAAACTGAAAGTATTTTATTGAAATATATTTTGTTCAGAAGAAAGTAAAAGTTATGACTGTGATATTTGAATTAAAATAAAATTTTAAAACGCATTTGATTTAAAATCTAGGATTGCTCTCGCAAATATTTTTACCGCCGTCAACTAATTGGTTAGTACAAAAGTTGTAGGAAAATGTCTACTATTTTGCAAATTTTCATTGAAATATTAGGCTTAGATTTGTCTAGACCATTGTTAGAAATGAATTAGCTAGCGCAAAACGGGCATTATAATTTGTTATGGTAGTATTTCATTATATTACTTCTCTATTGATGTGTAAGTAAATAATAAAGTAAATATTTCCAAAATACCTTTTGGTTAAATATTTAAAATGCTTATAAGTATTACGTAAAAAATAAACCATTGTACTGTAGTAACAGTTTTGTTTGCGTTATGCAAAGTTTTACTCGACTATTAGTGTTTTAGGTGTACAAATTGTACGTTTACCTCGAAATTCACGAATTAAACTATAAAACCATTTTGCCCTGTATGGCAGTCAAACCTTAGCTTGATGCCTTTAAAACGTCGTCGTCTTGTAAATGAATTAGTACATGACGTAACTAAATTTCCTTCAACATTTCGAAGAAAATTCCTTACAATATTATATTTTCGTAAGCTTGTTAAGTATTTTCTCAACTGACCTACTGAGTAGTACATGTTACAAATGAATAGTAGTTAATGTAATATTGTAAAATAACATAATTGTATTAATGTTGAATATATGTTAACTATGCTATATTTTCACTTATGAATTATGTTGCCGAATTTCGACTGATTAAAGGCCTAAAATTAATCTTTCTCTCTTAAATGGATAAGTGTTGAAAAAATAAACTTCTATTTATGTCTCAGCTGTGTTTTATTTGCCACATTTAAAGTGTTGTGGAAATTTTTAAAAAGATTTTGGGGAACACAAACAACTTCTGAGGTTAATTGGTACTATTACATACGTTGTCCATCGTTTTGAGTGAACAAAATATACAAGACGATTCGGGATCTGGAATCTGACCCCGTCTTCAGGTGAAAAGTAACCTAAAATATAAAACAATAGGAAAAGAGCTGGATAAATTAAGTCTTAGGCTTAAGCGGCCGGCGTCATTACTAACTAAAGCTTCCGGTGTAGACCGCGTCAATTGGCTATTTCTAACTTCTACTGCGCCATAGAAGTTAGAAATAGAAGTTAGAAAGCCGCCAGGCAGTCCTACTGGTAGACCAATCACAGCCGCGAATCAGACTAACCAACTGTAACAGAGAACACAACTCATGATGAAAACATCTCTCAAGTTCACGGCAAAGAACGAACATAGTAAAGTTTACAACCAATAAAGACCTGGGGCTGCAAGGAATACGTGTTATTTTCCAATAACATTGGTTTCTCACTACTTATAAGGGAATGGAATTGCTGCGGTAGGAAGTACTTTATGTGTGTAAGGTTTGGCTGGGAGGGGAAGAAAGGGGTACAAACCACATCCCAGAGCCGTTTATTGCACAGCTGACTTATCTTGCAGCACCGAACATAAAATCAGCTGTTTTTGTTATTTTCTATCAGATGTTACTTCTACAGAGCACAGTACTGTCGAGTATTTTTGCTCCATATTATCTGTATTCATTCAGGATGGTTTACCTCACGCAGCTTAGTGGACTGCGAAGGTGTACTGAGGTGCAATAACCAAACGCCTGGAGCGGGAATCGAACTCGCAACCTCAAGCTCCGGAAGCTTAGCCACGAGACCATAAAACCTTATCCTGTATTCGAAGATTTATTATGAAGTACTTGAAATTGGTGAAGATATTGTAACTCATATAATGGTAGGTAAAGAGAACAGGTTGCCAATGATTGCGTGTTGAATGTTCACTGCAGTACCGTCAGCTGAGTGTATTGAACATTGAACAGCTGATGAAAGAGCACGTTGTTAATTAAACATTGAATCCCAGCCTTTTCAAGTGCGATTCTGTAACAGCTGATCTCTTAGTGGATTCATTACAGGGAATAAGCTTCCACGTTCCCTACAACATCCGGCGTGCCTGCAGCTCGGCTTTGTTTTAATATTTTAAATTCCACGAAATCCTAACAAATTTCACTAATTACTATAATAATTACCATTGGTAAATAAAGAAATTCTGCTGGGAAAGCTCATATAATTATATGGCTTCATAATAACAAGAAACAATTATTTGAAATTAAACAATAATCAATACATATTTCAAACACAAATCTTCCTCAAACAAAGAGAGGTGTTCCACAGGGCATTATATGAGGTCCAATGTTATTAATAGTAAAATTATATGATGTAACAAATTCAGTTCCAGTAAATCTTTTCATTACTAATAGTACATTTTACTATTATTGTTTATGTACGGTACGCGTTATTCCATAGAAAATAAGGGTTTGAACATACCCTTAATTTACAAGTTTTGTTTTACTGTTTTGCTTTCGAACGATAAAATTACCTAAATCTTTCGACATATAAATTGACGCATCAAGCCTTCTATATATCAAAGAAATACACAATTTACGTGAACTGTACTTTACTTAACACGAGTGACGAGGGAATTTATACGGTCTTTATTAATTAGGAGTTTCGATGCTAGGAAGGAAAACTGCAATTAAGAAATCCTCTGGAGAAATGATTCATCACAATATTGAAGAGATTCATCGTAAATGATTAATTCAGAAGCTTCGGCGCGTAACGCTCGACTCAAATATTAATGGAAGATGTTTCTGTTGAATAAATATTTGTTCGGAAACTTTCAAGTAGATTCAGAGTTAGCAGCTATCTCTTCAACTGATCAATATTGATTGATGGGTAATCAAGACAGACAGCCCAAACTGGTAGCCTTGCCTTTGTAGTAAACATATCAACGTACTATTTCTATAGTGAGTGCTTCGTCCCAAAACAGCCCGGGTTCAACTTCCGGCGCTGCGGTACCCTAGCCACTACCCGTGGGTCAGAAGACACGTTGGTTCATTTCCATTGGTCGTTAGGCTATTAGTTAATGACCCAATCTGGGGAACAGTCTGCCCTAGACATCCATCAAGCACAAGACCATCCATTAAAACACTCTTCTGAGTCACCATTCAATATGAGTTTACGATGGGTTTATTTACAAATATAGAAGTTCAGCTCTAATGGGACTTTTGTTCGCTGAGCTCTGTGAACATTAAACCTAGAAGGTTTTTGAGGGTTGGTAACTTTCAGCACATAGTCTATTATATTGTAAATCAAACCGGGCCGACACGCAGGCGCTAAAGCGCCGCTTACATGCTTAGCTCACAGCCCGCTTTGGAATTCGGCTGTTCTTATGGAACCCTAAACGGACCAAAATCCTAGGGCCTATTTTTCGGTTTTGTCCATTTTCAGTTATTTTTAATATATAGTACAGGTCAGCTTGGAAAGTATTTATGTAGAATGTTAAAATGAAAGAATCTGTTCAATTACCTTATTTAGGTAAAGTAAACCATTCTATTTTCTTTTAATTTCACAAAGGCAATTTACTTGCGTACCTAAATAAAAATGTTGTACCTGAACTTAACTTAACAAGGGAGTATTTACAGATGGCGTTATCTCTCCAAGTAAAGATGATATAGGCAAAAACTACGTCTGTATTCCTATAAGTATTTTATTTTTTAGGATTAATTAAACAAGATGATTTTAAGGCGAGGACCATGATCTTGATCAAGTTTTCTAAGAAATTCAATAAGCCATTGCACATTGTAAAATTAAAAATATAATTAAAAATTTTGTCTGCATATTGTAAAATTATGATAAGATACCTGGTACAAAACCTATTCCTATCCATCCAGATTCATAATTAATTCCCAACACCTATATTAATTAATTATTACCTTGCATAAAGTGCAGACTGCATCGCAGATAGTATCGCTAAGGAAGAGGTTGGCAGGAGTGATGTACCAGCCCATTGTCCAGCACGAGCATTGTAACAAGCATTGTTCTCTAGATACACCGACATTGTAATCTCACTGGCATTGTAACTCTGATCTGCTGACATTGTAATCTCATCACAGCTGAACATCATTACGTTGCTGACACGTTTGTGGTTTACTCCAATATCCTTTTTAGTCAAACAAAAGTTTCTTTTAAAATAGTATATACTTCTAGAAAACACAATGAAAAACTGTTTTTTCAGAAGGTAACTGTTTTCCTTTTAGATTGTATCAAGCATTATATCATATATGCGTATGTGGCAGTATAAGCTAGTATAACACCGTAAAATAGAATTCTTACAAAAAAGAACAAGAAGAACGATTTTAAACACACAAAAAAGGGTTTCTTTGTGGCTGTGGAATAAAGAAGACACGTTTTTCTTTCCTGCACATTAGTTTGAATAGAAGAGTTGAATTTCATTTAGCAAGAAACATGGTAATAAGACACGATGAAGTGGAATATGAGATTTTCTAGATCTTCTATCTACAGTCAATACTGTGTCAAGTTGTTAGCAATAACTTGAGACGTAATTCATAAATTTACTTGTTTCCTTTTGACTTGTTCTTATGCGAAGAAGTCGTTGTCTTTTTGGCACCACATAAATGTTATAACAAATTGTATCTGTCCAGAATTTTGTTTTAATTCTTCAATTTAGTCTAATAGAAAAGATGCGTTGATAAAATATGCATAACTAGAAGGGTTACTTTAATTTAGCCTGTATCTCAAAATTCGGTCAAGGTGTCATACAATTCAGTAATTAAAACTTAAAAACTTGCTTATATAATATTATACTAAAAGTTATATTAATTATTACAATTCTTACAAGGTAGAAAACTTAAAAGCTACACTACACATATCCACATAGTATCACAATTTTAAGTCATCAAACATACGTTTTCAATAACTATACATTTGTTCCATCTATTACTAAGATTTCCTCCTAGTCTTGTCTTTCCATCAACAAAATCACTCAAGCAACAAGGTGGTGACAATGGCGTCAATTTAGTTGAGTTAATCAAAGTTGGCTGTTGGCAACACTGAGGGCCAATCAGCTGATTGCTGTTTACTTGACAGCTTTCCACAGATTAAATCGATCATAATTTGGCAACTTTCTGATTTAACCCCGTTCATCAGTCTCTTTAGATAAAACTTGAATCGTGTATTACATACTAATAGACTGTATTCTGCTAAATGTTAACCAGGCCGACACGCAGCTAAGCGCTAAATCGCCGCTTGCATGAGTGAATCGAATATCTTTTGCACTGTTACTCTTATTTGCTCCGATCACAGCTTCGCCAGCCTTCGGCCTCAACGGCCTCAATGCAGACACGGGCGTTACAGGGCTGTTCACTCCGCTTTGAGTAGAAGAAGCGAGTATTTCTGGACACACCGTATTGTAAGGAATGTTTCAATATAATGTAACGGTTTAAAAAGCTAAAAAAAAGGTTAAACAGTTTGAAATTTTTGGTAAATATTTTTTGTTAACAACTGATTAACTTTCTTTTTGTCAACAAAGATTCCTATCTCCTTTTTCCATAACAAAAATGCATGTTGTACGTAAATTTCTTTCACCTTAAATGTATCCTCCATTAGTATACTCCATTTATAATGGAGGCAATTTAAAAGTATTTATGATGCGGAATCTGTGCGATAAGCACGTGGGGTTGGAAGGGTCAACAACAGACCCTGACGCTGGTGCAGACAGTGTAATGTAGAAAGTTTTGTTTAATGTCTGTTGTAAGACGCCAACTTGGAATTGGATGTCATCACGAGCGTTCTGCTATCTACATAAACACAGCATACTTCACGGCCAGTTTATTCTTTACTGCGGAGATAAGTGGGTTGGAATTACGTTCGGCGCCCCGAAACGTCTGAAAACCCAGTGAATACTTTATGGCTGCGAGGGGGGTTAAAACCCCAGTTGAAAATATTCTGGTATTCGCTGGACGTTTTTGCGAGCACTTCGGGATTGTTATTTCTTGCATTGTATTTCATAGTTTGGCGCCTTTTTTCTTGTTTACATAAATGATCTAGCTGGATTCCACGAAAAGTATTCTTTAAGCCGATGACAATACTCTTACTTTTCCATCCTGCTATGAAGAACTCAGTTTATTTTTGAGGCCAATTTATTATTTTTTATGGAAATAAGCTTACTAACTACTAACGGAAATAGCTCTACTTACTTTCATAGTGAGTAAGCTATTCATCTCTATGGCTAACCATGGTGGCGAAAAGCCGTCAGCATCTTGGTTTGGCTTTTATTGTTTGCTATGTACATTTTTATACCAAGTTTCATCGAAATTTGATCTTAAATGCAGTTTAAGAGCATGCAAATCACTATTTGAAATAAATTATCACCCTTCGGTGGAAACTGCCTAAGATTCACTGTAGAACTGTGCTACCCATCGGATAATATGTTTCATTGTCGGGGTTCCTTTGGAAAATGAGATATTCATGCCGTAAGCATGGGGACCGTGAAATGAGCACCGATCCTGACCCCTAGAACACGTTTTGAGCATTTTTTCAAACTTTATATACATGTGTATATACAGGGTGAGTTTTAATGCCCCCACCTTAACTTTTGAAAAAGGAAATATTTTTTAAAACGCTTTGGGGAATGTTTTATAGGATTATGAAGTTTGTTTCGACGTATTTTACGTCACGCCCCCACCCCACACCCAAAATCCGAGTGGGAGGGCCCCAACTTTTTAAAATACAAATCCTTCCTCTAGAGAGAGAAAACCCCAAGTTGAGTCGAGATGAAAATTTTGTCGTTGTTAAATTGTTATTAAAGTCCCTTCTTTAAAGGTGCTACAAGGGGGTTTTGTATCTAATAACATTTTGGGTGGCCCTCCCACCGGATTTTGGGAGGGGGTGGGTGACGCATAGTAAGTCAAAACTAACTTCAGAATTCTATAAAAAAATTCCCAAAGGGTTTAAAAAATACTTCCTTTGTCAAAAATTATGGTGGGGACATTGCAAACTCACCCTGAATATATTCATTCACAACAGTTAAAATCAAATGTTGAACAATAAAATGTTGTTGAATAATAGTCCTAAGCAGAGTAGGTATAAAACGCTGCTCTCCGCACATGAACCGTTGTTTACTCTGTGTGAGGGTAGTTTCACTGGTCAGAGGGGGAGGGTTGGTTGTATCTAACGTGTGGGAGTTTCCAACATCGACCACGGTTGCTAGGCAACCATTCATAACTGCAATGCACTGTTGCCAACCGTCCGCACCACGTAACCGGAAAATACCAGTTTTTCGTTGATAATTAGCTATTATTTGCTAACGTTACTTTCTTTTACTATGACGATGGTAAACTCGTCACAGTCAAAATTTCTGTTGGAGCATGGTGGTCCACTCAAAACCATTCCACACAGATAAATTAATTTAATTTTGATTTTTTCGGATGTAAAGTTGCCTTAGCCGGCGAAAGCTAGGTCTTTGGAAATTAAAATTGTGAAAAGTTTAAACAATGTCTCATTTATTAATTTAAATTAAGTTGTCACAAAGATTCTCCTCACACTTTAAGCTAGAAAATAGAACAGGTGTTTTCATTTCACCCATAAAATATTCGTTCACTACTTACTGTATAGTAGTTTACATAATCAAATTTGTCTTTTTCCGTTTTGACTTCATAGTTCTGATTTAGCCCGAACCCCTAATTAGTTTTAGTCGCAAACTAGAATTAAATACACAAGTAACAGCTTAGCATTTGTGTTTAGCGCTCATGTGTAATATACTTCATTCAACTTCTGGTGCCGGACCTTAAAGTAGCTTATGAACACTTATGAATAAAGAGTTAATAACCCTTTTGTTTTATAACTTTCAGTGTTGTGACCAATTCACCTGATTGTTTTAACACACAAGTCTGCAGTGTTGTTATGAGTTTTAAGCGCAGTATAGTTCAGTTTTTGTTGACTGTGAGGAAGCCAGTTCAAGAACTTCGTCAGAACGCCGATGGATTTACAGTACTTGATCTTTCAGTTGAATAGAGTTTTATTCGACAGGGAGAGTAGTTGTTAAAAAGATTAAAAGCATAAAAACTACCAACAACTTTCATTGCGTGTTAGTGACCATACTAATGAAGAAGTGCATGCACAGTCTAGCGGATCCGTGGCGGATTGGTATCGCGCGCGACTCCGGAGCTCATCACTCCGGTGGCGCGGGTTCGATCCCCGCAGTCACCACTTACGATTTGTAATGTGACTATACGGTGACGCTAGGTAAAGGTCGAGGTTGAGTGGTAGAGAGGACTTTGTAGTCCTAACTTCGCCTCGTTAAGACAAACTTTACCTTTACCTTTTACAGTTCACAAGAATTTAACTACTATTTTTCAAGTTTCTCAAAATTCATAATTTTCCTTAGCCTTGTTAAATCCCAAGATACTCGAACGCCAGTGTGAGAAGTATGGATTACACAGTAACCGTTAAGGCAATGTCACGGCAAGGAGGTACAGATTGTACATAAGGGAGTAGTTATTTTGTACACAGTGACACCAACTTTACTCGGGAGAGCTGTAGAATACCGCTGGCATCTTCACTAAACGAACCATTGCTTCTATATTGCTGATTCGTCCAATTAATCGTGAGTTCTTGGTTGTACTTTGCACATTTACGTATTTGAGCACAATTTGAGTTAAACTAAGTACTAGCGGATCCGTGGAGGATTGGTATCGCGCGCGACTCCGAAGCTCATCACTTCGGTGGCGCGGGTTCGATCCCAGCAGCCACTTACAATTTGCAATGTGACTTTACGGTGGCGCTAGGTAAAGGTCGAGGTTGAGTGGTAGAGAGGACTTTGTAGTCCTAACTTCGCCTCGTTAAACAAGACAAACTTTACCTTTTTTTGTACTTCTCTGATTTGCTGGTTGAATTTAGATTTCACAATAATACTCCGTTTGAAGATTTTCAACACCTAAAATGTTTCTGAATGAGAAAATGTTTGAGTTAAGAATGTGAAAGAAGCTCTGAGAATCAACGTTGTTTCAGGAAAAGTGACTATAAGGTAAGAACCGGTGACGTTGCCTGTTTTCAGCTAGTTTCTCCTGATACCCTGTTATGTCTCGAATGATGTTTATAGTAATAAAATGAGCTAAAACGGCGAATTTTCTTAGGAAAAAGGAGACATTCAGGCCATCAGTATGGTAAGACCAGACCTGAGAACTTGCTACGAACGGCTCCATTCGCTTGAAATTAGCACCGATCCCAAACCCCAGAACACATTTTTGAAAGAGTATAAACCAAAAAGTACTAAATATGTTATATACTCTCAGTTGTAGGGCTTTTTCGAAACCGAAAGGTGAGAATTATTTCAAAAAAGGATGTTCGAAAGTCGACGTAGAAAGTTTACTCTTGCTCTGAAAGTCTGCATTCACCTGGCTGTGGGTCTAGGTACCTGGGTGGAGAGTTCAAACACTTGACTGGAAAAGTGGAATTGGAACTGGAGAGAGAGCATGTCTGGAATATTGCTGCTCCACACTTGTGACGCCAATTTCTCAACTCCCACCGAGCTTGCATTGTTGCTTATACACGTTTTTGTCAGATAATTGAAAGATGAAATACTGAACATGGAAGTGAATATTTTTATTTAAAAATCGAGTGGGACACATTCAGACAGCCCCCTCGGTATTGGCTGGCTCGGGGCAGCGAACGACCAATCACAGCCGTGAATCAGACTGACCAACACAACCTAAAAATATACCTATTTATGCACAGCCAATGGGATGTCACTATAAATGTACAATAAAGTGGTTAACTGCTTTAATATTATTCTCCATAAGTCTTCATCTTGACATGGTGGCTGAACTACTTAGTGCTGGCAGACTATCCATCATGATAAACGTTCACTTTCAATTACTTCAAAACAGCTTAAGCATTAAGTGCATCTGGTGCTGTATTTGTTTTTCTTCTACGAGACCTTTCATTCAAACAGTTGAACATAAGTTTAAGCATAGATTTAGTTCGTTTATTGTTGTTGAGAAGGAAAAGATCATCTCTCTTTTAAACATCAACGTTGTAGGAAAGACTAAACTGGTTATATCATTGATGGATGGTTCCATAAGCACATCAGGACTACACGTAGATGTCAATGACCTCTTTTAACTATTCAGCGTTGTAGGACCTTTGTACCATACGAAGTGATTTATCAATACTGTGAATACTTCAGGAAGCAGCTTCTTATTGGAATTTTAAAATGATGAAGAAGTACATAAAATAATCCAATACACAATTTATATTTTGGTTAAAACTAATTTCCAAAATATAAATTGTTCATTGAATGATTTGATATATTCTTCATTATACTGTAAATTCTGTTGGATCAAACTGGAATATTTGGGCTCTGCAGTCTGCAGGTAGGATGTAGGATTTAGAATCCTTAGATCCTATCTAGAGGTACGATCTGGATAGGATGTGCGGGTCTCTGTTCCTACTTATTGGTATCCTCCGATCTGGGCAGGACCTGATGAGCTTTGATCCTATCGATAAGAGTAAGATAGGGCCTGCTGAGCTATGATCTTATCTTGTCGTAGGATAGGATTTGCGGATCTATGATCCTACCTAAAGGTAAGATAGGATCTGTGGATCTATGATCCTATCGAGAGATATCTGACAGAGTTGAGAAGGAAATGTACCTGACATTGATTCTAGACAGATCCTTTACGTGTAATCCCTCATTTCCCAAGACTAATTCCTCCTCGCTTCTCGTCGTCGTCAAATCCCAGCAGCTGATTGAAACAATTAGTTTAAGTTATTGAGATCTGCACAATTTGGAATATTGTTAGTATCTTTAACTAATTATGGAGGATATTTTGCAATATTACGCTTCAATAATAGCCACTTCAAGCGCAATCTTCAAAACTCTTTCCTCGTAATAAAATTGTTTATTGGAGATCTTCTTTCTCCTTCATATTGAGAGCTCTCTCTAATAAAGAGGCTTGCTTTAGTTTCTCGCTTCATTTTCCTCTAGCTTTCAGTTTACGTTATTGGAGTGTTCTGAAGTTGAAATGAAGTTCTAAACTTGAAATTAAAAACCTAAATCGAGAACTCTAATGGGATCTCCAATTTAGAAAAAGAAAACGCTAAGTTAAGTTAATAGGAGACCCGTCCTGATCCAAATCGGATCAAAGCTAAACCTGCGCATTATGGGCGAAAAATTCTTTAGAGTAATATAAAGTAGTTTTCAAATTTTATTTTTATTTTAAGAAAAATATTTTTAGACGCGGGGAATATACGGTACTTTAAACTCTCTGAAACCCCTCCCCCTCCCTGGAGAAGTGCAGTTTCAGAAATGAGGCTCCAAATGGTATATGATGGTAATGATATGCACTTTACAATACAGGTGTTTCAAAATGAAAGAGCAGATTTCATATAGTTATTACAGGCAAAGTATATTTGGTATTGTTATTTTTATTATATATACATGCAATGACAAAACTCTAAAGTTTATGTTACTGTGAATTTAAGCATTCGATATGCGCACCACGTGGTACGGCACACATTGAAGCGTCAGCCTCTTTCTTACCATACGAGCGACAAAGTGGCTGAAGTGATGGAGTCTACTGCTTCCGTTGTCCAAAATCCTGAGCTCTCGAAGGTAGCGGGCAAAGAGAGACACAAACCGTATCTTTGATGAGCTCCAAATATAACAACCACACTACTTTACATCCGGCGAGTCTATCACTCAAAATGACATACAACATAAAGAAATTTTCTTGAGGAGTCATGTTCAAGTTCATGAGTGCAATGCAAATGAACATCCTGCATGGGATCAGCTGATACCATAGTGAAACTTCCTTCTTCGCTCTATAATCTAAAGAGATAAAAAATAATTGACTAATAAAAGTTTCCATCTTATATGTATATAAAACCTGCTCTTTCATTTTGAAACTGTATGTATGTGTAGAAATTCATCACATAGGCTACGTGGCTTTTTTTCTTTCTGCTTTTTTTATTGCAAATCCTTGTGGAGCCACTTGTTCAAGTTTGACGCGAGACTACGTAGCTGCTAGCCACTTGCAAGCATATCCTGTTGTACTTTCGTACACTACAGTCATCGGTCATCGGGCACTAATTGACTGGGACTCGTGGCGTGGTCCTGTAATCCAGCTTCATGGAGGTCAGGTTTTGAGGATTATATAGGCTCAGATAGTCTCAGTGATCATCTGATGATACCCGCATCAACTCCCACATATCGTTTATGCATCACCTGCGTGGTTCGGAAGTCACGTTAAGCCGTTGGTCCTTGTATTTTCATTGGTCATTGATGGGCTATTAATTATAAGGAAGAGTCGGTCTTAGTTTGTAACAAGACTACACCTCATAACTCATTACTACCACTCATCACACTCATCCTTCACCGCATATTTGCCTTAAAATACCCTCATGAAAGTGGTCGGCATCTCAAATAGTGATTTAGTGACTTTACATCGTCATTGTTTGACGTTCGTACGTCCATTCATAACTTAAGGTAAAGTGAAGTTTGCCTTGCTCAACGAGGCGAAGTTAGGACTACAAAGTCGTCTTTACCACTCAACCTCGACCTTTACCTAGTGTTACCGCATAGTCACTTAAAAACGTGGTGACTGCGGGGATCGAACCAGCGCCACCGTAGTGATGAGCTCCGGAGTCGCGCACGATTCCAACCCTTTACACTTTATTAACTTGGGCATAAAGTAAATTTCAGTTCTCTAAACAAACTAATTGGAAACAGAAAAGCACAGCTGTTATCAGTCGACGTGGTTAAGGTCACGTCACAAAGTGTTGTCAAGAGGTGGGGGAGGGGGAGGTTCTGTTTGTGACGTTTGGAGAGGAGGGGGGATTGTTGGAGTTTAATCCTCCCCTTCCCCACGTCATTAAACATCAAGCTGAGAGAGCCATTACTGGTAAACTACAACTGAGACTGTACAGAGACAAACAGAGTTCACCCTTACACATGGAATAATGAAAACACTAGTAAATATTTAGATTTAACAGCAATTTCATTCTGAAACACTTGCATGTTTGGTTTATGAAAAACGATTTCTTCGTATAAACGCATGAGGAAATGTAGCCAACCGTTTTGATTTTAAACCCGATTGGGAAAATGTTTTCGATACAGTCTTTACATAGTAAGGTGCTAATAAAGTTAGTGGAGGTTTTTTTTAATACTGAAATTATGAAACCCAAATTTATTTCACTACTTATCAAAAGTTGTTAGTGTTTGTAGGAAAGTAGGAACAAAGCAGACTCTACAAGTTTGTGTGTACGGCAGAGGGAGCACTGCTAGTAGTTTACTATTCTTTGTTTAAAGTTTATTGTTGACAATTGGAAAATTTCTACGTTTCAAATATTATGCGGACGTTTTCCATCGTTAAAGAACAACAAAACACGATTTATCACGATCTTCAATTTTATTCTGTTTTCACACACGTAACACAAAACTGTTTGTAAACATAACACTCATTTTCTAATGTTTTTGTTTTGTTTTAGGTTACTTTACACCTGAAGCCGAGATCAGGTTACAGATCCCTTAACGTGAAAAAAAGGTAAAAAGGTAAAGTTTGTCTTGTTAACGAGGCAAGGATAGGACTACTAAGTCCTCTCTACCACTAAACCTCGACCTTTACCTAGCTTCACCGTAAAGTCACACTACAAATAGTGGTGAGCTTCGGAGTCGCGCGCGATACCAATCCACCACGGATCCGCTACGTGGTGTTCTTCCTGATCAATAACGATTGAAAACGTCCGCGATTATATTAATTCCAGTACAATGTTAGTATGGAAAGATTAGTTCTTGAGGTAAACTCAAAAGAGCGACAATGTTTTAATATTTGCTTTTCACACCAGAATTTTAATATTAAAACCATACATTTCCGATATTTTCATCTATAATTATTAAATAACACAATTTGCCTTTCGAAATACAACTTAAAAGGTATAAATTTACATCTTATAACGCTTTATATTATCAACACGACACATTCTCACTGTACGTAATGATCTGAGTTGTGCTGTGTTGGCAACAGTGACTCTGGTGACGTCGACGTCTGCTTCTGCTGCTGAGTTTTAACAAGCTCAAAGTTATTCCTGTTTCCGGTTCAGCGAGTCGGAAACAACTCGACACACTCCGGCAAGTAAACATCGCATCTAGTGAGGAATAATCGATACTCGATACTTCGAGTCTAACATTCGTTCCGCCGAGATCGATATGAATAAGTTAGCATGTACATTGTAAACATTAAGCGACTAAAATGTGCCTTCGGCAGCTATTATACTGGTCAATTTCTTATAATTGATTCATAATTTTTCTAGAAATGCAAGAATATACATTATAAGTGTGGAGTTTTAACGAAAATATTTTTCTACTAATTAAGCATATTTTCTTATTTCAAAAAGCGTAGCCTTCTACCATAAAATATATATTTATTAGGCCTTCTATTGCCCTAATGACATAATCCCAAATACATATGCAGGTTATAATCCGCATTGTCGTAATGGATGTGTTGGGGATATATTCCTCTATCAAACTAGAACATTGCGCTTTGAAAATGCTCCACGTCAACAAAACTCGTAATTTTAACACATTCTTGAAAGAAACATATACCACAAGCATTATGGGTCATAATCGTGATTTTACAATGTAATATAGCTCATTTTGTCAACCAAAACCTCTATTTTACCAAATATAAATGGTTTAATACCCCTCATTCCGTGAGGAAAACACGGCAGCTTTCAACCCAGAGAGAGGAATAGGAACTCCTTCAGAGACTTGTCGGCTATACCCGCAGTACAATTCAGTAGCAAGATTGCATCACGGGAAACGCACGGCGTCCTCTGCAGCTGCAGTCGCTGAACCAACAGCTGTTCTGGAGTTTAAATATTGTTGCGCAAGTTTTTCATCACAAGAAGTGATGAACAAGAAGATCACGACGTTTCTGTACGTGGGATCTCAGGTGCGCAGTGCCCTGAAACAGAACACAGAGTATTAAAAAATTAGCTAGCCTAAAGTGATCAGCGTAAGCTGACCAGTCAAAACGATTTTCGTCCAGCTGATTGGATTTTGTTGATTTTTGTACACATGTTGGGTAAAATGTCATAAGTGTGTATACAGGGTGTCCCATAAGTAAAGTGCCAGACTCTGGGAAAGGTTATATGGGTCAAAATAAAGAGAAAATCAAGAATAAAAATTTTCCCAAAAATGCTTAGTTAACCAGATATTTTGCCATTTTATATTTTTCATAATTATTTATTATCTCCCACGTCATTTATTGGATTTGACTCAAACTTAACATAAGTTTGTATCTAAGTAAGATCATTTATGGAAAAAATTACCAAGATGATCTTACTTATCATTTTAAAACGGTGGCTAGTTTATGGTAATTTTACGGCATTTTTGGCGTTACACCTTAAATAGCGAACAAACGGTAAGTTTTACGATAAAAAGTAAAGAATACCGTTTTGTAGCAAAATGTTATTACCTATCTATTGACACCAAGATAATAAAAATCTATTGGGAAACAACGAAGCTTTAGAGGAAAATCCGGATGAAAACAGGCAACTTTCCACCTTACTAGCTTGATGTTTGCCACGGTTTCCACTGTAACTTTGTTGAATCTTAATCGATTTTTGACCTTGGTGTCAATAGATAGGTAGTAAAATTTGCTACATAATGGTATTCTTTACGTTTTATCGTAAAGCTCACCGTTTATTCGCTATTTAAGGTGTAACTCAAAAATGTCCTAAAAATACCATAAAATAGCCACAGTTTTAAAATGATAAGTTAGATCATGCTGGTAATTTTTTCCATAAATGGTCTTACTTAAATACAAATTTATTTTAAGTTTGAGTCAAATCCGATAAATGGTGTGGGAGATAATTAGTGAAAAATATAAAATGGCAAATATCTGGTTATTGCGTGGAAACATTTTTATTCTTGGCTTTCTCATTATTTTGACCCATATAACCCTTTCCCAGAGTCTGGCACTTTACTTACTGTATAAAGTTTCATCAAAATGAAATCATACATAGAGCTTTTATAGCATAAACCCCAATTATCGGAGGGAAACCATCCCTTAAGGGCTACTTTCGGTGAACCAATTTTGCTGGTTAACAATTTTAACCTAGAGATTTTATTGTTTTATTAAGCCTTACAAAAACATTGTTTTGGCAATACAAAATAATTTATAATATAAATACATAATTTAATTTACAATATAAAAAGCCTACCCATTGGAAAGACTACTAGTATATGTTTATAAAATAATTTACTTAAATTTATTTTTTGCCACGAGTTGTGACAGATAACTATTAATTAATTTAAGGTCCAGCAATAAATTTTCTACGCTATAGAACGAGTAAATAACTTTTAATTTAGTCTTAAAATACAAAAGCTTTCAACATTTTTAGCTCTGTTGGCTTATTGTATAGTTTAACTCCTGCCTGAGACGGTAGTTTGGAATAAACATCAGATCTATGATTGTTAGTTCGAAATGTGTTTGCCAATCTTGTTTCATGGGAATGAATTTCGTGTCCTTGATTAAACGACATTTTGAAAGAGAGTAAACTATCGTTTCATAAATTTAAAAACAAATCGTGAAAATCGGACAAAAATACAATTTGTCTCAGGGTCACAGGGCTCAAAAAAGGGTCAAAAGGGTCACCTCCAATGTAAATTTTACTCTGTTACAGCAAATTCGCTAGGATTCACGGCAGTGCTTGTGGCTACGCGTCGGTTGAATTTTTATCTTTGAAAAAGCTCTGACTAAAAGTGACTTGTTGAGGTTAGTTGAAAAATTCCGTTTGATTGTAAAATCCAATAATTACTAATTAAACGCCTCGCTCGTTGTCCAAAGAGAAGTTAATAGTTTGATTCCATTGGAACAAGTTTTAGGTTAGGTTACAAACTTCGGAACCTTAAATAAACCCAATATTGTCTGTAGAGAAGTTAAACAGTTCGGAAATCCGATTAGAACTTCTCGACAGGAACAAGTACTCTGAACAGTTTTTAATCTCCTCGAGTGTTCAAAACAAAGTTCGCAAATGTTGCTTGAACAAAACACGTGAAGGACTGCTGGATTTCTTTACAATATTGTCCTCCTCGTTTCAGATCCCATTTTATTATGTCACAAAGAATTTATTTAGTGCCATTAGCAGACATACCTTGAGTAGTAAGCTTTTAAATGAGTAAAATATTGCATAATGTAAATTTTTAAACTCGTTGATGTTATGCTTTCAACACACTTTACCTTTTATTTATTGACATATTTGCATTTTGATTAGTTAAGATTCATGGTTTACCCTTTGGATATCATTCGACCATAAAGTAAGTTTTAAATTACCTCAGTGGGGGTGGGTGTTACCCTATGTTTATTAACCATGTGTTTTATTGTTTGTTAATTATATGATGGTATAAATGTTTTGTGTCGTATGTTTACAAAACGAAATACATTAGTAATGAAATTATACTTCAACGTTTAATTATTATTAATTACTTTACTTAAGAATTTGACATAGTGAATTGAATATCGGAATCCCAAAATTATGAAATTTACTCATACAAACAATTTTACAAAACATAAAGTAGGTGCTGTTTATCTCAGTGTGGAAACTTCCAAGGGTACGGACAGCCTAAGACTCAAGTTGTATTTAGGGAACAAGGAAAAGATTGGAAAAACAGACGTTTTCAAAGCACCTTCAGTGCGTATCAACTCAGTAAAACATTTCTTCCTGTAAACTCTGTTTGAAAAAATATCTTCCTTCTTTGGGACCTTTTCTAAACTTAAACGACAAAGCCCGGGAAAACGCTTAAAAATATCTCAGACACTCGTTTGAACTTATCTTGGAAATTGCATAATTTGCATTTTATTCTTTTTAAATTGTTTGCACATTAGAAGTCGAACATCTCCTCACATTAGCACATCATTTCAACACCTCCTAAAATGTTGGTAAATAGGCCAACTGTGTTGTACTAATCATTAAGGGTGGGGGGGGGGGGTACACGGGTCACAAAAGTTAGGGAATTTCCTGGTGACAATATCTGAACCACGAAATTCAGGGGAAGTTTCCTTAAAACGGGCGGGTGGAAACTTTCAAGGTCAGTTTGGTTTGGTCAATAAGGACATTTGCATGGCCTATTCATCCTAATCCCTAAATAACCTAACTTTATATAATTTAATATAATACTAGGTCAATCATATTGTCTCAGAAGGTACTTTTAGTAAAACAACAGCTGTTAACTCATAGTTGCGATGATTGAGAGAATAGCAGGATAAGTGTAGAATTCCCATTGCAATGCACATAAATTTAACACATTAACAAATACGTTTTGAACACATTTGACAGCAAATCGAATAACAATATTGACAAAAAACAACACTACCAGGGTGATGTAAGAGAATAGATTTAATACAAAATAAATTCCATTTTATGTCTATTTGTACTAAATTTAACAATTAAAACCATGATTTTTTAGTAAAGGAAGAAACGACTTTCCCCACTTCCGGAGAAACTACCCTAACGTTTCAGGCAGTTAAAAACTCCACCCGTCTTCAGAGGACTACACTAATCTAGGAACTACATTTAATTAATATCTTAACTTAAGATCTAACCTAAGACTATTCCAACAAATATTTGAAAATACCGCTACATCATAAAAATTGATGGCTTGTCAAAATTACAATTTAAAGTATAACCTAGTAAAATGAGGACACGTTATATTGTGCACAAGCCATCAATTTTATGTTTAGCAGTATTACAAATATTGATTGGAATAGTCTCAATTTAGATCTTAGGTTGAACAACCAATTAAATGAAGTTCCTAGATTATCTAGTCCTCTGAAGACGAATGAAGTTTTTAACTGCCGTCGGGAATTTTTCTCCGGAGTGGCAGGAAAAGTCCGTTTCTTTCCTTTTGCTCTCCGCCACTATTATGAACTTTCAAACTAACATAAAACCATGAGTTAGAGTGAAGGGAAGGCTTTAATAAAGGTCAATGAGAGTATGAAATGGGAGTGAGGGAGGAAGAATGCCGATAGGAATGCCAGGAGAAGGAATGTCTAGATGAAGTTCTCCGCAGTAAAGAGCATTCCGCTTGATTCAGCAATTCTCACTCTATGATTGTTTTTATCTGGCATTCTTCATTTCACTAAATATTTCATCTAACCTGTTATAATGAGTCAGTGGTTGTGATTTACTTTTACCTCGTCTGTAGAATTGTAGATCCATGCTAAGAAATACGATTAGTTGAATTCGTTGCTGTAGTTTGTTTACAGGGTAAAATACAACCGTCTGGAGACGGTTTAACTACTTTTTAACGGTGCATGATAAGCACACCAAATTTTACAGACAATTCTTGGGACTATAAAGTACTTTTTCATATGGTTAGCCCGATGGCCAAAAAGGTCTGCAATACCTTGTGCGTTTATCCTGCGCCGTTAAAAATGTATTTAACCGTCTCCAGACGTAATTGACACCCTGTATATACTGGGGTTTCTTAATCAGCCGTGTGGTTTGTATGGTGGTTAAACAGAAAATATATTAAATTGTTTCAAAATCTAAACTTCCGCCTACTTTCGAGCATGTTTCCGAGCAAAGAAGGGCTGTCCGCATCATTTTCTTCCAAGACGACATCTTGCGAAGATTGGTTCAAAACACACCAATTCTGAATTTTCCATCAATTTATATTCTCGAAACACTTTCCTTTGCAGTGCATCTTAATAGTTTTGACAGGCCCAACAATAAAAGATATCCACTAAGAAATTCCACCAATCTCTCCATTCCCAAAACTCTTCCACTTTTTCAAAACCACTTTGTTTACAATTCAGTTAAGCTCTTCAACAGCCTCTCAAAACCTAAACACGACAGGCAGCAGGATGTTCAATTGTTCAGGTCAATGTCTGAAGTATTGTTAAGTACACAGGATTCTTGACTTTGAGTGTCTATCCAGGATGCTACTCCAGTGTCCGTGAGTTTACTGGCGAGTCTCCTAGAGTAACAGTAAGGAAGCATTTTCTTATGAGCAACAACATTCTACTGTACATATTGTTTAAATGTAAATGTTTACATTATAAGGATTTTGAAGTGTAAAATGTATTATCTTGACTTTATTAATGCAATGTATTGTTAATTTGCTGAATAAATAAATTATGACTTATGAGCCCTGTTTGGTATTGACAATCAATTATTAACGACCTCGTTATTGTTGTTCGTTACCTTGTTGGATAGTGCAACACTCAAAATCCTTGATGCGAAAACCAACATATTCCTGTTTGAAGTTGGTTGTTGACGATTCCCGAGATTAAAAGATTATTACGAACGATTTCCATAGTTTTTAAGTAAACAAAAAGTACACGTCGTTTCCGGATCTGGAATCTGGTCCCGTCTTCAGCTGAAAGTAACCTAAAACAAGACAGAAAACATTAATAAAAGAGCTAGGCCTGGCCTAAAAGTAATCAGCGCAAGTTGACCAGTCATCCACCCCCAAATAACCTTAATTTTCCCTTTTTTACTTTTCCCCGTTAAACTAGTTAATTTTATAACGGCTAGCCTAGAAAACAATACAACATGTACAAACAACTTTACGATATTCAAAACTATTAGAGAAATCAAGCACGTCCACGGACAGTGACAGCTGTACACTGACTGACTGCCTGACATCCCCATTGGCTGGCTCGGAGCAGTGGACGACCAATCACAGCCGTGAATCAGACCGACCAACTGTGACAGAGAACACAACAAATACCTATTTATGCACAGCCAATGGAAGGGAGATTCGATGAATGAATCAGGTTTACGTAACAAAGTGGTCCTGTAATCCAGCTTCATGGAGGCCAGGTTTTGAGGGATGATATAGGTCTAAAGTGTCTAGATAGTATCAGTGATCATCTGATGATACCCGCATCAACTCCCAACGTTTGACATATCACCTGAGTAATCTGGAAGTCACGTTAAGCCGTTACCCTTGTATTTCCATTGGTCATTGGGCTATTAATTAATGACCCATTCTAAGGAAGAGTCGGCCTTAGTTTGTAACAAGACTACACCTCATAACTCATTACTACCATCATCACACTCATCCTTCACTACATATTTGCCTTAAAATACCCCTCTGAGAGGGTTTGCATCTCAAAAAGTGTTAAAATAATAAACAACTTTATCGTGAGTCACGAAAACGTATTATAATCTATGGCCTAAGCTGATCGTTAAATTTATCAAATTGGGCAACTCTTACATGTGTAGGATTTTAGAATAGGGTGTCCTTACACTAGTTAGGTATTATGTACTTTTCGAGTTCTTAATTCAAAGGCATAAGTTTGTTGGGTTGTTTCCTGCCAAAGTTATAACTATCCTTAAGCTCGAGTTCATTTTTTATAAGAGGTAACCAGAAAGTCCGTAGTTTTATGCTTATATTATAAAAACTCGTGTTAATCTCTTGATTATCTTAGATTATTAAGCCTTGGATTAATAGATACCTAAGATTAACCTTAGATTATTGTCAAACAATGGCATTAGAAAGTTGAATTATTGAATAAAATCTCGAAGAAGAACAAAAGGAAATTTTCACTTGTTTCTGAATATTGGTTCAGAGATAAGTTTTGATAACGAAGTAGATTGTGTGGAGTTTGAATAACAAGAGGTTGCTAGGCAACCAAGCGTAGACTGGACACAGACCTATTGTTTGATGCTGGCAATGATAAAGGTCTGTACTCTGATAGTGAAGATTTAATTTTTTTAAGGTATTTTGTTCAACATTTTAACCCCAGCTGCAGCAGCTAATTTGCCTTTAATTCTTACGTTTCGGTTTGGTCTGTAGATGTTAATTACTATTTAGCGGTTTAAAACATGCTCGTTTCGTTTCGTAGCTGCAGTTGTGCAACATCATCATAATGATAAATTGTGTGATCTACAGACAAAACTGAAAGGTGAGAATTATTTCGAAACAAATCGTACAACTGGGAATTAAACATATTCTTAATTATTCTTTATATTTCACTTGAATGTGTAGGGCATGAGTGAACATCTCGACGATTTTAAAGTCAAAGGTCAAATTCTGTGCGGTTTGGTTTTAAATCACAGACATTTTGATGCCAAAAATATTGTTTAAGTCAATTGGGTTGCTATTTAACCGGCTGGAATATTACATGTAGAGATAAAGTTATGTTTCGACATTTAGAGAGCATACGAATAAATTACAAACAAAATGTCAAGCATACTGTCTGTTTCACAGTTAAAAGTATTAAAAGTTAATTTAATAAATAAACACGTAACAAAAACGCCCTAGGTTAAATCATCTTTATAAATTTATTTTTAACCAAAAGTGTTTTTGTAAAGTATTAATTATTTATCAATGCATTAACGTTTCTTTAATTATTAAACTATTTAAAATTATATAGTTTCAAAATTAAATGTTACCAAACCCAAAATTAATCACTTTATAATTGTCTTTAAAAGAACCATTAATCGAGAATCGTACAGCAACTTTGTTACTGCTTTGCCGACAACAATCCTTCTACTAGTTCCGCTAACTGTTGTAAGAGCGCAGCACATGCTAGAAAATCTACCTTACCACTGTACTGGTACTAGTTTGAACGTTAGCTGTAGTGCAGGATGACAACGGTCTGCGTTTTAAAATCAATTATTATTTTAATAAGAAAGCCTACATTATTATAATTATTGACATTCTCCCTATACATAAATAATCCTCCAGGAAAAATTATTGCAACTAGGTAATAGTTTCCTTGTCAAATGTATGTTTCTAAATTTTGACATAAAATCATGTCGACGATATTTTTTCAACGAATGTATAGTATCACTTAAAGCTATTATTTTAATTATATTAGTTCAGTATATTGTACAGGGTGACAGTCTGACAGATTGTTGTAAACCTAGTGGTGTTTTACAAACATCTTTATTTCCTTTCTATTTTATGTTTGAACCTAAAAATTTATATTAATAATCATGTGTTCGTTTTAGTGAGCTGTTGTTATAAAACAACAATATTCTAATATTCTGCACAAAGAGTTCAGTCCTTGATGGGCTCTAGAAAAAATAAAATGTATTAGAGAAAATTGTTTTTAACTCAAAAGTGGGTCTAATTATTTTAACATTGGCTGGAGAGTTACAATATTTAAAAAACGCGTAAAAACCACGCTTGGCCACCTTGTATACATACATTTCAGAATTTTTAACCAAGGGTGTTTTGTTAGTATTTAATTATCAATGCCTGATCATCCATTTGATTTTCAAATTATTTAAAAGTTAACATTATACAGTTTTAAAACTGAATGTTAGCAATCTCAACCATTCTACAATTTGTTTTTACAAAGAAGCGTCAATTTATTGAATTTAATACAGTTAATACAGAAACACAGAACACAACAGCACCGATCCACGAACGTTTCTGATCAGAGGAGTTAGTACCGAAACTGTCGCCAGGCTGCAGCACAATGCAGACAATCTTCGTTACCGACAATACGTAGTTCACGTTTTTCCCGCCGCGGCAGCACCGGACGGACAATGTTTTTTCTTGTCATCTCCTGAAATTACAGACAGGTTTTTCGTGAATAACTTTTGAACGAGACAAGGTACGGATACGGGAGTTGAAGATTCGTGTTAAGCGCAACGAGACGAATTCAAAAATGTGTAATTTGTCATATGTCAGAAAATTAGTGTTTCACCAAAAATCGAAGGTTTAAGCCTTTGGTGTTTTTTTGGCGAAAAACACTTTTTTCTCCAAAACCTTATAAATTACACATTTTGGTAACCGTCTCGTCGCGCTGAACACGAATCTTCAACCCTCGATACCGTATCTTGATCCGTTTGGAAGATATTCACGAAAAACCGAGCAATAATTTCAGGAGCAAGTTCTGTCCCTAAGCATGAGATTTCTTGAATTGCGGGAAAAACAGTGTCGGTAACGAAGATTGTCTGCATTGTGCTGCAGCCTGGCGGCAGTTTCGGTACTAACTCCTGATCAGAAACGTTCATTGATGGGTCTGCAGTGTTTCCGAATTAACTACTCTTCTTGACTGGTTTGTCAGTGGTGTGGCGAAACCGTAAACTATGTCATCTAGGCCTTCCAGATCCCGGGCGAAACGATTAAAATTACTGTATGGCGCTTTTTAGTTTAGCTTCTAATGTAAATTTGTATCACCATTTTGTCCATTATTATTTATTAGACTACCTATATTTGGGTCCATCTATATTTGTGGATGTCATGTTATTACTGAATAGTGAAACCATGCTTTAATATAACCCAGAGTTCATACTGGTTTCCAAAATAAAATTCCAGGACATAAACCTGATTTACCAGGTCACATATAGGGCAATGTCACTGGGTGAAGTCCTGACACAGCACTGGATTACCATATAAAATGCAGCTTATTGCAAAATCTGTTGATAAATTCCTTTGGAAATACCTTCTAACCTTCCAGAAGACCATGGGTTTTCAAAACGTGAGAGGGCGTACCCAGAGGTTACTTCCAGGTGGGTAAAAACCTTGGTGAAAATGGCAGAAGTCATTTTTCTTGCAGTATGACATTTTTATCAACATTTTAATTGAATAAAGTGCAATAGATGAAGTGAAACACAAAAAACTATAACTATGAAAATGGTACAATGAGTTCACCTGCTGCAAGCAGGGTCACACATGGAGGTCAACTCTGGGTTATAATTTAAACTGTTAAAAACTAACTACAATACATTGAAGCTGTGAAAGGCTAAATTATATTTTGAAGGGCGGAAGGTACATGGATCCACAGATTTTTGGTTAATGTGTAGGAGATTTGATTAACAAACATATTTACCCGGAGCTCTAGAGGGTTGATAGTTTTTTGTTTGTTTGGAAATATAATTTATGCACTCTAACAATCATTGTATTTTCTGTTTTATAATACAAAATATCTTACAAATTTAAAGATATGCTAAATTCATGGTTCATTACCAAATCGCAAGGACGTCAGCCGTACCATGGGTAAGAGGGAGGTTGCCAAGAACTCTGCATTCAAGGGTGGTTGACCATTTCTATGTTGTCAGTTTTACATCTCTTAAGTTATTTGAAGCAATGTCCAGGCCTCTAGGGTCTTGGGTCTGGCCTTTTGTGGCCACTGCTACATTTCTGGAGTGGGGTTTTACACCTTACTAGTAAAGATGGGAGGATTTAGGACATTGAAAATACAATTTCACTTAACACATTATTTATTAAGAGAGTATAAAGAGATCTGTAACTATACACTAAACACGAATAAAGCTAGATTAAGTTACAAAAAAGTAAACAATAGAATCACAACACAATTCAAACTTAAGTAAATCTGAAAGTTCTGGAAATAAAACTAGAAAGCATAGCGAGTTCGAATGTCTTCCAACTTTTTGGACACTTCACTGGGAGTTCGGTCCAAGTCTTCTGCGATACTCTTCTGTTTCGCTGCGTCAATCGCGTTGTATTGTTCACACAAATCACCGTCCAACACGTTCTGAAACAGATGATTATTTTTGTTAATTTTCACAAGCACGTTACCATAAATTACCGCAAATAGAAATCTTATCTTCTACCAAATCAATCAGCACTGCAGGACAAAAAATCATGACATCATATTTTCGTGTCAAGGTGTCATCATACAATTTGGTAGCAAGGAGTTATTTGGTTTTTATAAACTATAGATATTACACTCCTCAAGGACAAAACCAAACATTACCGCGGCTTTTAGTACAGATAATGCATTGTACACTGCAACTATTGTCAATAGAAAATGTACATTTATCACACCTTAACAGTGCTGTAGTACATAATATAAACGAGAATTAAATTGTCTAATGTAGTAGTCTGTAAAACCAGGAGACTGACTCAAAAATCAGCCTCCAACGATGCTAAACTACTTTTCTTTCGCACTGATTCGACCGAAACCCCCAATGGAGAGTCGGAGATACCGGAGTGCTTTCTTCTAGCTACAACATACATAATTTAGACCTTCTCAACCAGAAAATAATTCAGTTGAGAAATAAATATTACTTCAACTGCTTGTTAGGTAGGGGGGTTCTTAATTCCGCAGTGAATTTCTTGTTGGCTCATTAAACTTTTGACAAAATCTCAAAACTACCAAGATTGAACTTAATTAAAAGCGGTAAACTAAACTAAAAAATGTTTGCATTAAAATTTCGAGCTAATTCCACACCTTAAGTTTTTGAAGTAGTGTTAATCACATGGATTTTTAGCACAACCATGTCTTCTGAATACCTAAACTCACTAAGAACAATCTACTGAACATGTAGTAGTCATTTAACCAGGAGACTGACACTTATCAGACTCCAACGATGCTGAACTACATTTCTGTCGCACCGAATCGACCAACACCCCAATAGTTAGGAGAGTTGGAGATACCGAAGTGCTTTCTAGTACAAAAGGAATCTTGTTCATTAAATTGTCTATTAACCATCACTTCAAATCAGGTTTGAATTTCAACAGACGTAGAAGCGATTGTCCTCACCTTGAGTGGGTAATAGTACGACCGGAAGGACAGGTGGTCTCGGCCGCACAGAGGCGAGTGTTCCGACCTCATGTGCATCTCGAGGTGCTGGAAGAAGTCCTGGTCCTCGTGGGAGGTGAAGGGCACCAACACACCGACTGTGCCGGAGAGAGTCGTGTACACCAGCGACTCCGAGCCCCAGGGATCAGCGTTGCTTTCTGCAACACACAAGTGTACGGATTAGAAATGCAACAGGTTGAGGATTTATTGGCATTTACAACATATTCTGGACAGGAAACATTTTTCTCTACAACTCCCTTACTGTTCGTTTGTGAAGCTTCACTTCTCCTTTCAATGATAAGCTGGGTAAACAACCAACCCGGGTCCATGACTTCCATTGGTGTATGAGGTGGCCCTGTACTGTCCTAAACTGCTGGTTAAGTTTAAATTGAAATATCATCAACTTCATGCTCTTAGGTCTCATCTTTATCTTAAATTTACTGACAAATTGCGGTTTAATTTGTTTTGAATTATTGACAGTCAAATTAACACAAAGTGATTACTTTAAGAGTACAGAATGAATGTTAATAACTGGCGCTTCTTACCTGCAGGGACATGACGACTTCACCAACATGAAAGTTTGCGATGAAGTCTGCCTTTTGGGAAGCACCATTGAGCAGACCTCTGTCCCACAGGGCTTTATTCCTGTCGGATCTTCATCCACATCGTCAGTAACATTCTGTGACAATCTCACCTAAACACAACCACAATCTCAGAGGTGCAAAAACAGTAGGGGGCAAGACCAACGGAGTTATAGAACTGATCTGAAGGAAATTGATTGTCAGGAAAGTAATAGAGGAGCGATGAACATTCATCTTCCAGACTACTAATCCTTTTGATCTGGCAAGGTAAAAAATCATAATCAGGAATACTGACTAGGATAAAAACCCTTGCACTGTTTTAAAAGATGAACATAGACATACTAATTACTGTAATAAGAACTTTGGAGATGGAGCACCTTACAAAAGTCAAGTTTTAGATATAACAAATAGGGCAGAATATTTATTACTAAGCAGTTTTGAAGAGTTTATGGGAAAGTGTAAAGTTAACTTTGTGCCTCATTTGTTTTTCTTTCAAGAAGTGGACATTTTAACGTTTCAGGCAACAACAATAGTTAAAACTCTACTAACCACAGACACGTTGCCGAACTTGTCCGCGGTGGCGACGGTGTTGTGATCGAGAATGCAGGTAGTGGTGATCCACCGAGGCTGCGTATCGTCCGCGAATATAATCAGCTGATTCTCGGCCCTCTTGTACCTCACCATGTACACACTCTCCTGCGTCACTCACGAAGATGCGGTGACCCATGTTCTTGATGTCCACTATCAGGTTGGGAATGTGCTGTGAACACGCGATGTACGTCGGTTAGTGGATGTTGTAACTGACAAGCTTGTGATCATTAGAGTTGGTAGACTTGTGAGGTATGCTGAGTGCGTGAACCTGGGCTACTCCCGATGCAAGCAAGCACCTGGAGAGCCAGATAACACATGACAACAAAACCTGGTTGCTGTTGCAAGTGAGAGAGGAGGAGACAGCCTAACTGCTGTCACAAGCGCGGGAGGCGGAGACAGTGAATTACAACTATATAATTCACTGGCGGTCATCTTGCTATTAAATATTCGATGTGACTTGTGCTATCAAAAAATACACAAGCTCATCAAAGCCATTATTTCCTTGAAAGATAGCTAAATAATCATATTTTACTCCAATCGTTGACTCAAAAAATTGTTAACAACACCTTTAGGATTTTAAACCTTGAAGGATATTTGATTTATTTTTCTCATTGAACAACTAAAACTGTCCTACTGAAAGTGAACTAATGAGACAGTAATAAGTCTAATTTTCAAGGTAAATTAAGATTTTAAATGTCGAAGCACCTAACCAAGCCCTTCTAAAACCTTCAACACTCTTGGAAATATCGCCACTAACTGACCTTGTTCTCACACTTGCGGAGCAGCTTCTTCTTGCCCATGTCGTAGAGCCGCAGCAGCCTGCCGACTCCCACAAGTAGTCGACCCTGGAAGCCGCAGATTGCTGTCGGCACCTCGTCCACCTGCGTCCTGTGCACCAGGTCGAGCCTCGTACACGCAAGCAGTGTCTACTCTGTCAACACACAACACAACCGGTGTCAGTAGGTACAACAACACATTCTAGTCTTTAGCTGCTAGACTGACGTGAGCAGAGGGTTCAGGCTAGCGCGTTGTCCAGAGACTCGCTCTGTCAGCCCACATGATCAGCTGATTTCAGGACCCCTGCGCGACTCATCACTACCCACCAGTTCAGACAAGACAGTTAACAAGAGTAAGCGTGAGTCCCGTCAGTAAGCGGATGTTTAAATTATTCTTTGTGATCACTTAAGACTTGTGAGGTATGCTGAGTGCGTGAACCTGGGTTACTTCCAGTGCAAACAAGCATCTGGAAGCCAGATTACACATGACAACAAAACCTGGTTGCTGTTGCAAGGGCTGATATCTTTGAATTACAACTGTATAACTCAAAGCCCAGACCATGCACTTAAAATTAAATTTACATTATAAGGGTGTCCAAGCATTTGGGAAAAACTAAAGTCCTGAGTTAATTTAGCATATTCCTGGTTGCTTCTGGGAAAAATAGTTGACTATTTATGACTGGCTAAAGTACTTGGCAGTCTCTTGCGAGGTTAGCTACCGAGAGCTGGCGACCTCAAAGCGTCACGGCCTAAATTAGATGATGGAAGAGAGTGGCATGATCATATATGCTATAAGACAGGAGTCACTACTGGTGCATGCAACCCCTGAGTGCTGCTTTACTCTTGAGCTTGAGCCTGGGGTTGCATCCAGCCCTGTCAGCCATAATGGAGATGTTATGCACTATCCTGATGCTGCTCCTTGTGTGCAATTAGAGGTGTATAATGCTGGACTTCCAGCGTTAACTTTAGGCCTCTGCTAAATATGCTAAGACTCTTCAAGAGCTCCAACCGGCATGAGTAAGCTCCCCCTGCTGCGAAAGTCATAGTTATTCCCACCCATTTAGGCTATTTTGAAAAATTTCAGCTTGTGACATAATCACCACTTTCACAATCTTTTGGAAAATTTCTTGGTTGAGGGACAAAATTCCAGCATAATTCCTGACTTTTCCTGTATACGGAAAATACCCATAACCCAATTTTCCGGTATGCTGGACACCCTGAATATAGTAGACACATTTCCCTTACAAGGAAACATGGGAACTATACAACCTACAGTACTCAGTCGACTAGGAGAACACCACGTTACTTACTTGTAAGTGTAGAGATAGCCGCATGACACTTGTCTAGGGTTCAGTTGCAAGTCTTTCGCCACTCCAACTATAAGGAACTGTTGAGTCTCTGGCTGGTTGCCAAACTTCACCAACGCCACACTGCAACATAAAATACCAATTTATATACACTGTAATAAATAAAACACATTGCTGAACATAACCTTAAAATAAGCCGTCATCCAAGGTGCTAACAGGCCTGGACAAGAGTTTCACAAACATTGTGCTGACTTTGCCAAGCGACTTGAGGATATAGCAGATGTCTTATGTACAAGAGAGCTGATTTCAGAGGTGAGACATGAATTCTGTCGGCTCGACTCACCTGACAGCGGCCAGGTTCTGCTCCAGCCTGAGCAGAAGATGGGTCTTGCCCTCGACAGGGTCCAGCAGACGCACAAGACTGGCCCACATCCCGGCCCCCGCATTGGGTGCCGAGAACACCCGCTCCGGCAACACCTCTGTGAGGAATGCCTCCGCCATCTCCCGTGCTAACTCTTGCTCCTCCTCACCGGCCGCTTCTTGCATCTCCTGCAACAGTCACAAATCTGTTCAGACACCTTACTTTCTTTCCCACAGATTTGAAAATTAAGATTTAGTTGTAATTTTTGCATTTATTAGTTCAGTTTAGCAAGATGTCTGAAATGTCAAGACTCAGGCAGAGTACATTGCTCAGAACAGATTTCAAATCATCCCACCCTTACAGGTGTAATTAGGTGTCCTAAGAAAATGCATCATGGCAATATCTTCTGCTATGTTGTAAAATTTTATCATTACTCCTTTGATAAACTATTGAGAACTTATCATATATTGCTCAGATCGGATTTCAAATCATTCCACCCTCACAGGTGTAATTAGGTGTCCTAAGAAAATACATCATGGCAATATCTTCTGCTATGTTGTAAAATTCTATCATTGCTCCTTTGAGAAACTATTGAGAACTTATCATATTGCTCAGATCGGATTTCAAATCATTCCACCCTCACAGGTGTAATTAGGTGTCCTAAGAAAATACATCATGGCAATATCTTCTGCTATGTTGTAAAACTCTAAGCCTTGATACCCTGTAAGTTCAGGGATCATTGCTACTTTGAACACTATTGAGAACTTATCATATTGCTCAGATCGGTTCAAATCATTCCCACCTTCAGGTGTAATTAGGTGTCCTAAGAAAATACATCATGGCAATATCTTCTGCTATGTTGTAAAACTCTAAGCCTTGATACCCTGTAAGTTCAGGGATCATTGCTACTTTGAACACTATTGAGAACTTATCATATTGCTCAGATCGGATTTCAAATCATTCCACCCTCACAGGTGTAATTAGGTGTCCTAAGAAAATACATCATGGCAATATCTTCTGCTATGTTGTAAAACTCTAAGCCTTGATACCCTGTAAGTTCAGGGATCATTGCTACTTTGAACACTATTGAGAACTTATCATATTGCTCAGATCGGTTCAAATCATTCCACCCTCACAGGTGTAATAATTAGGTGTCCTAAGAATACATCATGGCAATATCTTCTGCTATGTTGTAAAACTCTAAGCCTTGGTACGTAAGTTCAGGGACCATTGCTCTTTTGAGAAACTATTGAGAACTTATCATATTGCTCAGATCGGTTCAAATCATCCCACCCTTACAGGTGTAATTAGGTGTCCTAAGAAAATGCATCATGGCAATATCTTCTGCTATGTTGTAAAACTCTAAGCCTTGATACCCTAAAAGTTCAGGGACCATTGCTCCTTTGAGAAACTATTGAGAACTTATCATATTGCTCAGAACGGATTTCAAATCATCCCACCCTCACAGGTGTAATTAGGTGTCCTAAGAAAATGCATCATGGCAATATCTTCTGCTATGTTGTAAAATTCTAAGCCTTGATTGATACCCTAAATGTTCAGGGGCCATTGTCTTTGAGAAACTATTGAGAACTTATCATATTGCTCAGAGCGGAATCAAATCATTTCACCCCTCGGTGTAATGGTGTCCTAAGAAAATGCATCATGGCAATATCTTCTGTTATGTTATAAAAAATTCTTAGACTTGGTACCCTATAAGTACAAGGATCATTGATCCTTTGAGAAACTATTGAGAACTTATCATATTGCTCAGATCGGATTTCAAATCATTCCACCCTCACAGGTGTAATTAGGTGTCCTAAGAAAATACATCATGGCAATATCTTCTGCTATGTTGTAAAACTCTAAGCCCTAAAACTGTGATACCCTAAAAGTTCAGGGACCATTGCTCCTTTGAGAAACTATTGAGAACTTATCATATTGCTCAGATCGGATTTCAAATCATCCCACCCTCACAGGTGTAATTAGGTGTCCTAAGAAAATACATCATGGCAATATCTTCTGCTATGTTGTAAAATTCTTAGCCTTGATACCCTAAAAGTTCAGGGATCATTGCTCCTTTGAGAAACTATTGAGAACTTATCATATTGCTCAGATCGGATTTCAAATCATTCCACCCCTACGGGTGTAATTAGGTGTCCTAAGAAAATGCATCATGGCAATATCTTCTGCTATGTTGTAAAATTCTAAGCCTTGATACCCTAAAAGTTCAGGGACCATTGCTCCTTTGAGAAACTATTGAGAACTTATCATATTGCTCAGATCGGATTTCAAATCATTCCACCCTCACAGGTGTAATTAGGTGTCCTAAGAAAATGCATCATGGCAATATCTTCTGCTATGTTGTAAAATTCTTTAGCCTTGATACCCTAAAAGTTCAGGGATCATTGCTCCTTTGAGAACTATTGAGAACTTATCATATTGCTCAGATCGGATTTCAAATCATTCCACCCTCACAGGTGTAATTAGGTGTCCTAAGAAAATACATCATGGCAATATCTTCTGCTATGTTGTAAAATTCTTAGCCTTGATACCCTAAAAGTTCAGGGATCATTGCTCCTTTGAAAACTATTGAGAACTTATCATATTGCTCAGTCGGTTCAAATCATTCCACCCTCACAGGTGTAATTAGGTGTCCTAAGAAAATACATCATGGCAATATCTTCTGCTATGTTGTAAAATTCTTAGCCTTGATACCCTAAAAGTTCAGGGACCATTGCTCCTTTGAAAACTGAGAACTTATCATATTGCTCAGATCGGTTCAAATCATTCCACCCTCACAGGTGTAATTAGGTGTCCTAAGAAAATGCATCATGGCAATATGCACCAATTGTGTGTTTAGCAACCAAAACTTTTTGGACTATTGGTTTAAGATTGAAATCCAACAAAAACTATTTATCTACATTCTTTCAAGCGGAACATATGACTATCTGTGGTTGAACCAAAAAGATTTTAAACATTTCCTTATACAGAAATACTAGAGCAAGATAAATCAAGTGTTTTTATGTTTACAACCTAAATAAATGTTCTTACAATGAACAATATAAAATTACAATACATTCCAATTGCAAACAGTGTGTCCAGTGTGAACAGCTCTTCAAAAACAAAATCTGTGACTTTTGTGACTTACCCCTGCCCAAATTTAAATACTTTGTCCTTTGAATAATGTTTATTGTTTACTGTTGATTTATAAATATGGTTTGATAAATTAATTCAACAAATATATTTGAATCAATGCAGACAAATAGCAAATTGTAATAGAGCAAGGAAGAAAAATTGACTTTTATCAAGATATTTTTGTGGTCAGAGGCTAAAATCTTTATGTAAATTTAGCAAACTGATATTCTTGACTTCATGACCTATTCTAAAATCCGCTACTTTTTCTTGACCAGTAGACACCTGGATACTGGTTCTTAAGATCTTCTTGGCAGCTCAAAGGACTCGAAAAGCATTTTCAGTAAAGTATTCTTCAGCAATATTGTGTTAATACAATTCTGAACAGGTCTATGAGTTAACATCATGAAATGCTAGTGTACGAGGTTAGGCTGAGTATTTAAATCGTTTCTCAAATATTGGAAAATTAATTGTATGATTAGAGTTATTATTTTCAACGTGAATCGTCTTTGGTCAGTGATGGATGGATGACACGTTTGCGTGGCATGAGAGTGAATAAAAGATATTTGATTTCATTAATGTTATTTACATCCTTAATAATTTAAGGTAAAATTCAAATAAAGTTGTGTTGTTTCTAGGCATCAGGACGTTAGAGGTGAAATCTGTATTCATCAACAAAATGTATGATACAAGTTGGTCATCATTTGCCAAATCAACACATTTGTTCGATTAAATTTAACACAGAAATCTGAAAGAAGAAATTGACAATACTTTATTTCAAGCTTTGCTTCTGGAACAAGTAAGATCAAAATACTGGAAGATGCTAAACTCCTAGACGTTTCAGACAGTCTACTCGCAATGGACAAGGTAACTGACAGTGCCTGACTATTAAATGATAAACTAACGAGGATTTGACAGTGGTAGGAAAAAAGATTATGAAACAGCAGATGGGCTCAGTTCGCTGTGGGATAATGTGTGTCATCATTATCATCATGAACAATCAATTAGCAATCATCATCACACATCTGCTAGAGTTCACGGTTTCATGTAAATTGCCAGTTAAAGGCGCTGGTATTGATGAGCTTGTTGATTCCAGATAGATATCAGGATGTTAGAATTAGTTATAGGCTCTGGTTTTGAGAGCTTGTTGATAGGCATCAGGACGTTAGAGGTGAAATAATTGTTATCATCAACAAATCTATGATAGAGTATGTCATCATTTGCCATATCAACAGCAAGTCCAAGACGGTAATTTTACTTTTTCTTTTCTAGACAGTTGTTTTTAGCCTAGTTCAATTTTTTTCCTGAAGAAAATACGTTCAATTTTATAACAAATTTACGTCACAAGTCTAATTTGTTTGGCATCAGGACGTTAGAAGTGAATAGTTAGTTATTCATCATCATAATTTATGATAAAAGATTAAAAGTTGTCATCATTTGCCAAGCCTAGACAATGTGTTTATTACCAAGAAAATAGAAACTTTCGTGGTTTCTACGTGACATCTATTTAGTCCCAAGGGAAGTATCGTTCCGTACAAATAATGTGGTTTCTTGGTCAACTTCAAGAAGTGTAGCATATAATTACAAGCAGCTCAAGTAAAGATTGAGCCGCTTTGTTGATACATGCCGTTGATATTTGCACAAATTGAAACACTCCAAACACATTTCTGGAATATAGGGTTCATGTGCAAGATTTGTATCAGAAAATCGCTTTTATTGTGTAAAGTAGTCATAATGTTAAGTTTGTTTCAAATTAAAACTAGGTACTAATTTTTGTCAAAAAATCCTTACAAATAATATGGTTTCTTCAGTCATTTTAAAGAAATGTAGCATATAATTACAAGCAGCTCAAGTAAAGATTGAGCCGCTTTGTTGATACATGCCGTTGATATTTGCACAAATTGAAACATTCCAAACACATTTCTGGAATATAGGGTTCATGTGCAAGATTCTTATAAAAAACTGCTTTCATTGTGTAAAACAGTTAAAAATGTTTACAACAAGACACTAAATTTAAAAACACTCACCTGATTGAAGACAGCGCCGAGTTTCTCCAGGGCCAAGATACGCAGCGTGTTGGACGAGATGGCTACGATGCCCTCGGGACACTGTTCGGACGAGAAACCGGACGCATACTCCAGTGACTCGTACGACAACGGCGTCAAGTGGAACCGGTTCTGGTAGCTGTAGCTGAGCCACGATCTGCTCGACATGGCCAGGACCTGCATAGAGGTACAGAAGTCGATTAGTCAAGGGATTCAGGCACAAACAATATACAAAGCCTAGCAGTACATAGAATCGAAACGGAAGTACAAGGATTGGTGGGTATTTATGACTTTCTGGGAGTAACCTATTTTTATTTCCAAACTACTCTCCTTGTTACATGACGGAAAATTATGAACATTGGTTATAAAACTATCATACAAATGTATGCAGGTGTTAACCTCCTCAGAGTGGATAAGGGTACTCATCGAAAGTCATATTCGGAACATACTCATCATAGGAGGTAGGTATCCGTTGAAACTGAGCTTATGATTTGAAAAATACCTTACACTAAAATAAAAATATTATGAAGAAGCATTTATCTAACTAAACTCAGATATTTTTACTTTTTTTACAAATATAAACAAAATCTACAAACTTCTTTTTACCCAAAAAAATCCCTTTCGTTTGTTGGGAAATTCCCGTTGACCTATAATTTTTCACCTCTGGAATAGATAAGCTTATCAGGTATTAAACTTTGGGAGTTAGCAAGAGACAATCAGCACTGCAGAACAACTTTGCATCAAGTTCTCAGGTGTTGTGTAAGTTTGTCATCACTTGTCTTGCCAAACGATGAGATTCATCAAGAAGAACTCTAGTCTACATTCGAAATCTGGGGAAAACCTTTATTTTAAAACTTTGAAAGTACCTGATACGGAAGAACTACTATCCCTTAAAATGGATTCTGTATACTTAAAAACCTACTTTGGGGAAACTGTTCCAACGGTCGTACTCGGATGACTTGAACAAGAGATCTTCTCACTTCCAGTTGGATTGCTGTGCCAATGTATTGGAAGTGACACTGCTATACTCACAGTGCACCAACGAACATTGGGTATAAATTAATTCAACACAGCGCTATCAACTTGATGACTTCAATTGAAAAAAACTTGTCTACGGTTCACTTAGAACTAACTAAGAAATACAAACAATGGAGGTAAACTGTTGAGAGTTTACTAAGAAATATTCCCTCGTAAAAAGGTTAAACCATTACCTCTTCAGATCTTCTTAGAGGGTTAGAGTGGGTGTAAATTCATCAGGATTGATCAGATCTCTAATCATCATCAGAGATAAAGATGGTTGGTTTCTTGTGCAATTAATGACTTGAATGTTTCCAAACAAAGGAGCATAACACCTCAATTTTACTAGGTGTTAAGTTGGAATTTCTGTTTAAATGAAATTCATTTTAATTTAAGGATCTGCCACTGCTGTTAGAGCTGAGCTCTATTCTTCAGCCTTTTAAAATTGTTAAACTAATTTTGTAAATTTAATGAAAGAGTAATTTTAAAGGATGTACTGAAAATCAATTTAGACTCCTCAGTAAAATGGTTGAATTCATTCGAATCATATTCGGAACAAAAACAACATCATTGGAGGTGTTCAACCAGGGGTAAGATTTTGACTTTTTACATTTCCCCTACGCTCATTCCACTTATGTTATGTATAACATGACTGTTACTGACCGCCTGGTTGCCTTGCATCTTGATGCGGAACAGTTTGACGGGTCGGGAGCCGAGGTAACGTGTGCGCGTGTCGCTCAGGTCGCCGGTGACAGGGTCCAGTACAGTTCTCAGCAGTACACCGTTGGTCAGCCCGATGTTGAGGTACAAGGTGCCCCTGGCCGAGTCCTCGTCACCGGTGCCCATCTCCACAATGCAGAGTGACTCTGCAGACGCGGGGAGAGCTTGCATACTCAGCGGTGACAAACCGTCCTGT
Source organism: Matsumurasca onukii (assembly GCA_018831715.1). Classification (NCBI taxonomy): domain Eukaryota; kingdom Metazoa; phylum Arthropoda; class Insecta; order Hemiptera; family Cicadellidae; genus Matsumurasca; species Matsumurasca onukii. The sequence continues at coordinate 5,645,141 of CM032067.1, forward strand.
TCACAGTTCACTGTTAGTACATTAGTCATCGGGAGCTAGAAACTTCTTAGCATACGTATTTCAATTTGTCTTGAGTTAAACCTTCCAAAAAATCCTTGGATGTGTATCCAGAAGTGCGCAGACAAAGGCAGGTTTATTGTGAATGACACTTACGTCAGGGTCTAGGGAGATGATTCGGACGGTGTTGTCGGCCAACCCCACGGCCAGAAAGCGGGACATCTGTTCCCCGGATGCTGCATTGCCTAACGCCATGCACACCACGTCACTGGACATCTCTTTGTGCGTGTCGTACTCCTTGAGCTCCCCCGTCTGGAACATAACATTAGCTATTGTCATAACTGTGTGATGATTTCAACATCCAGAAATGTCTAAATCCACTATCCAGATTTGACTCAACAATTTTTAACCAAGCTTTAATTCATCAAGACTATAGCTGATGGTTATCTCCAACAGGACGTAGGGAACAAGCTACACCATTTTGACTTTCAAAAGATTTGTTCGTTTGTTGAAATCACTAATTCTTACCGCATCCATCTCAAAGTAGACTAGTTCGCCACCAGTCAAAGCAATGACGACTTGGCGTTGGTTCACAGCACATTTCACAATCTGCTTCTTCCCCGTCACTTTCCAGTCTTGTAACCTCTTATCCGACCTGATATGTCTTACTCCGTTTGGATACACCTGCAAAACAAACACTAATCATGAGCTTTGCAAACATTTAACTAATTTAGGCCTAAATTCAGGAAACTTAACATCAGGAATAAACACTTGCTTTGTAGCTGTCACGTCGTGTGCTAGGGTAAAAATACCAGACCACCAATAATAACAGCATTACTGTACCACGAAAAAACGCCGTACTACTGAAATATCAGTGTAGGAGCTGGTCGTGGAGAGAAATCAATCTTAGAAATTTTACCACACAATTCAATATAAGGTCTTGTTATGGACCTATAAAAATGTGCAACAAGCAGGTAAGTGTTTTTAATGTTCTTTAGTAAATACTAAATAATAAATATAGTTCAAGGTTTGAAAAACCAGAAGAATCTTGAACTTATTAAAAATGTTACCTCAGACAGGAACCAAATGATCAACAATTGATTCACTTAGGTTTTAATGAGGTTTTTGTTTTAGTCCTTCTTCAATTCAGACACAACAAATTGTGCCCAAAGAGCGAGGAGGACAAATATTTAACGCTCAACCGTTGTTTAAAGTCCCACTTTGAAGTTACGTACTGAAATTAACTAGCCATTTACTGGGCTAAATGTTTTGAGGTTTTGTTGGATCTTGACATAATGATGTGCTGTATCCTAACTTGAGCCTACCCTTTGGACTTGGGTTAAAATATTCTAACCACAGAAAAGAAGGATAATTGAAAAATATGTCGCTTTTTAAGTTAAGTGCTGGAGGCCAAATGTACCAAAGCACCAACATTAAAAGCTTTACTTTACCACGAAAAAACGCCATACAACTGTAAAATCAGTGTAGGAGCTGGTCGTGGAGGGCTGAAGCTTGTTTTCAACTTCTTTATTTAGTTTTGACGGTAAACATAATGTATGACAGTGTAACTCTTTTCTATGCTTGAAAGATTTGGAAAAGACTTCCTTGAATGTGTTTAAATTGTCACCCCAGACAGGAACCAAATGACAAACAAGGTAAGTCCTTTGGGTTTTAATGAGGTTTTTGTTTTAGTCCTTCTTCAATTCAGACACAAAAAATTGTACCCAAAGAGCGAGGAGGACAAAATTTAACGTACAACCGTTGTTTTAAAGTATATGCTTACACTTTCAACAAACTTTAAAGTAATGAAATTGGCTAGCTAATTATTGGGCTAAAAGTTATTAAACCTTTAAATGTTTACTGGGCTTGTTATGTTTTATGAAACTGCATTTGAATTCTTATTGAACCTAGATCTTCTACCCAGAGATAGTGATAATGAAAATGATGTTGCTGTGAAGTCGAGTGCTGAGGGCCAAATCAGCCAGGGCACCAATATTCACAGCATTACTTTGCCACGGAGAAACGCCATACAACTGTAACATCAGTGTAGGAGCTGATCGTGGACACTTATACCTTATTTATCTCTAACCTTAAATGTAAACTGAGTCATAAAGGCTAAAAAGCACAATGCAACTGAAGCGATAGCATAGCAACCAAAAGTGTAACTATCTTCCTGGTCTAAGTTTCTTATATCTTACTAGCATATTTTAAGTTATGCACCTAAACTGACTAGGCTTACCTAGGATTCAAGTTATTTTACATTCCAGTCTACCTGCGTGATCTAATTTTCAGATGAGACTGCAACTACACCAATCTATCGTAGGTTATTTTAACAACTACTTTCAAAGAAAATTTTAAATTTATTTTGCCGTAAAATCTGGAAATATGCCAGGGCACCAGTCAGTATCACACAACAAAGAGAAGCTACGGAGACAGATCGTACCTGGACGGCAGCATCGTCGCCGAGTGCAGAACAGGACAGTGTCGGAGTGATTCCCAGGAACCCGGAGTCCGCCACTTCCTCCACAGTCTCGCCGATAGACAGCACGAGCGTAGCGTTGACGAACGACACGATGATATACGCGTCAAACTCATCTGCAACACAGACACTTTATTCACAGACACGGATAACGCCAGTCAGTGAGGGGAGTGACATAATACTAGGGAGTGACATAATACTCGCCTAGATTACAAATAGTATAAATCCATTTTCTACACATATTCACTCGCAGTTCCTATCGTGTCATTATCCAACTGTGTATGTAATTAGAGTAGTTTTCTAAATTCATAGCTTCCAGCAAAAGGTTTGAAAGGTTAGTTAAGAGATTGAACCATTAAAATGTTTAGTCTTTAATGGAGTCACCCTTAATTATAATTTTAAAAACTGAACAAGTTTTTTTACTGTGGAATAGTATTGTAAATTAAATTAACTACAAATGACTAATGGCCTTGAAAAACGTTGGGCAGACCAAATTTAACGCTTAACTAATTACACAGAAATAATTATTTACTTAAAAGTTTCTTTAATTCACTATTAATGCAGAAGAAAACTGAAGAATCCTATTATTTAAAATACAGATGTAACCCCAGACAGGAACCAAATGATGCTTTTAACAGTCACTTGGGTTTTAATAGGCCTTTTTACTGTAGTCCTCCTTCAATTCAAGTACAAAATATCATACCCAAAGAGCGAGCAGGACAAATTTTGGTAATAATAGGTATTCAAAGAGAATTTCGGGCAGAGATAGAAATGTTAGGCAAGAACAGCCAAAGTATACGATGCATCATAACAGCTTAGCTTTGAATCATATAACATATTATCGCTTTGTAAATACTTTAAGTCATACATTTTTTTTAACCAAACATGACTTGCAATGACATTAGTTTAATACTGATATTGGTAAACATGGGAAGTATGTATAATCTGAATTTATGTAGTTTTTAACTAACCAAATGACTCTGATGCATCTAGTAGAGCTCCTTAATAAATTTATAATTTTAAAGTTGATAATCATTTGGGTTTTCATCAACTTCAAAATTACTTGGATAGGCTTTGGTGCTAGCAATTAAAAATAAGTTATTAGTTCTTGATATTTTGTCAATAATGTTCTGACAGGTTTTTTGTCAGAACCCACAAACCTAAAACAAGATCCCTACTTGTTGTGTGAGGCTATCTCTGACGAGGGCTTGGGCACACTGAAGTCGACGAAGCGGTCTTGATTCTTACCTTATCTCAGTGATTCAGACGACACCGATCTCTCCACCTGGAAAACGAAAGAACTGGTGTATGATCAGTTTACCAATCTACACCAGTTTGTTAGTAAGGGCTTTGAAAATAAGCGAAGGCAGCTGCAACCAATCCCGGCACCACCTAAAGCTGAAAATTTTAGAAAAAGTACAAACTACACTGAAGCTGGTTAGCTTCAAAATCTGCGTGACAGCTCGAACATTTGGGTGTACAGCTGAAATGGTAAAATAACAGACCAAATGTGCACTTTTGGAAACTATATTCTAAATTACAAATTTTAAAAGTTATGACTTTTATGTAATTTTAACAACTTTTTAAGTGTCCCACATGTTTTTCGGGTTTTAACTGAGTGGTCCTCACTAAACACTACAATTTAAAAATCTCATGTCTTGTCGTTATAATTGATTCTGAGCCAAAAAATTAAGCAAAATGCAAAAAAGGAAAACAATTGCACCAGAATTAATAGATCTATGTTTCCAGAGAAAATTTTCACATTTAAGTAAGTTAACTTGCTTAAAATGTCGTTTGCAGTTTTTACTCCACGTTATAAGCGGTACTCAGAGTTGGACCCAGCCGCCTCTTAATTACTTCCTGACTTTTCTAGACAAACGTGAAATTCTCCGACTTGTATTTGCCAGGTTTTCCCGGCACCTTGCTACTGTTGTGATGGATTGAGCAACTACTCGTACAATTGTGCGGATCTTGATTCACTCAGGTCTGCATGTGGCTGACTAGAGGCGACAAGTCCGAGTTTCTGTCTGCACATACAGTACCGAGAGCAAACTTTCACCCCCAGCCTCCGATGTGCAATCTTATGTTAAAACCGACATTTGCTGTAGTAAGTAGGGGTCAGGCCACCTAACCTACCAATGTTATAATCCCAAAATCTGACAAACTCCCTAAAAATAGTATTTTTGTGGCATAAGGATAAATTGCATTTTTAACTAATCTATTGAAAACTAATAGATTGTAAATTAGGGAGCTTGTAGGGTAAATGCAGACTTAATTAATAATTATTCAATCTCTAAAACAATACAATTTTAGTTTTCTAACAGTTTTTTTTAAGTGTTGTGAATAAAATTAGGTTTTCTGTCCTAAAGGGAAAATCTAACCTTTACTTTGTAAACTACATTTCAACAAAACTGTCTTTCTACAGTAAAACCTCTTCAGTCTAAAGTAAAGGGGAAGGTTATTTAGCATAACTAACATTTGGGTTCAAGATGCTACCGAGACTCACAAGAATTTAGTTACAAAAGATTCTACATCGTTTCTACAAAATCATTATTATAAGGCTACATTATCAAAACTAAGTAAGTAAATATTGAAATAAAATAATTGTAATGTGCTGTTCAAATTCACTAGAAACCAAATCACAACCTGGAATTGAGAAGAACTACACTTATTTAAGACCTAAGAAACAGGCTTGTTAATTTTTGTTTCTGTCCTTTAACCAACACCGTAACAGCTGTAATGCACACAGCGACAGTTCAGTCGACACTTAGCAGGCAGAAGTAAAATCTTAAGAAATTACTAAAAGAACATCTAAAAATAACTGTAAGACAATGACTGTACAGAAAGCTTATATCCGCCGGGTAAGTGTCAACTGAGCGGCCGCCTACTCTACTTCAAGTGTACTGACCGTCCACGCGCTTCTTCACTGTCCACACAGCATTGGGGTTGCCGGGCAACTCTGACACAGCCATCTCCGACACCTCCAGTCCGTGACGCAACACTGGTATAGTCGACCTCGGTCCTCGGCCACACGCCATGTACAACTGCGGCGTGTCCTCATTCGCTGCAGACACACAATGTCAGCAAATAATCAACTAGTTGAGCTTCGGGTGAATTCCTACCTTCCTTATCATTCAAAGGAAAATATTTTGCTCAATTATTAAAACAATCAAGATATTCACGAATATGAAGGGTTGTGTTTCAGTGTTAAAAAGCTCGTTTTGTTTAACCATCACTGTGTTCTGGAAACAAATATAAATTCATCATAACAACCCTGCTTTTTGCGCTGTCAATACTCACGCGACAAGACAACTATTGACAAAGCCGTCAAAAGAAATTACATAATCGGAGGTGACCACTTCTGGTCTTTCCTCATGGAATCCTTCAATTTTCCTTATCATACTTTTGAAATGTCCTACGGAAATGAAACTCCGAAATACCTAAGTCAGCCACTTGACAGGCCAGGATCGGGGAGAGAGAGTCCATCTCGTCTACGAGGACCAGGTTTCTCAGCGGCCGAGGGGCGAAGAAGAAAGTGTCTCCCTCCTCGAGCGGCATGGCGGAACTGAACTCCGGCTCATCGTCATCATCTCCCAGGTGAGCGATCTGGTACAGGTAACTGTCAAACACAGGTGGTTAGTAATTGAGTTCAGTTGACCTGGGCAAGATGGTTACAACTAGCCAGTACAATAATTGACAAAGAACTGAAGGCAGTTTGGTTTTAGAGATGGGTTTGGATTTTTGTTTACATTATTTAACTGAAGCTTTGGAGCAGAATCCGATCAGAAACACGGACCAAGTGTGAAATCATTGAAACTCATAAGTCTAACATGTAAAAGGTTCATCACTTCAGATTCTGAGTATGCGTGAGGATCAGTTTCTATACGAGACGTGATTTTCTAACAACGGTCCCGCAACATGACAATGTTCGGTCACACAAAAGGAGACCATGTGTTAATGATGAGGTCTCTGGCCTCGATTGGTACACAAGCTCAACATGATCTACTTACTGATTGCCGAACTCTGCCGCCACAAACAGGAAGCCTGTCTTCATGACGCACATGGCTGTCGCCACCGGTACAGTGTCAAAGTACTTGAGCTTGATCTCCGTGACCATGTCCTCGTCCATCTCCAGCGTCACCTTGAAGATGTCACCCTGCTCCGTCTGTGCCAGGAAGAAGAACATGGACTTTGTCTTGTGTGTGGCCGAGCAGACGAAGATCATCCCTCGCTCCGGGTCATCCAGGTCATTCTAAAACCAAAAGTAGAATATATTGAAATTTTGTTATCAAATATTTAACAAACTGCTGCCTTTACAAACTACAAAGAATATTCCCAGTGGCTGGCAAAGCCAGAGTTTTCAGTACAGAACTGCAAGATGAGTAAGCACCTTAAAGCAAAATATTACATTGCAGAATTTGATCAGTAACACGGACCAAGATTCGGTTTAAATCACTTTGACTCATAAGTCTAACATGTAACAATTCATCATTTCAAATTCTGCTGTAAATTTGATGCTCTGTAAGAAGTTTAGAAAACAACAGGCTACAATCTGATTTTACTACGGAACCCAGAACTGAAAATCAGTTTGGCACTACAATCGACTCATGTAGTAGGTAGACTCACTCACCCGTCGCCTAGGGATGGGACAGCGGATATCGCTGGTCGCCGAGGTTCTTGTACGTCAGGTAGTTCTCGGAGCAGATGAGCACCCCACTGGGTCCGCCGTTGCCGCCCGGCACGGTCACCAGGAAGTTTGCATGTTCCTCAAGAGGCTCGGAGTACTTGCGCACCACGTGGTTCAGTCCCAGATCCAGCTCGTAGAAGGTGAGAGTCTGCTGCGTCTTGTGCACGGCCTCGCCGGTCACGTCTGTGTCAGCTTCCTGCAAACAAACAGGATGGAACGGTAAATTTGAGAATAACTTAAAAGCAAAATTCAATTTTATAACTCGCAGAATGCAATTAAATCTAACCAAACAACAAAGTGTTAACTTTGATCAAACTTTGAGAAAATTTCAAGTTCTCAGTAAAATGTTAACCTATTCCTCTCATCTCATTAAGAACTTTAAAAAAAGCCTACCACTGTGACCCTAGCATCTTTAAAACAGGTTTTTAACATTTAATCGTAGCTGCAAGTGCCTTCTCAGATCTTCTTAGAGGACATTTGGGTGAATAACTCATCAAGATTCAGTATTTTTGATCATCATTGAAGGCAGAATTCCAAGAACTATGTAATGCATACTCAGAGAAGTCTGAAATAATTAAGTGTAATTACTGTATCAGCTTGCTTTTTATTTTTTGTCGTTAAAATGAAAGGATGGAGGTATCAACAGGATCTACAGATTGAAAATAACCTAGCTTAACCTTTTAATGTGAAGATTATTTACTACAAAATATACAGTTACTAAATTCGTACTACTTTTTTTTCTAAATGATTTAGCTACTCCTCAGATCTTCTTAGAGGACATTTGGGTGATTAACTCATCAAAATTCAGCTGTTGTAATCATCACCGAAGCAGCATTTAAGTATTTACAATGATAAGTAAATTGTTTTTGAAATAATTTGACTTTTCAATTTTGAGATTTTTTTAGAGGTTTCAGCAAATAAAATGCAACAAAGGAAAAATTTTAAAACCAGGATAGCATATTGAGTTCTATCAAGCAGTTAGAATTAGAGTTTAATGTCTCAAATCTTTCCACTCTGACCAATCATAAAAACGGACAGAAGGATATGAAATGACTTAATTTCCCAACTAGCGAAACTGTCAGCTTAGACTCAGCTAACAGCATTATAAGTTGGTTTTAATTTTTAGAAGTTACGGTGATATCGTAAAACAATAAATGGATTAAGGTTTATTTAGTGACTTATTGATAACTTGTTAAAGTTAGGTGCTTAAGCTTCCAAAGTCTTATAAAGAGTTGTTTAGCCTATTATTATTCTAGAGCTCTTTGTTTCAAAGCTTCGCATTCGAGGGTGAGAAAATTATCATGGAGCTAATGTAAAAGCAGAAAGAACGAAAGTGTATCGTTTGAAACCTGTTGACCATCAAACGTCAATATTTATCAGAGTTGATTTGCCTTATCAGATCTTCTTAGAGGACATATGGGTGTATAACACATCAAGATTCAGAAACTTCAATCATCATTTAAAGGCAACTCTGTGTTTTAAAGGCAAACCTATTGTCAAAAATATGTTTATCCAAATAGCAAGAACCAACAGTTGAGTAAAAAGTACACACCAATTAGCATTTACAATCTCTTTAACATAGTCACTTAAGAAGCTAATTAAATTTGCCTTAATTGTAGATTGATGCAACCTATAATCATGGACCTCATTTGAAACGTAAAAAGTGTATGTCAACATATAGGCTCTATTTTAAATTAGTGAACCATACAAAGTACTAAGAATTACCAGAGTGTCTACTTTCTTTGCCTTATCAGATCTTCTTAGAGGACATATGGGTGTATAACACATCAAGATTCAGACACTTCAATCATCATTTGAAGGCAAGATTACAATATTGTTAACAGATTTCCAGTGATAAGACATGTAAACTCTGATCTCATGATATTTTATATTATTAAAACAACTTTAGTTCAAAGCACACTGAAATGTTGGAATTTCATCATGAATTCCAGTTTGAAGACGACCCTAAGTATACATCACCGTGTACCCTTAACATTTCAGAATCATAATTTTAAAGCAGTTTTAATACCTGTAGTTTGCTTATCTAACTTTAAAGACATACAAGTAAAATGCCACATGAAAATTCTACTAGCTGCCATGGTCTGGGTTTCTTTAACCAGGCTTTGTTCAAAACGCTATTACTTTATACCTTCGAATGTGGAAAATTTGAAGCTTTGAGTTAGCTCAGAGCTACATTCAGAATTTGTTTTATAATCATGAATCTCAGTTGAAACACGGATATGAATAAACATCATTATGTAGCTCCTTCGTTTTCAAAGTTAATAAACTTTACCTACAAACAAATTTTGAAAAAGGTTAGAAATATTTCCATTTGCATTATCAGATCTTCTTAGAGGACATATGGGTGAATAAAACATCAAGCTTCAGTAGTATCAGTCATCTTATAACCGCAAACCAGGGTTGTAAAACCTAAGTAAAAGTTGTGAATAGATATTTAAATCTGAACAATAATTTCACAAGACTACATCAGGGTTAAAAAGCTCGTTGTAATTTGCCATCACAAAGTGTCTGGAATTACGTGAAATCATCACAGTAGTCTCGGAAAAATAAGCTTGCTCCGTTATCAGATACACCTAAAGGCAAACAATTGACGTAATTTGTATAGAGCCAAACAACGTCTTATCATAACATCTACTAATTTGAGACAGTTGTGTCCAGTAATAAAGAAGAATTCTCGAGTTTAAAACAATGTATCGTATTCTTTCCACTCTGACCGTCCATTAAAGATGAGCAGAAGGATAAAATATGACTTTAATTTTCCAACCAGCGAAACTCAGGGATCAGCAAATCTCTAAGTATTAGAAAGTTGGCTCGACAAGTTCATTTCTAAAGCACTTAATTCAACAAGTTTTGTCCAGTTTTTCTCAACCCTCGTTATGCATCAAATAAGTAGGCGAAAAGCAATATTTCAAGCCAGAGTTAAGCGTGTTTACCTCGTAATCAATCTCCAGACAAGCGAAGAGAGGGTTCTCGTATCCCACGTCGACCCCGACCATGTGATACACGAGGGTGTTGCTCTTGTGAGCCTCTAGCGGCGAGGATATCGTCAGTCTGGCCTCCGCGTCTCTGTTCAATATGTACACTAGTTTCTGCTTCTCTATCGCACCTGCAACGTAGTAAAGCGTAGGGTTAGCTTCCGTCTTAGAAATCAGTGAACACATAAGAATCATTTTGGTTTAGAGATGGATTTCTTCCGTTTTACAGCTTTGTGATTTGATGCTGTGAAATAATATTAATTGAAATCAAAGTTTGTCATCATACATCATGAATGGTGTATGATGAATGGTATCAGTTAGGTTTTGCCTTATCAGATCTTCTTAGAGGACATATGGGTGTATAACACATCAAGATTCAGACACTTCAATCATCATTTAAAGGCAATTTTAAACCAACTTTTATGAATATGTTTTCCAAGAACACAAAAATTAACAGTTCAGTAAAACTAGTGTTGGCAAAATCTCAAAGATTTCACTAACAAAGCTAATTTAATTTTTCTACATTGGCGATATACCCAACCAAATAGTCAACCACCTACAGTTTAAAACTTTTGACCATCGAACATAAAAAGATTTATCAGAGTTGTTTTTCCTTATCAGATCTTCTTAGAGGACATATGGGTGTATAACACATCAAGATTCAGACACTTCAATCATCATTTGAAGGCAACTCTGTCAAACATAATTTTCCAACTAACAAAGAACCAAATTCCTACAACATAGTCACTTATATAGCTAATTAAATTTGCCAAAATTGTCAATTGATTCAACCTATAATCAAGGATCACATTTAAGTACAAAAAGTAAAGTGTGTCAACATATATTTTGAATGTGTTGACCATAAAATGTACTAAGAATTATCAGAGTGTCTTCTTTCTTTGCCTTATCAGATCTTCTTAGAGGACATATGGGTGTATAACACATCAAGATTCAGAAACTTAAATCATCATTTAAAGGCAACTTTACACTTTAGACTTCTAATAATAACTACTGATTGATAAACCCTAAAACTATGGTTCTCATCTGAAAGAGCAAAGTGAAATGTGGTCAACATAATATATTTTTAATGGGTTGACCATGATATGTACTTAGAATTATCAGAGTTGTTTTGCCTTATCAGATCTTCTTAGAGGACATATGGGTGTATAACACATCAAGATTCAGAAACTTAAATCATCATTTAAAGGCAACTCCACATTTTAGGCATGATATGTTAAGTTTCTAATTTATGCCAATTTGTTTTTACTGTCCCTAATGAGGCAAATACAATAACGTACAATTTAAAATAAGTTGAATGATGTCATAAGACAATATCTAGACTAAAACGCAAAAGACAGGGTGAAAAACTGCTCAGAGCTACATTCAGAATTTGTTTTTATAATCTTGAATCTCAGCTGAAACACGGATATGAATAAACATCATTATGTAGCTTGTGTAATTAGCTTGCTTAAGAAATCTCGTTTCATACATTATGCTGTGCTCGCAATCAACAATCGTTGATGCTACTCAGCTACTTTATGGTGAGTAGTCGACTTTTGCCATATTTTATTGGTAGAGAAAACTAAAAAAATAATGTTACATTAACAGCAGTCGGAATATTGTGCCGATCAGTCAAACTCTTTAGGTCTAAACATTCAACCTAACACCGTTAGTATTAGTGACTTAAGAACCATTCAGCTTTAATCTGTAACTAGCCTACTTATATTAGTTTCTTTTCAAATAATTTATCGTTTCAGCAGTGGTGCCATCAGGTATGGGTAGTGGTACATGTATAGTCAGCATTATAAGGCCTCAGCTGATATTAGTTGTTCATCATTTGACACCATTAAGTAGATTTTCAGTTGATAATAATTTTATCCTTGCACCTGACGTCCAAAAAAAAAACAACTGAAGAATACAAAAATAGGATTCTCCTCAAAAATCTCTTTCTGTTACTTGCTAAAATCATAGACCAGATTGTTATGATCTATAACGTACAGAAACATTTTGAAAAGTTTTAGTTATCAACTTACCAATCATGACAGCTCTGCCTTTAGGGTCGATTACGAGGTATTGTCCAGGAACTATTCTTCGACATCCACTTTTACCGAATGTCTCTTGGTGCACTTTCTCTAAAATGTTCTTTGTCGGGATGTACTCCAAGATAATGATTCGTCCAGAGTCAGAACCAACCACAATGTAATCTGAAAAATAACAAACAATGTTAAAACTTGAGGAAAATTCAGAATAAATTTAACTACAGAAGTGAGTATCTAAGGAATGAGTGATATGGCAATAGTTGCGCTTTAAAAACATTGAATAAAGAAAATTTCCAAATACTTATTATTCAGAATTCCTGTTCAACCTAACGAATGGCCATCCAGGCCTACCATCTCCAAGACTAGTGTAACGGAATGTGTTGTTTCCTTAGTAGTAACACCTCCATGGTAGGAGTGTCACCGTGGAGAAACAACTGTTTACTTTACGTCCAGTTTGACACCAAGCAATCAATAAACTGCCCGGTAACACGAGGACGGTGGATTGGTTCAGTCATACCAATGTGAGAAAATCATTTAAATAGTTTCAAGTAGTTTTAATACATAACTCTAAAATATGACAGTTTGTGTTGAGAAAATACTTAATAGTTCAGCAGAGTTCAATCAGCAACACCGACCAAGGAATAGTTTTTCAATCACATAATCTCATAAGTCTAACATGAAATGTACATCATTTCAAACTCTGCTTTGCATTTTTATGACTTGTTCAACGCAAATCTGTTTAAAGCGTGAGAACGAACAACACAAAAGTTTCTTGAGAAGATTATTTGACATTTGTGGGATGCTTATATGTAACATTAAAATTTAAAAGCAAGTGTCGTCAGGTATGGGTAGTGGTGTGGCAATAGTCAGCACTCTCAGGCCTTAGAAGAAATTTACGATCATCATTTGACACTTTTTATTCCCCATTAAGATTATGTTTTATTCTAAAAACTACAAAACAACTGGACAAGAGCTCTTTCTTCAGGTTTTTACCCTATTCGGATAGTTCTTGAATGTGTTATTTCCTTAGTAGTAACACCTCCATGGTAGGAGTGTCACCGTGGAGAAACAACTGTTTACTTTACGTCCAGTTTGACACCAAGCAATCAATAAACTGCCGGTAACACGAGGACGGTGGAGGAGTTTATAGTCATAAAATGTATGTGAAAATCAATCATAAAACAAGAGGGGATAGAGGAGTTCAAAGTGTTAGTCATTAAAGTATTTTCATTAATCCGATAATAGGTAACTTTTAATAAGCCAAAAGACAGGGCAGAATCCAAAACCAACAGTTTGTGTCGCCAAAATTGTTCAGTAAGAAATCCCAAATAATCAGCAGAATTTGATCAGTAACACCGACCAAGGAATAGTTTTTCAATCACATAATCTCATAAGTCTAACATGAAATGTTCATCACTTCAAAGTCTGCTTTCATGACTCGTTTAACACACATTTGTCTAAATTGTGAGATTGTAAGCACAAAATTTCTTAGCAAGTTCTCTAAATTCTCAATGAGCTTATCAAATATGTGGCTCTCACAATATCAGTGTTAACCACATTTAGAGCTCATGACAGTCACAATTCCATATAATATAAATAAAGGGTACTAGTAGAACATTGAAAGCAAGTGTCGTCAGGTATGGGTAGTGGTATTGCAATAGTCAGCATTCTTAGGCCTTAGTATTTATTTACAATCATCATTTGACACTGCTTTTTTTCTACTAAGATGGAAAACTACACAACAACTTGGCTCTATTGGTCAGCTTCTAATCAGATGGTGACCTTATTTGCCGTAGGCTCTTACAGAATGTGTTGTTTCCTTAGTAGTAACACCTCCATGGTAGGAGTGTCACCGTGGAGAAACAACTGTTTACTTTACGTCCAGTTTGACACCAAGCAGTCAACAGACTGCCCGGTAACACAAGGACGGTGGATACGTTTGATTAGCCATTCCTCTAGCCTGCATCATCTTTTATGAAACTCATTTAATATTGGATGAAGGCCTATTTAACTTGTCTTTGCTTAAGTAACCCATAGTTGTAACTGAAACATTTCTTTAACAAAAAAATCTGTACAGTTAGCAGAATTCAATCAGTAACACCGACCAAGGAATAGTTTTACGATCACTTTATCTCATAAGTCTAACATGAAATGTTCATCACTTCAAACTCTGCTTTCTGTTTCATGATCAGTTCAACCTGACACTATGTAAACACTAATTGAGCAAATGTGTTCTTTTCTGAGTTCTGTATGTTCTTAAAAAGCTTATCTAACGGAATGTGTTATTTCCTTAGTAGTAACACCTCCATTGTAGGAGTGTCACCGTGGAGAAACAACTGTTTACTTTACGTCCAGTTTGACACCAAGCAATCAACAAACTGCCCGGTAACACGAGGACGGTGGAGAAATTTAGTAATATTACTCTAGCATAATGGTTAATCCGTACTGAAGGCCTACTTGGGACTGCAGTTGCAAAGGTAGTTTTATTCCCATGATACTCAGGAGGTAGCTCGACATTTTTTGCTTGTTTTGTTTTATACAGTTTATTCTCACAGTAGTTTCGCTGTTGAAAGGACACCCATCATTACATCTCTACGCACCTTTGTTGGAGCCGGTGAGCCGGAAGGCCATGAGTGAGCGGATGATGCCGAAGATCTCTGTAGTGAGCAGCGTATGCACCTTTCCAGTGTTGGGGTCAGGGCGCAGCAACTCCAGACACTTGCCCCTAGAGACGAGGATCTCCTGCGCCTTGCTGCCGGAGAAGTTGCCGTGCACCGCATGTGTGATGCCCGTCCCCCTCTGCAGGGTTAAGTTGTACAGGTACATGATTGTGCTTGTTGGAGTATTTCACTTCTGCAACATAGCGTCCACAAGTGTTGGTACATGGTGTACATACGTACACTCCATCTTACATAAAATCCCCGCAGGTAGTTACTTAAACTTTTGTGAGAACTGTAAATGTTTACTGAGTGTGCTATTAAAATTATTTATTTTATTTAAAAGTCTTTGATAATCAACTATGGGCTAGATAATGGGGTCCCGCTAAATAAGTCTACATTAGACACCTAGGGCAAGTTTAAACTGACTTTATTTTAATAAAAGGTGTCAAGACTGTTATAAAGATTTTAACAATTCTTTATCCTCCTAGTGATGGTATCTCAGTACAAGATTTTCAAAACCAACTACAGCCTAATCAACATAATTATTACTCTGTACCTTTACTTTTTAGTTATCTTCATGTTGTAAGGCTCAATAACGCAACTTAAAATTAGGCTACTGACATTTATAGAATCCAATTCAACAAAAAATCAGGTTTTTCCTATCCAACATATTAATTTTAAAATGCAAGACAAATCTTTATTTTAATTAAACTATTTAAATAAATGGACAATTTATATTATAAATAAAATTTAGTACTTCAATCACAGCAACTCTTGCTTTTCAAAGAAATTTGCAGTTACTTCGGTGGGCCGATGCATGTGCTATTTTACAGCCACAACTTTAGTTTAATTATTTTTGGCCCAATTTTAAGCAAAATCATTGCCTATTCCACAAACTAATGCCAACATTTTCCTGTTTTATCATACATATTATATGAATAAACCTGGCTCCAAAGTAAAAACCGACCTTCCAGAATAATAATAGAACTTACACTAAGATTTCAAGTTGACAAGAATTTTCCAGGTTTAATTAAACCACCACATAATACCTAACAAAGATTTTAAATGTTTCAAATCCTAATGAACAAATATTATGAAAAAGGTGGCACAAGATTTAATTTAGTGTAGACCATGTGCAAAACGTGTCCAAACTTTTTAGGTATAAGATGTTCAACAAAAATACCCCAAGCAACTTTAGAATGGCCAAAAATGTTGAGTCCTCTATTGCACTTCGCTAGCATGATAATAAAGCATGACCAAAGCTTTTGTGGCTTGTTTGAGAGTTGAGTCTATTTCAAAAGTTAGGTTGAGGCTTATTGATTTAAGTAGTTAAATCAAAATGTTTGTAAGAGAACCCCTTCTGAGCCACAAAGAAAAATTCTGACGAGTTTTTTCAACCTCACGATTACAGAGAGGACTAGTCACCAACCACTGTCAGAAGAACCCTAACACAAGCAAAAGCGCATTTCAACATTTTCAGTCATTCTAAAGTCATAGAAGGAAGGGAGAGTTATTGAACACCTCTAATAAAAGCCTAAATAGGAAGAGGTGGAAAATAACTGGTTAGGCCTATTTAGAAAAACTACTGTAATTAGCAAATTAGTAAATGACAAAATATAGGAAAAATGAGATCTATAACTAACATACATTCTAGTCTACCTAGCCTACACTAGAATGGGATGTCCGCAATAGGCCAAGCCTACCTTAAGTAGTAATTACACAATAATCACAAGATATGTTCGAGAACACCAAACTCAAAGTTAATAGTTCAAGGATTCTTTGACGAAGGCTGACCAGTTCCATTTGTAATGTTGTTCACATTGTTCGATCCAGGACCAGGCGGAACACTGTTCACAGCTTGAAGATTGGAAACTGTATCCGCTTGGTTCTGAAGCAATCTCATCCTGCGACGAGTGTAATGTTGCCACAGCAACACTTGTTGATCGTCTATGAATTTAGCACACTGAGAATTGACCAACTCACGCCTAAAATGTTCATACTGCAGCAAGTCCAAGAAATACAAGCACATGGGGTATTTCAGAAATTTTGCATACTCGGCATTTTTCCAATAAAGTAGATAGTTTAAATAGTTTATAAACGACTGGTCTTTGAAGTACCCACGCTGAGCTAAGAAATTTAGATAATTTGGGTTAGCGAGACACTGGACAAATTCTAGTTCAACTTGAAATCTTAGCCGAGTTTGATCATCGGTTTCAGGCCCTAGCTTAGTCGCCATGAGGACACTAGTTCGAAAATGTCAATAAATACCTTTAAATCATAATGTAATGGGAGATATTCTGAGTCAAGAAGCTTCACATTGTCAAAGTTCAGTACCACTTCACAAAACGAAACACTCCGGTGAAATTGCACACGAGTCCATCATGGCGCGTCCGTTCTCTGCAACATCATCATGAAGAAGGAGGCCGAGAAAGAAAGAGGAAGCAGCTAGGGGGTTCGCAGAGTGAACGAGGAAACAGTCGGTTAAACGTGACGGAAATAAACGAAAAATCAGCTTGGCAACGTGAAAACAAAAAGTATGTTCTTGATTACAAAAACTGACTATATTAAAAATGTGAACGAAACTGAAAGGGGAAAACAAATTATCGTCAATAATTTACAAATGAGATTAATAACAATGAGTAAAAAAGGTTGTTGGCGAATACACAAAATAATTCTGAAATGAATTTGACAAAATCAACAACCCACGTTTTCTGCAGGTGTTTAACTTATTATTAAATATAAAACCGGAATAATTTAAGTATCAAATAAGTGTAAAATACCTTTGTGAGATATAACACCATAATATGTAAGGAATATATTACAATAAAGGGGGGTTTACACGTTAATAGTATGCATGCATCAAGTTGAGTTTGCCAATAAGAGACCTTGCCTGCGTCCGTGGCTCAGTGAGTAGAGTCACGGCTTGCAAAGCGCAAAATCGTGGGTTCGATTCCCGGCGCAGGCACAAGGGTTTGGACTGCTTTCCCTAAAAATAATTAAATAATTATAATTTCATCACCGCTGAAGGCAACGTGTAAACTGCTACAGTATGAAATGAAATGAAAAAAGTCTTTATTTACGTGGCGAGGTTAGGACTTTATAGTCCTCTCTACCACTTAATCACGTTAAAATTAATATATACAACAAAATCATACTAATTACAAATATATTATATAAAGTAACTAAAGCGTATAAAGGTTTACAAATAAATTGATTTAATATATATAGTATTGCAAATCTTATATAATGCTAATTTTGGTATTCGCCAATAATGCCTCGACAAGCTGACAAGCCAGTGACTTGCAATGTGTAAATCTAGCTTTACTCTGATGGTGATACTTGTAATACTTGTAGGTTGCATTGGAGACTGGTTTCCCAGCATAGAAGGCGTCAAATCGAATAATTTCTTGGCCTAGGATAACCTCGCAGCCTCTTCGAAAACTCTCGGAAACTGTAGAACTAGAAGATGTTCTAAAGAAGTCACGCATGTACTGGCTGGCCAAAGGAGCAGCTGTCACTTGCATCTGATACTACTGGCAAGTTACTGCCAAGGAAAGATACTGTGATAAGGAAAGAAACTACCATTTAAAAGAATGCCGGCCCCAGAAGGGTGGAAAGTCGACTTGTAATATGGCGAATCCTTTGTGATTTCCATATTTCATTATGTTGTCCATTATTCTATTCTAATAGAAAGGTCTTTTAGTATGACCAAGAGTACCACGGTGGACAAATGATGGTGAATCAATGGCTCGAGAAACTACGTCAATTTCTTGTTTACATGTAACTAAATCTTATTGAACATCACAATATGTAGTGTTAATAGGAATTTTAGGTAACCTTTGCTTTAATCTATCTTTAACTCTTTTGGTACCATAGTTCAAAACTTTTAAAATCAGCATTAACTAAAATATTCAGAGAAGGAACATATTAGAAATAACGAAAGAAAACCGCAAACTTTCTAATAATAAAACTTGTATTGTCTGAAGCCTTTCAAATGTCTTGGCATTTAACGTCAGATACACTAAGCAACTGAAGGAAAGATTAATAATAGATCATAAAACATAAATATTACGGATAATAAAATGATTCAAATACAATAAAATGGCATTTATAATCCTGTGCTGTATTTCATATACAAGAAAATTTAATTTATAACCTTTTTGTTTAACGGTACAGCAATGAAAGATGTTCTAAAACGTAAAACTAAACTCTAATAATTACAATTTGGTTACAGTAGGCAAAATAAATAATAAAACATAGCCGACGCGTAGCACCAAGAACTACCGTGAACCGTAGCGAATTCCGGGGTAAAAATTACACCAAAAGAGTCCTTTTCTACCACTTTATAGGAGGCGATTACCCCTTCTGCTGTCGACCCAATAAGATGGACTGCGTCCCACAAGAACATATAAAGGTGAATAAAACTATGTATTGTATAAAAATATTAAAAGCTCGTGGGTGTTTGGCCTAGTGGCCAAAGGAATCAAAGCTCAAAAGGAAAGTCAAAGTGAAAAGGATCAACGCTTTTCAAAAGAATTGACGTTTGTATAACATGTAAATTGTTAACACAATAAACGATTTATTTATTTTATTTATAAGGCTTCAACCTTAGGAATAAAACCATTCTACTTGATAAATGCCACGGTAAAACTCACAATTCTTTTCTAAAGTAAATTTCCATAGTACAGTCGAAAACCAAACATTTGATCAAGGTTTCTCTGGGTGACGTTTGGTATATGTTTTTTATGCGTGTTTTGTTTTTCGGACGACTGTCAAAGCTGTAAAAGGAGTTGATAATCTTGTCTGTATATTTTATTTTGCACAATAAACTAGTTATTATTCCTCTAACACAACTGAACATATCTTGTTGAATTGAGAAATAATTAATTTAATCAAAATGACTAACTTTTTTGGAGTAGGTGGAAATCCATTCGCCACTGCAGTTGGCCAACGAATAGGTAGGTAAATCATTCTTTGATGTACATCTATCAAAATACACAATTACTCTAGCTGGATACTTTGTTACATAACATTGTTTTTACAGCAGTAGTGTTTATAAACTTGTAATAAGCAATTTAAAAAGTCTGACTTGACATAGAACATAGATTTTTGGCCTAACTCATTTAGTATCTAAAATCATCATTACCTTTTTATTTGGCCAGATTATTGGGTTAAGTGGGATTTAGTTATGGATTCAGTTACTAATAGGCCTAAGTTGTCCTTTTCTGGCTACCCTGGAAATTAATTTTATATATGCTACCATACTTTAGGGTTGATATGAACTGTAACCTAGGGAATAGGGCGAAATTTAATTTTAAGTCACTAGGGAAAGTAATTTGACTATCACACCTAGGCATACAAACTAAATAAAAAAATAATTATGAAACATTGTTGAAAAAACCTAGCTACTGAAACCAATTTACAGTATTTTAGCATATGACAGGTGTCATAGTTAATTAGTTTTGATAGTACTTAGTTCACTGAAGCTTTCACTTTTACACTGGAAGCTATGGAAAATTACACTCAAGTATAATAAAACATCATTCATTTTTCTAACCAATTTTATGTGATGTTTCATATCCAGCAATGATCAAGTACACTAGTGTCTCAACCCTGTTAATCCAAAAATCTGCCTTATCAAACACTAAAAAAAAAATAAATAAATAAAAACACTCTTAAAGGAAAAACATTTATTAAATTGTTGAGTTGGTAAAATAAATGAAACTAGTTTTCCATGTTATTGTCACAATTACGTAACTATACACGCAGGTATGTGCACAAACAATAGCTTTGAACAAAACACATCCACTCGATGGGGTAGCAAGCAACACACTGACAGTATGACACGATGAGTCATCATTTGTTTTTAGAACGGGTGACCCGTACTGTAGAGGCCTGGGAGAGGGTTGGGGTTGAAAGGTCAGTGTCCTGCTGTTACGCTCTGTGAGCCCTACTGCCACAGCCATCTATGTACTGCCCGTCATATCTGCGTACGTTAATTCAGCGATGTTTATTATTGCAGAGTACTACAGGAAATCCATACTTAATTTCTTACATTTAAATGTAAAATATTAATCACTTAAAGTCAATATATGACCTTATAAGGTCAATATATATTGAATGCACCAATATATACCAAATTTTTGCTAATCCGAACAGGTTCCGATCCCAATTAGTTCGGATTAGCGGGACTCTAGTGTATAGTTTTCTTTAAAACAAAATTGCTAAGGTACTTTATAAACTACCCAACTGCAATCTCAGATCTTAGGTATTACGACAAGGGAGGCCTGAACACATCTGACAACTATTAGACTGTCTGCTGGCTTTCTCCGGAAAATATTTGAAATTAAGTAAATTAAAACACAATTTAAATTACTTCCAAAACCAATTGGTTTTGCATTAAACCTTTTTTGTAAATATGTAATTTTACTTAAAGACTGGCACAACTGTACATGTCAACATAGCCACAGGCTTAGCCTAAATTTACAATATTTTGTTTGCTGAACAATCCTTAATCTCCACTATCTACCAATTTGGTAGAATATTTTACGATGTCTTAGCGGTAACTTTAGGTAAAGGTCAAGGTTGTGTGGTAGAGAGGACATTGTAGTCCTAACTATGCCTCGTTAAACAAGACAAACTGTAACCTTCGTTTGTACCGTTGCAGAACAAGCGACAGATGCATCCTTGGCGTCGGAGAACTGGGCGCTGAATATGGAGATCTGCGACATCATCAACGAGACCGAGGACGGGCCGAAAGATGCAATCAAAGCTTTACGCAAACGCTTGCAGCAGAATGCTGGCAAGAACTACATCGTCGTAATGTACACACTGACGGTTAGAACTGATTGGTTTAGTATTTAAGTTTAAATAATCACCTTCCCTCTACTTTAAGGGCTTACCCCTCTATACTCATGATCCGGCATGATTAGACAAGACGAACTCGAGCTCATCACCCGTGGCGCTGGTTCGATCCCCTGCAGTCACCACTTACATTTGTAATGTGACTTATAACGGTGACGCTAGGTAAAGGTCGAGGTTGAGTGGTAGAGAGGACTTTGTAGTCCTAACTTCACCTAGTTAAACAAAACAAACTTTACCTTTTTTTTTACCCCACTCATATCCCCCGCTAAAGGTAAAAGTTTAAAATTAAGAAACAGCTTACCAGGCTTGAGTGTGTGGTGTGTTTTGTTTGCACTTTGCACTACAACAATTATAGCCTACATGTATTGTGCAATAATTTTCAGTTTCTCAAATAAAAATGAGTATAACTCAAAGGAGTCTGGAAGCGCTGAAAAGTTACCCGTTGCTTTAGCCTTTCAAAATAAAGAATATCTTTGTTGATAAGTTCATGATAAGTAAAGTGAAGTGCTATCAGTGAATGGACAATCATCAGTCGGTAATTGTCAGATGGATTTAGATAGTATGAGTTTTTCGCTCAACACGGGGGTTCTCCCCAATGAATGAGTTTAATGCTAAGGCTTGCCTGGATTCAAATTGTCAAATAAATAAATTTTTTATCACGTGAAATTTTTTTACATAAAGTGCATGGCAATGGTCTTTTTTATTAGCTAAAATTTTTCCTTTCATACTTCCATCGAAATTCCTTACAGACATCAAAATGTACATTCACTCTCTCCCATTCATTTGAATAGTACACCTCTAGACCCTATTTAGTTAGCCAATTTATACAGTCTCCCAATTATACGCCATTAACTTGTCTGTGTTATACAACGCTTGAGCGATGAAAACTAACCCCCCTCGTTATGCATATTAATGTGATTTATTTTATGAATAGAATGTAACTTAAGATATAATTTTATTTTGGGTATTTTACTAAGAAAAAGTAACCAGGGTCTTACAACAGGTTATTTCCTAATGCCTAGATAGAATTTTAAAAAGGAAAAATTGAATTTTAAGAAGTTCTAGAAATTAGAGAGTAGTGTCATCTTTAATGGATTCAAGATATTTAAATGGGTTTTGTCTGTAAAAATTTACGGGAAGTCTAAAAGAACCATGAAAATGGCATATTGTACTAGGAAAAATGATCAAAAGTATATTATGTATAAGTTGGAATTATGTAGTTATAACATAAAACATAATATAAAATAAGTAAAATAAGATAATCATGAAACATCAAATTTTAGAGTATAGATGATGTTGAATTATTTTATGAGAGCCCTTTAGAACTAAGAGGAAAATGTCATTTTTAATTTTTAGTAAAAGCCAAATTGTTTTAAGAAATTTACAAAAATTTATATAGGTAGTGAGAAAAAAATGAGAAAAATTAATTCAACTTTACCAGGGTCAAGAGGTTCTCTGGAGCCCAAAATAACGTACATTTTAAGACAAAAACTACGCCCGGGAGAAAATTGCAGCTTGACATCCTTCACACTACTGACTAAACCTTTCGCACCAATTCTTTAGTAACAAGTTTTTCACTTGTTTTAAATTTCAGAAGAGCAACTTTTAGTTTCTTACAACAAATCTTTTACTTGTTGCTCTAACTTGAGAATACCAATTTTTTGTCGACAACTTAAAGTTGTGAATGTTTTCATTGTCACTGAGGTGTCGGTCGGTTGTTGCAGGTGTTGGAGACGTGTGTGAAGAACTGCGGCAAGCGTTTCCACGTATTGGTGTGTCACAAGGAGTTCATACAGGAGCTGGTCAAGCTGATCGGTGAGTGTCTGTCGAGCAGCATGTTACGTAGAACTGTGTAGCTGATGTCACGTTTAGAGTTATGGTAGGATCGCTTCGCGTTGAGTTTCCGCTCAGTCTGTACACATTGGACAAAAGTTACGGGAGGTTTCAATGATAAGAGCTTCAGTTGAAAAGGTTTTGTGTTGGAAACGGAATGACAACGGTTTTATGTTAGAAGAGTTTTGAGCTTTTAGTAGCTGCAACTAGGGGCGGCTATAGCTCATTGGTATCAAATTAAAGAGCTTATTCATTCAAAAACAGTGTCACAAGCCTACCTCAAATGGTTGACTCTATTCGAAATGGCGCTGTTTCAAATTTCAAACCTCTTAAACTTAAAATTGCCATACATAACTTACTTTGAAGTGACTGTCATTTAGGACTAGTTGGTTGTATTTTATATTTTTCTATCTCTGTATTTCTAACTTCAAACAAAACAAAAATGTTAACGTTCAACTTTAGCAAGTCAGTATGGTTCGATTTTCAGAGCCATATGACACATTAAAGCAGTGGTAAATGATCCTGTAATCCAGCTTCATGGAGGTCAGGTTTTGAGGATGATATAGGTCTAAAGCGGCTCAGATAGTCTCAGTGATCATCTGATGATACCCGCATCAACTCCCACCATTGTTTAGACATATTAGACCATCACCTGCGTGGTTCGAAGTCACGTTAAGCCGTTGGTCCTTGTATTTCCATTGGTCATTGGGCTATTAATTAATGACCCATTCTAAGGAAGAGTCGGCCTTAGTTTGAAAGACTACACCTCATAACTCATTACTAACTCATTACATTCATCCTTCACCACATATTTGCCTTAAAATACCCTCATGAGAGTGGTCGGCATCTCAAATAGTGATTTAGTAAATATTCCGATTTGGTTTTTTATTGGAAGAATATCAAGTTGAAAAACAGTTGCAAAAAAGCGAGAAGAATCATTCACTGGCTTGAAATAGTTCCAATAGTCCTACCACAACCCTAAGTTTAGTCATCAGCTCCAGGATTGTAAGAGAGCACAGGTTGTGGGCAAAATGGTGGCGTTGGAACAACGAATGTACCGCTGTGCACTGTGTTAGCCTACAGTAGGTGAAGGAAACATTGTAATACTTTTCTACTAACTGGTTTTGGATTCTGTGTCCAATAATAATTGTTTGTACTCATTTTTACTAGGGTTATAGTAAACGTAATGTACAGGAGGGATGGTGGACAGGTATTACAATCATTGGTTATGGACCAATAGACATTTGAATTTAAGTGTTTTTGTTGTTGTAAAATATATATTAAATGCTCAGAAGATGTCGGTTGGTGGGTTTTTGTTTATGAGATAGATAATTTCTTTGAAATACTTCCAATGATATGATTTTAAACATTTACCATTTTTCCTGCAACCTGTACATTGTCTAGTTCTATGCATGCTATTTCTATTGAAATGTAAAAAGGTAGCTTATTTCTTTAAGTAAGCATTTTGCACAATCTATGTTTAGTTTAAACTTTATTTCTTTTTCAAATTTAAACCTGACTAAAAATTTCTAATATCTAGTTTACTCAGTTTCAAACAGAATTTATTGAATTACAAGTTAATTTAATTTTTACAAGTGTTAAATTAATTTGACCATTTGGTTTTATTAAAAGTTGTGTTCAAATGAAAACTACTAAAAAAGCACTTTAACTGAAGTTTTCCGTAAAATTTCTGTAAATCAGCAAGTTATTAGTTAGATTACATCTTATCATGAATGTTGTTATTTTTACATTTAGGTCTTGGTCTTGTTTCTCACTTTATCATTTGTTCCCAGTGCTCAGAGCTCTTCTTGGCCGACTGCATGAGCTTATTTATTCTGTGTTTCTCCTTAGCAATGTGTATTTTATTTATTTAGTTTGCCTGGTCAATAAGCAGTTCAGATCACCAAGAACCAAAAACAAATAAATTGAGAGTTTTCAACTGGCTTTTAAAATGGTGACATTTTCAAACTTGAATCTGGACTGCATGTTGACATTTACTGGTTGTCTTAAATAACATTCCACTTCACATACTGTAACCTTTTGAACTGTCTTAAAGTTTCAAACACGCTTTGGCACATATGTTGAGCAACTTAAAGTACAATTTGATATTGTTGGAAAATTACATGAAATAAGTCTTTAGTGTGGCGAATAAAGCCCTCTTTTCTTCTTAACCTCCATGAAATTTAATACAATACTTACAGAGTAATTTAATGGGAATTTGGATTTTAGTTTTTCGAGGTAAATAAAAATAATTTGATTCTTCATTTTAAAGGCAATGAAAAATTTAAACAGTGCCTTTAAAAGAAGGTCAAAAGTTCTTTTCAAAATATTTATAAAACAGGTTAGTTTTTATTAAACGTGTTGAAAACTGTTGAAAATGACTTATTCCTATTGCTGCTATCCTGATTTTGGTCAATAGGGTAAAACCGATTTAATAAGAGTACTTTTCAATACTTTGGTTTCAAATGGTATTTTCACCAAACTACTTGATGAAAAATGTTGAGCTACCCTAACTACACGAGTTAAAGCCGGTCTAAGAACTTTCAAAGGTTTACAAGAAGGAAGGGGAAGGTTATACAGAGCTTGCTTGTCTGATGGCCTACTGTTACAGCCCCCACCTCCCCCCTCGTGGCTACAGTCTCTCCCCTCCTCCCTACAATCCCTGTCTACATCTCTGGGCACGTCTCAGTACTCGCTGGTAGGAGGTACGCAATACGCTCTCATCCCTCCAGGCACTGGTAACGTAGTCGCTAGTAGTGTAACGTGTGTGTGAGGTGCCGGTAGCTTGTGGCCAAGAGAGAGTCCTTAACGAGGCAAGGTAATTCCTGCTCTCAGCAGTTGAACAAAGGAGTTACTGCCCAGACTGTATACTTTCCGTTTGGCGCATTGGTCTAGGCCTCATCAGCTAACCACTAAAATTGCCAAACGTGTTGTAGAACAAAAAAGGTCAATCTTTCAGTTTGGCTGGTTTTGCAAAACTGCAGCTTAGTTTTCAGTTTTGTTTGTTTTCTATGTGGTTTGTTTGCAGTGATAAAATAACACCAGTTTTTTCTTTAACAACTAAACTGTTAAAAATTCATTTGCAAAATAAACATTTTATTTTGTTGGTTCAGATTTAAAAATATTTGGATTTCCAATACTATTGATTTAACTCCGATTGAAATTTTCTTCTAAAACTTTAGTTTCAAAGTAGTAGTTTTTTAGTTTGTCTGATGTATTTTGCATGGTAGCTGTTATTACGTTTAGTTGTTTAGTCCCCAACTTCTCTTTTAGTCCTGTACAACTGGCCTACTAGTCACTTTCGCTTTTGCTTACTGAAAATAATCCCCGAAATCTTACCTCTATTGTTTCGCTTGTACTAAAGTGTTCTTTTAATACAGTAGTGGTGAAAGCTTCTAAGTATTTAATTATTTATAAACAATGTTCAAATTTATAGTAATTGTCATTGCGATTTTAAGTCACACTACACAAGATTTTTAAAAATAAATTAGACATTTTTAATAAGTAAACAATAAATTGTAAAGAATAAGGAGGACCAATAAAATGTAGTGTAGTACATTGTACATATTATTGGTACTACTTATTTAGTTGTTCATCCTTATTACTGGTAACAATTTAGTTCTTGGATTTGACTATCAAAATTTGGAAAGCAGTAAAGTTTATTAAAACATGTCTCTAACTGCTTGTTTTGTGCTTGTTAGAATTTGTCTTTCAAGTTCCACAATGTTTGCAAGAATTTAAGCGGACAGTTTACATTGGCTAAGTTAATTACGAGTAATTGCCCATTAAGACATAATCAGCTGTGTCTACTAATTGTGATGTTACAGAAGGGGGACAGAATGCCATAAGGTGTTTTAAATCAGATCAGTTCAACTCAAGTAATGTTTCAAAGGAATCGCTCACACGGTGACAATTAAATAAACCATTTTAACATTGGAATCTCCGATCTCGTGTCACTGGCTACTTTCGTTTTATATGTCACCGTGTTAACAGACCTAACTAAACTACAACTTGACAATTTTAAATTTCTGGTGGGCCCACATTTTTTCCACCAATTATACAGGATGTTTTTTTAAAGCAACCCAATTTTCAAACTGCAGTGAGTTGTTCTTTTCGAGTAGTATATGTTCATAAGCTTGCATGACTAGTTTTTTCGCTTCAATGTCTATTAACTGGACTGTATTGCTGTACAGTGATATTTTGATGTCATAATTTGATGTTATTGTGAAACAGACGCAATCATGGTTTTAGCAAAGATCAAAGAGTGTTTATTTTGAAGAACACTTAAAACAATATAATTTTGTTTGTGTCAAGAGGCGTTTGAGGCCAGTATTCCAAATAAATTTAGTTTACACAGGCTTGTTAACATTTTAAAAGAAACATATTCTGTAGGGAACAGAAAACATAACAGAAGAAGAACTGTACTAAATGAAGAAATTTTGGAAAATGTTTAGAAAACTTTTCAAAAGAATCTTTAAGAATTTTGAAATATTAAAAGTAAATAGCCTACTTACACCTGCAAGTGTGACCTCAAACGCCTCTTGACACAAAGAAAACGGTCTTGTTCTTAAGTGTTCTTCAACAATAAACACTCTTTCCTCTTTGCTAAAAATCATGATTGCTTTTGTTTAACAATAACATTAAATAAAGAAATCAAAAGTACAATATTACTGAAATACTACAGATCAGCTGGTAGATATTGAAGCTAACAAACTAGTCGTGCAAACTTCTGAACATATATTGCTTGTAAAGAATGACTTACTATGGTTTGAAAATTGAGTTGCGTTAAAAAAACCACCCTGTAGAAGATACTCTACTAAAAGAACATATACTCCACAGGACCGAAGAACGACCCACCGACAGCCGTGCAAGAGAAGGTGCTCAGTTTGATTCAGAGTTGGGCGGACACTTTTCACTCCCAGCCCGAGATGTCGGGAGTGGAGCAAATCTACCAGGACCTCAAGGGTAAAGGCATCGAGTTCCCCATGACAGACCTGGACACCATGGCCCCCATACACACTCCACAACGGGTGAGTTGGTAGAGTAAACAAAATGCGAGCAAATAAAGGTTAATTCAAGCTGCTAGTAAGTTAATTTCTTAACCCTGCATCAAGCGCTTTATGGAGGTGTCCTACTTGTATTTTTGTTTTAATTAATAAATCAATTTACCCGTCAGATTACCTGTCTGTTCTATATCGAAGATCCAAAATCTCATGCTTATTTGCTGTTTTGAAACAAGGCTAGTCCTAAATCTTGATATCTACCTGGAGAAAATCTTTGGCCTATGTGTTATTGGAATCTTTTTGGTTTATTTTGACCTGAAAAATCACCTGGTGAAGTTTGATCCCATAATTACTGGACACTCTGTATATCAATTAATTAAGTCTAAAAAATTATAAATAAATTTTTATTATTTATATGGGCCAAAATATATTTGTATACATAATAATATTAGTTTTTGTGTTTGGAGGAAACCTCCGTGAGCACCTGATGATGTTTTAAAGTTGCCTAGTGTAGGGTAAACAGAGAGAAACCAGGATTAAATTTGCAACATTCTTCCATCACACTTTGTAAAATTTCAAAATTTAACTCGTGACTTAATGTTTTAGAGCATCCCGGACGGAGAGGTGACCGTCGGTGTGCCGGCGTTGGTTGCTCAGCAGCAAGGCACTCTGGGTAACCCCGTCCCCACTCACTCTCCCCTCCCCCACGCCTCACCGCAGAACAGCTGACCAAGCTGCACTCCCAGCTGGACGTGGTGCAAGGCAACATGGCTGTCATGAGTGAGATGCTCAGCGAACTCACCCTGGCAAGGAACACCCCAGCGACGTACAACTGCTGAAGGTAAGTGAAGAGGTCGCGACCTTCTCGGAAGCTTATCTCGTTCCCAAAAGAAGCTTATCTAGTCTGGACTTGTCACGAGTACATCTCAATTTATCACAGTCTTTGTGGCATTATATCGATTGTTTTTAATCTCATGAAGTAGCTGTAGATTACAAGGGACCCAAAAGTAACTGGAATTACATCGCCAACTGTAATCAGCATTGAAATAGTTTCAGCAGCGTTTTTACTGAGTAGAAAAATTTTCATTTTTTTCATCATATAAAACAAAAAGTAACGAAACAGCTGCAAAACCAGAACAAGCCAGGTCAGCGGCTTCGGGAGGTGCTATACAAACACTAGTGGTGAAAATTCATACCATCAATCCTCCGCCCACGGCAATGCGATTCCAATTACTCTTGGAAATACAAGGTTCTCCCTCGTGTTTGCAAAGCTCTCAGGTTGTTTGAAATTTTCCTCTAATCTAAATCCTACATAAAGTTGTTTGTTGTAAAGCAATAATGAAAAATAATATTTTCCCAAGACGGTTTTCTTCTGGAATCTAGATTTAAATACCTGTCTATGAGCTAAATTACAACTTCAACTGGTAAAAATCTTGTAAAAAGCCTTATAATGAATAAAATTGAAACGTTTTGTACAAATGTTGCTGTGTAGGAGCTGCACGGCACTCTGAAGACGATGCAGCAGCGCCTGGTCGAACTGATCAGCAAACTCTCTAACGAAGAAGTCACCGAGGAACTACTCAGAGTCAACGATCTCTTGAACAATATATTCCTCAGGTAATGTTGAGAATGTTTAGAGATTGCAGATTACACCTGCCAGAGTCATGAGTACGGTATAGTCAACAACAGATGATTCAATATTTTGAACATTTACTGTAGAATTTTTAGACTAGACTGAAATTGTCAATCCTTTTAAGTATTCCAATTAGTATTATTATTAAAGGTATTTTCTTTTAAATTATATCAATCAACACAATCTCATAAATATGTTCTAATGGATATATTGAGACAGAGTTCAGGCAAGCTTTGTCTGAATAATGCCTCTTCATTTTTCAAGCCTATAGTGTAGATACCTCTGAGAAGACTATGTTACACGTACTGCACTAGATGATGTTCTACAGACAGAGACGCCTACACAACACAATCCATCAAGCATATCCTGAATTCCAAACTGTTTTAATTTCCACTTTAAGAATTCTCGTGGCCAACGTTTTTGTACTGAAATGTAAATATGTTTGGACTTCAGAAAGCTTTAGCTGAGTTGGGTTTGACATTGCGTAGGTACAGCAGGTTTGAGAACAACAGGGAGATGAGTGTGCGGGGACGGGAGAGTCTGGGGGCGGCGACCGGAGGGGCGGCGAGTCTGATAGATCTGGATGACTCAGAGCAAGCTGTGCCTCTCTCTTCACAACTAGCAGGCCTCTGTGAGTATAAATATATCAAGTAAATAACTCATTGCAGGAAACTTGGATCACATACAGTAGGAAGTCGATAATCCGAACGTTAATTATCCGAAAACGTCAAAAGTCCAAACGCCTTTCTGGGAAGAAAGTGCAAAAAATATGTTTTTGTCAAATACCACCAGAGCAATATTTTTGCGAGCGAGATTAAAATATAAGTGTGTTTGGAACTGGAACGCTCCATATGCAACAATAAGTTGTTTACATGCACGCGTAGTGGTGACTCACCCGCAACAGTCCACAGGTGTGCGTATGCTGTCGGGTGACTCACGCAGTGTATTGTGGCAGCGACCTCCAAGAGCTATTTTAGCTTGCCCCTACCCCTACATCCGTCCTCCCTTACACTAGCAACACACTAGTCTGTACCCTGCCATAACAAACAGTGACGAGTCCTTCTACGCTAGGTACGGTGTACAGTTTAGTGCTTTTATTGTTTCGCTTGTTATCACGGTGGTGTGAGAGGTTTTCCCAATGGCAACCTCAACAAATTGAAAAGGAAACATGTTTGCCTTACAATTCAAAATAAATTTAAGATGTTTTATAGGTCATGTATTTGCAGTTAACCTATTTAAATTGAATAAAATAACAAAATTAAAGGACACACGCCTTTTTTTAGCCTTTTGTTTGAAAATCTGAACAATTTGAAAATCCGAACCACCCTTGGTCCCAATTAGTTCGGATTATCGACGTCCTACTGTATGTCAATTTAAGCTGCAGTCGTATTAGCAGCATTTTGCTACAACAGTCAAGAAAGTTCTACAAATTGTAAATAAGTTGAACCAAACGTGATAGAAAAAAAATGTATTTCAAATTTTGGAAAAACAAAAGTGCTACAAACTCGTGATACAAAGAGCCTGTGGTATTTTTGCTAAAAGATTTAGATGCTAAACTAATCCAGCATCAATTGAAACTTTCATCTAAAATTTTTCAAGCATACAGACTTTTCATCCACACGAAACTCTTTCATTCAAAGGTTCTCACCTCAGCCCTACAGTTAGCCAGTTAGTCGCTCGCTCTCCCAGTCATGTACAAACTTGTCTTGTAGAAAGATTCTGCTATCAGAAAATGTTTGAAACAAATTGTGCGTAAAAATATACTTTTGAATGGGAGAAAAATCCTAAATACAATACCAGAAGCATTGTAAACTGTTTTTTACTAAATACCGTAGCAAAAGATACATTTTTGTTAACTAGTACAAATTCTATAATATCGTAATTAAAACCAAACAATAATTTGATTTTACGCTAAAGGCTTGTAAATTTCTCAGAAATTTGAAAATAAATATTGTTGAAGCCGACTTGTAACACAAGTGTGGATTACAGCGCTGAAAGGAGCAAGTTCGAGCGCTGCAAGTGCAGGAGCGGCCGGTGGCGCTCGGGCGGACAGAGAGGACTCTGACT
Source organism: Matsumurasca onukii (assembly GCA_018831715.1). Classification (NCBI taxonomy): domain Eukaryota; kingdom Metazoa; phylum Arthropoda; class Insecta; order Hemiptera; family Cicadellidae; genus Matsumurasca; species Matsumurasca onukii. Next base: position 5,677,399 of record CM032067.1, read on the forward strand.
TTGACATGTTCGCTCAGAGTAGAAACGTCACGTACGAGTCCTGCAAGAACGGGTGAGTAGTCTGTCGCTGAACAACAGTTGCCTTAGACGTGTTTGTGATCAACTCAAGAGTAGCGACCCTCTTGGGTGAGAGACGAATTATCCAAACTAACTTTTTTTGATTTAGAGAAAAGTAATATTCTCTTTTATTGGCAGGAAGTGGGTATTAGGTTTTACCTCCGAAAGGGAACACTATTTCCTGTTGGACTCATCTGCTGAAAAATGCCAGTTGAATTTCCATATGACTTTCAGTATTTTAAATTTTGCCAGGAAATCCCTGACCATTCGGAAACGCGCCCGCCCATGAAATGAAAATTATTCCCAGATCTGAGTTTTAAGTGTAGCTTGGAGATGATTCTTTGCATTAATGTGTGATAAACTAAATATTTCATAAGTGCTTTAGCATTATGTTGTCAGGGTTAGAAGATCAGAAATCTAAAATTTAAAATAAAATTTGTCAGCTATGTAATCGAAAGTAGTCAATATTGACATTTCAAAACAGCTACAACATATACATTTCATCATGATCACTTTCTAGAAGTTAACCATTTATGTACGGTTGTAGCGGAAGCAGTACGTTTGAAGCGAACCTGAAGCCAGACCAAGTGAGCGGGAACCTCGGAGCCATGGCTCAGGCTAGGACACAGACAGCTGTGAGTATCCTAGCTGTGAACTCTTATCTCACAAACTCAACTCAGTTATACGTGTAATTCAGACACTGTCAGGTTGTAAATAATATCAAAGCTACCGGTTTAATCGCAAATAGAAATTCACTTGGTTTTAATGAAATTTCCTATTTCAAAAATACTTTTTGGTTACCAACCTGCTTGAAAGATATGTTTTGAATTATATTCAAATATAATTTGTAAGTACAAGATATAATTGTAGATTTAGGAAGGTTATCAGGCCAGGATATGCTATCAAAAAGGAATAGAAAGGAGAGCAGGCTCACCTGGATAAAGTAGAAGGACATGAGATAACACAAACTGTCTTCCTTCTCTTATGTGTGTCTACTTGATCTAGATGAGCCTGCTCTCCTCTCTATTCCTTTTAGATAACATAAGATATAATTATTGTGCTTATTATATTTTAATTTGGTGATTCAATGGAAGTAACAAACCAGGACCATTTTTACTTATCCTTCAACACAAATCTAAAAACAACACTATTAAGTTTTTTAGGAAGAAGGAAAATAGTGCTGATGTTTAAATTTAAATCGACAGCTAACATTCATGAGGTAAGAGTCCGCAAGTGGAAAACACATTGGCTTTCAGAGCACTAATCTCTTTCAAAGTTGCTTACGATGTTTGAAAATCACGCACTAAGGAGATTTAAAAAAAAGGACAACTGCAGCCGTACAATTAAGCACTTGCTTCCATTTGCCACTGCTTTCAATTTTAAATTAGGCTAATGCCAAAATTTTTATTTTATTTCTTGACAAATGTGAACAGAGAATCATAAAATTACTTTTGCATTAATTTAGTTTTATATACATTTCGACATTGTTGTAAGGCTACTGTTTGGTTAAAAACTAAATTGCCAAAGGGAGAAGAACGTGTGTAAAAATTACTGTTATCAAATTGTATTTTAAAATAACTTATGCAACTTCATTCTGTATGCTGCAGGTTGTTAGGGTGAGTTAAAATGTTGTTGATCAGAAATGTTGATCCGTGCTTATTTAGATTACCTGCGATTTACTCCTTAGAAGGTTGCAAGTACAATACCACAAATATTCAGTAGTTTGTAACTATATAGACTTGGTGGATATTTACCACTCGGCGAAATAGTTGAGCTATAATTAAAGTTAGTATGTAAAACAAAATGTTGAGATGCTCAAGTTCTTTGTGTTTTAAAAGTTCCTTAAGATCATCCCATGGTGTGGGCCATGGTATTTAGGTCTAAGGTCTCAAATATTAAAAAAAATGCCACTACTCATATATTTCTGTTCCAAACTAATGTATAAACCTATATTATAATTAATTTTACTTTGTCGTCAAAGAGGTCCACTTAAAGTTAAAATATGTTTGCTTTAGAAAAAATAACTCTAAAGAGTGCATATTTGAAAAACAAGTTCATGCTGTTAAAAAAAATCCTTTTTTAATAACTTTGATATGTGGTTTGATGTGCTTTAAAATCAAACCACCACTCCAAAGTGTTCTATCTCAGAGTTTAAACTATTATTGCGGACATTTTCCATCGCTAGCAAGCAAGATGATCTTGACGTTTTGGGATCTGCAATCTGATCCTGTTTGATTGCAACGTCGTGATTGTCTTGCTCACTAACGATGGAAAATGTCCGCAATAATAGTTTAAACTCTGAAATTCTCCCATCATCAACAACAAACTTTACACAAAGAAGTGTTCTATCTATTTCTCCTTTTTGCAACCGGATAATGTTGTTGATGATTCATTTTACATGTTAATTCTTATCAGTTTAACATTCCCAATGTAGGTATTTGTCTATTTTTTGCACACTCTCCTTCAAAAGATAAAGTTAATCACAGCGTTACTTTTACAAAGATATTTTAGATAAGTTTGTCTACCTAGTGCTGAGTTGTTATTCACCAATCAAACATTTAGCAATAATTGTTTGTATCGAGAGGTTTGTACCGAGTAGTTGCACACAGTGTAAGTTAGGTGTGTGATTTTTGTATGATTTGGTTTTTACGTGATGTGTTTGTGTGTTTCGGTAAAGGATCAGGAGTCGCTGATCGGGGTAAGAACTAAGAACGGCTCGTCGAGCATGAGCTTGCTGCACTAGTTGCTTGTTAATGCCATCACTCACTCACACTTACCATCATCGATAGACGAGAATAGGTTCATCACCTCACCTCACACCTGTGAACGATTGTGTTAGGTCAGCCAGACGCATTTACTTTTCGCCAGCGCCGGATAATGCACAGCGCGCTGCTGAGTTTGATTACAATAGCATCATGGCTCAGAGCTTTCAGGATCGCGTCGACACGCCACTTGCCACTGTAATCAAACTCACTGCGGCCGCATCGTGATCCGCGCACGGTGAAAGTCGCACGCCTGAAAGCCGCCTTAGTCGCTGAATCAGAGTCACAATTGATGTGTTTTGGAAAACCTAAAATTGAGTCCTGTTGATTTAAATTGATCGTGTTCAAATTACATAAAACAGAATGGGATTTAATGAAACATTTCTAGTTTAATGTTTAAGATACTTAACACTTTGAAGGCTGGCTCATTGTTTTTAAATTTCAGTTCTCACACGCCCTCTATTGCAATAAGATATTTAAAAATAAAATATGCAACTATTTCTCCGATTTACCAAAAACATTTTGTCAACTTGATGGGACATTTGTGCAGTGTCAAAAACCAAAAAGTGTGTACACATTTTTACCAGAGAATTTGTAATTTTAAGGTGACTCCCCTCGGTTTGGTTTTAATACACCAATCCTCTTTAAAGATGAAAAAGCTAATATTTCTAATTCCTAGCTACATTAACTGGTGGCTCTAGAAAATGCTGTTAAATAAGTTTGGTTCTAACTCTAAACACACATTTTGGTAGTTTTATATCTAGTAACACCGTCTTACTCTGTAATTTTGTGTAGTATTTACAAATAACTAATCTAAACAACATAATTATTTATAAGAATAATAGTTTAAATAACCTTGTACTTAAGAATACACTAGAAAAATAAACTTAATAATATTTAATCTAAACTAAATCTTGTATATTAAAGCTTTATTACACCTTAATAATTTAATATAATTGTACAATTTACTGGAAAAAAATACTTTTAGTTTTAATCAATGCTCTAACTAAATCTAAAACCATAAAAATTAAAACACATAACACACTAAATTAAATAGTCATGCAATTTTATTCATATGTACTATCAAATTGAGTTAAAGAGATTAATTTCAATCAAATGCTTTACATACTCTATCAGTACAAAAACATTGGAAGCTAATGTACAACCTCCCTTATATTCTGCCAATACTCGTCTATAGGGGCTGTCATTGTTCAAGCATGTTTAGAAAAGCATTGTGATTCATGAAATACAAGCATGCAGGATACAATCATGCAGGATACAATCATGCAGGGTACAAGCATGCACCTTAAGAATAAACAATACTTTCTTTATATGCTTCCTCGTATGGGAAAAAGTAAAATATCTGGATACAGTAGAACCTCGATTACCAGAGGACTGACTATCTGAGGAGCACATTAACAGTGGCCAGTCTTAGGAGAAAATTGTAAACATTGGTAAACCTGCGAAGCGTGACATGCTCGCTGGTGATGTCAGGACGTGCGATTCGCGAGGACTGTGTCTGTGTCACTTCTTGCAATCAGGTGTTCAATAGATCAGCTGTTACTGGCAGAGTCTAAGAACTCGATCAATACTTGACACAACGAGTAAGTGAAGTTTATTTCCCAAAATATTTACATCATTTGTACATGTCCACAGAGAGGATTGACTGAACACGATTTTAAATCACATCAGTCTTCCAGAATTACCTGCAATGACTGTTATGAAGACGAAAGAAATTCAATGCAATCAACCAAGCCTGAGGGTCTAGTGGAGGCAAGAGGTCTAGTGGAGTCAGGGGGGGAGGGGTTGCCCTGAACTACTCAGCACTTTCCGACTGTTGATATGATAACAGACTCCGCAACTCCTATATAATATTGTAGGGGGAGGTTTTCAGTTGAATGTCACATTGTTCCCTTACTCTATCTATATACACTGGGAGTACTCACTAACAGCTGATAAGTACAAAACATGAGTTTCAGTTGACAAATTAATAGTTTGAACATTTTTAGAAGGAAATAATCTCTAATAGGACATTTGTTAGATAAAATTGTCTGCAAAGTGTATTGACCGTGATTTTAACTTTTCCTGCTTACTCTTCCCATAATCGAGATTCTACTGTATATCGTTTTCAAAGTGGTCATTACTCTTTTTAGAAAATAATCCTAACCTCAACCCAAAAAAAGTTTTAGTTCCATTTAGATAATTAGCACTTTCAATTACTTAAATTTGTATAATTATGTAATTGTTATTTTTGTTTTATTTTCTTTTTCTACATTTTGTTTTACACTGTTTTGTGGTTTCCAGATGCATAAGGAGAGTGATTTTGATGAAATGGCAGCCTGGCTGGGTGATGAAGTAAGATATTCACATTTTAGCCAGTTTTTGTCATAATTCAATTTAATTGTTAATTTTTAAGAGCATGGGAAGACATTTTGTAAATAATAAACAGATGTTGATAAGACAGTAAACTGGGATCCCGGTGGCACGGATTCGATCCCAACACTTACTAAATCCAGATAGTTTCACCAAAGTGACCATGAGATAAACAAGCTAGAATGACTGGTAGAGAGGACTTTGTAGTACACATTTTGTCATTTAAAACAAGCTAAACTGTATTTTTTCATACTAAAGTCTTTTGTTTGGTGCACACTTTTATGATTTTTAAAAGGCTTTATACAATCAAATCAATTGCTACACATTAAATTCCAAATATAACTCTAATGGGCCCTACTTTTCTTCAGCATAATTTTAAGAACAACTAAATGTGAGTTGTCCAAATTCTTAAGCCAAGGACACATTTTTTCTGTAACTGTTGACATCAAGCTACAAAAACCAGTGATATCAAGAGTCTCTTTGAGAAAACCTCACTGCCCAGCCCACTGTAGTTAGAATTCAAGTTTTGGCACTGGGAAATACTCAAAAAGGTATTGCAAAAGTAATAAACCTATGCCTCAAAATTAAAACCCATGCCAAGATGATGTTCTTCAAGTGTTGAAATTGCGTAAATGTTGTTTGACAGGCGGCGCCGCAGGAGTCGCTGACCAGCAGTGAGTTTGAGCGGTTCCTGGCGGAGAGGGCGGCGGCAGCAGACGCTATCCCCTCCACCACACCCTCCTCCACCTCCACACCGCAGCACCGTCCCCGGCCACGTACTGGTAGAGGCAAGGAGGAGGATGCCTCACTGTACGCCCTCTGAGAGCCAGGTGAGTCTGCAACTCATTCCTAGCCGTACGAAACTATATACCGTAGAAAGTAGTTTGAGTCGAATTGAGTTTTAAAGAAAATTAAAATTCATATGACACACCTGGTACAATAAATAGTGTCACAATAATGTTGCAATAGAACATATACAAAAGATATATGCCAATTTGACAGAAGCATATTCATTAAACTAATAAAAAGAATAGATTTAATTAATAATATTTAATAGAATGATCAGATTCTAGTAGGTTGTTGTTGATTGGACAACAGGTTACAATGCAATGATTTTAATCGTACATCAGCGTTTAAGTCAGAGGATAAATAAATAAATATGTTTTATTGCATGAACATTTACAATAAAATGCAGCCATCGTCAGATTTATAGCTAAAATTTTCCACTCATTCTACATCGGAACACATTCAAACATACAGATTTGTTACACCTCTCTCCCATTCATCCTAATCATACCACTTCTAGACCCTAGTTAATGCAGTGTCTCCCAATTAAATGCCAAGAACTCGTCTGTGTTATAGAATGCTTGAGAGATCAAAATAGCTTGTGATCTAGCTTTGAATGCCTTGGGCATATGGCCATTTTGAACTTAATTTGATCTGTTTAATTTTAAATGAACTCCGCCTGAGAAGCTGCAACGTTCATGAACTACCGCTTCTGTGTCTCCCACTGGTAGTTGTCCCTGCTCTCTAGTATCATAAGAGTGGGCGTCACTGGCCTCTATGGCATTACATTTTGAGTTGAAAAAAGGCATGTCTCCAAATCACCCAAAAGGATGGACCCAAAACTGGACTCCTATAACACCTTACAAGCCTCCATAGCACAAACCGCTACTCTCTTTAATAACATCCTAGATTGCACAAAACTGGAGGAGTCAGATCAGTGACTTGATAACCTGGTGGGAGGAGACCGGCAAAATACTTGGAAGGAATGTAAAGCACTCACCGCATCTCTTCAGTCCTTGATGCGATAGCGTGTAGGGAAAAACTAGCGTAGTTGGATTAATTGGCAAAACTCTCACAGCACATTAACCTGTTTCCTGAATCAACATTATCATCCTACTGTTTGTTTGTCTGTTGTAGTGTAAAGCAAGCTGGTTGTTATCTTATCTCCGTACTTATCTGTGTCTGGATGTGTTGTTTGCATCGCCTCATCGCACTTCAAACCTCAGTCTCTCGCGAACGAGTTGTACGTGTTGAGTTTTACCTCATGACTAGTGTTAGTTGATCGTATTATTTGCGTTCACTACAAGTATTTGGTGACAGGTAGAAACTGGGCGAGTAAAGATGTAACGAAGAGCTAGTTCGCTACGGGATATAGCTGAAGCCATTAGTTTTATTTCACCATTTCACCACCAAGCAAAGAAAAGACCATTGAAGTGTATTAAAGTCAATGTCAAAGTGACCAAGTATTTTCTATAATGGAAGCCTAAGTGTTTTATTTGAACTTAGAGGGCTGTATTCAAGGTCCTTTTTCTAAAGTTGATTATTATTTAAAAAACAAATCCTTTTGAGTGTATAAAAAATCAAATTAAATATGCCTTCATTAGTGGCAAAGCTAGGATTTTAAAATCCTCTTTTCCAACTATCCACATATTATGCCTATCTTGCCTAAAACATCCAGTTTCGGAAATTATTTGTAATGCACTCTATAGTGAAATGTGTAAAGATGAAAAGCAAAATATCACAGCGGTTTTGTGCTGCCTGTTGAGCTATTGCACAGAAATCAACTTCCACAGCCTCACAGGATTTTCTGAATTACGAGGCATAATTTTGTTTTTAAGAGATTTGACCTTTTGACCACAATTCTCTCAAGTGTGTCGCCCTACACATTGAAAAGAAACATTTCAGAACTTCCACTGCTGTTTTAACTAATTTTATTATCAACTGAAGTTGCTTGATCAATGTATCATAGTTTTCAGTTAAATTTAAGACTGGCTTATAAAGGACTAGATGGTAAAGCTATGGTTTCCTAGAAAGTGGTGACCGCTACATTATGGTCGTAATATGACGGTGAGTTTTGTTTTCAATGTTATCAGATGAGAGTGGTTTCCTAGAAAATGGTGGACGTAAAGTAGCGGTGAAAACTAGCTAAAGTTTTTCTTGCCAGGTGACACATTTTGTTTTGTAAACAAAAGTCTAGCTTGTCCATTACTATATCTAAACGGAAATAAACTTTGACAACTAAAATAAACATGTCAAAAGTTGTTTATGTCTACATCTGTTGAAATATTGTGTTACGTCCACCGTCACGGTTACGTTCACCGCTTTTCTGCACGAAACCAGAGCTTAAGGTATTTAACCTCTTTGTTTGACTAATTTTAATATCCTGATACAGTTAAAAAAGTCTTCATTTATAATTAGCGGGTTATTTTTTTGTTACCGTTCAAGCACATACAGATATTTGTTTTTATTTCATTCAGATTTCAAATATCCATTTAACTTGCTTTGAAACGCAACTAACTTGCTTGATACTATCCATTCAAAATTAAATTGATATTTTAGGTTAAAATAACTGAGACTCTAGCCTAGGCTCGGAGACGTTCAAAGGTCCGCAATATCGTTGGCCATCCAAAACTAGGATTTGCCTGACCGTGTTGGTCCCCTGATAGCTTTTCTGTTATTGTTGAACAGTAAAACAATTCTTCAAAAATAATTACTGTATCTGTTCCGATAAAGTTTTTAAGGAAAAACTTGATAGTTTGAAATGTTGTGTTGATTATGTGACAGGCGCTGAACCTTACTTATTATGTAGGTTAGAAATATATTTTAATTGCTGTTAATGGGTGTTAGTTTTAGTTCATCACTTTGCTAGTCTATGTTTTAAATCCAAAGCATAAACAATTTATTATTCATCTATTAGTCCATCTAGTCAAAATAACTTTGAGTGTTACATGAATCACTGCATGCTTCAATGACTACGTTTGGTAGTAACACATTTATTTAAATTATGTTTGAAATTTATCCCAAAATAATTTAGTCTTATAAAGTATAATCTATATTTATTTATATAAAATTCATGAGTACAACTCATCCAGATACTGATGACTTATATTTACGCCTATGTTGTATCGTATTTGCAAGCTTGATCAAACTTATTGCATTAATTGATGTCAAAATAGGTTTTGTAGTCAAACGCCCAAACGGTTTGACTTTGAGGAAACCGAGTGGCCTATTCTGATTTTATTTTAGTCTTCTCTTGATGTTTTTAAGTTTGAACTTGAATATTTGGTGGATTGAAACCATTTCCAGTGTTTAGTGACACGTTTTCATCTGTAGGAAAAATCTCGTTTAAAGAAATTACCTGGCAAACATGGAATTTTTTAGATTTTAAGCTTGTGTGGTTTATCATATAATATAACCAAGGCAATGCCTTTATTATCAATAACTTTTTGTGGTTCACCAGAAAGCTTTTATTTCTTAATGGCTTTCTCATGTTTTTTTCTTAGAAAACAAGATTATTACTTTGTATTTTAAACTTATGGTTTGTCATAATTTTGAAATAAAACTTTAGGATGAACCAGGGTTTAATCAAACCCTGCTTTAATTACGGTTTATCCAAAAGTTGTATTTTAAACAAGAATATTAGTTTGTTTTTAAGGTGATTAAAAATTGTCAAAAAGTAAAATAATGACTTGTTAAAAGTTTAAGCATATATAATAGAAATATATAAAATCATTTGAAATATCAAAAAACCAATATTAAATAACTTTATCAAATAGATAAAGTTCCCTTAGGGCTACTAATGTTATTAGCAAAAAGAAGTGAACAGAATAGTACCCTCTTTTAACATATTTAATTTGTTAAATACATTTTATGTACATCACCGAGAAGATGGGCTCAGTCCCGAAACCGGTCGTAACAAATTAAAAATGTTAAAAAGGGTACTATTCAGTTCACTTCTTTTTGCTAATAAATAACTTTAATTGGCCTTTATTTTCAGGGGCAGACCTGAAGATAAAAACATTGCCTTTTAAAGGCTTTGTCCAATTAAAGTTACTTAATATTGGTTTTTCGATATTTCAAATTTTTTTTGCTATTCTATTGCCAATCATAAAATTTGCATAAACAAGCATAGTTAACGTGAAGCCACAAGCGCTATGGTAAATCCTAGCACTTTTCCATTACAAAAGGATAATTTATTTGAAAAATTGGTTTTTATGCTCTAAAAAAATGCATTTATAGTTCGATTTCCATGTATATGAATTGAAATTTGTTTATTCCATGCATGCATAAATAAATACAATAACATTAGCATTTTTTTATATTTGAACTTCCAATAACTATAAAAATATAGTTTTTTTTTTCTTAAGTTGGTTGGTTTTTTTTTTATAATCACTCTTTAAATATTGATTCAATCGCTCCCTACTGAGCTGGTTTCAATCCTGTCTTTAGGATTTTGGTATTTTTGTATATAAAATAAAGTAGTGTATACAGAATATTAATATAAATGAACTATACGCTAGAGTGTATCTATCAAGGGGAATGTGTAAGATATTTAAATATTTTCATGTGTGGTGTTATCTTTTATAAACTATCTTTGTATTTGAAAATTGTTTTATTTTTAAAATTCATTCCAGGTTATTTTGGCGTAAAGAATTTTGACAGGTCCAGTAGAGGTTGTTAGAAATTACATTTTAGGTAAAATTTTAGTTTCTTTTCTGTTGTTTGTAAGATTCATTCCATTTGATTGTTTGTCTGTGATACCAAGTTGTTTTGATTGTTCGTAAAGTGTTATACAAAAGCCTGATGACGATTTGTAAATATGGTTTGAAATTACTTTGATGTAACTGCAGGGCTAGGTTTCTTGCGTTTTAAGACAACATTATTTGTTGTTCATTGCAATTCAAATACAATATTACCATTTATTAAATTAATATTACATTTCATTACTCATTTCTTCTTTAACACATTCAATGCTACGGACATGTTTCTAACATGAAAATTTGTATTTGATCCTATGTTATGACCTTGATGTGCCGCTAGCAGTGAAGGTGTTAAAATAAACTGTCTTGTGTTTTGCATTATGTTATCTGCAAGAAACCTGGGCTTTCCCCACATTTTATCATAAAAGTGTGTGAACATTTGACTAAATCAGGACCAAATTTTCGTTTTCTAAGCCGTTTTGGAAGTTTTCAACAAAGGCTGTGACCCTAAGAGTCAACTCCTTGAGTGTAAAGCCTTAACGCTGTGGTCATTTTCATGTCACTGGAGATTTGGATATGTTAGTTATGTAAGTATATAATTGTAATTATTGAATTAAACATTACAGTTATTGTTTGAAAGATGTTTGTTTTCTTGGAAAATAATGTGTACCCTCTTCCTTCGGCTCATACCTTATACCTTCCTTCTTCGCCGTCATAAAAACTATACTATACTTTTTGTTAAACAATTTTTGGAACTTGGCGGCAGATTTAGACAAGTCCCTCAACATTATCATAAAAAACTCAGTGACAGAGTAGTACGCCCTATTCTTCAGCCATTTCTTGAGGACCTTATGGAACTGCTTGTCGTCAAAACTTTTGATTGCAGCTGGTAGGTTATTAAAGATTTGTATGGCAAGGACAGGGAAACTGTCTCTGGTCTTGCTGAGGCAACAGAATGGGGTGTTGATCTCTCCACGTCACCTGGTACCATAGCTGTGCACCTCCTCCCTTCTTTCAAACTTCAAAATGTTGGTCTTAATGTCAGATTTAAATAGGCTGACGGTCCCATGCACACCTGAGATCATACAAAACCCTCATTAATAACCAACGCATTTGCAAGCTAATGATATTGGTCTTTACTGTAAACAAAGTCCTGGTTTAGTCCACAAATTTTGCTTTCTAACTTCTACTAGTATTTAAATTAGTAAAATAATAGTATGAGTGAAATTTTTAAATAAAATTATTTCCTTTAATAGTATACAATTGGAAAGGTTGAAACAAAAAATATACAACAATATTCTACAAACGCTTTATTTAAAAAAAAAAACATGTTTGAAAACATAGTTAATACAAAATTAGTATCATTAAGTGATTTAAACATACCAGAAACATAAATACTGTATTCTATTCTAAATATATTGATACAAAGCCATTCAATAATTCATAATAATTCAAATAATATGTTTTAGTTTCATATAAGAATTGTTTTTATCTTGATATAATTTAAAAATTAATCATTGGGCGAGAAATTTAGGCCACTACTGCCAGCTTTCTTGAAGCCAATGTTAATGGTCAGAGATTTTTAAATATTCTTAATCTAAACTGTTGTAAAGAGTACTGGCAAAAATAAACGGTTGTGATACAACATAGAGCTTAATAGTAAATAATAATACCTCTTATTTGAGCATTTTCAGTACAATGAATCAACTAAACAATAGCTCGATAATAACTAATTCTATACACATTAATAAATGAATAAAAACTATGGTTAGTCAGTCAAGTTTGGTCAGATCATAAGTGCATTTATCTCTATGTTTTACTTATTGCTAAAATATACCAAATTGACTAGTTTGGTAATTAACCTAGTGTACAGCAACAAAGTCAAGCTGTTACCGAGTAGCCTACATAGGGTCTCTCTAATCCGAACTAGTTGTTCAGATCACCGGATTAAAGAAAAACCAGGCCGAAATGCAGCTACGCGCTAAAGCGCCGCTTTCATGAGTGAATCGAATTTCCTTTGCAATTTGTTACCGTTACTCGCTCCGTTCACAGCCGCTCTGGCATTCGGCCGTTCTCTTGCCACGGGCATTACGAGGCTGTTCACTGCGCTCATAGCCTCGCTTTGGACTTTGGCTTGTGAAGATAAAACATATTTTTATAACTACAGATGTCATTTTGTTCTGTTTGATAAATTTTGACTATCAGTTTATTTTTTGTTAAATTCTTGATAAAACTTATTGGAATTAAAATAATTATTAATTTTAAAAAAAAGTGTCAAACATTTTAATAAGGAAGAGCGCTTTCCCCGGTTTAGGCATCATCAGTTGTTTAGTGTACAAACTGAAAATGCCGTGACCGGCAAAAATGCTGTTGCTTATTTAAGATTCAAGACATTTTTTAAATGAAATAGCTGTCAAACCGGTGTTCACTGACGTGCCAGGAGGAAGAAGAGGACGAGGAAGACTGAGAAAAAGATGGCTGGATGACGTTGAGGCTGATCTGAGAGCTCTGTGTGTGGGGAGATGGCGGAGGATAGACTGGAGTGGAGGAGAGTTGTCATGGAGGCTGGAGCCCTACATGGGCTGTAAGGCTGTGGAGTGAGTGAGTATAATTATTTACATCAGTTGTATTTCAATATTAGCTTGACAAGTGGTTTTATATGGCAGTTTTACTGAGTGTCAGTCAGTTGGTTTTATCGTTGAACAAACCTAGGAAACAATATGAAATAGTTTAAATTTTACTTCAATTTATGGCTAATTGACATTTACAACCTGATAGGCAGATATGGTTTTAAACGCATGTTAATACAATGAATGTATTAATTCTCCAACACGGCATCCACTAAATTTATCACATCCACTCTATGGTTCGACTTCTGATGTCTGACCAAGTGTTCTTTTCTATTGAAAGCCTTCCCACACTGACTGCAGTCAAAAGGTTTCTCTTCTGAATGGGTTAGACTATGCACGACCAAATACTCCTTGCGAGAAAACGTCCGTCCACACTGGACACAATCGAAGGGTTTTATCTTGGAATGCGTGAGGTTATGCCTCATCAGGCTCGTCTCTCTCGAGAAACTTCTCCCGCACTCCGAACAACAAAAGGGCTTCACTTCCGAGTGTACGAAGGAATGTTGGACCAGATGATCCTTCCGAGAGAAAGTCTTATCGCAAACATCACAGTTGAAAGGCTTGATTGCCGAGTGCGTACGCAGGTGCGTGGAGAAACAATCCTTGCGTGTGAACGATTTGCCGCAGTCCTGGCAGACGAAGGGTTGCGCTTCGGAGTGAGCCATGCGAAGATGCCGTGTCAAAGTCGCTTCCAGAGTGAAACACTTCCCACACTGCTGACACCCGTGCGGTTTCACTGTCGCGCACGAGTCGGTGCCGCACCAAATGTTCTGCCCGGGCAAACGCCCTCTTGCACACTTTGCAGTCAAATCTCTTTTTTTCCGTATGTGTGAGCTGATGCCTTGCCAAACTCGTTTTGCGAGGGAAAGTCTTACTGCACACTGGACACTCGAACGGTTTGATGTGCGAGTGAGTTCTCTGGTGAGACACTAGATAGTCTTTGCGCGCGAAGGTTTTCGCACAGTGACCACAGTTGAAAGGTCGGTTCGGCAAGTGCACGGTTTGGTGCGTGATGAAGCAGTCCTTGCGGGAGAATTTTAGCGCAGACTGCAGACGGGCTTCTCAACGCCGCGGAGGCGCCGTGCCGCGTCAACGCTCGCATCGCCTGAATGACTTCCAGCACTCGGAACAGTGGGAGAGGCTAGGGTTGAACAACAACACCTCTTCACTGCTTGTAGACTGACTTGAGTTGAATTCTTCAGGAGGATTGAGACTTGCTATCGACACACCCTGAGAAGAAACAAAACACATTTCACGCAAATTGTTCACCGAGTACATACTTTTTTCATCCGTATATCCAACAATAAGAATTTCAGGCAATATAATTTGATGCTTTTAATTCGCTAGCTTAGATTTGGCCTAACTTATATCCCTTTCTTTTAAGGTGCCACTAGTGGTGCTTTATATGTAAAAAATTTGGGGGCCCCAAGGTTTTTGGGTTGTCGGAGACTCAAATTACGCCAAAACAAACTTCAGGATCTTGCAAAAACATTCCCCAAAGGGTTTTTAAAAATATTTCCTTTTTCAAAAGTTAAGGGGGGACATTTAAAAAACTCACCTTGTATAATATATCAAACCTTGTTTTTATAGATAACTGATTCCCTAAATATCAATACACACCTAAAATTTTTACAATATTTCAGAAATTAATATAATTTAATTAATTGACCAAAAAGATTTTAGAAGTTTTACTTACATTGCTCACTTGCCCGAGCAATTCCGGCTCGGTTTGAGTTCCTGACTGTATTTCTGTTACGAGGAACTTTTCCTCTTGCTCAGTTTGACGGGAAATTCTTTCAGCTGCTTCCACAGAGTTACAGTATAAAATTGTGTTTTCCAACGAGATATCTTCATTTAAAAGTTGTTCTTGGAGGGCTTTAGACTCAATGCCTATGACTATTTGAGCTTTTAACAGTTTCGTCTCTTGGTCTGCAAATCCACACATTTTCACTAAACCCTTGAGGTCTGCGAGAAACTGTTCAAACGGCTCATCCTTGTGTTGCTTTCTCGTGAAGAATTTCAAAATCTCCAACATCCTGTTTCTCTGAGCAATGCCACCCTGTTTCAAATTTTAAAACATTATTAGACATTTTAACAAAGCTCAATTAAACGATGCTACTGAGAATATTCCTTTAGGGAAATTGTAAAAAGTTTAGATGAAAAACTGTAGTCTTAGAATAAATCATTTTAACAGGTTCACATATCTAAGATGAGTGCCTAAGACCTCATTTTAAAAAGAACATTCAAAGATAATTCAATCTCATAATGGTGTAGGTGAATTAGACCAGGCCTAAGCCTTAAGTTACAATATATTTTACAAGGCCTAATGCATCTTCTGTGCCTAGACTTCAAACAATCGCATTCAATAGTCTCGCAATTTAACAACAGCTCTTCAAGCATCCACACTTGTTTACTTATTACGTATATATTACTCAGTACTTACCACTATCAAATTGGCCAGATTTTGACACTAGCTAATAAGTAATAAATTCACATGATTTGATTCTTTCTGAACACTGAGCAGTGTTTTGATATGTCGGGAATGGTGAACCTCGCAGAGATTATATACAATAGCCTGTTTGTCAACACAAACAGATGTTCGTACTGATCACAGAGTAAATTTTAATGTAAACGTTATGCAGTAAAATATATAAAAATAAACGATACATGATTACAGAATACTTATTATGTATTGTACTGATAATAAAAATAGTTTGTGTTTTCCATTGCTTCAAAGATTATAAAATATTTATTCAAGTAACATTTTTACAAGACATATTTTAAGGACCCAATTATAGCCGCCGAATGTTCTGGAAATAAGACAATTTTGTTGAAATGTGTAAACCTGGGAAATGTATAACGTGCTATACATACATAGATATATATAATGCTTATAATGGGAGCAAAAATCCATTTGCACCTCCATGGCGTTACTTTTAATAGATGTTTTTCAGCTGATTACTTCAATTATATTGTTTACCAATTACAACTGTATAATGTACAAAGTATTTGTCATTGCATTTAGGAATAACTGTTTTATTTTGATAATCATGTATCGTATCCTCGAACCGGGAATCAGGTAGTTTATTAAAGGTAATTATTAATCAAAACAGGCTGATATTCAGATTCATTGATTTGATTAGTTTCTTAGGCGTCTTTTAGGATTCAAGCTTCAGCTGCTGTCAAGCATCGTGTCATAGACGTGTACTACAGTGTACACTAAAAGCATAAGATGGATGCCTAAGTGTTTTGAGTTTTCAAACCCCGTCACTTTATTAAAGCAAACATTATGATGTCAAGCTACCAAAATCATAACGTTAATCACTGTTTCTCGTGGTAGGTCGTCGCATCTTCACGAGCAGATAAAACTAGCTTTGGTTTTGTCAACATTTATTAAAGTGGCAACTTGTAAAGTCGAATTTGACAAGAAATGGATTGTCAATCCATTGCACGACACTGAGTTTCCTTACACAATTCTCATCCGCATGTCTCGAGCAGAGGAGGAGGAGTGCAGCGGTTCCCTGGTGCACTTCAGCTGGTGCTGACCGCAGCGCGGTGCATGTACCTCCGCGGCGCCGTCGTGGAGGACGACACTTTCACCTTGTACGCAGGCGTGCGCGACCGATACTCGAGAAACAGCACGAGTGTCCAGACCCGCACCAGCAAGAAACTGTTCTTCCATACGGCCACCGGAAATAGTACGTACGGCCTTGTGTTAGTTCAGGTGGACAAACCGTTTGTAGTTGATGCTGAGCTGGGTATCTACAGAGTTGTTGTAAGCGATGGTAGTATCGATATGAAAGACGTTAGTTGCAGTTCAGGAAGTTACGGCCTCTCGGATTGGACTGGAAAATCAGTTGGACTAGGTTTCAAGAGAGTAAATGTGCGTCCGGAACAATGTTCACAATGCTGGGTTAACTTCAGAAAGAGTTTTCCAGATGTAATCAGCACCGGTAACGATTGGTTTTGTAGTTACAGTAGCTTCGATCAAGCAAGTATGTGCAGAGGAGACTTCGGTGCTGGCGTGGTTTGTGATCAGGTGCTTCAAGCGGTTCTCGTAAATTTAATCAAATACGAGGAGGAAGACTTGTGCATTGTTGAGGATAGAGACACACACGACTGTGGGGCGTTGAGGACAAGAGCGGTTTATGCCGATATTTGCCCTTACTTGAAGTGGTTGAGTCAACACATAGCTAACGTCAAAGACGCTTCAGGCGGGTGTTACTTCTAGCATCCAAGTTGGATCATAATAATTGTATTTTTACATTATGTATTTCCTACCTGTTTTAATTATAGATGTTTTAGCAAGGGTTTGTAGTAAATTTGTATTTGATTCTAGAATTTTCTTTAATCTAAAGAAAATGCTTACACGAAGAAAAACTTAGCCAAGCGCTAAAGCACCGTGGGCATGATTGAATCGAATTTCCTTTGCAATTTGTTACTCTAATTCGCTCCGTTCACAGCCTCGCTTCGGGCTTTGGCCTCGAGTATTACGAGGCTGTTCGCTACGCTCAGACTTACGTGTTTTCGACTGTAAGTTTTACTACACATCTTGAAGCGATATCAATATTTATTTTCATTGAAATAGGACAACTCGCTGCCCTGATTACAGCGAAAATCACTTCTTTGGCCGCCATTTTAAAATGACTTAATGGATTTTAAATTTTTATACATTCATGAGTTCTAATAAAATAAAATGTATTTTAAATTTTATCGAAATTGGATGAAATTTGCTGTTTTAACGTGCGCGCAGGTGCGTGGAGAAACAATCCTTGCGTGTGAACGATTTGCCGCAGTCCTGGCAGACCAGGGCCGCGTCGAGTGAGCTATCGCGAAGATGCCGTCAAAGTCGCCAGAGTGAAACACTTCCCACACTGCTGACACCGCGCGGTTTCACCGCTGTCGCACGAGTCGGTGCCGCAAATGTTCTGCCGGCAAACGCCCTCTCTGCACACTTTGCAGTCAAATCTCTTTTTTTTCCATGTGTGAGCTGATGCCTTGCCAAACTCGTTTTGGCGAGGGAAAGTCTTACTGCACACTGGACACCGAACGGTTTGATGTGCGAGTGAGTTCTCTGGTGAGACACTAGATAGTCTTTGCGCAAGGTTTTCGCACAGTGACCACAGTTGAAAGGTCGGTTCGCAAGTGCACGGTTTGTGCGCGTGATGAAGCAGTCCCCGCGGGAGAAGGCCCCAGATGCTGCACCTCATAGGGCTTCTCAACGCCGTGGCGTTGCCGGTGCCTGCCAAGGCACTCCGCCTGAATGACTTCCAGCACGAGGAACAGTGGGAGAGGCTAGGTTGAACAACAACACCTCTTCACTGCTTGTAGACTGACTTGAGTTGAATTCTTCAGGAGGATTGAGACTTGCTATCGACACACCCAGAAGAAACAAGACACATTTCACACAAATTGTTCAGTAGTACATACTTTTTCATCCCAGATCCAACAATAAGAATTTCAGGCAATATAATTTGATGCTTTTAAATCGCTAGCTTAGATTTGGCCTAACTTATATCCCTTTCTTTTAAGGTGCCACTAGTGGTGCTTTATATGTAAAAATTTGGGGCCCCCAGGTTTTGGGTGGGGCGGAGGCTAAATTACGCCAAAACAAACTTCAGGATCTTGCAAAAACATTCCCCAAAGGGTTTTTAAAAATATTTCCTTTTTCAAAAGTTAAGGAGGGGGGACATTTAAAAAACTCACCTTGTATAATATATCAAACCTTGTTTTTATAGATAACTGATTCCCTAAATATCAATACACACCTAAAATTTTTACAATATTTCAGAAATTAATATAATTTAATTAATTGACCAAAAGATTTTAGAAGTTTTACTTACATTGCTCACTTGCCCGAGCAATCTCGCCCGGTTTGAGTTCCTGACTGTATTTCTGTTATGAGGAACTTTTCCTCTTGCTCAGTTTGACGGAAATTCTTTCAGCTGCTTCCACAGAGTTACAGTATAAAATTGTGTTTTCCAACCAGATATCTTCATTTAAAAGTTGTTCTTGAGGGCTTTAGACTCAATGCCTATGACTATTTGAGCTTTTAACAGTTTCGTCTCTTGGTCAGCAAATCCACACATTTTCACTAAACCCTTGAGGTCTGCGAAACTGTTCAAGCGGCTCATCCTTGTGTTGCTTTCTTCTCGTGAAGAATTTCAAAATCTCCAACATCCTGTTTCTCTGAGCAATACCACCCTGTTTCAAATTTTAAAACATTATTAGACATTTTAACAAAGCTCAATTAAACGATGCTACTGAGAATATTCCTTTAGGAAATTGTAAAAGTTTAGATGAAAACTGTAGTCTTAGAACAAATCATTTTAACAGGTTCACATATCTAAGATGAGTGCCTAAGACCTCATTTTAAAAAAGAACATTCAAAGATAATTCAATCTCATAATGGTGTAGGTGAATTAGACCAAGCCTAAGCCTTAAGTTACAATATATTTTACAAGCCTGGCCATCTTCTGTGCCTAGACTTCAAACAATCGCATTCAATAGTCTCGCAATTTAACAACAGCTCTTCAAGCATCCACACTTGTTTACTTATTACGTATATATTACTCAGTACTTACCACTATCAAATTGGCCAGATTTTGACACTAGCTAATAAGTAATAAATTCACATGATTTGATTCTTTCTGAACAGTGTTTTGATATGTCGGGAATGGTGAACCTCGCAGAGATTATATACAATAGCCTGTTTGTCAACACAAACAGATGTTCGTACTGATCACAGAGTAAATTTTAATGTAAACGTTATGCAGTAAAATATATAAAAATAAAACAGATACACGCTGATTACAGAATACTTATTATGTATTGTACTGATAATAAAAATAGTTTGTGTTTTCCATTGCTTCAAAGATTATAAAAATATTTATTCAAGTAACATTTTTTACAAGACATATTTTAAGGACCCAATTATAGCCGCCGAATGTTCTGGAAATAAGACAATTTTGTTGGAAATGTGTAAACCTGGGAAATGTATAACGTGCTATACATACATAGATATCATATAATGCTTATAATGGGAGCAAAAAATCCATTTGCACCTCCATGGCGTTACTTTTAATAGATGTTTTTTCAGCTGATTACTTCAATTATATTGTTTACCAATTACAACTGTATAATGTACAAAGTATTTGTCATTGCATTTAGGAATAACTGTTTTTATTTTGATAATCATGCATCGTATCCTCGAACCGGGAATCAGGTAGTTTATTAAAAGGTAATTATTAATCAAAACAGGCTGATATTCAGATTCATTGATTTGATTAGTTTCTTAGGCGTCTTTTAGGATTCAAGCTTCAGCTGCTGTCAAGCATCGTGTCATAGACGTGTACTACAGTGTACACTAAAAGCATAAGATGGATGCCTAAGTGTTTTGAGTTTTCAAACCCCGTCACTTTATTAAAGCAAACATTATGATGTCAAGCTACCAAAATCATAACGTTAATCACTGTTTCTCGTGGTAGGTCGTCAGTAAAATGCATCTTCACGAGCAGATAAAACTAGCTTTGGTTTTGTCAACATTTATTAAAGTGGCAACTTGTAAAGTCGAATTTGACAAGAAATGGATTGTCAATCCATTGCACGACACTGAGTTTCCTTACACAATTCTCATCCGCATGTCTCGAGCAGAGGAGGAGGAGTGCAGCGGTTCCCTGGTGCACTTCAGCTGGGTGCTGACCGCAGCGCGGTGCATGTACCTCCGCGGCGCCGTCGTGGAGGACGACACTTCCCTCACCTTGTACGCAGGCGTGCGCGACCGATACTCGAGAAACAGCACGAGTGTCCAGACCCGCACCAGCAAGAAACTGTTCTTCCATACGGCCACCGGAAATAGCACGTACGGCCTTGTGTTAGTTCAGGTGGACAAACCGTTTGTAGTTGATGCTGAGCTGGGTATCTACAGAGTTGTTGTAAGCGATGGTAGTATCGATATGAAAGACGTTAGTTGCAGTTCAGGAAGTTACGGCCTCTCGGATTGGACTGGAAAATCAGTTGGACTAGGTTTCAAGAGAGTAAATGTGCGTCCGGAACAATGTTCACAATGCTGGGTTAACTTCAGAAAGAGTTTTCCAGATGTAATCAGCACCGGTAACGATTGGTTTTGTAGTTACAGTAGCTTCGATCAAGCAAGTATGTGCAGAGGAGACTTCGGTGCTGGCGTGGTTTGTGATCAGGTGCTTCAAGCGGTTCTCGTAAATTTAATCAAATACGAGGAGGAAGACTTGTGCATTGTTGAGGATAGAGACACACACGACTGTGGGGCGTTGAGGACAAGAGCGGTTTATGCCGATATTTGTCCTTACTTGAAGTGGTTGAGTCAACACATAGCTAACGTCAAAGACGCTTCAGGCGGGTGTTACTCTCTAGCATCCAAGTTGGATCATAATAATTGTATTTTTTACATTATGTATTTCCTACCTGTTTTAATTATAGATGTTTTTAGCAAGGGTTTGTAGTAAATTTGTATTTGATTCTAGAATTTTCTTTAATCTAAAGAAAATGCTTACACGAAGAAAAAAACTTAGCCAAGCGCTAAAGCACCGTGGGCATGATTGAATCGAATTTCCTTTGCAATTTGTTACTCTAATTCGCTCCGTTCACAGCCTCGCTTCGGGCTTTGGCCTTTCGAGTATTACGAGGCTGTTCGCTACGCTCAGACTTACGTGTTTTTCGACTGTAAGTTTTACTACACATCTTGAAGCGATATCAATATTTATTTTTCATTGAAATAGGACAACTCGCTGCCCTGAATTACAGCGAAAAATCACTTCTTTGGCCGCCATTTTAAAATGACTTAATGGATTCTAAATTTTTTTATACATTCATGAGTTCTAATAAAATAAAAATGTATTTTAAATTTTATCGAAATTGGAAGAAATTTGCTGTTTTTAAACCTTTACAGCATTAAACCCTCTTTTTGGTGAAAACCACCCTACCCCAAAAAAGGGGCTTGCGGTGATCCGATTTTTTTGTTAACAAACTTGACCAAAATATTTACAATAGGAACATTTGTACAAAATTTCATGAAAATCGGACACAAAATCACATTTGTGTGACCTGTAGGGAATACACAATTAATATATACATAAATACATATTATACTAGCTGCGCCAGCTGGGGGCTTCACCCCCAGACTCCCTGGCACGCTATCGAGCGAAGCGAGCGAGCAAAGCACCTCGGCCTACGGCCTCGGTGCCCGCTTTGTAAAACTCGGCCATCCCGATGTTTTACCCCCACTTTTAACTCCCCTTCCTCCCCAAACAATATGGTACAACCAATATATTTTTGAAATCAGCATAATATTCCTTTTTTACCCCATCGATTTGTATGATTTTTCTTATTTCTGCCCCTTTAACCCAAATCCATATATTGTGCCCCGAACCGCAAAATCAGTGGGGGTCTTTGGGTTAATGGTATATAACTATGTGTCCAGTTTCAAACAAATCCGTTGATATTTACTAATCAATATTTACTAAAAAATATAACATGGGGAATTGGGGACCTCAAAACCCCATAAAAATAAAAATCTATATAATTTTATTCGTTTCCCCACCCTCCACACACTAAGGACCATTTCTATTCAAAAATTCTGAATTACCCCAGCCAGATTCCGAGATCTCAACACTCCGGACAACCCTAACCGAAATACTAATAGTATATAGATGTGTATACAGTTTTGAAAAAATGCCTAAAACGTGTTCTGGGGGTCAGGATTGGTGCTCACTCCATATGGTCCCGGGCCTGGATCTTACCATGCGGACGGTACAATATCTCATTTTTCTAAGGAAATTAAAAAATACATCTATGAAATATTAAATATGTACCAATAAACTTGAATTTGTCACTAAGTTTTATTGGATATGTTAGTAAATAATGAATGAACCACCTTCAACACCATATCGACAAAAACTGAAATACTAAAATATAGATTGTATTGCAAGCAAGACATTTAACCAACACCATAACATGCAGGACCGCCACATGTCTTGGTCGGGCCCAGGGCTCGATTTCAATCACGAAGCTATGGTTATTGATTTCCTAAGAAACGATGACCGCTTCTTCACGGCCGTTATATGGCACAGAGGAAGGAATACGTAGGGTTATATGGCGGTGAGCTTTTGTTTTCAGTGTAATTTTAATCAGATGAGATTGTTTTCTAGAGAGCGGTGATATAGTTTCCGTGTGATTAGATACAAAACAAACTTCACCGTAATCCTACGGTCGTAAAAAGTCTATGCTTTTCTAGGAAACCACAGCTTTAGCAAAGTATTCCACCTCACCCCTTACAACAAAATGATACTTTAGGTTACACTTAGGTTACTTTACGTTAAAAGGATAGATTTCATACAAACTATCAACGTATTAAAAGCAATGGACTATAGGTACTTCTTGATACTTGATTTTGAGACACCAACCACAATTGAAGCTATAGGTGTATTCCAAATCACTTCCTTGCCAAAACAATAATTGCCGCAAAACGGCCATTTCATATACTGTATTTCCGTCCTCTTTTGCAAAATCTGTAATCGTTAAGGAATTGAACATAGACGGTTGGTTGTGTTTGTATATCTATAATTAATATATACATCTACTTGCACTATCATATGTACTCCCTCTGTTGCCATCTTATATGACTGTTTTATATTGTTTTAGTCCATCACTGTAAATATTATGATTTCTGTTTTTTCCCTATTGGGGGAGGGGTTAACCAGTTTGTAATAAATAAAAAGCCAACATAAAGGCAAGCAGAATTTTCTATAAGACAACTGAACAGATATTTTTAGTCGAAAGTGAATAGAACGGACTTAAATATTATATAAATTTTGAATTTCCGCAACTAGCCGCTTTCGGCTGAGAGAATCTTTATATAGTCTATGACTCGCCATTTTCAAACAAGAAAGAAAACAGAATAGATAAAACCGAAATATTTATACAAAAAAAAAGACAAAATTACACACTACACTTGACAGTACTTTGTTCTGTTAGCATCAATTTGTAGCAAAATTAATCATTCTTAGTTTAAGCATTGACTTTAAAAATCAACGGTTTAAGTCAATTATAAATTTTGAAAAGTATGGTCAAAATTTAGTTGATATTTGTGAATGCGAGGCTGCGATGACACTTACACCTGACCCAATTATGTAGTAAGTTTTAGGCCTAGAGGTATAAAATCCACATTGAACTTTGCACCCAGAGTTAATTTCATGAGTCTTGGCGCCTAATTGTCCAAAGTTGGACTTCACAATTTTGGTAAAATAATTATTACACCTTGTTACAGAGAGACGTGTTTATTGTTTAAACAGAAATGGAAAAGAAAAAAACAGATGACTCACAGTTGTTACTGTCAGATGCGGTTAGTATCTTTTACATATAGAACTTGATTAATTGGTCAAATTAAAGCTATGGTTTCCTAGAAAAAAAGTTCACCGCTATATTACGGCTGTAATGTTAGCGGTGAACGTAACAGTGACGGTGGACACAACACAATATTTAAACAGATGTAGACAAAAATAACTTTTGACATGTTGTTTATTTTAGTGGTCAAAGTTTATTTACGTATTTAGTAATGGCTAAGCTGGACTTAAGTTTACAAAACAAATTTTGTCACCTGGCGAGAAAAACTAATTTTCACCGCTACTTTACGTCCACCGTTTTCTAGGAAACCACTCTCAACTGATTGTATTGAAAACAAAACTCACCGTCATATTACGGCCGTAATGTAGCGGTTACCGCTTTCTAGGAAACCATAGCTTAAGGATTAGGTATAAGATATAACTAAAAAACTGGTTAAATGGTATCAGTGCTAACTTACTGCAAATCATCCTATTATACACTATTAAACATTTATTAATTGTGTAAATTGGCTTGCCCTGGGTTTGCGTAGACAGCGATTGTACTCTCCTGCCTCACTGCTCCAGCCTGCCACACTGTCAAAGGTATAATCTATTAAACATATAAGAGCACCAAGAACACAAAGCTTCGGGATCTGGAATCTGATCCCGTCTTCGAAAAAGTAGGCTAACCTAAAACATAATCAGATTCCAGATCTAGAAAAGTCGTGCTAAAAAACTATAGAAAACGTCTGTGTTAAAAATTTAACCTCAGAAATTCTACCATCATCTAGGTGCAAACTAGGTGTAACCTTGAAATACAGTCTCGTGCGCTACCGACTTAACCACCACCTGAGCGTTTTCTTAAGTTATTGAAAATGTTTACGTACATTTATAAGACATCATACAATCAGAAGTTTAATGGCAAATGCCTTAAAGAGAAAAGGTTATGAAGTCTACGAAGAAATTGAAGGTTTAGCTGATCATGGATCTATTCGCCGAGCTGACATCTTGGCAATCAACAGAAAACCCAATTAGGCTACATTTTTGACCCAACGATCCGTTTTGAAAAGAACAAATCCCAACCTTTTGAAGTACATGAAGAAAAAAAGAAAATTTACAATCAAACCAAACAATTTTTTCAAGAAAAATATAAAATTAAAAACATTGAAACTGACTACTAATTGGCTCAAGAGGACTATACCTAAATTCTTAAGTGATATTTGGACAACCTTCAAATTAGAAAAGAAAGTGTTATTTGAAATTTCAACGATTGCAATTAGATCCAGCATCCAAATTTTAAGAAACCATCTGTATAATAATTTAGAAAACTCATAATCTCATATTTAAATTTTTTGTGTTAAGAGCATCCTTTGCACTTGTGCAACTTATTTAAGAAGGTGTACATTTATTGAATAAATGTTCTTTATATATAGTATGATTAAATTGACGTAAAGTTTGCATTGTACTTGTCTAAAGGGCGAGAAGACAGAAGGGGTGCAAGAAAACACCAACACGACGGAGGAGCATGTTCTACCACACTGCTCTACTGGAAAAGATTTTGGAACCAGTGTCGTCGTCAAACAGGTAAGAAACATTTGTTTCAACTCTTAAAACAGGTTTTTGCTTTGAAATGTAAAAAGCTTACATTGCAGTTGATGATTTACCTATTCGGTCCAAATATTTTTGTCTTCAAATTGGTTTTGTAATAATATTTAATGCTACTATATTTGATGTTTTCAGGAGATCATAGAAGAGTTTGAAATGAAAACGGAACCAATTGAAAATAAGGATGTAAGTGTACATATTTTGTTCTATTAAATATAGTTTTTAGCTTGACAAATTGCTTGATGAGTGAGGAAATGTAAAGAATGATTTAGTATAGTCTTAAGTATCTGGACGAAAAATTATGTAAGTTTTAAATTTGTGCAGTAGATAAATGTTCAAATAGATATGACTACACTACAATTATTTTATTTATATCTGTACAGCCATACAGCTGATCAGAAAATTCTTTCAATACTTGTTTCATTATAGAGTAGAATTCCAACTATCCCAGTCACTTTGAGGAGAGAAAAACTAAATCAGCAGCAAATAAAACTTGCAAGTTGCACACTCTGTAGCCGCCTTCACGGCAAAAAATATGCAGTAAGCGAAAGTCGCCTGGACAGGTCGCATGTCCCCCTTAAATTCGAAAATACCTTATAGCTGCTATTGAGTAGCCTGCTTCACCACCAGCAAAGGATTTAGCAGCTCCGAAACCTTTGTACAATGCAACATTTGTTTTGATAATTTCTTTGTTTGGTTACAGGGTCAAGAACTCAACACCGAGAATGTGATCAAACAAGTGAGTATATTCTAGAATAATATTAACTAAGTTACTGTACTTAGGTTATTAAATGAACTAGGGTATGAAAAGTGGGTTTATTTAATTTCTGTCTGCGGTAGTGTTTCTTTTTCGAAGATCGGCTAGCTCTGTTATAGCTGAAACGTTGAGGATAATATATTTTGCCGGTTTTTACGGTAGAATTTCTTTCTGTGTCTTAAGCTATGGTTTCCTAGAAAGCATTAACCGCTATCGTCGCGAATGTAGCGTGAACGGTATGCAACAGAATATTTAAACAGATGCAGACAAAAACAACTTTTGACATGTTGCTTATTTCAGTTGTCAAAGTTTATTTACAAGTAATGGATAAGCTTGACCTTTGTTTACAAAACCAAAGTCTTACTTGTGGTACTTAAGATATTGATATTGTCAAAAAAAATTGATTGTAAGAAAATTGACATTAAACGAATCGTTATTACTATTATTATTATCTTTTACAAAATCAAAATTTCATCTATCCTGCTGCAATTACCGTAAAAAATGAGACAATATCTAAAGATGGATTGAAAATATGCAAAGTTAGCGGATTTAATGTAATTTTTATAAATACATTGCGTTAGTCACGATATAAGAAACATCATTTTGGATCACTGTAGAGAGAGTAAGCACTGTAATGTGACTAATACGGTGACGCTAGGTAAAGGTCGAGGTTGAGTGGTAGAGAGGACTTTGTAGTCCTAACTTCGCCTCGTTAAACAAGACAAACTTTACCTTTTTATTTTTAACTTTTCCTCATCTCTAAGCTCTGACACTGCTTGTATATGTGAAGTGATGAGCACATGTCAATCCTATTAGAGGTGACGTATACTGTCTCACATCATCTTGACACTCGATCTTTTGTACCTGACCAGTGTGGCTTTCAGCTCTACAACTTCCTGCCTCCATGGGCAAAGCAGCTTCCATTAAGTACATTTAGAAAACAACTGAAGATGGTACGAGAAATGAGTGAACTCTTCACCGTACTTGACTTTCAGCTGATTGATTTTTGTGAATAATGATTGTAAATTTTGTACTGCTGTAACGATTGTACTGTCTAGCTATGCAAGGAGGATTTTTCAGGTTTTATATTGAGTTGCCTTGTTCAGATTTCAATAAATGATTTGTTTATTTACTCTATTTATTCATAAAGTATGAAAAGAGCTTGATTACAGGCTGGACATTTGATGAGTCACGCAAGGTTCCCATATTAAACATTTGCGATAATGTTATTCTTTCATTTAAGTTATTGTTATGACATTTATGAACTACATAAAACCATAAATTGTACACCTAAAACTACGGCCACCATTTGTGGCAGCCCTGTACATTTTAATGGAAAACAAAGTTGATAATTATTATTTGTCTTATAGGAAGTTGTCTGGTTGAACGAGGTGAAAGTTGAAGAAGACGATGAAGACGAACAGGTGAGACTTTGTCAGTTTGTCAATGTAGATTATGTCACACTTTTCTTTTCCTCTAACCCGTTACTTTTCTTGGTAGATTTGTTTATTTTAAACTTTCTTGCATCTGTCAATTGAGTAAGACTGTGAAAGTGTATTGTTGTAAAAAGTTTAATGTGCAAAAAGGTTTAAGTTTAATGCTGGGTAATCCTGTGTTAAACAGTCAAATGTATTAAAAATTCATAGGAATATTCTTAGTTTTTAAAAATCTACGATCAGCCGCTATCTCTAACCATTTTATATTCTAATGTGGAATTTTTTAGATTTAACTCTTTCTACAGTGCAAATGTTTAATATATAGTATATACATGCTTGACGTGATTGTGCCTCTCTTGTATTGAATCGTCAACCAAGCATCCCTGTTAAGAATTTCTTCTATAGAATAAACCCTTATGAATTTGTGCCTAATGTTATGATTTTAAATTTTTAGATGGAAAAAGACTGTTTGGATGGCGAAGGAACTTCAAACACTGATGGTAAGTGTCAATTTCTCATTTATAGTGCAAGCTGACCAGTCACCCACCACCAAGCAACCGTCATTTTTTCTTTTTTCTTTCTTTCCCCTTGTTAATTTTATAACAGCTATTTTATAGAAAACAATACAACATGTAGAAACACTTTACGAAACTAATAAAATATAGAGGAACCAAGGACGTCCATGGACAGTGACAGCTGCACACTGACTGACTGCCTGGCCAGCCACCAAACAGCCCCATTGGCTGGCTTGGAGCAATGAACGACCAATCACAGCCATGAATCAGACCGACCAACTGCAACAGAGAACACAACAAATACCTATTTATACACAGCCAAAGGAAAAGAAATTCTTTACAGTTTTGATGAATGAATCAGGTTTTTGTAACAAAGAGTTGATTACACCTGCTCTGAGCTGTAAACTTCTGAAAACTTATTTAGTTCTTAAACTTTTTTGGTGATCCTAAATTTAAGGGTGTTTTTGAAAGATTATACAGACTTCCAGAAGTTAAACTATTATTGCGGACATTTTCCATTGTTGGTGAGCAAGATGATCACCTGGCAGGTACAAAAGAAAAAAATGGCAGGTACTGTGAAGAAAATGTCCTCAGTAATAGTTTAAATCCTAAAATTCTCCCATCATCAACAACAAACTTCAAACAAAGTATACAGACTTATAAACCTTTCTGGCGTGTCTTCCTGTGGTATTGTTTCTTCAGATTGTCATATTCATATACATTGTAAACATATGATAATTTTTGTTTTTATTAAGGTTTCTATGATTGATGAGGCTAACTCAAAAGATTACATGGTACAAATTGAACATGTTTGTTCGGTCAAAGGGTTTTGAGGATCATGTGAACGTGAGAAAGAGGGCAAGAGAACCTCCACAGAACCTACAAAACTTGTTCATCCTGAGAATATTGTTCTGATAAAGACGTAAGAAAAGCTGTTTTCAACCTGTACAGTGTACGCCAATCCGTGTTTGCTTCTTCTTGTGAGTGTGAGTGATTAATCAAGTATAAAGAAAAATCTTGTTCATACTTTTCTTTTTCATCTTTTTGGTGGCGAGAAGGTTTAGAGACTTGTTAGAGGGAGAGAAAATGGTCCAGCTTGTCAAACCCATGAAATGTGCAACAAACAAAGTAGATACTCCAAAGAAGACTTCTGTACCTACCGTTAAAAATCGCCCAATGTGAAATGCTTTATGTTATTTTATATTTATTTTTGATAAGCACAAAATGCTTTTGCCCAACAAATATTTATACAGAATCAAAGAATTGTTATAAGGGTAGAGCAAGGGTAGTGCATTGCTCTATCGCTTCAAGGTTCTGGGTTTAAACCACGGCTTGACCGCTAACTTTTGTGTTATGTCATATAACTAACAGGGGTACCCAAAAGTATAAGGAATCGGCCGGTGGCGAAGAGGGTATAGTTGACCTAACGGTTGTTCGGAGATGAAATCGCAACTCTTCCCGAGTTCAATGCACTCAGTGTGATCAGTCTGAGAGGTCGTGAAGAGGAGTTGCTGTAATTGGGATAGTAAAACAAATGGGAGGCTTACGTTCAAAATCGACAATCTTCTAGAAAAGAGTAGTTTTCCAAAGATTTTAGATTGTTGTACTATAAAATACAGGTTGTCTTCAAAGATAAACATTTCCGGTTAATTTATGTTCAACTTTTTATTATTATTTGGAAGAAATTTCACCAGTGATTTTCTCAATCAATAGTACTTAGACTAATTGAAATTTCAGGTACTGACTTCAGGGACTGTCCTTCCAGTTCAATCTCTTTAGTGGAACAGCGCAAGAAATTCGCCTGCTTCAAGAAAAACACGCAAGTAACCGAAGAGAGGCAGGAAGAGTGTGAGACGACAGATTTGGGAAATCACATTCTCTGTGTATGTGACAATTGTGGCTGCGAGGCATGTGAGTGTTCGGTGAACCAGAACTGTCAACAGGAAGTTGAGAGGAAGCTGTATTCTTGTACCCACTGTGACTTCAACACGCCGTACGATGTTGTTTTCAAAAGACATATTACATTTCACAAAAAGAAGCCTCACTCGTGTACCGAATGTAAGTATCGAACCTCACACTCTTACCAAATGAAATTACACATGATGACACACAACGGAATGGAGCCTCAATCTTCATCTCAAAGTGGGGATAAAGCAGAGGAACTAAAAACATCTCGTAACAGAGAGTCGCCTTCCTTTTCTTGTCCTATTTGTAAATTTATGACAACGGACATACAGGACTTCAATGTTCATGTGTTCACCCACCAACAACAACAGAGAGAACATTTCTTCTGCCCACTTGTGAAACATTGTTGCACCGAGTGTGAATTTAAGACTATGAATAAGAAAGATCTGATCAAACACATGAAAGCGCACAATGTAAAATGTTGCGATCAGTGTGATTATAAGACAGAAACTAAAGGTGATCTTCTCAACCACCTGAAAATCCACAAAGAACCCCAGAGTAAAGGACCACAAGGACCTTACTTGTGTGACGAATGTGGGTTCGTTGCGAAATGGCCGAA
Source organism: Matsumurasca onukii (assembly GCA_018831715.1). NCBI lineage: Eukaryota > Metazoa > Arthropoda > Insecta > Hemiptera > Cicadellidae > Matsumurasca > Matsumurasca onukii. The sequence goes on from CM032067.1 coordinate 5,708,901, forward strand.
TATTCTGAAAACACACAAAAGAACTCACACCGGTGAAAAGCCTTTCGCTTGTACGTACTGTGAGTTCAGGACGTCTCGCAGGACGTGGTTGACGAAGTCCACATGAGGTAGTTGCAAACTTTGCGGTTTCAGAACGAATCGTCGGACCTATATGTACAGGCATGAAAAAACACACAGAGAAGAAAAGCCTTACACGCGTGACTGGTGTGAGTACAAGTCTACAACAAAACATAATTTGAAGACGCACATAAGAACTCACAGTGGGGAGAAACCGTTCTCGTGTAATCAGTGTGAGTACAGAGCATCTCATAACTGCAGTCTGAAAGCGCACGTTGAGAAAGCACACGGAGGAAACAAAGGATAGTCTCGTCGTGACGTAGAGTTCGTTGCTTGGAACTCTGATTTACAGTGAGAAAGAGGAATGTGTAGATAGCTTTACTTTCTTTGTAATAATTACGAGGGTCATCCAGAAAGTAAAGAACGTTTTGGCATGGTCAAATAAAAAATAAAGATATCAACACAAAACTTTATTTACAAGTGCATAGAACCCTCCTCTACTTTTCTACGCAGTCACCATGGATTTCAAGACACTGGTTTTACTGAGGACCAGTTTTCCATACCCATGTTCTACTCATTTGCCGCCAAAACATGAGTCAGGATTTCTTAGCTTCTTTGAGTTCCTTATCGATAGCAAACTGTTTTTACCAAAAAATCCTTAAGCTTCGAATAAGTGATAATCACTGCACTATGTCAGGGCTGTAGTCGCTTTTCTTGGCATAAATTCGACATGCATTAAGCCCTTTTGATCCCAAAAAACAGTTGCCATGACTTTTCGAGTGTTTAAATTTTACACTTTTCATTTGGCGGGGTTTTCAATTGTCGATGCCATTATTAATCACTGTGAACACGACGATAATCATCTAGCAACGAACCTACACTTAAAATGAAGAGGAAGAATGTAGCAGCTGCACACACGCCAGAGTGGTGAGGTGGGTGAGCGCTGCAATGCTAATCGCTTTACTTTCTGGATGACCCTCGTATGTTGTGTATTTCCTGGGCTCAGTTTTGCTTATAGAAAAATAAATTAGCCTTCTCCGAATATATGGAGAACAACCAGGAGCTAACAGTTTGCCTGTAAGGCGCTGCATCGTTCTTTTGTAACTATCAGAGAAGATAACAAATGTTATTGACTCACTTTTCACTGCCATTTTTACTGGGCCTGGAAACTGTGCATTAAATCCAAAAATCAACTAAAATTACTTCTCCAAAATTCTTAAGACAAAATTATTAATGAAGAAAAGTCAGGGATTTATGAAATGCTGTAATGCAATATACATTGGACAGACCAAGAGAAAACTTGGAACAAGAATGAAAGGACACTAAACCATTTCAAAAACAACCAGAAAGAAAAATCGGCAATCGAAAATTTAATAACTACAACTTTTATGTCATTCATGTCAATGCCATCTTTATTACTTTCATTTATAATTTTATTTTCTAAAGCTATGGTTGCCTAGGAAAGCGTTGACCGCTATATTACGGCCGTAATGTAGCGGTGAACGTAACGGTGACGGGTGGACGTAACGCAATATTTAAACAAATGCAGACAAAACCACTTTGACATGTTGTTTATTTTAGTTGTCAAAGTTTATTTCTGTATGTGTTAATGGACAAACTAGACTTTTGTTTACAACACAAAATGTCTCACCTGGTGAGAAAAACCTTAACTAGTTTTCACCGCTACTTCACCACTGTTCTCTAGGAACCACTCTCTATGATTTCATTGAAAACAAAACTCACCGCCATTATGGTCAGTAATGTAGCGGTCACCACTTCCTAGGAAACCATAGCTTAAAAACTGTTCAAGTTCGTATTTTGTCGTATGTATTGGTTTACAATATTTTAATTTAAATTAATTTTCCATAAGTTTTTGTGCCTTTCTGAAGATAATTACGTACATATATTTGAAAGGCCTCAGAAACAAAAATAGTTATTTCTTAATTATTTTTGAAAATATGTTATGATATCATGTATTTATGTGATTGGGGCTGTAGCATTGTGAAATATCGGATACACCCATTTTAACTCTTAGGCTTTAGCGGCCGGTGTCACAACTATAATCTAGTTTGGTTCATTCTGTGTCAAAACATCATAATAATTAGCTTGAAATATTTTGGTCTAGCTGTGGAGGACCATCTTCAGTCACTGATTGGCTGAAACAGTTGATGGTACTTCACAGCGAGACAGAAATATTTCAAGCTAAATTATTATGATGTTTTGACGCGGAGTGATCCGGAAAAACTAGACTAAACACCATCACTTCTTGCTGAACTCGCTGTTAAACATCTCCTGGTAAGCAGTCTATGTGTAGAACTCTTTAGTATGGTTACAAGTGGTGGCCTTAAAATTTAAAAGAATTGTTACAGTGTTATTGTTGTTGTTTATAATGAAGCTCTATCTTTAGTCAAGATTATGAGTGTGTGGATGTTATGCCACAAAGACTGGCCAAAACCACTAGGTGGTAACACATAGGAATCTCACAGGCACAATGAAATGGTTCCTTATGCTGTCAGAAAACAAAACATGAAAGCAAGTCGATAAAAACAGAAGTGTTGCCAAAACTAATAGAAATTGAATGCCCAACATTTAAAGTTACTGTATCCCAATAGCCAAAATTGCTTAGATTGTAAATATTTTTATTTTTTATACACCATTGCTTAGGTTTTACAAAAACTAGTGAGTCTACAGAGGATTAGGATAGGAAGAGTTTTCAAAGATAAGTTTTCAAATCCATCACCAAGCATGGTTACCATACCGGACAGAGTAGCCTGGCGGTGAGGGTGGGGCAGGGCGAAGCGGGACCGATGGAAATATTTAATGAAATGTTTAATAATTTGCAACCATGTTCGGTGATGGATTTGGTGGCTGAAGTAGCCAAAAATTATGAAAAAAATTTATTATTATGAAAAAAATGGAGATAAGTAGAGAGTTTCTTTAGTCAGGGTAAATCCATGTATTTTGTGATGAGGTGCTCTAAAAAAAAACATGGAAGTATCTTTAGATCACCTAGATCATATTTTTAATTATTTCACAAGTTTGAAGTTATATGGACGATGTATTCAATCTTAATAAATCATTCCGTATTGTGCTTAGTTTTTATGAGAAGAACAAAATGGAAGTACATAATCAACCACTGTGTAAAATTTGTAAATGTATACTGCTTGATAATGCAACTAGTTATCGTATTTTAGTTGATTTATTAATATACAAGTTGAACGAATATTAGAAGATTAAAAATATATTTTGTTAATAAATACAACAACATTAACCATAGTATTTTTTTTATCCTGTTTACAACCCAACTTTTTTGGTATTTACAATGATAAGGTGTAAAAAGATTATGAAGTGTAAAACTATAAAAACACACAAACTTTCTCTAAGGTCAAAATAAAATCAAAATATTCGATAATTTAATCGAAATGTAATCAAAATAAATAATTACTGAGACAAAGTAAATCAGGTGGAAAACTCATTACACAAAGTTACAGATAAACTTCCAAAGCAGATATTCGCAGAATTAAAAGAGAATTTTACTAATAAGGCCAATTACAGGTTAAATTGTTTATTGCACAAGCAGGACATCATTGTCAGGATTGTTACATAAATAGTTAAATACTCTTTACAGTTACATATATTTGTTTTTAACAGTGTGCGACAATCTTAAGATTTCTTTGTGTGTATTACCAAATTAAAATCAAAAACTGTACATTCCAATAAGATTCAATTTTCCAATTCTCTTCCATCAACATCTGTGCTGTGGTTTGGAAGTCATGTTAAGATGTTGGTCTATTCCATTAGTCGTTGGGCTTTTACATAATGATCCACTCTGGGGAACAGTCGGCCCTAGTTTGTAACAAGACTACACCTCTTCGTCCATCAAAACACTCACCATCATTCCATATTCACCTTAAAACACCCTCTTAGAAAGGTAGGTGTCTCAAAGCAAAGTTATGTGGTAGTCTACACTTTTTCCAATTAGACTTAGGTCTTGGACAGTTTTGCTGTGACCTGTATCTTGCTCTGTATAGTGTGAGAAATTTTATTCAGTCAAGGTTTCACTTCTTTTGCAACATTTCACATCAATGAACTTCACAGTAAATGGTACTAGACTTATTGACATTTCAGGTTCCCACTCCAAAGGCTGTTCTTCTATTTCATTGTCTCGAGAGGAGTACCGCAAGAAATTATTCTGCCGAAGCAAGAATACAGAAGAAACCAAAGCACCTGAAACATCAAATTTGGAGGATTTTGCTCAGAAAATCTGTGGCAAATGTGGCTGTGAAGTTTGTGAGTGTGTGAAGAAGAATATTTTTGACCCAGGAGTTAAGCGGAAGCTTTATTCTTGCACTCATTGTGGCTTTAAAGCATCTTACGCTGAGACGTTGAGTCATACCATTGCCGTTCACAAGAAGCACCTTTATCCGTGCACTAAATGTCACTTTGAAACCTCACTATCTCAGCAACTGAGGCTACACATGGTGGAACACGGTGAATACTTTTGTGTTCAATGTGAGTTCAAGACTTCTTCTCATCAAGGTATAAATCAGCATTTAAAAAGTCACTCCGATGAGCCGTACTTGTCGTCTGCTCAAGGAAAATTCTATAAGACGTCTCGGAAAGTGTATTCCAATAGGCACGTAAAAACTAACGCAAAACAGACGTCTTTCTCGTTTAACAAATGTGAGTTTGAGACTGACGTTTGTGAAAAGTTAGAAAAACATAAACAATGTCACAGCCTTGTTGAAAAACAACAACAATGCAACAAGGAAACTTCTTATTCCTGTTCTCGTTGTAAATTCAAGACAACGGACCTGCAGGTCTTTAATGTACACATGACCGGCCACAAACAAAAAGGGCCCTTCTTTTGTCCTAATTGTGAACACAAGGCAGAAAATCTTAAGAGATTAAACACCCATATCAAATTCGACTGTCTCGAGAAACCCTACCCTTGTGAGCGATGTGACTTTACTGCGTTAAACCTCTCCGAACTGATGAACCACGTGAAGACACACAATCAACAAGGAAGCACCACATACTCTTCATGCATGTGACGAGTAGTCAGTTGTAAGTCAACCTGATCAGACACACGAGAATACACAAGAGAACTTCTTGTGCGAAGTGTGAGTTTGTTGCAAAAAAACCAAACATAATGAAAGACCACATGAAGGAACACAATATAGAGAAATGGTTGGCTTGCAGCGAATGTGAGTTTAGGACGTCGGACTATCAACGGTTGAAATTCCATTCCAGAACTCACACCGGGAAGAAACTGTTGTCCTGTGACAAGTGTGACTTCAGAACGTTCCACTCGTCCGGGTTACACAACCATGAGAAAACCACACTAATGAGTAACCGTATTTTTGTACTGAGTGTAGATGGGTGTGCACGATGAAGCACAGACAGCAGCAATTAGCAGAGGAGAGTATAAACAGCTGTTACGTAGCTCCCCACCACTCACCAGTACACTTTCCCCTCACTCGGCTCAGTATAGTCGGTTCCAACAGAATCCAGGATGGCGATTTGTTTACAAACAGCTACTATTTCAATTATTTTGATTTTTTTAAACATAAATAGTTAAAGTTTGTAAAATTGTAAAGTTTGTTGGTTTGAATTTAGTTTAATTTAATCTGTTTCATTATTTTTAAAAGTAGTTTTGCGATACATTACATTACATTGAGAAGGGGTGGTCTGATCCTGATGCGCGTCAGCCTTTAGGACTTATTGCGCTCCCCTTGTGTTGGTGTAGAGAGATGCTACTCAAAAAGATTTGAGAGCTCTAAGAACTCCAAAATCCTTCTCACAAGTCCCTCTTCCGCTAACTTACCACCCTTAGTCATCTCACCAAAAGTAGCCGTTCTTTCTTGCTCCAGACCATGACAGTCGAAGAGAATGTGTTCAGCAGTTTCATCATGCAGGCCACACTTCCTGATGAAACTGCTGAACACATTCTCTTCGACTGTCATGGTCTGGAGCAGTTTTGTGATAAGTATTAAAGCTAAATCCAGACTTCTGTTTTAAAAGAGAGTTATGTTATGTTTATTTGTTGTGAAAGCGACAGCGCTAAATTGTAAATTAGCTTAACACCGACTGTACTTGGCGGAGTGGAGAGGGAAGAGTGATCTATGCGCATGCGCTAGTAGCGCTCCATGCTAGTTAGCGCTAACTGTACAACTTACCACTTGTAAGTATAAAGCATCCCTCAAGTACAGCCTGAAAGCGCACATGACAAAGGCGCACTTGTAAAGAAGAAAAGGCGAGAGGTAATGCTCTTGTGGTGATGTAAGACAGTTGAAAGTGTAATTTACAAAATAATACAGGGTTCTATTTAGTGTTTGTGTTATAAATACATTATTATTGTATTTTCCAAACTAAGCTACTGTACGTGTGTGGTTTTAATAGAACTGTTTGTTACCAATGTAAGTTTGTTACCAATCAATAAGTATTAGATTTAGTTATGAATACCAGAAACTGCTGAGAATTCCAAACAAGGGAGCAATCACAATAAAAAAATAAGGAATAGTGTGTTAATCCTTACTTAAAATCCACAAGTCAGTGATGTTGAAATTTACAGAAAATTTGAAGCAGAAGCGTTTTACGTCCTGAAACTCGGAATACAACCTTCCGTGTGGTTAATATCAGGCATTAAAATGTAGCTGTCCACCTAAACCGTTGTTTCACAAGTCACTCCATTTTATCTTTAGAGAAGGTATTGTTTTTGCCATAACTACAAGAAAGAAATATTTTGATCAACATAAAATAGAGTCTACACAACTATGGAGTGTCCATGAATAAATTAAGTATGATGTGTAGTGGTACTACATTTATATAGATGTAACTGTTAACAATATATTATTAATACAGTGTTATATGTGATATTACAACAAATTTTGAAAAAAAAACTGTCTTTTATACTAACCTTTTATGAGGTCCTGGGGAGGCTTCCCAGAACAAATCGAGGGTTCAGGGCACTTTAAAATTAATCCTCGAAACCACATTTAATAGTTTTCCTCTTAAAATAAAAACCTTTAATCAATGGATGATTGAGAACTAAAACTGATATGTTTTATTACAGTAAAGCTTTGATAACCCAAACATAGATAGTTTGAATTCCTTGACACCTTGTTTTTGTTCAAATCCTCTTGAAATCTCTATACCACTCAATATTCATAAACCTCAAAAACTAAGTAAAACTAAACTAAAGTAACTAAACTAAGTAAAGTTTTACAAAGTTAGAACCTCAATTAATTAAATTTTCAAAACTTTTAAAAATATGGAAGAAAAACTCCGTAACTTGAACTTTTGAACACCTCTACAACTTGAAATTTACTTGTATAAGTTGAATTTTCCACTTAAGGCATCTGCTAAGTTACAAGTCTCTAAATGAATTGTAATAGCAAATGTGTCTGCATCTAGTCAAAGAAATAGAGGTTAAACCCATTAAACTTCAAGTTATAAACATCACAACAAGGAAGAAACACTGTAACTTATATTTTCAATGATTTTGTAGTTCTACCTTAATAACTCGAACCTTGATATCTCAAGTTTTCTAAGTACGTTTTCTTGTATTGCTTTATATTCTAGTATTTTATGTTCTACTGTACTTTTGTTCCATTTCACCTCACTTAAAAGGCTACATACAGGTGTGAGTTAAACAGTCAAGTTATTATATTGTTAAACTGTGTTCACTTCCGAAGCCTACATCGTTACATCATTGATTGGTGTTGGGAGAGGGATAGGAAGTGCAGAGGTTGGTTTTAATCCACCTTAACTTTTAGCAGCTGTTATGGCACTAGACTCAAATTTTGAAAAAAACATATTCATATGTTTCAGAAGTGTTCAAAATGAAATTAATCAGCTGGTGTAATTTCTGACATTTTTTCAAACACAGTCGGCTCTCTTGTTGACATTCTCAACAAAATTTTAAGATCATATTACTTGGGCTAGTATTATATTACCCCCACTGATGTTTAATCCAAAACAACTTAAATTCCTTGAGCCCAACAAATAGTATTTGGCAAATACTAATCAAAATAAATCTAGTCTTAAGACGTTATTTTTCAATCATACTTCTGAGCGAATGGTGCCAGGATGTGTTTAAGAACTGGGTACTACAGTAGAACCTCACTAGTTCGACTATTTGTGGACCCAGAGGTTGTCGAGTTATACAGAATAATGGGGTTTTATTTAATAAATGTTCAACAAACTCAAGTTATTTTCGTACATTTAGTACAAAATATCCATAATACATTGTTTAAATTGAATTAAATTTAAAATCCAATTGATGATTACCTTTCCTGCTCGCTCTGGCGCTTGGCTGCTTCAGAAATCAGATATTTTATTGTCATTAGGCATAATACAGCGATAGACAAAGTCAACATATACAATTATACAACATTACAACAATTCATATTGATAGTCATAAATCAAGAAGTATAATGATAGTGATCATTGGATAGCTATTAAGTTAATCAATGCTAGTGATTAAGTCAATATAGTGGTCATAAATATAAAAGACATAAAATAATTTAGATACATAATAAATACTACAAGTTATCATCTGCTTTTATACAACATAAAAAAGGCTACAAGACAAAACATTCTAAAAGGTTAAATTACTAATATCACAGGACATAAAATCTGAAACAGCATAAAATACATTCTCTTTCAACCAAAGTTCTAAAAGAGTTTTAAATCGTTTCAAAGATACTGACCATGCATCTTTGGGTAGCTTATTAAACAACAAGATTTTCATGTAAAGATGGCTACACTTTGTTTTTTCCAATCTTACTTGTAGCAGATCTAATAAATGTTTTTTCCTGGTGTTATAATTATGGAATTCTTGTCTTCTTGTATGGAATTCTTCGTCATTTAGTCACAGTAAAAATTCAGTATTTCTTTTTTGAAAAGTCAGCTGTCGAGTTACACAGACTGTTGAGTTGGTGAAGATCTACTGTATCTATACAAAATATTCAACCAATGATTTATTTTGTACTATGAAAAAATTAACCAGGTTGATTACAAATTTCAGGTCCTGTTTTTCGAGAAGATCATCTTGGATGTTCTTCAAGTTCATTCTCTCAGGGTGAATATCGAAAGACATCAAGTTGCCCAATCCAGACTGTGGTAGAAAATGAAACATCAGCCTTGATGAGTTGTGACGAGAAACTACGTAAGAGATGTGTAATTATAACATGTGATTGTTCATTAAAGACTGGATTCGAGCCAAATGATGCTGTTTTAAAGAAACATACCATCAATCACAATTTAAGCTTTAACTGTCCTCACTGTAAATATCAAACGTCACAAATAAATTTCCTGAGCCGTCACCTGATAAAACACAAAGAGATAATGTTGCACTCTTGCACTCAATGTGAGTTTAAAGTGTCCTCAAAGGAAGATCTCTATCAACACCTGATAAAACCACTTTAAAGGAACATACCTGTCTTGTAGTCAATGTGAGTTTAAGACCTACAATGATATTCTACTCGAGCATGGAATCCCATCGAGAGCAGCCTTCTTACTCTTGTGTCCAGTGTGATTACAAGACCACACGCGAACTCGAAGTTGAAGAGACATGTTAAAACTCACCGCAAAAGACAGAAGGAAAAGTTTTTGTAATGAATGTAAGTACAGGTCACCAACTCTGAAGGACATGAAGAGCCACATGACCGAACACGCTAAACACAAGTTTTACGCTTGTAACTACTGTGAGTATCAGACCGAATCAAAACAAATCTTGACAGACATTTGACCATCCACTAAGAGAAGCCTAAGGGCCCTTCTTGTGTGAAGAGTGCTACGCCACAGCCAAACGCTGTGAGGCTTGATTCACACATGAAAACTCACAGTGGAGAAAAACTTTCGCTATGAATCGATGTGAATTCAGGACGGCACACTCTTCCATACTGAAGAATCATACGAGAACTCATACAGGGGAGAAACCGACGCTTGGCAGACGGTGGGTTTAAAACTGCTCACTGCTCCCTCTCGACATTCACAAGAGAACACACAAGAAGAAAAGCCTACTCTTGTGATCAGTGTGATTACAAGACAAACGCAAGGTATAATCTGAAGACGCACATAAGAACTCACAGTGGGGAGAAACCGTTCTCGCGGTAATCAGTGTGAGTACAGAGCATCTCATAACTGTAGTCTGAAACACACGCTGAGAAAGCACACGGAGGAAACAAGGAATAGATTTAATTTATCTTAGTTTTGATAGTCGGATCAGCAGTTCTCAATGTGGCCAAAAAAATCAATACAAAGCTGATAAACCTCAAACATTGGTATTGAAGCTGTAAAACAACCTGCCAACAAGATATTATTTCATTTCCTGGTAAATTAAATTAAATTTTAAAAGCTACATTTTTTTTAGTTTTAGTTGAATTTAAAAATAATGTATGGAAATAAACAATGTCTTCATAAAACATACATCAGTGTAATTTTCTATTAGGCACAACTGTATGGAAAAAAACACCTTGCTTTCTGTTTAATAAAATAGAATTTTGGTATAAATGTCTGTAATTTTTTGTTTAAATAGCTAGTACAATTTTGTAATATAGTTTTTTAAACAAAATGTATGTATTATGTATATCATGATTGTTCAGATCTACTGTATCTATACAAAATATTCAACCAATGATTTATTTTGTACTATGAAAAATTAACCAGGTTGATTACAAATTTCAGGTCCTGTTTTTCGAGAAGATCATCTTGGATGTTCTTCAAGTTCATTCTCTCAGGGTGAATATCGAAAGACATCAAGTTGCCCAATCCAGACTGTGGTAGAAAATGAAACATCAGCCTTGATGAGTTGTGACGAGAAACTACGAAGAGATGTGTAATTATAACATGTGATTGTTCATTAAAGACTGGATTCGAGCCAAATGATGCTGTTTTAAAGAAACATACCATCAATCACAATTTAAGCTTTAACTGTCCTCACTGTAAATATCAAACGTCACAAATAAATTTCCTGAGCCGTCACCTGATAAAACACAAAGAGATAATGTTGCACTCTTGCACTCAATGTGAGTTTAAAGTGTCCTCAAAGGAAGATCTCTATCAACACCTGATAAAAAACCACTTTAAAGGAACATACCTGTCTTGTAGTCAATGTGAGTTTAAGACCTACAATGATATTCTACTCGAGCATCACATGGAATCCCATCGAGAGCAGCCTTCTTACTCTTGTGTCCAGTGTGATTACAAGACCACACGTGAACTCGAGTTGAAGAGACATGTTAAAACTCACCGGCAAAAGACAGAAGGAAAAGTTTTCTTTTGTACGGAATGTAAGTACAGGTCACCAACTCTGAAGGACATGAAGAGCCACATGACCGAACACGCTAAACACAAGTTTTACGCTTGTAACTACTGTGAGTATCAGACCGGAATCAAAACAAATCTTGACAGACATTTGACCATCCACGAAGAGAAGCCTAAGGGGCCCTTCTTGTGTGAAGAGTGCGCCTACGTCACAGCCAAACGCGTGAGGCTGGATTCACACATGAAAACTCACAGTGGAGAAAAACCTTTCGCTTGCGACCGATGTGAATTCAGGACGGCACACTCTTCCATACTGAAGAATCATACGAGAACTCATACAGGGGAGAAACCGTACGTTTGCGAGACGTGTGGGTTTAAAACTGCTCACTGCTCCTCTCTCGACATTCACAAGAGAACACACAGCGAAGAAAAGCCTTACTCTTGTGATCAGTGTGATTACAAGACAAACGCAAGGTATAATCTGAAGACGCACATAAGAACTCACAGTGGGGAGAAACCGTTCTCGTGTAATCAGTGTGAGTACAGAGCATCTCATAACTGTAGTCTGAAAACACACGTTGAGAAAGCACACGGAGGAAACAAGGAATAGATTTAATTTATCTTAGTTTTGATAGTTCGGATTAGCAGTTCTCTATGTGGCCAACAAAAATCAATACAAAGCTGATAAACCTCAAACATTGGTATTGAAGCTGTAAAACAACCTGCCAACAAGATATTATTTCATTTCCTGGTAAAGTTAAATTAAATTTAACTTTAAATTTGAAAGCTTTAATTTTTTAGTTAAACTTCAGGTAAACCTAAGTTGAAGATAAGCCACTAGATATCCATTAGAAATCTACATATACATTAGTAGTATTTATGTTGAGGCTAACGCCTCTGGCCAGATTTGAAAATAACGCCTTCCCTTTATATAAAATGAGGATTAAGTGCTTTAAAAATAGTAAAAATGAACCAAAAAACAGATTTTAATGTTGTTAAAAATGTACTAGTACTGTACTTACATTATCTTATTATTAAATACTTAAGTTCAAGAACATTTTTGATTTTGATACTAACGACAATTTCAGGGAAAGGGTTTGAAATAGTAATCACTCATCATTGCCTAGAATGAACTTTAATAAAAGAAGTAATTGGGTAGTGTAACGCCACCGAATTTATGTTAGTGTTTACAGATTAAATTGACACAATAATATATAATAATATAAGTAGCAGGATCTCATGTGTCAGTTTTCTTTTCTGTGAAATGTGGTTTCTATTGAATATTTGCATACTGCATACTTTGGTCTATTTCAGTCTCATATATTCTACATTCTATTCGACACATATAAAAGACATTTTGATTATTCAAAAAAGGGTATTAAGAACGATTTGTAGAGCGGAGTTATTATAACTTTGCCGACCGTTCTTCATTCACTTAAAAATACTAACTGTCATTAATCTGTATATTTTTCAACTTTTAATATATGTAAAGACAAACTTGCATTCATTCACGCTTAGGCAAGATTTACATTCTTATATTATTAGAAGCAGAAATCAACTTGATATCCCCAACATAGATTGACTAAGACAGGTTCATCTCATAAGGTGAACTGTATTGTTTTGTTCAATAAACTTGATGTCTCTGCTAAGACTACAAGTATTAATATATTCAAATCTAAATTATTACACTGGCTACAGGAACATCCATTTTACAAACTGGAGGAGTTTTTGAATCATGATGTAGAAATAGTATTCTAAGTCTCAATATGTAACTTAAATTGAACTACTTGATAATTAAAATACTAAAACTATTAGCAAAGTTCCAACTGTTTATCTTATTATTATTAATTTATTATTTTAAATTGTTTTAATATATCCAGTCCCAGGGGAGTTTTCTCAAAAAGAGGGGGTTATTGGTTTGAAATCAGTACATTTCTTTCGATTCGGATGAAATTAGAGATAAATATGTATTTTAAAAGTGTCTATCGATATACCAAAACTAATGAAAATCCAATGACTATGTCTTTTGTAAGTAGTGGCCAAAAAAGTGATGATACATACCAGTGGAATGAATATAGTCCTATTTCAATGAAATTTGCTATCGCTTCAAAATATACATAATACAACTTGCAGTAAAAGAATACGTAAGTCTGAGGCCAAAAGCTGAAGCAAGGCTGTGAATCTTCCTTTAAATAAGAACAATATTCAAGTTACTTAGAAATTCAAAATCAACTCTATGCTAAAATATATGTTAAGTAAATGTATTAAATACATTCAATTGATTTAATAAATTAAATTTGTAATTAAATAAATAATACATTCAATATATTTTCAAATACAATTAATAATTTCTAAAAATTTCCGCTTTCTCATATAAAGCTGAAAATTGTAAAGCATTACAAAAATTACATTCACTACTACACCACAACTATTGTTAGTTTTAGTTTAACCCCAAGATTGTAGTACAATAGTTACTTGAAAATCTATTTTAAATACTGTTTTCACCAAAACTGTTGTTAGTTCTAGTTCTTCCACTAGAGTGCAGCAGCTGCTTGAAAATCTACCTAACCGTATGAATTAGAAATACATGTAGGAAAACATGAACTGATGGTAACGAAGGGTGTAGTGTCGGTAACGAAGATTGTCTGCATTGTGCTGTAGCCTGGCGGCAGTTTCGGTACTAACACCTCTCCACCAGAACGACAATTTGATTGGTGTACTATTACGAGTGTTGTTGGCTACCCTGCCTCCGTCGTTTTTTTTCTTTTACAACATGTCATAATTTAGGTTATGTTGATGTGTTGAATGATGTAGGTTAGGTTATTTGATTTCAAGTTTTATGATATTGACGAATTTGCCTAACAATAATGTTTGTATTAAGTGTAATAGTATTCCATGTCAACGTTGACTCAGTTCTAGTTTGAGTGCAGTCGTATGTATATATTTTCTACACATTGTTGTCACTGTTTTCTACAACATCAATTTGGCATGGACTTGAACCTAGGGTCCGACCGATAAGACTGGGTAGTTTGGTTTGTAGTTGATTGAACTTTTTTGTATTGAATTTTATATGCCAGGAAAATGGTTGTTGATAAATCTAAAGGGTTAAAACATCTAAACTATGCTCCTGTGGACTTGTTGTTTAGTGTATTTACCTCAGACGAGATTAAGAAGCTTAGTGTTCTCAAAGTAACCACACCACTAACTTTCACTGCTTTGGGTCATACACTTGCAGGTGGTCTTTATGACCCTGCATTTGGACCCTCACAGCAAGGGCTTGTATGTACAACTTGTTACCAAAATATGATGAATTGTAGTGGTCATTTTGGCCATATTGACCTTCCGTTACCTGTGGTAAACCCATTGTTTCACAACACAGTTATAACTTTGCTAAGTTATTCTTGCCTGAATTGTCATACGATTTTAATTCCTGAATCTCGCAAGCTTTTACTCGTTACTCAACTCAAACTTCTTGAAAAAGGCCATGTAATTGAAGCCCTAGATATCGATCAGATTTTCAACAGATTATTATCCAATCATGATGGATCATTTCGTGACGAGGCCTTTGTTGCCATGTTGTCTGAAGAGTTCAACAAAGTAACTGAAGTAGTAATGAAAGACGAAGTGAAGACAGTTGAAGAATGGAAACAAATAGAAGTCATGAAAGCTCAATGTATAAGTAACATGAAGCCCTATGTCTTTAAAGGAAAAAATTGTCCAAAGTGTAAAGAACCCTGGAAAAAACTGAAGGTTGTGAGAAGAAGAATAATGGTGGAGGCCAAAGTTGTAGTAGCAAGTAAATTCAAAGACAACAAAAATAAACCGGAGGCTGATATCACTCCACCTCGAGAAGGTGCTTTTGTATACTTGCTTCCATCTGAATCAAAGGAACATTTAAAGAAAATTTGGGATAACGATAAAGAGCTCATAAAAGTTATGGTACCAGTTCTGAAATTGGTCTGTCACACTGATCCGATTGACATTCTCTTTATGACAGTTGTACCCGTAACTCCAGTCAATACGAGACCTGTTAATATTGTCGACGGTACAATTACGGAGCATCCGCAAAATGTTACGTACAAAGCTATTCTTCAGGATTGTCTGGTCCTTAATAGTATCATACATTTAATGAACAAAGACAAAGTAACAAGTCATGTAGAAGACAAGCTTTCAAATGAAAGATTGAAAGTTATTGAACAGTTGAGTGGTTCTACTCTTTCAGAAAAGCTGCAAATGTGCTGGCAAGAACTCCAACGCCATTGTGATGGACTTCTGGATACTAACATGGGAAGTGCAACCAAAACAGCCAAACCTGGCGAAGGATTAGGGTTGAAACAGTTAGTGGAGAAGAAAGCGGGAATAATAAGAATGAACATGATGGGAAAGCGAGTTAACTATGCAGCGAGGTCTGTCATAACACCTGATCCGAATTTAAACCTTGATGAAATCGGAATCCCAGAGGCATTTGCAAAAAAACTATCGTACCCTGTTCCTGTCACGGGATGGAATGTAACTGAACTGCGCAAATTGGTCATGAACGGCCCGGATATTCACCCGGGTGCAACTTTGATTGAGAACGAAGACGGCATGATTTCAAGAATCTCCAATATTAATGCAACACAGAGGGAAAGTATTGCTAAAACTTTACTGACACCGGGAGAGAGTGGGTCAAAAAAAGGAGTGAAAATAGTTCATCGCCATTTGCAAAATGGTGATATTTTACTGCTCAACAGACAGCCCACATTGCACAGACCGAGTGTAATGGCTCATAAGGCTCGTATACTTAAGGGTGACAATACATTGCGTCTTCACTACGCAAACTGTAAAGCTTACAATGCTGATTTCGATGGTGATGAGATGAATGCTCACTTTCCCCAGTCTGAACTAGCTCGCAGTGAAGCTTACAATCTAGTAAGTGTTTGTAAACAGTACCTTGTACCCAAAGATGGAACTCCACTCAGTGGTCTTATCCAAGATCATGTGATATCTGGTGTACGGTTGACCATCCGAGGTTCGTTTTTTAATAGAGAAGATTACATGAATCTTGTGTTTCGAGCTCTAGCTTTCATAAAAGGTGACATCAAAACTCTACCTCCGTCCATTCTGAAACCTGTCGCTTTATGGTCTGGTAAACAGGTGATTTCCACAATCATCATAAATTCTATCCCCCAAGGAAAATCACCATTAAACCTCACATCTTCAGCCAAAATTAGCTTCAAAGCGTGGGAAAAAGGGCCTTCACGACCTTGGCTTGCCGGAGGTACTCCTTTCTCAGATCCGAAAGTGATGACCGAAGCTGAAGTAGTGATCAGAGAAGGTCAACTACTGTGTGGAGTTCTCGACAAGACTCACTACGGAGCAACACCTTACAGTTTAGTTCACTGTATGTACGAGTTGTACGGCGGAGAAGTGTCCAGCCAACTCCTCAGCTCCTTTGCAAAACTGTTCACAGCTTATCTACAAATGGAAGGTTTCACTTTAGGAGTCGAAGATATTTTGGTTGTAAACAAGGCTGACAAGGAGAGATCAAAACACATAAAAGCAGTGAGAAAATTGGGGAAAGAAGTGGCTGCCAAGGCCCTAGATCTACCAGAACACACTCCTATCGATGAATTAAAGAAGAATATTGAAACTTCTTACAGAAAGGATCCAAAGTTTCGAGCACTTCTTGACCATCACTATAAGAAATGCCTTGACACCTACACAAACAATATCAACAAAGCTTGTTTGCCTTCAGGTCTTTTGACGCTGTTCCCTGACAATAATCTACAATTGATGGTACAGTCCGGAGCCAAAGGATCGACAGTGAACACTATGCAGATCTCTTGTCTTCTCGGGCAGATAGAACTGGAGGGAAAACGGCCTCCTATCATGATGTCGGGTAGATCGTTGCCGAGTTTTCCCCCTTATGATCTTTCACCTCGAGCTGGAGGATTCATAGACGGACGTTTCATGACCGGAATACAACCGCAAGAGTTCTTCTTTCATTGTATGGCAGGAAGAGAGGGTCTGATTGATACAGCCGTGAAGACAAGTCGGAGTGGTTATCTGCAGCGATGTCTCGTCAAGCACTTGGAAGGTTTGTCAGTTCACTACGACTTGACAGTGAGAGACAGTGACAGAAGCATAGTTCAGTTCCGTTACGGTGAGGACGCTTTGGAAGTGATGAAGTCCCAGTTCCTCAAGAAAGAACAAATACCATTCCTAGCGGATAACATCGCAAACATTCTTGATAGGGATATTGTGGATCAACTGAAAGAAAACAGTAACAATGATTTTATCAACAAACATGGAAAGAAAATGAAAACTTGGAAGAAAAAGTACCAAGATCGACCAAAGCGAATTACTGGCTTTACTCTTTTTTCACAAGAAAAGAGTGCTGAACTGTCTAAGAAAATCAACAGGATTAAGCATGGCAGAAGTAAAGCAGCTTGGAAAATTTGTGAAATGTGGAAAGGACTTGATGAGGAAACAAGAAATAGGTGAGTAGCCTACTCAGTAAACTTAAGTTTTGTCACTATGGGCATATTGAGTAAAGAGAACTTACACCACCCTTTTTGACATTTTATACCGGCATTTAAGTACTAGGTAGTACTTTAAGGCTATAAGGTAGTACTAGGATAATTTATTTGGACTTTAAATAAATTATCCAGTTTAGGGCCTAAATTAAAATTTGTTATATACAGTATTTACAATTTCATATTTTGTTTCTTTTTCCAACACAATATTTTTTAAGGACAAACATAATTCAGATGGTTTACATAATACTTGTAATGAAAATCTCCTGAACATAACTGGAAATTTTAATAGAAACACTGCCAATTGAATTTGTTGAGGTAGGCCTACAATAAAATTTAAAACCTTTTAGAATTAAAAGGTATTTTCTGGTGGAAGAACAGTTTATGTTAATTGATGTTAAAATTTAACTTTTAGGGATTTCAATTAGTAATTAGAGTTACAAGTGTTTTTCAATCTATATACGAGGGCTGTTCAGAAATTAACTTCCTATAAAGCTTGTAGTCGAGTGAAACTATATGTACAAATTATACATTGTTAGATAGCCTGACTCATTGTGAATCTGATAGTATGCTTGAGGTGGTTTTGCCAATTTTTATTCTCTGAAAACGTTTAAACAAAATCTTCTCTACGTGTAATATTCCGCTGGTTAAGTAATTGCCTTATTAAGATGAAAATAATAATGCCTGTATTTTTTTTTGTCACAGTGGTTTCCAAAACGCTTGTTAAGCCAAAAACTTTTGAATTTTGTTTATAACTATTGAAAGTTGTTTTTAACCCAGTGTTTTGCCAACTTAAGCAGGTTTGAAAGTGAATTGTGTCAGCTTCTCCTTATGGACTCTGGCGGCGGAATGTAATGCATTGGCGTAGAAAACCTTGTGCCTTAGCTTGATGATAGCTCTGATCATCATCATGGATATGCCAAATTATAAGTGAAAGAATGCTCTTTAATATGAATGTAATATAACATATCCTTAAATACAATTGCTTAAAATTGTTGAACAGAACAGTTAAAACAGCCCTCGTATAATGTAAATTGGCAGAATAAATATTTCAAAAAATAAACAAATTCTCTTTTGTTTAAGCTACGAAAACAAAGCCATGAAGCGACCTGATCCACTTCTGGGTATACTTCAACCCGATGTTCATTTCAAATCCATCTCTGAAAAGCTGGAAATGTTGATGAATGATTACATTGAAGACAAGTAAGTGTTTTCCAATAGTGTGTATTCCCATCGGTCTTGAGGCCTGCACTAAAAAAGAAACGGAAGTAAAATATATATTTAGTTAGGTTTTTTGCAACCGAATCCGTAATGTCAATGGTATTGTCTCGTTCTCGTAAATAAAAACTTGATAGTGTTAATGAGTTCCATGATAGGCAACTTCATTTATGTGTGATATGAGATACAGCTGTAGGGTGAGCAAGGTATTGATTACACTCATGATTACAAGATTTCAAAGATTACAATACTAACATTTAAACTGTAGATTTATACTTTACCCTACTTACACCTTCCAGAGCCTTTGAGATCACAGTGAAATTCGTTTGGAGTTGGCACCAACCAATGTAAACTATAGGAACAGCTGAAACTATTGTCAGTTCAGTATCTCACCTTCCTTCGCAAAACCCTAAGTCAGATAATGGTGAGCACTCCAAAATAACGGGAATTCCATTACAAAACCATATTTTATTATTTTTTACAAATTTACATGTAAACCTTCAGTATACTCCATTTAGTGTAATGCATTTGTCCATTCGATGCTCCTATAGTTTAAAGCACCCCTCATACCCCTTAGTCTAAATGGTTTTAGCCCATCCTCTGCTTTTCCTTTCACCCTTCATTTTCGTCATAACGTGATATTTCATGTAATTTTTAGTTTGGGGAACTTGAAAAGTCCCGTGGAACAAGATTTGGAGTATAGCAATGGGGAAGGGTGGTCATTCATTACAAAACTAGCGCGACGAGATGGCTACGTGGCAGGTGCATTGTCATGATGAAAGAACCACCTATATCACATTACTTAGGTTCGAGTGCTATAAGCTAAACTGAATTTCTACACTCTACAGACAGCAAAGAAGCATTCTCAATGGTCTTCGATGGTATTTTTGCAATATGAACGGTTTTTCTGAACATTTTCACCAGTTTGAGAATTTAAAGGTCATCCAGGACCGAGGCTTGTCTTCATTGACAGGGCGCCATCTTGAATTTGGAAAAATACTGCTACACTCTGGTTTTGCTCAAAACATGGTCTTTGTAAGCTTTTTAATAATTGCAACAGTTTTGGCGTGTTCTTACTGAGAAAAGCAAAACTTCACTGCTGAACTTTGTTTAATTTAATTACACCATCAAAACAAATTGAGGCAGAACGAAAACTACTTTTAAAAAGCGCAGCTCCTCTTCAGCGACCTATTAGACTGACCACAGTGAGTGCTCTGAACTCAGGAAGAGTTAGCTTTTCATCCCCTAGCTGCCAAAATGCAAACTATCAAACTCCACCTGGCCATCGACCGATTCGATACTTTTAGGTACCCCTCGTATATCTTAATTTGTACATGTACTAAATAGCTAATTTATAATTTTCTTCGTTAGGTTCTTGATGAAACTTTAGAGGACTAAAATAATTACTCATTTTAAAAAAGTTTCATTTAATTTAAAAGCAAGAACGCTTTTGCGGTTAAGGCATCATCAGTTATAATTATAAGACATCTGTATGAAAATAACAAATAGACTTAAAACACACAAATACAATTTTGAATAAGTTCAGCTGAAAATAGTTATAAAAAAAATGTGAAGACATGTCCCGGTTCAGTCCACACATTTTATCTTCAAATGTCTTAAAATCCCAAGTCAAAGATTTATATTTGAAACCTAAGATAACTGCAAGAGCTTTGACAATTTTGACATTCTCAAATTAGACAGTCCAGAAAAACAGGTCTAAATTCTCTAAAAGCACATAATACTACCCTCCTAATTAAATAAAATTTCTCGGTTAGGTCCCCGCACCTGCCAGTATGTCACGTTATGGGGAGGCTTTACCACATGTTTTGGCCGAGTTGCCTAAAAACTGTCTACGCATTTCACCATTTTACATGCATGAGTACAAAAAGAGAAATTCATAGCATTCGTTTTGGCCAAGTTGTGATGAATACAATAAATTTTAACAATGCAATAAATACTATAATAATATGTAATGGTCATAAATGGCTAATCTTTGCCTCAGCCCTGCCTTAGTTGCAAACTCATGTTGAAATGTGTCTCAGCTTTGTGCGGAAAGAGGAGCGAGAGGACCTGCGAGACATGTTGGCCATGAAGACGAGCTTGTCGCTGTGTCCCCCGGGAGAGCCGGTGGGGCTGCTCGCAGCGCAGAGTGTGGGAGAGCCGTCCACGCAGATGACACTCAACACCTTCCACTTCGCCGGACGAGGAGAGATGAACGTCACTCTCGGTATTCCTCGTCTGCGTGAGATCCTCATGGTGGCCTCCAAGAACATCAAGACACCCAGCATGGAAGTGCCTTTCCACCAAAACTTGAACAGGTAAAGACATCGGTTGTACGGTTTGGATACCTAGGCTTAGGTAATGATTTGCTTTTAGGGCTAACTCTTAAAATACTATCATTAGTGAGTTTTCGATATTGAAAAGTGTTAGTTTCTTCGGAATTCGATGCCTTTTTTACAAATTTGACAGGAATCAGCTGTCGTTGCAGCAAACTTTGCACTGATTTCTAGCACGGTTAGAAGGAGTTTTGTAGAAAAGGCTAGAAAGATGATAAAGCGGACACAGAGTTTTTATAACAAATTTCTCATAAACTGGTCATCTTTGTTTGTGTGGTTCAACTTTTGTACATACTTTCTCTGTTCTGACTGTTTTTTATTATTAAATTATTTAATTTTAATCTGTAAGAAGAGTCTACAGTAGGATCTACAGGCACCAAAAGGTAACTTGTTTTTTATTACAAACTATTTTCATATTCAAATTTAGTGGGAAAAATACTATTGAAGTTGAAAGTTAGTTTTTTTATACTGCTCACTTGTCAGCGTATTAACTTGAGTCGATAGTGAATCAGATTTTGGAATTCTTTGTTTGAAGTTAGTTGTTGACAATGGTACGATTTCTGAGGTTAAAACATTATTACGATTATTCCATTATATAACATTATTCCATCGTTTTTGAGCGAATAAAAAGTACTTACGGCGTTTCGGTTGGAATCTGACCTTGTCTTCAGGTGAAAAGTAACCTAAAACATAACACAAAACATGGGTAAAGATTTTTCTAAAATTGTAAATCATTTGTTAGGAAAACCTCATTGGAGGATTTGGTCGGTCTAAATCACGGCTGTGATTGGTCGTTCACTACTCGGGCCAGCCAATGAGTCTATCTGGCGGCTGGTCAGGCAGTCAGTCAGTGTCCAGCTGTTACTGGCCATGGACTGCTTGATTTCTCTTTTTGTTTATTAAATTCTTGAAGTTTTCGTATTG
Source organism: Matsumurasca onukii (assembly GCA_018831715.1). NCBI lineage: Eukaryota > Metazoa > Arthropoda > Insecta > Hemiptera > Cicadellidae > Matsumurasca > Matsumurasca onukii. Next base: position 5,731,225 of record CM032067.1, read on the forward strand.
TATTGTTTTCTAGGCTAGCTGTTACAAAGTTAACAAGTTTAACAGAAGAAAATTTAAGGTTGCTTAGTGGTAAGTGACTGGTCAGCTTGCACTGATTACTTTTAGGTAGCTCTTTTTGTGTAATGTTTTAGGTTACTTTTCATCTGAAGACGGGGTTAGATTCCAGATCCCATAACGTTGTGTACTTTTTGTTTACTAAGTTTATGCTTTTTCGTTACAAAAAGGTGGAAATATTCGTAGTAATGTTTTAATGATTGTGGAACTGAAGTATACAGGTTTGAGTCTCGCCTCAGGCAAGGTCATCGCATTCAACTTAATAAAAACTTGCTTTCCGTGATTCAGATTGGAAAAGAAAGCGGAGAAGTAGCACAAGAGCATGACCCGCGTGACTCTGGGTGATGTGTTGGAGTATATCCAGGTGAACGAGAGTCTGGACTGTCGCAGTGTGTTCCGTAACTACACCTACGCTGTGCACTTCCAGTTCCTGCCTCGCGAGGCGTACAAGCACGACTGTGACGTCAGGCCTAAACAGATTCTCAGGTAAGTGCAAACTACTCAAAATATTTTTTGAAAAAAAAATGTGAAAAGGTCAAAATGTTTTCATTACAATTTTTCCAGGAAATTTATTTGAAATAAGGACAGTTTGTACAGGATGTATTGTAAATCCTGGGTATTAGTTAACAATAATTATACATTTATTTGTTGTTTACAACAAATAAAATAAGTTCTGCTCGGTAAATTGTGGCCATTAAATCTTGGCCAAAATACTTTTGTTCTTGTTGGTCTGTTTTTCTTAACTGTAGTAACTTTTCACATTCTTTTAGTCTATTGATGGTAGTACTAAGGTACTCTGAAATAATTATATTGTTATAACTAACAAATAAAAAAGATACACTTTGAAGTACCCTGTGTTTTAATTTTTGTACACTACTATAGTTTGTTATTACTGTATTTCAACATCAATGTTGGATATTTGTATTTGAGTTGTTCATTTGATTGAACTCAAAAAGTTTGTAACTGGTTTATGGATTACATATACAAGTATACTGCAATCTGTATGTGACTGGGACTCGTGGCGTGGTCCTGTAATCCAGCTTCATGGAAGTCAGGTTTTGAGGATGATATAGGTCTAAAGCGGCTCAGATAGTCTCAGTGATCATCTGATGATACCCGAATCAACTCCCACCATCGTTTAGACATATCAGACCATCACCTACATGGTTCATAAGTCACGTTAAGCCGTTGGTCCTTGTATTTCCATTGGTCATTGGGCTATTAATTAATGACCCATTCTAAGGAAGAGTCTGCCTTAGTTTGTAACAAGACTACACCTCATAACTCATTACTACCACTCATCACATTCATACTTCACCACATATTTGGCTAAAAATACCCTCATGAGAGAGGTCGGCATCTCAAATAGTGATATAGTGAAACAGGATACAATTGTAGTAATAAATACTTTAGGTGTTAAAAACTGTAAGTATTGTTCTGAAAGCAAAACATATGACTAGGAAAGGTATCTATTGTTTGTAAGTATTATCTATGTTACTTGATAGGCACGTGGAGCAGAAGTTCATCTCGGAAGTGGTGGCCGGAGTGTACAAGCGCAGTCGCATGAAGAAGGAAGTCATCACGACAGGTGTTGACAAGGAGACACAGGCTCAGCCTCGAGCTCGGGCGCACGGTGATGACGACGACGGTGAAGACATTGACGCCAAGGTTAGTTTTCAAATACCAGATCAGGTTGTTAAGCATCAGAGAATTTGGAGAGTGGTAATAATACGACGGTTTCCCCGAGAGTGGGATTTTGTTGAGGAGTTCTTACTTTTAAAATATTATTAATTTGTATATAGGTGTGGACTGGTCAAACTTTGTAATTGATATGGGAAATTGAAATTTGTGAAACGGGATAGTTCAAGCACAAAAATAACTTTTTGAGTTTGAAAACAGTATCAAGAACCTTGTAGTTGACCTCATACAGGGTGAATCTAAAATATGGAGCCAAATTTCAGAAATAGGTTTCTAATACAAACAATGAAACAAGTTTCTATAAACATGGGTCCTAAAAATTGATTGCAAAATAACAGAGTTTAGTGAAAACTCTGGCTTAAAAACAACTTTACCTCGAGGGTTACTGTTTGTTTTTGCCACGGTTTTTACTGCAACTTTATTGATTTTTATGACTTTGGTGCCAGTAGATAGGTAATAAAATGTTCTGCAAAATATTACTCTTTAAATTTTATTGTTATCGTCCCCGTTTATTTTATTTAAAAAAAGTCTACTGAATGTAAATTGTAAAGACAAATAAAATCTATTAATTTTGAGCCAAATCTATGGGTTCTACTGAAGTGGTGACTGATGTCTGTTGCAGGTGCCGGAGATGCGTAGGACGGAGAGGAACAGTGGAGAGTCAGACGACGACTCTGTGGCTGAAGACGAAGACGCGTCTGGAGAAAGACGAAGGTTAGTCGGATAAGCTAATGAATTGTTGTTCTTGAAGTCTTATTCTTGCTTCTGTGAGTTAATGTATTACTCGTAATTCAAGCAAACCTCAACAGAATAGATTGAAACTTTGCATACATGGTTGTACGTGCGTACTGGTATTCAAAATGAAGGAAAACACGTTTTCAATTGGGGCCTAATTAAACAATAAATGCACGTCCCAGCGAAAGAACATGTTCTTTTTATTTAAGCTATAGTGAACAAAGTGTGTTTTATCACAAAGAAAGACGTTTTAAGACCCTTATTAAAGACCTCTACATTAAATTACATACAAGGACCTTTAAAATTTTAGTCCAGTAATTTCAAGATAATCATACTTGTTTACTAACTCAATTCATTGTCTAAAAAAATACATGTTAATAAATGTTCAGTACTAAGATCTAAGGCTTCCAGTGTACACTGCGTCACAGTTGAAACATAATTACTGCTAAACGTTTCGACCTCGCTGTGGAGAGTCATCCTCAGTAGCTTGGTCTCAGCCAGTCAACCAGCTACTGAGGATGACTCTCTGCTAGAACAAGGTTGCTGGCTCCCCAACTGTAATGATACGGAAATACTAGATGAATGATATTTCAACATAAAAGCTTAAGAGTTAAGAAATGTTCAGTATATGGAACACTATCCTAACACACCTTATACAGACACACAACTCTGTTTAGTTCCTTGAAACTATTTTTTTTGTATTGATAAAAATATTTGTTTTATTTTGCCTCTAAAACTGGAAGCATGAGGGATCAATATTCCTTTTTGATAACAATCTGTATGATTTGTTCAGGATGAGGCATCAGGATGATCAAGAGTACCAGGATCCTGAGGACGGAGAGGAGGGGGAGGCTGACTCGGACGACGGAGGGGCAGAAGAAGATGAGAACGAGGAGGATCGGCAGGGAGTAGGGGAAGAGGAACAGGAAGATAGGCTCAGAGAAGTGCTTCAATCCCACGACAACATACGACATTACAAGTAACTTATTTATTGTTTTGCGATTAAAAACAATATAATGTTATCAAACCGATTTACGGTTTAAAGTGTTTAAAAAAACTGTGAGGATTAGTGGAAAAACTCATCAGTGCGTAAGAAAGTCATACAATGGGGGGACAGACTTTTAATATTAAAATTTATGATTTCAAACCTAAAGTTGTATAAAAAGTGCTCCTCACGGAGGCTCGTTCTTAAAATCATTAAAACACATTCACATTTTTCATTCAATGTTGAGGGTATTACCCAAGCAAAAACCCTGAGACCACGAGTTATATAAAACGTCCATCACATTTCATGAATATCCAAAAAAAACCCTTGTTGACTCCTTTTCATTGCGGTATTGTTCGGTGAGCCCCATTTTTGTAGAAAATTTAATTTCCTGCCTGATAGGTATCAAAAATTTGATCAGAGCAGAGTATAGTGAAATTAGTAAGATTTTTTAACATTTCAAACAGTTGCAACAACTACCTCAGATTTAATGGCAGGCATCTTGAAAAAATGCCCAAGTGCCAAAGTATGTAATAAACCAGTGTGTCCAGCATACAGGAATTCCAGGAATTATACAATAATTTCAGATATACAGGAAAAAGTTGAAAATGTTTGAGGAATTTTATCCCAAAACCAGGAAGTTTTGAGTGGATAGAAAATTGTGATTTCATTGCCAGTCACGGTATAGGGATCAATTTGAACGGTAACAAGAGTGATATTAGTCTCCGTCGCCAACACTAACAAAAGTTGTGATTTAGTTGTGGGCGCTAGCAGGAGTCTAGAAATACCACTTTCACATGCCGAACAGAGTAATTATGACTCTCTAGCATTTGAATGGTTTTGTCAATTGAAATGCGAATTAAACCAAATAGTTTTGTACCCCAAAACCACGAAAATTGACATAAGAAAATGTTGTTTTTGTTGAACGCTGGACACCATGTGCTTGTGTTTGATAGGTTTGACACTGAGGCCGAGCTGTGGTGTGAAGTGACACTGTGTCTGCCGGTGAAGCTGGGTCGTGTGGATCTGTCCAACCTGCTGCGAGACCTGGCCGTCAAGTCCACAGTGGCTGAGGTATGTAGCAAACACACACTGACCACTAAAACAGACAGTGTCTGCTCAAAATTAGCCTCAGGCATTTATGTTTTGAGGAAATTGTCCAAATATTGCCCCACTCAGGTACTGATGACTTATTATGGACTAATCTACCCATACCTGGCCTACGGACTAACGTTGTGGGGAGGCTGCTCAAGCACAAACTTTTCCAGAGTGTTCATTCTTCAAAACAAGCAGTGCGAACAATCGCAAAACTGCAATGGAGAGTCGTGCAGACCAGCATTCAAAGATTAAAACTGTTGACTTTACCCTGTCTCTACACTTTAGAAATGTGTTTTTTCAAATGTAAATCGACCTTGTAAGAGGAATGATGTACACTCTTACGAAACCAGAGACAGGAGAACTATCGAACTGGGAGACACAGAGCGATGGTTCATGAATTTTTCCTCACAGCAGGAGTTCAGTTTGTCAATATACTTCCAAATTCGATCAAGTGCTACAGAGCCAAAGTCTTTCATAGCTTGTCCAAAACCAGTTTTGGTCCCAGAAGCATTTTACAGTTCAAGCGAGTTTTGGCACACAATTGGGATATTGGAGAATCAGACTAACAGGGGTAGGACTGGAAAAATTCGAGTAAATGGGAATAGTGCAATGTAAGTTATGTATGTTTGAAAGGGATCTAGATGTGGATGAATGCAAAATTTTATATCAAATAGTAGACAATTGAGATACATGCTTGTAAACATGTCAATTCAATAAAATATATTTATTTATTTACTACTAGACCACTAGACTGCTGAGCGAGGTCAGGGATAAACTTGGAATATAAATGGAAATTCTTTTTTCTACATGGGTAAAATTTGGAAGCATAGTCTTTAGTGCTACAGCATATAAAAAAAAATGTAAAGATCTTGATATCCCATCCCTTTACAAAAGTTTGCAGTTATATAACTTTGAAGTCATATGCACTTCTTTGCCTTCAAAAAGCCAGTCAAATGTTTACGTTTCTATCTTGTTTTAATACAGTATTGTATCCAACTTAATAATCTAATGGTATTTTTTGTTGTTCTCTTGTAAACGGATCAGCAATAAAAGATTGTGATATTAAAAGAAACTGTTCTTACCGGATACACTTTTTTCTTTACAACCAAAAACAATGTGTTCAAGATGAAATTAGTGCTGGAAAGAAATCAAAGTTGTATCCATGTATGTTTTACCATAAAAAAAGAGTTAATGTTGCATTGCTTAGAAGCCAATTCTTTATATCAAAGCGTCTTTAATAGAGCTTAAAAGTAGAATATTTTTACTATTTTCAAATGAAAAATTCTGAAAAAAAGCCAGACTTAGTTAGTGAAAGTTAGCTTTCAAGTGTGTTTACAGAATATATAAAACGTTTTATAACGACACTGTTTTGAAAATTGCAAACCTCTGCATCGCCACTTTTTCCGCCGTGCACAATGCGACCGTTTTGGTTCAAGGAGTTTTCACTTTTTCTAAATATAACCACGAACCAATGGCCATTTCTTTCATCATATCGTACAAGGTTTTACGATGATACCATGCCCTCAGGTGCCAGGGATAAAGAGAGCGTTCACGTACATGGCTAACGACAAGCTGATGTTCAAGACAGACGGACTGAACTTTGCGCAAGTGTTCACACATCGGGAAGTGCTGGACATCAACCGTCTGTACAGTAACGACATTCACGCCATCGCTAACACTTACGGTATCGAGGCTGCCGTCAAGATCATCGTGCGTGAGATGCAGGATGTGTTCAAGGTATGGCCTTATATCTTACAAATAATCTTTTTTTACATAGAGTACAGTATTGCGTCAATTTAAAATTACAACAGAATGGCTTTGTTGTCTTCTTTCTTCAAGTCTGTGACCAGCTGAGGAACTCTTGGATTGAGTAGAAGGAGCTCTCCGTAAGCCAGTACTTCCTAAATGTAACCTTTGTTTTTAATTATTTTACTAGAGAACTTGAACCATAGTATTAGATAGTATAATTTAAATTCAAAAAAAAAAAATTACTAAATAAATCTATACAGTTTGGTTTTGTTTTCTTTTTAATTTAAATTACGAGGTCATCAGAAAGTAAGAACGATTAGCATCACGCACACCCTCATCACTACAAGCGTGTGCAGCTGCTAGCTACATTCTTCCTCTTCAGTTTGAGTGTAGGTTCGTTGCTGTGTGATTACGTCTCGTGTCCACAGTGATTAATAATGGCATCGACAATTGAACACCCGCTAAATGTAAAGTGTGAAATTTAAACACTCGAAAAGTCATAACTGTTTTTGGGATCGAAAGGGCTTAATCCATGTCGAATTTATGCCAAGAAAAGAAACGAATACAGCCCTGACTTGGTGCCGAGTGATTATCACTTATTCCGAAGCTTAAGGATTTTAGGGTAAAAACAGTTTGCTAGCGATAAGGAACTCAAACTAAGAAATCCTGGCTCATGTTTTTGTGGCAAATGAGTAGAACATGGGTATGGAAAAACTGGTCCCACGTTAAAACCAGTGTCTTGAAATCCATGGCGACTGCGTAGAAAAGTAGAGGAAGGTTCTATGCATTTGTAAATAAAGTTTTGTTTTGATATTTTTATTTTACCATGCCAAAATGTTCTTTACTTTCTGGGTGACCCTCGTACTTTACTATCGATCAGCACTCAGTTAAAATTATAATAAATAATCAATATTAATGACATGAACTGACTTGTGCAGGTGTACGGGATCACAGTGGACCCGAGACACTTGATCCTTATAGCGGACTACATGACGTCCGACGGCGTGTACCGAGCTATGAACCGTACTGGTATCGAGGGCAACAGTTCACCGATGCAACAGATGACGTTTGAGTCGTCTCTCAAGTTCCTGCGCAACGCGGTGCTCAACAGCGCGCAGACAGGCTGCAGTCTCCCTCCGCGCGCATCATGGCAGGGCAGCCACTCATCTGCGGCACGTCCGGCTTCCAGCTGCTGCACCAGCTCGCGTAACACGCAGAGTAGAGAGTAGTGAATTAGTTTAGTAAAGGAGAGATAATGAAAGTAAATCAACTCTGATTGTTAAAACTTGTTACTTTCTTTTTATACATTTCTGTAAATTGAAATGGTTTTGTTATAGTGTAACTAGTAAGGTTATAGTTATGTACAGAAATAAACATGTCTACCAATTGGTCTTTATTTCAGTTGTACCTTCCTCACCAAACCAAAGAGGTGCTCTTCCTTTCCAGTTACTTTCTCTTAGAACTTGACCACCTCCAAACCATGAAGAGTCACATCAGCATTTTGAACTGTCTGGTGTGCTGATTTATACCAATTTATTGTCTATATCTTTGTGGGTTAAAATTACACTATAGTCCCGCTAATCCGAACTAATTAGGACCGGATCCTATTCGGATTAGGCGATTTTTGGCATATATTGGTGTATTTATTATATACTGACCTCATAAGGTCATATTATTGACTTTGAGGGACTATTATTTTATATATTAAATAATAGGTGTATAAAATATTATTAATATTTTTTTTAAGTCGAAATTGAAAACATTTTAAATTCAGAAATGTTTTATAGTGTTGGTGAGTTTATGGACAATTCAAATACAATTAATTTTTCCAACAACATTTCACCTATGTAGCAAGTAGTACTATAGGGGAACAGTAATTTGGTGATGGGTTTATCTTATTTGTTTTTATATTTAGATTTTTTGTTGTCACACAAAACTTTGTTGTACATGACAAATAAAGTTATTATTATATATAAATGTAAGACATTATGTATTTTAATCTTGTAGTACTCTGCAATAATAAACAGCGCGGAATGAACGTACGCGGGCAGTATATGGATGGCAATGGCAGTAGAACATACACCATGTACCTGTGTAATTTTTTAAAATTAACTTTAAGTCATGACTTTGTCTATTACATAATAATATGTTCAATGACAATAAAGAATCTTGAAACCAGGGCACTGACCTTTCCACCCAAACTCCCGCGCCCAGGCCTGAAATTCCAGGTAGAAAACAGTACGGCCATCCGTTCTAAAAACAAACGATGACTCACCGTGTCATACTGTCAGTGTGTTTTGTTCAAAGTATATCCCCTGTTGGGCACATTGTTGCACATGTCTGACTCTTGTCATAGGTCGACCCTAAGACAAATGCGGGTGGGAGGGGGTCTAAAATAAACACTTGCGCAAAATAGATTAATGACCTGAACGTGACCCAAACATTTCTTTGCGTGCGCTGTAATGCCCTACTCGAAGATGGGTTGAAGAGGGGCAGATTAAATATATAAAATCATATGTGCAGTTTGTAGTGTGCCACCCTGCATGAATTCACGTCTGATTATTGTTCAGTTGCTTTTCGGTCGTTACAAGTGAACACCTTCAGTCCTTTGTTTGATCACACTTTGATTCACAACGCCGAGGCGAGCACCAATTAGAACCGCTAAGACTGAAGTCGGTTAACAAATATGGGACCGCGGCTAGTTTTGATTGTTCAGCAAACAAGAGGTTACCCCTTCAATATAACACTGTAAGCAAACAATTGCCCAGTACGTAATCGCACCATCTGCGGTGAAAGTCGAAATCCCATGAAGGTGTGGTGTGGCGACTACTGACTAATGAACATTGTTTATTGACTATGGAACAAAGTTTATGCAGGTGTGGGTGAATATAGCTTTTTGATTCATGAGTTAGTAAGTTATAAAACGTCCGTAGTTCGCTAGTTCTGACAATTTGTATCGCTACTGGGAAAAAAACATAATTAAAAAAAATCGAGACTATTTGTAAGACTATTTATAGTATGACTTTTCTCAAATCTGTGGCACTGAAAATAATAGGTTCCACTGAATTTTACTGAACCTTGCGAGGTTGTGACAGAAGCTACAAAAAAAGACCCGTCGGAGTGATTCGCGGGTTTTGGTTGGTCGCTGACTTGCAGGTCGGTCTGTTGACTATATGGCATTAGTGTTTACGGAGTGTTAGTAATTTTCTGAGTTTTTAAATAAATTAACAATGCCTCCCAAAAAACGTGATAAAGAAACAGACTCCTCGAAAAATTCTCGTGCAGATCTTGTACAGGCTGACCATGAACTATTTTTACAAGCTTTTGAAAGTAAGTACAAAAGATGTCCATTCCTGACGCCTAACCCTTAGGTGGGCCACCTTAGCAAAATTGTCCGTTGACATTCTTTATCAATACTTAACCTTATTATTCATAATATTATTAATTAGCCTAGGTTATAAATAAGTAGTTTAAAAAAATACTGATTGCTATTACTTACGTGTATTTTTATATCCCTATGTTATTTTTAATGAAGGCTAACCTCAATTAGGCCCTACTAATAATCACAACCATGACTTTCAGTGGTCAAGTTCAAAACCAGGTCCTGATGGTAAATTCTAAAATCTATTAATTTCTAAAACCTACTCTTGTTGGGCTAAATGTTAGGTTAGCATATTAACATTATTTGCTATCTTTTTAATCTTGACATATTTTATCACCAATTGTAAGTTTATGTAGCCTAGGCTATAAAAATGCCAGAGTTGTCATTAGTAGTTTTCTCTTTTAATTGGGCTTGACTAAGGCTTCATACAATACATTTTTCCAATTTCCCCAGTTTTTAGGTGTATTATTTAACCCCAGACCTGGTTGTGGTCAAATTACAACTAACCTTGAATTCTTCGAATCCTCACCTGAAGCCTTCAAGAGGTGACTTAGCAAAGTGCTTCGCCTGTGAACAACCAGTCCTCTACATGCTCGGCTTCTCTATTTAAATAATACAGCGTGTACTGTTTGTTACCTTATAGAGTTGTTCTATCTATACAAATACATCTATACTTTTATTATTGTCATTCACATATTTATTCTTGTTGGTATCTTAAGTATTTATTATTGTTATTAACTTATACATATTATATTGTTACCATAACTTTTTACTATTAAGTAGTCTCATCATACTAGGCATGTTAATTTATTATTATATCATATTCATATGCATGCCACCTGAAGTAATTCACTATGTAATTATTATGTAAAATGGGTTACCGTTAATTAATAAATAAACCTTAGGCTTTGCAATCAGAAATGTCCATACTTGGCGTGTTGTGTGCACGTACATGGCGATAGTTAAAGTGTAACTATACACATTTTTGCATGAGAACAAGTCAACCTAGCCTAAATTGTTACATCAATCTTAACTTTCATTTAAAATCAAGAACAAATTGAAATTAACATTTTAGGACATGATATGATTGTTTTTAATTGTATTTGGATTCCTAAATACTTTAAAAGGAACATTGAGCACTGACAAAATGCCTTCTCAGCAAGGACTCTATGGTAAATTTTACAAATTTGGAACATTAAGATGTGGTCTGGGCATGTCCATAAAATGTGGTGTAGTGTACAATAGGCATTTTCAAGAATTTTTACCTTAATTTTCAATGAGTATTATAGAAAGTATCAATTGCATTAATACGCTTAAAGTATAGTCAAAGACAGTTTAAGTTATTAATCAGAAGAAGTCAGTACAACTAACATTAAAAGAAAACTAAGATTAACAAATAAAAGGTCTAATGGCGGCTTACTTTGCATAGACAACCAACTAAAGTGGGCTGAAAACGTTATGAAGCTATCAGTTGTGAATAATCAGGTTACCAAAGTTTAAGTGCCAGTACGTTTATTCACAGAATTTTTCATTGGAAAATAATAATTGTTTGTTGCCATTGGTTGGCATCATATTGATAATCAGCTGTAGGTGCGCTAAGACTGCGATCACAATTATTAGGTTGGCTTGTGACAGTACGGTGAAAGTAGGTAGTAAAGGTGGGCAGCGCATAAAAATTGCAAAGCGGAGGGGTATAAATGCATTGGAATGGCGTGGTGAAACCTAATGGCTTGTGATTCTCCCATATTGCATTGTAGTCGTGGAAGTTCAAAGTAGCAAAAACCGAGGTCTAACTGCGTCACCTCGCGTTCTATGATCACATTCAAGTCAATACTTGAATCCTTTTACAAACACTATAGCAATTTTTATTTACCTCATTAATTGATGGTTTAATATAATATTTAGAATATTACAGGACTTGGGAGGGCTTAAGCCAAAGACTTAAGAGAAAGCCGCACTGCATTGAGCATGACAAAATGCCTTCTCAGCAAGGACTCATATGGTAATTTTACTACAAATTCTTCAAAGATAGATGCATAAGATGTGGTCTGGGCATGTCCAAGTATGTAGTGAGTGTACAAGGTTGTCAAAAGAATCAAGAATCTTTATTTGTCATTGACATAGTATTACAATGACAATTATCAAATATTACAGCTTAAGCTATAGTCAATTGTTTAAGTTTTAAATTATACAGTTAAAGTCAAATAACAAATTATATTTGTATATAAAATTAACAAAGAGCTCTGTGGAAGACATAGACATGGTTGTGAATCTATACTACAGTAGAGCGTCGATTATCAGCCAGTCATCCGGCGTCGGTTAGCTTGGCAGAAAGGCAAAACCAAAACATAAATCAGTCTTGTAGCAAGCAAAAAGTTCAAATAGCGACCGGCGGTAGGCGGCGATCCACTGACAGCTGCTTGATCCATAATCACCATTACATTGAGTATCTGGGTTAAAGGTGGGACAAGAAATAAATCTTAAACGATGTGGGGTATATAAAGAATATTATGGTGATTTCAAAAATATATTGGTTGTCGCAAATTGTTTTGGGGGTGGAAGGGTTAAAGTGGGGGTAAAACATGAAAAATCTTAAAAGCCACGAGATTTAAAGAATCACTTTGGCTCATCTAATTTAGCAATTATTATTTTGAAAATATAGGCGGTAGGGATGGCGAGTTTTACAAAGTGGGCATTGAGGCGTGGGCGGTGCTTAGCTCGCCGAGCTCATACTGGCGCAGCTAGTATGAATTAATAATATAGAGTAATAAATAACAAAACAGCTCATCTCCTGCAATGTCCATTCTCAAGCAAAGGGAAGGTTGAAAGCTAGTCAGTCCCTTACATGTGAAGTTCTTAGTAGAGGTCAGTAACCGTTTCTTCTGCAGCTTCGGGACTGGGACATTGCATAAGATGGCTATTTTAACAAACTTGAACACATTATCTACTAGAGTGAAACCCAGTGTAGGACCAAAGTTCAATTATAATTACCTTGTATTAGCCTGTAGATCTACCGTTGCTGTAAATGTGGATCGCATTTACGCCCGCTTGTCAAGGGGCATCGTTGGCACACTTATTGTCCTTAACTAAAACATACGTACACTATTTACACTAAATTACAATGTTATACACAGAGTGAGAAACAGCGGCATGACACCTCTGTGGTTTTAATTGATAGATCTATCTGGCTCTAATTTGCCTGGGGGATGAATGTGTACTGGCAGGTTGGTGGGGTCTTGAGGGGCTGTAAAGGAAGCCCCATGGCGGTTCTCTGCTTTGTGTTGTCTGTGGTGACCTACTTTCTAGCTGGCAATTAAAATTTCTGTGTTCTTCATATCTTGTTTTTGTTCAATAGTGAGTTAAATCTGTGGTTGTCCAATCACATAGTATTCAGTTCCCAATCACTAGAAGTCATCAAGCGAATCAATAACAAAAACTTAGCAAAATCTCCGCGAAAGTTATGCCATTTTTAAACACATTGACAGCTACAGATCCACTCACTATTAATAATAATTAATAATTACACATTATCTACTTGGACCCTGCCCAGACCACATTCATACCTTGTGCATCCATCTTGAAGGATCACTAAATAATATCAAATTTCCTTCCATCAACACTACGTATCTACAGCGTCTAATGTAGCTACAAGTTACTGTTTGCATCTATTGACGCACCAAGATACACATTTTGAATAGATGATTTATCTCACGAGACTCTTCTGTTGAAGGTGTGTCACAAGAAGAGGAAGGACGTTTCCTGTCCCATCCAGACTGTGAGTACCTCTCGGTTAACGAGTCTAGTGTTACGATAGATTACCTCAGCAACATACATGTGGGCCACCTTTGGCCGATTGAGATTCAGTAATACATGTAATACCAGGGTGTCCAGCATATAGGAATTCTGTGAAAAGCGGGCATTATACGGGTGTTTTCAATTTATAGGAAAAGTTGGGAATTATGCTGGAATTTCATCCCTAAACCGGGAAATTTCGTGAAAGGGATCACGTAAGTGGTGATTATGTCACGGATAAGTCTAGATGTTGTTTCAAACGGTATCGAAGTCGTGATTTCGTCGCGGGCCCTAGTGGGAGTCAAGAGATCGCTTAATGATATCTTAAATAGGGAAATTTGGTTTTTGCTTAATGCTGGTCAACCTGAATACATGGTAAATATAATTGAATATAAACTTAAGGAGCTTTTGCAGTTTGGTCGCAGTAAGGCAGACAGTGGCACTTGTTTGGGCACATAAGAGTTGTCCTACTGGAGCTAAAAGGATCATGATCTAAGGATATTTCCTCAGGGTGACTAGCATAGGAGAATTCCGGGAAAACCTGAATTTATACAAGAATTTTCTACATAGGGTCAGGAATTATCCAGAAATTTTGTCCTTAAACCACTTAAGTTTTGGGAAGAGTGGTCACCTGAGCCGTATTTTTTTACAGGCGCTGACATTAGTCTACCTATTGTCAAAAACGGCCGTGGTTTTGTCATGGACACTAACGGATAATTGGCAGCTTTGGTTGGAAAAATTTGGGAGTTTGATTTTTCTTGAATGCTGTACACCCGTTCCTGATCCAATATATATACACAATCCAGGGGATCTAGTTTTGCCCAACACTTCTTATTTTTTATTGATTACAGACAGCATATGTCAGAGTACATGATGCTGGATGACATTGATTGATAGTGACAAATATACAGTGATTGGTAGGGTTAAGCAAGGCTTGGAGTTTGTTTATTTTAGTGTCTAGAGTCAGTTTCTAGTAGGCTGGCTGTGTAAGAGTTATCGCCGTTTCTCGTAAGTCAATGGGTTTGAGGATGATTCCCCCGACTAGCATCGTTTTACCTCAAGTAACTCAACCAAGGCGATGTGTGTTGCAGAAATCCTTAGGTACAAACTTCATCGCTTAAAATCCGAGTGAAGGAAGTCCACCGCCAAAGGTTTGTAATGCAACAATCGCTATTTTGGATGTCATTAGAATTTTTAACTAAATTTCTAACATCCTGTTTGTTTCCTCTTAATTTTCCCTCACGTCATCTCCAGCTTCTGCCTTGTGTTTTCATGCCTGTTAAGGTTTGTGGCTTCCTTTTCTTTCTTTGATTGTTGCTGGTGTCTTTACTTTTTGATTAGTTGTTTGTAACTGTTGTACTCCAATTTTCCGGTATAATATTTTTAATTAACTAGCATGCATTTAATTTCTCTTACCATAGATAAACACGGAAACACCCTTGAGTCCTACGAATCTGTTAAGGACTGAAAATGGCTTGTATTGAACAAACGGAAAATTCTACAATATTACGACTCTTGTCAGTTGTTATGGTTTTACAGCTGCTGAAGTAAAATATGTCTCAGAATTGCACTTGTGAAGAGAGTGTGGTAAAGTCTTGAGGTTGTTTGTAACTTTTCATTTTATCAATTGTTGAAAGTTCATAATGACGGTTTTACTACATTAACATAGAAATAGGTGGACTTTGCTACCGGTTATTGTGTTTAAAACTAAACTACACAACATTTCGAGGGGTATAAAACCTCCTCTCGTCATCAAGTGAACCTTAGTTCAAATCTATTCTAATTCTTAAAACTACAGAAACAAATAACACAATCAATCTGTACCTGTAAGCGTTTGACATTTAAACATGAAACATTCACAACAATAATATTTACAACTACAAATTGGTAACGATTCCAAATATCTGCTGGTGTAAGCCTATATAATAACAAATAAATAAATACATATAAAGAAAACATTAGCATGTAGAGAGTTTTGTTACATAGTGGGCAAAAGAGAGAGAAGGAGTGAGAGGGTGAAAGAAAGAACGGGTGTGTCAGTCATAGAGAGAGAACGACGGTCGTTCCTGGGAAATCCCCCAGCCTTGCGCATTCCTATCCTTTGTAGCAAGTTAGGGGAAGGATGGTTAGGTGTTCAACCCCAACACATGGTCAAGTTTTGCCTTATGATCACCAGTGTGTGTCGGACTGTCAATTGCGCGAGTAGCTCGTACCAGTGGATATTCAATGAGTCTTTACCAATTGGTTGTAAATATTATTGTTGTGAATGTTTCTATATTGCTTACAGGTACAGATTGATTGTGTTATTTGTTTCTGTAGTTTTAAGAATTAGAATATGATTTAGGCTAAAGATAAATCGAGAGGAGTTTTCATACCTCTCGAAACGTTGTGTAGTTTTAAACAAAATAACTGGAAGAAAAGTCCACCTATTTCTATGTTAATATCCGTTTTAAATATCTTTTCCGGCCTGAAGGTCCCATGATTCAAGGGTGTTTCAATTATTTGTGTGTAGTCTAGCATGAAAAGGTAAGTGTACTTTGTTTTCTTGTTGTTTTTTGCAGTTCCTAGTCATTAGAAATAATACAGATTGTACATTACTATACGGCATGTAGAAGTAGTTAAATTTATCAGTCTTTTGTTAAATCTTCTGAACAAAATAGTATTCTAGTTTTTGAACACTAAAGATTGATTAATGAATCATCTTAATTTGGTCTATTTACTTTGAAAATTAAAGCGTAGTATTGATATTTAATGTCCAAGTAATGATTTGATTTTAGTGAATAAATAGTTACTCTCAATCGTTATTTTGTAGTTATTATCTTCTAAAACAATTCTTCATATTAACGATGGGAGGGCAACTCAGTCTTGAGGATTTTACCCTTTTAACTGCACTGGGCGCAATGTCAGTGTAATATGACAATTTATTGTAACAAATTGTACACATCTCAACTGAAATGCTTTTTTAAAACTAGTTAGTTGATGTAAATTTAAACAAATGCTTGTAGTCAAAGTGTAAACAAATATTTGTGTAAGAATTAATCAAGTGGAAAAGGTCCGACAAAATCATTGAATTGACATTAAAAAAACAATGCCGGTTTTCAGTGCTATTACAGTAGGGCATAAATTGAATTTACCAATAAGCAATACTACTATTGGGATATCTTGCAGGTGCCGGCTCTGTCCATCCCGCTGGAGTGTTTCAGCCTGACGGAGGGCAACCAAGTCAAGTCGTACCACCTGCAGCTGCGAGTCGGCTTCACTAACGGCCTGCCTGTGCCCAACGGAGATCTCGACTCAGGTACTGTCTATGCATTGTCATCTCTGAGTACCACTGCTACGCAGTTAATTTATGTAAAAGTGGAAATTTTTTCCCTGGAAGCATAAATCTATCAACTAAAACATTTTACTTTCATCATCAAATAAATTTGGTATT
This sequence comes from Matsumurasca onukii, assembly GCA_018831715.1. Classification (NCBI taxonomy): domain Eukaryota; kingdom Metazoa; phylum Arthropoda; class Insecta; order Hemiptera; family Cicadellidae; genus Matsumurasca; species Matsumurasca onukii. The sequence continues at coordinate 5,748,151 of CM032067.1, forward strand.
TCAAAATTTAAAACTCCATCTTTTTATAAGAACATAGTACTTGAAATTCCACAGTTAAAACTGTATTTTCTAACTAAACTCAATTTTTGTTTTTATATACAGCAGCACTAATGACTATGCTTCCAGGGAAAAACTTAAGTTCATTAACCTACCTAAAACATTGTTTTCATATTTTCCCAGGTTAAATTTCAGTTAAGCATCACTTGGCTCTATCCGGACTGCCTGTTAAACCGTATAAGCTAATACAATCCTCACACTAAAGACATAAGAAATGTAACCGAAACCAACCTTTATTTAGTCCGGGAAAACTGTACAATTTCTCAAAGACCAAATTGGAAATGTATGGGAATTTAATTGTTCCTGAACTTTGGACACCTAGAGGTGGTAAATTATCATTGTTTGGAAGTTGATTAATAATATTTTCCACATTACAATTAAAGACATTTTAAGCAGTAAGATCAGTCTCTATTGTTGTACCCTACAACAGTACAGTTTTGCTTGAATTTCACTTGCTAGCTACTTTTATTTTAGACACCGATCACTTTTAGAGAGTATTTTAAGGTGAATATGGAATGATGGTGAGTGTTTTGATGGATGATGAGGTGTAGTCTTGTTACAAACTAGGGCGGACTGTTCCCCAGATTGGGTCATTCATTAATAGCCCAACAACCAATGGAATGGACCATCGGCTTAGCGTGACTTCCGAAATACGGGAGTAGCCATTATGAAAAGTTATCCACTGGGAATCGAACCTGGGCTGATACGTAGCACGCACTTTACCACTGGCTATAGCCACCGCTGCATGGCCAACACATAATGCAGCAGTTTCTACATCATTCCTCATTGTTAAGTTGGTTGTGTTACGCAGAGCCGGCGCTGAAGAAGCGCAAGACACTGAAGTGTGACGGAGAGGGAGATGTGGGTTGGCACCAGTACGGACACGACTTGATCATCTACGACAAGCAGAATCGGTGTCAGCTGACTGACGGTTACTACGAGTTGGTGCTGGACGCACTGCAGCCGGGCCAAGATGTCACAGACCCTGTCCACCTGGACGTACGTCCCCCTCGGCAAGGAGGTGAGTCAGTAGACGAGGCAAGTCCTGACGATTTTGGGAAATGTCACTTCCAAAAAAGTCACGTGTAAACAATTTATTTTAGAAATTTTCTGAACAGAAGCTTTATTTTGTTCTATTTTTACAGTTCATAGTTACTCCCATTAATAGTTATGGCCACCTATCAACAATCGCTGATATCAAAACACAGTTTAAGCAAGTGTTTATTGACAATCGTGGACACCAAATGACAGGCTCACATACTTATAAAAAGTGCATCTCCTGACGATGTCTGCTTCTACTCCCTGTCGTCCGGCCTCATTTGGATCACCTGGTGGATAGTTTGGCCATAGTATACTGTATCTCATTTGGAGAACAAAAAGGAGCAAAGATATAGGTCACTTCTAAAAAAGTTTGGTGTATTGACTTTTTTGTATTATGTTAAATGATACTTTGATTTAACATAGTAAACTTAGTATGATTACTTTGCCAGTATCTCCATTTGGAGACTGTTCCTGGGAGATATTTTCCGTTCAAAACTTAATCCAAAAGTTAATTTTGTTTTCTACTTCTTTGTGTTGGTATTAATGAAAAAAAAATTGTAGTTTATAATCAGTTGTAACTAAAGAGTTGAGGAACTAACGTTATACTAACACACGGCTGCAATGGCTGGTTTACAGGAAGACTCAGACCCGATGGGTCCGTTTGAGAGCTTCAACAACGGCCCTACAATCAAGTTCCACCTGCGCTGGTCCCGCGAAGCTATCGGCAAACTGGTGGACCGGCCCAAACCCGTCAGCCAGATGGTGGACGACATGCTCGTGACAACAACAGTAACAAGGAGAACGACAGGCCAGGTATATCTTGCAGAGGTTCTACGAGCACTTGTACCTGCGTTAGTTATCATTCAAATCCATTTGCTACATCTTTCGATATCTGAATACTCTCTAGAATCACTTCAGTGTTTTAACGGTTTCGTCTGATTACACAGAGAAGAGTGAAGAGCAGGCAGAGAAGAAGCTGCAGATTGTGTACCAGTTTCTCTACAACAACAACAGTCGGCAGCAGACGGAGGCGTGTGAGGACCTACACTGCCCGTGGTGTTCACTGGACTGTACCGGTCTGTACAGTCTGCTCAAGCATCTCAAGTTGTGTCATCCTCGCTTCACCTTCACTTACGTTGTGAGTACGAGTAATAGTGTGAAGTAGGAGCTACGGGAATAATGGTAAACTGCAAGAGTTGTAATTACTTCCGCCAATAGCACTATATCACTATTTGAGATGCCGACTACTCTCATGAGGGTATTTTAAGGCAAATATGTGGTGAAGGATGAGTGGTAGTAATGAGTTATGAGGTGTAGTCTTGTTACAAACTAAGGCCGACTCTTCCTTAGAATGGGTCATTAATTAATAGCCAATGACCAATGGAAATACAAGGACCAAGCTCAATGGGACTTCGAACCAGGTGATGGTCTGGATATATCTAAATGATGGTGGGAGTTGATAGGGTTTATCATCAGATGATCACTGAGATTTAGATTTGAGCAGCTTTAGATTATGGAGGATGTGTTTGTCACAGTGAGAGATTTAGTTATCATCAACAGGGGAAGAGTCTAGTCATATTCCCAAAAGGTGTGATTTGGTCATAGGTATCAGTCCTTATTTTGCAGAGAAAATGGATAGATTCATTACACGGGACCTTGCACGGAATATTTCATGGCAACGAGGTGAAGCTTGACTACGCACTTGGCTCATCTGATTGCATACCTCCCTAATGGGGATAGGAAGGGGCCTGGTGAGAGCTCACTCCCCTCCACTATCTCTGTCTCACTCTTTAGCACAGTTCTTCCAGTAAGCTCTCAACTCTCAAAATCCCTTTTGATAATGCAGCTCCTCACTTCATGACCCTCACACTATATCATCAGTCGATGCCGTATGCTCGATGTCGTATGCTAAGCTGGTGGTGAGCCATCTTGGCAAGAAATTGCAGGCTACCATGATAAGTATTTCACCTGAGGTAAAACACAAAATAGTTTAGTAAAATGAAGGAGTTATACGAAAAGTAGGTTTTTTCTAAACCCTAGACACCGTGGTCAGCCACTTTTCAAGTTGACCAACTGCACTCCGACAGTACCTCTAAGTAAGTTTAACAGTACCTCATATGTTTCCAGCCTATTCACAGAGGCGCCCGGATCGACGTGGCTATCAACGAGGCGTACGACGGCTCGTACTCTGGCAGCCCGCAGGACCTGATCACCGGCGAGGGCTACAGTCGCAACGGCCCGGTGCGTCGCACGCAGATGTCCAACATCCTCGTCTGCAATCCCAAGAGGCCTCAACCCACTCTCTCCGAGTTCCTGGAACTGGACGAGAACGAGTTCGACGGACAGAGACCCTACATCACCGGACACAACAGGTACGACGAAATTCACTGATTTTGTGTTACCATGGATGAATGTGTTGTGCATAAATGACAACTTGTGCCATATTGTCAACTTTCTCAATGAGTTGTTACTTCTTATGGTCAATAAATATTCATTTATTTATTCTTTAATTCATATTTTAACCATTTTGTGCAAGCTATGGTTGTCTTGAACCATTGTGAAGTTCTTTTAGATTTGTCAAATTTCTTTCACTATCCTAAAAGGTAGCCTTACAAAAACTACATAAGCTCAGTTATTCTGTTTAAAACTAAATCGATTGTCTTCTTGTTGAGGTTATTATTTTCAAGAAACATTTTTGATTTATTACTAACAATGCTTTGATAAATTCTTCAAATGTTTTAAAGTATGGATGCATTTCTCTAAATAATCTCAGTATAATCTTCTAGAAAATAATCAATTCATTGCCTTATAAAAATGTATCTATCAGGTATAATTTGGAAACGCCTCTATAATTTGAGTTGAAAGCAATAAACCTGTGATTGTAGGTTGTACCACCACACGACCACATGCCTGCCGATTTATCCGAAGGAGATGGACGTGGACAGTGAGGACGAGAACGACCCGAAGTGGCTGCAGACCAAGACGATGATGATGATTGACGAGTTTACGGACGTCAACGAAGGCGAGAAGGAACTGATGAAGTCGTGGAACTTGCATGTCATGAAGCATGGGTAAATCTTTGTTAAGGAATGTTACCCGCTCTTTGGGATAACTTATTCATGGTTTTTTTGCTTTCTTTGCTAACTTAGAATAATTGTTTCATCATCTGTTTTCTTCTCACCCTGTTTTCCTATTGAGATTTGCAAGTTTTTCGCTTAATCGGCTCTTGGTAACCATTGTGAAGTAAAACAGCAATTAAAACCGGCGGTCACTTTTGAAACAAGTTGAGGGATTAATTATGACTCCAAAGTATAAAAATTAGATTTTCCAGCTGCTCAGGCCGTGAAACACCTAAACAACCTTGTGAATATTACTTTGGGGTCCAGTGGACACTCTGTATTACTTTCTACTTCTTTTTTACTGTTTTTTTTATTGTTAGAGTTTAGTGGACACCTTGTACCACTTTTACTCCTTTTATCTTGACATTGTAGTGAGGTCAGCCAAGAACAATTCACAGGTGATAGAATACCAAAAACGTTTCTTTTTGGATGAGCTTTTAATTGTTTCAAATTATTAAAAAAGGTTTACTGTCATTAAGAGCTATTTTAATTGGGATGTATTTTGACAAAATAGGCGTTTCTGAATTTAAATTAGACATTCCAAAAGCAAAACATGGTTAATCATAAAATACTGTTTGAAGGAAGTAAGCTAGCCTAAAGTACAAATTAAAAGAAAAGAAAATATACCTGTAAATTCACAATACCTATTGCATTTCTCTCAAGTTGGTGTGGTGAAGAGTTTTGCAATTTTCCAAGACAAGACTCTGCTTGTTTGTACAGATACGTCGGGGACTGTCAGATCCCGCTAGCTTGCAGCATGTTCGTCCAGGCCAAGGGACAGGAGATACTGAAGAAGAACCTGTACCGCAACTTCGCGGTTGCACATGAGCAACATCCTCGCCTGCAATCCCAAGAGGCCTCAACCCACTCCTCCGAAGTTCCTGGAACTGGACGAACGAAGTTCGGACGGACAGAGACCCTACATCACCGGACACAACAGGTAAGACGAAATTCACTGATTTTGTGTTACCATGGATGAATGTGTTGTGACATATTGTCAACCTTTCTTAATGAGTTGTTACTTCTTATGGTCAATAAATATTAATTTATTTATTCTTTAATTCATATTTTAACCATTTTGTGCAAGCTATGGTTGTCTTGAACCATTTGTGAAGTTCTTTTAGATTTGTCAAATTTCCTTCCCTATCCTAAAAGGTAGCCTAAAACTACATAACTCAGTTATTCTGTTTAAAACTAAAGCGATTGTCATCTTGTTGAGGTTATTATTTTCAAGAAACATTTTTGATTTATTACTAACAATACTTTGATAAATTCTTCAAATGTTTTAAAGTGTGGATGCATTTCTCTAAATAATCTCATTATGAACTTCTAGAAAATAATCAATTCATTGCCTTATAAAAATGTATCTATCAGGTATAATTTGGAAACGCCTCTTTAGTTTGAGTTGAAAGCAATAAACCTGTGATTGTAGGTTGTACCACCACACGACCACATGCCTGCCGATTTATCCGAAGGAGATGGACGTGGACAGTGAGGACGAGAACGACCCGAAGTGGCTGCAGACCAAGACAATGATGATGATTGACGAGTTTACGGACGTCAACGAAGGCGAAGGAACTGATGAAGTCGTGGAACTTGCATGTCATGAAGCATGGGTAAATCTTTGTTAAGGAATGTTACCCGCCCTTGGGATAACTTATTCATGGTTTTTTTGCTTTCTTTGCTAACGTAGAATAATTGTTTCATCATCTGCTTTCACCCTGTTTTCCTATTGAGATTTGCAAGTTTTTCGGGCGAATCGGCTCTTGGTAACCATTGTGGAAGTAAAACAGCAATTAAAACCGGCGGTCACTTTTGAAACAAGTTGAGGGATTAATTATGACTCCAAAAGTATAAAAATTAGATTTTCCAGCTGCTCAGGCCGTGAAACACCAACAACGCTAGAATATTACTTTTGGGGTCCAGTGGACACTCTGTATTACTTTCTACTTCTTTTTACTGTTTTTATTGTTTGAGTTTAGTGGACACCTTGTACCACTTTTACTCCTTTTATCTTGACATTGTAGTGAGGTCAGCCAAGAACAACATTAGGTGATAGAATACCAAAACGCTTTTTGGATGAGCTTTTAATTGTTTCAAATGATTAAAAAAAGGTTTACTGTCATTAAGAGCTATTTTAATTGGGATGTATTTTGACAAAATAGGCGTTTCTGAATTTAAATTAGACATTCCAAAAGCAAAACATGGTTAATCATAAAATACTGTTTGAAGGAAGTAAGCTAGCCTAAAGTACAAATTAAAAGAAAAGAAAATATACCTGTAAATTCACACAAGTTGGTGTGGTGAAGAGTTTTGCAATTTTCCAAGACAAGACTCTGCTTGTTTGTACAGATACGTCGGGAACTGTCAGATCCCGCTAGCTTGCAGCATGTTCGTCCAGGCCAAGGGACAGGAGATACTGAAGAAGAACCTGTACCGCAACTTCGTGTTGCACATGAGCAACTTGTTCGACTTCTCGACTGGTGAGCCGTCACCGCAGACACCCACGACAGACTGCAGGAGCTGGTGGAGGAGGGAGGCGACGAGAGCAAGGTACGTCAGCAGCTCGAGGTTCAGTGGTATGCTGTAGATTAGCAGGGTGTCTAGCTTATCTCAATCTCAGGAAATGTGAATATCACCAATATTCAGAAAAAATACAGGAATTTTGTCCTTTAAATGAGTAGTTGTGAGAAGAGGGTCACGAAAGATGTGTGATGTTATTGCGGATGTTAAAAGGATACTAGAGATTGCTTCTTCAGCTTATCGTAATCTCAGGGAATGTTGAAATCACCAATATTCAGAAAAAATACAGGAATTTCGTCCTTTAAATGAGTAGTTGTGAGAAGAGGGTCACGAAAGATGTGTGATGTTATTGCGGATGTTAAAGGGATACTAGAGATTGCTTCTTCAGCTTATCGTAATCTAAGGGAATGTTGAAATCACCAATATTCAGAAAAATACAGGAATTTTGTCCTTTAAATGAGTAGAAGAGGGTCACGAAAGATGTGTGATGTTTTTGCGGATGTTAAAGGGATACTAGAGATTGCTTCTTCAGCTTATCGTAATCTCACAGGGAATGTTGAAATCACCAATATTCAGAAAAATACAGGAATTTCTTGTCCTTAAAATGAGAAGTTGCAGAAGAGGGTCACTTAAAGATGTGTGATGTTATTGCGGATGTTAAAAGGATACTAGAGATTGCTTCTTCAGCTTATCGTATCTCAGGGAATGTTGAAATTACCAATATTCAGAAAAATACAGGAATTTTGTCCTTTAAATGAGTAGAAGAGGGTCACGAAAGATGTGTGATGTTATTGCGGATGTTAAAGGGATACTAGAGATTGGTTCTTCCACTGATAGATTTTAACGTGACAAACCTGGCGGCAGTAGCTATAACTTTCTTAATTTCAACAGTATTTGTACATATAAAATGTGAATCGAAGCCGAATAGTTCTGTACCCCAAAACCAGGAATAGGCAAAATTGGCGGTAAATATGCACGAAAATATAGCAAAATATACTGGAATTTGTTTTATTGAAAGCTGGACACCCTGATTAGGTCAGCAAAGCTTGGCAAGGGTGCAAGCCACTAAAGAGAAAAGTATAAACTGTACAGTTCTAAAGTAAAACAAGTCAGTGATTAAAAGCTGGAAAAGGAATTTTTAGCATAATCTGCCATGCTTTAGTGTAATTGTTATCTGACTATCACAAATTCAAAACTAGGTGGGCAAGTCCTGACTTGAATTCGGAATTTTAATTTCCTGCTTAAGCCGATCCTGAAAGTAACGGAAATTTTTCGAAGGAGAATTATTTCAATTTTTGTATATTTTATTTAATGGGTTTTAGTAGGGATGAGTCGGTTCCAGTACTCCACCGTTCTCGACAGAACCGAACCGGAACCGGCCTGATTAAAAGTCGGTTCGAACCGCCCCGATAGCCAAATAACACATTGGGGTTAGGTGTGCGAAACTATGTATAGAGTCCGAAGTTTGAGTATTTACCGCTACTGAACTCGCTCGACCTAATCGTAAAGCTCAAATATGGCCGAGTAATCGAATGTATCGGGGTCGCGATTTCACCACGGGCGCGAGTCAAGAGATAGCCGCTAACGTATCGGGTCGCGGAATTCACCGCTGGCGCAAAGGGAGTCGGAGATCGCCAACAGTATCGGGTCGCGAATTCACCGCTGGCGCATGAAGTAAGAGATCGCCGCCAACGCATATCGGGGTTGTGAATTACCGCTGGCGCATGGAGTCAAGATTCGACGCCAGCGAACGAACCGAACAGAACCGAGAACCGGAACCGTAAAATTTTGGAACCGACCCATCTCTAGTTTTTAGTGTATGTACCAGAAGTTGTTTTAAACACGATTTAAAATAGAAGATTCGCTCCAAATATTTAGTGCCAGCAGTTTGAACAACGACTAGGTACCCTCCTTGTCATTTTTATGATCTCTAAACATCGAAACAAAATGATATCCATGTAATATTCCTGACATACCAATAATAGGCCTATTAACTTCAAAAAATAATGTTTGGCATCCAATTTTTGCGGAAAGGTTTCTAAACCCCTTGGTTATCCAAACATAGTTGAATTTTGTCTTTAACTTTAAAAGGGTTACACCTAATCCAGCGACTTGTGAACTTAAGCAGGTTAAAGCGTGAATTGCGTCTGTTTTTCGTTATGGACACTGGCGGTGGAATCTCATGCAATAGCTAAGAAAACCTTAAGCCTTGGTGTGATAAGTGCGTTGAATTTTAAAGCGAATATGTCAAAGTAAAGGTGTAAGAATGCTCTTCAATATGACTATAATGAAACATTTTTAGAATAGATGTGCATTTTAATATTTTGAGGGGAACTTAATTTAAGAGTAGCCCTTGTATTTGGACTATTAAGACTAGTGTTTGTGCAAAATCCGGTTTGTAAGTAAAACTGGAGTTTTGGTGTAGTATTCTTTAAAAAGTTCATCTTAGTCGCAATTTACTCGTAGGTTATAATCGTGTTTAAGCTAACAAGAGGACATTTTTGTCCTCTTTTGTGTTTCTACTTTATTCAGGTGAGCCTGCTCTCCTTTCTATTACATTTTGATAGCATATCCTCACCTAGCGCCCTATTTCAAAAATCTAACTGAAATTTGATTAACTTAGACTTATTAGAGAATCGTGGAAAAAGACAGAAAATACCCTCCTCCCGTATTCTCATTTCTTCTTATCCTTTCTATTTTGCTCATAAATTTATTCCTTGTTGTTAAACCTCAACTTTAAATTGTCTAGTGTAAACCTTAAATCCTTATATCCATTTCAGCATCTCTTCCGTCAGTGAAAACCAGAAGACGGCTGCTGAAAAGCAAACTGCCAAAACACACAAAACGCTATTATTCTGTTATGAACAAAGTCTTGACAGAACAACAAGCTATGGCACGGAAAGTTAAAGCTGTTATAGAGTGCTACAAACAATTGAGCGATAGCCAGATAAAATCCGAACCAATCAGGGAACATTAGATCCCTGGTTTTACGACTATTTGGGAACGCTAGAGTTGTTTTATTGAATTGTAAACATTCTAGGTAAATATAAGTTCAAAGTTTTACAAGAAAAGCCACTGTGATAAAAAAGTGATAATTTTAACAAAGTACATGTACAAACATTTATCTATTGAAGTTATTTAATTTACTGTATTATGTATACTAATAAATATTAGTATTAGATTATATATATATAATGTTATTTATTCAAAGTATTCTGCTGGCAGATTTTTTTTTATTATCCTTCCTATACTTGTATTTTTGTTCTAAAGAATTTTTCTGTTGCTATTTCATAAGTTTTAAACTTCAAATAAATCATTTGATTTCTGTCAGATTATTATCTAGAACTTTCCAGTAGATTTTCTTGTGATTTTCACTTGACACTGAATTGTTTATTTCAACTACACAAAGTAATAGTTACACAGCATGTTTTTAAGTTTGAGTAATAAATGGCTTTTCCATTGTCCTGACCGCATAACTTTAAAATTTGTTTCATAGTTTTAGAAAGTTCCTTGTCAACTCTGCTATAAAAATGTACATTTATCCTTTAATTAGAATTATTTTAGTTAAAAATTAAAAGTATGATGAATGCGTTAGTTAATGTGAATGTTGTATGCATTAGTAGATTCATTGTTTTTAGGTATAATGTTATTGTTCTTTTTTGTGATTAAACACTTACATTACTCTTTTGCATGTTTTGAATCCTTAACTTTCTCTAAAACCTTAGTAACCACTCATACTTCTTTACTAGCACTTATCTTAACTAGCATGTGCAGTTTTTACTGACAATATTTGCTTGTTTTGGTTCTGAATTTGTTTTGTGCAAGAGGAACTAAATGGCCTGGGTTCATAAACCACTTATAACTTATAAGTCAATGTTTTACTAGAAGTACCTCCATGGGTTTATTAACCTTTATTTACCTTTTGTGCTCCAATGGCGAACTGAGTCCGACATCACTATTTTGCCGCTCGGCCCGAGCGTCGGATCTAGTCCGACACATCGCTTATTGCATACAGCGCAAACGATAGGCAAAGACTACGCTACACTAACGCAACAAATTCCAGCAGAGAACAAAACTACCACTTCCATCCTGACGCCAACTCACGCGGCGTAGTTTGACAGCCCACTTTACAAACCGCCCGGTGGTTTAGTGGTTATAGTGACGAACAGTAAATCCCCGCGCTTGGAGGAGTGGTTCTATGACTGGTAATGCACCGTACCAGAGAGCGGTTTTGCTTACAGTGGACTGGGGAAACCCATACGGGATGCTTTTTACAAAAAATAAATATAAGTTAAAGTTGAGAGGGCCACCTGTCTAGGCGACTCTCGTGGTACTGCAGTATTTTTGGCCTTGAAGACGGCTACAGCGCAACAGCTGCGGCAGGCGGCGGCGTTCTCTAGTCGGGCCCTCTCGAGCCCTTCTTTGTCACAGTTTGCTGCTCTACGCTCAAAGGGCAAAGAAATTACCCCTTGCTATTTTTTCCTACATTCTACTACAAGTAGAACAAGTCTTGACAAGTTTGACAAGTCTCTACAAACTGACATACTTTTAATTACAATAAATTAAAAGGTAGACATACAATTAATTTATTAAAAAAAACCCAATTTTCTATTTAAAAAAGTATGTATATTCAAATATGTCAGTTTGTAAAGGGGTGTTTAAGAGGAATTTCGTATGGTCTGGCTTCTTTAGTCGAAGCCATCATAGGCAGTGAACGGTTTCTGAAAATTCAACACTTTAGCACTGTAGCTTCAAAGTGAAAAGGCTTCAGTTCCTTTCTTTATGGTTCAGTCTATCACAGCCAGTTAGCTCAAGTGACGCCGGGCGTTACACTGTATCATACTAGTCTTCAGCGTCACTAGTAACTGAGTGGCTTCTGGTTAGTACTGTAGTCATGGGTGAGCAAGCATATGGGAATTCCGGGAAAAGCAGGAATTGTATGGTAACTTTTAGTACAAAGGGCAAAACCATAAAGCCGCATGTGCAGTGGAATGCGGTAATGCCAAATTTTTGAACAATCGTAAAGGGTACTGGAGTTCCCAAAACATGACAGAAGCCAAAACTGCCATTGATAACATTTCACAAAAAGGATTGTGTGACGGTGTTTTTATGTTATTTCTTTTGGTTGTTAGAGGTGTGCAAGATCTCGAATTTCGAGATCGACGCAGATTTTTTCTCAAGAATTTTATTCTCAAAAAGTTCGGCGACGAAAAAAAATGTAGGATGAGTCGGTTCTCGGACAGAACCGAACCGAGAACCTAAAATTGACAAAGTCGGTTCCGAAACCTGCCCCATAGCCAAATAACAACAATAGTTAGGGGTGTGCGAAAATTTCATGGCTGGAGTCCAGTTTGAGTATTTACCGCTTACCTCAACTCGCCTCTAATTCTGATCGGCAAAGCTCAAATTTGGTCGAAAGTAATTTGCCGTGAACGCATCGGGGTCGATTCCACCGCTGGCGCAGCGGAGTCAAGAGATAGCCGCTAACGAAATCGTCGTGAATTCACCGCTGGCGTTAGCGGAGTCGGAGATCGCCGCAACGGTATCGAAGTCGATTTCACCGCTGGGCGCAGAAGGGAGTCAAGAGATTGCCGCCAACGGAATCGGTGATCGCTATTTCACCGCTGAGTCAATAGATCACGCGAACCGGAACCGAACCGTTACAGAACCGAGAACCCATTTTTCAAAACCGAACCGTAAAATTTTGGAACCGACCCATCTCTAAAAATGAAAACCCATTTTAAATTTGTAATACCTTTTAAAATTGACTAGAAGTTATTAAAACACGCATTTGCTCGTAAACTAGAAGATTATTTCAAATATTAAGTGCCAGCAGTTTGAACAACGCTTGATGTAACATCGATGTCCAGTAGCGACTGAGAACGGGCGAGATAAGAGGATGATTCAATATTTATACACGGCAAACAAGCTTGTCAAGATGGTCGGTTAATGGACACCACAAAATAGCCTCCTGGAGCCGCTTCACAAAAGTCACAAGTTACATATTCACAATTTCACTATACTTGTAACTTGTAGTTACAATTTAACTAGTACAGGTGTTTCACAAAGATTTTTCAACACTTGTTAAAATAAAGTCACAATTGTAACTTTTTCAAATTAAAAAGTCACAAGTCAGCAGGTTTTGTTGTTTGTTTTATATTAGTGAAATAAGGTTAGCCATTGCTTGAAGAAAATGTTTCCACTAGTCCATTAAACAGTCATGTCAATGAAAAAAAGAAGGTACGGTTACTGCTAATTGAAGTATATTTTAGAAGCCAAAGACACCTTATTTGAAGTTTTTTTGAAAACTTGCAAAGAAGACAAACTAAAATATGAAATTTCCACCTAGGCAATTATTAGTTTATTACAAGCAAATATGGATTTCTTTTACTGTTTATAAATGTGCCCAAATTTGAGCCAAAAGTAACAAGCATTAACAGATATTTAGGCTCTCATTACAGTTTCAAATCTTCAAACTGATGATGAACAGCAGCTTTGAAGTTATACATGAATAGGCTAACAACAGGTAGCCTAATTTAGTACTTGTTTGTCTATGGTACGGCAGACGCAACCTGGGCGGGCCAGCACTCCACACACAGCAACACCTCAGGAACCTCCCCCTGGTCATTTGGACACGCCAACCTACCTCCTGCAATTCCGCTGACCGGACTGACCTGCAAATTTTAATGCCCAGTATATTGCACTGTTTCCAAACCCATCCTCCTAACACCATAATGGTGCAGGACAAGTTGAGCCGGTTCCACTGAGCCTGAGCCCTGGTTAGTCATCCTCGCCTGTATGGAATTCCGATCTAGTGTTGTTACTGTCTGCATTGTATTCATATTATTTCTTATTTTACAAATGGGTAATAATACATCAATTAAAACAGCTATTAAAAAAAATCAAGTAAAAGCCTTTTTGAATTCAGCAACTAGCAAGTTATATTTGGAAATAAAAATAGCTTTTCATTTTAAACCCCTACTAAAGTCACTCATTTCATAACTAATTATTTCATGATAGTTTTAATCAAAAGGTATAGAGCTGCTGGTTTTTAAACCAATGCAGTATGTACTAATGGTTAAAAATTAATGGAGTTTAGGACTAATGGTTTTAAATGTTTAAGCAAACTTAGATCCAATTTGCTAATCCCTTTTACATTTTTGACACTCCTCAATTAAAATTTATGTGTTAAGTGATTTTGTGAACTTCCTATCAATGACTTTAAAATGCACACAGATTCAGTACATACAAGTATTCTAAAAAATTAAATACCTAAGAATTAAATTTAGAAGAAGAGTCTCACATTGTAAAAGCTCCACACAAAAACTAACAAATACAACTGTATATTTTAGAAATAGGATTTACACAAACACTGAAAAGTTACCCAATCTATCTACATAGGTTGTAACTTTTACAGTTTTAACAAGTGCAAAGAAACTACCAGAAACTACAAAAATTAACTGCAGTGAACATGTAACTTTTACTAGTGAATAGGTGACTTTACTTGTTGTTACAAGTAGGGTCGGATTAACCGATGGGCAACATGGGCACGTGCCCAGGCGCAAATTTTGGGGCGCAGATTTGCAGACGAAAGTTTGTCAATTTGATAACTCGACGGTAGTGATTGCGATGTCGCGCTGAAGGTCCGTCGACTAGTGAGTCACCACCCCTTCCCCTTACTGACAGTCTGTCACAACACCGCCAGGCGCCAATGCGTACTGTTGACAACCCTCTTTGTTTCAGTCAGTACAATACACTCGGCAACACGGCAACTAGTGTCATTTGTCCGCTTGTGTTGTGATCGATCGGTTTGGGACTGTGCACATTATTATAAATACTGTTTATTTTCAACGCGTTATTGTGTTTTTGTGAAGTTACGCTTACGGGCTTGCTAGAAAACCTAATTGCATTTCTTATATTATAATGGATGGAAGAAAAAGATTGAGTGGTGCAGAATATCGAAAATTATCGGAAGTTAAAAAGAAAAAGAAAGTGAAGTGATTGCTAAAACCATGAAGTTGGATTCGCTTTTTAAAATAAGTGCCCCCAGCCCCAGCTCTACTGAACAACCCGACAAATCAGGTGAAGACCAGAATATTATTCTTGAACATATAGTAATAAATGATAATGAAATTGATAATTTTTCGCTCAACAACCACACACTTCAAATGCATTTTAGAAGATTATGCTAAACAAACGTCAGTAACAGACGCACCTCATGAAGACTTACATCAATATTCGCTTCAGAATGATCAGTTTTCAAATAAGCAAAGATCCATTTTTTGGGAAGTAAATAGTAAACTAAAGATTATTTTGCAAAAATGGCTTTTATCAAAATAAAGATGAAGGTTTTGAAAATTCGAAGTTAATTTACCCAGAAGCAAATAGGTTCCTAACAAAAATATGTTTGAAAGGAAACTTGCTAACGGTAATATAGTGGACCGTGACTTTCTTGTTTACTCTCCCAGTCAAGGTGCTTTATTCTGTGGTCCTTGCAAACTGTTTAGTGAATCGTCATCTCAATTTTCCGATTCAGGCTTTAGTGACTGGAAGCATGTCAAGACGCGACTAGCAGAACATGAAAATTCTGCCGGTCATCTGGACTGTGTCCTAGCTTATAAAAGGAGAAGTGACGAAGCAGGCCGAATAGATAAACAGCTTCTAATACAATCCAAAGAAGAAGTAAAGTACTGGAAAAATGTTCTACAAAGGGTTGTGGCTGTTATAAAAACTAGCATCTGCGGGTTTACCTCTTCGAGGCAATGATGAGGTATTTGGTTCTCCTAACAATGGAAACTTTATGATGTGTCTTGAGTTAATAGCAGAATTTGACCCGCTTTAAGGAGCCACATAGATAATACGGCAACCCTGGGCGGGACACTCTTCTTACCTTTCTTCAACTATTTGTGAAGAGTTATTAAAGGTCATGGGAAAACAGTTATCAACACAATCCTGGAGGAAGAGATTCAAAATATTTTTCCATTATCGTAGACTCTACTCCTGACATTTCACATACCGATCAGCTGAGCATCATACCACGCTTCAAAAAAAGTGGCGAGGTTAAAGAACGCTTTTAGAGTTTCTAGAGAACTGCGGACATAAAGGGAACAGCTTGCTGATGCGGTCTTTAAATTTTGAACGACCATGGACTGGATATTCAAAATTGTCGTGGTCAATCGCTTGACAATGCTTCGAACATGTCTGGGGCATACCGGTTTGAGCTAGACTAAAACAGGTAAATCCTTTGATATTTTATGTGCCTTGCTCTGCCCACTTCTAAATTTGGTAGGATCCAGTGCTGCCGAATGCTGCAAACTTTCCAAAGATTTCTTTCGCTCTGTTGCAACTTTTGTACAACTTTTTTCGGTTTCGACGATCGATGGGTTATTCTACAGTCGTATTTTCATTCAAAAGTCTTTCTCTGAAAACCCTTAGCAATACAAGATGGTCGGCAAGAGAGGAAGCTTGTAAAAGTTTAAACAGGGACTACAAGGCTATCGTACAAGCCCTTGAGCAAATTATTAACGCACGAAGATGAAAAACTACCAGAAATCAAGCTAAAGGTATCCTCAGAGCTCTAATGAAACAAGAAACAACATTCATGGCATCTTTGGGGAGTGATGCTTGATAAATTTAACACAGTCAGTGAGAAAGTACATCTCCAAAAATGAATGTTGCAACAGTCGTCCAACTGTACAATTCACTCATTTCGTTTGTGCAAGAAAACGAGCTATGTTCAATTTTACAAAATCTCTGGGGAAACCAATCACAAAGCAATGCTTTCAGAAGTCAAATCAATGGATGAAAAATATGAAAGGACAAGAAAACCCAAACGATTCTTTGACGAAAGTGACGAATCAGAAGATGATGAACAAGACAAAAATAGTAAAGATAAAAGGTTCCAGGAAGATTTTGATCTTATCATAAGGAAATTGCTCACTGATTTGGAAAACAGAGTAAAAGTTTACAACGATTTTTAATGAGATTTTGTTTTATCAAACTTATCTGAGCTTAACCCAGAAGAAATAAATAATGCTGCTTCTAATCTTCAAAAGATTTATGAATTTGATATCGAGGCATCACCATTTGTGATTGAATGCATTCACCTAAAAGGCTTGTTGCATCAAGAGAAGTTTGATGAGGCATTGACATTGTCCGACTGCATACTTTATTGATTTCAAAAGGCCTGCTAGATCTTTACCCCAACGTAAATATTGCCTTACAAATATACCTTAGCACACCTGCTTCAAACTGCTCTGCAGAGAGGTCTTTCTACACTTTCAAGAATCAAGAACTGCCTACGCTCGACTACATCTCAAGATCGGCTCAACCACCTTGCGGTTTTAACCATAGAAAACGATTTGACTACAAGGTTAGACTTTGAGGACGTTATCACTGAGTTTGCTAATAAAAAAGTCAGACGAGTCAAGTTGATTTAGAGTTTTTCTTCTTTTTTCATGCAGTAACATGTACAAAAATGGTAAATGCAAGTTTTGCAAGAAAATTGTATATTTTACGTAGGCCTAATTCAAGAAATGTGACATATGTTATGTAATTCTGCTATTAAAATAAATATAAAGAACTTCTCAAATAACATGAACCAATACTTTTACTTCACCTTGTTCTGATTTGAGTCAAGTTGTTACTGATATGATATGTGATAATGCGGTAGTTGGAGGGGGAAGCTGATTCGGTCGCCGTCTCATGCCCATATGCAATAGCCTAAATCCGCCCTGGTTAAAGTCTAGTGGAATTTTGTCTGCGGAAACACCTGTTATTTTATTATTTTCTTACAAGTCTGTAAAAATCTACTGGTGAATATGTAACTTGTGACTTTCAGAAACGGCCCCAGCCGAAATAACAGCTAGCATACAACTAGTCACTTAAATCCATAGTTACAATAGTTGCGTATCGATAGTTGCAATATTTGTTATTGTTTTCTATTCGCAGTAATCGAACAACAGTTAAGTTCGGAACGCTGACTCTTTTGATCCATCGCAGAACATTACTAACTGTTCACGGTGGCCATTATTATGCCGCCGTTATACTTCGCTTCGCGGACTTGTCGTGTTACTAAAGCCGCCAAACATGATGTGGCTTATTAAGGTTATAGAATTGCAACAAAGAAAATCAAGTATAAAGTCTGGGGTTTTGAATAGTAACCAATTCAATTTTTATCACAAAAACGGAGAACGCCTATTTGTCAGGTATGTTTAGAACCTAACCTCACTACATATTTTGGGAAAAGACGCAAGCTCAGCTTGTTGATTTATTCTTTTTAGTTATACAAGTTGTTTTTCAAACACTTGAACATACCTAACGATATTTTACTGCACTATTAAGTTTATTTTAATGTTTTATAGTGTTACAGCCCAACAAACTCAAATTAGAACTCTGTGATTGTCAGTACAAGTTAGGGTAAATAGTAGGTCGGCTTAACTGAAACTTGATGTGATAGGATGGAAAAGGGAACAATAATTAACAATTACCTGAAATAATCTTTATGTCATAACCATAATATTTTAGTTTAATATTTTCTGGTAGGTATAGGTTAGTTAAATTTTTAATTTGACTTGTAATGTTTTAGGTTTTGTTGCTGTTTGTGTGGTCTAGGTTAGGCCTAGCTTAGGCCTACAGCTTGATATTATATTTTTCACTGCTTTCAATGTAAAATAATGATAAAAAATAATAATTATTGGTAATCAAAAACTGGACAAACATTTTGTTTATGTGTACAGTACAAGCTATTAGAGCACTCAGGAAAAATAAAACACATTAGACCTTTAATATTTCAATAATACCATATTCTATAACAACTAAGCAAACTACTTAATAATAGCAAAAACAAACAAATGTGGCCAAAAATTTATCAACATTAAAATGTCTCGATCTCGATTCTCGAAGTTTTGGCTGATTCTCGCTCGACCTTAAAAAACCTGCTCTCGCACACCTCTATTGGTTGTGTTGCTGAAATTGTAAAATCTAGGCTCTAACTTGTTGCATGGGTGGTAACTGGTTGTTATATTAGAAAGTTGTTAGTTAATCTACTTGTAGAATGTACTATAGCCTAGATTTTAATTTGAAAGATTTGTTTTTCTATTTTGTTAACAAACAAGGGTTAATCAAGCAAATTGTCAATTGTTTGCTTTGCAACAATAGTTTATATTTAAATGATATGTTTATTAGGTGAGGTGTTGAACCTCTGATTTTACTCACCTTAAGGTTAGCGGAAGACTAAGATGTCTTGAAGATTGTAGATATGTGTGTGTGTTTTTGACGTGAAGATATCTACAATCTTCAAGACATCTTAGTCTTCCGCTAACCTTAAGGTGAGTGAGGCCCAAAAAGTCAGAGGTTAACAATAGTTTATTTTATAAATTTTTTAATTATGCTAGTATGAGGCAAATTTTATAAATGCAACGTATTGTACAAGCCAGAAATTGAATATAATCAATGCACCCGAAAGTGATCATGTTCATATCAAAGATTTTGGAAGAAGAGTCTCGAATATATCAGAGTACCTGTCACAACTGTTCCTTCATTCTCTGTTGTCTTTTCTTCTGTTGGGGCTCCTGTTTTGATCCTTCCTTGACCAGTAAGTCTCCTCTTCTTTGTTACCTATTTATATTTTCCCTTCCATCATTTTGTTATGGTTATTAAACACATGTTTTGTTTGTGATTAGTAAAACATTTATCTTGTCTTTTTAAATACAATTGATTTCTGCCCTAAATAGATAGCAAATAGTTGTTTAACTAATTTGAAAATCACCTATAGTAAAATAAACCTTTGAAGCACAAACATGACAAGTGTGAAAAGTCAGAACATCAACAGAAATTCATGTGTTTTATTTCAACAGGCAAACCAACCGCAGCAAACGACAAAGACAAGAAAAAGCCACCGGAAAAGGCAGCAGAGAAGAATGACAATGTTGCGAAGAAGAAGTCGTCGAATGGAGGGTTAGTTTTGGTGCCGAAACCGGTCTCACAGTCCACAGCGGCTAAAGAGAAGGAGGAACCAGAGAGGTAATCAAGTGTTCTTACATATTGGTCATAGTCTTGACGACAATTCAGTTCTCCACAACCAACAATATAGCAAAGAGCGAGAGTTCCTTAATGCATGATTCTGTTATAAATCTCTTGACCATAGGTGGACGGGATGGATTTTATTTTGAATGAGACGAGAAATTAAAATAATCAAATTTTTGGGTCAGGAATAAGTTAAAATCAGAAAAAATCCAAAATATTATATAAATAGCTTTTTTAGAGTTGACAACGTGGTTAAAGTGCCACACCTTATTAGATGGGGTCAATTGTTAACAAGCCGTAAGCCAACATTATTCAATTGAAGGGTGGTTTGACGGGATGGGGAGTTTTTTCAAATAATGTTTACAAATAGTTCATTGTACTAAAGTGTGGATATTTTACTCTAGAAGCTTAGAACCGTTAGTGCCGCAGCATATGAAAGCAAAAATGTAAATTTTCATTGCCAAACAAAATACTCATTCTAAACTTCAACATTCCTTGGAAAATACATGTAATCCAATAATAATTTTGACAAAAGTAAAGGTTTTAAGTAGGGATATCGGTTCCATTGGTTTGGACACACCGGATCGGTAGACCCAAAATTGACAAAGTCGGGTTCAGAACTGTCCCGCCATATGAAATAAATAACGATTGGATGTTAAGTATTTTTGTTGTTAAAGGACAATTGAACATTATCTAAATTGTGTGTTTTCATCTGTTTTTCATATTATTGACATAAAACGCATCAATTTTGTCATTGTCTGCTCATTTTATACCACCAGATCCCACTCAAAGTCAAAATACACAAAATGGCAAAGCAAGGTGTATATGTGCACACCGTGGCTGCCAGTCAGTCACAGTAATAATGATAGTCATTGACATACATCGTACCAGACCCAACTAGCAGAAAGCGGCAAGTGTTCTCCAGTGTGTTTATACAACAACCTCACAAGTCTAAGATTCACACACAGAATGCGCTGACCTTCAAAACCTACTTTCAAAACAGCAGACGAATTTATATTTAATTTTTACGGTATATACTGTGAATATTGCGACGCACTTACGTCACGCGCATGCGTCTGTACTTCGTAGTGGCAGACCGGTGTAGACGTTGTTGACTTGTTAGCATAGTTTTAACTTGTTTTTATTTATATGACGTTTAATTAGAAATTTACATAGACGTTTATATTTTATTAAATTATTCGTTCATAGCTGCGCAGTATAATGGTCGGTTCTGTGCTCGCAGTTTCTCTTTCTCTCAGCTGTTCTCTCTCGCCGTTCTGATTGGCTCCATGCTGTCTCTAGAGTGTGCACGCGCACCCGTTGCCATAGTAACGGAACCGTTCCTTGCGTTGGAACGGGAACTGAACTTTATATAGATTCTGCTTCCAGAGAAAAATCTTCCACATTTAAGCACTTTAACAAGCTTAAAACATTTTTTGGAGTTTTTACTTCATGTTATAAGCGGTTCCTGCGCACACTCTATCCGGCCGACTAAATATTGTTGTTCCGCAGGTCGATGAAGATCGCGGAAGTCGACCGTGGAGCCGAGCAAGAAGCGGAGCCGGCGAGGCAGTCGTGGTGCTGAGACGTAAGTCCTGCCCCCCCGGCGCCACCGCCGCCCCTGACACCAGGAAGCGCACCTTGGAGGACGGCACGACACATGGCAGTGGCGTCAGCTAGTCCTCGCCCCTCACGCTTAGATTGTGTCCGTCCACATTTGCACCATAGCCGCTACACTTTGTGCCTGCTTTGGCACTTACCTATCTTGGCAATCGGTTCAAGGGTCGAGAAGTTTCTAAATTTAGGCAAGACTAGCTGTGCACTTGTGTTTGCAATATTCTCAGTTCTCTTTGTAAATAAATTTAAAATATCCCGCACAAGAGTCAAATGGACCAACTTACCAAACAACTCAAACCGCTTACTTAATTAAAGCTTGCATATTTTAAATATTTTATGAACATAAAAAGGACACTAAACTCTGCATAATGCACCAGGGTGCACATTTCCATCGGCATCTTTTCAGCCATTTTCAAGTGAAATCATTTTAAAAACCACCTGTTTTAGGCAACTGATGAACAGAAAAGGTAATAACGGTAGTTTCGGTTTTCTTAGTCATAAAATTACTAAATACACTAAAATTACTTAATTCTTAATAACGAAAAGTTATTTCATTGATATAGGTTTAATCTCAGTCTTACAGATGTTATTTGGCCTATCAAAATTAAAATTCAGATATTAAAACAAGTTTTTACAATTAAATTTTTTTAAATTTGTTTTACCAATACATTTTTTGTTTAAAGTTTATTGTTGGGGAAGGTAGAAGATATGATCACATTCCGTCAGCTACTGAATGACTAAGATCTAAGGCTTCCGGTTTACACTGCGTCACAGTTGAAATGTAGTTACTGCTAAGCGTTTCGACCTCTCTGTGGACAGTCATCCTCAGTAGCTTGTTGACTGGCTGAAACTGGCCAGCCGTGGCATCTTCTTATATACCTTAGTGGTGGGGTTGGGGCCTGTCACCTGATTGGCCGAAGTGGTCGGAGCCTGTTGCTCGTTGTCGAACTGGATTGACTAGCTTCAATAGGAGGACTTCTAGAGAAGTGGCTGCCAACTTTTTGATAGTTTTATGCTGTCTTCTTTGTTAAAGTTGTCTTCATGCTTGACGCCATGGCCAGCCAATCAACAAGTTACTGAGGATGACTCTCCACAGCGAGGTCGAAACGTTTAGCAGTAACTATATTTCAACTGTGACGCGGTGTAAACCGGAAGCCTTAGTGGTGACACCGGCCGCGAAAGCTTAAGAGTTAAGAGCTACTGAATGAGTTTGTTAGGTCTACTCATTGCGTCCAAGGTTCAGGGTCACAGCGGCTATGGTGTTGCGGGTCTCGCCTAAAGCAACATTCTCAGGATTTATGCCTAACCTAACTACATGCCAAGTCCTTATTAGGGAAATTGTTTACCACTGAATTTTGTATTGCTGGACAATAGCATAGTGCTGTATTTAGTCAATATCTTTTCATCTTTCCTAGTAATTTTACTAAGTTATATTTGGTTTAAATTTTTACTAAGTTTTTAAAAAATTCTTCTGTATAATATTTACCACTGAAATATTATTTTATGATACCAAATCTATTTGTATATATTGAGGAACCGTTTGTATGTCCTAGAATAAATCTGAATTATACACAAATCAGTTACACCCTCAAAATTATGTTAGGATTGATTTGATTTTAAGACTTTAAGACTCATTAAGTTATTTCTCTTTTAATAAATATGTATTTAGTGATCAATATTCAAAAGTGGCGATTGGATTGGAAATGAACCAAAGAATTAGAAAGAATCAATAGTATTTTATAGAAATAAGTTGCCTAGTTGGAAATTACTAGGGATTTTAGACAGGAAAGCAAGCTTACTTTTAAAATAAGCCCATGTCTTGATGGAAACAAGCATAAAAAGCATTGTACTCACACAAAATCTATGCACTTTCAAAACCTTTCCAAATTTCTGTTTTGCTTATGTTTGTGGAATAACCATGGTTGTTGTTCTCTTTACAAATCTGGGGTTTTCAAAATCTCAAATCCTTTCATACTAAAGGACATTTTTGTAATTGTGCTCTTTTCCTTGACTGTGGCATCTTTGGCAGCAACCATTGGTTTGGATATAAGACACTTACTTATTCAGTGATAAGCTCATCACTCTGGTGGTTCAGTTTTTCAATACGCGCAGTCACCAACCGGGGAGTGACTTATAATTTGTTTAATGACTGTGGTAACGCTTAGGTAAAAGTTGCGGTTAAGTGGTAGAGGACTCTGTATTCCTATCTTCGTTTTGTTGAACAAAACAAACTTAACCTTTTTGTCGTTATTCACTAGTCAAGAAAAGATTATTCTCAGATAAATCCTAGTAATCTAAAACTTTGGATTTTTGGTTGAAATACTCACCAATCCTTTCTTTCCTGTCTCTATATTATTTATCTGAGGTCCCGATACAGCTGAATAATTGCTATCCTGAGAAACTACAACTATTTACATACTTTTTGAATATGTTTAGCACAAGCACGCTGTATAAAATACCACTGAATAATTTACAAAATCATTGTTGTCCTGTTTGTCAGTTTTACTTGACATATTTGATAAAATGAACTTGTATTTAAAAATACATATCTATTATTGTAGCATAAAATAATGTTAAGATGTTCTAGTTGTAAATTGTGTTGTTATTTGGGTTGATTATGTCTATCTCACCTAATAATCGCGTAACCCATTCTTAGCTGAATGTTCCACAATCCCTGTGAAACCTTCGGCTAAATTATGATGCTCTGTATTAATTCTTCATGAGTGAACTTAAATCGATAATCTCTTTAGATCATACAACATCGAAGTTTTAGTAATTGTTATGTATTTATATTCGCTTTTGTTTTGAGTTACCCAAAAAAGGCGCCAAAGGTTATAAAGAAAACTGCCACCTCATGTTTAGTCTGGAAAGGACAATAAACTTTTACACAATAGTGGGGTTTTGTTAATTCTGTTCAAAAAGAAAATGGTTTTGTAGTTGCACTTGAGTTAAGGTTTGGTGCGTAAATTATATATGGTAATTGTTATGGAGTAAATGTAAAATGAAATTGATTAGCGAGTTTGCATTTAGTTTCACGGACTGTTGTGTGACTAAACACAACAGACAGATCTTGCATAGAACCCTACTGAAGTGCAGCTGACTCCCCAGGTAGCACCAATCATGTGTTCTGAAACTTGCAGATCACCTGATCTCTTCCCTCCCCCACTCCCCAGGTGTACCACGCTCAGCACCAATCATGTGTTCTGAAACTTGCAAATCATCTGACATCTAGTTTTCATGCGGCTGTGAGTTTCCCTCCATGTTGTTGAACACGGGAAGGAGAGTAACCAATTGTCTCAGCGTGGTCTTATGTTAATCTTAATGGTCTGGTTAGAAATTAGCAAGTTTTAAATAATGTACAGGAGGTCTGCTGCGATATCAGCTGACTGATCAAGTTCCAGCTCAGGAAATTTGTTGTCGTATGCATAAACAAACTTTACCCTTGGAAACGAAAAAGATACCTTATGTAACTTTAATGTTTTTTGTACATGTGAAGTTTTCAAGGCATAGTAAGTTTGCTAACACTTTTGGGAACAATTCGAATTATTAACAAGAAATCTTCATTAATTTTAAGTCAAATTTCATTAGCTAATTTTATTTTAAAAGCAGCTTGAATTAATCAAGATTTGCTATTTATTTATTGAAATAAATAAATTTCTTTTATGCATATTACATTATACGATGATAGTGTTTTAATAATCAAATTGTTAGGTGCTAAGCTTTTGACTGCCCATATTTTATATTTTACAAGAACTGATTTTGTTCTGTGATACTGTTAAAGATCACTGCCATTTTAATAAAGAATTTAAGCATAAATTTAATCTAAAATATTGCATCGTCAAAGTATTTAATAAGTCGTAAATCATAATTTACACTTAAGGCACCTAGTTTTATTACAATTTCACGTTGAAACATTTTTTTTGGAACAAGATTCCTAATTATAAAGTGCCTTTAACCTTTCTTAGGATGGGGTGAATAGTTCATGATTAGTGCTTACTTATTTCGTTCAGTAGTTAATGTAGTAAGCACTAAGCTCTAATCAACGACTATGCACGCCACTCTTTGTGTAAATCTTAGTTTCAAGACTTGTGTATATTGTTCATATCTTGGGTATGACCTATTTGAAATGTGTTCTATCTTAAGAAGATAATAGGTTTTGTTTTACCCGCATATTAGTGAGAAATTATAGTTAAGAACATTGTGACTACCGTTAATTACGTTTAGTACTTTTATATTTTTAGTTGGATCATGAATGAAGTATTGCAGAGAGGGTGGCCTGTGGCTTTGACGTTGTGAAAGTATTATTTCTACTTTGAAAAGGTGAAATTATGAAGTACTATATTATTTGATACCTTGCTTCATTTTGAACATTATAATTCACATAGGAAGGATTAACTGTTTTCAATTCTGTATAGAAATTTATAGGGGTGGATGAGATCCAAAAATCAGGAAATTCCCAACAAAAAATTAAATCTTGAAAATCGGGTGGGAAATTCCTAAAAACAGGATTTTTTGGCAAAAATAGAAGTTTAAAGGGAATTTTGGCAGATCTTGTAATTTGAGAAGATTTCTAAACAATCTCATTTTTTGATTATTTTACTGTGATCGATAATCAGTTATCTAGGTAAATTCCAATTAAAGATTCCCCCAATTACAAAACAAATCCAAATAACATTTTTAAATAATGTTACTGTGTATAATTATGTATGTTGTACCATACACATTTCTTTTAAAAGTCACAAATAGAACACAAGACTTCTTGGGTAAATATACATTTTTTTACTTCAAATTTTCTGATTTTTTTTCATATTTCACAAGTGAAATACGAGGGTGGTTCAATAAGTTCTAGAAAAAGGATATAAAAACCCGTTTTTTGGGTAATTTGTTTTATTGTTCAACATAGTCTCTTTTTAGCTCCATACACTTCATTAAAAAAATGTGTAACTTTATTAAGCTACTTAGAAAGTCAGATTTTGAAAGTTCTGCAAAATAGGCTTATTTGTGGGAAGTGACGTCTTCTTTTGATGAAAAATGTGTGCACCAAGCCATTTCTTCAGGTTGGGAAACTAAAAGTAGTCACTAGGGGCTAAATAAAGTTAATCTGGTAGATGTTGTACCAGTTGGAACTTCAACTCCATCAGCTAAAACAGCTTAGAACCAATGACACAATGCACTTGTTCTCCTCTGACAGCAAGCGGCACACATCTTGCCGACATTTTTCACACCAAGCTGTTCATGTAAAATTGAAAACACAGTACTTTGCAATATGCCAGTGTACTCAAGCAACTCTCAAATTTTAATTAGTAGATTTTTCAAAACCAAATCTTGAACTTTTGTTATCAGTTAAGGGGCTGTCACTTCCAACAGGGTTCATCTTTTGTCAACTCACGGCCATGTTTTAAATCACTGACCCAGTTGTAAATTGTTGTAAACAAAGGAGAAGATCCAACTCAGTTTTTTATATTTTTCGGTTTTAAACCTTTCAAATAGAAGTGTTTAATAACCGCTCGGAACTCCAGTTTTTCATTTTTTTAAATGAACCACGTTTTGCTGCTTCTATCAACAACAACACAAAAACCATGCCATCAATAACTCTGAAAACTTAAACAGCTGTTTCTAATAAACAAACAAAATTTGAAAAAATATATATATTAAATAATATGCATCTGTGTTTTTCTAAGGGCTTATTGAACCACCCTCGTAAGCTTTTTATACCGCCTGAAAATTTCTGGATATCAAGCAAGAAAAATTGGTTCCCGCCGGAAGAGAAAGATCCAATCCTGTCCACCCCTAAAAGTTAACTTAAATAATGAAAAAGCTACGTAATGGCCACCCTGCACGGTTTCCCTTGTTAACACACCTTGTGTATTGTACAGCTGACTTGTATGTTATGTAAACTGCACGATTGTTTCTTGTATATTTGGACTTGTGAGTGCTTAGATCACGCATCACGCTAGTTGTAGGGGATCTCCGTAGACGAGTGGATTCATCTCATGGATATTTTGGTAGCAAGATATTTACCCAGTTAACCATATTGAATGAGTGTAGTTGAATATAAACATGTCAAATAAAGAAAATTGTGGAAACACAAGCGTAGAGTTATTTTTTTCCTAAGTTGCTAAAACTGTCTTACTTTGGTAAAAACAAATTAGCATGCATGTGCAAATAGTGAGATTCCTACTTCAAAGATAATGTTTTATGTTTTATTAACTTGATTACTACTTAAATGTTAAACATTGAAAACCTCTAATTCAAATAATCTGTATTCAAAATTGTACAAAACATTTACCACAGAAAATCCAAAGGAGATGTTTTTGTAGTTAAAAACAAACTACTATAAAACTAACAATGTTCAATCCCTTTGTAATTTTTCTGGGGTCTTGTTTCTATGATAACCAACTAAATGTTTTAAATAGTTTTATAAGAACAGGATGTTTTATCTTGCTTATAAAAACAATGAGGCTCGGGGCAACGAGGATACGCTACACACTGCCATACCCCGATCAAGACCCCGTCGGGAGAAGGGAACACTTTGATCTTTTGCCCGGGATCGCCTCAAGAGAGCTCTTCTCCCTGCTTGCTGGGACGTCCTTGGAACATACACACTATTGGACAAGCTCCTTTTGACCTCTCTTCTCCCTGCGTGACTAAGTTTCTGTAGAAACAAGATAGGGTTAAAAGGTTTGCAGATTTGTGTTCAGTGCAACTAGGTGTTGCAAAAAAATCATCTTGAAGGTCTCCTAGCAGTTTCTGCGACCCTGGTACTACAAACTCGTTTTTATCTAATTTTAACCACCTTGAAACTAAATATTTCCACAATTCACTAGGACCGCAGAAGTTGCCAAGGGGTTCCCTTGTTGAAACTAGAGGAACTTACTCCAAGGTCTCCTGGCAATTTCTGCGACTCTGGTACCAAAGATTTTATTTTGACTACAGTTTGGTTTCTGTGTGCAAAATATTGTTTTTTTAAACAAGTACTAGCTACTCACCTTAAATAATATTTTTGCACAATAATTTTCTCTGAATAGGGGACTGGTGGCTACACAAAGGGAAGGAAAACAAGTTCATATTATTTTTAATTTTCCATTGAATTAAGAGTTCTGTATTATTTTTCTCAATTATACAATTTTTACAATAATAGATACAGAGGAAAATAGGGCTCCTAGGACTAGAGTATGATCGGGGTACCTACTCTAGGCATGGACTAAAGCGTTGACGGTTTATCGTCAATAACTTCCGAACAAAACAAGTATTAAATTGCAACTATTAAAATAGAATTAAATACTTGTGTTGACAGTTCAGCGCAACCAGGCGGTGCAAAAAAATGTATCATATGTTTTGTTTTTGAAAAAAAAATGTCACCCCTTGTTGGCCGATAATTGTGAATAAATTTTGAACAAAAAGATAGGGTACAACAGTGCAGATTCGTAATCAGCGGACGAGGCAGTGTTAAAACATGTATCATATGTCTGATTTAAAATCAAAGTTTTTTAAGCTATCGAAAAAACCATGGGTTAAAAGCCCATGGTCAAGACAACATTTGCTCCGTTTTTGTGAATATCTTCAAACGAAAACAGGTAAAATGTTTAAAAATCAGATTCGGTTCAGCGGGTTGCAAGGCTTCAAATATGCAAAATCTTTTGGTTACAATAAAATTTTTTTTTCTAAATTACTGTTTTTTTTAATTTTCGGAACAAGATTAAGGAAAAACTTTGCAGATCTGTTTTGGGTCGACAAGGTGGTGTCAAAAGGTTCACATGTCTGATTTTCCAAAACTTTTACCCAAAATTAGTGGCCAAGCGAGTTTTCAGGTTTTGGGAATAACTTCGAAGCGAAACAAGATATTTTAAAGCGGTTTGAAGATTTGTGTTCAGGGCGACGAGCGGACCAAAATAATGTATCATATGTCTGGTTTTATTTTCCAAATTTAACCAGGCAAGCAATCACTTTTTGGCGCCATTTTGAGACAACTTGATGGTTTTTCATAATTTGTGGACTATCGATCTATAACAATATAATACATACTTATTGCAAATTCCATCAAAATCAGATGAAATTTACTATTTGTAAATCATTAAAACCACTTTTAGGTGAAAAATCCCTCCCAAAAGGGAGCTTTCGGTCATCCAATTTTGCTGGTTAACAAACTCGACCAAGATATTTACAAACAGAACATTTGTACCAAATTTTATGAAAATCTGACAAATTTGAACACTACTTTCAATTGTAACAGATAAACAGATTCAACTTTTCAAACATTTGAAATAGACAATGTTCATTTCTGTTTGCAAACTTTGAAAAATGTATTTTTTTCTATGGCGGCCCTGCTCCAAATGCTAAGATCACCCGATAAATCCTTGTCAGCTGATTATGTGAAAAGTTATTTTAAATGACTGCTGCACCAACAAATCAATAAAAATGCCTCGTAGCAGCTCAGATCTATGATGGAAAACAGGGTTGAATTTTCATGAATGACGTTGCTTTAAGCACCCAAACAAAATTCATATAACGTTTCAATGCCTTGCAAAAATGGTTTGCTTATTGCCTTTTCTCAGAAAAAAGGTTCTGACTCTTGATGGAATGCAACAGGGCTTTCATTGAACCCTTTCAGGCAAAATGACTGGTTAGACGTTCCAAGTATACTAAAATTAACCTATAATGCACGTTCAAAATTAAACTTTATGCTTATTGTTACCTTAATCAAACTGTTTCAAATTGCTGTACTTGTTAATAACTTAGCATTATTTGCTAAACTTTTGTTTTTGTAACATTAAAACTTGTGGGACCAAATCCAACAATATTATTAAAACCAAACCCAAAACTTCCTTGCCCTAAAATTTGCCACTCTAGGCAAGGCGTGCCTAGTATACTTTTTGGACATACATTACTTCAGAAGTCGTGCTTTAACAATACAAGATATTTTAAAACGGTTTGAAGATTTGTGTTCAGGGCGACAAGCCAGACCAAAATAATGTACCCTATGTCAGGTTTTTAAAACAAGATTTTCACCTGACGTACATTTACTTTTTCGGTTGCCATTTTAAAACGGCTTGATGGATTATTACAATTTTTTGTCTATCGATCTATAGCAATATAATACATATTTACTCCAAATTTCATCAACATCGGATGAAAGCCACTATTTTTAGTTCATTAAAACCACTTTTGGGCAAAATCCCTCCCGAAAAGGGTGTTTCGGCAGTCCGATTTTGCTGGTTAACAAACTCGACTAAAATATTTACAAACAGAACATTTTTACCAAATTTCATGAAAATCGGACCAATTTGAACACTACTTTCAGTTGTAACCGATAAATAGATTCAACTTCTCAAGAACTTGAGATACACAATGTTTTAAATGTTTATTTCCGTTTGCAAACTTTTAAAAACAGACCAAATAAACCATAATAAAAAATTCACCGTAGATACCCCACTAAAACTTAACCCACACTATATAAACCTATCACATTTCTTGTTGCTGACTTTAAAGATTTTCAAAAACACAATTGAAACATTACAGAAGTAAAATTGGCTATGAAAACTGTGTAGTCTGCGTGGGCGAGTCGTCGTTAGGGTGGGCAGCCTGTCAGGCTGTAGCTTAGACTCAGTAGTTAAAAATGTTAGCTACTCAAAAAA
This sequence comes from Matsumurasca onukii, assembly GCA_018831715.1. Lineage (NCBI taxonomy): Eukaryota > Metazoa > Arthropoda > Insecta > Hemiptera > Cicadellidae > Matsumurasca > Matsumurasca onukii. The sequence goes on from CM032067.1 coordinate 5,779,169, forward strand.
ATAGGAATTCTTACATTGGAAGTTATAACAGCTGACAAAGCTAATGTGATGTAGATCAACAGATGGGAAAAGAGCGCTACTTCTTAAAGTTAAATTGGTAAGAGTAAAACGAGATATTTTTCTTTGAGTGAAATAAAACCCCAGATTTGTATGAGTATTTAATGAAAACAAATCAAGATCAAACAATAACACCTGTATGCGTAGTAACTAAAGCATGACTAGATTACGTACTTTACAGCAAAGTAATACAATATCACATTAAAATCATGTTGGTTCACAAATATGTAAATGCATTTAAGTAAATATAAATACGAATAAAACAATATTATTAATGACTAGCTACATTTACACGATCTTTGTTCACAGCAATAGTATGTCTTGTACAAATACTGATGTTGTTAGGAAGATATCTTCCATATGACTAGGTGTTTAGTTCTGTCGTAGTGGAAGTACTGGGGGAACTCTATCGGCAGAGGCTCCATGGTCCAGCTGGACATGGGAGGATGCGTCCATGTGCTCTTGATAGTAGAGAGGAAGTGTTCGTAGCACGGGCTACAACGTCCAGGTCCTCTACCGTGAACACAAACCTGTCAACAGACATATGTGTTCAGGCGTCTACTGGCTTTAAAGTTTAAACACTGAAATTTGTTATTTTAATTGGTTTTTAAACATTTGTTGCTAAAAGAGTAAAGAACCCTCTGGCCTAAATGACTTCAACCCATTTTTTGGTACAGGTCAGTCCCTTCTGCAATCCAAAAATTAAACGCATTGTAAGTTTTGGCCATTTTAAGTTATTTTAATGTTAGGCCAAGTATTGTGTAAGAAAATAAAATTTCTATTCAGACGTTATGAAAAAGAAATAAATAAAAAAGAGTCTGACACTCACACACTGCCACTGTCGTCTAAAACTGCATTATTTTTTAGCTTTTTTACACACAATCTTCAGATTAAAGCTAACTAAATAACTTTCTAATGTAAACACTGTACAAACACTAGTTTACACTCCGTAAATTATATTTTTCCTAGATATATCAGACGCTAAAGTTTGGTTTTCCACTTCCAGAGGCCTCTGATTACACTCATGAAATTCATGGTTTTTGTTAATAGATAACCAACTAATGATGGTTCATTAATAGGACATTTAACTGTTTGGTGGACTTTGAAGGCCCCAAAAGTTTCAGGTCGAAATGCTAATAAATAATAGTACAGGTTAGCTTGAAATATTTCAACTGGTTTTAGTGACTGCTGACTCATTTTGAGACTCTCAGTCAGTCCTGGTAACGGCTGTCGCTACCGTTCACCTGGCAGAAACTTGTAGCAATATTGCTGGAAAACATTTCATTGGCCTACAAATCCAATACTGCATGGAATGCTAGAAGCCTTGGGTTTTCTTACTTTTAGAATAAAAAGCTTGTTATAAGTTTCTTGCTAACTGTGAACTAGTAGGTAGATATTAGTACAGATTTGTGAAGAAACATTCAAAAACAAAACACACAGTAAACGAAAACAACAAACTCCTATTTTACCCTTAGAATGATCTTATATTGTATTATAAAGAAGATTATGTTTTTCTTAATCTTCATGAAAATTCTACCCTCAACAATATACTTTATTCATTTTTTATATCTGTGGAGCATAAGACAGCTGGTAAAGAAGAACCGAAATTACAGAGACAAATTATTGGTCTGATGCAAAACACTATTTCATTCTGAGAAAGTGAAGAAATAGTTGGTAGAAAAATATGTCAAATAAAAAAATGGACATTAAGTATTCCTACAGTAGACTCTCACTTGAACTGGCTAATTTAGCGTAAGGGAAGTCTACAAAAAATCAGAGTTTATTGATTGACACCTCACCTAATAAATATGTCATTTAAATATAGAAGGGAAGTCTGGATGAAGCGTGTAATGGTTACTGGCTAGAAACGGTAAAGAGACTACTAGAAACGATAGCCATAGACTCCAGATAACAACATTTGAGTTTCCAACTTGTTATTTACATGTTTCTGTTCATATATAACTATTCTATACTATTAGTGACTTGCTACTAGTAATACATATCATTGAAGAGTAGGTTAGTGTAAACTGTATTCAGAAGAACTGTAGAACAGTCTCACAATAAACTCTTAGCATCTTAGAGTTCCATTGAAACATTTTTGATTATACATTAGTGGTACACTTGTCAGCACCATGCTTCATTTATTACACTGCTGTGTGAGATGGTGGGGAGCCAGCCTGTCCCCTGCAGCTGGTGGCATTGATTGTTGCGCGATAATACAGGGTGTATCAAAAAGAATCATCCGATTTGTTATGTCTATATTTAATAAACTAATGAAGATATAAAAACCTAGTTTGTTTGTGCTGAGGAGAACTCAAAAGTTTTTTTTTACCATGTTATAGATGTTCAATATGCCCTCCCTTAGATGCACGGCATATGTCAATGCGGTAATCGAATTCATCCCACACTGAAGCAAGCATGTCTTGAGTTACAGCCTGTACATGCTTTTGCGATCCCTCAGGTCATCCATTGTTGTTGGTAACGGGGGCATACACTGAGTCTTTAATAAACCCCCACAAGAAAAAAGTCCATACTTATGTTGAGCTGTCGAGCAGCACGACAAACAGATTTCTTCGAACTGAGAGGAAACAATGGCGATTCTCAGCCAACGTCAGCATCAGCCACCGGGCGACCCGGCGATTTGCCTTTACACACAACCTGTTTCTTGAAATTGTTCATGCCATCGCCTAATGCTTTTGTTGTAGGAGGATCACAACCATACTTAATCTGAAAAGTCACGTTGAACAGTTATTTACAGACTGCTAAACGGAGAACACAAAATGCTTTCTATTGTTTGACACCATCTTCACAAGAACTGAAATGGCTCAGCCGCTTTCAAGCACACTGCTACTACCTAGCAGCACTACGTAAAACTCGATAGCTTTTTTTCACTCAGTACGATTTCATGCTTGTACCTTCAATAACAGATTAGTTATGATTTTTCAAATCGGATGATTCTTTTTGATACACTCTGTACACTTGGCATTATTTAGAGTTGCAGTATGTACCAAAGTTTTACCTCTGTAGATCAAAACACAGTTGTTTTTATTAAGAAAGCCAAAACACAAAATCACAATAATAAAGTTATAATTTTTATTCATAAAAATAATTTGTTAAAGTCTTTTATAGTGTAGGAGTTCATACTTTTGTAATATCCCTCTTCAGGAGTCTTCTAAATTTACTTAATGGAAACTGCTTCATCCATGGTGGGAAAGTTGTACAGCCGGAACCCAGGGTCAATTGATAGTGTTTTAACAAACTGCATTCGGATGTCAAGCTTAATCTGTTACGAGTATTACTGGTGGAAGTCACCATTGTATTGTACTAGACAGTAGGTATTAAAATGTATTAGAGTAAAGGAACAGTATGTGCTTTTTTCAACCATATCTCTGATCAAAACATAGAACATGTTGTTATTTATTGAAAATGTCAACACAAAATTTACGTTTTCTAAATGTTTAAATTTTTTATATCGGGCGGTCCAGATTAGCCTAACAATCGTGGTCTGCTCTAGCGGGAGTCTACTGTAGTAATAAAACCAAGCAATAAACTCTAGGAAACAACTACCAAACGATACTCACCGCTTTTCTAACTTTTGTGCCACGAGTACCACCTTCTTTGGGGGAGTGTTTAGAATTTCGCTTAACGCTAACAAATGCTTCGTAAAATCATTTTAACTGAAAATAGAACTGGTTATCAAGACAGAAACATCAGTTATAATTATACATGGGCCAACGGATCCACTTTAATAAAAAAGACAGTCATAAAAGTATTATACCAACAACATAAAAAGCAATCAAATTCTTGTCATTATGAATGGGTCCTCCTTGATAATGCTCTAACTGACAAAAACAAAATTTCATTACTAAAAAAACTGTAAAATAGACAATATATATATTTTTTAAACTGGTTAGCCCATTTCTTAATTGTTATAAAATTCTGTATCTTAATTCACTTATACAGAAAGCTTTACCTCAAAAAACGAGGAAAAAGTTCTAACTAACGTTGGGCATAATTCTACATATTCTACACTGATGTTGTTCCTGGCCATTGGCCTAATAGATCAAGTAAACTTAGAAACTGCCATAATCAGTCATTGTTTATAAAGCTTGTGTAGCACTCGTTGTAGTCCTGTTTCAATGAGAAGAGAAACAATGCAACTGTAGGCAGATTCAGCATATCAGTTCCTGTAGAAAAGTTATTCTATTTAATGCAAGGGGAAATTTCTGGCTACCGCATTCTTTTTTGGAAAAGTATGTTGTCCTGGACCCAGCTTCTCTTTTCTTCTCTCACTATAAACTTCACTTCTGTTTTTTCCTGGTTTAAGCTTTCATTCCCAGCAGAAACCAGACTATTAGAACGCTATTCTACCATGAGCTACTTGCAGGGCTAACTACAGAAAAAATAGACAAAACAAAATTTTACCACATAGAATCCCACTAAAAGTTATTACTAAAAACAGCAATTTTGCAGGCTTCAGTTAAAACTTAGACCCATTCATAAAATGCCTCATTCTTAGTGGTCTCGTTTTGTGTTGAGAAGAGACAACAGAAATGTAATAATTTTTTAATACTGATCTTTTTGATTTAGAATTATTACTAAATTTATACAAGAATGTAAAGATCATTAATCTCTGTTGGTTTAGGGAGAGCCTTAAAAGAGGATTATACACTTTTTTTAAATTTTGGGGTAGGAACTTTATTTTGGATGTTCACAGATTATTTCATCCCACCCAGAGGCAAAGCAAATCCCCAAGTTCTTAAGTATCTTTTCAAATCATATTAAAGCAATACCTACATTCTTTCAAGTTAACTGAAACAGGATTTTTCATCACTGGTTAATCATCTTCAATTTCCATTTTTGCTGAAAATTATCTTCATCTTTGTCTGTTTATCTATTATAGTTTTTCTTCTTCATCATAAACACGTGTTGCATAATTAAATGTATATTAGTCTGATACTAACGCAAACTTTTGAAAAAACTAAAATTGTCCACTTTCTGTTAATTTATGTTTTTTTTTTCATTGTAAAAATTAAAAATCTTTTAAAGAAGGGTTTAACTCTTGAATGATTGGTTTTCACTTTTTAATAAGTTATTAACTATTACTATTTAGTATTTAACAATAATTTATAAAAGTTCCTTCACATAATTGTTAGTTTGTAATTAAAACTTGACTATTTCATAATTTTCATTATTGTGAAGAAGAATCAAAATAATCTTAGGCATTACTATTTACTAGGATACTTTGGCCTAGTTTTAGTTAACAATCGGGTCTATAAAAGCACTAAGAGATGTGCGCTTTTCTAGAAATTCCTGTAGAGAAAGTCATTCCAGGCACTGATTTGCACAGTTTGATTTAATTTGTTTACATTAAGCCAACACCATTCACTGATGTTTCACGGCACATCTAGAAATCATTCTTTAGATCAAACTAGTTAATACACATTATTAAACATCGCTTATATAAAACAACATTTCCCAGTGTGTTCATTTTTGTTAGAGTTAAAAGAGTCTGTTTTACAAGATGTCCTTGTTATTGTGTTATTTACATGTGGCTAAATGCAGGTAGTCTTGATGGTGTGTTATTTGTGAAATGTGAACTGGCATCATCTGTTACTTAGAGAGCTGATTACGAGTGTTATCCATACAACAAAGTAAGTGTGTACATCACGGTCACTCAGTTGTGGCCACCACTGTAGTGGCTGACGTATGCATCTGCCGGTCAGGCCCTATGACAACGAGTCACAACGAACGGGGGGGGGAGCGTTGTCGAAATACGGTTCTTGCCTGAGGTAGGGCAGAGCAGTGTCGGTGTGAGAACATGTATCCTGGTGATCTTTCTTTGTTCTGTACTAAGGGTATGCCAAACTAAAACCCGCCTGCGTTGGAGTGCATTGTCTTATTAATATATTGCCTCTCATTTGAGCAAAACAAAGATATTTTTAAGTGGAAGAGAGAACAATAATTGATGAAGACCTCAAGGACATCATGGCTCAAAAGCACTGGAAACCAAATGTCACTACTTGTTTGAGGTTTTAACTTTTAATCAGTATGGTGTAACATGATAGGTTTCAAAAATATTCAAAAGATGTTCCGATTTTTAACGTATCTGGCATCTGCTTTTGATGAGTCCTAAGAGTCAAAACCTTTATAGTAGCATCTTGTGATAAAAATCAAATTTTTTCCAAGGTACCGTAAATTTTGTATTTTAATGGCCTTTGAAATAAGGAAGGCACACAACCAAAGTTCTCATTAGACATCTCAGACTTGCAGCCGAAATCTCAATTTCAGGGCTGGGGCATACGATTCAACCGTTTTTATTCCTACTCTTCTACAGGGGACCCCTGCCCCTCCTACCGTTTGTATTCCCCGTTTTTTTTAAAGACCCTTCTACAGTTTGGTGGAATTTTTTAACTGGAGAGACTCTTGACTATAGTAGTCTGTGAATTTTAATTACTTGTCGCCATGTTCGATCTTTAAGATTGTAATACTAAAGAATATTCCCTCTCTCTCTCTCTCTCTACATAAAGCTCCAACTCAAAGAGCAGCCCACAAGTGATGCCAGTTGTGTTAGTGTTGTTGTGTGAGTGTGTAACAGCTGTTGATTACCGTCTGCCGCCAGGACCAGGCTGGTTTGCTCCATGGCCGCGGTCAACTCCTCGCTCCACTCTGACTGGTAGAAGTCCAGCGGGAGCACTGTGACGGGAGCTCGCACCAGGTCACCGTTCAGCTTCACGTTGGAGCGGATCACGTCCAGGATCCCTCCCAGGTCTACGTCTGCACATCACACAAGTTCAAGTTGTAACAGAGAGTTAGAAAAGTAACCTAAACTCATGCATAATCAATAGAAAAAGTATATTAGATAATAGAAACATAGCCAACGTGTAGCCAAAAGCGCTTGTGAATCCTAGTGAATTTCCTATACCGGTGTAAAAACTACTCTGGAAGTGCCCCCCCTCTACAGGTCACATTTTTTGTCAGATTTTCACAAAATTTGGTACAAATGTTCCTTTTGCAAATATACAGGGTAAGATCATTAACCAGCAAAATCAGACCACTGGAAGTGCCCTTGAAGGAGGGTTTTACCCCAAAAATGGGTTTTATGTAATAAAATTGCATTTATAAAACAGTTTCAATGAAATTTTGATATAAATATTCATGATACCTTACAGATGTGTATAATAAATCACCAAAATCATTGTATTCGATAGTCGAACTAATTGGGACCAAGGGTGGTTCTTCGGAAATGAAAACAAACAGCAAAAAAAGATGTGGCTTTAATTTTGTTAATTTTTAATTTAAATAGGTTAACTGCAAATGCATGACCTATAGAACATCTTAAATTTATTTTGAATTGTAAGGTAAACATGTTTCCTTTTCAATTTTGTTGACGTTGCCATTGGGAAAAACTCTCACACTAATTATTAACACAAGTGATAACAAGCAAACAATAAAACACTAAACTGTACACCGTACCTTTGTTTATGATCAATTGGATGTTTGTGGCTTACAAAACCGCAGTATAAAAATAAAAAATTCACCAAGTACATCACAACTATTACAGGGAGGAAGGTGAAGAACCCTTCCACCTCACTCATTTACATGAATTGATTAAACACTGACTCACTAAGCCCCAAACATTGCTTGAAAAACAGTTGGGAGAGTCAGGAGTATGAATCACAAAGGATCGTAATCACAATGAGGTTGAGAGAGAAGGAATGAAATTGTTGAGCTACCAACGCACAGATATGAGGGGTGAAGGCAAGAAATAGAAGACAGGTGGAAAGGACAACGAAAGAGAAATAAAGGCAGAGAAGGGAAGACAGCAGCTGCAGTGTATGAGCAGGAGGGGAAGGCAGGTGCAGCTGTGGGAGCAGCTGCATCCTTTAAACAATTTTAAAAGGATAATTGGTTATTTCTTTAATACATATCATATTATATATGTATATATTATTAAGTTTTGCCATGTGACTCAGGATGTGTTGTTGAATACTCTCTCTCTTTGTTCTGTTTGGTGAGAGGAGTTAATAGCTCTATTTTCTATGGAAATTTGCTAATAATATAGATGATACTCATTTGTACCAAAACAAACATGTGTGAGGACCGGCAGTAAAGACCCCCTGCTAGCTGTGATTGCAAAGGCTTTCATTTTCTGTGTCCCTCGCACACAGAGGTGTTTACATAGAGTTTTGTTAAAGAGTGAACATGCATTTACACTATTATCGGGCTATCTTATTATTAAGGGGCAGGAGAGCAACCATAATCCAAAACTAGACCAAAAATTGACAAGGAAATTGAGGATAAAATTCTTACGATTGAATTTAACCCGTTTAAATATATTCATGCTAAATATGCTTTACCGTCTGCTCCCCACCCAACTGCAGCGATTTAACCAAGTGTTGCCATTTTCACCGCTTTCTCAATTATTTCAACTTTTGAATTGATAAAAGCACAGTTTGTTTCCTCTTCTTATCCATCACTAGGTCAGCTTGCATAAATTATAGTCTCAATTGCACCACTTTCACTTTGACTGACAGGTGCCAGTGACCTTGGCTGGACGGAAGCAAATATATGCACGGTCGATCCTGACTCAATCTTATTTGCTATTGATCATAGTGCCTGGCGGGCTATGGACCTGATTGAAGCCAGCTGTATGTGTCCTTGTAAAGTAGCCTCAGTTTTGGAGCCCACTACACACATATTGCGAAAATCAAGTGCATAATTAGTGAAACCAATATGTAGACTTACTGTATTGGCAATTTCTTTTCTTTCATGACATCCGAAATTAATTTCTATGGTGGTTACTCATTATATAAATTTTTTTTCTAGTAGCTAACCCGGTTGATCCGAACCTGATAATAAGCACCCGGTTAATCGAGAGTTGACTGAAGTTGTACAACACTCTCAGGAGGCGGCACCCAATTAAGCATTAAGTGCAGTGTAAAATAACATGTAAATCTGGGCGCGAAGGCCGAAGTGAGGCTGTGAGCATAGCGAATCGTAGTTACAATTGGCGAATTGGAGTGACAAATCACAAAGGAAATTTGCTTCACTAACACCAGCGACGCTGTAGACCTGGTTTAATTTTAATTATGTTTGTAACCGCTTAACATTACTGTGCAACACTGATTTGATAGCTTAGCCTATCGTAATAGGTTTGAATTATAATTCATAACTATTAAACTAACAATGGAAAACTATTGATCATAAAGTGAAAAACTAATATCTGTGACGGTGACACATAAGAAAGTTACAGCAAATAAACATCGTTTAATAGTCTTGGTGATAAAACCTTTGCTCGTTAACTTGACTATCAATAATCTAATTTGTGATACAAAATCATGCAAGTTATTGCTGTTTTACTGCCATGAAGAATTAAAGATAATCACAAAATGTTGCTCTTTGCTACAAGTAGTTTAGGAAATGTGAGAAAAACCTTCCATTTATAATATGCGTGCAAAAGTTGATGTACTTAAAAAAATATTTTTCATTCATGTGTCATTTAAAGGAATTAATTTAAGTAGTTGACACACCTTGGATTTTACCTTTTGTCGAGAAATGATTGGCATTCAAAATGGTGGCTGGTCAATCAATGATAGCAACATTGATAAGAAAAAAATAATAAATGTACATAAATTGAATACATGGCACGTCTCTTCAAATGACTGACCATGTTAAATTCTTGGGTCTTTTCATAGATGAAAAGCTGTCTTGGGATCACCATGTTGATTTGGTCTGTAGCAAAGTGTCCAAAGGACTTTTTTATTAAGGAAACTTTCACTCCACTGCAGCCAAGATGTTTTGATGATGGCATATTATGGAATCATTCATCCCCATTTATCTTACCGATTATGCTTATGGGATAATTGCTTGAAACAAAAATCCAAAGGATTTTTATCCTACAAAGAGCAATTAGAATAATTGGTAAGTTAAAATTTAAAGAATCCTGCAGGAACATTTCAAACCCCTATCCGTATTGCCTTTATCCTCATGTACATTTTGGAAGCGTTGTTGTTTTTACAAAGGAAGTTGTTTTAGACAAGGATTCCTCCAAGTGTACTATTGTCGAGAACATTAGTCAATACAATACAAGGAATCAAAATGTTATCCCACAAACTACCTTAGGCTTCATCTGTACGATAAACTTCCTGTTGAAGCCGTAGAAAATTATATAACAAACTTCCAGACAATGTTAAAAATTACTGTACCCAAAAAAAAACCAAACTTTAAAAAATTCCTTGCTCAAAATTCATTTATAAGTGTTGCGGAATTTATGAATATTTAAAACTATACTAATATTATTTAATTACGATTCAAGGTCTTACTTGTGGTATATAGTATATTTATTATTGTCAAAAAAACAATTTTATTGTAATCGTTTTGAGTTTTGACATTAAACGTATTGTTATTGAATACAGTAGTTCTTGAGATATTCTGCTCCTGTTTGTGTCCTACTAATTATATATTTTTTATAAACGGTTTACATTATACTTTTTATTTATTACAATTTACAAACACCACACCTCATTGCAGCCTAACAATGCAATGTGTAATAACAGTGATTTTTTTAAGTGTTGTTTTTCTTTTTTTTTAAGTTAACAGCTCCTACAAGCTTTTTGCCAGTATATTTAGGTTAACCAACTAATGTACTATTTATTTATGATAACCAAGCCTTGCGCAATCTTTTCAAACCGGGATATTAAGGATCATAAGGTTTTTAAAAAGAGTCTTCACCATACTCATTAAACAAATTTTCAAACAGAAAACAATGTTTAGATATAAATAGTGCTTAATTTATTGCTTTTATGATGGTAAATGTGACAATCACACAGTTTTAGATCTTTCTTGATTTGAAACCATAATACTACTGTACTTTTTATATACAAAAATAGTAATCTGTGGTTAAAAAATTGAAAAAATAAAACCATGAGTTTGGTGGTATTTTATTATTACTTTATTCAACGTAATGTAAAGACGGCAATCTTGCTTACTATTTGAACTGAGGTAAAACTAATCAAGAATGACTCGTTTATTTAGTAGACGCTCAGGCGTCTTATCTCTAAATGTCAGACTCAGAGAAATATAACCTTGGCTGCGCAAACACTTGCCTATACCTTCAATTTCAAACAAAAATACCTAAAAGTAGAAATCACACATAACATCACAACAGTGCCTGATGTGTTAAAAAAAAATTAAACCCCTCCAACCTCAAGTTAAAATCATACTTTAAAAAAATTATTGGCGCTGAAGTTTGCAATAACTTTTTGTCACACTAGATTATGCATGGTCTTTTCAGGTGTAATATGTTGTTTTATAATGTTCATTTGCACATTCTAGTACATTTTAAATTAAATTCTCTATTCTTTTCTTTTGTCTATGGGTATTAGGGAGGCCTGACTTCCGCCTTCTCTTACAAGCCACCACTTTATACTTTGATTTGAGACCCAGACCACTTCTAGAGGGTATGTTAAGGTGAACATGGGATGCATGGTGAGTGAAATGATGAGGTGTAGTCATGTTACAAACTAGGGACGACAGTTTCCCAGATTATTTCATTAATAGCCCAATGATCGATGGAATGGACCAACGGCTTAACGTGACTTCCGAACTACAGGGAGTAGCCATCGTGCTGGAGGTATCTTCTACACTAAGCTATATCACTATTTGAGGTGCCACCACGTGACTTGACCGAACTACAGGTGATGGTCTGATACTAAACATGGTGGGAGTTGGTCGGGTATCATTAGATGATCACTGAGACTATCTGAGCCGCTTTAGACCTATATCATCCTCAAAACCTGACCTCCATGAAGCTGGATTACAGGACCACTCCACGAGTCCCAGTCTAATAGCTTTCCCTAAAGTTAGCAGAACTCCGAGATGTACGCACCTGTGCAGTAGACATGCTTGGCGACCATGCTGGTGACTATGCTGGTCAGTCCTACACCGGAGCCTAGCTCCAACACGGTCGTGTCGGCCAGAGTGTCCGCGTGGTGTAGAACGTAGTCAGCCAGCAACAACGCTCCTCGCCACACCTGCAGCCCGACCAGACGTATCGGTGTGGCTGTACTGTGCTCTGAGACAATACACAAATACAAATTATCTTTATTTACATATACATAGAGTACAGTATTGAGTCAACTTAATTACAATAGCATGTCTTCTTTCTTCAAGTCTGCCATCAGCTGAGGATAGAATAGAATGATCGCCAGTCCACCAAAGTCTTCTTAAGGTTTTTTCCGGCAGCATCTTCAATTCATGTGGAAGGCAGTTGTAGAAAGCTGCTCCTCACTTGGAAAGTTTTTTCCCAAAAGGACTAAGGTGATGTGTGTCAAGCAAGAAGTTGTGTCTGTGCCTAGTATTATAATGGTGTTGGTCCTCCGTTCTGGTTTTGCCGGACTTAACGGTGTAGAGAAAACTCAGGAACTCTCACCAAAGTCACCAAACCCATGATTTGACGCCAAGATCTTCGAGACACTTGAGATGCTACTGAGGCCTCCAAAGCTAAGAGACTTAGACTTCACGGCGGCAACTGTCAGGTTTTGAAATCCTGAGCGGCAACCCAGTTTGACTTGATGCTGAAGCTATTTACACAGTTGGTATATTTTTGAAATAATAACTTTAATTTGAGTGCCTTGGAATTTAAAATAAAAGTACTAGTTGTTCTATCACAGCGTGAAAGCTGAAACTCCCACGTTTTTCAACGTTTCATCTCTCTTCAGCAGCGTTGTATTCAACTTACCAATTTTAAGAGTCTTCTCATTGTCATTATTCTCTTTTCTTCTTTCTACAATTAAGTCTCCATCTTCGTCAACTTCCACCTCTTTACCGCCCGTTTTAAGGGGGTATGTAAATTTGAAATAGGAAACAATATCTACAAAACACCATAAACAATCACGAGTGTGTATTCATTTAAATTCAACCAACAAAATAAATGAAATGTTGCACTATTAAATAAAAGAACGGACTTTTTCTAGGAACTACATTTAATTAAAATCTTAAACATAATGTAACAATTGTCACAAAGGACCGTTTTTATATCTTGAATAAACTACATGTTTCAACCATTCTAAAATATCCTTTAATTCAAGTAAAATAAAAAATGGGCTAAAAATGTCTTATTTAAGAAGCCTAGTTCTAATTTATGATTAGGTGAACAGAATAAAATAGAAAATCACAGTTATAATTTCTATTTATTTTACTTTGATTTCAGATTAAAACTATTGTAGTCAATTGTATTGTACAGTAGTTGATTAAGTTTTTTCAACATTGTACTTGAAATTGAGTTTGCCAACTTACTTTCTTCTGATACTCCTCTTAGAAGGCATCCTTCCAATTCAGAATAGATTTCCGAAGTTACTGTCAATTCTTCAGTTGCCATTTAAGCGTGCTTCGAGAAGATGTCAACTGATGGTTTTTGTAGAGATAGGCCTAGCTGCAGTTCTCACCACCTGTCTAGAGAAAAATTGAATATAAATTTCATGACTAATAGTTTTAAAATGGTAATTTAATTTTAATTATTTGAATTGGTTTGACATTATTAGGTGATTTTAGGATGATGAAATCTACGAATACTCTCTAAATTTTCTGAGGGAAAATTACGGGGAAAAGTTTAAAAATTTAATATTACTTTATTTAATACAAAATCACACACACATTGTATAATAATTAACACCGTAATATAAAAATGTATAGTAATTAAATAAGTTTTAAAACTTTTTATTATTGTGAATTTGTTTGTTACATTTACCAAAAACATTTTCATACAATATTACATGTGTTTGTGTGCACCCGGAGGAAACGTCTGTGAGCGCTCAATGGCATTTTAAAATGTAAAGCTATCGTTTCCTAGAAAAAAATTTCACCCCTATATTACGGCCGTAATGTAGTGGTGAACGTAACGTGATGGACGCAACACAATATTTAACCCTGCGTCGGGCGCTTAAAATTTAAAACACCATCGGGCGCTCATGGAGGTTTCCTCCAGGTGTGAAAAAAGGGCTTTTTTCTTTGAAAACCAAGTTTATTGATATAAAGTTGAATAAGAGTACATATAAATAATTATTATTTATCGTTTACTACAAAATTTAGTTTAAAAAAATGTAAATTAAGATAATGAACCCTACAAAAAACTACATACCGGTGGTAAATATTACAAAGTAAAAATTAAATAGTAAATCAATACAAGGTTGCAACATTCAATGAATGGGTTTGAATAATTATTCTTTGAGGTAATTGTAAGAAAAATGCAATGATTTCAACATGGAACTAACTCATCAGGAAACAACGCACGCACTAACTCTCCTCTCGGTCTATTCACAATTTCGTACTGTTCCTCCCGCTCCACAATGTCCAAAAGTCTTGAAATAGATCTTCTTCCCTCCCCATCTTATATAACTAAAAATTAAGCACTATAACGAAACAACAAGCTGATTTTCAAACTAGCATAAACCATCACACAGAAGGGCACACGGAGGTTTCATCCAGCAACTGTAGTTCGTGATCGAGCTCAGGGAGAAGCGTCCAGTCGCTACTAATTGCTTCTCACACTGACCCTTTTGTTAAAACTAAGAAAATTGCGTAGCTGGCATTTCCTAGGAAGAGGCGTGAGGTACACTCGACCTTAGACCGCCGACACACAAAAAACCTGAACTTTAACACAAAAGAAAAAAGACACGGAGGAAACCTCCGTGGAGCGCCCGACGCAGGGTTAAACAGATGTAGACAAAAACAACTTTTGACATGTTGTTTATTTTAGTTGTCAAATCTTATTTACGTATATAGTAATGGATAAGCTAGACTTTTGTTTACAAAACAAATGTGGTCATCTGGCGAGAAAACCCTTAACTAGTTTTCACCGCTATTTTACGTCCACCGTTTTCTAGGAAACCACTCTCATCTGATAACATTGAAAACAAAACTCACCGTCATATTACGGCCGTAATGTAGCGGTCACGGCTTTCTAGGAAACCATAGCTTAAGGGCACTGAGTGTGCAGGGTTAATGTGGCGTTAAATGTTTGTTTTAAATACAATCAAGGATGACAGTATTTTCCTAGAGAATGGTGGCTGGTCCCATGTGACTGCAGTAAACCCAAATATTACTGTAATATTACAGCAACAAAAAACAGTCATTCAGAAAATCCTATTATAAGAAATATATTTACCTAATAAAAGAATGTAAGCTTACTCTCAATCAGCGTTTCGATTATACAACTGAAGAACAAAAGAACTTCCTAACTAAATATACATGTATATAATTAGACCATAACTGGTCTTAATGACTATGTAATAAAGAAATTTGACTTGACTTGAGGGTATAATTTCAAAAGATTATAAATTACCTCACTATTATTAACTAGGTACTTATCAAAGAGAACTGTATAAGCTGGCTTATTTTCTATTGAAAACTGAAAGAGTTGAGTTTATTTTGATAGCTAGGCTGACTGGAACGTTGCCATCTTGGCGAGTTTTCAGAGTAATTGAGATATTTTCAGAAAATTGCAGTTTGTCAAAATAAAAGGTCGAGATCTAATTTAGCAAGGTTATGGGGACAAGGTTGAGTTCTGCCGGTAAATGTTTCGCCACTTACAAACATTAATGGTAACTCGTTGAATTCCGCTCCAGCCGAAAGATCACTTTATTTCCTGCGTTAACCATTTTATTTCATTATTTTTATTTATAAAGTGCCCAAAACGCCGGTAAAATCCTCTTGTAGTACGGCAAAATTAACTATTGATATGGAATGAGGAAGGGTGTCTGATAAGCTATAAATAACACTAATACCTTTGAAAAATAACTCCAATGGTAGGCTCGCAGAAAATACATTTGAGTTTATGAGTATGTTTAGTAATTACCTATTATTATAGTACGTTTGGGGAATTTACACTTGGAAAAATAACAATATAAATATACAAATTACAAAACAAACAAGGGATGGAGTTCTAGCAGACGACAAAGCATTTGTCTTCGGACTCAAACTACCAACTCAAAAAGTTAAAGGACGAAATTAAATCCGAAACAACACCAGCATACTACCAGTGATTTTAAATGTATATTTAAAGTCAATGATACTACAAGCACTGAGTTTATAAAATCAAAGTCAAACAATTATTAAAAACATTACTAAGTTCTTGTTTTTTAACAGTAATCAAAGGAGAAGCATGACCACCGACGTCCTCCCAGTATAAAAACCGCGACCCGTGACGCACGCGAGAAAATGTAAATAGTGATAATAAGTGACTGCGCATATATACAAGGTTTTTCTAAAGCAAAATGATAGCTAAAAAAAAGAAGTACATGACTTAAGACGTTTTAAAAATAAAGAAAAAGTCTTTTTGAAGTTAAATTTGAAATTTTCTTTTTGCTATATTTAAATTTGTTGTGTTAAAGCATCCTTTGCACTTGTGCAGCTTATTTATATAATAAGGTGTACATTTTTAAATAAATGTTCTTTATATATACATTCACTTACAATAGGTTATACAGGTATAGGTCCTACTGGAATAATTAGAAACCATTTTTATATAAGAACTAACAAAATGTTCTGTGTCAAAATTGTATTACATACTAGTTTATATGTGTTCCGTGTATTGACAACCCCAAAAAGGGGCGGATAATTTTTATTTTAATAAAGATTTTTATATAGTACAAGCTAACTTCATTTTACATTTTTTATCTACTGTTGAAAAATAGTGTTAGACGTCAGCTGTGAGCTGTTGCCTTCGTCAACAAACATGCTACGTCAAACGTATCGTGGGAAGGGAAAAAGATCAGAAACTCAACTAAAAGCAATTTTTGTCATTTTAATAAAACTAACAAGAAAGTAATAAATAAAAACTACGTTCAAAAATTTATAAAAGCCTCTATGCTGACCATTCTTTCAATTATATTTCATAAAGCCTTTGCACGTAAATAATTTGATACTAAAATTATTAGTCAAAAGTGAGTAAGCTGCTTGACCTTCGTCGTCTCAAACAATCCAATCAGCGTTCTACACGAGTAGACAGTCGGTGCGGTGCCACGTTCTGTCACTCTGTGGCATTGCCTTGATCTCACTTTAGCGTCAGAAGTTATTGTCGCCGGTTGTGGTCGGGCATTAGTTAGGATTTTGTCATCAAAATGTTGAGACTTAGCCTTTTACTGTGTGTTTTCCAATTAGGATTGCTGAGCCAGGCTGCTATTACGGAAGATGAAGGAGTTTTAGTTCTGACAAAAGATAATTTCAAAGAAGCCTTGACTGAATTTGAGTTTATTCTTGTGGAATTTTGTAAGTATGATTTAAGATCCCGTATTCATTTTACTCAGAATAATTTCTTTTCGGTAAAAGTGTCTACATAGAACGGTAGGGAAGAAGATTAGTTTAGCCGTTGTTTCACCTTCTTAATTTTCATTTGGATTACCACGAGAAAAGCCTAGTCCTGTTAGAGAGGTAACTGTAAACGCTGCTTAAAACCTGTAGCTTACTATCCCCCAGTTGTATTTTAGCGTATAGTTATGTTTTTAGGTTACAAAATGTTTAATTTGAATCATGTATTTATTCCCAGATGCTCCATGGTGTGGACATTGTAAGTCCCTAGCTCCTGAGTATGTGAAGGCAGCTGAAAGCCTGAAAAAGGCCAACTCACCAATCAGACTTGCCAAGGTAGACGCTACTCAGGAATCAGAACTAGCAGAGGAACACAAAGTTCGTGGCTACCCAACTCTTATGTTCTTCAAGAATGGAAACCAAATCTCATATGGCGGTAAGCTTACAGGCAGATTTTGTTTTGATGCTTTGCTTTGGAGAATCTGTTATTTACTAGACTAGCTATTTCTAATAATAGAAAAGACCCTTAGGCCACTTTGTACATCTTGAACCCCAACTGGTCTACAGGCCCAAGATTTTAGTTTGTTAATAGGTAAAAATTGGTACTTTTACTTTTTTAAAGAGTACTTTTTTCCTAAGCTTTAATTTAGGTTTTCCAAACTAGCTCCGATAAATTTATGCAGCATGTAGGCATGTCTGCTTGTGCCACATCAATTCGACCCTGGTGGCTATCCTGTCTGCCTACTGGAAACTAGATATAAAATAAGTTGTATCATAATTACAGTCTATTATAAACCGCTGTTAAATTAATTAAGCATAATATTGCAATTTTTGGTGATAAAGTACATTGAATTAAAAAAATTTAAACAGTTTACATACCTCTCGACATCAAGATTCCTTCAGTAAAACTTGTTTACTAGTTTCGACTAACAAGTAGTAATATTCAAATACGATAATAATCCATCTTCAGTGCTCATATGTAACTTTTACAATTATTGCAATTTAAAATTTTACGTATTTTTTATTTAAAATCAAAATCCAAAATTAATATTTGTCTTAGGAAAATTTCCTTTATTCAATTGTGAATTAATCCTGTGCTTCAAGGAGTAGACCAATACAGTATTTACAAAGTCTCCATAAGTTTTTGTCATAAACAGTTATGGTAAAGTTGAGAATTTCAGGGCCTACTCTTTCACTAGCAAAATTTTAAAACTTGACTTGTCGGTAAAATTTTGTAAAAATAAATTTAAGTGTGGAAACTTTAGCCTGGGTTGATTGATGTGATTAACAAAGTCTCAACCAACCTCCGCTAATCTGGCATTTTTGATAATCCAATAATATCCATCAAAGTAGTGGAATAATAAATAGTCAAAGACTGTAGTTACAAATAGCCAACCAAAGTTTTTTTTAGTCTGTGGGATCCATCTGACAATTTTGTAACTCTGATAAGTTTATTTTGATTTGTTAATCTGATAGTATTGTTGAGGCATTGATATGAATAAAACAGTAATACCAATGAAATATGAATTTATTTCTAGACTAAACAGCCAGATATATTTACATAGTCTCTTTAACCATTGAGATTGATGTTTTTGTGGTCTGCATTTACAAATAATATACTGTGGTGTGGGCACAATCTTGTGTCTTTCCTTTTGTCTGATAAGGTCCTAACCATTATGATCGTTGTTTGTTAGTTGTTTTAGATCATCGTTGTTTGATTATTCATGGACACTGTGATGATAATACACATGCTTTATTTTATTTCAGTCCTAACGTGTAACATGTATCATTTGCCAAAGATTTTTTGGAAAAATGGATTAGAACTAAATAATTTAGAATTCGATTTTTCATGTTCTCATTACATTTCTTACCTAATCCCATTACTTTATACATAGGTTTCTTTTGAGCTCTCTAAACATGTTTTTAACCAACTTCAGAGAAACAAGCAGGTTATACAAGTTGGCATGGCTTTTGTGAATCTGCTAGCCACCATTTTGCAATTTTTCACCAAGTTGTCTCTTTACTCAAAATAACTTAGTCGTTTATTGGATACAAGATTATACTAACTTTCAAGAAAACCAGGTTTATATGTCTCATAGATAAAAATAATTACTTAAAATTACAAAATGAAGGTTAGTGGCCTGACAAAACATGTTGGACCCATGTTTCACAGGGTATTCAAATGAGTTTGTCTTTACCCAAGGAACAATCCCGATGTGTGTTTAGAGATTTCAAAACAACCTGTGTATCAGTAGTATTTACTAGGTCACTTTTAGACTCATCATTTACTGGACAAATATGGTAATTTTGTGGTGAAAAGGTCCAGTGCAGAATTTCTTAAAACCAAATTTTCCTAATATTCTCCGAACGGTTGCTTTTGTTAATTCAACGTTGTTTGCAAAAGAATCCAACACTTTGCTCAGAATACTTCTGAAAAGGGCTGTAATTCCAATTTATAATTTTAGTAGATGCCCAAGAATTTTAAAATTGATTCAAGTCCAAATTCCTTTATGGTTATATTACATTTTGTAACATAATATCGGTTAACGTATGACTGGAATGTATTTATTTTCCGACAGAACTTACTTCTCGAACAACCCGTGAGTGTATGAATGTTGTACTTAATATTACGGGACACTTTCTTGTGTGCAGGAGGCAGACAGGCCAAGGACATCGTCAGCTGGTTGACCAAGAAGATCGGTGCTGCCGCCAAAACTCTGGCTTCCGTCGACGAGGTCAAGGAATTTGCGGAAGCTGCTGACGTTGCCATCGTTGGATTCTTCAAGGTGAGTTATTATGGTAAAATTCGGAGGCCTTTCGAATATGTTTCAATCGAGCGGACATTTAGTTTTCCTTAATAATGATAGTTTTATGAAAATACCTTGTTATTTAGTTATGATGTTTCTTCTGAGTTCATGTTCAGGTAATCAACCATTACTGGAGTGAGAAACCCCAAAGTTTGTTGACTTTTGATTCTACATTAAAAATGTATTTGGCTGTAGATAAAGAATTACCGCATAAAAACTGTATCTGTGTAGAAAAATGACCTCTGACATAGCTTCAGTGATTTTTATCCTACAACTAATTGAGGAAATACGCTACCTTGATTCACATATTATATTCTTGAATTAGATAAATAGATCAACAGAACTAGAACCACTGTAGAATGTACGTAAACTGTAATTATTGTAAAGACACAAAGAAAACATTCAAAACACATTATCTCAAAACACAATTTGTCGTTGCAAGTCATTTTCCAAGCTGACTCCTCAATTTTTGACAATATCTTGCCTCTACATCTTATCTTTTTCTCTTATCTCAAAACTTGTCTTTAAAAAAATCAAAATGGGATCCAGTAAGAGGAAGTGACTCATGAAACAAGAGGCAGAGAGAACTAAACCGGAAGATAGAACCGAAAAACGTTCGCCTTATCAGGCTCAAGTGTTATCAAATTCTAATAAAAGTGCCCCAATATTGAAGGCATTCAAAGTTGTACGAAAAGAAACCTAAGCGCAGAAGCATTTCATAGTGTGGGTGAGTTTGTGGCTCATGGCTGGAAGAGTTCACACAACAACAGCTCTGACAACAAAGAGCTCAAATGGAACCATTCGCATGACAACAGCATATTTAATAATACACAATGACAAGGCATAAAAATATATTACACAGAGGCAATTTCATAGAGTGATAGAGATTTTTAAACTTCACAAATTTTCTTGTTTCCCCTGGCAATTTCACACAGTCTTTTTCCTGTCAAACTCCACCCTGTCATCCATCTTTTTCATATAATTTTTGTCGCCTCGGCCCTCTCCGACCTGTGATTTTTGTCGCTGTCCATTCATTTGCACACTACTCATATTTTATGTTATATTTCCATTTAGTAAAAATGAGTTTTGAAAGCTTTCACTTGCTAGGCTGATCACAAATGTTCGGTTGGAGCGATAAACATCAATTTTGTTCATTATCACATTGAACAAGTACTCAACATTTTTTTGACTGGGGCAAATAAATTAGCTTATTATTTGCACACAGGTTAAAATATTAGTGTTTTTACTATACAAATAACTGTAGGGTGACAGAAACAGTAGATCATTATATCGGTTTTACGTCGTTCCATACCTTATCTCGCCTCGTTATTTATGGTTCTTGCCATCTTGCGGAAAAATTATATTTGTTCAGCTGATAGTATCCACCGTGTCTGCAGTGTTTTATCAGAAGCAAATAAACTGCTCGCCGGAAACCCGAGGATCGAATGATATAATTTTTAACTTCCTCAATTTTATCATCTAATTGCAAACATGGCATAGAAAAGTTCTCGTAGTTTTTGATAACGAGGAGAAGTCAATAAACTTGTAGGCTCACAATCAAATCAAACGATAATTAACAATTGATAAGGTTCGTTTGAATTTGTATTTTAGATTTACATGATCAAAACGGGCTAACTGTAATGTTTGCTCGGTAAAATATCACCTATTTTCCGTTATTATTGAGCAGTAGAAGTTCTTCATTGTAGAGTTCTCGGTTACTAATTTCAATTTATTTTTAGACAGAAAATGAAGACTTAAAACCAACGAATAAGCAAAATGGCTAGTCAAGAAACTTCCTTGTACCATATTTTTGGATTCCTTTGGCTTGAAATTATTGTGTTGTGAATTTAATGTTTGGAAATCTAAATTACCAAAAAGCAATACAAATTGTGCAAACAGGTGAATAAAAATAAACCAAGAAATGTTTGTATCATGTTTAGTAGTGTTGATGAGCTTGTATTGTAGGTTTTTTTGTTTTACACAAAAGAGAAGTTTATACCAAAATTTGTTTCAAAGATCAGTTTGATATGTAATGACCACAATAGAAATCAAAGTTTTATTCAGGAAATGGATACAAATCCTTGGACAAATTGTGTATTTTCCTTCTCCACTAGCTAAAATGTGTTTAGATTGAATACAAATAATTTTGTTTACTAAAGAAGTTTGTTCTTTAATGGAGTAAAATTGTTAAGTGTCAAGACACAAAAGCAAGCTTCCACTTGAATATTAACCTTGAGAACTTGATTTTGTTTTGAGGTGTTTTCAGAAGTTTTAATTTTAACAATTTTTCCATTTTATGCGATGTTGATTGAGCTGTCGCTTGTACTGATACAATGTTTTTACCAGAAACCGTAAGACTTTGTTGTCTGCAAATAGCCAAATTTTACCAGCTGTTTTTGCATGGAAAAATTACTGAGGACTCAAGTTTATTCCTTGAAGAATTCTTGTACTTGGTGTCCCATAAGTAGTGACCATAAAGTCTTAACATTCTCTTTTGTAAACATAGACGTCTTAACCCTTCATGCCCGGTTGTAAATCCGAGGACAGCCAAATTCCTAACCTAGCCTAACCTAATCATTTGTTATCATATTTGGAATGCTTTCAATTTAAAATTCAAGCTACACCATGCTATATCATATTTTTGTTCTGTTATATAACTCACATGAAGAAAAATGCCAGTTCATTTGCATGGATTTTTACTAAAATAATTTTTCTTTTTAAAGAGCAAAAAAGTTTGGTTTTGTGGTTATGAAATTGTAAACATTTCCGTTTAATCTAATTCACAGCAGCGTTAAATTATCGTGTCAAAGGCTTAATTTAATTTTTTTCTAAATCAGCTGACTTAGAAAAATAAACTAATCAAATTTGGTTTGCCATGATGAGTAGCATTTGATGCGGGTGTGGACCCAAGATAATCTAGCAAGGAAATACTCAAAAAGTCATATTTGCAGGAAGAAATATGAAAAATAGTATACCTTTTTGTAGGTCTGTTCGAGTAGGACTTTAGTTGCAGTTGAGTTTTTAAAGTAAACTTGTGATTTTAAGTAGTTTTTAGTCTAGTTTTAGCGCCAAAGATTTAGCAGTTTTAATCATAAAGGCAAAAATAAGGCAACTAATGTTACTGACAGTACCATTTCATGACTTCAAACTAACAATTACATATTACAGTAGAGTCTCGATAATTCGAGCCTCGGTAATCCGAGCCTCCGTGTAATCCGAGGTACCCTTAAAAAAAAATTATTACTGTACTGTACTCAGAAATTTTTAAAGTTTTTTATGAGTTCAAAAACGCCTTCAATTTACGTAGCGCCTGAATATTTGTTAGTGGCACGCTGTTTACAAGACAGCTGTTTGAGTAAGTACAGTATTGATTTTTCTGAGTCAAGGTCAATGGAACCTGTCTCACGCTCATCACTAATAATAGATGATACAGTGTCGCTCTTCCTGTCACTGTCTCTGGTCAGGTCTCCAGAGTAGTAAAAGAGCGATCGGAAAGTGTCACGGTAATAAACTTGGCTCGGAATGTATCAGGGGTTTAAAAGGCTGACGGAACGTGGATGCGTAAAACTGCGATCGGAAGGGTCGCAGACTTTAAACGAGGATTGGTGCAGACTGAGGCGAAAGCGGTCCTCTGCTACAGTGGAAGTGCACGGGAAAATGTATATATTGCGGGAAAAAAACTGGTAAATATGCGTGAATTTTATCAAGCTACTTCTGTGGTCACCCTGTATTTTGTATACGTACTTGTAATACTTATGTAAATTAAATATGACTTATTAATACATTGAAAACTCTTTCTCTCTCAGTTTTCTGTGTAATCCGAGTTTCTCGAAATCCGAGGTACCATCAGCCCCAATTACCTCGGATTATCGAGATTCTACTGTACTACGTTTCACAAAATTCATTAGTTGATTTATAGCTATTGATTCAATGTGTCCAAATATCAACATTTTATGCTGTCTAACCCTTTATTTTGGAAAAAAAGGCTTAAGTGTCATGAACATTTTCAAGTTCTAACTATTATGTGTTATTGATTGGTTTATTAATAACTTTTTTGGCCACCAATATTATCAATTAATTGCAATTGACTGCTCAATATTGCAAACGAATCCTTCGAAATGGAGCTGCGTCGAGTACTGCGTGAGACTTGATGTTAAGCTGTTTGCACAGCCCTACTTGTTTGTGGAGAAGATTGTCGTGGCGTGTTTAAGACATGTGGAGTGTGTTTGTCTGCAGGATGACAAGGGTGAGTTGGCCACAGCCTACCAGGGAGTCGCCGAGACTCTGGACGACTTCCCCTTCGCCGTCGTCACTGACTCTGACGTCGCCAGCGGCTTCGACGTTGAAGGAGACAAGATCGTGCTCTTCAAGAAGGTGAGTCCCAAGCAGTCTGCGTTTGTAGCTTAGTAGCTGAACATTTCTCAGTGCAGAAGAAGTTCATGAGTTGAAATTCGGGTGCAAATACATGGAAATAATCCGACATCATTGCACTGTCACACTCGATAATATTGAGGTTGTGGCAAGGATGCTTATGATCTTTGCCAGTAGAAGTGCAGTTTCACTAAATCACTATTTGAGATTCATGAGGGTATTTAAAGGCTTTGCCAGTAGAAGTGTGCCCAATTGGAAATATTACCAGCTGTGTCAAATAGAAACATCTGAGCCGCTTTATTTACTTATATTTCTGACCTCCATAAATAATTTTGTCTTTGTTTTCATTTGTAAACATCATTAAAAATTGTTGTTGATCTTCTTTTGCTGGCTGATGAAATGGTTTAATCTAGCATACAAATGGAAATAAAAGCACTTTTTTTATTAAAAGTTGATTTTGCTAGTCACCATGGACTTAGGCAACTTGTGCAACCTTAGCGACGTTTGACGAAGTAAGGCTTAAACTGCAGTCTCAAACGCTATTGACTTGGCCGCCACACTGGCAATCAGTCATTGTTTTCTATTTAGCCTACTGTAGAATATTTAGCCTCATATTTTCACTTTCAATTAGTCTACTCTTACTCATATCGTTCTTTCACTCCTTCATTACAGTTTGACGACAAGAAGGCCGTGTATGACGGAGAGGCTAGTATCGACGGAGTGAAGAAGTTCGTGCAGACAGAGTCCCTGCCACTGGTGATTGAGTTCAACCACGAGACGGCCCAGAAGATCTTCGGCGGAGACATCAAGAGTCACCTGCTGCTCTTCTTGAGCAAGGCTGACGAGAAGTTCGACGAGTACCTCGCCAACGCCAAGGCTGTCGCCGGTGGCTTCAGAGACAAGGTAGGTAGAACCTTGGTGTACATAGGCGAGTAACATAACTCATTGTGAATTTGACAGTGTGCTTTAAATACGGATCCACTGTTTTCTTAACTAGAATCTTCAAAACAAAACCGCTACATGTGTTGTTCCTGTTGTTACTTCTATTTATTGACTTGAGAAAGATTTTGTGACATGGAGTTTCTTGCCTAAAGGTTTTTAGAACCTTTGTTTTTTCAACACCTGTTAGTTTTGTTTTTAACTTCAAAAGTGTTCTAGATTCCTACAGGCTGAAGCAAGTTTAAAAAAGAGTTATGTTTGCTATTTCTTAAGGCCATTTGCGATGGACTTTTCTGCAATAGCATAGGAAGTAGGTGTGATGAGTGCTGCAGTGTTGGCCGTATATATAACAGAGTATAGTTGAATTTAAACTTTATCGTGTGTTCCTTAACATGAATTATAGAAAAATGTGCATAAAATATTTATATGCATGAATAAAACTTACTTTCAGTGCCAGTGCTTTAAGTTCAGCCATGTGTTAATAACGCTTCGTGTGTGTGGCAGGTTCTGTTCGTGTCGATCAACGCTGACGAGGCCGACCACCAGAGAATCATTGAGTTCTTCGGCATGAAGAAGGAGGAGGTGCCGACCATGAGGATGATCAAGCTGGAGGAAGACATGGCCAAGTACAAGCCCAACAGTCCGGAGATCACGTCCGACAACATCAAGCAGTTCGTCCAGGACTTCCTCGACGGAAAGGTACGAGTAGCGTCAAATGACAGTTGCTCGATTTCAAACTCTGTCAATCATTTTTGGTCGGAAACTCAGGTTGGCTTTTATCACTCACTTAGACCAGCTACGGTTAAACGAAAAGGTTATTTAAGCGATTAAAAAGTGTTGTAGTGAATTATTGACAAAATTACTTATTGGTTTATTGAACTTACTCCTTGTTATTTATTTTTGGTAGGGGTAGGTTTGTGGTTCTGATTTTTATCTACAAAAGAATTTGTATAGAGAATCAGTCTAAAAATGTGTTCTGACTCATTAAACCAGTTATTACCGTTTGGATACATTGCTACAACCAATTATTGCAAATTTATCAAATAATTTATGGGAAAAGGCCCAATACCAAAATTCAGTAGTTTTACTGATAATAGAACGCTTTACCTGAGATATGTTGCAAAAAATGATTCAATATTTCATCAATATCTTGGGAAAATTCGTTCAAGTCAAGTACGTTTGTTTTAAATATTTCTCCGCAAAGTAAAGCCATAAGTCGCTTGTTTTAAATATTTCTCAGTCATCACCTGTTTGCATGAAAAGTCAAGTACATTTGTTTGTAATGTTGATATCTGGTGACGCTAAAGGTAAGGTCAAGTACCTTTGTTTTAATACAAGACAAACTTTACCTTTTTTTTAACTATTGTTTGGTTGCAGGTGAAACAGCACCTGCTGAGCCAGGACCTGCCCGAGGACTGGGACGCAACACCGGTCAAGACTCTGGTCGCCTCTAACTTCGATGAGGTCGCTTTCAACAAGGACAAGCACGTTCTGGTCGAGTTCTACGCTCCCTGGTGTGGACACTGCAAGCAGCTGGCTCCCATCTACGACAAGGTCAGGGTAGAAGTAGAATCCAGACTAAAGGCATTCGTTGCCGCTTTGCTCGTAGTTTTTGAAAAGTTCAATTTATTCCTAGTGTTGTATTTTACAACAGCTGCACTTACAGGTCAGTGTAACTGGTAGGAGCGTCTATGACTCTTGCAAAATTGTTTTAAGTATATTTCTCCCTTATACATTGAACTGCCCCTTTTTTTCAAAATTTGACAATTTTCAATAGTTTGCAAAATTTATCTTGTAACATATCATTTTAAAACTTTGAGTAGCCAAAAACTAAATATGTCATTTTTTTCAAAATTTTGAAAAATATAGTGACAGCGTCCATTTATTTGCTTAAAACTTGAAACAACGTTTTGAGCCGCCATTTTGTACAGGAACGTCGTAAAATTATTTTAATGGCATCAATTAGTTTGTGTTTTTATACCCTTTCAAATAAGGTGTCACAAGGGGGTTTGTATTATAAAATTTAAATTCCTCCCCGGTTTATGGGTGGGGGTGGGTAACGAAAAGTACTTTAAAAAACTTCAGAACCCTATAAAAATATTACCCAAAGGGTTTTTCAAAATTTTCCGCTTTAAAAAGTTAAGGTGGGGGGACATATAAAGCTCACCCTGTATAAGTGGATTCAGGTGTCTAAAGCAAGCAAACAAACAAAGAAAGAATCAAGAGATTGGCTTATTCTTTGGGAATGAAATTGTATACTGTATTGACTTACTTTGATTTACAAAATGATGATAAAAGAATGATTACTTGAAGGGTTACTTATTTAGATTTACACACAAGTCAAAACCTGTTAATTATCGTACCTTTACTTTTTCAAGAACCCAATAAAATAAAATAGAGCCACTACAGCTTCAATTTAGTTAGTTTTAACCAGTTTTTTGAGCATTTAACTCTGGTGTAGTGATGATACTAATGCCCATGTTTTGCCACGTTCACTAACATGAAAAACTTGTTAACTCAATTTTTCCTGAATAAAGAGTTAATACGTTATATCGACTGTGCAGCTGGGAGAGGCTTTCGAGAAGCGTGACGACGTGGTGATTGCCAAGATCGATGCCACCATCAACGAGCTGGAGCACACGAAGGTGTCTGGCTTCCCCACCATCAAGCTGTACGCCAAGGGAGAGAACAAGGTGATAGACTACCAGGGAGACCGCACTCTGGAGGCGATGACTAACTTCATCAACAACGACGGACTGGAGGGAACGCCCGAGGCACCGGAGGTACGTTAACTTAGCCGAAGATGGTGGAAATTCTGCTTAAGACTGGTCTTAAGATGTGTATTGGCCGGTATTTTGTACCAGGATTATGGCAAGGATAAGGTGGTGCAGGGTCTCTACTCGTCACAAAAAAGTAGTGGTTTTAAGGATTAGGTCACAGAAGTTGACTTATACTCTATTTTTTAAAAACAATTTTAGAAATTAAAAATTTATTTTAAAGATTGGTTCTACATCTCAAAACATGTTTCCAATATTTAAAATATTTCTGTTCAACCTGTCAAATCTAAAAAACAAATGTATACTTGCTTCTATGAAGTAACGCAATTGTTTCAAATTTTCCATAGAATAACATTATTTACAATATACTATAATTACTAATAAATCAAAATAATTTTAATAATTCTAAATAAATCTTACAAAGGGAAATTTTCTAAATAAATCTTACAAAGGGACCCAATTAGGCATGGCTTTTAAGTGAGCATTTTCCAGCTAAATAAGCCTATTACACAAACCATACACTTTTAGTTTAACCTAGAAAGTGCTGATTGTTCTTGCCTGTAATGTAACTCCCATTAGCTGTTGTTTCTCCCTAAACTGCCTCTGATCTGTAACCCTGGTCCGTCTGTTGACAGGAGGAGGACGAGGACGACGACCTACCGAAGAAGGACGAGCTGTAGACGACGCCCGAGCGTCCGTTGATCTTGTGTACATAACTGACAAACTGAACTCTTGTATGTGGTTGTGTTTGTAAACGTTCTGACGCCGTCAACATTCATTCCATTTGAGATACTGATAAATTATATTTTTCCAAGAGACTATTTTTACCGCGTGTGTGTGGGTGTGCGAGCGTGTGGGACATTTTTTATTCTGTTGTGCACAAAGAAACTTAAGAGTCGTTCTAGCGAGGTCTGTAGTAAAGTGGTTCGATCGCGGTGTTGAACAAATTCGGTGTACATCACTAACTTTTGTACCTGTGTCAAATTTTAATTCTTTATTATTTGGTTGTGTTAATTTTGTAAGTTTGATATTCGATAGTAGTCTTCCAAAAGGTACCGACTTCGTTGATTGGTGGTTTTTGCCGTTCGGAATTCGATTGATATTACTCGGTTGCTACAGACCTCAGTTAAAGGTGCGTTTAATTTGATATTTTAACTATTTTCTATTTATACATTTAAGAAAACTGAACTGTTAATCAAAGAGTAAATAAAAATAATATTTTATTGTTGTCAAATAGTTTATGGTTTTGTTAACTCAGTATCAAATTCTGTGATGTTGCATCCAAATAAATAACAAAAAATAAACTCCTTTTTTATTTAAATTTGTGTTTATTAAATCCTTGGTTTAAGATTCCTTACCATGAATGGTGTTTAACGTGGAATTTTCTCTACATAAAGCAAGAAAAAATGGTTCTTACCTGATTCCCAACCGAAGGGAAAACCAATCCTGTCCACCCCTAGTTTTTTGTCAGCATCAAATCTCTTGAACCAAATAAATGTTCACATTCGTTCAGTGACTTTTACAAGGAAAATTATGAAACTCTTCAATACTTATTATACTTTATTTTTTTACACAAAGTACAATTATTGTTCCTTAATATAGACTCAGTTAAAAGTCAAATCATTACTATAATATATCTTTGGATTGCACTTAGCCGACACTTCAAAATAAAATGTACAATTTAAGTTTAAAGCACAAAGTTAACAACTAGTATTTATTCAAGAACCGAGATGTTTTTAATTTGAATAAAAATACTTTTCACAACACTATTAAAATTGATATCAATCTTACTTAGATACAAAATTTATTTTACTTAATATAGTATTCATCGATTGTAAAATTCTAACCTAAAATAAATAATATTGTCTTAAAACTAGAATAAATTATGGTAAAATTAATAGTGGACTATTTACAGTGACATTTGTTCATACCCGACTGATTCCAACTTTGTGTACTTACGAAGTTATTCACAAAAACCGCTCCTAGTTTGATTTGTACAGAAATGGGTGATAGTAGAACAAAATAGTGAATGTTTATTTACCGGTATGTAGGCTTACTGTACCTTTCATCGAGTTAAGTATTTGATACCATATTGCATTTTCAACACAAACTTAGTTTTTATAAAAGCCTTTTTAAATCACTAAATTAATTCAACAGAAGAATCAATTTTAGTACAAGATGTCCATAAAATAGTGGTACAGTTTTAATGGTTTGCCATAATCAGGGGGGAAAGGGAATAGTTCGGACATTGTGGGATGGAATTGCATTTGTACAGACTATGTTGAATATAGCAATGTCTTGATATCCCGCGACTGCTTTTATATGACTGGACAGGTCTCTTAAGTCTTAACAATCCTGTCCAGCAAGTCAGGAAGGGAAAATCAGGTAAAACTCATCGATTTGTGCCCATGATATGAAAATCAAGGAGTTTTGCAGCTGATATTCCAATAGAAATGAACTTCCCCAGTTTTATATTGCAGGAAAATTGAGCTGATATGATGAAATATAATTATTGAAATAATCTTCCTGTAACATGAGCTTCTCGTACAATCTAGCAAATACTTTGCTTCAATGGTTTATGGATGTCATCAATTTTGTCAACCAGAAGTGTTTGTCTTTTAATTAAACTGTCAAAGGATGTTTTGAATTTTATTTCTGGTGGTAAGTCAATTGGATGGAATTTAATTCATACGAGGGTCATCCAGAAAGTAAAGAACGTTTTGGCCTGGTCAAATAAAAAATAAAGATATCAACACACAACTTTATTTACAAATGCATAGAACCTTCCTCTACCTTTCTACGCAGTCGCCATGGATTTCAAGACACTGGTTTTAACGTGGGACCAGTTTTTCCATACCCATGTTCTACTCATTTGCTGCCAAAAACAGAGCCAGGATTTCTTAGCTTCTTTGAGTTCCTTATCGTTAGCAAACTGTTTTTTACCCAAAAATCCTTAAGCTTCGGGAATAAGTGATAATCACTCGGCACCAAGTCAGGGCTGTAGTCATTTCTTTTCTTGGCATAAATTCGACATGGATTATGCCCTTTCGATCCCAAAAACAGTTGCCATGACTTTTCGAAAGTGTTTAAATTTCACACTTTACATTTAGCGGGGTTTCAATTGTCGATGCTATTATTAATCACTGTGGACGAGGACGCGTAATCACACAGCAACGAACCTATACTCAAACTGAAGAGGAAGAATGTAGCTAGCAGCTGCAGCTTCGTAGTGGTGAGGTGTCTTGTGGCGTGATCGCATAATCGTTCTTACTTTCTGGATGACCCTCGTATGTTATTGTTTACAATTGTTTGTCGTAACATCAATTTTAAGTTGAATATTGTATTTTTCAATACTAAAATTTAAAACTGTATCATAACCCTATGGACACTGTTTATTCACTTGTAAAAGCAATCCCATCCGTTTGAGTTTGCAGATTACGTTTCTATCACAGAATCATTCTACCATCACACTAGCCGGCGCTGGCGGCTACTGCAGTATCGAGCACCAGTGTAGGTCATGGGCTCGGAGCCGAAGCTAGTCTTTCGGGAGTGTTCTCTCACCAGCTGGTCTATCGACTGGTTGTGGTTGTTAGTGGCTACAGCTGATTGCAGACGACTCGCCAGGTAACACATGAAGAACGCTGACATGAACAGGAGACACCCGAGAGCTCCTGAGACCAGCAGGAAGGTGCTGCACGAGTTCTCCATCGCTACTGTGTGGTGGTACAGGTCTGAAATGGCCAAGAAGCAAGATATAGTACTTTGTATACAAAATATTTTTGATGTTAAAGCACTTCAGGATAAATCTACAGCATAAGGCTCTCCATCCTTGTTATCGATTAAAGAGCTCCTTGCATGGCTTTTCTATCTGTGTTGGTCTTCTGCATCTTCCTTGGCTTCCCCTATCTTTCTTTGAAGTTCTGAATACAAAATTCTTCAATGACCTTCCGCAAGAACTGAAAGATTGGACCTAGGTGTTTTGAAGAAGTTGCAGCAGTGGCTCACACAGAGACCTCTGACTAAAATAGTCTGTAAATCTTTAAAAAGATTGTAATAATAAAGAATATTCTCTTTCCATCTTAAATCATCTAGGAAATCTTCTCCTCAGTGTATCCTCTGACTACTTAGCGCCTAACTATTTCTCTCCGAAGTAAATGGTCTACCCAACTGATTCTTCCACTCTTAACTTCTGCTACAATGTTCCTTGGCAAGATGTAACTAAATAGGAATATTTCCACTGTGTAAAACAGTACATATATAAAGTTGAGTAGCACCTACCTCCCGGCATGAGGACAGTGTACTCGATGTTCTCAGTGAACTTGGTGTACTGAGTCGTGTTCTGTGAGTCTACTGTGTTGTTCACAGCTGCGTCCTACTCAGAACAAGTCCAGGCAGTACTCCTACAAGCACACCATTTAAACATATCAATATTGTAATCACAGCCACTCCAAATATTTCCTGGTAATAATGTGAGTTATGTGAAGTGTGATTTTGTTACAAACTAAGCGACTCTTCCTGCTACAAGGACCAGTCGATATGTCCTGACCTTTAGCTCGAACAAGTCCAGGCAGTACTCCTACAAGCACACAACCATTTAAACATATCAACATCGTACGAAGGATATGCCAACAAGTAGGAATTAAAATCAGTATGAATTTTACATCTAATGTCATACTTTCTTCTGAAATCTTTGGTTTCGGAAGACACTACAATAAACTAATTTTGTGTTAACGGTACGGTACAATTTCAGACAAACTAAAAGTTACAAAAAATACATTTTATCAATTATCCTTTTCAAACAACTTTGTGCCTTACTGTTGAAAGATTTATTCATGTTTGAAGTATTTGGTTTTAGTGCATTAATAATATACTTCTGGCTGTGTCAGAGTGCATAAGATGTTTAACATGCTCCGCTTATGAGCTATTTTTGTGTTCTTATTCCAATGAAATCTAATGATCTTGATGTTGCAGGTTGTACATAAACCTGGATGTTTTAGGAAGAGAATAGAGAACTATTTCAATTGAAATTTTCAATTAAAAAATTTTGTTGATTTGGTCCTAAGTGTTCCAATCTCGGACCAGACAAGAAACTCAGCTTGATCTATTCAGCAGAAACTTCAATTTGATTCCTAGAAATCAAACTTACTATTTTTTTTTGAACAAATGTTATTTTACTAAGTATTTTATTTATTATTAGACCCTGTGTTGATGGTCCTACAGATTAATAACAGAAGGCTTCAAGCAAGTTGTGCCCTGTCACGCCTCCCACCGAACAACACAGTGCTGTACATTATAAATATTTTAGTATAACCACAGTGCAGATGTTCAAACATGTTCTAAGAAGAAACCAACAGTAGATCATAAGGCAATAAAGGTAAATCTTTTATTTAGTCTCATCTATCTATAAAATATAATCTTAATGTAAAACTAAATAGCTAATACTAAATACTGCAATCCAGCTATAAAACATCAGTCTATTAAGTTCTTGTCTTCAAATGTATTAAATGTTTATATGGTAAATTATATATTTAGTCAGTATAAAATCTAACGTCAAATGACAGATATTCACATTGCTAGTTGCCAATTCACCATACTATTATTTTTATGCAAGAAAGAATTATTGCTCCACTTATGATAACTAATATTGATTATTTCAACAAGGTTACTCACGGGTTGGCAGTCTGCCGGGTCCATGCAGGCCTTGATCTGCGAGTGGATCCACAGGGTCGAGCGTTCCTTCATGGTGCTCAGGAGGAACGCCTCGAAGTCAAGGAACACCTCATTGTGTCGGTCCCGGTAGCGAGCCGGCTGGTGAGGTATGATGGCGACAAAGTCCCGGTTTCGACATCTGCCACAAAAAACGTAGGCGTGAATATCTCTGTTACCCGACTTTGATTTTTCCCTTAACTTTAGTTGCCTTTTAAAGATATAAAAATCAAGAAATCTCGTGTTCAGGAATTTATTTTTACTCACCCTCCTTTGACAAGACCAACACTGCCCACAACGTGAGGGTCATCAGGGTCTGGAGATACAGTCACTTCCATCAGCTTCACATGTTTCCAAGCTGAAACAAATATATAGATTTTAAACATAATAGTTATTGTTCAATAAATGCACAGAGGTAAGGGAATTTCGTCTTGAAAAGTGTGGCAGCCCTGCTAGCTGCTATGCCCACCTGATTTTAGTAGTTAGGATTTTTATTTTCAAGGATAAGGGTGAACTTTATGTTGCCAAACATTGGAAGCTAAAAATGTTACTTCCCATTGAATCCGAAATTGAGCTAGAATCTGTCACAAAGAAGTTCTTGCTTTTGTATGACTGACAGGTGTCTTAACAATCCAGGAAATCAGGATAAATTCATACATTTTGTAATCCCTTGAAAAGTAGGTAAAACTCAGCAGTTTTTCCCAGGATATGAAAATCAAGGAGTTTTGCACCTGATATACCAAGTACCAACTAAGATCAACATCTTCAGTTTTAAATCTCATTAACGTCAAGCTGATGTGATAGGATATAATGTTTGTGAGTAATCTTATCATAACAAAAATAAGCTTTTCTGAACAAGCATCACTAAAAATAACCCTATCTTCTTCCTTTTGATTGGGACTCGTGGCGTGGTCCTGTAATCCAGCTTCATGGAGGTCAGGTTTTGAGGATGATATAGGTCTAAAGCGGCTTAGTGATCATCTGATGATATCCGCATCAACTCCCACCATCGTTTAGACATATCAGACCATCACCTGCGTGGTTCGGAAGTCACGTTTAGCCATTGGTCCTTGTATTTTCCATTGGTCATTGGGCTATTAATTAATGACCCATTCTAAGGAAGAGTCGGCCTTAGTTTGTAACAAGACTACACCTCATAACTCATTACTACCACTCATCCTTCACCACATATTTGCCTTAAAATACCCTCATGAGAGTGGTCGGCATCTCAAATAGTGGTTTACTGGAATATCTTCTTTCCTCTTTTTCTCATGTGTCTGAAACCTTCTGCCTGCAGACAGCAGTATCACTAACCACTCAATTTTCTTCTCTACTTTTCAGTGAGGGGAAAGGAGTGCAATGGTTTACCTGACTGGGGGTTGATCCTGGCTCTGAGCTGCAGCTTGGTGCCGATGGGAACGGCTTGGTCTACTGGCAGTTCAGTGGTAGAGTTGGTCTTGCGAGCCGGCGCCTCCTTGTAGAGTGCGACCTCGTACTCCAGGTGTCCCGGCGTCTCCTCCACTACTCCAGACACTCGGGCTCCGTGCGGTCTAATAACATAACGATATATAGAATAAATTTTATAGGAGAATAATTATAAGTTTATGAAAAGGGAGAGGAATGTTTGATGTGACTCCCAAACTACGAGGAGTGGACAGTTACTACTGCCGTGCCGGGAGATAAACCAGGGCCGAGTTGGTGCGAAGCCAGTACAATACCACTGAGGTAGACCCCCAGATTTAGCCTGATGAGCTAAAACATGACAATAATTCTATTAGATTCTGTGTAGTAGCTTTGAGTACAAGTACGTTTGACAAATTGGATTTGTTATAAAGGAAAATAACAAGTCATTTATATATATATAAATTATATATGAAGCATAACTGGTTTGAAAATTCTCAGGAAACCCGAGATATGAAGAACAGGTTAAATTTTGCAGATAAAAAAACCCCTGACAAATTGTACGTAAAAAATAAAACAATTTCTTTAGAACATTAAAATTTAACATTGTTAAATTATTTAATTTGTTCTGTTAACATGAGAACTGGGGCTCTAACACTTCGGTAGACGATATTAAGAAATTAAATTTACGCTTCTTTGTAAAGACAATTACATTGTAGAAAGGTTTGGGATTGGTAAAATTTAATTTTAAAACGGTTTAACTTTTAAATAATTTGAAAATCAAATGGATGATCAGGCATTGATAATTTACGCAACAGTTACAATAAAATAACGATTGACGTTTAAAATTTACATTTCTAAATTATTTAATTTGTTTATGACATCAATGTAATATATCTCCAATACAATGTACAAACAACTAAAAAGAACAATGACACGCTCTTTAACATACAGTACTGTAAATTTTAGCTTAGAATTTTAATACTGATTTTAAAATCTTCTGCAAAATACTGTTTAAATTGTTCAGTTTGGGCTGCAAATTATAACATACAGGGTGTCTAAACATGTGTAGTTACTAGTCAAAAAATGTCTAGTTACGTTTTTTTTTATTTCGGCTTAATTTATCCGTAATCCGCCATGTTGTAAATCTTTGAACATAATTAATAATTCAAACCAACAACGGTGTCAGGTGCAAATATTTTCCTTAAGCAACAGATTTTTGATAGTCTTTCTTAAATAGCTGTTGAACGGGACTATAAGAAAACGGGAGTTGAAGATTCGTGTTATTATACAAAACCTGACAAATTAAACATTTTTGTAACCGCCTCGTCGCGCTGAACACGTATCTTTAACCCTCGTTTTCGTATCTTGTTCCGTTCGAAAGCCATTCACGACAACCCGTCAATAATTTTAGGTGCAAGTTTTTCCCTAACCATGAGATTTTGGATCGTTTTTCTTTAATTGCTTTTGAACGGGACAAGATACGAAAACGGGAGTTGAAGCTTCGTGTTCAGCGCGACGAGGCGGTTATAAAAGGTCATAGTTTGTCGTATGGAAAAAGTGTTTCACCAAAAATCGAAGCAGGGGCGGACTGGTGTTTTTCACGCCGCTTGCTGTTTTGCGGAAAACACATGCTAAAATGGGAAATATTGGAGATATATAAAAATTAAATCAGTAGGCATGAACCACCTTATTTTTAAATGACAACCGCTATTTTAAGAGTTTTGCTCCGTGGTTTAGTCAGAGATGTGTGCCACCAGGTGGATAAAGCGCCTTTTCATATAAACAATTGTCTCGTCAGCTTTTGTCTGTCAGTCTGCTGTCTGTGTTGGTGTCGGCTTTTATAGTTGGATAATGGAATGTTCAAAGCATAGTGTAAGTAGGCATAATCTATTTTCAATGTTAATTACAATTTATTATTTTAACATGACAATACAGGCGGTCAGGCTTAGTTTACAGATGTTTCTTTAAAACTTGCAAAACATGAGAATTTTAAACGTTTAGGTCACATTTTGATCTTCAACAAGTCGCAATGCAATGAAAAAATGTATATTTTCCTGTTGATCTGTTTCTTTATTGTTAAATCTACGTACTTTTTAGCTTTTAATCTTTCTTGAACGCTTAACTTCTACTAATGTCACGTAAATGTCGCCTAGGAAAAGGTGAAGAGTACTGTAAATTAATAGTAAAAATTGAATGAAAATAAATAAATAAAATAAAGATTCTGTTCTGTTCAAATGAATACTGTAGTAAATTGACATTACAAAGTAATAGTGTCGTCCGTTTAATTTTCATCACTAAAGGTGATTGTGTGTTAGACAGCCCTTGCTGGTGCTTAAGCAGTTAGTTGTGCATAATAAAAAATAAAAAAATGTACAAAAACTAATGAATGTATTTTATTAGGATAAAGGAAGGCTAAAGCTAACCCCCAAATGTTGTAAAAACGCGTATTTCATACCCCCAGACCCCGCCCCGGTATGTGCCTTCCACATGATCAAGGTTGTTGCCTTATTGGGGGAGCCAGGCCACCCCTGCCAGTATTCCTCTTTACTATCTGGAACTATGGAAAAGGCAGAGAAGTAAATGAGAAGAGTTTTCGACAATGAAGTACTAAGAAAATTATACGGCTCTGCGTATGAACTAGAGGATTGGCGAGATATAAGAGAAACCCCGACAGGAGTACAGAAGAAGTAGATGAGTGGAGCATACGCAAGTTTGAGAGAATAGTACCTCTATTCAGAAAGTATTCTAAAAGGAGAATACCATCCAGACAATTAAGTCATAAATGGATGGTGGAAAAAGTGAAAATAAAAGGGACATGGGATCAGCCAAGGAAGATACAGAAAATTGACCCAGATTCTCCATCCGGCTACATTGACTGGGACTCGTGGCGTGGTCCTGTAATCCAGCTCCATGGAGGTCAGGTTTTGAGGATGATATAGGTCTAAAGCGGCTCAGATAGTCTCAGTGATCATCTGATGATACCCGCATCAACTCCCACCATCGTTTAGACATATCAGACCATCACCTGCGTGGTTCGGAAGTCACTTTAAGCCGTTGGTCCTTGTATTTCCATTGGTCATTGAGCTATTAATTAATGACCCATTCTAAAGAAGAGTCTGCCTTAGTTTGTAACAAGACTACATCTCATAACTCATTACTACCACTCATCCTTCACCACATATTTGCCTTAAAATACCCTCATGAGAGTGGTCGGCATCTCAAATAGTGATTTAGTGATTGGTAGCTAAATCTCAAGTGTCAACATGGACATGGATGGGACATAACATGAGTTAGTACTTACAGACTTCCAGCAAATCCGGCCGCCTTGTTCTCGATGACGGTGGGTTCTGGGGGTTTGCACATGATGATGAGTTCTTGGTCTGACATCATCACCACCCCAGGGAACTGAGGGAACCACACTCTCACGTGCACATAGCCCTGCAACAGAGAGAACAAGAACAGCAACATTATTTGAGAAGCGGCAGGGGCGTAGCAAGAGAGGGTTTGTCTCTTGTGAGGATGCCAATTACCAAAAGGCACAGATTTGGTTTGCTTATGTTTGTGATGTTGTGCTCTAACCATTATTGAATAAATTGCTAAATTTCATCGATTCAAATAACCTCAAGGAAAAATATTGCCCAAACTTTTCTAAGAAATAGCTAAACACAGATCACACAAGGCATGACCTGATTTTTGCTCAATTTTGCAGCGGGTCTGTTTTTGACCCAGAGAGCGAGACACAATACAGTTACCAGGGCCACCAACCGAGAAACAATTAGCCCTTGCACGCACTGCTACATTACCGGTGGTGTAGTCAGTCACTGGCGCATGTGCGTTCATTATATATACAGTACATGCAACAGACTTGCTGGCAGTTACCAGCTGTTTGCACTGACTACATCACAGATACTTCATTTCGTATAGTTGTTGTTAGTAAAGCCCACAGATTATTGATCAAAACAGCATTCGAGAAACAGCTGTGTCTAGGCTTTTGAATAATCTGTGTTTTGTTTACAATTTAGCGAGGCTCAAAGGCTTGACATCAAATTGGAGTTCTTTAATACTTTCCGTCCTATTTTCCTTCAGAATGAACAGCAAATGCTAAAATAGTGCCTTGATGCTGACTAAACTTAGATACGATTCCCAAGTATGAATTACTTTATCGGCTACGCAGAGGCAGAGCATCGGGAAAAGTAAGTAGTAATACTGAAAACCCACTTTGAATTGAAGTGAAAACCCACTCTTAGTAATTAATTGTTCCCAGAGACAAATCAATAAGGGAGTATGAGAAAAGCACCACTAATGAAGACGTTTTCAGTTCACTTCAATGAGGAGGTTGCTGTGTAGTTATGAATTAAGCACAGAGGAAAGAAACTAGAAAGAGGCTAGCTTCTTCTTCCTCCTTGCTGCCTAGTACTGACTACTGGACCAGTACACGTTCATCCACTCCTGCAGTAGCTGCGAGCCTTTCAAACTAATAAAGAACAGAATACGAGTACTTGTAGACCTACCGAAAAGTAAACAAAATACTGATTTGGCTACCAGCCTCAGCTTTTCGTGTCTTTTACGGTTTCAATACATATCGCGTTTAAAATTGGATTAAAATCGGACTACTCATCCCGTTATTAAACGAGAAACAACTATTTAGGTCGCCATTTTGAACTACTCAACGGATTTTCATAATTGTTGGTATATTGATAAATAACATACAAATACATAATTTTTCTAATTTTCCCGAAATATGGTGAAGTTTTCTGTTTTTAGATAAATAAAGGGGAAAAACAACCACAATTTTTGTGCTGGACTCACTCTCCCAAAGGCAGCCCCAAGCTCGAGGACTACCACCTGGATGGGTGTGAACTCCTGCCACCACGAGACCCCTGACCTCTTTTGCTAACGAACTAGACCATTAGATAAGAATGTGTTTGTGGAGATATTACAAAAGGAATATGTATACCAAATGCTATGAACTCCTGGGGAAAAAATGCGTAGAAATATATAGAAAGTTCACACATCTACAAAGTCATCAACAAAGCTAAAACTTGTGTGTGTTTGTACTCACGTTTCTCTTGAGGACTCCGCAGCGCTGGAAGTTGGTGATGAAGAGTGTGTAGGCAAGGCCGGTCACATCCTCGGGCTCAGGCTTGATCTGGCACTCCGCGTCCAGCAAGGGGTCGATGCCGCGGTCGTCTGCGAACAGTGGCGCTCCCTTGAACCCCTCAGGCTTGCGTAGCTTGGCAGTGATAGAGTCCCGCGGCAGCGCCTTGCCCTGGCGACTCTCCACCCCGCTGAATGTGCACTGGATCTCCGACACTGTGACACGAGAAGTTTTAGTGAGGCTCGTAGGTTTGACATCACTAAATCACTATTTGAGATGCCGACCACTCTCATGAGGGTATTTTAAGGCAAATATGTGGTGAAAGATGAGTGTGATGAGTGGTAGTAATGAGTTATGAGATGTACTCTTGTTACAAACTAAGGCCGACTCTTCCTTAGAATGGGTCATTAATTAATAGCCCAATGACCAATGGAAATACAAGAACCAACGGCTTAACGTGCCTTCCGAACCACGCAGGTGATGGTCTGATGTGTCTAAACGATGGTGGGAGCTGATGCGGGTATCATGAGATGATCACTGAGACTATCTGAGCCGATTTAGACCTATATCATCCTCAAAACCTGACCTCCATGAAGCTGGATTACATCAAAATGTTTCTGATATTACTCCACGTTAGAAATAAAGAGTACCAGTATTTTAACCCGTTAGTGCCTAGAGTTGCCATATGGACACATACATGCACTGAGACATTGAGTGCTCGTGAAGCATGTCAGCATGTAGAGTATCTGGGCTGATACGGGTCAAGCTTCATACTAGATAGTGTGTTTAAGGATCGATAACTTTTATCCGACATTGACGGGGCTAGTGGAGGTGCTACACCCTTTGGACTAAGCAGGGAGAAGAGAGCACTTTGATCTTTCGTCCGGGAGCGTCTCGAGAGGGTTCGGTTCTGCTCGCCTCCCTGCTCGTGGCGATGTCGGATCCGACATCAGACCCCGTATCTGACAAGATCCCTTCCTTTCTGGGTCTGGGTCGGGTAAAGTCAGATAGTGCGCAGCCGGCTTTGGAAAAGAGTGCAATCCTGAACAAAGATACCGGAATTCCCAGTTTACATGATATTGGATACAACTCACAATACTTGATAGTTCAGCAAACTCCACACTCACCATTCATCACATATTCACCTTAAAATACCCTCTAGGAGTGGTCAGTGTCTCAAATCAAAAGTCTATGTGAAATGTAGCATTCACAAGTCTGAAATTGTCGACGCTCCGTTTCTGTTTTTGAAACAGTGTGTTTATTTTTCAAGTAAACGTGTGGTTTCATAAGAGCTAGCAACAATGTTATGGTGATACACACGCTTGTGGCACTAGAGGCAAGAAGGTCTACCGAACTGGAAGACGCAGGAAAGCGGTAGTCCAGCGCTTAAGCGCTTTGCTGCTTGTTGGCTTGGTTTTCATTTAAAGGGTCGGTTAGTATTTTACATCTAATTTCAGGGAGCTTTTGCTATTTTGCCTTCTAATTCAAATGTTTGTTATGCGAATCTTGGTGTTGTACGGAGGAAAAGCACCGAAGTTTCCGCGACTAATTCAACAGATGACGGGGTACGGTGATGCACGGCAGATCCGAGGGCATTATCCGGCGGTGAAGTGATGTATGACGCAGAGTGGCAGGTGTCACGTGACCACC
This sequence comes from Matsumurasca onukii, assembly GCA_018831715.1. Classification (NCBI taxonomy): domain Eukaryota; kingdom Metazoa; phylum Arthropoda; class Insecta; order Hemiptera; family Cicadellidae; genus Matsumurasca; species Matsumurasca onukii. Next base: position 5,821,285 of record CM032067.1, read on the forward strand.
AGCTGTGACGTCACAGGTGATCAACTCTCCAGGTGTCGTCATGACCTTCCCCACCACCACCAACATGCGTCCTGCGTCTGCGCAGGGGTTTGAATCGGGCCTTTGGCATGACAAGTCAGCGCGCTAGCCCGAACCGCGAGCATCACCACAAAACACGAAATCTGACCAATTATTTTTTAGCGAATTTCAATTCGAAAATTAGAGTAACAAATTGCAAAGAAACACCACTAAGGCCCGTGGTCACACTGGGGAGAAAACTGAGGCTGAAGGCCGAAGCCAGGCTGTGAGCGTAGCGAAGAGCCTCGTAACGCCCGTGGCAATAGAACGGCCGAATGCCAAAGCAAGGCTGTGAACGAAAGGAATAAGAGTTACAAATTGCAAAGGAAAGTTGATTCACTCATGCCAGCGGCACTTTGGCACTTAGCTGCGTCGGCCTGGTTTATTTATTTACTCTGTTCTCTTCTCAGTCGATGTTAGCGTTTTTACTATTTGGCTACAGCGTTTTTATTTTTATAGACCTACTAGCTGAGAGTACCCGCGCTTTGCCTCGGGGCTTTCTTAACATAGCTGTGTGTATATTTTTATAAAACCGCAAATTTAAAGTAAACAAAACAAGTTTCCTATTTATTCTTAGAAAACCATTCAGTTTGCCTGTTAGTTCACCATCTTCTACTTATTAGTGTTGGCTACCTTGTGCCGCCGTTCCGGTCGTTTTTAGAGCCCGCTTTGGTTTTTTGCGATGTTTTTGAGGATGTTATGTGGACATCAAATGTAGCTAAAGACACACTGATTAGCTAGTAAAATAGAAAATTACATGGCTATAGTACAACATTTATTTTAATTTATCAGGACAAACTACATAAGTTTGAAATTCAAAATAAACTACTCTTGTTTAGTTGAAAATGGAAAATTACATGGCTATAGTACAACATTTATTTTAAATTTATCATGACAAACCACATAAGTTTTAAATCCAAAATAAACTAATTTTGTTTAGTTGAAAATGGAAAACTACATGGCTATAGTACAACACTCTTATTTGGTTTGCTCGCTGTAAAGCATGAATCGTAAGTAATATGGTCAACAAACACTGTCGGTCAGACGTACTGACACGCCGAGGAGAGGTACAACCCGTGGAAGTGCCGAGTTTGAGTGCAGCGGCGCGCATCATGAGCCTGTTCTCCACGCTGAAGCAAGCTTTCCGAGCAAACGGTTGAAAATACGACAAAAGTGCTCAGAACCATTTGTGTAGAAAATTAAATTTTAAAACTCGTATAGGCTGTCAAAACTTAAATATCTGTTACGGGTTTTCTAGAATTTCACCTCACAGTATTGGGCTTACACATTTTCACATGTAATGATGTCTTATCAATGACCGCCATCTTGAAAATAATAAAATTATCAAACATGTTAATAGCCTATGTGTTGACCAGGTATATAAGCCACATTCCTGTAAAATTTCATTAAAATTGCTCAAGTGGTATTTGCGTGATTGAGGAACAGACAGACACACACCATCTCATTTTTATATATGAGATATGAAATGAAGAAGACACAAAACCTAAACGTTCAGTTCAAATGGACATAAATAATCCGTTTGGCCGGCTGACCCGATTAGATTAGATCGTAGTTTCCCAAGCTCCTGTAACTGTACTGGTATTCACCAGCGACGACTAAACACTAATGAATACGCAACGCAGTTTCAGTTATCTGTCACTAATAGGTTTCTCACGTCACGCTGCTTGTGCAGCTATCTGTCGGCGATACCACAATACAGCAGATAATCCTCCACCTCACGATCCGACACTTGGGAACCGGGCCAGGAGGCCAGCAGCAGCTGGCGACAGAGGAGGAGGAATAATTAAATATAGTATCTAGATACAGGATTTAGCCAGCTGTAGATCATTATACGCGTGTGCTGGTCGGATCTGTTAGTGGTGACAGAGCTGTAAGACGGGTTTGAAGATGTTCATTTTCTTCATCCTGCTTTAGCTTTCTTGGACTCCCTAGAGACAAGAGTCCTAGACCAAAGCAAAACCAAGAGAAGACTTCTAGTTCTATGTATACAACCTAATGGAAAACAGCTGACCCTATTTCTGACAAAGGTCATGACTGACTGTCATAACTCAGATTCTTTGTTTGAAGTTGGTTGTTGACGATGATATAGAATTTCTGAGGTTCACCCTTTCATCATCATATGTAGTGTAACTTCCAATAAAACCCTGTAAATCTGAGGCCGAAGGCGCAGCTCACAGCCTCGTTACGATCTTGATCACACAGGCGCAGCGATAGAGTAACAAATTGCAAAGGAAATTCGATTCACTCATGCCAGCGGTGCTTAAGCGCTTAGCTGCGTGTTGGCCGGGTTGTTAAACATTTCATGTGCAAAAATAACTCAACACACCGTGTTTTATAGACGGTTTCAAGGTCACCCATGGAGAAAGCCACCACGCGACTTGGTTTTCATACAGTATGGTCCGCGCTGGTTCCAGACCGCTGTATTGTACCTGGCCTGTTTCCGGTTCCGCCCGTTACATCTCTTTGTCAGGTTACTTGCTCCGTGGCTGTGCAATCTTCAATCTATTATACTCTGTGGTGTCCTAGTATAGTTGACATTCAACACCTGTTTATTTCTTCTTTATTACTCTATTCACTTCCATTGTTGCCTGTTGCTGGCAGAGGTCGCTATTCATTCCTTTCTGCTTTCTTCGCGCTTGTTTGGTTGGTTTGTTGATGTTGATGACTCAATGAGAGTTTCATGAAGCCTAGATCTACATTTGAATAACCAAGCCCCCTTAGGAGATTTCGAGAAATAGATTTAAAGTGTCAATTCTTCGTGTCAGTAAATCCTGACACATTTTTAAATTTTCAAATTACTTTAATCAAGTTTAAGTGCTTTTAAAAGCAGTCTCAACCGTGCATGCCTATCACTACGAATTCTCTAGGCTCAGAGGTGCATGTAAGACTAGATGCATAATTTTATCCGGCTGTAAGTTGATAGTTGCCCCTGCTTAAGTCCAACCCCTTAGTTTTAAACTACCATTCAACTAAGCCTTATTGAATATGAAATAAGTTTGAAACTTATACGTTTGGGCGTATCCGTACAAAGGAAAGCCCGGAGATGGTTTGGAGTAAAACTCCGTGCTTATTTCCCGTGTATAGCATGAAAGGGTTAATGAAGTTCTTATATTTCAAATAGTCTTAATATTAACTGTCCCTGAAAAATGTTAAGCATGATGAAACTCTTTAAAACATTATCTATAGCCTCGTGTTTGGTCAAGCGGTCTAAAACGGGCTAAGCGGCTCAGATAGTCTCAGTGATCATCTGATGATACCCGCATCAACTGCCACCATCGTTTAGACATATCAGACCATCACCTGTGTGGTTCGGAAGTCACGTTAAGCCGTTGGTCCTTGTATTTCCATTGGTCATTGGGCTATTAATTAATGACCCATTCTAAGGAAGAGTCGGCCTTAGTTTGTAACAAGACTACACCTCATAACTCATTACCAGCACTCATCACACTCATCCTTCACCACATATTTGCCTTAAAATACCCTCATGAGAGTGGTCGGCATCTCAAATAGTGATTTATTGAATAGTCTCAGGGGATAATAAGCGAGATATACGTAAGTGAAACCGAATGAATCACAGTAGTGCCCAGGACTTTTAATTGGTGCGGACTCGTTCTAATTCAACTTGTAGGTCGTCTAGTTGGACTACTGGAGCAACTCTATAAATCTACTAGTACAACTGGTCGTGCATGGAAATGTGAGACTGTGAATAAAAACTTAACCAAGGTAGTCACAAGTGCTACCGTGAATCCTAGTGAATTTCCAATAACTGGTTATAATTTACACAGGAATTGACCTCTGAGAAATCACTAAATCACTATTTGAGATGCCGACCACTCTCATGAGGGTATTTTAGGCAAATATGTGGTGAAGGATGAGTGTGATGAGTGGTAGTAATGAGTTATGAGGTGTAGTCTTGTTACAAACTAAGGCCGACTCTTCCTTAGAATGGGTCATTAATTAATAGCCCAATGACCAATGGAAATACAAGGACCAACGGCTTAACGTGACTTCCGAACCACGCAGGTGATGGTCTGATATGTCTAAACGATGGTGGGAGTTGATGCGGGTATCAATAGATGATCACTGAGACTATCTGAGCCGCTTTAGACCTATATCATCCTCAAAACCTGACCTCCATGAAGCTGGATTACAGGACCACGCCACGAGTCCCAGTCAAGAAGAAGGGGGATGTTTCTCGCTAAAAGTGGGGGTTTTATGCTATAAAAACTGATTAGCAAGACCAAGGTGGCGGCGAAAATCAGTATTTTGGTTTTACATGCACATAAAGTTTTGCAAATCGAGTCAGGAGTTGGGAAAGCCAAAACTGAAATCTGTTTTGTTCTACGACGTTTAGTTCTGTGTGGAGATTTAAATGGATAGTTCTATTTCCTATGGAAGTTTGCTAAACAATAAAGTCAAGGTCAAGGTGGTCTAATGGATGAAATTGAAACATCGGTCATTTTAACTCGGAAATACGAAACTATTTCTTAGGAACGCAGAAAAAGAATTGTCGTTGAAGTTTTATCAGACACGAACTAGTCTACAATAAGAAACTTTACTTGCACCTTGAAAATTTGACCCCTTTTCCCTTTTATTTAATAGTCTGCAAACTGAAATCGTTATATATTTCAAAAAAGTCTTTTCACTCATCATACACTGGGTGATAAACCTCCTTTCCCGCAAATTCTCGACACACCTTAACCCTTAACCTGGTGGAAACTAGGTGAGACAGGAGCCTGGTCCTGGTCCTGGACTGCTGAGGCATGACGGGTAATCTAGCTAATGATCAGGTCCTGCAGGAGTACAGGATGTAACGGCAGCGGCGCAGGACCTGCTTACGGTATCGCACCACCACCAACAACAAGAACAACAACAACCACGATAAGAAAGCTTTCTTCCGGAATTTGTGTTTCTAATTCCTGATTGAAGTAGCAGAGGATGGATGGTAAAGGAAGAGACGGTGCGCGATAGTGAAACCCTGATATTTCTAAATTGATTTGGTTTAATTGACTTAGGCTATAAGTAGATCCAGAGGTCCAACTATATTTCCATAGCTTAAGTTCGATTAATTATGATTTTTTTTATTACGTAAGCTAGTTTTAAGATTTTTATTATTTTGAATTTTACAGCTGTTACGCACGTTAGTGTGTGACTGGTCAGTTTACGTTGATAAGGCTAACTTTTCTAATTTCTCTGTTATGTTTTAGGTTGCCTTTCATTTGAAGACGGAGTTAGATAGCAGAATCCACCAAAACGTCGTGAATTTCTTGACCACTGTACTTTTTGTGTTTGGAAAATGTCTACAATAATATTTCAAATTCTGAATTCGATGAAAAATGAAATTAGACTTGAAATCACAAGTAAAGTGTTTTCAAACTTTTGGAGTTTTCAAGACGGCGTATCATACTCGTATTAATGGTGACAACGATGTAAGTAAAACATCTTCATGAAAATCTTACGTATTTTGCTTGAATATTTCACTGGGGCAAATATAGATATCCAAGATTTCATTTTGGTGAAAAACATCATAAGATGCCTGTAGATTTCACCTTTTAGGGGATTGTTGATCACCTTTATCGTATATATGTACTTGGATTGAATTGAATCAAACTTTATCAAGGATCTGAAGGCTCTTCGCAGTTGGGTTTGAGTACCTATGTATAAACTTAATTTAGGCATATTTCTATTTCAAATGTTTTTGAGTTTCAAAATTACTTCTGGTCTTACCCGTGATTCGGCCCTTTAAGGGCTTTATGCTTTTGCAAGGCATGGTCGGAAGAACCTTACAGAGAAAAACGGGTTTAGATAAAAAGATAAAGGATTTGTAGGAAAATATTCGGCCAACACTGAACACAAAGATACTAACATCGTAGTGGAAAGGAAAGTAAGAATACCCATACATTAAGAAACAGATATTGAAATTCTTCGGCTATTTAAAAAATGCAACCTTCTAGACTGACAAAACAAATTTTATAATTTTATGAAACCTATGTAAAGCAAAAGTAGAAAAATTAAATAAATCGCATCCGTCAAAGAAGATTTAACAGCGGCAAGTGTCACATATTTATGATAGAAACACATTTAGACTAAAAGTGATTCATTAGAAAGTTGTGGTCACACACTGATGCAAGTAAAGGATAGAAACACAGGGGAGAGATTATATTTAGCAGCAGTTTCTAGAGTCTGATGATGCAAGTAATTTTGTATTAGTGTGCAACCATCTTTTAGCAGATTCCGAAAGAAAAGTTGATGAGGGTTCGGGCACAAAGACTGGGACTCGTGGCGTGGTCCTGTAATCCAGCTTCATGGAGGTCAGGTTTTGAGGATGATATAGGTCTAAAGCGGCTCAGATAGTCTCAGTGATCATCTGATGATACCCGCATCAACTACCATCGTTTAGACATATCAGACCATCACCTGCGTGGTTCGGAAGTCACGTTAAGCCGTTGGTCCTTGTATTTCCATTGGTCATTGGGCTATTAATTAATGACCCATTCTAAGGAAGAGTCGGCCTTAGTTTGTAACAAGACTACACCTCATAACTCATTACTACCACTCATCACACTCATCCTTCACCACATATTTGCCTTAAAATACCCTCATGAGAGTGGTCGGCATCTAAAATAGTGATTTAGTGATTTAATGATGACGTACTCCTGAACTGGCCTCCAATATGTAACACTGTTATTTTTATCGGGATACCTCAAAGATAAGGTGTTACCAAACCTGAGACTCAGCAACGAATTGCCAGAGCCATGCAATGGATCAAGATTCAAGACCTCGTATGGCAAGAGCCTGATTATAGGGTTGAAATCCTAGCACAAAAGTAGAATGAGAACAAAGTTTGTCTTAAAATCCATTTTGTTTCTTTGTTTAACATATAAAACTACATTTTATATACACTTGAAATCGTGAACAGCATTTGTAATAAACCTGTATAATAGGATTAATAATCAGTAACCGTAGCGTCCCTAGCAGTTCTGTTGTGTCGGTGTGCGCGTCTAGCCAGTAAAGATTATTGGCCGCGCCGCGCCGTTTCGCCCGACTTGTCGTCATCAGGTAACGGGCCTTGTTTTTCCTGCTTTGCTAAAAACAGCTCCAGATTAACGGTAATTAACTCGCAGCCACAATATTCCTGAGATTCATGACGAGATTCTCAGATGACTGTCAATTCCTCGGTTCATTGACGAGTTCCAGTTAAATTAACTTATAACGATTTGCACACTTACACCTCTTGCCTGGAGTATTGTACTCTATCTGTATATTTCAGTTAAATGGTTGAAATATTATTGTGGAAATGATCACTAAATCACTATTTGAGATGCCGACCACTCTCATGAGGGTATTTTAAGGCAAATATGTGGTGAAGGATGATGTGATGAGTGGTAGTAATGAGTTATGAGGTGTAGTCTTGTTACAAACTAAGGCCGACTCTTCCTTAGAACGGGTCATTAATTAATAGCCCAATGACCAATGGAAATACAAGGACCAACGGCTTAACGTGACTTCCGAACCACGCAGGTGATGGTCTGATATGTCTAAACGATGGTGGGAGTTGATGCGGGTATCATCAGATGATCACTGAGACTATCTGAGCCGCTTTAGACCTATATCATCCTCAAAACCTGACCTCCATGAAGCTGGATTACAGGACCACGCCACGAGTCCCAGTCCTTTGTGTGTGATTTTACGTACACGACGTTTTCAGGACACAGCAATCTAATCAAACCTAACAGAGATAAACTAATCCAAAGTAATCAGCGTAAGTTACGTATCGTGTGACATTGTTGTTTTATAAAACTAGCCAAACTAGACGGTTTCTTTGCGATTTTTAGCGAATTTTCTTTGGGAAAATGAGATATTCATGCCGTTTTCATAGACCCAGAGCCGGACCGTGACATGTGCACCGATCCTGACCCCCAGGGCACGTTTTGAGGCTTTTTGTTAAAACTTTATTTGTGTATATGTGTACTCTCTGCATTTTTGTCCGATTTTCACGAAATAATTGGTACAACTGTTTCGTTTGTAAATATCTGGTAACACTCGTGATCAAGTATCAGGCAAAGCTGAGGTTGAAGGTCGCGAGGCGGTTCGTTGTTTAGATAAGGTCAAGACATCTTAACAACAATTCTATTTCAATGTACAAAACGGTTGTGTTGACAAACAAACACCGGCAAAATATAACAATTTAAAAGTAAACTAATTTATGACCTATTTGATCCATAAACTCACCTAAACCCGTTAACTAAATAAGAATTTGTTTTGAAACTTGAGCCCGTTAGTAATTTGATTTCTTCTGGAAGTGATTGGATCAACTTTATACCAGTCTGAGAAGGTAGTTTTTCGAACAAACCGGTGTGGGTTTGATCTGAAATTTTTCTATGTCGCGTGTGGTCAATGCCTTGTTGTAATGCACACTTATTTACGGTAAACATTGTTTCATAAATGGTTTTACGTGTTCAATGAAGTCCCTGTAATTAATTGTTGAAATAATTCGTATAGCCTTTTCTGTAAAACAAATAATCTCTTGGTAATCTTGATCCCCAAACTGATGTCAGACTATAAATGAGGTTAATCCATAGTGCCATTTTGGACATTTTCTTTACAAATAGCGACAAGGAAAATGTCTGAGAAGATTTTAACATGATCATATAAGTATTCCATTTTAAATTAGTATCTATATGATTGTATGCCACTGGTCTCTGTAACAATTGACCATTAATGACAACAACAGGTTGGTGATTAGGTTTTCGTGTTTGAAATTATGTAATTAGATTTCTTATAATTTGTTTGGAGGCTATATATGGAAGTATTGAACACGTTTGCTCATGTGCAATGCGTTCAATTTCTTCACATTAAATATTAACGTTGTATCATCTGTACTGAATTAAATGGTGGAGTCAATTTGAAACCAATATTGTTTATATAAAGGTCCAAGTATTGATCCTTGAGGAACACCACATAGTATATTGGTGATGATAAACCTCCTTCGATTTTACTTTGAGTTCGATTAGATATATTTGACCCACTCAAGGCAATTCCACGAATTCCATAATTGTTCAATTTTTAAAAGAATTTTATGATTCACACAATCGAATGCTTTAGTTAGGTCTAAACAAACTCCTATGGTTTGCAATCGTTTAACAACTTCTTAGTTCCATGCAACTTTTGTGTGTTTACTTTCAAAGTAATCACTAATTTAGATCATATTATCCACAAACATTTAGTTAAATAATTCGTCTGAGATAACTTACCATCGTAGTCCTGGGAGAACACAAAGGCAACCTGCAACCAAACACATTTTTATTTTAGTTCAATGACCAAAGAAATAGTTGAAAACACACTAACAGTTTTTTTAAATTAACACAATAGTACATTAAATATTTAAATACATAAATCATGTATTCGCGTAATTACACTATACATGCATCGCAATCGTCAGTAGTAGCTAATATTTTCCACTCGCACACATCTGGATCTCTTTCAGACATACAGAATTTCCAATCACACGATTCATTCATTCGAATTTTCCTCACTTTAGCCCCGTGGTCAGTCAGTCGTTTTCTAATAAGTTCTCCCAGTCGTGTGCCATAAACTCGTCGGTGCTATAAAATGCTTTTGCGATCAAACCCTTTTTGAGACGAGCTTTAAATCCCTTAGGTATTGGGGCACTTTTAATCGAATTTGGCAACTTGTTGACGAGTTGAACTCCTCCTGCCTAAGAAGGCAAACGTTCTTGAACTGCCGTTATGTGTCTCCCAGTTCGGTAGTTCTCCCTGCCTCTAGTTTCGTATGAGTTTATATCCATACCTCTCACGATATCGCATTTACTTTTGAAAGAAAACCATGTTTCCAAAAATGTAAAAGCAGGGTACAACATTTTCACTTGTTTGAATGCTGGTCTGCACGATTCTCTCCACTGTAGCTTTGCAATTGTTCAAACTGCTTGTTTTTGCAGAACGAACAGCCTAGAAAAGTTTGCGTTTGTGCAACCCCTAAACCCAGTCCGTAAGAAAAGTGTGGGTAGATTAAGCCGTAATATGCCGTTATCAGTTTAGATTTAACAGACCACGTCGATTATGATATCAACGTTAGATGTTCATAATCATAATTCTACACACAGTTTAGACAAACCTTGTTGAGCATTCAATCGCCGTTTAGCTCCAAACTCTAATTACTTACCATAGCAGGATAATATTCCAAATAACTGCACATTTCCTATTGGAATTAGTATGTTTGAATCGGGTAAAAAATTAAAATGAATGAAGCCATTGATCTTACATCCCATGCACACCTAAAAAGCAGGAAATGCAAACGATGCGCTGGTTGTTTTTGTTAGCTCAATGTAAATAAAACTGTAAACTATCAGACAATCTCTGCAGATTTATTGCTCGAATTATACAGCAACTGAAACCTTCCGCGGCTCGTTAATTATGAGTACATTTTTTACAGTATTTGAATAAGACGCGAGTGGCGAGCAGCAGTGGCAGTGGCGACGAGATGACCAGATGACCGTGGCCGTGGCTTCCGGCGCCGTCAGCTGTGACTACTATCCGGAAGTCAGCTCTGTTTCCCGCCAATTCCCCGCGTGGCCTGTTATGTGGAAATTACTCAGACCCTATCATTAAGATTGTCGCTCATTTCATCCGCCCTGACGACAATATTCTCGTGGAGTACGACAGAGATACTGACCTGGATTTTGTTAATCATTTTTCGCCGCACACGCTTCGTATCCTCAAGGTATACACGGGGTTGATTAGCGAGATTGTGTACGGTACAGGCTCTTGTGATACAGTCACTGCACACGTCGATGTACATAAAGAAGCGGCTTATGTTGATTGGAATGTGGTTCGTTTGTATCAAGCTAATTGCGTTTAGTGAAGTCCTGTTTGGATTTAGACCTCACTCAAAGAAATAGAACCCTGGATTTTGCATTTAGGCACTCAGTTATAAATGAAATATCTTAGCAGAGCATGGATTTACAATTAAAGGAAGTGAATGGCAAAATTTGTTGTAAAAGCCTGAGGACAATTTTTGCAACAGTGTTGCTCAATTTCTTGATTATTGCAAATTCGAAATGTTCAAAATGAGTCATTAAAATATTTTTTATGTTAAAGATTTTGAAAGAGGATTCTACTTGGGAGTTAGAAGAACGTAAACAAGTCTGCCCCTTTTAATGTACACATGGATAGATAATTCCTCATGAAATAAGATCATTGTAGACATCATTGCTAGTGCTAGACCATGAGCAACGTATCGAATAAAAACGCATGCTTCCCAGCCTAACTTACAAAGGTGAAAACTAATTTACAAAAGCGGAAGTAACGGAAAACTGTATTAAGATCACTGATAAGCCGAGAATGGCTGAGACCACACAAAAGGAAGAAGACAGTAAAATCAAAGCGCTACACTTTGCGAATTCTCCAACATTACTGGTCGTTAAAATGGCATAAACCTCAACCGGGCGATTCCCATGGTTAGCAGTTTTCTGTGTTTCCCGTCTTCCGTTAGACGTGCCGTCGGTGTCAGTTTCTCACGATTTTAATTTCCAGTTTAGAGGCTGTGTTTGTAGGTGGCAGCACAGAGATTTTGCGGAAACGTGATCGCACAATCAGCTGAATTTGACAATGATTGTTCGCTGTAGGAAGTAGGACATCGTCATGAAAGTTTGGAAGACCTGTGTATAAAACCAAATTAATTGAAGTTACCGCTAAATTATCAATCAGTTGTACAAAATTACTTTACATACATGATACTTTAAAATATGTTTTATCCGTGGCGAAGCGCGGGTACACAGCTATTCGATCCTAACTTATAAGCAATGCTCTTAGAGGGTATTTTAAGGTGAATATATAGCATGAATGGTGAGTGATATTTTGATTGATGATGAGATGCAGTCATGTTACAAACTAGGACCGACTGTTCCCCAGATTGGATTTTGATTAATGGAACAACGAACAATGGCTTAGCGTGACTTCCGAACCGAGGTGACTCACTGCCCTCAAAAATAATATTATGGTAAGTAGATTGCGCATAGATGCCATGGTTGGGGCAGCAAAATCAACACACATAGTTTGGCAGTCCAAGCACAGATAGCGGAATTCTTTTAAGAGTCTCAAGTAGAGCCACTGACGCACGCGCAAGTTCGTTTGTTCTTGATAATCGTTTGGCCACATTGAAGTCATCGACATCGGACAAACTCGAGCATGTGGAGCCGAGGAGGGAAGAAAGACGGCAAGAGACGGCAGCGCTCGCAGCGCTATTTGTGCTTGGGCTGCCGAAATATGTTGATTTTGCTGCCTCAACCATGTGGCATCTATGCGCAATCTACTTGCCATAACATTATCTTTGCTACCACTACGGAGGCCATGTCGTGTTGTCTGGAAGTCTTTTCATATGACTGCAGACTGTAAAATTCTTCCAGCAGATAGAGATGAAGTTCAGTATTTTAAATTAACAGGGCGTAGACATTAACATTGGTGCATGGGCCTTAAACTAAGGATCTATAGTTATTCTATACTGTAATTATTTCATGTGCAGTGAAAGCCACTTTTGAAATCCTACCAGCAACTAATATCACAAAATATTCCTACTAGTATCACCTATCGGAAAATCACAGCACTACTTGGAGAAATACTGGAGAATCCAGGACAAACCGGCGACCATATCCAACCGGGGACAGTTTACAGTGTACATGGAGCTGATGGAGGTCATACAGTTGGCGCGACTGATGTGTAACGGCCGTCTGTCACGGCGATGGTGAGAAAACCCACAACACAGGAGTCGGCAAATGTGATGGGACGCAGCGTGAAAGCGAAATGCTTTACTCTGAAGAGGATATGGAACATCGGTGGAAATGGAGTCCTGAGTGATCCTAGGAGGAAGTAATCCGTGGAGGATTCGCCGGTAATGGGAGTTTTGAATATTTGGGGAAAATGGGGAAAGTGAAATAGGACGGTAGTTCTAGAAAGTCTTCTGTCACCTTTTCCCCACGATTTAAATATAATCGTGTACAATGTATTTAGTATGTAAACTGAGACAAGCTCAGTAAAGATTCTGTATTTGAAATAAAGTCGAAACCGATAATCATTTTATTCAGCATCGCCAGATAAACGTAAGTCAAGCCTTGTGAGAGGTTTCTTTAATTTCTACGAAAACCGAGGGCTTGGTACTTCTTTCGGAAGTTCATGATGCTCAATAGAAAATTGTGTAACACAATTGATTGCCATTCTTACCAATAATTGCAGTACCTTGATGAATACGGTAGAGATAATGTTTTTCTCAGATATTTGTTGAACGAAAGTCATGATCTTGCAGCAAGGAAGGTCCATTACCGATAGTGATATTAGCCTTCGGTTCTGAAAGCTAAAAGGGCACAGAGCTAAGGACTTGGCTTAGGTCCATCGAATATACAGGTCGTCCCATAAGTAAAGTGCCAAACTCTGATAAAAGGTTATATGGGTCAAAATAAAAGAAAATCAATAATAAAAGATTTTCCAAAAACGCTTAGTTAACCAGATATTCACAATTTTATATTTTTCACGAACTATTTATTATCTCCCACACCATTTACCGGATGTAACTCAAACTTAACATAAATTTGCATCTCACTAAGACCATTTATGGAAAAAATTACCAGGATGATCTAACGTATAATTTTAACACGGTGGCTATTTTATGGTAATTTTAGGGTATTTTGGCGTTACACCTTAAATAGCGAATAAACGGGGAGATTAACGATAAAATGTAAAGAATAATGTTTTGTAGTGATTTTATTACCTATCTATTGACACCAAGGTCATAAAAGTCTATTGGGAAACAACGAAGCTTTAAGGGAACCTCTGGCTGAAAACAGACAACTTTCCACCTTATTATCTTGATGTTTGCCACGGTTTCCACTGTAACTTTGTTGATTCTTAATAGATTTTTGGCCTTGATGTCAATAGATAGGTAATCAAATTTCATACAAAACGGTATTCTTTACATTTTATCGTAAACCCCACGGTTTATTCGCCATTTAAGGTGTAACGCCAAAAATGCCCTAAAAATAACCACTGTTTTAAAAAGATAAATTAGATCATGCTGGTAATCTTTTACATAAATAGTCTTACTTAAATACAAATTTATGCTAAGTTTGAGTCAAATCCGATAAGTGGTGTGGGAGATAATAAATAATTAGTGACAAAAATAAAATGGCGAATATCTGGTTAACTAAGTATTTTGGAAAATGTTTATTCTTGATTTTCTCTTTATTTAGACCCATAAAACTCTTTCCCAGAGTCTGGCACTTTACCTATGGGACACCCTGTATACAATACGAAAGTATTGAGGGAAATGAAAATCAAATATTTCGAAGCGTTTTTTTTTATAAACACTAAACAGCTACTTCGCTTAAATTTTAGGTTAATTTGTTACGACTTATCTCAGTTAGTAATGAGAGTGACGGGCGATTGACTTTACTGAAAAAACGTTATTAACAGAATCGTGCCGTAAAAGACCAAAACATAGCCGACGCGTAGCCACAAGCGCTCCCGTGAATAATAGCGAATTTATTGTAAGAGGGGGAATAGCCCCTCTCCACCCTCAATGGAGTTCTTGGCTAAAACCAAATTTTAGGCCTAACGGATGTTGTTGAATTTTGGTACACAAGTTCACTATGGTAACATAAATGTTTATGCCGAGTATCATCAAGATTCGATCCTAAATACAGTGTTTTAGCATAAAGCCCCATTTTTTTGGAAAAGCTCCCGCCTAAACGTGCACTTTAGTATATTTACAAAATGAACATTCACACCAAATTTCGTGAAAGTCGGACAAAAATGCGGCCTTTGGAGTGGCAACACACATATAGTTTTATTATGCCTTCTGTGTGTAAATATACATAATTTTGCGGTTTGTCATTAATTTTTGACTGAGAGGGTGTTGGGAAACTTAAAACTGCAAACCATTTTGTTTTATGACGTGTCGTTTTACCCGGCAATATAAATGATTAAGATAAACTTTTTAAAATTTAACTGCACATTATTATGATATAAAAAAAATGGTAAAATAAAATAAAAGAATTTAAATAGTGTAGCTAAAAATTGGCTTCAATTTATATAAAATCTTGCTTCATGATGATCCTTATGTTTTATTTTGTATATATATCGAATTCTTTTATTCACATGGGTATGGGTGGAACTTAGTATAATTCCGAAAATTATTTCATAAATGCAAGTCTTCCTTACAGTTCAACAACAAATTTTGTCCTATGACCTTGTAAATATGGTTTCATTCAGGATGTATTGCAAAGTTCGATTTCATTGTTGTTTGTTAGATTTGTAGACTTAAATGAACTGTATGGAAGACTTGCCAATTTACCTTAATAATATAAAAGATCGGGAAGTACTAATTTTGTGAATAAATTTTGAAATATAAAAAATAAGAACGGATTTGAAGCAAGTATAAATTCAATGTTTTAGATGTTACTCTAAAATTTAAATACTAATTTTTTTTTAAACCATATGGATTATACCTCCTTTATGTTGTAGGTCTACTTAGGTTATGTCAGATGATGCTTCATAGTCGAAACCGGTCGCGCAATATACGGGTTTTATTTATATTTAGAACTAATTTATATAATTTATTTTAATTAGTATAAAAAACTACTCACACGCAGGAGGACGAGGGCGAGAGCTGAGAGCATCGAGACAGAGCGAGATCCCATGACAGCTGCGCGCGCAGGCACTCACTGTACTCTACTGACTAGTGACTGCCGTGGCAAAGCGCGGTCCAGGCTCCACTGCCTCCACAGCGCACGGTACTGTTACATAGACATGCTCCGGTGCGCGTCGGGTTACTAGGCCTAGGGGAGTGTGCACTAAGGGTCCGCCTCAGTGGCACAAGGAACACACGACACGCGCACGTCACAACAGCCCTTCTTTCAACTGATTCGGCCCAAGTGTCGAACCAATCGCTTGCGAGGGTTTACGGTGGGTCGTTTTTTACATTTCGAAATTATTTTACATGTAATAAACATGAAATGTTTGAAAACTAGAGGCGTTTTCCGGCGCTTAGAGCCCGATTTCTCGTGGGAGGTATGTTTTAGATTTCTCGAGTAGTCCAAGTTTCAGTACTCTTCAACTCTATATTCACTAAATCACTATTTGAGATGCCGACCACTCTCATTAGGATGTTTTAAGGCAAATATGTGGTGAGGGATGAGTGTGATGAGTGGTAGTAATGAGTTATGAGGTGTAGTCTTGTTACAAACTAAGGCCGACTCTTCCTTAGAATGGGTCATTAATTAAAACGCCCAATGACCAATAGAAATACAAGGACCAACGGCTTAACGTGACTTCCGAACCACGCAGGTGATGGTTTGATATGTCTAAACGATGGTGGGAGTTGATGCGGGTATCATCAGATGATCACTGAGACGCTTTAGACCTATACCATCCTCAAAACCTGACCTCCATGAAGCTGGATTACAAAACCACGCCACGAGTCCCCATGTTGTACGCTTGAAAAGCATAATTTTCTAAAGATACGCGTTTAGGTATAAAATAATGTACGTTTAGGTATAAAAATAATGCTTCTTAGCTTTAAAAATAATGTAAATACTAATGTAAATAAAATATGACATTCAGTTGCAGTGTGCTAAATTGGTTTGTGGAATATTTTGAAGCGTATACATTTTAGTTGGTTTAGAAACATTACTGCGATTATTGTCAGAAATCAGGCCGACACGCAGCTAAGTCCTAAAGTACGCTGGCATGAGTGTATCGAATTTTCTTTTCAATTTTTTACTATAATTATACAGCCTCGCTTCGGCATCGGCCTCAGCGGCCTCCTGTATCACAGCGCTTCGGCCTTCGGCCTTAGCCTTAAAAGGGTTTTACTGGAAGTCATACAGCATATCATGAAAGAAAACACATTTAAATCGGATTACTCATTTCGCTATTATAGCGAAAAGTCACTTTTTTGCCGCAATTTTGAAACGACTTGATGGATTTTCATAATTTTTAGTATATAGAAGTATAACAAAATACTTATTTATTTCAAATTTCAACAAAATGGGTCGAAATATGTTGTTTTTAGAATATTAAAATTTTTTTGGAGAAAAGTCCTCCCAAAGGGAGTTTAAGTAGTCCGATTTTTATGGTTGACGAACTCGACCAAAATATTAACAAAAGGGACGTTTGTACCAAATTTTGTGAAAATCGGACAAAAAATGCGATTTGTAGAAATGATACAAATAAATACATACGTATATAAAGTGTGAAAAAAATGCTCAAAAATTGTTCTGGGGGTCAGGATAGGTGCTCAATTCACGGTCCCGGGCCTTGTTCTTATCATGCTGACGGCATGAATATCTCATTTTCCAAAGGAAATTCGATAATAACACACAAACATCTAAATCTAGCGTCGCGTCTATGGCTCCTTGGCTTCTGGGATAAGTGTTAATGTGTAGATGTTAGCGCCTGCAGTTTCAGCTAGGCAAAGCCCGCAGTACAGCCGTGTACCCATTTCACTCCTCGCGCCGTCTCACCCACCTCACCTTTACATCTCGCATTCAAACTCATAATACTTCTTCTTTTTCTACTAGTCTAGTTATTACAATTTTTACCAAACTTTGATGGATGATGAGGTGTAGTCTTGTTACAAACTAGGACCGTCTGTTCCCAGATTGGGTAATTAATTAATAGCCCAACGACCAATGGAATGGACTTCCGAACGCGAGGTGACTCACTACCACTACAGCCGTAAAATAATTAAAAATAAAAAGATAATAAAATCAAATAAATAAATAAATTGTTTATTCGTTAACGTTGTACAGTTTATGCGACATAAACGATCGTCGAATTACTGCTTTTACATACTCGCATTAAAACTCATTTTAAACGCATAACACTTATTCTTTTTCTGCTAGTTTAGTTGTTACATTTTTTACCAAACTTAGTGTAATTCTTGTAAAGTTGCCGTTCAACGTAAGCAATGTTTACAATCAATACGAAATCAGATTTTGGTTCACATCTATTTTATGACCATAACTGATGGCAGAAGTCTTTAAAAGTAAACGGGCTTTTACCAGCCCCAGCCCAGAATTTGTGAAAGTTTCCAGTATTTTCTATTTTTGTGTGTTAAATTATGTATTATTTGCATATGAATATAATACGAAATATAATACTAAATAGCTTAATAGTGCTTTCATATTTAATTACACTGGATTTCTTGATTGGTATTGCAATATTTGGTTTATAACAACTTTAAAATACGACTGTATAGTTTTGTCATTTTTCGTCAATAACAAAACAACTTACGTGTCAATAACAACAAATTCTGAGCGACCATTTTAACAAATTTTATTTTTTGCGTACAGGTGTCAAATTTGTCATTCAAAGCCATTTTTAATGACTGAGTAGTGCATAAATGTATCATAAGTATTTAAAACAGTACAATCCGAATAATTGTATGCTGTATTTACGACAATCTTCCTTGTTTTAGATTTTAGACTTCCATAAGGCTATTCGTTTCTATTGACTTAAAATAGGTTTTTGGTTACCTCCGTCAATATCCAAAAAAGTTGTGTTGAGGGTTGTTACATCCACGGGACGTTTCGATATGAAGACATCATCGTCAGACGTGCAGTCTTGTAGAAAATCCGCCTGTTGGCTTGGTTATTAAAGATGAAAATGAAGACACACATAAAAACACAATACGACGAAATTTTAATTTTCATCTTTAATAACGAAGCCAACAGGCGGATTTTCTACAAGACTGCACGTCTGACGATGATGTCTTCACATCGAAACGTCCCGGGGATGTAACAACCTTCAACACAACTGTTTTGGATATTGACGGAGGTAACCAAAAACCTATTTTAAGTCAAATTGATATCCAAGAGGCAAACAATGAATTTTTATTCGTTTCTATTACTACGTAGAACGAAACCTCTTACAACAAAATTTTTGTAATTTTAAGCCCTAAGGGTCAAATGGCTTGGATTCACGGAAGCGTTTGGCGCTACGTGTCGGCTATGTTATTAAATTGTTCTGTTACAGTTTTTATAACGGTACTACAATAGATTGTAAATTGATACTCTGAAAAGTATAATCTGCGTGTGAAATGTGTTTTGTTGCGGATTGTAGAAGTAGAAATGGTAGAAAGTGACAGTGAAGTGCCGCTGGCGGAAGTACAGTAGGTAGCGCGAGTGTGAGGGCGAAACCGGAAGTTGCTACTTACTGTCTGTTTCCCACGTGATCGACATGTTTTGTAACTAATTAGATTCTGAGGCATCTGTGTTGTGTAACTAGCCAGCTGTTTTATTGACACTAATCTGTGCTGGGTCACACGGACAAATTCATGGCGATGCAGTGAAATGAATAAAAGTTGCGTTTTTAAATTCTTAGATAACTGAAGTTCAATTGCGACTAGAAATATATATCAAAATGTCATAAATCTTCCATGAAACATGGACGATTACGGGGTTTCATACTTAGTCCATTGATTTTCTCACCTACAGTACGTTAATTTCGCTGGGTCATCGGTACTGAGAGGACAATTTACGCAGATGACACGACTCTCTGTTTATAAAGGAATCCTCAAATCAGTGAGCTCAACAGGTGAGTTTTAACATTTGAATAAACTTATTAATCTGAAGAAAATTTAGACAAAATCTACCTTCAACCGATTTAGTTTGCGACAGACCACCTCAGATAGAAATCTAACAGATACGTTAAATGATACTGAAATCGAAGAGGTTTACTCTAGTACTCCACAAAATTCCTTATAATACACTTTGATCGAAGGTTGACATGGGAATACCACGTAGACAGTGTCTGTTCGAAATTACCCTGGGACATTTATAAGTTGAGGCAGTTGTCAGAACACTGCACAGTGCCTACAGTGATAACAAAGTTTTTTAAGAAGTTTACCTACACATTTCCTACGGATTCGCTTTACGGGGAAGGAGGGGGTGCTCAAATGTAACTTTTTAGAGCTTTCATTCTTTAAAAAGTCCAAACCATCGCATAATTTCAATGGAGAGAATCGTGCTTACCAGTGATCCAAATTTTAAATTACTAACCCTACCTTGCCTCTACATTTTGGATTTTTCAAATCCAAGCGCGATCTCATCTGTTGAAGTGACATTCTTATGTAACTAGAGATAGGAAGAACAACCGAACAGAGAAACACAGAACGGGAACCCATGAATGTTTATCTTCTCAGGTAGAAGTTCAATTCGTCAACAGGTTGCCAAATTCGAAACCTAAGGTTAAATGCATTCGAAACTCGTCTAAACCCAATACCGCGGAAGTGTTCAAGAGCATGAACAAGTTTATACAGCATTGCTTGGAGAACTTGGAATACACTTACTGACATTACTACAAGTGTGTAATAATTTGAGTGAATGAGATCGAGGGAATAGAAAAATGTAGTCTGATTGGGATCTCGACATTTTGTAGCTATAATCAAAACCTACGACGCCTGCATAACAATTTCATAATTCATTGTTAAAATCACAAAAAGTTTTAGTATTATCTATTTATTTACTTGTATATGGATTTAGGAGTAAAATGCAACGTGGAATTACATAGGCGTGAGTAGTCGTTTTGAGAGGTGGCCAGATACAGCGAGCGCGGGTCCAACTCTGGGCCCTGCTTACTGCCTAGTATATAACATGGAGTAAAATTACAAACTATTTTTTATATAAACATAAAACTAAACGTTTTGGAATAGGTCTAAGCAATTCATTTAGTATACACTCAACGTATTTGTTTTTATAGTCTACAGCACTAATGGCTCTTTTCTTGCAGAGGAAATTATTTCACATTTTAGTACACACACCATTGACTTTAAAGTGCCAATGCACGCACCTGTAAGTACTATAGTAGTAGTGTGTTGGCCGTTCATTTATTATGTAACGCGATTTTAGGACATTTTAACGCCCCATGTAGTGCGGCGTAACGCTATGCCAAATCACCCCCTCCCACTTAAAAGTTAAATAATAATTGTTACTCTCGATTGTGAAAACTCCGATATCATTATTGCTCATAAGTAGTAACGCCTAGTAATCCTATGCCGAATAACGCCTAGTAAAGCTATGGCCCCCTTTGACAAATTTAGTAATACGTGGACACTGGACAACCACTTGATGTGCGCTTTTTACAACCAAGACGACCCTTCTCTAATATTTAAACACAATGGTTTGATCCATTGACTTTAAATGTTCAGGTTAGGTTATATATAATTAGTCAATGGTTTGATCCATCGAAAAATTTGTGTGTGAATTATATGAAATCTCTGCGGTGAAAAATGAAAACCCCGGATTCTGTGGAGTGGACAGCTGTACTGTGCAAAAAAACATACTGCTGGTTGCTGACTGCTGAGAGCTGTCATGTCAGAGTCAGTCTAAAGATTTTGAGTTGGCTCGATGTTTTGTTCGTTAAGTTTGGATTCTTATACATAACTTTTAAAGTGGTGGATTTTCCTGTTGTTAATTGTATAGTGTAGGCTTTTAAAAGTGTAATTGTTTGACCTGACATCGCGATATTGTTTCCATTTGTGGATGCTGGACACGATCAGTTCTTGAATTGGTTCACACACACACAAGGTAAGGTACGTCTAGGCTACTCAGAATACCACTCAAGTACGAAGTGAAGGAAATTTCCTAAGCCGTGATGATAAGTTAGACATGTATATTGTCTTGGCTTTGTTTAAGTCTTCTATACTGGACAATCGAATCAATAGGCACATAATCGAAAATATATTTTATGTTAGGTATATCTACTTTAGACTATGTTCAAACATAGCCTTGGTCTAGCTTGCAAAGATAAATTATTGTGATAGCTTAGTTTAAAAGTAGCATAGGCCTAGCCTATTTTTGACCTAACTTGCTTGCAATAGGTTCAGTGTAGAGTGTTGTAGCGTTCGCTAAAGACAAAATAAAATCAGCCGTTCCTTGTTAGGCTAATGATAATTTATACTATCTTAACCTAACTTCTTTCAAAGCTATATTGAGGTTTGTTTGTTTACATACTGACATCCATTTGTGAGAAATTTGTATGGCTCTCTTAGCCTTGAATGGAACCAATTAAGTTAAAGTTTCCGGTATACAGACTTCTACGTTCAATGTGTGATGTGCCCACTGGGGCATATGTCGTACCAAGTGACTTTGTATTAGTTAGCCCGGCAACACTGGACAGATAAGTGCCCCGCCTAGAAAATCCTGTCACCTACAGCAACATAAGAAAGGATAGAGAAGGCATCCCATAAGAAAAGTGAAACCACTCTGCGGCCGATAATTACCTTGCGTGTAACCTTTGCCGTCAACCGGCCTGAGGCGGCCTATACGTACTATAATACTTAGGGAATCTTAGGAAATCTTGAATCTTAGGGAATCACCAGTTTCGGAGATCCCTTATGAATAAATACCGTTTATAGCGCAGGAATTGAGCTGGTTTTCAAACAATAAAAAGATATGTTTATAGACTTTAATTTTTTAAACATAAAAAAACATCTTGTTTAGCTTGTTTTTTAGCGTAGATTGACTATCAGTTAAGGAGTAAATAAAGTAAAAATAGCTGTCATACTACTACAAATGGATTTAATCAAACTTTTTATATATTACTGAATTTTTAAATTTTATGGAAATTCTAAGAGGATCATCCAGTGGCACCAATACAGGAAAAAACTTATTAACGATATGTGAGACCGATGTTCCCGTTGGAGTGTTAATAAGTATTCGGGGTTTTAGTTGTTGTAACTTTATATGTCACTTCTCAATGTACAAATCAACAAGATATTTAAGGGGGGCCAGCAATCTGTTACTCACGGCTGTAGACTAGTGAATTTTACTCCTTGAAAGGTAGCTGGGCCATAGCGTAACTAAGGCACTATAGAAAATGTTTCAAATAAAAAACTAAATCCGTCAAATAAGCTAACAAATACAACCTAAAAGACCTTTGCTGTATAAAAATAGAAGCACTCAAATATTTTTATGATTAAACTGAACTAAAATACTTGTTACTCTACATATTAGATTTTACTTACAAAATAGATCTCCTTTATAGTTTGTTGCTACTTCAAAATATCCTCAGCTCAATTACTACGCAATAAACCAGATTTTTTTATTAGGAGTCTCGGGCACTGTTGTTTTACTTAGCATTTTGCAATTTATGTTTCCTTTAAATTGTTTAAGAGGATTAGTCAACCAAGCAAGAATCCACGTTTACCACTGAAATAGCGAAGAGTATTGATTATTTCTCTCTGTTGAACTAGGGGTAGGTGGAAATCCAAGTTTATTTTCTGCTTCAAAAGCATTGGATCTTGTAGGGTTGTCTTGTCTGGCTCAGTTCTTTGAAGAGTCGTGCGTGCCGCCGAACTTGCCAGTCAAGAGAAATAGTAGTAGCGATAATCCAACTTTGCTCTGCTCACTCAAAAAGTCCCCTGTTTCAGACGCAGTTTATGAACCATAACGTACAAATGTGGGTTTATATGATTGGGTAGGAGTGGTTCTATGTTTTTTATACATGGAAAAGGCAAAACTGCTTGGAAAAAAATACAATACACTTGTAAAATAGCTGTTAAAAATACTGAACAATTACCTATAAAATCTGGAATACACATAAATGACCTAAGTCTTTAATTTAGGTAAGTCTCAAGATGCTATCATAGATAAGATTGTAGATGTTACACAGATAAAAGGTATTGACTTATTCTGGTGGATATTTCTTTCTTTACCCATCATTATAAAATTTTCTTTGGAAAAATGAGATATTCATGGCGTTACCATGGTAAGACCCAAACCCTGATTTTAATGAAATTTCAAATAAATATGTACTTTTAAGGTATCTACCATTGTAGCAAAAATTATGAAAATTCATTAGGGTCATTTCAAAATGGCGGCCGTAAAAGTGATTTTTTGCCATAATAGCGTTATTAATAGTCCGATTTCAATAAAATTTAAAAGAAGTTTTACCTTCACAATATGTAGTAAAACTTGCAATAAAAGAACACGTAAGACTGAGGCCGAAGCGAGGATGTGAGCGTGAACAGTCTCGTAACGCCCGTGGTAATAGAACTGTCGAATGTCAAAGCGAGGCTGTGAACAGAGCGTATAAGAGTAACAAATTGCAAAGGAAATGATTCCCTCGTGCAAGCGGCGCTTTAGCGCTTAGCTGCGTCGGCCTGTTTTTGTTGCTATCAAGTCTTCAAGAAAGATTTTAAACCATCAAATTCTACTGTATTTAGTTGAAAATTTTGCATCAAATTTAATAAAAACTTAACTTAAAACCTTTAGCAAGTACTGTACCACAAGCATTATAGAAATACACAGTTTAATGAGGCAATCGCTGGTCTTCATTGTTTAAACTTGGAAAAGATCATTTCTAACTATGATCCCCATGAAGGATGATAAATTTGAACTTTACAAGAACAGTAAAATTAAAACATTTGTAAGAATACACAAATCGGAAGAGAAAGTTCAACTTAATTTCACTGATAGGGTTATCATGTTTTTATTAAAATTTAAAACTATTTTGAAACTCATGTGCTTTGACGGTTTATTTTTAACACCTTAACTATTGCGTGAAAGAAAACTCAATTTGTACTACTACTGCAACATTTTTGCAACCAGCGTTAATCTAGAATTCTTTTACATTTTCCAAAAAGTGAGTGATAACAGTCCATAAAAATATCCTAACAAATAAGTTTTTTTCTTGTTTGAAGTTTATTTAGCATTCGAACAACCTTGAATACGGTAGAGTGGTTAATTAGGCTGGTATAAAGATTGGGATCCACTTGACCCTGGATTTCAAGGAACCATACTCTGTGATGCTACTAAATTAAGGAAAATGTAACTGTGGATCCGCTCCGGAATTAAATACTTTTCTTTAGGTTTGGATATCTTGTTGTTAAATCAATATTATCTTGCTAATTAACACTTTCCCCATACTAATCTAATGAAAATTCCTTCCAAGCAATTATTTTTCTTGGAATGCTTATGGGCATAACTCTCATATCAAATTTAACAAAATTTTCATACATTATTGTAGTGACTCCTTTAAGTTAATGTGAATGCTTTACTTGAATAGCTTTACTTTGATAATGAAAGAAAAATCATAGAATAGGTTGAGTCAGCCCCATTTTCATTTTGACAATTTTGTCCCTCAACATTTTCTGGCACAAATCCTGGAATTGAAACATCTGCATCAAGTTGTAAATTAGAGTTTCATAAAGCATAGGCAATTTGCTTCACTCATGATGGTAGCGCTATAGCGTTTAGCTGTGTATAGGTCTGGTTTTAATTTGATTAAACTAAATTATTTTATTTTTTAACATTAGAAGGTGTGTAGGCAACCAACAACAGTGAGTATTACATAAACAGCTAATTGAAATGTTTTTGTAACTTTAGAGAAGATCTCAGTTTTTGCATTTTTTTAATGCAGAGTTCATTAAGTATTTTTAGTTTGCAGTTATAATTTTGTAAGTTCTTCAAACGCATGATCAAAACCAATTTTATGATAGGTCAAATCCGTTTATTTTTATAGATATCCACAATTATTTAAAATGGCTTCAATAAACAGTTGAGTGTATACACATTTTTGAACCTCAAACTAAATATACCAATTTGTAATATTTTAAGGAGATTTTTTGACGTGGTCGATGATGGGATGGTTAATTATCTACTTACTTTACTTTGATACTTTTCCTTTGGGACACCGACCACTCTTAGAGGGTATTTTAAGGTGGATGTGACGAGTGTTTTGATGGTCAAAGTCAAAGTATCTTTATTACAATTTCTTCAAGAAATGTACTAGCGTCAAATTGTACAGAGTAATTTAAAATTCTAATAGGTCCTCGCAGTCTCTGTGAAGAAATTCTTCCAGTGTGTAGAACGGTCTATCCACAAGCCAGTTGTTCAGTGTGGTCTTCAAGTTCTTCCCTCTAAGAGTCTTGATCTCAGGTGGTAGCAAGTTGAACAGTTTAATGGATGATGAGATGTACTCATGTTACAAACTAGGGCTGACTGTTCCCCAGATTGGGTCTTTAATTAATAGCCCAACGACCAATGGAATGGACCAACAGCTTAGCGTGACTTCTGAACCACGGGGAGTTGCCATCTGCGCTTTGGATATCTTCAATTTGACGGGAAGAGTCAAATCAGCATTCTTTCATCAATAAGCTAAAATGTAACAAAACTTGTTCATATCTATCTATTGACAAGTGTTCAATTTTGCTCAGGAAATGTTAAAACTATTTCAACTGATTCTCTCCCAGTTTCCCACTTCATTGGCTCAGAGAGATTAAACAGACATGTATTGTTGTGGGCACAATCGTCTCACCTAGCTAACACAACAAGTCGATTCATAGGTGATTAATTAATTAGATGAAGCACGGCACGGTTGATCTTAAGTCGAGATTTCGGACTAACCCCGACCTCTACCTCCCCCACACTTACCCCCACTACCACCCACCACCCACAGAGTAGTGTCAGAATCAGCTGAGTTTAGACGCAGTGTGTGTTTTGTGTGTTTGCTTGTCGTATGATGTGTTTGACTGCCGCTCGTTATTTATCTTATCGTCGGCTGTGAAGTTAATGTTGTTTTACGTCGGTTTGCTGATGAGTACCGAGTTATTTACATAG
This sequence comes from Matsumurasca onukii, assembly GCA_018831715.1. NCBI lineage: Eukaryota > Metazoa > Arthropoda > Insecta > Hemiptera > Cicadellidae > Matsumurasca > Matsumurasca onukii. Next base: position 5,847,992 of record CM032067.1, read on the forward strand.
TTTTGTGGTGAGTTTTTTTAATATGTTTTCCTTGTACTAAAGAAATTTCTAGACAAATTTTGTGGAGTAACCCGGATCTCTCACGGGCGAAGACTTAATTTATTAAAGTTTGGTTACGCCAAGAACGGCATATAAGTCTTTTCATAAGAGTACAAAATAATAATAATAAAAGTTAATAGAATTTAAGACAGTAGGTCAATATAAAAAAATATATTTTATTTGGACAAGTGCTTTCAATAGCAAGCTATCATCTTCAGGCTTGTTTCACCAATAAATAGAAAAAGTAATTTGTAGTAATTTTCCTATCCAAATAAAATGTTTTTATATTGGCCTACTGTGTTAAATTCTATTCATCAAGGTCTAATATCTCTAGAAAAAGATCAATAATAAGAACATTGAAAAAGAGAAACATGGTACATTACAGACAAAAAAGCAATTGTAGAGTGGTCCATTTCTTCCAATCCACCCCGACTTGGATGGTAATATATTTGCTGTACTTCTTTTAAGTTTTTGTGGATTGACTTTATAAAATAAAGCTAAAAATGTATTTGCCAGTTTACAAATAGTTTTGTGTTGACAAAAACAAATATTTTCAAGAATTAAAGAGAACTTAAAGTCACTGATCACAATTATTAAGAAGCAACTTAATTTTAATAAATTTAAAATTCGCTAAAACTTTGGTTTAAAAAAGTAGTTATTTATTTTTCCCATAAATTCCCTCACCTGTAACAGAATTTGTTCATATAATGTTGAGCTGGGAACATTAAAGTTCTGTCATCTGCATAGCACCGAGTTCCCTAGTGTCATATTTGAGTGCAAATAGTCAATATTTATATATAAAATGAACAACATGGGACCTAGAATAGAACCCTGTGGGACTCCACACCTCAGTTCAATACGGTTGGTTAAAGAATTATTTATTTGCATCCGATGTTGGAGCAGTGAACATTAAAGTTGTGTCATCTGCATATAGCACCGAGTTCCCTAGTGTCATATTTGAGTGCAAATAGTCAATATTTATATATAAAATGAACAACATGGGACCTAGAATAGAACCCTGTGGGACTCCACACCTCAGTTCAATACGGTTGGTTAAAGAATTATTTATTTGCATCCGATGTTGGAGCAGTGAACATTAAAGTTGTGTCATCTGCATATAGCACCGAGTTCCCTAGTGTCATATTTGAGTGCAAATAGTTAATATTCATATATAAAATGAACAACATGGGATGCAGAATAGGACCCTGTGGGACTCCACACCTCAGTTCAATACGGTTGGTTAAAGAATTATTTATTTGCATCCGATGTTGGTAATAAAGCGAACATTAAAGTTGTGTCATCTGCATATAGCACCGAGTTCCCTAGTGTCATATTTGAGTGCAAATAGTTAATATTTATATATAAAATGAACAACATGGGACCTAGAATAGAACCCTGTGGGACTCCACACCTCAGTTCAATACGGTTGGTTGAAGAATTATTTATTTTGATGTTGGAGCAGTGAACATAACACTAGTGTCATCTGGGAAATACAAAGGGAAAACTCTAGTTGTGAAGCATTACATGACACATGATGTACGAGTAGAGCTAGAGACATATCAGTCTTGTGGCTTAGTAAATGAGGGGATTAGTGTAATCCTTGAGTTCTTGCTTATCAACCGAGGCGTTCATTGCTTTACACGCGCTCCACGCTTATACAACACTCAAGCGCTACCGTGAACCTAGCGAACTTGCTGTCATTTACACCGCAAGTGTTCTTTGATGGGCGAATCTCCAAAATGTTCAGGTTTCAATAAAATTAGGAAACTAAAATAGGGGCGTAAAAACGTGTATATCAAGTTTCATCGATAATAATATTCAGATTTCTCTAAAAGCATAAAGCCCAGTGTTTTAAAGGTTTAGCGGACCCGTGGCGGGTTGGATTCGTGCGTGACTCCGGAGCTTTTCACTTCGCTAGAGCGGGTTCGATCCCTGCAGTCATCACTTACATTTGTAAAGTCACTATACGGTAACGCTAGGTAAAGGTCGAGGTTGAGTGGTAGAGAGCACTTTGTATTTCTAACTTCGCCTCGTTAAACAAGACAAACTTTACCTTTTTTACTTATCTTCAGGGTGAAAATATGCGCAGTAATGGTACAATAATTGTGAACATAGCCGACTCGTAGCTACAAGCGCTTCCGTGAATTGGAGCGAATTTCCTTAAAACATGGTATCATTTACCCTGGAAGTGCTCTTTTGGGCACATCGTTTTTGAGGGACCCCCAAGAGGTCACTACTTGTGAACCGATTTTGCTGGTTAACGCTTGGTCTGTAAGTTTCACGAGAATGGTCAAAACATACAATTCTCAATATTTCTGGAGATATGCTAATATTGCATATTTTGTTCCGACCCTGTATAAAGCACAGCGGCGTGTGTAACACGATACAGCTACTGTATATACTGTACAGTTGACGCTAATCGTATAACACTAACAGGCCGGAAGTACAGTTGACGCTAATCGTATAACAGGCTGAAGTACTAGAAGCAATCGCTCTTGTCTCAACCAGTAACCCAATATATCGATGTCTGAAAATATCGACGTATCTAATGTACATATCGGATTTCCGTTGAATCGACCAATTATTAGCAAATTTCCATAGGCCTAGGTCAATCGCTCTACACAACTACACACGACAATGTACAGCTTTCAACATATCGATATATCGTAACCCAATATATCGATGTCTGAAAATATCGACGTATCTATCGGATTCCCGTTGAATCGACCAATTATTAGCGAATTTTCAATGGAAATAGTAAAAAGGTAAAGTTTGTCTTGTTTAACGAGGGGAAGTTAGGACTACAAAGTCCTCTCTACCACTCAACCTCGACCTTTACCTAGCGGCACCTTTTAGTCACATTACTAATTGTAAGTGGTGACTGCGGGTATCGAACCCACGCCACCGGAGTGATGAGCTCCGGAGTCGCGCGCGATACCAATCCGCCACGGATCCGCTAAACAAGTTATGTTCTGCGACGTTTCGTTCTCTTTGGCGACACAAATAAATAAATCTATACGCTAAGGAAATTCGCTAAATATTATTATGAAATAATATTGTCTTGTCGGTTTCTAAACTCCCTCATAACCACGAAGACGGGGGTTGATTTTAAGTTGTCAGGAGGTGAGGAAAGACAGGGCAGGTCAAGGAAGGTGTGATGGTAATTGTATCACAGCTGTAGCACCCCGGCCCCCGCCACCGCTGCCACCCCCAAGGTTGATAATTAGAGCCACCCCCGCCCCCGCGACCCGACCTTCACAGCGTCCTTCATCCCCCCCCCACTCATCATCAACCCCTCCTTCACGTCTTGTCGGTGTAATCAGGGCTGTGTAAAAATAACACGCTGAATAATTTAAAGCTCAGTAAATATGAAATCCACGCGGTTGTGTAGTTCGAATCATTCTTAAAATTAGAGCTTCGATTTGATTATTATTGGTCGTGAAAAATAGAGAATTTAGTAAGCTTTTGTTGTTGAAAATGTTATGAGATTCAGTGCCAGGTGTTTTTAAGACACTTATTATTGGACACTTCGATGTATGTAACAAAGCTTACTGTAGAACTTGGTTTGTTTACAAATTACATAGTTTGAACGGGCGTAATTTAGTCCAGGAATGATGTAGAAAACTCAAATTGGCTCTCTTGGTGGAATAAGTCAAGCATTTTGACGAGTTTTCTGAAGCTTCATCATTAGAATCATCAAACCCTGATTGATGGACATGTCCGTATATCCTGACTGGGACTCGTGGCGTGGTCCTGTAATCCAGCTTCATGGAGGTCAGGTTTTGAGGGATATAGGATCAGATAGGTCTCAGTGATCATCTGATGATACCCGCATCAACTCCACCATCGTTTGGACATATCAGACCATCACCTGCGTGGTTCGGAAGTCACGTTAGGCCGTTGGTCCTTGTATTTCCATTGGTCATTGGGCTATTAATTAATGACCCATTCTAAGGAAGAGTCGGCCTTAGTTTGTAACAAGACTACACCTCATAACTCATTACTACCACTCATCACACTCATCCTTCACCACATATTTGCCTTAAAACCCTCATGAGAGTTGTCGGCATCTCAAATAGTGATTTAGTAATTATAATCGAAATTAAACCCATTCTATTCCAGACTCATCCCGAAACTTCTTAACCTGTCAACAGTGTTGAACGCACCCACGCCTTTGGTTACACAATGTCTGTGACATAACCTTCACTGCTCAAGCAAAGAATAGATTTACATGTTTAAGTCGCCTAATAGCGTTCACTTGTCCAACGTTCTGTGTTCTGAAGAACTGGGTTTGTAGAACTCTCGTTCATTTGGAACTGTCCACAACTTTGTTTCTAACCTCTCACTTATCAACTCGTCAATGGTTTGTGACACAACGTTGATTTCGTAAACATTGTACGTAAAAATTCCCAATAAGTCTTACCAAATGATGTTGAAAGCGTGATGGTAACTTTAAAGTACATGTGTTTTTCAAATTTCATCAAAATCGGGTGAAGTTTACTGTTTTTTATAATTAAAATTACGTTGTTGGGTAAAATTTCCCACAAAAGGAGACCACAGTACCAATCCGACTCCGGTGGCGCAGGTTCGATCCCCGCAGTCACCACTTACATTTGTAATGTGACTAATACGGTGACGCTAGGTAAAGGTCGAGGTTGAGTGGTAGAGAGGACTTTGTAGTCCCAACTTCGCCTCGTTAAACAAGACAAACTTTACCTTTTTTCAAACTTTACTTCCGGTAGTCAAGTCCGGCAGAAACAATTGAACCAAATTTTATGGATATCAGAAAAACATGTGACTTGCAAAAATCTGAGACATTTATACATATTTACGGTGTGTAAAGTTTTGAAAAAATGTTAAAACGTGTTCTGGGAGTCAGGATCGGTGCTCATTTCACGGTCCCGTGTCACCATGCCGCTCAACACACTCACCCTTCATCCCATATTCACCTTGAAATACCCTCTAGGAGTGGTCGGTGTCTCAAATCAAAGTAATTCTAGCAAATTTCCTTTAACCGAGTAAACTTTACCACACTTTTACCCCCCAAGTTTTCCACCAAAAATAGGGGGTTATGCTATACAAAACTGTATTTTTGATCAATTTATGACTTATGTTTACAAAAAAATCATTAAACTCTGTTCGGCCAGAACATGATGACGGTGCACAATTTGTGTGAAAGAGAAACCATGCCGCTCAACACACTCACCCTTCATCCCATATTCACCTTGAAATACCCTCTAGGAGTGGTCGGTATCAAATCAAAGTATACCGAAGTTGTAAATATATTATTTTGCAAAGGAAATTCGCTAATGACAACAGATTGTCGATGATGGACTCGCAAGGACTGGTAGGTCAGAGGTGGCGGCACCGTCAGGCAGGATAACTGTGCATTCTTCCTGCGTGTATAAGGACATCCACTCCCAGTCAAGTTGAAGGACCGGTGTGACTGTACACTGTACAGGACATCTCTTCCTTAGCCTTCACTCCACATGTCCTGTCCAGCCACATTTGCAACTAGTTATAGCCGCGCTAAGGCCAACGTCCAGTCGTTCCTTTAATCCTTATCTACAGTGTGTAGTGGATTGTGACTCCTTTCTGTTACTGGTTTCCTTGCGAATTTCTTTTGGAAAAATGAGATATTCATGCCTGTTAAATGGAATCCTAGTTTAAAGGGTAGTTTTCCTTTTCAAAAAATGGGTAGTTTTCAACGTCAAACAACAAAGTTCTCATTTTTATTTATAGAAACAACCTACTTTTACTTCTATATTGTTTTTCCCAATTTATCCGTATTCAAAATGGAAAATCCACTATTTTTAAAGACCATGAAATGAGCACCGCCTAACCCTAGAACATTTTTTAAATATATGTATGATACATGCGCTGTTTCATGTCTCTTAATTATTTGTATAATAATTCGGAATAATCGCAAGACCCTTTTGAAAGGAGAGTTTTAAAAGGGGTTTAAAATATCTAAAACCGTAAATATACTCTTAAGTTTTCGCGGCCGGTGTCACAACTATAATCTAGTTCTTCCGGTTCACACCGCGTCAAAACATCATTACAATTATATTGAAATATTTTGGCCTCGCTGTGTAGTACCAAAACCTTTTTAAGGCCGATTTGGCTTTGTAAAGAGTAGATATATCCGTAGAAGAACTCCAACATTCAATTAATTAACTTTCTAATAAATTCGCGTTACTTGAATTTATAATGTTCAATTCATTAAAATGTCCAATAATTAGAACGGTATTTATATTTGAAGTTAGCATTTATCTTCAAAAACAGAGAACATAAAATTTAATTAATTTGTTCGTACAAGAGTATTTGAAAGTTAAATTAGATAATTATTTTGTCCTTATTAAAATGGTTGTTTTAAGCTTTGACCAAAGTTTGGTGAAAATCGGTGCATCGGTTTTATTGTCATAATTATTTGAATAAAAACACAGACAGACGAACAACGAATCGCCGGAGACCCCGGTTTATATGGTAAAATATTATTGTGTTTACCTTAGGAAAATGTCTTTAAAGTATGTCTAGAGAGTTCACCGACACCCTGATATATAATTTGTATAGTTTTTGATTTGTGTGTGAAGAGTGTCAGCACTAAATAGCGGGCCACACGGAGCGCCGTGGTTTGCTCAAATATTCCAAAAAAACTCGTCCTGCTCAACAAAACCGGTCGAGAGCTATCTTGGGCTTGGTTTGTATTTTATGTCGTTTCAGGAGGATTCTATTTTAAAGCATTTGCCATTCCAACTGGAGTTTCTTGTCCGGTTTCAAGCCCGTTACTCGAGCTGTACAGTGATGAAATTGTGGAAGGGTCAAATTGATACGGTTCTTTTGACATTTGACCCTTAAGAAGGGTCAGAGAACTTCATGGGAGAACATGAATATAAATTTGGAGGAAAAATAATGAAAAGCCAAATGTGATTTGAGTACTTGTATGTAGGTGCATCATAAAAATATTTTTGAGCTGATTAAAGAAATAAGTTCTTGAACAATCCAACTTGGTCTGGTTGATTGGATTTTGTTGATGTTTAGTACACATCAATTCAAATATTATGACACCATTTATACAGCCACGTAAACTAAATTTATAATTTGCAACATTATTCTTTGCTACTAAGCAACCTACGTTGGTGGGAAGAAGTAAATTTACTAAAGCTTTCTTTATACATACGATGTTGTTGTTTATACTAGATTTAATTAAAACTCGAAAATGAATGTTTTTAATTTTTTGGGTTTACGCCCCTTTGATTTTGCCGGTTAACGAATTTAACCTAGAAATTTACAAAAGGAATATTTGTACCGCATTTCGTGGAAATTCGACGAAAAATGCTACATGCACCCACACACACATAATATACAAATATTTTTCTTATAAAAAAAATCAAATGTGTCTACATTAAAAAAGGCTTACATTTCGTGCTAATTTCTTGGCTTAAGCATAACCTATCACTACTAAACAATTTTCAACGACTAAATAAATATAAAGTGTTTCTATTTGACTTGGGAGTGCAAAACTGGACCAAAACCGCCGTGTTGTTCTCTTTGGCGACAGAAATTCCATATTTCCTACAGTAGTTCGCTGATAAATTCCTAAACGATGTGAAAAAACAACCCTCAGCTGTACAGTTTTAAAGCAAAAGTGATTAATTTTAGCCAATTTGTTCAACCACTTCAGGAGAGAAACTACTCCCTTCGTATCGGGCGTTTGGGAAACTCCACCCGTTTTCAAGGGCCTAGCCTAATTAATCTACTAAACTAAACTTACGACAGCTTGCTACCTACTGTAAATAATTGCATGTACTCAGAATAGCCTATTTCGGCCTTATTCATCCCTTCTTATCTTATGGTATATGTATGGATGGTGGGCATGTGCTGATTACAAAATTAAAAGAATTTTTATCCTCCGGCCGGTTTTCGTGAATCTTAGAGATTTATTTAAGACTTTAGATATTCTAACCCTGCCAAGTTTGTACATCTATGGAGACTATTCTTTCTGTTTTGACAAAATGTAATTTAAGTTCAAGGTCAGCAAATTCACAAACATAATACTAGGCAAATTCATACATGGTCAGACTGTGAAAATTCTCATAGATTACACATTTATTGGAAAACTTCCATCACAGGCAGGTGCAAAATTGTTTAACAAACTCTCCAATAAATCAAAAAACATTAAATCCACTGAAAATTTTATCTTATTCAAAAGAAGGTTAAGAGCATATCTATTGGAAGGCTCATACATTTATAAAATTATTAGATTAGCTTATAAATTTAACTAGATTTTGCTCTTACTAGTGGTTTACTTTGTTTTATTTTAAATATTTGTTTATTGTTGTGTTTTTTGTTACCTTTTTGTCAACGCAAAAGTGTTTGTGTGTGGCAAATAAAAAAAGTTATTAAGCCTAAGAACCTTACTAAAGAAAGAGTAAGTTTTTCTCCTGAAGTGGTTGAAAAGTTGACATTATTGTGTTGTACAGCTGTATAGAGTGTAAGGAGTGGTCTCGGGTCTCGGGTTGTACCGTGTACAAGTCAATACGGTGCAAGTGCGTGCTTGGTTCTGTACCTGTAACCTCCTTTCCACACTCCACTCTCTGCCAGTTCACTCTTACAATCTTACTCGATCAAAACTGTACCAACATAGATAAGTTATTAGTGAATTTGTATACGAATAAGAGCTATTGACTGGGACTCGTGGCGTGGTCCTGTAATCCAGCTTCATGGAGGTCAGGTTTTGAGGATGATATAGGTCTAAAGCGGCTCAGATAGTCTCAGTGATCATCTGATGATACCCGCATCAACTCCCACCATCGTTTAGACATATCAGACCATCACCTCATACAAACCACGTAAATTCGTATTCAAACGGAATTTAAATCAAATTACGTAAATAAAAAATGTACTTTTTTAGCGGTTTTATGTCCGGCTAATATCCAATAAGTTTGCGGGACTATATCTAAAATTAAACTATAAAGTGCATATCTAAAAGAAATTTTTAAATTACTAGCTCAATTGTAGCCCTTCCAACCCTCCCCACTCTTCAACCCCTACGTCAACCACTGGCCCAGTTCGATACTTACCCTTGCAGTGGCCATTGGCCCAGTTCGGCGTTTTAATTAGGGTCTGTTCTGACCGCTGGCCCAGTTCGACAACCCTCTCGGAACATCCTGGAAATTCTATCTTGATCGAGTTGACGCAGTTCACATTGACGCAGTTTGTTGTACATATTCCTCTAAAAATCCAGCAGAACAATCCGACAAACCAAAATTTGCGTTACTGATTGTCGAAGAAATTTATTTACAAGTTTGTTGTGTGTTTCAGTTTGATTATACTGCTGTGAAACCATGATCTTTGCCCGGCAAACAGATTTCACTTCAAACGGTGAGTAGAAACTATCTTTGATAGTAATAAAATGTAGAATTAGAATGAAGTATTTCCCGTGGGTATTTAAGCACATATGGTTGTATATAAGCTGCAGTAACACTGTAGCAAGTCGTGTAGGAATGCAGAAACAACGCATCAGGCACGGTTTGTGATAAGGCACGGCCCGGCCTTATGCTGACGTGATTGAGGGGAATATCTCAAGACGTCCGAGAGAGGAAGAAATGTTGCCCTTGAAACCGCGTGGTGCTACCAAAATCCACGGTATACCAGTGTTTTGTGTTGAGGCCACCCATTATCGAATTTCCTTTGGAAAAATGAGATATTCATGCCGTAAGACCCATGCAGACCCGGGACCGTGAAATGAGCACCGATCCTGACCCCTGTGGTTGAAGGTGGGGTAAACACACAAAGTATCCCAAGAAGTACTTCATTTGACCCTCAATACATGTGGCAAAGCACGCTCAAAAGTTTTCATTAATTCAAAAGTAGGGAGGGGTCGGACTTTTTGGACACCTGGTATACAGTATGTTGTATTGAAAGACAACACGATGTGTTTTACCGCTGAGGCCGTAATTTCCGTAATCCAACATCACTATAGCTTGGAAAATTGTGGTCAAAAATAACAAAATATCAAAATTCACCTTTTAACAGCGCAAAAATGCCATCTTAAATAAATAAATCAATAATTATTGCATAATTACATTATACATGTATCGCAATCGTCAGTTATTAGTAGCTAAAATTTTCCACTCGCACACATCTAGATCTCTTTCAGACATACAGCATTTCCAATCACACGATTCATTCATTCGAATTTTCCCCACTTTAGCCCCGTGGTTGAATTAGTCGTTTTCTGATGTGTTCTCCCAGTCGTGTGCCTTAAACTCGTCGGTGCTATAAAATGCTTTTGCGATCAAAACTTTTTGAGACGAGCTTTAAATGCCTTAGGCATTGGGGCACTTTTAATCGAATTTGGCAACTTGTTGACGAGTTGAACTCCTGCTTGAGAAGGCAAACGTTCATGAACTACCGTTCTGTGTCTCCCAGTTCGGTAGTTCTCCCTGCCTCTAGTTTCGTAAGAGTGTATATCTATACCTCTTACGAGACCGCATTTACTTTTGAAAAAATACATGTTCCCAAAATGTAGAGGCAGGGTAGTGTCAACATTTTTAAATTTTTAATTCTAAAAGAATTTATATTATTATTATTTAATGCTAATGTGATATCTTCCACATTTAGATTGAAGGTTTCTCACAACCAGAACTGAAGTGTGGTGTGTGGATAGTGATGCATGATGACGCACTGGAGGCATATGCTTGCTTGTAGTGGCTGTACACTGAGAGGTGTTAATGTACATTAGAGTCAGTTTGTATGTGCCGGGTGTTACATCCTATACTGTCGAGCATACGAACAGCTGTACTCAACCAACAACACTCGCAGCTACGAGTAGTGTACCTATCTAAGTACCTGTCTGAGGTGGATAAAAGGTAAAGTTTGTCTTGTTAACGGGGCGAAGTTAGGACTACAAAGTCCTCTCTACCACTCAACCTCGACCTTTACCTAGCGTCACCGTATAGTCACATTAAAAATGTGAGTGGTACCTGCGGGGATCGAACCCGCGCCACCGGAGTGATGAGCTCCGGAGTCGCGCGCGATACCAATCCGCCACGGATCCGCTCCGTGGATACAGGGCTTGGGGAGGTGTTATCAGCAATGGTGTTCTGAGAGGGGAATGTTTAAAAATATTTTACTTGAGGATAGTGCAGTTTTAGTGCTTTGATTGATCATGAAGCATCCTTTTTAACTGATACATAACCGACGCTTAGGGCTACCGTGGTTCGGAAGTCACGTTAAGCCGTTGGTACATTTCATTGGTCGTTGGGCTATTAATTTATGACCCGATCTGGGGAACAGTCGGCCCTAGTTTTTAACAAGACTACACCTCATCATCCATCAAAACACTCAACACACTCACCATCATTCCATATTCACCTTAAAATACACTCTAGAAGTGGTCGGTGTCTCAAATTATCAAAGTAATTCTAGCAAATGTACTATAATCGAGTAAACTTTACCACATTTTTTACAAGGTTTCCCCAAAAATGGGGTTATGCTATAAAACTGTATTTATGATCAATTTATGACATATGTTTACAAAAAATCATTAATCTCTGTTCGGCCAGAACATGATGACGGTGCACAATTTTGTTAAAAGAAAGATACCTATGTGAAAGAGAAACTGAGAATAAAACATTACGGACGTTTTTCATCGTTTATAATGAACAAAAACAACACGACGTTTCGGAATCTGACTCCGTCTTCAGGTGAAAAGTAACCTAAAACATAACACAAAACATAGTAAAAGAGCTAAAAGTAATCAGCGCAGCTGACCAGTCACCCACCACCATGCACCCTTAATTTTTGTTCTTCTTTCTTTCCCCGTTTAACTTTTAATTTTATAACAGCTAGCCCAGAAAACAATACACATGTACACAAACTGTACGAAATTAATTAACAAATAGATATATGAAGTGCGTTCACGGCCAGTGACAGCTGCACACAGCCCATTGGCTGGCTCGGAGCAGTGAACGACCAATCACAGCCGTGAATCAGACTGACCAACTGTAACAGACAACACACAAAATACCTATTTATGCACAGCTAATGGACTATGGAGTGGAAATCGTACCAGAACAGATTCTTTTGGGGAGAATTGTAATTGAACCTCAGAAATTGTATTATCGTCAACAAACAAATAAAGAGAAAATGTTCTGTAGTTAAGAGCAGATACTTAATTGTTTATAAAAAAGACATTCGGTGTCCCAAAATGGTCCATATCGTTATTAATTTTGTTCCTAGTATATTGGGATGCGACCTCCCTTTTATCAAACAAATAATTATTAAATTAGTCTAGTACAAACTCTAAAGCTGAAAATCAGCCTCAGATAATTAACATACGGTTTCGAAATACAATTTCTTCCTGTACGTTAACTTAAAAGTCTACTTGGTTTCTGTGTTCAATGTCAAAAGTACAATATACAAACGAATATTGACTGGGACTCGTGGCGTGGTCCTGTAATCCAGCTTCATGGAGGTCAGGTTTTGAGGATGATATAGGTCTAAAGCGGCTCAGATAGTCTCAGTGATCATCTGATGATACCCGCATCAACTCCCACCATCGTTTAGACATATCAGACCATCACCTGCGTGGTTCGGAAGTCACGTTAAGCCGTTGGTCCTTGTATGTCCATTGGTCATTGTGCTATTAATTAATGACCCATTCTAAGGAAGAGTCGGCCTTAGTTTGTAACAAGACTACACCTCATAACTCATTACTACCACTCATCACACTCATCCTTCACCACATATTTGCCTTAAAATATCCTCATGAGAGTGGTCGGCATCTCAAATAGTGATTATATAGTGAATGTATTCATACACTTTGATTGGAGTCGTGGGTTCGCAGTGGAGGTGAGGGTCTTGGCAGGACAGTTGCGAGTCAGTTGCCGGTCGGTGCCAAATGAGCGCCAATTTGTGGACTTTAGGTGCCAAAATTACCACTCGGCGTTTTGAGAAAGTAATTTATCATTTCCCATCCAAATGTTGACGTGACCTCTAAGTTCGAAATGAATGCGAATTCGGGTGAATGAATTATTTTACGTCAGATGGATTCTTATTTTAATGTTTGAAGCTGGTTTTGTATGGAGTAAACAAACATTTGTTTACTTATCTGAACCAAAGGGGGCTCTGAAAACGACCATTTTATTTAGCTGGAGAAAAGTATTGGCGCTCTACAGTGTGTGTCAGCTGAGTCCGCCACTTTACCAGGGCTGCAGGGTTAGATGTTATTGAGGATCAGTGGTCAGGGACTGGATTTTATGCGCACGTGACGCCACTCATCTGCTACATACATTGGGTATATTGTCTACAAGTCATCAAGGAAATCTCGGCAATGAAAGGAAGTCTGGATTCAAGGAGAGGATGGGACATTTCTGAGACTGTCTGCCCGCTGACCTTAGGGAAACTCAACATGAGAGCACATATGTAAGCGGACAAGCCAGCATGACTGTATCTGACACTCTTTGTTTCGGGGACTAGACCGCGTCAAGTAAGCTCTACAACAGCCCGGGGACCGTGTGGAAGCCTTATCGAAGATGCAAACTCTCGCTCCATGAAGTCAGGGTCTTACCCTGTTGCCGCATCCCCCAAAATGATATCTGATCCAACCTTCCTGTAACGGAGCGTGTTGTAACTTATAACAAAATCTGGTCAACACTGAGCTGCCCAGTATTTTTGTGAACAACTCTTTTATATGTACATCCCGAGTATAAGTAATCTGAGCGGAAGGTACTGAACCAGACGATACCACTTGGGAGCAGTGCTCTACTGGTAAGCAGCCTGGGGTAGTCAGTAGCCATCTTGACGTTGACTTTAGAAACACCATAGTCATGATACTATAACATAATATTTTATCCGTCACAAAGCACGGGTAAACAGATAGCACTAACTAAACGCCGACGTTTCGGATGCGATACAGCAGATCCTTCATCAGAGGCTGGCGATCCTCTGGTCCAAGACAGTGAAGTGTGCATCAGCAAAGGTCTCGCATGTGTAGATTGTGCTGTTGCCTGTGGACGACCTTGGAGCGGACAACTGGTACCATTTTTTGCCCGCCGGCCTGTGCCTGTCGCGCTGGCTCGTACGACTGGTTTGGTTACCAAGGGCACGAGCTTTGTGTTCTTTTGTAGGAGTGTAGAATGTTGCTGTGTCGCGCTCGTTGGCGAATTTCCATGGGAAATTGACTTATCAATTTCTGACCACCGTTTGGGACGAAACGTCGTGGAACACAACCGTTTGTAGGTTTGAGCTTCCGAACACATCATTAGTCAAGGTTTGTATGTGTGACCACTGGTCTCATAGATGTTTGATATCGTAGGTTTTGCAGAGTTTCCAACAAATTTAGTGGCAAATTAATGATTCTATTTCGATGAAATTTGATGAAATTTGTATACACATTAATGTTAATGTAACCAACCAGCATGTGTACCAAAACCGACAAAATTTAGAAAGTTGACCAAGATGGCGACGATAAGTAAATAATTTTGTCGCCATCTGTATTTCGTTTTATAGGATCGGTGTCGGTATTCGAGACACTTGTCGGTTGCAACATCGGATGTGATACAAAATGCCAAAAATCGGATCATAAATGAGTTTTCAGCATGAAACATTTTATATATTTTCCCTTGTTAATTGAAATTCGCTTAGATTCACGGTAGCGCTTGTGGCTATTATTGGTCACTTACGGTAAAAGCGCACACATCCCAAAATCAAGGTTGATTGCCTCCTCGCCTAAAACGGGTTTGAAATACGAGTATTCAGCATTACGTGGGAACACCAAGGTTGTTGATGTGATTGAAAAGTCAGACTACATCATCTATTGGTAAGATTTCTGCTGAAATCTCGTAAATCAAAGTGCGTCACTGTAGCCACTGTTAAACTGTTCCAGAAAACTGTCTTTGGATCGCTTCCAACCACGCAAGTGTTTGTGGATTACATTCTGATGGTCTGGTTCTCTTCACGTGGATTTAGACTCTGATTGTGGATTTAGATTGTCAGTATGATACGGAGTTGGACAATTATGACAGTTGTGATATCATGTAGACCCATGGGAAAATAGCGTAAAATTCCTTTGTTTGCCCTACCTGCGGTTCACAAAACCAGTAAAAGAATCCCTTTGAGGCAATGACCAACTCCTCCGTGGTAGACCCCTAAATGGGGAATAGACTGCGTCAAATAAATGAACTGTTAGATTGAAAGTTCATAGTGGCGGAGATCAATTACAAAATTGTTTATTTCGGATTTTCCGGCCACTTAAGCAGTGAAACTACTCCCTACGTTATTTTCTTCTTAGATTAGGTCTTAGGTTAATTGTTTACCACAATGTAGCGGACAACGGGAGTATAGGTTTTTCCCTCGGCAAACAAAATCCGCAATAAAGAGTTTTGTCTGCATTTCCCTGCGTGGCCCCGATAATCAGGAGGTAGTATTTTCGTCAAGGAACTCATTTTCGAAATAGGACGTACTTAGCAAACCGCTATCCTGAACTCCACCTCGCCGAGATCTCTTGAGGTTTGAGAGAAGACTCTTGAACTAATACCGAAAGACTGGAGTCGAGGCAACTGCCAAAGCTTTCATCCTAGTCGAAGGCCTGATAAGTCGCCCAAGCATGATGCTAGCAAATTTGAAACCCCCTTGAAATTCCCTTCTTTACCTTCTACCATAGACGGTAGAGTCTTTAGTCTGTGCTTCTACCTTGTATTCCCTTCCTTCCCGCTCATTTGGCTAACATAATAAGCCTGAGGCTGCGTTTGCCCAGCTTTTCCTCGGCACAGGTAGCCAAGCCAGTTGCAAAAAAAAAAAACTGTCAAAGTTAACAGAGTTTGAAACCGGTGCCAAATACTTGACTGTTTGGTCGACCCTCTTCACAGACTACACGGTACAAGACGGTAAATCATACATTTGTTGGATATCGTCCAGCAGCGAACAGTGGTTCGGAACCTACCTAACAATGAACTTGGCCTTCACGCCGTGTGTGTTAATCAGTCACACACACACACACACACACACACACACACACGTACAGTTCCGTGTTTACTGGTTACAGCACAGCACGCATATACATCACGTGACTACAGGCCACTCACTGAGAGAGCGACGTGTCAAATCAAATCATCTTTATTGTCGTGAAACATTTTATAAATGCATAGGCAAAAGTCAAAATACAATCATTTTATATTACTAAGATGTGTGTTACAGTCTACACAGCACTTAAACTTAGAAAATCGTTCAAGGTGTAAAACTCCTTACCTATAAGAAATAACTTTAACTGTCGCTTGAACCCACTTGCACAGTCAATCTGTCTCAGGTTAGATGGTAATTTATTGTAAAAATTTATACGGAATAAATGCATTGTTTTGAAAAATGTAGTTTTGTGACGAGGAAGAAACCAGAATTTGGGTGTCTGGTACTATAATCAATGTGGGTCTTTTAGAAACAGATTTGAGTTATTTTTTACAAACATTACAGATTCAAATATATATATAGACTGGGGTATGTTAAAATGTCTGTCGCTGCAGCTGGAGGAATAAGAATAAGAATGAATTTATTTTCTCAAAATATGTACAAAATAGTTGTTTTACAATGTTAATCAAAATGAACATTCTTGTTACACATACCATACGTTATATATGCATATTCATAATTAATACAATTTGAAATATACCTATAACATGGTTCTAATACACAAATAATTTTCTATAAAGTATAGTTATTTAAGAGAAAATGTTAGGATTTCAGTGGGCAAAAGCTGTAGAGTTCCTTCAAAAGAAAAACTTCAACTTTTGGCGCTAAAGTTGTTATCTGAGTATTTAAACACACATTCCCTTCATTGTAAACAAAGAAAAATATATATATAAATGTATAACATAAAAAGAAAATTACCTATTATCCCTAACCCATGGTTTAATTACAACTGTACATTGGTAAGTGAGTCAATGTTCTCACAAATCAAATAGCCAAGCTTTAACATTCTTCATAAAAACTCTCACATTCTAGAATTTGTAATGATCTAGAATTCTATTACATGTTGGACCCACAAAACAAAACGTTTAGTAAAAAAGTAAATTTGGTTTCGGAACGTATAAATATTCCACTTGGGAAACGTAGCCACAACTGCTAACGTGAATCACAGAATTTCCTATAACGGAGGACATTTACATATTTGAAGTGTCCAATTGGGAGGAAGCGTCCATACTTTTAACTCACCCTGTATAGATATGAATAACTGTATTTCGTATGGAAATTCGCTAAAAATTGCAATTCGCATCACAAGCGCGAGTTTAATATTACCTTAGAAATGCAACGACACGTGCATACGTTATAACAACGATTCAACTAAATTGCATGAAACCCTGTTTCTAAAGAATGTTTCTTGAATGTCAATTGAATGTTTCTTCAAAAGAATGTTTAATAAAGCACAAGTGCAAACGTCTGCTGAAGTTATTGAATAAACTAGGACGCTGTATTGTTACATATAGAATACATAATATCTGCTGCAGTGGAATACAACGGGTTCAATATCCGACAGTAATGTATCAACTGACAATACATTAGAGTTGTATTGGCTTCGTGTCGAGTTATTGAGATATCACAGTTACAATGCGTTCACAGGGCTTCTGAACTAGAAGACGCGATGTGATATGTCTGTGAAACTGGTTTTACTGAAGGTTGTTGGAAAAAACTGTAATAAAAAGGCGTTTTGCATTTTAAAGTTTCCAAAATAAAAACTCGAATGATCCGTTATTATTTTTTTTATCGAGGTATTGTTTTGAATCGGCTAGGTTGAAGATTTCTCCAATTATCTTTATCGATATACAGGGTGTTCTGAAAAAGGTGCCCATAAGTCGCATGATTCCTCACATCAAGAAGAAAAATATTTCTAATTAACATAAGGTCCGAAAATGCTTGAATTTACAAGTTATACAGGTTGAAGATTTCGTTTAATTTCAGTTCCCTACGAAACTTGGTTACGGGTATTTGTTGGCTGTTAATTAAGATGTACAATTTAGCGTACTTTATGTAAAATGAACTGAAAAATTGGCTAAAACCGTTTCCAGACCTGTAGCTACAGTAACTTTTAAGATATGTGATGAAATACGAAACTTGGTCCAACAAAGTTCCTTGTTTATAAAACAGGTTTACTATGTTAAATGTTCATGAAACACAAATATTTTTGCAGAACTTGTAAGAAAATTTAATTTCGAAGAAAGATGTAAAATAAGTATATAATAATGATAAACGCAACCTTTAAAAAATAATCATAATTACATACAAAACATGAAAATAGACAAAATCTAAGGATTAACTAAGGGATATTTCCTTGCCTCGTCGTATTAAGGCTTATTAACATAGATAAAATGCATTGAAAAGTGTCTAATAATAACGGGTATACACAATCTGAGTAATCGGACTGACTAAAGATAAATTTTTATGTTATATTATCAAAGACAATGCTATGGTAGGTAGATAGCGCATAGATGTCACATGGCTGAGCGCATAGATGTCACATGGCTGGGGCAGGAAACTCAATATGTTGGCAGCCCACGCACAGATTGCGATGAGCTCCTTTTAAGAGTCTCAAGTAGAGCCATTGACGCACGTGCATGTTCTATTGATCTCGGATATCATAATTGCACGATTGTCATGTATTTAAGTCATTGCTATTTGACAAACTCGAGCATGTGGAGTCGAGGGGGGAGAAAGATGGCAAGAGACGGCAGCGCGTTCTGTGCGTGGGCTGCCTAACTATATTGAGTTTCCTGCCTTAACCCTGAGGCATTTATGAGCTCTTTTCCTACCATAACATTGTCTTTGATATTACTATACGAGATAACATCACAGAGACAGAACACACAGAGGAAGTACAGTATATGAAGAGTGGGCGTGGTTCTCTCTCTTGTCTTATCACTACAGGTTTCTTATCACTTCACTGTTTGACCTTTGGTTTCCGCATCACTTTGATTAATCATACAAACTGATATGACACATCTTACATGGACCCAGGTAAGAAAAGGTTTGTTGTCGCGTCAATTGCCAAGTAAATTAAATATTTTAAATGTTTAATAATTTTAAGAAGTAAGAACCTTTTTATCGCCGTTCTAGATCTACTGGGTCTAGATTAATTTATTCGGACCCTAAAATATAATTTGAGAATTTCTCAACATTGTATATGGTAATCTAGTTCCGGTTCATCGCATCCAAACGTCATAGGTTTGAGATATTTCAGCCTCGCTGTGAGTGTCATCTTCAGTCACTGATTGGCTAAAACTGAGCTACTTGCTGTCCGCTATCCTGTGGTCACAGGGCTGCCAACCGTCCAATGGAGCAGAGATGCCAACTGCCGATGTTCTCATCAGCTGTGACACTATAAAAAACCTCACCACCAATAGGACAACAGACAGCAAGTAGCTCAGTTTCAGTTAATCAGTGACTGAAGATGACACTCCACAGCGAGGCCGAAATATCTCAACCTAATTATGAAGTTTGGACGCGGTGTGAACCGGAAGAATTAGATTATAGATGTTTCTATAAGTTTGAATTCTGTCTATAATTTGAAGATTGTACCGTACGAACCACCAGATAAAAAAGGTAAAGTTTGTCTTGTTTAACGAGGCGAAGTTAGGACTACAAAGTTCTCTCTACCACTCAACCTCGACCTTTACCTAGCGTCACCGTATTAGTCACATTATAATGTAAGTGGTGACTGCGGGGATCGAACCCGAGCCACCGGAGTGATGAGCTCCGGAGTCGCGTGCGATACCAATCCGCCACGGATCCGATAAAATCACAACGATAAAGAGTTTAAGTTTGCACTCAGTGTTTGCCCTTGTTGCCAATATTTCTAATAAATATTATTATGATTTAAAGATTATTAGAGAAGTGATGCAACTTTATTGAAACAAGATTAGCGCGGAAGTGGGCTCGGCATAAAAGAGGACTTTGCCTTCTAATAGATGGGGATGTGGGGGTGTGGGGGTGACCTAGAATCCGAATAAATTACAAAAGCGCCTCTCTGCTCTTGTTTGAAATGCGGGGTTTGACTTCTGCGTTTCCGTGTGCAAACAGAAACTACCTTTGGTATATTGCATTTCAGCTTAATGTGCTCTGAGATATTTCAATGATTTCAGAGCATTGTGCCGCCCTCTGTCGTTGTGAGTGCTTCGACGTAATTCAGACTTTGAAACAATGAAATTGTGTAATACGCACAGTAGTGCTTAAATGATATAGGATAAAGATTGATTTAAATCAATATATTTGAATGAAAGTAGTATATTAATAATTTATATTCCAGTAAAAATTGGGTACACTGTGCCCCCTCTCACATTAAATAGTCTATATTTTTCGCAGTTAAAATTATAACGCTTTCAACAAAAATGTATTTCAAAACATCTTCTGCCCTGTTGGTCTTAACTGGAGGCTGTTTAGATTGTACAGTACCTGTCGGCCATTTTGTTTTTTTCCTATAAGAGCAATGTAAAAACAAGCATTTTTCTTGAGACACCTCACGTCTACAATTGTTATCAGATCTTTTTGAAATAGGTTTATTTGCATTAAAAAACTGAAATACGTTTTCAAGGCAAAATGGGACTGCTTATACATCTAAATCGGCTGAGAGCTATGGCGGTTATTTCGCCCCATTACTCAGTGTCTTTGTATATAATATATTCATACAATATCCATAAAATAATAGCAAAGGGACCAAAGTAGATTCTGAAAATGTTTTAGGCGTTTTGGACCGTTTATAAGTCAATCATATGAAACAATGGCGGTGGCTTTGTTGTTTGGGGTTCAAGATAATTACACAATGTGTCATTAGCTACATTTGATATCAATATAACATCCTCAAATAAATTGCAAAAACCTAAAACGGCGGAATGGCAGGTATTATGCTCTAAGGTAGCCAACAGTTATAAGGAATTTGGTGAATTAACAGGCCAAACTAAATGAGTTTGGGATATATAGAAACTTTGTTTTACTTTAAATTGTAGTTTTATTATAATAGACACAAGCAATGATTAGAATACTTCAGGGGCATAAGGTACTCTCAGCTAGTAGGTTTTATTTGCTAGTTGAAAATAAACTACTGTGACTCTGCTGACCACTTTTTAAAGTTTGATTAGTATACTAGGCTAGTAAAACTAAAATCCAGAACAAACTTCCCCAATTTTTGGTTATGTCACAGTACTGTATTACAAGTGAGAAAATGGAAGTTCGGCTCAGCGGGTTATTAAAACATTTAACGGCCTAAAACAAAGTTTTGTCATTCAGCTCGAAAACAGCTGCTTTAGACACATGCATTGACAGTGCTAAAGTGTCACTGCCAGGTAAATAAAGGATTGTTTTGATGATCCTTTTCCTAGGAGAAAAGGATCATTATGATCTTTCGTTAATGAGACATCAGCTGGTCAATGGTTTTGTTGAAATTGAATGATTTGTTCGATTATTGGTTATAGTCGATACAACGACTAAACTGTGAATATCAATCTAAATCGCAGGTAATTTAACTTTAGAATTGAGTGCGATGTATCGATTAATATCGAATCATAACAGTGGCAATTGTAAATCAAATGAACAGCTGTTTATACAAAACAATGAAAAATAAAAACTGTAGCGTTTGACACCATAATTCTCAAAATATTTTACAATGATTTTTAAATTAACTAACTAACCATTTTAACTCCTTCTACTTGCATCATGACAAAAGTATCGTTCATCACTCGTCCCTAAAGTGTCTTTTGATCCTCGCTCATTTAGTCCTCACTCGGACGTTAAACTGCTCGTAACGAAAGTGTTACTGGGACTGATGAAATATACTCAAACTCAAACTCAAAATCTGTCATTTAACAAACTAGGTGAAACGTCATTATACTCATAAGTACTATTATTTCATACAGATCCGATGAAAACTGTAGGCGTGAGGTGTCCCAAGAAAATGCATGTTTTTACATTGTTCTTATGGGACGAAATTCAAGGTTACAGCCACTGCAGCGCACTCTTAATCAATTGACTGTCGGGTAAAGTATGTGGCCTGATATACACTACTGTGTACAGGGGTTGAATCAATATGTGGAAGGTGAAGCGGAGTAGAGTAGCGATATATCTTGGCCTCAGGCCAAACACTGTCCTGTGCCGGGCCTTAGGCCAACCCGTCTGCATACATTACACGCTGTGATGTAGCAGTGAAACATTGCCGACAAGCGCTACCGTGAATTGTAGCGAATTTTCTAGGATTCACACCGACCACTCTCAGAGGGTATTATGGAATGATGGTGAGTGTGATGGATGATGAGATGTAGTCTTGTTACAAACTAGGGCCGACTGTTCCCCAGATGGGGACAGGTGTCTTAGGTCTTCAGGTGAAAAGTGCCACTCTCCGCCTCACTGGATTTGATGAGCCATTTTCTCTTCAGTGATCCTCAGCGGGTCATTGTGGCCCGCACCCGGCATGATCCAACAACTAGCATTGCACCGTACCAGAGCGTACCCGGGTGGGATTCGAACCCACGCTGTGACAGACAGGGGCCAGCTGTCCGTCACTATAACCACTAAACCACCGGGCTGTTTGTCGTGGGCTGTCAAAGTCACACTTGAATTTTCTAGGATTCACACCGACCTCTCTTAGAGGGTATTATGGAATGATGGTGAGTGTGATGGATGATGAGATGTAGTCTTGTTACAAACTAGGGCCGACTGTTTCAGATGGGGACAGGTGTCTTAGGTCTTCAGGTGAAAAGTAAAACACAACACAAAAAGTTAGGAAATGATTAACCTAAAAGTAATCAGCGCAAGCTGACCAGACCCTCCAACAAACAAGTTGAGTTGTGTTTTGTGTGCTTGATGTTGAATCTTGTAGACACTAATTTCAATCGAAAAAATGTTGCAGTCTTTTTCAAATTACAACAATTTTGATAAAAAATGTTGCCTACTCCACGTCAGAGCATATTTTAAGGAATTTTAACTGGGCGACAACCACCGGGGTCCTGGGGGTGGGATTCAATACCTCCCACAACCACGGGGGTCCGGGATTCTCCTCCAAATTCGGGTATTTTGAAACCTAAAACCTAAAAATATTTAAGATACATTACCTTTTGCGATTCCTTTTTTAAATTATGTTTGATACAAATTCTGCTTTATTCATAATAATGGGTACCAGCAACTAATTAACTAATTACTAGGAAAATTTGGTTTAGAAATGGTTGATAATTTATTGATAATTATATGATAATAACATGAAAGTAGCCTAAATTATTTCTAAATTAACAATTACCATGTAAAATATTATATATCATCCAAAATATATTCAAGAACCCACCACCTGTACAAATATAGATAAGAAAATATACCCTTGAATAGAAAATACTTTAACCTTAAGCCAATTCACTAATGTACAGTAATAGTTTATTGTGACTCAGAAATAATTAGATATTTATTGATTATTGGAGGAGGGATTATTTTCAGTAGCAACATGAAAATCAGCTGATGAGTTTGTCTAGTGTACCGCGTGCAGACTCCACTACACAACCTCTCGCTACCCGCACCACATCGTACGGCGAGACATTACGAGTAGTACAATAACAGAAGTTTGTCCTGCATTTTTAAATACAATTTTAACCTGATTTACCGCTTTATTACCATTGAAATAATACAAATTATGAGGTACTTTACTGTTCGAACATGTTATTTTATGCACTGCTCCACGTCTTTATTCTATTGTTGTCTGCAGTCAGTTATCGAGTGGTGTTACTTTGTTAACTAACGTGTCAGTGCTTATCACACGTCTAATGGGCTGTTATCATGCCGATGACTCAACTCTGACTAGTCAACTCACATTGTGAAGAAGACACTGAGATTGGAAACCCAGTGTTGTTGGTTTATACTCTACACAGAAGCAAAACAAACAACTATAGTCACGTGATACAAGCACGCAAATCTAGCTATAGTGGATGCGAGATATCTTGGCCTGAATATTGTGACTATTGTAAATCAGTTTCCCTTCTGTAAACTATATTGTGAGTAATTGACTGGGACTCGTGGCGTAATCCTGTAATCCAGCTTCATGGAGGTCAGGTTTTGAGGATGATATTGGTCTAAAGCGGCTCAGATAGTCTCAGTGATACCCGCATCAACTCCACTATCGTTTAGACATATCAGACCATCACCTGCGTGGTTCCGGTCACGTTAAGCCGTTGGTCCTTGTATTTCCATTGGTCATTGGGCTATTAATTAATGACCCATTCTAAGGAAGAGTCTGCCTTAGTTTCTACAGACTACACCTCATAACTCATTACTACCACTCATCACACTCATCATTCACCACATATTTGCCTTAAAATACCCTCATGAGAGTGGTCGGCATCTCAAATAGTGATTTAGTGATAGTGAGTGATTTGACGTGCAGCTATGGATTTGTGTAGAGGCATAGCAATGGCCTACCGTGAGCCCTAGCAAATTTCATGTAAGCGGGCTTTGATTTTCACTGCAAATGGCTTTCAAAAAGTGAGATGGAGGGGGTGGTCCCAAAAAAATGGGGTTTTAGCTACAAGCACTGTACTCATGATATGATTCTAGTGACATTTGGTACATACAACTTTGTCACATTGCTCAACATGTCTGTGCCAAAGTTTAATAAATATAATCGTTGGATTAAGATGGCGTCGAAAAGCGTTTTCCTCAGTCATCTTAATCGGCCTAAACGAGTTATGCTGATTTTTTGTACATTTTCGGTATGGTATAAGTATGTAAAAATATACGCAAAGAAAGGATTTTCATTCGGCTTAAAAGGTGTTGGGCTCAAAACAGCTTTTGTGTTGTAAATGACGTTTCGTTCAATATGTTAGTAGAAATGAACAGCTCTATTTCCTATGGAAACTCGCTTACGAAATGCAAGGATCTTGGAACTTATATTTATGACCTTTCAAATAAGAGAGATCTTTTAACCTATCCTATAGTCGACCCGAGAATTATAGTTTTAAGACATTCGGAAATAAATAACTTTGTTCGCTATTTAACGCAATTTATAAATTTTAACGACAAACCACCAGGTTGAAATATACAATTCCTACGAATAGTTTTAATTTTCAGCCTTTAAAATAAAACTCGAACAGACTTTGTTTAGTAGTTAGTGTGGAAGCACATTGGTTAACATAGAGTAAAGAGCAACTTTGGTTAAGTAGAAGAGAAGGTCAAGGTGGGAATGTTGCAGTTGGTGTGTTGGCACAACTGCGGCCAAGTGCTTCAGTGGAGAGCTCTATCACTAAAGCAACTCATTAACTTCCACACTGCAGTGATACAAGTAGTTTGTGCCGGTCATTTCAATGTTTTGTAGATGCCAGAGCAACTTTGGTTAAGTAGAAGCGAAGGTCAAGGTGGGAATGTTGCAGTTGGTGTGTTGGCTGCGGCCAAGTTCTTCAGTGGAGAGCTCTATCACTAAAGCAACTCATTAACTTCCACACTGCAGTGATACAAGTAGTTTGTGCCGGTCATTTCAATGTTTTGTAGATGCCAGAGCAACTTTGGTTAAGTAGAAGAGAAGGTCAAGGTGGGAATGTTGCAGTTGGTGTGTTGGCACAACTGCGGCCAAGTGCTTCAGTGGAGAGCTCTATCACTAAAGCAACTCATTAACTTCCACACTGCAGTGATGCAAGTAGTTTGTGCCGGTCATTTCAATGTTTTGTAGATGCCAGAGCAACTTTGGTCAAGTAGAAGAGAAGGTCAAGGTGGGAATGTTGCAGTTGGTGTGTTGGCACAACTGCGGCCAAGTGCTTCAGTGGAGAGCTCTATCACTAAAGCAACTCATTAACTTCCACACTGCAGTGATACAAGTAGTTTGTGCCGGTCATTTCAATGTTTTGTAGATGCCAGAGCAACTTTGGTTAAGTAGTAGAAGAGAGGTCAAGGTGGGAATGTTGCAGTTGGTGTGTTGGCACAACTGCAGGTGCTTCAGTGGAGCTCTATCACTAAAGCAACTCATTAACTTCCACACTGCAGTGATGCAAGTAGTTTGTGCCGGTCATTTCAATGTTTTGTAGATGCCAGAGCAACTTTGGTCAAGTAGAAGAGAAGGTCAAGGTGGGAATGTTGCAGTTGGTGTTTGGCACAACTGCGGACAAGTGTCTTCAGTGGAGAGCTCTATCACTAAAACAACTCATTAACTTCCACTGCAGTGATGCAAGTAGTTTGTGCCGGTCATTTCAATGCTTTGTAGATGCCAGAGCAACTTTGGTCAAGTAGAAGAGAAGGTCAAGGTGGGAATGTTGCAGTTGGTGTGTTGGCACAACTGCGGACAAGTCTTCAGTGGAGAGCTCTATCACTAAAGCAACTCATTAACTTCCACACTGCAGTGATGCAAGTAGTTTGTGCCGGTCATTTCAATGTTTGTAGATGCCAGAGCAACTTTGGTCAAGTAGAAGAGAGGTGGGAATGTTGCAGTTGGTGTGTTGGCACAACTGCGGCCAAGTCTTTAGTGGAGAACTCTATCACTAAAGCAACTCATTAACTTCCACACTGCTACAACGTATTAAATATAAACAACTTCGTAGCTTTTAGTTTTGCCCTCAATTAGTTTTTGTAGATGCCAGAACATTTGGTCAAGTAGAAGAGAAGGTCAAGGTGGGAATGTTGCAGTTGGTGTGTGGCACAACTGCGGACCAAGTCTTCAGTGGAGAGCTCTATCACTAAAGCAACTCATTAACTTCCACACTGCAGTGATACAAGTAGTTTGTGCCGGTCATTTCAATGTTTTGTAGATGCCAGAGCAACTTTGGTCAGAAGTAGAAGAGAAGGTCAAGGTGGGAATGTTGCAGTTGGTGTGTTGGCACAACTGCGGCCAAATGCTTCAGTGGAGAGCTCTATCACTAAAGCAACTCTTATTCCACGCTAAACTGATACACTGTTTAGTAGTTTGTGCCGGTCATTTCATGTTTTGTAGATGCCAGAGCAACTTTGGTCAAGTAGAAGAAGGTCAAGGTGGGAATGTTGCAGTTGGTGTGTTGGCACAACTGCGGCCGTCTCTTCAGTGAGCTCTATCACTAAAACTCATTAACTTCCACACTCAGTGATACAAGTAGTTTGTGCCGGTCATTTCAATGTTTTTGTAGATGCCAGAGCAACTTTGGTTAGAAAGAAGCAGAATGTTGCAGTTGGTGTGTTGGCTGCGGCCAGATGCTTCAGTGGAGAGCTCTATCACTAAAGCAACTCATTATCTTCCACACTGCAGTGATACAAGTAGTTTGTGCCGGTCATTTCAATGTTTTTAGATGCCAGAGCAACTTTGGTCAAGAAAGAAAGAAGGTCCAGGTGGGAATGTTGCAGAGGTGTGTTGGCACAACACGGCCCAAGTGCTTCAGTGAGAAGCTCTATCATAAAGTAACTCATTAACTTCCACACTGCAGTGATGCAAGTAGTTTGTGCCGGTCATTTCAATGTTTTGTAGATGCCAGAGCAACTTTGGTCAGAAATGAAGAGAGAAGGTCAAGATGGGAATGTTGCAGTTGGTGTGTTGGCACAACTGCGGCCAATGCTTGGAGAGCTCTATCACTAAAGCAACGTGCTTCCACACTGCTACAACGTATTAAAATAAACAACTTCCTAGCTTTAGTTTTCCCCTGAGTAGTTTTCTAGAGGGGCTTATTTTAAACCGCATGTATCAATGTTCCATTTTTCTGAATAAACGTATTTGAATTTAAAAAATGTACAGCCAATGGAGGCAAATAATAAACTAGAGTTTTCTTTTCTCCATTGGCTGATCTTCTGTACTGGTTGGTTGGCCTGATACACGTCTGTGATTGGTCGAGGTTGCTCCTAGCTAGGCAGTAGTTTAGTTTTTTACAAAGGAGAACTTTACATGTATCAATGTTCCATCTTTTTTCTGAATTAACGTATTTGAATTTGAAAAATGTACAGCCAAAAGAAAGCATAGAGTGTTGTTTTTTTCTCCATTGGCTCTGCATTCTTCTGTTATGATTGGTTGGCTTGGGTACGTCTGTGATTGGTCGAGGTTGCTCCCTGTAGCTAGAGCAGTAGTTTCTAGATGAGAGAATTTTTAAACCACAAGTATCAATGTTCCATCTTTCTGGATGCTGTATTTTAATTTGAAAAAATGTACAGCCAAAAGAAAGCATAAGTGTTGTTTTTTTCTCAGAGGCTCTGCATTCTTCTACTGTTATGATTGGTTGGCCAGATATTAAACGTCTGTGATTGGTGAAATTGCTCTAATACAGGTAGTTTGTTAGTTTTCTGGGGGAGAATTTTAAACACGGAGTACAAACAATTTCCATTTTTTCTGAATAAACGTATTTGAATTTGAAAAATGTACAGCCAGTGGAGGTAAAGGCTTAGGAAAGGAGTTTTGCCTTTTCTCCGGCTGTTTATTTTTTCTGTAATTGGTTGGCTTTGAAATACACGTCTGTGATTGGTCGAGGAAGGTTGCTCTAGCCAGTAATGAGCAGCTGTATTTCTGTAAATTTGCTGTGGTCGGTTTCTCTATTTGTTGTTTGTTTCTAAATGTTTTTTGTGCACGTTGTATTGTCTTCTGGGCTGGATTGGTTTGAAGTTTAAAAAAAAGTTGGATTAATTAGGAAAAAAATTTTAACAGGAAAATTTGTCTCAGGAGGAGCAGAGAAGGTGAACCCGTTTGTGTTGGAATCCTGAAACCTGTGGGCTGTCCTTGGTCCTGAGGAGATTCCCCATCCATTAGCTCGGTGAGTAGCCTATACCGTCTACCACGCAGTTGTGTTGATTAGACTGAAGTAGAGGGTGGTAAACAAGTAGTGTTTTGAGTTCCTTTTCCACATATGAAAAAATCTAAAAGTAATCACAGGCATTTTGATAAAATAATGTCCTTCCTTTGGCGTGTGAACATATGTCAGAACCTAACCCTGGAAAAGTTTATTCGAAAATACCAAAAGATTTTAGATGAAAAATTATCAATCAAGTTTAGCTATGATAAAAGGTGATGGAGAAAATTAAAGGGCTTTACGATGACCTTGTAAACAATGGCGTTAAGTCAAAGTTGGCTGTGCAGACTGGAGACTCTATATTTCAACTTTAATGACAGAAATATTCTACAGGGGACTTGGTAGAGTTTAGTGTCGAGCTAGAATAAAAGAAATATCCTCCACTTGTACGATGAAAATTTTCAAAACTGGTCGTCTTACATGACAAGTCAAATGAAATTATAAATGCAGTATAAAAAAGAAAGAAGTTTAAAAATTTACTTTTTAAGTTTGATTTTGCGGTCAGATTTGACGAAGAAAGCTTTGCTTCCGAATGATCTTGTCGATCGAATTAAAGTAATATTGGGTATACGATATTTTTTAAATGTATTATATATTTAGTATTTAATTTGTTTGTTGTTGTATTTCCTTATTTACAGTCTCCACTTCTCAACTTAAAAGGGTTTCCAAGTAGATCATGTAAAAGAAGGGAGCGGCGAAGACATGAAATATTACATTATGCCGTAGGAAAACCGGACATTTTTATTTATTCTTATTATTATTGGTTCTTATGCATAGCATGCATATTTGAAAGTTTGACGTTTCAATAAATATTTTCTGATTGAATTCTGCAACATGTTCATTGAATTCTGCAAATCAAAAAATTTGAAAATAATAACTAACAAGTTAACTTATGTCAACTCAGCCCGACAGAAACCCCCCTATCAAAAAGTGCACGCTGTGGAATATCAACTAAAATTTAGAACGTATACAAAATTAGAGTTACATTAGTCTTTCCAGGAGTTCCACAAGGCTCAAATTGCCATTGTTATTTTATTTTTTATAAATGATCTCCCCGATTTACTGGTCAACTCTAAGTGTATTTTATATGCAGATGATTTGAATATTTATAGGAGGTGATACTATTGGTAATAACTTTATCAATTATTACAATCGTCCCTGGATACTCTATTATGATTGGTGTACGAAAATAGATCGCAGTTAAATATAGAAGTACGTTTGTTGTTTTCCTATTCAGACAAAAAAAAAATCAACCATCTTGTGTATACAGTTAGAGACTTACCAAACAGTAGAGCATATCAATGATTTAGGAAGCCAACTTTTGATTCGTCTTTTCAGAATTTGACAACCACTTAAGTTGTTTAGTAAATAAAGCATACAACTGTTGTTTCATCATCAAGAAATACAAGATTCTTTTCTTATATTGAAACTATAAATCAATTACTTTTTGGTTTGTTAGAAGTAAGTTGAATATACTTTATAGTATGGGATACGTATACAATGATAAATATATCAACTAAATAAGACTGGTTCAAAATAACTTTTTTGAGATATTTGTATTTTAAAAGGTTAATGTTATGTGTGATCGTGATTTTCTACTACTGTACTGAGATGTTGTTAATTTGGGCCCTTTCAGTCATAAGACAAAGCAGCTGTTGCTTTTGGCCAAAATATCACCAGCTCAATCGACAGTAGTTTTTTGTTAAAATAAATTAAACTACTCATGTTGTACCTAGAAATAACTTGCGCTTAACCTATGTGTTTTTCCGTTCCTAGATTAGCACTATTTTAACTATTTTAACTTTATTTTAACTGTTTTAAATAAACTTATTTTGCATTATTTTAATTTTTGTTTTTTTTCAAGGCATTAAGAACTTTATTTGTGCAGGAATGATGTTGATTTATTTAATATAAATATGAACCTATCGAAATCAAGGCAAGCAGAATAACATTTTGGTCAGTGTTAACCCATTATTCTAGTTTTGGTTTGTATATATTACTACTTGGAATATTGTGCAAATGATTATTTTATTTTCGTATGCCTAATCCTACTTGTTTTTTTGTTGTATAAAATGTTTTCATTGTACTGTTTT
Source organism: Matsumurasca onukii (assembly GCA_018831715.1). Lineage (NCBI taxonomy): Eukaryota > Metazoa > Arthropoda > Insecta > Hemiptera > Cicadellidae > Matsumurasca > Matsumurasca onukii. Next base: position 5,878,863 of record CM032067.1, read on the forward strand.
AACATAATGATCTTGCATTTTGTTATGTCAAAATAACGTAAGGTGAAAACTTGCAGCTATTGTATAAATAAATCGAATAAATAATAAATAAAATTAACTTGAAAAATAGAAAACATTTTATCCAAGAAAATACTACAATGAAAATAGTAAATTTTGTTCAGAGCACATTAAGCTTAAATAATGAAATACCAAGGCAATGTCTGTTTGCGATGGAGTATTCTTGGCAGGTCGAGAGGTGTTTCTATAGTTTGGGTTGCAGTTACTTTTTCCCCTTTCCACCCCCTTTCCACCACTAAATCTAGGCAAAGCCCTTTTTGTATGCCGGGTCTCGTGTACGCCTCTCATGTTAATCGTGTTTCAAACTCGGCTTTAATTCATTACGAAAACTATTCTTGATTCCCGGCGTAATGCATTACTTAAGAGTGCGCCTCAGTGACGAGGCTTCAGTGTGAGGGTTTACGGCAAACCCTTTTTACCTTGCAAAGTAGTTTTTACATTGGCCAAGCATGATATAATATTTTTGGAAACTAGAGGAGTGAACCGTCACGCGTATAGAGTTTTTTTTCTGTGCGTTTTAAGTTTACAAAATGGAGTTGAAAAAGCACTTTAACTTGGACAGTTTTAAAATTTATTTGTGAAACTATTGAAGTAGGTACTTAAGATAAATTGGGCGCTATACACGTGTCGGGTAACCAAATACAGGGTGTCCCATAAGTAAAGTGCCAGACTCTAGGAATAGGCTATATGGGTCAAAATAAAGGGACAATCAAGAATAAAAGTTTTCCAAATGCTTAGTTAACCAGATATTTGCCATTTTATATTTGTCACTAATTATTTTGTATCTCCCACACCATTTGACTCAAACCTAACATAAATTTGTATCTAAGTAAGACCATTTATGGAAAAAATTACCAGGATGAACTAACCTATCATTTTAAAACGGTGGCTATTTTATGGTAACTTTAGGGTATTTTTGGCGTTACACCTTAAATAGCGAATAAACGATGAGTTTAACGATAAAATGTAAAGAATAAAGTTTTGCAGTGAATTTTATTACCTATCTATTGGCACCAAGATCATAAAAATCTATTGGGAAACAACGAAGCTCTAGGGGAAACTCTGGCTGAAAACAGGCAACTTTCCACCTGATTATCTTGACGTTTGCCGCGGTTTCCACTGTAACTTTGTTGATTCTTAATAACGTTTTTTTACTTTGGTGTCAATAGATAGATAGTAAAATTCGCTACAAAACTGTATTTTCTACGTTTTATCGAAAAACTCACCGTTTATTCGCTATTTAAGGTGTAACTTTAAAAATTCCCTAAAAATACCATAAAATTGCCACCGTTTGAAAATGATAAGTTAGATCATGCTGGTAATTTTTTCAATAAATGTTCTTACTTAGATACAAATATATGCTAAGTTTGAGTCAAATCCGATAAGTGGTGTGGGAGATAATAAATAATTAGCGACAAATATATAAAATGGCAAACATCTGGTTAACTAAGAGTTTTCGGAAAATTTTTATTCTTAATTTTCTCTTTATTTTGACCCATATAACCTATTCCTAGAGTCTGGCACTTTACTTATGGGACACCCTGTATATTATGTGTATTAATGTAACAATTATTTTGAAGTGTGAAAAACGGGCCGCCATAAACCTTGGCAGCGCATGGTTTGACAGTAATGCCGCAACGGTTGAAGAAGGCCCGTTTTTATCCAGTTGTTTCGTGCACGGATCGTGAGTTCCTTGGACAGACAAATTCAGCCTTTCTCTGAGGAGACCACTGAGGCGGACTCTTAACGAGTGTTCTGTAACTGTTCTCTTCCGTTTTCACTAAAGGTCGGCTGAACATTGTTTCTAAAGCGCCATGATCAATGTGTTAAGGGTGCGCTGGATGGCGTTATAACATGACCGTTGACTTTAGTCTACCGAATTATACTTTGCAAGCAGCTACTCGGAGACTCCGAAACCTCGCGTCAACTTTAAACGAGGCGTTCTTTAGTGGTAAGGGGAACAAACGGTGTTCTATACTTCTAGGGTGGTTGAAAAGTAACTACGTAGTAATTATATGTTATAAATTCTGCAACATTGCAATTTCAAGTTGGCGTGTCGTAAAATTGGGTGTTTCATATACAGGGTGTCTCAATTCACCCGTATCATATGTACATCTCGAGAACGGGTTGGCCGACTTGAGCAACATCGTTGAAAACAAAAGTAAAATCAATAATTAGATTTATCGTGTTGAGAAAAAATATTAATGGAAATACAGAGCGTTTCGTAATTCAGTTTTATTTTTTTTTTAGATTTTCAGCCGCCATTTTGTAACAGCTCAACAAATCATTTTACTTCATCATTGTTTTTCATTTAAAGAGCTTTAAAATTATGCATATGACCCCCCTTTATATTTGAAAATTTAGATTTGAACCCATGACCCTGGTTTTTTGATACGCCCTGTATGCTGGAAAGTGAACAATAATTTTCCTGAATTCTTTGAACCGGTTTAGTTTGGAATTTTTGTTTTGTTTCACTCAAGTCGGCCAACCGTTCTCAAGATATACATATGATACGGGTGGTCTGAGACACCCTGCTATAAGGTTTCATAACCGACTACAGTACTACTATTAGTTCATTGTTATACGTTGTTTTGCAAACTTGTTCGTGAGTGGTTGGACGGAATGAAATGAAATGGTTGGACGGAATGTTTCCTGGACGTTGGCCAGGACGGCGTGGACGCCACTGAATGTCCTTGACAACGCAGTCTAACGTCATTGTGGATTTTTTATGGGGATTCTATAAGGAAGACAGGATACAAGTGCAAGCGAACAGTTAAACTGGAAAATCGCATTCAGAAGATATTTCCATATTCCAGTATGACTTCCTTCAGAAAAGTGTTATCCCCGGCTGTTTGGAGGAGTGGCGAACAACACCACTTCATATGGAAAATTTAAAACTATCTGTTATTGACTTATGTAGTTAAGTGTACGTACGATATTTTAATAAGTTTAGATAATTATGGTAGGATATTACAAATTTTTGCCTACTTTTCAACCACCCTGTAGTGTGATGAATTTCTGTATGTGTCATAATTTTTACTGATAATGACAAGCCTGTGTTTTTTTAACCTGGGTAGATTTTTTTTTTTTCTTAAATGGATTTTTAGGTTTAAAAACATTGTGTATTTACAAGTACACAATATCGATTTTTTATTTGTTATCAATTAGATTAGCCATTAGATTAGCCTTTATTAGATCAATCGTAAAAAATTCACTAACCAGACTTATTGATATGTTAAATTTAAATATTTCCTCTAAAATAACACGATTTGTCAATTGGATAGTTTTTATTGTGCAGTATAAGCGTGAGAAAAATCAACTAACTTTGAACGAGTATAGAGCGCCGTGAATTCTGTAGCCGGCAAAACCCGCAATACACCGGTGTAGTTCAGCTGCTGCATTCTTTCCTGCAGGCGCTCCACTTTCTCGTATTCCCCAAACTTACGCCTGTGTTCTGGAAACCGGTTCAATACCGAGTGACCGTTGTATTTAAAGTTTATTCTGAACTTTCAAAAAGCGTATTTTTGATGGTCCCAGTGATAAAAAAAACTAACCACATAGTACAAAATTACCAAAAAAAAAATGGGGAGGTGGTATTATTTTGCTATCCATATTATGAATGCTAATGGGTGAACGCTGGAAAACATTTTCCACAAGAAGGTCTAAAATGATGCGTGGAATGAAAGGCAGACATTCATCTGACTACTCCTTGTGCTCGGCCGCGTTGTTTGTTTATAAGCTGCAGGTGCATTCCTCTTATCACACCCCAAGTGTCTCCAGCTGAGTCAACATAACCCAGTCCTCTAGGGTTCACATCGCCAAATATTTTTGTTTAGTAGGAGGACTGTTCAGAGACGTTTCGGTTTTTTCAAATGGTAATTTTTAATATTCCACTAGTTCTTTTATTTTAATTTTTATATTTTGAGTTTCGTGTTTTTTTTTTAGTTTATAATAGTCGCACGTAAACAAACGTACTCTACAACAGCTGCTTCATTCATGTTGCAGGTGTGGGTGGGAGTTGGCAGGGTGGGAGGGGGAAGGGGTGGGGATGGCGGCGGTGAGTGCGGGTGCGGGAGTGTGCTCTCCCAGCAGCAGCGGCAGTGTGAGCAGTGCAGCCGTGACGCGAGGTGGTTACACACAACTACACCACAGTCACAGCAGCAGTAGTAGAGTGCCGGCGCCAACACGGCGCGCGTCGTGTGATACAGACCCCAGGCCCAGCAGACGTGCCGTGGTCACCCGCTCCTGGTATGCCGGCTACGGAGCGCTCGCCGAGGAGCCCGAGGATACTCCTGATGACCCAGGTAAACGTGGGTTTGTTTACTTTCTAGTTCCTGGTGGGGAGGTTATAGCACCCCCTCTCCTATCAACGGGGTAGTAAAGGAGGGAATTTCAAATTTGTTAGCAAAAAAGGTTGGTTTTTGACCTGCATCCTCTTATAGAGACCCTTTTCTTACAAAACCGAGTTCCATTTGCATTTAAGAGTTTGTGAAGAACTGCAATTTTCCTGTTTATTTGCATAAACATGATCTATTTGAGGTAAATCAATCTGATGAAAAATCCTTAATGTGGAATCAAATGACCTACAACTTTTGTATTTAACACTTTTTCCCCACCTCTGACGGTTTCGTTGCTAGATCAGTTTGAAGTTAAATCGTTGAAAATTCAACTTTTCGCTGTGTTTGGGCTCTTAGCTGTTACAATACTTATCAACCACCCAGACATGTAAAATGTGTGTGTGTATAAAAAAAAGAAAAACATACAGAAAGTCACTCTATATTAAAAAAGTGTGGTTAATCGGCACCTAGTTTGAACTTTAATCAATTTTCTAATATTTTTGCTCTGGCTATTACAACTCCATCTTCCAAAATTTGTTTGTCCTATAAAACTAGTGGGTGAAGCAAATTTGTCTTAATCATAAGTGTAGCGAATGCCCCCAAAATACTGGGCAGCAGTTGAGTGGAATTTGTGCCCCCCACCGAGTCCGAAGGGCGAGTATAATTTACAGACAACCAGGTATTTCAACTTGGTGCCAAATGTTTTAATTAAGATTGGCAAGGTAATCTACCTAGTATTAGGGGCTTCTTTTCAAGCGCATTTATTCTAGAGAATGGTTTTGATACTCGGAGACAGCACTGAAAATGTCCATCAAGTGACTCAGTGGTTACACTAGGTAAAGGTCGAGATTTAGTGGTAATAGGCTGTTGTAATCCAGAGTTTGCCTTGATAAACAAGACTAAATTAGCCATTTTTAGTTTCCTTGCTAATAAATCGTATTAAAACGGAAAACACCTGTTCAGGTTGAAAATTCTCAGCCATTGAAGCGCATAGAGCTTGAAAGAGCTAGGGGTTTGTTTGGGGATGTTCTTCCAAAGAATTTGTAGGTGTTAAAAAATATTTTTGATAATTTTAGAGATGTTGAATAATTTTTCTAACCAAATTTTTTATTACACCTATGTATCATACTGAAGGCAGAAGGTGCTCAATATTGGATGTGTAATAGTATGTATACATAAAAAGAAACATAATTTTAAATATCAATAAAACCAATATTAAAGAACTTTAACTGAACAAGGCCGCTCATAGGCAACACATTTTAAAATTTGTTGTGTGACGCCTGAAGATAAAGGCATAAACTTTATTTTATTTTATTATTTATTAAACCTTTACAAAAACTTTGTTTTAGGTAATACAACAATTCAAAATCTACACGTTGGAAATAAATGTTATAAATATGTATTTGGTTTGAACTATATAAAATTTTGAACTAAGAATAAGGAGCCACCAGTAACAACACTGTAGTCATGGATCAAATAAGAGTATTGCTAATTTTTCCAGGAACCATCAATAAATCTCCACGCTTATAAAACACTTTTGAAAGAAGAAAGTTTTTAATTTTGTTTTAAAACATGTTGAAATTTTTTAATTGTTTATTTAGCATCCGCCCTCAGGTATAAAGATCTGTGTTGGTTTATGGAAGGAGTTTGCGAATCTTGTCTCATGGAAATAAATTTCTCTACCTTGAACCATATGACATTTAGAAAGACCATTATTATTATTTCATAAATGTACAGGGATAGTAAGGTCAAAATTCTAAGGGTTTCAAAAGCATTTTTGCAAGAATAATTTTTTAAAAGAATTTTTGAAAGGCCTCATCTAATTAAAGTTCTTAAATTTTGGTTTTTAATTTTAAAATTTGATTTATGTACAACACTGGTAATTTTCTAAATGTTATTAACTAGTTCCGTGTGTTTGCAGGTGGAGGAGGAGGTGGTGGGTCACTGACAGACGTGGGCCGGTGCGCAGGGCTCAAGAGTGGCATTGACCTGGTGATGCCTTCGCTAAAGAGTCTGGTCTCCATGGCGACGCTGAGAAGACGAAGTCGTCTGACCCATACAGCCAACTCAAGGTGAGCCTGCCGCCTCCCCGCCCTCTGCTAAGTCAGTCACCGCTGCCGCTATCGGACCCGGCCGCGCCTGTGAACAGACTGCGCATGTCGTCCGCGAAGATGTGCTCGCGATGTTCGTCTATATTGTCGATGGCGAGTTCGTCGCGCTACTCGATCAACACGGCCGGCTTCGTGCCGGTGTCGGAGTGCCGGGAGAGTGGGAGTAGTGTTATGTGTAAACTGTGTCTGGTGGATGTGCCCAGTAACCTCACCTGGACCTTGCAGCACTGCTCGTGTACCTTCTGCATCGAGGTGAGTCACCGATCAACTGCTTGTGTAACTAGACTAGTCTTCTAGACTGGGACTCGTGGCGTGGTCCTGTAATCCAGCTTCATGGAGGTCAGGTTTTGAGGATGATACAGGTCTAAAGCGGCTCAGATAGTCTCAGTCATCATCTGATGATACCCGCATCAACTCCCACCATCGCTGACATATCAGACCATCACCCGCGAGTTCGAAGTCACTTAAGCCGCTGGTCCTTGTATTTCCATTGGTCATTGGGTTAATTAATGACCCATTCTAAGGAAGAGTCGGACTTAGTTTGTAACAAGACTACACCTCATAACTCATTATTACTACTCATCACACTCATCCTCCTCCTTAAAATACCCTCATGAGAGTGGTCGGCAGTGGTTCACACCAAATTGGCCTAGGTTCAACTCCCAGCAGCAGACAAAATTTAAAATACTTATCAACGTTTTCAGTGGTGTAAAACCTGAAGGCAGTCTTTTGCAGCTTCCTGAAGAGAACTCTTATTGAGAACTCTTGAATTGCCACCATGATTTTTCCTTGATGCTTTCAAAACCTTTCAGGAGCCACCAAGTTTTGAATCCTGCACGATTTTCTGGAAGTTCTGTTAATCTAAAGAACCTCAGTTGAAATTTAAGGGTTCTGAAAGCACCCATGGCAAATCACAGTTTCAAAAGTCGGAACCGGAACAATAATAAAACTTTATTTATCAGTAAAAATACATAGCACAAATTTAAACTTGAATAATTCTGCTTGAGTTGAAGCACTAAGAACTGCTTTAGTAATTTTTCCGTCCTGTATGCTGCTGAGCAGTTCTATCAACCAAGGAGGAACCGTGTGAGCAAATTGTGTAAAGACATGAGATTCATTTAAAGATGCTGATTAAACATTTATACCGTTTTATCACAACGAAGCTAAAGAATCAGTCATTGTGATAAGTGACCCCTAGTAATCTGTACTTGTTGAGTATCTGTTTGTCAAGGGAAGTACTTTTTGTTGCGTCAATAAACCATTATTATTATTAGTCAGTATTGCTGCTAGTATTGTGTAAAATATCACCAGTGAAAGATAGCGGGCCCAAGGCAGGTTGGAATCTTACTTGACTCTGGAGCCATTATTCGGTGGCGCGGGTTCCATCCCCGCAGTCACCGCTAACAGTTTGTTAAGTAGCTATGCAATCACGGGCGCTGCTGAGAAGGAGACAACAAACCCTGGGTATTTATTGTACGGAGGATGGATACGAACAGGAGAGTATTTTATCCAAGATTAACAGGTTTTCGAAGGATCTTGGGTTTGACGGTGAGTAGTCTCCTGTAAATGAGGGTGCACAATAAGCCAATGGCTGCGAGGCAATGACTAGGAGGCACATTAGTGCACAAACCTAGCCCCTCAAAAAAAAAAAGAAAAGCTATGCAATCACGCTAGGTAAAGGTTAAGGTTGAGTGGTAGAGAGGACTTTGTAGCCCTAACTTTACCTCGTTAAACAAGAACAAACTTTAAATTCTCATTTTTACCGCCATACCACCAATAACTAGACTGTGCACTTTCCTCAGAGGAATTTCCTCATTTTGAACTCCAGATAATCAGAGAGAAAGGTTTTCCTTTAAAAATACCTTCGATGGGTAAGAAAATTAAAATTAGTGTATGAAGTTTTACATCGTATCACCACTTGCATACAAAACTGTCATTTTTTCCCTTCACCCGAATTAATGTTTGCAGCTTGTTACAAAAAGACTTTAATTTTGACTTGAAAAGCAATTTTTAAGGATGAAGAGGAGTATAATACATAAAAATAAATAAAGTACAAATATAATTAAATTTTATTCATTTACAGTTTCTGAACAAAGGTAAATTTATCAATTTTCAGTTTACTGGCATTTTTCAACACGCAAATCAAAAGTAGGTTTAATATTACACGATTAAAAAGTCCTTAATAAAAAATGTTGAATTACAAATTCATAATTTGAACGACTTGAAATATTTCAATCAAAAGAAACAAAATTAAGCACATAAAAGAAAGAACTGAAGGTGACATCAACCGCGCTGCTAGTTGTCACAAATAGGTGAGAGAATTAACACAGTCCGTAGATAGAGAGTGGTAATTGCTATCTCTGAGCCACGGTGCGGCTGCGGGTGCGACTTGTTAATGGTTTTGTGAACTGTTACTCAAGTTTGTGATAGTACTTATCAGTGTTTTGTGTTTCATAACAAACCTTTGGTATTGGCGAAATCGTCAGTTATGCTTCATTTGCTTTGTTTTTCGCTGACTCATTTGATTCTATCGAGGATCTTCATTGCTTTTATTGTCATTTTAGAAAACCACCTAAACATAAATTATTGTACTGTATAATTCATTCGGATATAGTATGGAATAGAACTAAACGTGGAAAAGTTCAAATTTCTCTTTCGACTACATCAGTTAAGAAAATAATGATATCCTTATTACAAAAATCATGTTGAATTTACATAACTATTAGACCATAATTATACAGTAGCATTTACCTAAATTTACTATTTACAATTACGTAATGTAACTGCTTAAGCCCCAAATATTCCGATAAATATTAAATGAAAATTGAAAAAAGTTTACATAAGTCAAGCCTGTGCGTAGGCTTGAGTTTCGTCTCAATTATAAATAGGAATAGAAGTAAAAAAAACTAGTGTGGGATCTAAAAACAATTGCTTGACACAAGTTTATTTATTTGTGACGTTTTGCAAACCGAAACCTCACCAAACCAGTTATGTGGTTTTTGCCTAACTCTTCAGAACAAGTTCCGTGTTATTTGGTGATTTTCCTCAATAAATAAATGTTTGCATACTTTCAATAACAGCCAGTCATAGTTATCTTCGGTAATTCATGTTCTACTAGATAAATTATAGCATAATTAACTATTGAGTATTTGGCATACAATTTATATAAACAGTTCATCAAAATTACTGCACAATAAAACACTTAAAACGTTTCATTTTTTATATAAATTTTTCACATAAAGTTTATTTTAAAAAATCAATTAATTTGGAAATAGTTTTAACATAAGACAGCTAGCAAAGTAACAACAAGTTTGAGCCAATTAGTTTTTCACATCAGTATCCAAGCAATTATTTTGATCACTGAACTTTCTTGGTGGTGGATTGCCAAAACTAAAGCCAAAACTGGATCGGACTGTTAACAACCTGGATGCAAGATAAAAGTCTTCCAATGAAGACATTCAATGCAGAATAAAAGAACAGCTTATGGCGAGACCACTCACTCAATCAAGGAATTTTTCACCAATGATGACTCTAAGTGGTTATCTAATCCAATCACCATGAAGGCTCTTGAGCATTAGTGTCTATTATTGGTTTTTCTTGGACAAAGTCTTATTCAGCTATGCTGGTCATCGATGATACATTTTACAAATCACTAAATCACTGTTTGAGATGTCAATCATCATGAGGGTATTTTAAGGCAAATATGTGGTGAAGGATGAGTGTGATGAGTTTAGTAATGAGTTGCGAGGTAGTCTTGTTACAAACTAAGGTCGACTCTTCCTTAGAATGGTCATTAATTAATAGCCCAAATGACCAATAAATACAAGGACCAACGGCTAACGCGGACCAACCACACACAGTGATGGTCTGATATGTCTAACATGGTGGGTTCGGATGCGGTATAAAACCTCCAAACCTCCCAAGAGAGACGAAGTTGACCACTTTTTGGCACCTCACCGCAAACTGCAAACCTTACCAAACCAGTTTTGTGGTTTCTGCCTTTCTCTGCAGAACAAATTCTGTGTTATTTAATGATTTTCCTCAATAACTAAACATTTGAATACTTTTACTAACAGCAAGTCTTAGTTATCTTCTGTTATCGTGTACTACTAGAGGAATGAGTTTAGGTTTTATCAGTTGTACTATAAGTATTTAGCATGAAATATCTATCAAGATTACAGACAGTCATCCACTTAACATTGTACCGTTAACATTAACCCGTTATATTTTAAACCCGGAATTGTCTTTATTTCAAGTAACAAATTCTTGTAATCATTTTGCACATTTTAAACCTTAAAAAATAGCCCAGAACAGATTTGTCATAACATCAAATAAACCTTATTAAACTTAACTCTTAGGCTTTCGCGGTGGTGTCACAACTATAATCTAGTTCTTCCGTTCACACCGTGTCAAAACATCATAATAATTAGCTTGATATTTCGGTCTCACTGTGGAGTACCATCTTCAGTCACTGATTGGCTGAGACTTTGCTACTTGCTGTTTGCTATTCTATTGGTCACAGGGCTGCCAACCGTCATTGGAGCAAGGATGTCAACTGTCGATGTTCTTATTGGCTGTGACACTATCAAAAATGGAAGGTTCTTCATGGACTGGAAGGTGGTATTCTTAAATTTTAATGATGTCTTCTTTGTGAAGTTATTATCATTTTTAGTGATTTCAATGGTTTCTCGGGTGACTCTCAAGTAAAAAAGACATTTTTGCCAATACTTTGATTTTAAATTCTGCTGTCTCATTTTGTAGCTGTGTTCTGCCACAGCCGACTTTTCAACGTCAATGATTCAATGATTTTATTGAGCCGTTCAAATGTTTACAATAATTAATTGCCTAGGTCAATATTCAGGTTAACTGAAAAACAATAGTATACAAGTTAACAAAAACAATATTATGCTACAATAAATAGTAGTCATGCAATAAAATTTATTAAAAAAATAAATCAGTATTAAATGTTCATGACATGCACAAAGCTACACCACCAAGTTCATGCCGAGCACACACTAAAGTCCACACCATGATCACAGTAGTGTATGTTCTATTTACAGGTGATTCAGGATGTCCTTCAAGGAACTCTTGAACCTTGTAGAAAGGGTTTTCAACAAGCCATGCTTTAACTACTGCATGAAGTCTAGGCTCTGGCATCTGGCAAACTTGTGCAGTTGAAAAACCTTATACCTGAAACAGGAAAACCTTTTGAGATTTTGGATAGGCTACATCTAGTTACATGCAGTTTGTTCTTATTACGTGTTTCATAGCTGTGAACGTCTTTGTTACAAGCAAGAGTAGCCTCCCTTCTCTTTGTCTCAACTAAACACTGAACGTCTTCGTGTTTTGTGTGCCTGATGTGTTCCTGAACTTTCGTTGAAATTAATCTTTTAGTCTCGCCAATATATACCGAACCGCAACTGCAGGGGTTGTCGTAGACCGGGTTAGTTCGCCAATATACGCCGAACCGCAACTGCAGGGGTTGTCGTAGACCGGGTTAATAGTCTCGCCAATATACGCCGAACCGCAACTGCAGGGGTTGTCGTAGACCGGGTTAATAGTCTCGCCAATATACGCCGAACCGCAGGGGTTGTCGTAGACCGGGTTAATAGTCTCGCCAATATACGCCGAACCGCAACTGCTGGGTTGTCGTAGACCGGGTTAATAGTCCGCCAATATACGCCGAACCGCAACTGCAGGGTTGTCGTAGACCGGGTTAATAGTCTCGCCACCATACGCCGAACCGTGCAGGTTGTCGTAGACCGGGTTAATAGTCTCGCCAATATACGCCGAACCGCAACTGCAGGGTTGTCGTAGACCGTTAATAGTTCGCCAATACGCCGAACCGCAACTGCAGGTTGCCGGACCGGGTTAATAGTCTCGCCAATATACGCCGAACCGCACTGCAGGTCGTAGACCGGGTTAATAGTCTCGCCAATATACGCTGAACCGCAAACCGCAGGCTGTCGTAGACCGGGTTAATAAGTTCGCCAATATACGCCGAACCGCAACTGCAGGTTGTCGCAGACCGGGTTAATAGTCTCGCCAATATACGCCGAACCGCAACCGTAGGTTGTCGTAGACCGGGTTAATAGTCTCGCCAATATACGCCGAACCGCAACTGCTGGGGTTGTCGTAGACCGGTTAATAGTCTCGCCAATATACGCCGAAACCGCAACTGCAGGCTGTCGCAGACCGTGGTTAATAGCTCGCCAATATATGCCGCGCCGAACCGCACCCAGGCTGTCGTAGACCGGGTTAATAGTCTCGCCAATATACGCCGAACCGCAACTGTAGGTTGTCGTAGACCGGTTTAGTCTCGCCATACGTCCGCAACCGCAGGGGTTGTCGTAGACCGGGTTAATAGTCTCGCCAATATACGCCGAACCGCAACTGCTGGGTTGTCGTAGACTGCTAATAGTCTCGCCAATATACAACCGAACCGCAACTGCAGGGTTGTCGTGACCGGGTTAGTCTCGCCAATATACGCCGAACCGCAACCAGGTTGTCGTAGACCGCTAGTCTCGCCAATATACACCGAACCGCAACTGCAGGGGTTGTCGCAGACCGGGTTAATAGTCTCGCCAATATACGCCGAACCGCAACTGCAGGTTGTCGTAAAACCACAATAATCTCGCCAATATACGCCGAACCGCAACCGTGGTTGTCGTAGACCGGGTTAATAGTCTCGCCAATATACGCCGAACCGCAACTGCAGGTTGTCGCAGAACCGGGTTAATAGTCCGCCAATATGTCCGCCGAACCGCACCGCAGGTTGTCGTAGACCAGGTTAATAGTCTCGCCAATATACGCCGAACCGCAAACCGTAGGGTTGTCGTAGACCGGGTTAATAGTCCGCCATTATACGCCGAAACCCAACTGCAGGGTTGTCGTAGACCGCTAGTTCGCCAATATACGCCGGAACCGCACCGTAGGTTGTCGTAGACCAAGTTAATAGTCTCGCCAATATACGCCGAACCGCAATTGCAGGGGCGACCGGGTTAATAGTTCGCCAATATGCCGAACCGCAACTGCAGGGGTTTCGTAGACTGGTTTAGAAAATGTCACCAATAAAAGCTTGAAAACTATCCAAGTTTCAGTTTTGCGCCATTTAAAACTCTTTACTTCGAAAAGCGCTCTATGTACCCGTGTCGGAAATCTGCTGTAGTTTCCAAATATGTCATGTTTATTAATGTAAAATGATTTTCGAAAAGGTGAAAACGTGGGTTGTCTTAAACCTGTATTGAAGCATCGCCGCGCAGCTGGGGGCGGACCCCAATAAAATGTCATCATTGCTAATATTATGAATTACCCAACCAAGTTAGCCAAAGAACGTAACAAGACAAACTGCAAGTTCCACAATAACAAATCACTAAATCACTATTTGAGATGCCGACCACTCTCATGAGGGTATTTTAAGGCAAATATGTGGTGAAGGATGAGTGTGATGAGTGGTAGTAATGAGTTATGAGGTGTAGTCTTGTTACAAACTAAGGCCGACTCTTCCTTAGAATGGGTCATTAATTAATAGCCCAATGACCAATGGAAATACAAGGACCAACGGCTTAACGTGACTTCCGAACCACGCAGGTGATGGTCTGATATGTCTAAACGATGGTGGAGTTGATGCGGGTATCATCAGATGATCACTGAAACTATCTGAGCCGCTTTAGACCTATATCATCCTCAAAACCTGACCTCCATGAAGCTGGATTACAGGACCACGCCACGAGTCCCAGTCAAAGAATCGCTCGTTCAGCTTTATGCAAGTCTCACTGCGAGGGAGGTCCCAGAACATAAAATTGACACTTACCTGTCAGCTGTAAATTTGTTTTACGGCTGTTTCTCGTTGTGAAATCAACATTTATCTTGCTGTAAATGTTCGCTCTTATCGACAAATTGCTGATAACGTTTATATTTTTGCGGTGGTGAGTCATAAAACCAAATATAGGCGTACACCGCTGTAATTTGCGAATTTCTTTAGGAAATGGTGCTTTTTATTTCTATCGCATGGAACTGAAACGTAGGTGGAACAACTGTTTGCAGTTTTGTATTTCTCAACACCCAAAACTTTATATAATATGTGATTATAAGTGTAACCACTCAACGAGGGGCAATTGTTTCCGTTTTTACGATGTTTATTGTAAATGTTCCTCTAGTAAATGTTTGGGTTAACCAGCAAAATTGCCCCCTTCCTTCCAAAATGTGGGTTGTATGCTATAAAAGCTGTATTTTTTATCTAATTTTGATTAAACTTTACACCGCCGCACCTACTATGTGTACTAAAAATCAGCAATCCAAAATGGCGGCAAAAAATCAGTCCACGGAAAAAATTATTTTTGTTGTTTTTCACATTACGTTTCGGGGACGGTGGCTGAAACGTTTATAGCAAAGTATTATAGCAGTATTATGACAGTATTATAGCACAAACTTCATTTTGGGAGAACTGCCCCTCCCCCAAATGGGCACTTCCTGTATAAATTTTGTAAATATTAGGGTATAAGTGACTATATAATGATAGTGTAAAATGGTCCAAAAAGAACCACTGAATGTTGCACCAGGGGCAACGAAATACGTATATACAGAAATACATCCTGATCTACAGGCGAAACCGAAATAACTTGTTAAATAAATTACTCCGTTGTAGGGGAATTCGCTAGGGTTCACGGCAGCGCTTGTGGCTATGTTTCATAATTCACGGTACCACTACTCAAGTCTCTGAGATCGATGTTGGCTTTGAAGTCCACATCACAGCACATTGTGTAGCTTTGCTTCCGCCTCAGCCTTTCATCTTGCAGACACTTTGTCCGGCAGTTTCCTGTTTGAACCATAAACATTATGTATCAAAAGCGCTCAAGCTGATTTGTCATCTTTATAGTGAACAAGAAGTTCACGACGTTTCGGGATCTGGAATCTGGTCCCGTCTTCAGGTGAAAAGTAACATAGTTACTTAGGTGACGAAGGAAAACCTGTATTAAATGTAAAATGTTCGCAGTAATTCTACCATCGTCAATAACAACACTTCAAACCAAGAATTTATTCATTTTGTCGCTTAATATGGTTTTCCAATATTTTTGAATTTTGCTGTTTAATATTTCAGAGGTTACAACAGTCAGTTGTTTGAATTAAAAGGACAGCTTTTTAAAGGAAATAGGGGTAAATACTCAATGCCATTAAAGGCCGGATAGAGTATGTAAAGTTGATTTATTTATTTATTTACGGTATATATGCCTTTTTACAAGATAGGGTAAAACATAATAATGAAACATTAAGCTGAAAAGAGAAGCGTGATATATACAGACGAAAAATATGTGTATAGAGGTCATTTCTTCCAACCCACCCCGACTTGATGGCACTATATTTTTTGTACTTCTTTTAAGTGTTTGTAGTTTATTGTCGGGGTGGTTATGGGTAACAATATATGGGGAACTAGTTAAATAATTATTGAAGAAATGACGTAGTGATGCGATGATGACGATACAATTGAATGAGAACTATGAGATAAAAATTGAAGAGAGAGAATTGAGATTCTAAGAAAAGTTAAAAAAGACTTTTTTTGCCTTTACATTATTAATCTTAATAATAACTAAATGACAATATACCAGCTGAATACTATATTAAAAATTAAAACGCTTAACATTTTTCTTTGATTCTTTTGGAGAAGACGCCTTTTCTGATATCACTAAATCACTATTTGAGATGCCGACCACTCTCATGAGGATATTTTAAGGCAAATACTCGTATGTGGTGAAGGATGAGTGTGATGAGTGGTAGTAATGAGTTATGAGGTGTAGTCTTGTTACAAACTAAGGCCGACTCTTCCTCAGAATGGGTCATTAATTAATAGCCCAATGTCCAATGGAAATACAAGGACCAACGGCTTAACGTGACTTCCGAACCACTCAGGTGATGGTCTGATACGTCTAAACGATGGTGGGAGTTGATGCGGGTATCATCAGATGGTCACTGAGACTATCTGAGCCGCTTTAGACCTATATCACCCTCAAAACTGACCTCCATGAAGCTGGATTACAGGACCACGCCACGAGTCCCAGTCAAAAGAGTCAACACGATAAAAAGTCACGATAGCGATCCAAAAGTCAAAAAGCGAACACGAATGAAAGCAAACCTACGAAAATGTTTGAAACATTTTTGTGATATCCTTGAATAGTACGTGTTGGATGTAGTGTTGGTGTTGGATGTAGTGTTGGATACAGTTGGGTGATCAACCTCTCAGTCTTGACCCACATTCCCTGCTTATCCTGTCAGTGTCAGTCCATTCACACCGCCAGTGTCAGTGCTAGTGTCTGTTCAACTGCTGTGGATACATTCAACACTAGATTCTACTCGTAGCTTACTTCGTCTCATTATCACTATATCACTATTTGAGATGCCGACCACTCTCATGAGGGTATTATGTGGTGAAGGATGAGTGTGATGAGTGGTAGTAATGAGTTATGAGGTGTAGTCTTGTTACAAACTAAGGCCGACACTTCCTTAGAATCAGAAAAACGTTTATTCAATTTTTTTGTATATTACATAACATAAATGCAATGTGCACGAATGGGTCATTAATTAATAGCTTAATGAAAATACAAGGACCAACGTCTTAACGTGACTTCCGAACCACGCAGGTGATGGTCTGATATGTCTAAACGATGGTGGGAGTTGATGCGGGTATCATCAGATGATCACTGAGACTATCTGAGCCGCTTTAGACCTATATCATCCTCAAAACCTGACCTCCATGAAGCTGGATTACAGGACCACGCCACGAGTCCCAGTCCATTGCCACCTATAAGGAACCCATTCACAAATCTTGTGATTAGCAAATTTCCGTTGGAAATAGAACTTTACATAACTCTTAGGATTTCGCGGCCGGTTCCACACTATAGCCTGGTTCTTCCGGTTCACAACGCGTTAAAACATTGTTATAATTTGCTTCGAATATTTCGGTCTCGCTGTGGAGTACCATCTTCAGTCACTGATTGGCTGAAACTGAAATACTTGCTGTCCTGCTATCCTATTGGTCACAGGGCTGCCAACCGTCCATTGGAGCAAGAATGCCAACTGTACATGTTTTCATTGGCTGTGGTACTATCGAAAGGACTGGTTGCCAGCTTCTTGAAAGTTTAATGCTGTCTTCTGTGATGAATTTATCATCATTTTAATTATTTTAATGGTTTCTCGGATGACTCTCGGTAATAATGTGAAATCTTTGCCGATACTTGAGCTTTGATTCTACAGCATGTGTCGTGTTTTAGCTGTGTTCTTCTACGGCCAATTTTTCAACATCTACGTGTTTTGCGTGTCTGATGTGTTCCTGACTGGGACTCGTGGCGTGGTCCTGTAATCCAGCTTCATGGAGGTCAGGTTTTGAGGATGATATAGGTCTAAAGCGGCTCAGATAGTCTCAGTGATCATCTGATGATACCCGCATCAACTCCCACCATCGTTTAGACATATCAGACCATCACCTGCGTGGTTCGGAAGTCACGTTAAGCCGTTGGTCCTTGTATTTCCATTGGTCATTGGGCTATTAATGTGACCCATTCTAAGGAAGAGTCGGCCTTAGTTTGTAACAAGACTACACCTCATAACTCATTACTACCACTCATCACACTCATCCTTCACCACATATTTGCCTTAAAATACCCTCATGAGAGTGGTCGGCATCTCAAATAGAGATTTAGTAACGTTTTTTAATTTTTGTTTTATTTTTGTCAGTGTCTCAAGTGTGTTTGTCAGTTGAAATGTCAGCGAGACTGGTGAACAGTCGAATGTTAATGTTTCCTCAATGTTTATTCTATCAGTTCTCGGGATCAGTGCTGGTTGCTGGTTAGTTCATGTGTGGCTTCCCATAGACTGATCCGTCTGACCTTTCAACAATCACAGTGTTCTCGTCAACTCTGTGCACTTTAGTGTAGGAACGGCCGGACCAAGATGGCGGCGACAAATAGTAACGGGGAGTCACACCGGAAGTGTTCATTTGGGGGTGGAGGGGTGTTTGTGAAGTTCAACCGGGCGGCTAAGTTGCAAAGGAAATTCTCTTCACTCGTGCAAACTGCGCTTAGCTGCGTTTTGGCCTGTTACATTAAATATATTCTTCGGACTCCTCGTGGGCCGTTCCTCGATACGTATAACCGAAAAAGTAGTTATACACCGCTAGAAAAGTCGGTGTCTCATTTTGAAATGGAATGAAAACGTCTTCATTGGTGGCGAAGTTAGGACTTTACTGTCTCCTCTTCCACTTAACCACAATAATGTAACAGTAATACAGTTAAAATATAAAAAACTATTGAAATATATACATAAAGTTTAAATCCATACTATACTCAAAACTAAAAGTAAAATACTACAGTAATAACTTCGACTGTTCGAACTTGCACCATTCAAAAGATATTCAGCCTGTCAGGGATTTTTGACACGTTCAATTTTTTTAAAATCAATACTCAAGTACGCAAGGTGTAATAAGAAATAAATTACGACTGAAATACATTGTGTATCGGAAATTTACTAAATAAAGAATCCAAATTGAAGGGTCCGCCTCACTGGTCAGATACCTCAGAGAGGCTGAATTCGTCCGCACAAGGAACACACAACACCGCGCACGTAACAACTGGCTAAACGACGGGCCTTCTTTCAACTGATGCGGCCTAACTGTCAAATCAATCGCTTGCAAGGGTTTACATTTTACCTTTCAAAATATTTT
This sequence comes from Matsumurasca onukii, assembly GCA_018831715.1. NCBI lineage: Eukaryota > Metazoa > Arthropoda > Insecta > Hemiptera > Cicadellidae > Matsumurasca > Matsumurasca onukii. Next base: position 5,898,080 of record CM032067.1, read on the forward strand.
GTACTTCAATAAACGTGATATATTCGGTTTCCAACACGTGCATAGAGCCAGACTTTCTATAAGTGGTTTAATAGTTTCACAAATCAACTTAAACCGCATAATGTCGAGAGATAAAAGCTCTATACGCTTTTAGGTACGCTTTCTATATTTTAAACTAATGTTAATACTTAATCTTTATAAGAAATATGTCTTAATTTTTATAAATTGTCGGTTTATTTTGGATGATTGCAGACTTGCATTTAGCTCTTGTACAGCTGCGCGGCGACGCTTTAATGCAATGGTTTACGGCGTCCCGTTTTTGACCTTTCAACAGAACATTAATATCACTAAATCACTATTTGAGATGCCGACCACTCTCATGAGGGTATTTTAAGGCAAATATGTGGTGAAGGATGAGTGTGATGAGTGGTAGTAATGAGTTATGAGGTGTAGTCTTGTTACAAACTAAGGCCGACTCTTCCTTAGAATGGGTCATTAATTAATAGCCCAATGACCAATGGAAATACAAGGACCAACGGCTTAACGTGACTTCCGAACCACGCAGGTGATGGTCTGATATGTCTAAACGATGGTGGGAGTTGATGCGGGTATCATCAGATGATCACTGAGACTATCTGAGCCGCTTTAGACCTATATCATCCTCAAAACCTGACCTCCATGAAGCTGGATTACAGGACCAACGAGTCCCAGTCAACAGAACATTAATAAAATGATACATTTAAAAACTGGAGGAGTTTTCCGACAATTGTGCGTTTCAAGGATACAAATTGGAGTTGAAAAAGTTTTTATGGAACTATTGAACAATCTTTCAGGAATCACGTGTTGGAAAACTCATTTAGTTTCCAAATATAACATGTTTATTAATGTAAACATTATTTTGAAAGGTGAAAAACTGGCCGCCGTAAACCCTTGCAAGCGGAGGGTTTGACATTTAGGCGGCATCAGTTGAAAGAAGGTCCGTTGTTTAGCCAGTTGTTACGAGCGCGGTGTCCTGTGTTCCTCGGGCGGACGAATTCAGCCTTTCTCTGAGGTGACCAATGAGGGCTGAGGCGGACCCTTTAGGTTGAAAATCAGCATGACCAACAGCATGCCTCAGCGTTGCCTGTATACAGGGTGACCCATAAGTAGGAAAAGGTTTAGACTGTAGGAAAAGGTTATATGGGTAAAAAAAAGAGAAAATCAGGTATAAAAATTGTTCAAAAAACGCTTAGTTAACCAGATATTTGCCTTTTTATATTTTCCACTAATTATTTATTATCTCCCACACCATTTATTTGATTTTACTCAAACTTAACATAAATTTGTATCTAAGTAAAACCATTTATAGAAAAAGTTACCAGGATGATCTAACTTATCATTTTAAACCGGTGTCTATTTTATGGTATTTTAGGGCATTTTTGACGTTACACCTTAAATAGCGAATAAATGGAGAGTTCAACAATAAAATGTAAAGAATAACGTTTTGTAGTGATTTTTCCCCTATCTATTGACATCAAGTTCATAAAAATCTATTGGCAACAACGAACCTTTAGGGGAAACTCTGGCTGACAACAGACAACTTTCCACCTTATTATCTTGATGTTTTCCACGGTTTCTACTATAACAACTTTGTTGATTATAAATCGATTTTTATGAACTTGATGTCAATAGATAGGTAACAAAATTCGCTACAAAACGGTATTCTTTATATTTTGTCGTAAACTTCACCGTCTACTCGCTATTTAAGGTGTAACGCCAAAGATTCCTTAAAAATACCATAAAATAGCCACCGTTTTAAAATGATAAGTTAGGTCATGCACGTAATCTTTTCCATAAATGTTCTTACTTAAATACAAATACGTGCTAAGTTTGAGTCAAATCCGATAAGTGATGTGGGAGATAGCAAATAATTAGTAAAAATATAAAATGGCAAATATCTGGTTAACTAAGCGCATTTTGAAAAAAATTGTATTCCTAATTTTCTCTTTATTTTGACCCATATAATCTTTTCCTAGAGTCTGGCACTTGACTTATGGGACACCCTGTATATTGTAGCTGTGTACTGTGTAGTGCAGCTGGGCGGCGGTGGCGGCGGTCACTTTCTCCTGTCCACTTTCTTCGGTTTCTCTCCGCCTTTCTAAACCAAACCTGTGTCTGACACACACACACACACACACAAGCTTCAGTCTCTACTCTTGAAACGTGTTCCAAGTTCAAGCTGACTTTCGAGACCGCGTCTTGTATTACGTAAATAAGCTGCAAGTTGAGCCTAGCTGGGACTCGTGGCGTGGTCCTGTAATCCAGCTTCATGGAGGTCAGGTTTTGAGGATGATATAGGTCTAAAGCGGCTCAGATAGTCTCAGTGATCATCTGATGACACCCACTTCAACTCCCACCATCGTTTAGACATATCAGACCATCACCTGCGTGGTTCGGAAGTCACGTTAAGCCGTTGGTCTTTGTATTTCCATTGGTCATTGGGCTATTAATTAATGACCCATTCTAAGGAAGAGTCGGCCTTAGTTTGTAACAAGACTCCTCATAATTCATTACTACCACTCATCACACTCATCCTTCACCACATATTTGCCTTAAAATACCCTCATGAGAGTGGTCGGCATCTCAAATAGTGACTTAGTGATTTAGCTACAGGCTGGGCGAAAAGTACTAATGTAGTCCTAAACCCGTCAGGCTTCAAAATCCACCTGCCTAGAGTGAAATCAACATTGACTAAGAACGCACCAGATTTTTCGATAACAAAAATCTTTAACAAATTGCTTGAAGACATCCGAAAACAGCAAAATGAAGACTCTTTCAAGGGAGCCCTTAAGAAGCATCTCACTGAGAAGGCCTATTATTCTCTCCAGGAATATTTAGATGAGGCCTAAACAACAAAAACATGACGACCACAGCACCTTTGCTACCAGTGGGATTACATCAAGTATCAAGTAAGTAAGTAGTAAAGAGAGAGTAATAAGTTGACTATTTCGAAGTTAGCTAATTTCTTTACACTAGGTTATGTCACAAAGCGACCATAGAGGAACTGAACACAATCAAAACCGGCAACAATAGCGCAGTGATTAACACAAACAATAGCGGAGATGGTGTTGATATAATATTGCTCAGAGACACAAGACACATTGTGCTGTTAGTTAATGCTGTTAAACAGTGGAAGTGCGTGTTTACAATTGCATGTACGTGGCGGATTGGTATCGCGCGTGACTCCAGAGCTCATCACTCCGGTGGTGCGGGTTCGATCCCCGCAGTCACCACTTAAAAAATGTAAAAATTGTTACTATACGGTGACGCTAGGTAAAGTCGAGGTTGAGTGGTAGAGAGGACTTTGTAGTCCTAACTTCGCCTCGTTAAACAAGACAAACTTTACCTTTACTTTTTACGTGCTTCAAAGCACGTTTGGGTTGTTGTCACGTTTTATCGCTGTCTGCTGTGGGTTTGTTCAGGGTGTTTTATCGAATTTTCTTTGGAGAAATGAGATATTCATGCCGTCAGCATGGTAAGACCCAGGCCCGGGACCGTGAAATGAGCAATACTGACCCCAGAAACGTTTTGAGCAGTTCTTCACACCTGTACCTACTCTCTACAGGTCGCATTTTTGTCCGATGTTCATGAAATTTGGTACAAATGTTTTCTCAAAAAGAGGGGTTTAATGCTTTTAAAACAGTAAATTTCATCAAATTTAGAAATAAATATGTATTAATATGTAACAAAGAACAAACTAATTTAACAACACTATAGGAAAATAAATCCAGCTACAGTTTTGGTTCAAATTGAAGGTAGTTTGAAAGACTAAAACTTTTACAACATTTAACGCCGATAACATGATTAAGTAATTTTAATAAAAACACGATTGAGATCAAGGTTTTGAAAAAGGTTTAGGAAGAAACTGAGCTATAGAGGGAAGTATATAGAAGGATAATCTGCACTACTTTAAAAAGGCCGTCACGCAGCTGAGCGCTAAAGCGCCGCTGGCGTGAGTAAAACGAATTTCAGGCTTATGACGCCTTAGAACCCCCGCCCTAAATAAGTCTACACTTGTAGTAACGGCCTCGGTTAAAACCTGCGTCGTTCAGGAACCCTCGTACATAAAAGTGCGCATAGAGCGGCTTTCTGGCCGCATCAAAGAGCAGGAACAACAATGGCGCGGCTTGTCAACAAACAGCTGAGTTCTTAGCGGTGCAAACATGGAAAGTGGATCACAAATAGACGTAGCTATGCTTCCTAGTCCCCCAGCTACCGCTTATCTGTAGCGGACAGATAGCGTAATGGCAACGCGGTGACGTGTGGAGTAGATAAAGTGAAAACAAAGCTACGGTTCTTACTGTAGTCTACTATTTGCCATCGTTAGTGGACAAGAACCACACGACGTTTCGGGATTTGCAATCTGATACCGTCTTCAGGTAAAAGGTAGTCAAAATATAACTCTATAAACATTGGAAAATACGTTAGCGTAAAGTAATCACTGGTCTGCTGGTTGGAAACAGCAGACGTCAGGCTGACCAGTTTATGGAACAGCTGACCAAGCCATCCGACTCAATACGTCAACGGCCGGTGACCACTACCACGGACCGTCTGCTGGTTATCACAGGTGTGTATCAGGTTGAACCGAGTCAATGCAACCTTGACTCAATACGTCAACGGCGGTGACCACTGCAACGACTTGCTGGTTGGAAACAGCAGACGACCAATCACAGGTGTGTATCAGGCTGACCAACTGGAAAGAAACACATCAACCCACTTATGCATAGCCAATGGAGGGGTTCGGGGGGTAAAGAGACTCAATACGTCAACGGCCGGTGACCACTACCCACGGACCGACTTGCTGGTTGGAAACAGCAGACGACCAATCACAGGTGTGTATCAGGCTGACCAACTGGAACAGAGAAACACATAAACCCACTTATGCATAGCCAATGGAGGGGTTCGGGGCGTTTAACACGAGTTGGGTTTTCTGTAGCTTGTTTTGAGACCTTATTACCGTGCTAAGCAAAAACTAATTTGAGCATAAGGATAATTATGACTTTAATCGTAACATTCAGCAAGAAATGGCACAGAATCTCACATCATATAGTATTAATTAACGATTTGAAACAGGCCACACATAACTAACACCCTTCTTCCCCTACATTGGCTGTGCATAAATAGGGGTTTTGTGTTCATTTGTTACAGTTGATTAGTATGCAGTGTGCCTGTGATTGGTCGTCTGTTGCTCCCAGCCAGCCAGTCAGTCGGAAGGTTGGTAGCTGTTACCGGCCAGATTCCGAAGTGTGTTCTTCTTGTTCATTAACCATGGAAAACGTCCACATAAAATAAATCAAACTGAGAGGGTAATACTTGGGGATGAAACATAAACTCACACAACATCTGACTGGATACAAGAGAGGTCATACTCATACATATAAGCTATACAAGTTACTTTCAATCCAGATAAGACGATAAGAGTGAGTTGAACATTGCAAAATGTGAACATGTTTTCCTTGTAAACAATCCATTGATTGAGGTCTTACATTCGAGATCATATGCTAATATTCACTTGAACAATGCCCAACTTCACAACTTGTCGGTTTCTTCAACGAGACCTTGTTTATTCAAGTGTTTTACTCTAAACAGTACAAGTTTACTCTCATGTGTACGATATGTACTCTATGGTGCTAAGAAATTCCAAATGTTTTTGGGGAGGGGGTCGATATTTAATATCAAGAAAATGGGTGATCGGATCATCAAATTGAACAAAACAAATTTTGGGTGTGGTACAGTTAGTTTTGTATCATACTCGTATATTTAGTAATATCTTAATGTGTCAAAGCCGGCTCTATCTGGGATTCGAAATGGTTTTCATAAGAGTTCCGGTTGAGCACGTGAAATGAAATGTATCTGAACATGAATTGGAGGATCTATGGACTGTGTATACAAGTAGATGTGAAATGGCATGTAGACTGCAGTAGCAGTTGCAGCAGTACACTGTTTAGCTCTCAGAGAACATTTCCGTTGCCTCGCCACAGCCACAGTTCTAGGACACCGGGAAACAATAGTAGATCTGCCACAACTTAACCCAGTTGTGTTCAAGGAACAACCAGGTCAGGCCTACGCAGTACGCAATGTGCGAAACCTGTTGTAAAGCGTTCCCCTGTGTGGCGAGGAGAAAATATTTACGAATTTCGGAACCCTTCAAAGATGTTGAACCCATAATGTCAAAAGTGAACTTCAATTAATGAGTCATTCAAAAGATAGAAACTTGGGTAATTGGTGGCTCGCAGTCACCAAGCCAAATTCGTCAGTTAAAACAGAAATTTTCTAACTTTTATACAATGAGAATACTCAACTCTTTCAACCAGTACCAACTGTATCATCCAGTCTAAGGGATCCTTTCCTTGGGGCAACTGAAGGTGAATCAAAGATTGGAAACCAGCGATGTTTAGAGAGGTTTCAACTGAGGTCACGATACCTGTCGACAAATCACACAGAATAAGAGGAGAGAAGGACTCCTCAGTCAGACAGGCAGGCACGAAATCAAGTCAAGGTCACGTGATTGTTTGAGCGTTGGCCCTCTTGACACAGCTAGTCGTCAGTCCACGATGATATGCTAGTAGTGGAGTGGTGAAAAGAACCATCAGTCTCATGCCAGGAAGTTGTGTCTTGATGTGCCATGGCCGGAAGTAGATGATCGAGGTGGACTGGATATGTTTTGGGAAGAGAGAAGAGAAGATATTGGGTCCCTAAAGGGAGCCCAACTGCTGACTGAGTTATTCGAGTTGAAAAGACCCTGAGGAAAAACGTCCTTGGTTTGTCAAGAAAGAGTTTCCGGGCTGAGGTCAACCTAAGAAGATTGAGACCTCAATCCTAAGAAGAGAGTTGAGGAAGATCTAAGGACGCTGAACTGCTAAGAAAGACATGACTAAGAAACGTACGCAATTAGTCGTGAAAGAAGAAGGTTGTTGAAAGGCCAATTGCCTAAACCTGAGCAATCAAATGATGCTGAGATACCTGTGGATAGAAGAAGAAAAAGGTTGAGAATTTTGATGTCGATGTTAATGATGGGGTTGACCTGTTTTTCCAAGTCTTGTTTTAACTCAGTCAGTTTTGCGTTTGAAAAAATGGGTTTAAAATAGTTTATGACATTTCCAAGGGAAAATTTGCAATTTTTAGATTGCAAAAGGTCAAATCTCCTCAGATCATTGGCTAACCTAATAACAGGTGATCCACTGCATCATCATCTACTTCTCCACAAATAATTTCCCTTGTAATCAAGGCTCCATCCTCGGGCGGTTGTAGCCTGAAGGCGAACAAACTCGTCCGACAAGATTGAAAACAAGCAAAGTTAAAGAGGTTTTCAACTCTGAGTTCACGCTAGCACATCAGGCACGTCACCTGACAACAAATCACAGATAAGTAAGACAGAGAGACCTCTCAGACAGACGGACACGGAAGTCAAAGTCACGTGATCGAGTGTTGGCCCTTTTACAAGACTGCAATGGTTTATTTACTTGTATCATTTCATGGCTATAATAATAATAACTCGCGACTGGGCGATGTTTGAATCGGGACGAGTGGAAAGTTCGCTGTGAACCCGACACAGTTTTTATTTTAGTGTTGGTCACCAGGATGCGCTACTACTCACGCAGCTGAGTGGACTGCGAGGGAACTTGACGTGCAAAGTCCAAACGTCTAGATCAGGAGTTGAACCCACAACCCAAGCCTCGAAGACCATTGGCCTTGCTAGGCATTATTAATAATAATTATTCAATGCTGAGTGCGCAGTATCTGTTGGCCATTTTGTGTTTTGTCCCATAAACACAATGTAAAAACAATCACTATTTGAGATGCCGACCACTCTCATGAGGGTATTTTAAGGCAAATATGTGGTGAAGGATGAGTATGATGAGTGGTAGTAATGAGTTATGAGGTGTAGTCTTGTTACAAACTAAGGCCGACTCTTCCTTAGAATGGGTCATTAATTAATAGCCCAATGACCAATGGAAATACAAGGACCAACGGCTTAACGTGACTTCCGAACCATTTATTAAGACACCTCACGCCTACAATAATTCTCTTAAGATCTTTTTAACTAAGGGTTTGTTAAAGATGACATTTTACCGCAATGATTCCTCTGGCAACCTTTTTTGATAATTCTATTAGTTTAATATTATTTAAAAGCAGGAAATTCAAGTATAAACGTTTTTTATTATATCACTGGTTTTAAATGAAAAATGACATTTGGATCAGCGGATTTACTAAAACATATAATACACTTTAAAACCCAGTTTATTTACATAATCCACTGAAAACTGTAGGCGAGAGGTGACCCAAGAAACGGCATTTTTACATTGTTCTTATGGGACGAAATTCAAGGTCACAGCCGCTAGCCACTACTGGGCACTCTTATGTGTAATTCAATTTACAAATTGAAGCCCAATCAAGTCCCCTGAGGATGACCAAAGTGTTTACGAAATCTGGCCTGTTGCACCCCGAATTGGTCTACGATCCGTGGCGGATTGGTATCGCGCGCGACTCCGGAGCTCATCACTCCAGTGGCGCGGGTTCGATCCCCGCAGTCACCACTTACAATTTGTAATGTGATTATACGGTGACGCTAGGTAAAGGTCGAGGTTGAGTGGTAGAGAGGACTTTGTAGTCCTAACTTCGCCTCGTTAAACAAGACAAACTTTACCTTTTTTACGCAAGTTTGAGGAGAAATAACTCAACAGTGTTCTCATCATTGGACCAACCCAATTACAAGATGTCCACAAAGTAGTCTTGTTTCTACATGGTTTGCAATGAGAGTAATGAAAATCGTGACTAAACCCGTGTCCTCACCTCCACCTGGTGTCATCGTTCCGCAACAGAGACCACAGCTACAACCGCGGTCGTGCCGTCTTCATCAGTGTGACCACGGACAACATAGAACTCATTGGCACAAGTGCCCAATTTAAGCAGTTCGGGTTGCCCAATTAAATGCTCAGGTGCTAATTTCTGTTTTAATGTTGGGTTTGACTACCAAATAATGGTGTTGGAGTCCGTAGATCATTGATATCCGCACTTTGAAGTTCAGTGAACTATACAAGGTTGAGCGGAAGTTCGAGGTAGGTTTAGTGTTTTCAGAAATTATGAGAAAATGTTCAGTAAATTTTACAGTTATGTGCTGTTGTTTGGGGATATGTTTCCTTTCTTAAACCATTTCTAGGGGACGCGCTGGTTAAAGAAGCCTTATATTTTAACTGATTCCTTATTATCATTGGCGTGGGGATGTTCGTAAAACAAAACTCCTCAATATATATATTTGAGACTAGTTTTGAGCAGGCGCTGTCTATGGGACAACTCTATGTGAACCCCCATGCTAAGATGTCTTCCAAAGAGTTTTTAAAGTACTGAGGTTTTTTTAAGATTTTTCAAAGATCTTTTAGTTCAATCTCACAGTTGCAAAATATATTCGATGATTCTTGAAATTATCTATAAAATCCAGAGTTTCTTCCAACCCTGTGTAATAAATTGAACTTGACAAAGTGATCGACTCGAGGGAATATTGTTGTGAAAAATGAAAACATCGACAAAATAAACAACGTTTTCGATTCTTGAATTGCCTTCATTGCGGCCTTTAGTTGTCTCTGGCAGGTGAAATGGTCTGAAATGCTGTTCTATGCTGATGACTTCGCAGTTCTGAAAGCAGATGAGTTGAACATCATGTGAATACAATAGCTTACGTAGCTTACAGGAAATCTATTCACTTATAGTTTCCCATCGGTGAAGAAACTTCGCTTTGTTTGTCCGATTGGTGGCAAGATATTCCGCCTGTTTTGTTTGCGAATTTACACGATATTTCTTCTTAGAATAACTCTTCAGGTGTTGCAATGTGTGACTATTAATATGATACTACAAGGGTACTGGGTAGTATGTGTGAAAATCGTCTTCTGAATTTATAAATTGGGCTATTTTGTTTCGACTCCCCGCGCCAGAATTCGTAATTGCGACGAAAGTTAATGTTGTTGGGAGTCCTTTTTGTTTTAAATGTTCTTTCAAACTTTATCTTCGTAAAGTCTCTGTGAAAATAAATTCATTTATTTTTCTTCAATTTACAATGGAACTAATAGAAACTTAGAGGTACGGTCATAGACTACTGAAAACAGTACTGTTAACGTTTTTCTGTAATAAGATCATTTGATTTAAACGGTTATTCGTCATTTATAGTATCATTCTTAACATCATAGTGAATTATTTTGAGCTAGAAACCTATACCACAACTTATTGCTCTTGGTGATTGACCATTTGCATTACATAATCTGCTAAATATGATATCTCTCCACTTTTGAAGTCTCTACTGGCGTAAGTCCTGGACGAAATTGTCCTCCAAAAATTCAGTGCCGAGATCCAAAACAACTTTGCGAGGTCAAGATACATATTTAACCACCTGTTCGGTCGACGTGCTGGAAAATCCAGAAGTGTTGGAATCTCACTTCGGCAATCCGCTGCTGATCGCGTCACGAGCGTCCGCTGCGGAGAAAGGAGAAACACGTTGCAGATGCAAGAGTGACCTTGGGTGAGTTCATCCACTAGGATCACTAATGAATCTGGACTCACCAGTAATCACCGGTTGATTCACTCATTCACTCACTGACTCACTCATTCAATTAAACGCTATTTGTGACCCGCAGTCTCATTTGAATGTCACATGATGGAACTGTATTGCGGGTCAAGTAGAGGATGATGTCATGCTTTCGGAGATTTCGCCCTGTCTTTACAGGATCGGAAATGATGGACCAATCCATCTGAGGTCATTTGTCTTATCAAAGACTATGTTGTGCTAAGTAGAGATAGATGCCAAATGGCTGAGGCAGGAAAATCAACATAGTCGCGGCAGCCCAAGCACAGATAGCGCTGCGAAGGAATTCTTTTAAGAGTCTCAAGTAGAGCCACTGACGCGTGCGCAAGTTCGTTCGTTCTCGAAAATCGCACGATTTGGTCACGTTTAAGTCATTGACATCGAGCAAACTCGAGCATGTGGAGCCAAGAGGGGAGAAAGACGACGAGAGATGGAGAACTCTATCTGTGCTTGGGCTGCCGAACCATGTTGATTTTGCTGCCGCAACCATGTGGCATCTATGCGCAATCTACTAACCATAGCATTATCTTTGGTCTTATCGATTTCGTCTTGCCTGATTTTCCTAGTTACTCAAGATAGATGGCTACTGATAAATTCGTCTTGTCATTACGAATGAGTCACTTATAGCTTTAGAGGTGTTCAAAAATTGGGTTTTGTGCCGCAGACAGTACTTTTTTATTCCCTTTGTTGTATTCTTCTTCTCCCAACTTTCTATCAAAGGCTTCCCTTCATACATTTACTTTCTCTCAGGGTTTCTTCTGTCTTCTCCCTCTACCTAAACTTCGATAAACCGCTCCTCATGTTTGTCCTGTTGAACTGTTCCAGTTTTGGTTTCGTATGATACTACAGGGCACAGAGAACGTATGAAGTCAAGGGAACACGATCCTCAAGTTGGGTATTTCCATTTCACAGGCTGAAGTTCCCATGTTACCAACGGTGCAATGTTCAACTAAAAGGATTATCCCACGGCCAGGACGTTGAACTCGTCCGACACATTTTTCAAGTCAACTGGCACGATGATGCTTCTTCGTGGTAATTTTTAACAACCTTACTCACACATATTTTCACGTTGATAGAGCATATTGTTGAGCATTTCGAACTTTAAATAGTTACCTTTAATGATCGACTGGGACTCGTGGCGTGGTCCTGTAATCCAGCTTCATGGAGGTCAGGTTTTGAGGATGATATAGGTCTAAAGCGGCTCAGATAGTCTCAGTGATCATCTGATGATACCCGCATCAACTCTCACCATCGTTTAGACATATCAGACCATCACCTGCGTGGTTCGGAAGTCACGTTAAGCCGTTGGTTCTTGTCTTTCTATTGGTCATTGGGCTATTAATTAATGACCCATTCTAAGGAAGAGTCGGCCTTAGTTTGTAACAAGACTACACCTCATAACTCATTACTACCCCTCATCACACTCATCCTTCACCACATATTTGCCTTAAAATACCCTCATGAGAGTGGTTGGCATCTCAAATAGTGATTAAGTGATTCATCATAAACCTTTTCTCGATTTTAAAAATTGCTATGTTTTAAAATCCTAAATGTTTTTTTATGTTTGAATATTTCCATGTAAACATCTACGTAGCAAAGATGTTGATTCTGTTTCCTTGTCAGATTGAATTAATCGTATTCGCGACTGCCTCCGCCATCTTCTAGATTCAACTGGACCGGTTTTCTGTTTCTTAAACATGTGCCAACTTAGAGCGAAATAAACAAATCTACTCATATTTTAAAAGCAAATTTCTTGTGGAAAAATTATATATTCAAGTCGTCATCATGGTAAGACCCGGGATCATGAAATTAGCACCGATCCTGACCCCCAGAACACGTTCAGAGCAATTTAAAAAATTTATACATATAAGTTATGAAAATTAAATGAAAGAAGTCTTTATTTACGTGGCGAAGTTAGGAATGGTTAGTCTCTCTACCACTTAACCACGACAATAAATATATTTTATTGCTTACATTTACATTATCGCAGAGTGATCGGAATGACAATTACATTAAGTATACGATGAAAACTAAATCGTCTAAAGAATAACAAATAAATCGATTTGTACTTGTTACTCCGTACGCAGATAAGTATGTATGTGTAAGCTCTCTGAAAGGTCGCATTTTTATAAAATATGGTACAAATAATCCAATTGTAAATATCTCATTCAAATGCAAAATCGGAAATCCCCTTGTGGAAAGGGTTTTTATCAAAAAATTCGTTTTGTTTTTTTAAATATACAGTTAACTTCATTCAAATTAAAATTTGAAATAAATATGTATTTAATTGTTATCTATTAATATGCCAAAAATATGAAAATATCAGTCCAGGCAGCATATACACTGTTGAGGTGTAACTTACAAATTAACAATTTTAAAGTGCAATAACGAATAACACAATATGTTGTTCCTGTTTTGCTTGGCTAGAACTCAAGGCAGCGCCACGAAACCACCCGAAATAACTTAAGTCCACTGTTACATGGCCTGATCACAGATAACAGAATCACCACAGAGATCCAACGGGATGGGGAATTTGTTGTCGTCAGATCCATCACCACGCGTGGTCGCCGTGTCCGCGGGAAGGAGCAGGGTGACGCACGACATGACAACCGTGCTCGGTGATGGATCTAGATTGGACGTCTGTAGAGAGGTTCTGTTGTCTGATGAACGGCCTTGAACTTGTAACTGCTTGGTAGATGCAAATATAAAGTGGGGTTTTGTCAGCGGCTCTCACAAACACTGATAAAGTGCCAAAACACTCGTGCCAATACAACACAACACAACACTGTGCCGAGCTGTCAGCTAGATAACAGCTGTTACTGTACTCTGTACTCGTATGTGTCCGGTGTTACAGTCAAGCAAGCGGTGAACTTGAAGAATACAAGTCTGTTGTTAGATAGATATTAGATTGAGGGGGTCAAGTAATTATGGACTGATTACCCTTATGCACGTCTGTCTCGTCTGTTGGGCATATTGCAATACCACCGGAATGAAAGGAAGTCTGGATTCAGGAGAGGAATGGGACTGGGTTTGGCTGACCAGACAATCATGAGAGGGTGCGACAAGCAAGCCCGCTGACAACCACTTAGGGGACTCTAACCCCCAAGACATGGAGAGCCTTGCCAGCTCTCAGGGGACCTTTCCCACAAGATTATGGCAAGCCTCTCCTGTGAAGTCGCGGTCTACTCTGCTGCCACGTCCCCTTAAAATGATATCTGATCCAACCTCCCCTGGTGGGGAACGGAGCGTGTTCAACATCCGGACAACTACAAAGCTGTCCAGTAATTTTGTGAACAACTCTATTTTTATGTACCCAAGTATAAAGTAATCTGAGCAGGTACTAACCTGACACATACTGACTGGGGGGAGTACTGTTGTTAGTCATGATGTCGTATTCTTAAGAGGATTGATCCCCCCCAGAAAAAGTTGCTCTCAAAACATGCTCTCGTAGTCCCCTGTTTAGGACACTATTTTTTAGTGTAGAGATTAGAACAGTCGCTTTCCATTAGTTCCTATTGGTGTAACCAATATATTGCTTGTTGCAAACAGGGGTTTCGTTACAGCATGCGATCTTGTACACTCCTTTTTGTAGGTCTATGCTTGGTTTGCTTTTAAACAGGTTATATGTTGGAATAACTTTTTTTGTACTTTAAACGCTGGGTTGTATCCTGCTGTTTTAAAGATTCTGCCTATTCTTTCTGTAGTTTTGTCAACGTAGTTTAAGGGAATGTACGCCAATGTTAAATTTGGCAGAACATAGGCTATATTAAAAGTGTATTATATTTTTTCACAAGCCGTTGTTGCCTTTTCCGTGTTAAAGGAACATAGAACCACTCCTACCCTATTAATTCAGCCCGCATTTGTACGTTTCGGTTTGTAAACGGCGTCGGAAACAAGGACTACGATCTACAAACTATGTTTTGCCACTTTTTGAGTGAACGGAGCAAGTTCTAAATGTTGCAAATTATCCGGGAGAAGGGTTTCCCCAGTTCACGCTCTGTTAGGCTCTCATGATCCTGAACCCCCTGATCCTGAACTCCCCTGATCCTGAACTCCCCTGATCCTGAACTCCCCTGATCCTGAACTCCCCTGATCCTGAACTCCCCTGATCCTGAACTCCCCTGATCCTGAACCCCCTGATCCTGAACTCCCCTGATCCTGAACTCCCCTGATCCTGAACTCCCCTGATCCTGGGCCACACTCCTAGTGAGGTTCAGACCTGCACGTAGTGACGTAGTGTCGAGGTGACTGGGTGATGACGGCTCGCCAGCACCGTGAAGGTTAGGCCCACTCTCCGGTCTCCAGTCTGATTTGAATGACAATTGATTTTCAGCCTGAGGCCTTGAGATTATAGCGTCAAACTGCGCTGCTCACTGCGTTGCCTAATAACTCACATTCTGCGTCTGCGCAGTAGACCGTGCAGTCTGACCAATCAGTGTAGTCCGCGGCCGTGTAAAGATTCGAGCCAAGAAACCTTACGTCAACTTTGAACGCGCAGAGTTTAATCTCTTCGAAAATAGGTTTATCACAAATGTAACCATGGACAAACACAGATAAACTCTTTCTCTTTCCATAAAAATTAACATATTCGAATTTAACCTTCATATAAAAGCACTATCTACTTTCTACGAAACCCTTGCAAGCGGAGGGTTTGACAATTACACAGCATTAGTTGAAAGAAAGCCTGTTGTTACGGGCGCGGTGTCATGTGTTCCTTGGGCGGACGAATTCAGGCTTTCTCTGCGGTGACCACTGAGGTGGACCCTTAAAGTGTGCAGTTCAAAATTGCTTCATGGGCAAAGGTTCAATTTTGAGTTTGAAAGTCTTAAACCAAAGATGAATATGTACCAAAAAATATCATTGGCATTCGGCTCGTCTATTTTACGTGAATAAATGTTTAAACACTCTTCTATTATAGTTACAAATAATTCGTATGTAAGCTTGAAATATTCTATAATGCATAATTAAAATTGTGTTCAGAATACTTGCAAATATTGGCGAATTTGTTAGGACATATTATACAGTGCCAGAAATAAAGTGTTATGAATGACAAATCTTTCAAAATGTCCTCTGTTCATGAAAATTAAAACTGACTTTCTAAAGAGAAGATTAAAATATATTATTTTCTAATTTTAGTTTAGTTTCAGCCCTGACGAAATTTTGACCCTCATTAATTCGTCAAGGTATCCTTTATTAGGATTTCAATGTTTACAGTTCATATGTCAAGAATCATTTTCAATTTGGACCGCTTGTTTCCTCAAAACACATATGACTCCATAAATGTCAAAATTCCGTGAGATATGACTACATTTACACTTGGCGAGGTCTTTCGTTATCAATGATAACATCGTCAGACACAGCTTCAAGGTTGTCTCGTTGTTGTGTTTCGTCCTTAAAACGAATTTTCTTTGAAACTTCAAGGAAAATTCGCCTCAATCACGGAAGCAATGGTGGATATCTGTGTGCAATCAACACAATTGTTCGAAAATTACGTAAGGGTCCGCATCAGCTGCGCGGCGACGCTTCAATGCGTTTCAAGTGTACAAATGGAAGTTAACAAGCACTAAAACTTGGACAATTTCAAAGTTTATGTGCATGTGAAAGTATTGAACAAATTTTGAGAAATCTGGCTCTATGCACGTGTCAAAAATTCCTCTAGTTTCCAAATATATCAGGTTTAATTATGTAACAACTCTTTTGAAAAGTGAAAAAGGGACCGCCATTAACGCTTGTTTGACAGTTAGGCCCCATCCATCGGTTGAAAGAAGGCCCGTTGTTACGTGCGCAGTGTCTGTGTTCCTTGGGCGGACGAATTCAGCCTTTCGCTGAGGTGACCACTGAGGAGGACTGTTTGATGTTAACTATACATCAAACAGTTCGGGTATTCCTCGCTGTTTATACTAGGTCTCATCCACTAAATCACTATTTGAGATGCCGACCACTCTCATGAGGAATTTTAAGGCAAATATGTGGTGAAGGATGAGTGTGATGAGTGGTAGTAATGAGTTATGAGGTGTAGTCTTGTTACAAACTAAGGCCGACTCTTCCTTAAAATGGGTCATTAATTAATAGCCCAATGACCAATGGAAATGCAAGGACCAACGGCTTGACGTGACTTCCGAACCACGCAGGTAAAAAAGGTAAAGGTAAAGTTTGTCTTGTTTAACGAGGCGAAGTTAGGACTACAAAGTCCTCTCTACCACTCAACCTCGACCTTTACCTAGCGTCACCGTATTAGTCACATTACAAATGTAAGTGGTGACTGCGGGGATCGAACCCGCGCCACCGGAGTGATGAGCTCCGGAGTCGCGTGCGATACCAATCCGCCACGGATCCGCAGGTGATGGTCTGATATGTCTAAACGATGGTGGGAGTTGATGCGGGTATCATCAGATGATCACTGAGACTATCTGAGCCGCTTTAGACCTATATCATCCTCAAAACCTGACCTCCATGAAGCTGGATTACAGGACCACGCCACGAGTCCCAGTCAAAACCAAATTTTGAAGCTAACTCCATAAAAATCACGGAAGCGATGCCCGCAACGAGTTTGCAATCAACACCTTGGTTGGGAAATTACCTAAACATTTAGGGTCGCCTAGTTGACTGTGATAATGCGTTGTGTTAGGCAAACAGGAAGGATACGTTCTCACTGTCACAGTGACAGTGTAACTGATCTGCAAGAAACTGTAGACGCACTGAGTGAGAGTGAAAGGGAGCTACGCTGTCTGCCTCCGACTCCGTCGTCGTGGAAGTGACAGTCAGACATTCCCAGGGTGTTCAGTTCTCTACTGTGGCATGTTCTCTGTGTGTTTATACGGCATGTCTTAAAATCACTAAATCACTGTTTGAGATGCCGACCACTCTCATGAGGGTATTTTAAGGCAAATATGTGATGAGGGATGAGTGTGATGAATGGTAGTAATGAGTTATGAGGTGTATACAAACTTCTTCCTAGAGGGTCATTAATTAATAGGACCTACAAAATACAAAACCAACGGCTCAAAATAAACGTGTCCCAACTATAATCTACTCACATCGCGTCAAAACATCATCAAATCTTCAGTTTAACTGGGACTCGTGGCGTGGTCTGTAATCCAGCTTCATGGAGGTCAGGTTTTGAGGATGATATAGGTCTAAAGCGGCTCAGATAGTCTCAGTGATCATCTGATGATACCCGCATCAACTCCACCATCGTTTCAGACATATCAGACCATCACCTGCGTGGTTCGGAAGTCACGTCAAGCCGTTGGTCCTTGTATTTCCATTGGTCATTGGGCTATTAATTAATGACCCATTCTAAGGAAGAGTCGGCCTTAGTTTGTAACAAGACTACACCTCATAACTCATTACTACCACTCATCACACTCATCCTTCACCACATATTTGCCTTAAAATACCCTCATGAGAGTGGTCGGCATCTCAAATAGTGATTTAGTTTAGCTAATCAGTGACTACAGATGGTACTTCACAGCGAGACCCCAAAATTACTTCATAGAGAAAAGATACGACAAAGAAAGGGTTGTTACTCTCGCTGTGAGAGTTTTCTTGGATTTGACATTTGCAGCCAAGTTATTAACTTGACCTTTGCTTAGTTTAGTTCCGTCTGGAATCTCAGGAGACGAGCTTTGTGTTGATCTTTGAGTCACATTTATTCCTAGACCAGTCTGCTTAGAAACCTGTTTCGTGTTTACATCGTTTGGATTTATTACTAAACTAAACAATATTATTGAGAAGATGGTTGTTTTTTTGTAAGAGCAGTTTTATCTGAGTGAATTATTATTACGGACGTTTTCCATCGTTACAGATCAAGAAGAACACGACAGGGTCAGATTGCAGATCCCGAAACGCCGTGATCTTCTTGATCAGTAACGATAAAAAACGCCTGTAATAATATTTCAAACTCAGAAACTCTCCCATCGTCAACAACAAACTTCAAACCAAGGAGCAGTTTTATTTAATTACTTTTGATGAAGTGTGATATAAATTGAGCTTTTGCTAAATAAAAGGTACTGCTTTAACCCCCATTCGAAATCTGACTGGTATTTTGACCAGTGATACTTGGGCACAGCAAAGAGAAATCATGTTTAAAGCCGGGTTGGTTTTAGCTACTCAGTGCGACATATCCTTTCTATGGGTCAAGGAAGGACAGTAGTAAAGTGTTCGAAATATATTCGATAATAAAACTGGCTGTGCACGGTATACTCGGTGACGATGGGAAGAAGTCAGTTCTGAGACTGAGAGAGGTTGACTGTTCTTGCTCTGAGAGAGGTTGACTGTTCTTGCTCTGACTGTTCTTGCTGTGAGAGAGGTTGGCTGTTCTTGCTCTGAGAGAGGTTGGCTGTTCTTGCTCTGAGGTTGGCTGTTCTTGCTCTGAGAGGTTGGCTGTTCTTGCTCTGAGAGAGGTTGGCTGTTCTTGCTCTGAGAGAGGTTGACTGTTCTTGCTCTGAGAGAGGTTGGCTGTTCTTGCTCTGAGAGAGGTTGGCTGTTCTTGCTCTGAGAGAGGTTGGCTGTTCTTGCTCTGAGAGAGGTTGGCTGTTCTTGCTCTGAGAGAGGTTGACTGTTCTTGCTCTGAGAGAGGTTGGCTGTTCTTGCTCTGAGAGAGGTTGGCTGTTCTTGCTCTGAGAGAGGTTGACTGTTCTTGCTCTGAGAGGTTGGCTGTTCTTGCTCTGAGAGAGGTTGACTGTTCTTGTGAGAGAGGTTGGCTGTTCTTGCTCTGAGAGAGGTTGGCTGTTCTTGCTCTTTGACTGTTCTTGCTCTGAGAGACTGTTCTTGCTCACAAACTGTGTTGAACATAGCTGCGTGTTGCGTTTCTCCACTGATACTGTATATTTTAGCCTACTAGCTGAGAGCACCCGCGCTTCGCCTCCGGGCTTTATTAACATAGCTAGGTGTATATTTTAAGAAAGTTACAAATTTCAAATAAAAAAATAGTTTCCTATATATCCTTAGAAAACTATTTAGTTTACCTGTTAGTTCACCATCTTCTCGTTATAAGTGTTGCCATTTATTTTGTGGATGTTGGAACTTAGTTTAACCACCATAGTTTCACGTGTCCAGTGCCCAATTTGGTCCTCACCATTTATTTTTTGGATGATGTATTAAAATCTGACTTTTTGGTGCCAGTTTCGGTCTATGCAAAGTATATAAACACCAAATAACCAAAACCGATGGATTCTTTGCAATGTACAGACAAAATTCTTATTTTATTTATATAGATAAGTGTTAGCTACCTTGTGAGAGTCACTAAATCACTCATAAATCAGTCATAGTTACGTTTTAAAACTCGCTTTTGTTTTTTGCAATTTATTTTTAGGATGTCATATACACATAAAATGTAGCTAAAGACACACTGAGAGATTAGCTTAAACCTCAAACAAAATTTCATTGCCATAGTCTCAGCCGATTTTGACTTATAAGCGGTCCAAAATGCCTAAAAAACATTTCCAGAGTCCACTTTGGTCCCTTGCCATTTATTTTGTGGATGTTGTATGGATATGAAATATAGCTAAAGACTCACTGCGTAATGAGCTTAACCCTTAAACAAAGTTTTACCACCATAGCTTCAAAGGATGTTGAGTTATAAGCGGCCTAAGATGCCTTAAAAACGTGCTCAGTGCCCACTTTGGTCCCTCGCCATTTATTTTGTAAATGTTTTATGACTTCAAAAATGAGTTATAAGACGTATTTTCAGAGCGGTGTATTCAGTAACCCTTCTCATTACACAGGCACTTGAATGGTTATATTGAAAATTTTTAGTTTAAGAAGAAACAACATGGTTTTGAGTATTTCCTAAGAGGCTTGATAATAAACCAAAATAAAGAGAAAACCCTTAGGTAACTGTGCGCAGAAAAACTTTTTACTTGTCCGTGAATGATTGTGTCTGACCAGAGTTGTGTTGTGTTGCAGTGTATGCAGGCGTACGTGGAGTTCGAGGTGGGCGAGGGAGCGTACGAGATCTCGTGTCCGGACGCGCTGTGCGAGCGACAAGGCGTTGTCACCATGAGCGAGGTCGAGCGACTCGTCGCAGAAGACAGCTTCGACAAGCACAAGCGCTTTCGGCTCAACAGAGGTAACAAA
Organism: Matsumurasca onukii; assembly: GCA_018831715.1. Taxonomy (NCBI): domain Eukaryota; kingdom Metazoa; phylum Arthropoda; class Insecta; order Hemiptera; family Cicadellidae; genus Matsumurasca; species Matsumurasca onukii. The sequence goes on from CM032067.1 coordinate 5,918,751, forward strand.
CATCGCCAGTTGACCAGTTTTGGTAGCTGACTTTCCCGCAATTTTGGGTTTTGAAGAACCATAAGTATCTCCTGACATGAAGAAGAATTTTTTTGTCCCTAGAAATGTTGGGAAATTACACCAGCATTATTAATCTTTTAAGTAGTAAATAGATCAAACACTGAATATAAAACAAGCCATGTTATGACATAACATTAATTACTTGATGGGGAGAACTGTTAGTTTTCCAGTAAAGCTCATCCAATATGCAGATGATACAGCTCTTTTCTTAATAAAAACTCTAAAGAGCTTGAAAGATGACGTTCTTCAAGCTCAACAGCAGCATTAAACATTTCAAATTGCTCAACCCCAAAACTCCATTTCTAGTGTTTGAGTTATTCAAGCTAATGGATCATAGTAATGTTAAATGAGGCTGAGATCTAGAAAAAGAAACAACTTGAAGACAATAGTTTGTGAAATATTGGGTAATAACCAGTTGATTTTGTATATTGTTGCAGAGGTGGAGTTAGACAAGAGCAGAACATGGTGTCCTCGTGCCGGCTGTGAGACGGTCTGTACCGTGTGTACCGGCCCGGAGCGCTGCCTACCTCAGTCCGTCCACTGTCCCACCTGCGATACCGACTTCTGCAGCAACTGCCGGGCCAGCTGGCACGCCGGCGTGCCTTGCCGTCCAGAGGTAACTTACATCAGGCTCAGAGTTTCTTTGTAACTTCAAGAAAGTGTTGCCAGCAGTGAATGTAGAATCATCCTTGCTCTAGAATCAATCTAGGAAGTGGCACTTGAGCTGATCGCCATTAACAAGCAGTTGATTCATTACTGGTAAAAGAAAATCTGTTTGTTATTGTAATACTTATTTGTGTTGTAAATGCCTCCATGGAGGGTAAATGCTTCAAATCAATTTTCCAGCAGATCAAGTGACAGCTCAGCTGGTCTACGAAAATGTTGCAAATGACTCACGTCTGTGCGTCCAGGGTTGTACCAATCCGCCCACTTATAAATGTTTTTATGGTTTACTCAACTTTTTCCATTCTTGAATAAGCACTTCTAGAAAAGTGCCCAGATGTCTAAGGGTTTAAACTTGCTTGAAAAAGGTTTTGATATCAGAGGAAATTTACAGCGTAGGTGAGTTTTTTTGCACACAATTGGGAGATCTGATTCACAATTCTCACACACTGACCAAAGAACTAGGGAAGAACAGTTTGTGTGAATGAAGATGAACTATTGCAAGTTGTGTGTTTGAAAGAGTTCTCGATGTTTGAGTGGATGGAAAATTATAGTTAGTTAATTTGAAGATTGTCATTTATTGTGAAAATGTTCATGCAATAAACCGTTTATTTATTTAATAGATTTCAGATGGTGTTGTTCCTTCAGAAAATAATGATTGTGCATGATGACAATGTGTGATCGGCAGGTTGTGTAGTAGTGATGTGTTGCAGGACCTGGCTCAGCCGATACCGGGGATCACGTTTGACTCGGAGCTGATCAAGTGCTGTCCGATGTGCGCCGTGCCGATAGAGAAGGACGAAGGCTGTGCGCAGATGATGTGCAAACGCTGCAAACACGTCTTCTGCTGGTACTGCCTTGCTTCCCTCGACGTGAGTTCAACAATTATAGACCAATTTCACTTTTTACCTTTTTGTCAAAAATATTTAAATGTTTGACTCAAAGCTGGCTCTTTGGAAAAAGTGTTGTTTAATTATTAATATGAATAATACTAGGTAGTTCCTTAAGCTTTACAAAACAATCTCACCTTTTTTGTCCATAGTTTGTTAGAACTTTCTTGACATTTGTTTCTAAAAGTAACTTTAACGGAGATGGTTTTTTGTTTCCTTGTATACCAAACTATTTCTTGTTCATTTTAAAAGTTAGTCTCTTATATACCTACTCTTTGAATAACCTTTTAAAATTTAAATATTATACTTTTGCATCACATTTTTTGTTTACTTTCTCACACTTCTATCAAATCAGTTGAAAACCTTGTTAGACTTTTGTTGTTTATTAATTGTTTATCTTAAATAATAATGTTGTTGAGAGTATCTTCCGACATTTAAATTTCTTTCAGACTAATAGATTAATCCATAAGAATCATATTAATAGCAACTGCCAAGAGGTTTGGCCAGTACATGTTTTACCTTGTTTATTAGTCAAATTCTATTCATAGTAATAACCTCAGTGGACTTTGAAAATACAAAAACCACTCTAACATTTTGAGAGCTTCCAAATTGACAAAATGCTAACAGGCTCCTCCTCCATTCCAGGACGACTTCCTGCTGCGACACTACGACAAGGGGCCGTGCAAGAACAAGCTGGGACACTTGCGCGCCAGCGTCATCTGGCACCGGACCCAAGTGATCGGCATCTTCGCAGGGTTCGGCATCCTGCTGCTAGTAGCCTCGCCGCTGTTGCTGCTGGCGGCACCGTGCATCGTCTGCTGCAAGTGCCGGGTGTGCAGCTCGGGCGGCAAGTTGGACCCGGACGATGATATACCCGAGGAGGGCGGGACGTGAGGTCTCCGCTCGACTCACTTGTGTAGATCACACTCGCGGCAGACGTAGCGTCGTCGCAACGCACCTGCTGAGGAGAACAACGGCACCAACGGTTCAATCGTTTTCAGTTTTTAAAAGAAAACGCGCTCGCCAATCATAGGTAGTCTGATATGTTGAGCCTCAGAGAAAGAGTGATAAAAGGGCAGACTGTTCCGATGCCGAATCATAAAGAACTCCGAAATGTAATAGTGGTGTTCCAACTCTTTTAACTTGGGGTGGGCTCGGGATCGGACATTTCTCTTCGGGCAAAAATTAAGCAGAAACGCTTTTCTAGTTTATTGTTTGGAAACTTTTAGGCAGGATTTAAAGCAATTTTTACTCATAAACTGTTCAAATTTAAAATATTTTTCTCTTGGATAGACCAAATAAATAATTTTTCTTAAATGTTACAAATTCCACTTTTGTGTTTTTACTAAAACATGTGTATGGGACAGTCTTTAAATATGAAGTTAATGTCAATTTTATTTTAGAACTTTGTAACTGCCAATAACTAACTTTGTAACTTAAAAAAAGTTGAAATTAATTAGCTAGCATTTATTTCCTAAAGAGAAATACAAATTAAAACATAATTTGAAAATTATATATTTATGAGTTTATAATAATAAGTTTTAAATAAGAATTTAATTTGAAAATTTATTCAGGGATTGCAGTAAACTTATTCACTATAAAGCCCAACCATCCAAAATCCCTAGTATCTCAAAAATATCGGCCATATCTGCCGAAAACTGCCCCATCCCACCCGAAAAAAGTTTTTTAGGGAGTTCCTGCCCAATTATCAGGATTTTTATTTTTGTCTGCTCTTGAAGACCTGTTGGCACCTATTTAAAACCAAAATGTTTAACCTCCAAAGGGGACGATAACAATTTAATTTATAAAAGTTCATTCTTTACAGCTTTAAAACATCCGATCTCTGCTTTAGGCTTCCAATATCTAACAGACCTCTGCCAGAGATAGTCTTGAGCTTCCAAAGTGTTTCTTATTGTAATGTCAAACATTTCATCCGTTGAAAGACAAATTCCAGTAAGAGAACCAGGATTTACTATTTTACTTACAGTATGTGTTACATGGATGCCAGAGCTACATACATTGTCAGTTTGTTAATGGTTGTTAGATTATTTAAATTCAGTTTGTGTTTTGATATTTTATTAAATTGTTATTCAACATGTGTGATAAATTTGTTAAATAATGTTTCTTAATTTAATTAAATGCTTTATGAAAATCCTGTTGAAAAAGGATTTTATGTCATTTGCAATTTAAGTTGAGATTGAAGTTACCAATGTAAAGAGCTATTAAAAAGCAATATTTATGATTCTCTTAGAAAATCAAAATGAAACCATTAATTGTTTAAAAGTATAACACAACTTTATTTACTTATAAACATTTGTGAAGAGTTTGTTTATTACTGTTATTTTCCACTGATGTTATTAATTAAAAAGTGCTTTATTTGACGTTTATTAAGTAATAAATTGTTTGTCTTTAAATTTTTGTTTGTGTATTCAATTTATAAAAATATGTTGGTATTACTCTACTTTAATTAATTAACGCTTTGTTACACTGTTAAATGTCCATTTAGAAAATGTTACTTAATTTTTTAAATATAAATTAGTTACAGGAATATTAAGTTTGTTTCTTCAACAAGAGTTATAAAATCAGCCTTAATGTAAATTATATTCACACACTGGTCCTGTTAAGTGTGTTTTATTATGTAAAGTTTTATATATTGACGTTTTTTAGATTTTCCATCTAGTTGAAATTCTGTTGATTTGTATTTTCAGTTGAAACCAAACAAGAAAGAGACAATGTGCTCGGAACCCTACACGGACTTAACTTTAGGTTGTAAATAGATTTTGTACCCAGTTAAGCAAACATAGTTAAGTTTACTATAGTGAAGGAGATTTTATTGTATTAGCTAAGTCATAACTTTGGCAATGTTTCTTAGGCCTTTGCTGGACGTTGAAAAAAGAAATGTATAAGTTAGCAAGTTAGGTCCCATTTCATTTTTTTTTTGAGTTAAAAGTTTTTCTTTGGCAGTTTTTTAAAAATTACAACTATAAGGGGCCAGAGAGAGCTCAGGCAGCATTTGACGTGATACAAGTTTTAAAATATACACAAAATTAGCAAATGATGTGTTAATCTACTAAAATGGGAAAATAAGAACAGTTTTTCTCAGCAAGCATGTAACCAAAAGTTCTACGGCATATGAAAACACAAATTTAAAATCTTTTTGCACAATTTCGAGTTTTGTGTTGTTTTTTAGTGGATTTGTGGTGCGACAGCACATGACTCCAGAGCGAGTTTGATCCCCACAGTCAACACCAACAATTTGTTAAGTGACTATGCCTTAACGCTAGGTAAAGGTCAAAGTTGAGTGGTAGAGAGGACTTTGTAGTCCTAACTTTACCTTGTTAAACAAGACTAACTTTTTTGTTGCCTTTCACCTTAAAATAATCAAATTTTAAACTTTTAAATAAATAGGTAATTTTTGACAAAATTACAAATTTGAACTTTTTTTGCTGCTAGGAAAAAATGCTCTATATTTAAGTACATTAACTAGTTTTAAACATCATCAGCGAATTATACCTGTGATCGTTCTATCTGGCCATCTCTTAAACTGCAAGAGCTTTTTTGTTTTTGTATTTTCTACGCCAATGGTATTTTTCTATGTTACTTAACCTAGGGTTTGTGGGATCATAAAACACTTTTAGGAAAGCGGTCCAAACCCTTGTGCCTGCGCTGGGAATCGAACCCGCGACCTTGCGCTTTGCAAGCCGTGACTCTACCCACTGAGCCACGGACGCAGGACGCCAAGCTTTCATGTTTTAACAAGCTGATTAAGTTACGTTTAACACTATTACTCAAAATAAGAGAATTCTGAAAAGAACTACAAGTTTGACCAAACAGTCAAGTTTCCCTGAAACAAAGGCCTAAGAACGTCGACCAAAGTTGGATGAAACACCTTAACGTTGATGTACATAAAGAGTTAAGTGCAATTTTAGATGTAACAGGTTTAATGGCTGTGACAGGTTGGAGACTTAATGTAAATGTTGTTTAGTCAGTCTCTCTGTACTTAACTAGGCCTAGGCGCTAGGCTTTATACTTACACTGACTCTACTCTCGTCTCTACTCTACTCTACACCCTGCGACTGCTCACCAGTGTCTTTCCCTCACTGCTCGTTTACTGCAACTCTCCAAAAAATATAGAGAAAAATTCTGTTAAAAATTAAGTTTTCGAGCAGAGTTCTCAAGATAGTTGCACTTTTTTTATATTTCTGCCTTTAAAACTTGAAGTAGGACAAAAGTAAAACAATTTAATGGATTGCGGCCTTTATACATTCTTAAAAGCTTCAGGTATCACACAATCAAGACATTTATAATAGAAGAAAATGTTGACAAAGTTTGATTGGAAAGTTGGTTAGGGGAAGTTACTAACAGGTAGAGGAGTAGCCGGGACTGATGAAAGAAAAGAGCTTGTCCCGAAAGCATGAAGCAAAACTGGGCACACAGAAAAGCCAACTTTTCAAGCCGGCTATACATGAATAATAATAAATTTACCTTAGTTTTTATTAATGTTATAACAAACAATAATAATGTTACAACAAGATTAAATTAATGTGATTTTTAAAAAATTAAAGAAAAATCTGCGTTTAGGAAATTTAAATATATATTGTTGGTTCCCATTTCTTTACTGTAAACCATGAGCCAATAAGTAGTTTAAGTAACTTTGTAAATGAATAACTAATTTATACTTTGAGTAGAAATCATTTGTTGAAAATAAAGTATAAGGGTATCAGAATAAATAAATATTTTATTGAATTGACATGTTTACAAGCATGTATCTCAATCGTCCAATATTTGATCTAAAATTTTGCATCCATCCCTTATACCTTTCTTCTTCGCTGAGACCCTTTCGGGATAGGTTGTCATAAAAAAATAAAACTATACTGTATACTCTTTGTTAAAAAGATTGTCAAATTTAAAATTTCCACAGATCCACATCTAGATCCCTTTCAAACATACATATCTTACATTCGTACTACTCCCATTTACTCAAATTTTTCCAGAAACCATCAGTATGGCAAGGAAAACCCCTGTTTGGCTTGATACTTACACAAGTTCTGTAATTCTCTCTTCAATAACCCACTCTGCATTATTTTTAAACTCACCAAAGTAGGTCTGCGGTGAACAAAAAATAATTGAGTTATAATATAGTAATAAGTTGCTCAATATTAAAGCTTTACTAGTTTTGATTTATTTTGAAATTAGTATATTTCATTTCAAAATAGTTTATTTCATTTTTTTCATAACACTTGTGTTTTCTGTTATAAGAAAATGCTACTAAATTAATTACTTTTGACGATTTGTGTGATCATAATTAAATGTATGGAGAAAGACACTGGTCAACACTGAGTAGGGTTGCAATACCTATATTTGACATCGAGTTCGTAGGGCTCTAGCTTAACAAGAATGTTTCTAGTTGTGAACAGATAAAGCCTTCTACTGTACTTGTAGTTGAATGAACACTTAAATAATATTAGTCCTAATGCATTAGAATTTTCAAACTGCTCAATACTGGGCAGTTATAAATAACTTGAGAACCTCAAGACATGCAATTATGAATCATACCGCTCATTCAGAACCTGTTTGAAAAATACCGATTAACAATATTTGCTCGTAAGAATAAACTAAGTGCAAGTCTAGTCACTAAGATTTCACTACAAAGTAAAGGAGTATGGTTTCATAACTTCTTCACAAAGGTTTATCTCTTTAAAAATAATTTCCAATTTTAGCTGTTCTTTTACAATATACAGGTTAGTAAATTCTTTGAATATCTCCATTTGAATTTTTCTAATGAATCTCCATGAGTCAAAATACACTCTGAAAACTTCTTGTTTGAAATTAAAATAAAATTAGTAGAACCTTGTAAACCCAGACCTTGTTAATCTGCTATTAAAAAATTTAAAATCTCTAATCATAATGTTGTATCTGAAGTTGAAATATTATTACGGACGTTTCCCATTGTTTTTGAGTGAACAAAAAGAACAAACGTTTCAAGAACTAAAATCTGATCCCGTCTTCTGGAGAAAAGTAACCTAAAACATAACACAAAACATTAGGAAATGAGGTAGCCTAAAGCTATGGTTTCCTAAGAAGCAGTGAACGCTACATTACGGCCGTAACATGACAGTGAATTTTGGTTTTCAATGCTATCATATGAGAGTGTTTTCCTAGAGAACGGTGCTTGTTAAAATAGCGGTGAGAACTAGTTGAGGTTTTCCTCGCCAAGTGATACATTTTAGTAAAAGGAAAGAAACGGACTTTTCCTGCCACTTCCGGAGAAAAACTACTCCTATGTTTCGGGTAGTTAAAAACTCCACCCGTCTTCAGAGGACTACACTAATCTAGGAACTACATTTGATTAATATCTTAACTTAAGATCTAACCTAAGATTAGATTAGTGTAGTCCTTTGAAGACGGTGGAGTTTTAACTACCGAAACGTTAGGAGTAGTTTTTCTCTGAAGTGGCAGGAAAAGTCTGTTTCTTTCCTTTACTAAATTGCTCTCCGCCCCTATTATAAACTTTCAAACTAACAAGTGATACATTTTGTTTTGTAAATAAATGTCCAGCTTGTTTATTTCTACATATGTAATTAAACTTTGACTAAAAAATAAACAAAAGTTGTTCTTGTCAACATCTGTTTAAATATTGTGTTACGTCCACCGTCACTGTTACATTACCGCTGTAATATAATGGTCAATGCTTTCCTAGGAAACCATAGCTTTAAAGTAATCCTAAGCTACTAGATTAATCTTAGGCTAGCTAATTTCCTAATGTTTCCTAAAAGTGTTTTTGTTACATATGAAAATTACGATATATTGGGTTTATTTTGTAAATTGTTTGTTATCTCCAGTAGAGCAGGGTAAAAGTAAACATTTCTTTTCAATATTGGTTTATTCCTTTATTTTCTGGATAATACGAATTTATAATAAGAATGGATAATACGATAATCCGGAACAGGTCTGGATACATTGGGTTCACGTTATGCTCTACTTTTTCCCACCAAATACTATTTTCAACTGTAGTGACATTTTATATACTGTTCTATTTTTCAATTTCTTAGTTTCTTATTATAAACAACATCTGTTTACTTTGAAATCAAATAACAATACTTACAAAATGTAAATATTGAAAATAGAGAGAGTCTAGCTTTGACACAGTAAACATCTTGTCTAATTATTTGTTAAAGATAGCTTGTTACTTTTTACTTAATTAATATCTCTTCAATTGGTGACCCCGACGTGATCAAAAAACAACAACAAAACATGAATGAAGAAGAAAACAATTCCTTAAATAAAATATCTGTAAAAATTCCACCTTTTCGGCCAACTGATCCAGAACTCTGGTTTAGTCAAATTGAAAATCAATTTGCTCTTGCCAAAATCACTTCAGATGAAACAAAAATGGACATCTAGACGCCAAGTTTGCGGCAGAAGTACGAGACATCCTCACAAAACCACCAGCTGCAGACAAATACCTCAAATTGAAGAGATATTAATTAAGTAAAAAGTAACAAGCTATCTTTAACAAATAATTAGACAAGATGTTTACTGTGTCAAAGCTAGACTCTCTCTATTTTCAATATTTACATTTTGTAAGTATTGTTATTTGATTTCAAAGTAAACAGATGTTGTTTATAATAAGAAACTAAGAAATTGAAAAATAGAACAGTATATAAAATGTCACTACATCAACCATCTCTAGTCTTTGGCCTATAAGTGTTCACCAGCGTTGTAAAATTTTTCACAAAAGAGTCCAATTATAAAAACTACATTAGATAGCTTTTACCTTTTCACAACTGGATTAATCTGTTCCATATTTTGATAGATTTACAGTTATATTATTTATGCAGTACCTTTAGATAGAACATATTGTAAAACCATTTAAAATCTTGTCTACGCTCATAGCATTTCGCTTGTCATTTTGTTTTCTGTTTGCAAAACCTAGAATATCAATGCAAATTATTGTTATTAAATAAGTTTGTTAAATATTTGCCGAGTTTATTAGTAATGAAACAAAACTTGCATGTTTAAATCATGCCGACATGAACGTTATTTGAGAAAATGTTTGTTAATTCTTCTGCTAAAGCTAACGGACTTGTTTCTTCTTCAGAATAGTTTATTGCTTAATTGTATTGTTGCTTTCAACTTTTTGATATTAGGATAAAAAAGGAAAATCCTGGATAATTTTGCTACTCAAGTTTTTAATTAAGATTTGGTCCTTACATGTGTAATAATTTGTTGGAATAATTAAATATTAACAACGTAATGAAGTCTCCTTTATTGCTAACCTGTGCCTAAACCTCTATTCAATGGACGAGCTTGTAAAGGCCTCTTGTATTACATGTACGGGTCAAGCTATCTGAGTGAAATGAAAGAAATCCATGTTAAATTACTGAAAGAATACGGGATGAAAATTATTTGCAAGTTTCAATGATCCACTGTGTTTGAAAAATTTCTTAACTTTTTCCAGGGAGGAACGAATACCTGTATGAATGACATGTATGCATGCAGAAGTGTGAATGAGAAAGTATAATTTAATTTGTAGTTTTTGCAACACATAATGTTTATGTAACAACAACAACAATACGTTTAATGTCAAAATTATTACAATAAAATTTTTTTCACAATAATTAGATATCCTATATACCACAAGTAAGAAGTAAGACCTCGAATCTTAATTAAAAAATATTGGTAGTTTAGTTTTAAATAATCATAAATTCCGCAATGCTATATAATGAATTTTGAGCAAGGTAGTTTTTAAGGTTTGTTTTGACTTTTGTCATACAGTAACTTTTAATATTGTTGGGAAGTTTATTATATAATTTTCTACCGGCTTCAACAGGAAGTTTATTGTATAGTTGAAGCCTATGGCAGTTTGTGGGATACAATTTTGATTCCTTGTATTGATTAATGTTCTTGACAATAGTACGCTTAGTCCTAAAAAACAACAACGTTTCCAAAATGTACATAGAGGATAAAGGCAATATGCATAGGGATTTGAAATGTTACCTGCAGAATTCTTTAAATTTTAACCTAGCAATTATTCTAATTGCTAAAAATACAAATAGTTATTTTACGGTAGTTGTTAAACACTTTCTTCGCCGTTCTCTTCAAAATTTATAGGGCTTCAATATGATGTACAACATGACCATCCTTTACCCCGAAAATGGTGAAGATTTAAACTCATGCCCCTTGGAACATGAACTCATAACAATTCGGAACACCCTCTATAAATGAAACTTACTAATACACTATACATTATTTTTGAGTCATTAAAGCATGCATCTTGCATTTTATTCCTTTGTAAATAGCACAAACTGTTCTCTGGAGATACATGTCATACAAGCAGGACCCCCACATCTCGGGGCCGGACTTCAATCACGGGCTCCTTAAACAATGTTTACAATACAATCATATAGTAATAGATTTAAACAAAACTTAAGCTATAACAAAATACTTGAGTCCCCTATAATCAGGTGTCCCACTCGGCATGGACTAAAGATTTGACAGCTTATCGTGAATAACTTCTGAACGGAACATAATAGGGTTAAAAGGTTTGCAGATTAGTTTTCAGCGTGGGCGGTCCAAAAAATGTATCATGTCTGGTTTATGAAAAAAAATGTCACAACCAAGTTAGCATTCTGAATATTTTTTAACGGAACAAGATAGGGTAAAAAGGAGTGCAGATTCGTGTTCAACGGAACAAGATAGGATAAATAATTTCAGATTTGTGTTCAGCAAGATGAGGCAGTTCCAAAAATGTATCAGGTTTTAATAAAACTTTTATTTCAAATTGACTGTTTTTTTATAAAAAACTTCCGAACAAAACAAGATAAGGTAAAGGCATTTGCAGATTTGTTTTTGGTGTGATGATGCGGTGTAAAAAAATGTATCACATGTCTGGATTTCTAAAAACAATTTTCTCCCAAATTGATGGCGCAACAGGCTTTTTCGGTTTTGTGAATAACTTCGAACGAAACAAGATAGGGATAAAAGGTTTTCGGATTCGTGTTCAGCGCAACAAGGCGGTGCAAAAAATGTATCGTATGTCTGTTAAAAAAATTTACCAGATAACTTTTTTGGCCGCCATTTTTAAACGGCTTGATGGAATTTCATAATTTTTGGTCTATTGATGTATAACAATCTAATACATATTTACTTTGAATTTCATCAAAATTGGATGAAATTCACTGTTTTTGGATCATTAAAGCCAATTTTTTGGTGACAAGTCCCTCCCAAAAGGGGGGTTCCAGTAGACCGATTTTGCTGGTTAACAAACTCGACTGAGATATTTACAGACAAGAAACTCGGACAAATTTGAACACTGCTTTCAATTGTAAGCGATAAACAGATTCAACTTCTTAAGAATTTGAGATAGACAAGTTTTAAATGTTCATTTCCGTTTGCAAACTTTCAAAACAAACCAAAATACACCATAATCAAAGATTCACCATAGATACCCCACTAAAACCTAACCCACACTATATAAAACTATCACATTTCTTGTTGCTGACTTTACAGATATCCAATTCACAACTACAGCACTATAATTTGTATAGCAACTGATTTGCTCAACAATTTGTTTTAATTACCTTTAAAAATTACTTGTACACTAAATAAAACACGGCCTGATATGAAAAACCCAGCAACAATGAAGAAGCCTGCAAGAAATCAGAGTATTTCCTCTTGTTTGCACAACGGCAAATGCTGACGCTTTTGTTTGTCCAACATATTTACGCAATAAAACTGTACTTGGAATCTTGACCAAGACTTTGACCAAGATTGTTTTTTAAATTTTCAATCAGGGTACTACAGAAACTGTTTTAATGAATAAATGTGTTGCTTTCTTGATTTTTAAATGCCTAAATAATAATTAAGTAGACAATATTTGACAAAGTAGTATTAAATTTAATATGTTGAAATTGTTCTCATACAGATGAAGGCTTTAAATGCTCTTGTCTGAGAGATTGTTTTGTTTTGACCAGCTGAAGTTTATTAGAATCTTCTTGTGGAACCTAGGAAACTGGTGATAATTACTTTCAAAGTACCGTACTAAAAAAACACCCAGGAAAATTATTAGTAACATTTTAAAACCAGGGATGGGGAAGAACTTATAACTCAGTACAGTTTAACAAACAATTTAAGTCAGCTTACAAAAGTTATTTGTGTTGACTCTTGAAATATAGTAATGGCGACAGCTTTTATATTATTAATTACCTTGTATTGTGCCTGTAGATCCTACAGTTGAGAATAAAGTGTGATAGCTTGTGGGGCATCGTCGGCACTCTTATTGGCCTTAACTAAAACATATGGTACACTATTTACACTAATTATTGTCTTATACACAGGGGAGAGGACAATAATTAGTGTATAAGACAATAATTAGTGTAAATAGTGTACCATATGTTTTAGTTAAGGACATGCCCCACAAGGGGCAAAATGCATCCACACTTTATTCTCAACTGTAGGATCTACAGGCACAATACAAGGTAATTAATAATTGAACTTTGGTCCTACACTGGGTTTCACTTCTAGCTTTTATATATATTGGAAATGAGAGGAGAATTACAATGCATGTACTTGACAATATATTGCAAATAACTTGCATGCCAGATTTTGTAGGATAACTTTATAGAATCATTCAATCTACAAGCCAAAATCAATGAAAAGGGAATCCCTCAAGTCCATGGTAAAGTGATGACCTACGTCACTCCCACATGACCTTGAGTGACCGGTTCACAGAGAGCTGTATTTTGCTGAGATTTCCTCTTGAAACCAGTTTGGTGTTTAGAACCAGTGTGGATGCATGTTAGTCTAGAGTGAGCTATCATGGGACTCTGCATACTTCTGTTATTCGCAGTGGTCAGCGTTTATTGCCAGCAGGATTATGGTATGAAAACAATAAGTTAAATTTAGTTAACAGCTGAAAGAAACTGTATTATTATTTTAATGTATTTGCTGAATGTTGAGATTTTTAGAGAGTAAAAATTCCTAGCTTTTTTAACATGCAGTCCAGTAATACACTCATGGACAAAATTGTGGAACCAAGTGATTTTCTTTCATTTCATCACCCCTTTTTCGTTTGAAATTGGAATTCTTTTTAGCAAAGTGTACGTAAACATTAAAACCAACTAAACGATAGTAAAAACTCAAAATTATACAGGGTGTTAAACAAAAAAGGGGCAGTTAAAATGAAAAAAAAGCATTTGGTTCCATAATTTTGTCCATGAGTGTATATTTGTTTACGCTTAACAAATATAAGTATATAACATATTTCAGTTTTTCATAAAAAATTAAATTTGCGTTTTGTTTTCTTTTTAGAAGATCTTTCTCATGCTTGTTTCTAAAGGAGTTTAAGAGAACAAAATAAATAAAGAAACATTTAAATAATGTAATGTGGTCAGTCAATTTGTGTTACAAATAGGCTTCCACAATTAGATTTAAAAAATGAAAACCTATAAATAAATAAATCTTTTATTGCATAAACAATATACATTGTATCGCAATTGTCAGTGTTTAAGGTTATCTAAAATTTTTCATTCATTCACATCAAAGTATCTTTCAGACATACAGAGGTATTCATTCATTCATTTCATTCATTCGAATTATTCCCACTCCAGCCCAATAATCTGTCTGTCAGTTTTAAGACCTCTCTATTTGATTAACAAAAGTGTTTAAATACAGAGTTCATCAAAACACAATAATAACAAATCTGGTAACATAATAATAATACATTTAATGTCACATTTTTACAATATAAAACTGTTTCTATGACAAGAAAAAAAGAAAGTTAAACGAAACAACAAAGAAAAAAAAAATATGTTAACAAGAAAGTCCTACGACCACTGGTAAGACCTTGGAAGGGAAGTGTAATTTAAATAATTTTCAATCAGCTATCCAAAAATTCTTGTACGCTATAAAACAATTTTTGAATCAAATATTTTTTAAGGTTATTTTTGATTGTATATACATCGCAGTTTTTTATATTGTCAGGTAATTTATTGTATAATTTTCAGCCGGCTTCGATAGGAAGCTTATCATAAACATGGAGTCTGTGATAATTTGGCCTAATTGATTGGTTTCTAATATTGTATGTATAATTTGGTTGCTGGTCAAAGGAAAATTTTGATAAAAAGAACAATACCGTGTCAAAAATGTATTGAGACGGTAAAGGTAAAATTGATAAAGTTTTAAATGATTCCTTGCAGGAATCACGATAATTAAGACGAGATAAAATTCTCATTGCTGTCTTTTGCAAAACAAAAACTCTTTGGATTTTTGTTTCAGAGCAGTTACCCCACAAAGAGACTCCATAAGAAATATGGGGATGAATTATTCCAAAATATGCTAATTTTAAAACATCTTGAGTACAACAAAATGACAGCCTCCTTAGTAAAAATAAGCCCTTAGATACTTTATTACAAACTGAGTCTATGTGTTGATCCCATGTCAGTTTTTTATCTATGCATAGACCCAAGAATTTGACACAGTCAGTTTCTTGAAGGGAACTATTATTTACATATTCAGACTCTGCATTTTTTATAGCAAATTAAGTGAGAAAGTTCCTCTAGAAAGATTAGTACAACAGAAAACTGATTCTTGTGTAATGCGCAGATTGAAATCTGTTTACAGCATACGGACAGGCGCCACCGCTGCCGAATGCACAGTATGTGGGCTGTTTCTCGCAGAACTACGCAGCCAGCAAGCCTCACAACAAGCTGAGGTTCACTTATCTGTGGAACGAGGCATTGCGAGGATGTGAACACAGGCTGACCACTCACATGGCAATTCAACTCGAGTCAGTAATTAATTATATATGTACCATTAAACGCTTCACTTACTGCATCGTACATTTTGTGGGATTTGATACCTTTCTGATGATAGTTGATACATAATTTAGCATTTCAATTTCTCGAAAATTAAACTATAATTTGGAAGATTGCCACAAGCCAAATCCATCAAATAATAGCTTGAAATCATCAAATTGGAAAGGGAAAAATCTAAATTTCCCGGGACAGAGCCCTGGACCCTCCTCTTTATTAAGTATCCTCCCTAACCCCGGAAGGTTTCACCCCTCAAGATAATCTTGGATCCACCCCTGCCTGAGGTTGTGTTAAGTTGGTATAAACATTCTGGCACCTGTACATTAAGTTTGAAGAGTCCTGGAACCACTAAATATCAGTTTAATGTTGAATAATAGACATTTTAAATTTTCTTTATATCATGACTATAAAAATGTGAACAACTTTTTTTTAAATGGTTTGTAAGTAGAATTTACTCTAGAAATTCACAATACACAATAACTCAAGTCAACTTAAAAACTGTGTCATTTTTGGTTGTCATTCAACCTGATCCCTAACGGCAATTCTTCTTATAAACACCAGGTGGAAATATGTTGGATGAGTTTGAGTTTTAGACAACGCTGGAATCTCTAGTATGATGTAGCAAATTAGAAACATTCACCACTAAAGCATTAATATAGAATATCAAGTTACTATACAGGGTTAGGCAAAAGTGTGGAAACGCCTTTATAACTTTTTAACCAGTGTTTTCAGCGCAACCCAACTCGGTACAATTTATTAGAGGAAACCAAAGTACCTTTTAATGCATACTTACACATTGCCCCAGTTTTCAAAATGGGGGATTGGGGTGTAGCCCCAAAATTTTCATAGGGAAGCCCCAGCGAGTGACACCTCATTTTGAAGGTCTTAGAAAATTTTGATTATTGCTGAAAACTAGACATCTCTATCTTAACCCAAAAAGAAATGGCGTCCATTTTAAGTTACACAGATTTGTATTATACGAAAGTGAGAACACACCTTAATAACTTTGTAATCAGTTTTTCCAGCGCAAACTAACTCGGTACATTTTATTAGAGGAAATAAAAGTACCTTTTAATGCATACTGGCACTTGGCCCCAGTTTTCAAAATGGGGGATTGGGGGTAGCCCCATAATTTTCATAGGGAAGCCCCATCGAGTGACACCTCATTTTGAAGATTTTACAAAATTATGATGAATGCTAAAAACTAGACGTCTCTATCTTAACCCAGAACAAAATGGCGCCCATTTTAAGATAAACAGAATTTTATTACGCGAAAGTGTGGAAACGCCTTCATAACTTTTTAGCCAGTTTTTTCAGTGTAACGAAACTTGGTCCATGTTATTAAAGTTGTCAAAACTATCTATTAATGCATACTGACACTTTGCTCCAGTTTTCAAAATGGGTGATTGGGGGGGAGGTAGACTTATAACTCTGTGTAACTTAAAACCAACGCCATTTCTTTCAGGGTTAAGATAGAGACGTCTAGTTTTCAGCATTCATCATCATTTTCTAAGACCTTCAAAATGAGGTGTCACTTGATGGGGCTTCCTTATGAAGATTATGGGGCTACCCCCTAATCCCCCATTTTAAAAACTGGGGCCAGTATGCACTAAAAGGTACTTTGGTTTCCTCTAATAAAGTGTACCGAGTTCGGTTGCGCTGAAAACACTGGTTAAAAAGTTATAAAGGCGTTTCCACACTTTTGCCTAACCCTGTATACTGTATCTAGTTGTGTTTGCTTACAGCTACTCAGACAGACTGGACTTCTTCAACCATGTCTACTGTGACAATGATCTGGCCAGGCTGTCGACTCGGGTGAACGATTCTCTCTGCGACAAATGTCAGAGCACCGCTCCAGACATTAGCTCCAAGAAGTGTGGATATGAATCTACAGTAGCTGTTTATAAGCTTAGAGGTATGGTGAGCGTCAGGGTTGTAGCCATGAATTCCTGACCCCTGGGCAGACAGTGCTCAGGCTCACAGGTATAACCAAGATGGTGTTAGAGGAGGGTGGATGGTATGGAATACTCCTAGCAAGGGGGTGCTGGTCCTCTGAAATAATTTGGAGTCAAATAAACACGTTTTAAGGTCCTTTTAGGTAATTTTAATATTATTTTGGTGTATTGGCTAGGGGTTCCCAAAGACCCCCTAGTCACACTTATGACAGTGCCCACTCTATTTTTGGATCTCAAAGTAATCCCACAGGAAAAATTAAATTTCTTACACAACACAACGCATTTGAGGCCCTCTCAGAGAATTTAAATGTTATTTGAGAATATTTTGTTGGAGTTAACGCTTGTGCTCAAGCCAACACTATTTTTTGGAGGGGTTCTTTTTCACCTAGGCAAATCTAGATGTGTTTAAATATTAGGTACGGTATGTAATAGTAACTGTGTGTAAGGTTTTTTAATACACTTCCCGATAAATAAAGGAATGATTGGCCAGAATCCTGTGGCACGCCTCTCATGACTACGGCCCTAGTGATAGTTTTCTTAAAATCTTAAAAAAAAGGTATCAGCTTTTTTCATAGAAAATCTGCAGGAAAACTTCTTTGAACAATCAGTATGTGTTTACTTTGAAAGTATTTGAAACCATTTTATTTCAACTTAAAAACACAGTCCTGATAGTAACTTCTAAGTAACAAACATTTTTCATAAAACTACTGTTTTTCTTATGAGTTTTGCTTGTTATTGGGAATACACAGAGAGAGTACCTCTAGCGGTTATGATAGCGGTGGAAGACGTTGGAGTGATCCAGATCCGAGACGACACTAACAACATTTCTCTTCTGGTCCGACACAACGTAACTCCGACCTCTCTCGGCTACAGCTACGAAGATGACGAGATCATCTTGGCCAACCAGACTGTTGCACAAAGGTAAATAAATTATCATAGATATTTTTTCACTATCACTATTTGAAATGCCGACCACTCTCATGAGGGTATTTTAAGGCAAATACGTGGTGAAGGATGAGTGTGATGAGTGGTAGTAATGAGTTATGAGGTGTAGTCTTGTTACAAACTAAGGCCGATTCTTCCTTAGAATGGGTCACTAACTAATAGCCCAATGACCAATGGAAATACAAGGACCAACAGCTTAACGTGTCTTCCAAACCACGCAGGTGATGGTCTGATATGTCTAAACGATGGTGGGAGTTGATGAGGGTATCATCAGATGATCACTGAGACTATCTGAGCCGCTTTAGACCTATATCATCCTCAAAACCTGACCTCCATGAAGCTGGATTACAGGACCACGCCACGAGTCCCAGTCAAATATTTTATGAAATTTTTTTGTCAATTAAATGTTCAAGAAGATTGAAAGAAACTGCTATCGCTTGCTAACTGGCCCACTGACTTTTACTGTGTAAACAAGTCCAGACCTTTGTGAATCCAACAGTGATGAGCTATTATTCATACTCTAAACATTATTTCTGTCCCTCAAATCATAGCATAAAATATTAGCCAAATAATTTATTTTAAAAAACTTGTTTACATGAAGTTTTTAAGATTCTAAAAGTTTAAAAGATTCTAAGTCTTTTCTTTTGGCAAAACAATGTCTATGTTCTTTACTTTAAAAAAGGCATGTAAAAAACAAAGCTAAGTATGATGCACTTGTCACAGATTCTTCTACAGTTTTGACGAGTACAAGTACCTGTCCACTGGAGACGTGCCGACGTGCAACGGAAGTGTTCTCCGCGCCCCAACCGTCGACTGGATCAACAAGGAAGTGATCTACGGTTGTGACAAGAACCGCAAACTCCAAGCCATAGATTTTGTCGGAGACCTTTACGCCAAAGACATCCTCACTCACAACCACTACTTCAACGACATTGCCTACGACCCTTACCACAAGTTAGTAAACAACTTGTTTATTACGGTGACTTGTACATTTTGGAAATCAGGAAACTTGTTTGGAAACATTCAAAAACATAGAAACATTGTTTTACAAGTGTACAACACCAGGCTTACTAACAATAATTTTATATTTTATTTTTTAAATCTGAAGCACATTTTCAAGGCTTTGCCAACGATCTACTGGTTGTGAAAGTGTGGTAAGTTTAAAGAATCTAAAACTAGGAATGAAGTTAATTTATTCTCAGTATGGATATTCAACCATACCACCTCTAACCCAGTGACTCATTTACAGAGAAGTATTCTTCACCAATTTGGGGGACAAAGTGTTCCGTTACGAGTTGGAGCCCAAATTGACGACAGACTTGACCAAGAAGGGAGTGTTGACCAAAGCGAAGACTGTTACCGTGGATGCGCACAACCAGAAGCTGTTCGTTGTGGGGGAGACAGCGACCACTCCTCGAGGCCAAGCAGCGTTAGTCAGCATGAACTACGATGGCTCTAATCCACAGGTAGAACTGTTTGATTGCTCTGCCCTGATACAGTAACACCTCTCATTACTGTAATTCTATTGACCAAAACAAACCAAAATTCAAGCACTGAGTAAAATGTTTCTACGTTGCTTTCTGTTCAGTTTTTAGGGCTAGAAGACAAAACTCAATCTTTAATTACATACATCTTTATTCTGCAAAATAGTATACAGTTTGCAAAATATGAAACAGTATTTTGTCATGAATATTCATCAGGAAAAAATAAACTAATATACTAATTTCAAAAGATAAAAGTATACAATAATATCCATTTTATCAAGATTCTACTGTACAATCAATATTATTTGATTTTTAATCTTGGGTACTAGGATTTTAACCCTTTTAATACTTACACTATAGAATATAGATACTGTATAACCAACTTTCATTCTTATTTTGATGGATCATCCTAGTTTGATCTTGTGATTTTACAAACGGTACACTTGAAGTAAAACACTCTATTGGTAAATATGTCGGTAAACAAATTATTATCATGAAGAAATTGTTATTTTTGTCTGTTAGGTCGTTTACCAAGGGCCAGAGTTGGTTGGTAATCCTGCCAAGTTGGATGTGTATGACAAGACTGTGGTATGGGTCAGTAACAACAACGCAGAGAAGCGAAGTATCGCCTACAGGTGTGATCTCAGCGCAAACAATGTCTGCAATAAAAACAATCTGAAGCGAATTCTTGTATCGATCAAGGTATGAATCAATTTCCTGATTAACTGTTCTGGTTTGGTTTAAGTGTTCTAATGATTGTTATTTACTTAATTTCTTGCTCTCCCACCAGCAGGTTCCCAGTACCATTTCTTGAACTATCATGCATGGACACGTAACTAAACATTTTGTTTCTGTAAATATTTAGATTCAGTACCAGTAAAGTCATACCTTTACTTTGGTTTAAAACATTTCAGCAAGAAAATGGTTGTCAGTGTCAGTACACTTCCAGAGACCTGTTCTGAAGCTTTCAGCAGTACGATTTCAAATTTCATAAGTCTGGCACTGCCTTTTTCATTCGATCCAGTAGCCCAAACCAAGCCAAAGGATGTTTTAGTAGATGATATGCAGTCATACTGATAGATGGCCTGCATTGGCTACAATGTGCCCGCTACCATCTAAATGTTCCTCTTGTTTCAAAAACAGTGCTTTTATCAAAATAGTCACATTAAATTCAAATCAATTTAAAATCCATATTCAAATAAAATTCATGTATAACACAAAATGTTTGTAAAATATGTGGTCAACAAAATAATTTTAACAAGTATACAGAGTGTCCCATAAGTAAAGTGCCAGACTCTAGGAAAAGGTTATATGGATCAAAATAAAGAGCAAATTAAGAATAAAAGTTTTTCGAAAAACGCTTAGTCAACCAGACATTTGCCATTTTATATTTTTTACTAATTATTTATTATCTCCCACACCACTTATTAGATTTGACTAAAACTTAACATAGATTTGGACCATTTATGGAAAAAATTACCAGAATGATCTAATTTATCATTTTAAAACGGTTCCTATTTTATGGTAATTTTATAGCATTTTTGGCGTTACACCTTAAATAGCAAATAAACGGTAAGTTTAACGATAAAATGTAAAAAGTAACGTTTTGTAGTGAACTTTATTACCTATCTTTTGACGCCAAGATCGTAAAGTTCTATTGGGAAACAACGAAGCTTTAGGGGAAACTCTGGCTGAAAACTGACAACTTTCCAACTTATTATCTTGATGTTTGCCACGGTTTTTACTGTAACTTTGTTGATTCTTAATCTACTTTTTTGACCTTGGTGTCAATAGATAGGTAATAAATTTGCTACAAAACAGTAATTTTACATTTTATCATTAAACGCACGGTTTATTCGCTGTTTAAGGTGTAACGCCAAAATATCTAAAAATACCATAAAATAGCCACAGTTTTAAAATTATAAGGTAGATCATGCTGGTAATTTTTCCATAAATGGTCTTACTTAGATAAAATTTATGCTAAGTTTTAGACAAATCTGATAAGTGGTGTGGGAGATAATAAATAATTAGTGAAAAATATAAAATGGCAAATATTTGGTTAGCTAAGCGTTTTGGAAAAGTTTTTATTCTTAACTTTCTCTTTTTTTTACCCATATAACCTTTTCCTAGAGTGTGTCACTTTACTTATGGGACACCCTGTTTATACTAAGTTAATGTAAATACTATTATGAATGTATATATGAAAGTATATGTGAATGTTAAAGTTTGTTCTTTTGTGTTTGTAGTACTTGAGTGACTTGAAGATCTACCATCCATTGAAGCAAGCACCGCAGTCAGAACTAAGCAACAGGCTGCCAGCAAGTAAGACAATTATTTGATACAAAATGAGAAACACATGACTGAAAGATTATGAATGCACACACGGGTACCGGCACATGGTAATCGATATTGCGAATAGAGATCTGTTTTATGTTTCTGGGTAGCTAAACAAAAAACTTTACACAAATCCAATCATAAAGATAAAAAGAAATAAATAAATATTTAAATCCATGTCAAACAATATGCACAGGAAACAAAGAAACACAAACGAGAATTCCGGATCGTGCAGCTGTCGGAATTTAAGTTTTGCCATGTTTGTAACACATTGACTACTCATCCTGTTTTCCCCTTCTTCTACTTTCCAGGCTTTACAAAAAGAAAACCATATTTACAATAAACCCCAGGGATCTTAAAAAAGGTCCTGTGCATACCCCTGACTTAGATTGCATTTTTCATTTGATTCTTAAAACCAATTAAACACCCTGTGATATAACTGAAATCCTTACGAGAAACAGCAGTACTTCTTCATGTTTTTTTTTTTTTTAAATAGAAAAGTACAATTACCTGAATGTTTTTATTTCTACCCTTAGTGTCAGAACTAACTACTTTTGGACTTTGTAGGCTCAGTTATGCAGAATTTCAACAGCTTCTTCTCAACCAGCTAAAAGCTAGGCTATATCTTGGTTGGAGAAGAGGAGTTTTACTGCTGCAGGAGTTCTTTTCAAAATCTAATTTATGTAATATCTAATTTTGATATCTAATTGGTCTCTAGAACTTGCCTTATGTAAATAGTGTATATATTATTTGTGTTGTGTTTTGTTTAAACTGTTGACAACTTCTATCCAGACTTTCTGGTCAAAGAATGCTGCTTGGTAATATTATAATTTATTAACTGACTTCACTTCTTATGCTTTCAGATTCCTCCGCAGGAACTGAACAAGAAGTCGGAGACAGACGTAAGTTTTATTTAAATTTTAATAACCATATATTTGATAGTAAAAAATGTAAATAAATGTTACAGAATGTAAGATTTAAAGTATCAACATAAATTCATACATATGTGGTATTGTACATGTAGGTGATCAAATTACCAGCACCGGCTGAAATCAAAATTGTGAGGTTGGTTGAGTGAAAAATGTATTTAAACAATTCGGATAGTGTCAAGCCCTATCACCAATATCTTGATAAATCCAAGATTAAACTTCCCAAAGTTGGTAAATTACGAGTGAGTGTATTTGATTTCGTTTTGATTTTTTATTTTACAACATTTTATTTCACACAATCTATGATTTCTGAATTTGCAAATCTTCCAATCTGAAAATTCTAACTTGAAGTGATTGGATATTAGATGACTGGTTGTCGCAGTCGTTTTCTTATTCCTGCTTCAACTAACATATAATATGTTTTCTTAGTGATCAACTAATGATAATAATTGTAAGTAAGATAACTTTTTGCTTGTCTGTTTCCAGATGTTGCGGATTGTCCACCGTTGGATGGGAACAAAGTTGTTTGCATAAAAAACGAAACGGTAAGAATGCCAGTAAAATCCCATGTTTATTGTTATATGTGCCCTTCCCCTCCCCCATTATAATTCATCATTTAAATCTCTTTAATTATTTATGAGTTATAATTATGTTAATATTTTTTATTTCCTACAAGGTTATTCCCACAACATAATTTGCAAACTGTACCCTCCCCCCTAAATGCCGCTTCTATGCAAGCCGATAGTGTTACTTTGATTTGAGACACCAACCACTTGAGGAGGGTACTTTAAGGTGAATATATAATGTAGGTGAGTGTGATCAGTGTTTTGATGGATGATTAGGTGTAGTCTTGTCACAAATTAGGGCCGACTGTTCCCCAGATTGGGTCATTAATTAGTAGTCCAACGACTAATGGAATGCACCAACGGCTTAACGACACTTCCAAACCACAGGGAGTGGCCATCGTGAAAAGTTATCACTGCGCCAGGCAGTGGCGGCTCGTGAGCCTTGAGGAAGGTAAAGGGCAAATCAGCTGTACTCCACTATTTAACGGGAAAATAGGTTTAAATATTTATTCTTAACACGTGGACAGAAAAATCAATTCAATTCAAAATATATTGGTTATTTCTCTAGGAAACTAAGTAAATAATTAACAACGTAGCCATTACAGCTTGCACGTTCTAGCAGGGAGTTAAAAGTTAATGTTTGTAATGTTGCAAAAAGTAATTTGTTAAATTGTACAGCTACCGTACTAAGTGGAACACTGACAACGTATAGAAATCATTGCATAAAACTGTTTTGTTGTATGGATCAGTAAAAAATAATAAACAACTATTTAAAATTAGTTGTTAACTTTTTAAAAATGTACATCATCAGGTCGTGTGATTGCAAAAGTAGGCCTAAAACAGAGCATTTACGCCTCGCGGGTCTACTGAGTAGTCAACTGGTCTTCTGTCTGGCGGGCTAGGGAAGTGACAGGTTTTGAATATACACTTCTAGCGTCACTTTGCACGCAGCCTCTTTCCTCGCCCCTCAGCATCTATCCCTACCACGTAGACAGGCGTCAAGTGAAGGCTCGCACTTTGCTCTTCACCTACGAAGTATTCCGATCTTCCACGAAGCAGCCAGTGGCAATCATAGAGGCATACTCACTTTCTGTGACGACTATCGAGGCAACCATCGATTGTTGCTGTCGAGTTTGTATCACACTCACTGTCGTCGTTGATAATAATTATTATGCGAACCCACGGACTTTGGAAACGGATTAATTAAATGTTAAAGTTTATTTTTTCCTTCTAAAACATAGGTGAAGTGACCCTTCACCTGACGAGCCGCCACTGGCGCCAGGGAATCGAACCCAGGCTGATTTGGTGTTCTAACGACTCCTCGTGTGTGTGTGATGCAGGTGTTGCCTTGTGAGGACAAGTGGGTGCCACCCGGGACGAAGGCAACTCAGCGCTGTAAGGACCTGAAGAATCAGCTGTACTTGCCTGAGTCAGCAACACTCACCTGCCAGGACAGTGGCGACTGGGACCATCCTCGCTTCTACTGTACTGCAGGTCAGCAGTTGTGCGTGTTTATGTGTTCGTTCCTAAGCCGTTTCAAATCAAGGTGATATCCTTCTTTGTCTTAATGTTGAACAACAGTTGGCTGCACATTTTTAAATAATTAACCCTGTATCGGGCACTCAAATTTCAAAACACCATTAGGCGCTCACGGAGGTTTCCTCCAGATGCACATAGACATATTCAGTATACAGATCTCACTAATCCGGCCCTGTATCATCGGAAGCGCTGGATTAGCAGAAATGCCGGATTAGTGGAGCTTCACTAAAAAGACTCAATTTGCCAGGAATAATCTTTTTTAAGTTGGAAGGTGATTCACTATTCTTAAAAAATGATTCAATTTCATTCTTATTTTTCCTTATGTCTGTAAATTTTTCATCTGCCAACGTCAACTTATCACCACTTTGTAATCTTTTCAAAATCACGTTCTTTTTATCTATGTCAAAGTAAGATATTTACATTTTTGCCACATCTCACAGCCTGTACTGAATCGGAAGCGTCGATAAACAATTGCACACTTTGGTCACACGCGTTACAGACAAGTAGAGACTTGAAAACAGGTGGCTAAATGACGCTGTTACAGCGCCGGATTACTGGACGTGTCGGATTATAGAGACTGTACTGTAATTACGTATAAAGATGAAAATGACTTAATCATTTCAAACCAATATATAATTGAAATTTACACTATAAGTTTATAACATTGGTACAGTTTATCATGTAAGCAAACAGACATTCACGGATGTTTTTACCAGGTAAATATAAAGTTTTCAGACTCACCTGTTGGTCAATTTGAAAATGGCATATCAGTGAGTTATAACCTTTCTTAGTTGAAAAATAGAGAGGTACTCAGACGGGTAGACCGGTATTATAATTAAAATATTTCTTTATTACCGTAATAAAGACAAAAAGACTTGGAGGAAACCTCCTTGAAGCGCCCAATGCAGAGTTAAACAAGAGAACCTTTTAAAAAATAGTCCAATATTTCTTGTGGGATTTCTCCCTTTTGGTTTTCTCTGAGGGAATTCTCATTGTTTGAAGACATGTCATCCCCTCTGGGATTGTACTTGTACTGTATATGTGGTTCCTTGAGTGACACTTTGATTTCAATATTGTTTGTTTCCATTTTTATTTGTCCCTTTTTTACATAATTAGTTCAATACTTTCAATAATCTTTATTTATTAATAATAGCATTGATTAGTAATAATTTTATCCACTCACCCGCAGAGTTGTTACCCAACAAGTAAACACACTTTCTAACACTATGCTTTTACTGTAGAGTGTGGGATCCCCAGCAACAACATCACAGTGACGGAGAACATCATCAACGGTGACGAAGCGCAGCGGGAGAGTACCCCTGGCAGGCGGCGCTGTATATGCTCAAGATGCCCAACGGATCAGTGTCCGACACTTGGCAACAACTGTGCGGCGCTACGCTCATCTCCCCTCGCCTCATCCTCACAGGTGACATAACCCTTTCCCAGCCTTAAGGCTTGAAATGCTGAAGCGGCTGTTTCCCCGTGTCGGGTTAAATAGTGCACTAGATTTATTGTCAGGTACTGAACGCTCAGCTCAAGAAATCTGCTTGCATATATAAAGGTAAACACTTACACCTAACCAGTTTTTGGTTCTTAACCCTTTGCGATCTCATTTCATTTTTAAATTTTCGTAAAAAGCCTCCCATATGGGTTTCTCCAATCCCCTGTAAGCAAAATTTCAGCAAAACCGCTCTCTGGTACGGTGCATTACCAGTCATTGAACCATTCCTAAGCCCGGGGATTTAGCGCCTCCCTAAGCTCAAAAGTGCCACTCGCCGCCTCACTGGATTTGTTGAGCCATTTTCTCTTCAGTGATCCTCAGCGGGTCATTGTGGCCCCCGCACCCGGAATGATCCAACAACTAGCATTGCACCATACCAGAGCGCACCCGGGTGGGATTGGAACCCGCTGGACAGACGGGGCCAACTGTCCGTCACTATAACCACTAAACCACCGGGCTGTCAAACTCACACTTGAGTTGCCATCGAGGGGGAAGGGGTGGTAGTTTCGGTATTCTCTGCTAGGTGCCGTTAGTGTAGGTGTCCTTGCATATCAGTGACTGTTTCAACCGTCTCCTATACTGGACATCCAAGCCTTAAAAATAAATAGCGTTTGTCGACCTATAGTCGACACGAGACCTCAAAGGGTTAATTAAAGAAACAAGATTAATTCAAACATGAGCATTTTTATGTCTCATCTGAGTACAAAATTTCAACCAATCAAATTTAGGATGAAAAGTTCAGATGGTAAAAGTGTATGTACTATTTTCTTAGATCATATAACAGCACTGTAGAATCGATTGATGTAATTCTTCTTTCAATATCAGTATTCTAAGTGCTTTCATGTCAAAGAGTCATCAATGCTCAAGAGTCAGAGTGTCAAGAGTCATCAAGCTCATCAATAGTCACAAATCAGTGCGAGCGCTAGTGAAAGAGCTACGCGATGACAAACCCTTTGTCGAGAACTAAAAGTGAATAGTGAAAGCATATTAATACTTTTAAACCATTTAGTTTTAGTTTCGAATTAAACAATAGTACTAATATGTTTTCAACATTCATTATTGTTTACCTCAAAGTTAATGTTTTCAACAGAAGTACATGTACAGGAGTATTTAAAAGTGCAAACTGTCAAAACCCAAGAAAGACCAAAGACAGGACTTTAAAAGCACCTTTTGTCAAATGTTTACATAGACAATGTGATCACACAACGTATGTATATGTGTTACAGCTGCCCACTGCTTGGTTTACGGAAACGGCCAACTTGAACCTGCAGATGTGAAGGTTGGGCTCGGCAAAGTCTACAGAAACTTCTACAGGAAAGAACCTTTTTCTATCATTGCTGATGTAAGTATATAGATAAAGTTAATTATCTATAGATTAAGTTATGTCATGAACATGCAGATTTCTACAGAACAGAAGTTGAAGCTCTTTATTTGTTGAACAGGTGAGAGAGATAGTGATTCCACGCTTGTATCTGGGAACCAAGTCAAACTACGCTCAAGACATTGCTCTGCTGCATTTGTCAGAGCCAGTGAGTTCAATGACTACATCAGACCTGTGTGTGTGGACTGGGACCAAGCCGTCACTTTTACCACAGGCGAGAGAGTCCATGTAAGTAGTCTACTGTTTCAAACCCATATTAACAATATTTGTACGAGGGTCATCCAGAAAGTAAAGAACGATTGAGCATAACGCGCCGCGCAGACCTCTCCCCACTACCAGTGCGCGCGCAGCTGCTAGCTCCAGTCTTCCTCTTCAATTTGAGGTTCACTCAAATTCCCCCTCACAGCCCAGGAAGGAAAAACCAAATTTGAACAAACGGAAAGTCATGGCAACTGTTTTTTTTGGGACCGAAAGGGTAATGAACAGGAAAGAAACAATCAACTCAGAGGCCTACTGTGAAACCCTCCAACGACTTCCAAAACAAGAGACAAGGAATGCTGACAGAAAAAGTGTTGCTGATCCATGACACATCTATTGTTGCTGTTCCGTTTTGTGTTGATATCTCTTTTTTATCTAACCATGCCAAAACGTTCTTTACTTTCCGGATGACCCTCGTATATTTGCTTTATTTTGAAATATTACAAATAATTAGTCCTAAAAGCCAGGGTGGGCCATGCCCCCACCCTGCCCCCGAGTATGAGCGCCCGTGCATAATATATCGACAGCCCCAAAGAAATTTTCTTGAAAGTATCAAAACTACCTCCAGCATGCATAAAGTGAAGCAATCCTTAATTATTTGAAGGTTAAGGATCATCATGATAACAGCTGCTGTATCTTTTTTATAGACACCGACTACTTCTAGAGGGTATTGAAAGGTGAACATGAAATGAATAGTGAGTGTGTTGAAGGTTTTGATGGACGATAAAGTGTAGTCTTGTTAAAAAACTAGGGCAGACTGTTCCCCAGATTATAATTAATAGCCCAACGACCAATGGAATGGACCAACGGCTCAACATGACTTCTAATTCACTTAGTGATTTTGATGAAAAAGTTATCCCAAATGTTAATTTTTAACGTTCAATACAGGTGGTACTCTACAATTTTCTTATTCTTTATTTAAATCATTCAATGCACTCTGTAAAATTTGTTTTTCTAGTTTTTATTCAATTATGATGTATGCAAACTCCTAATAATCATTACCAAAACATATTGACAGGTTGCTGGTTGGGGGTTCACGGAGAACAATCTACCGAGTGAATTGCTCCTCTGTACTAAGCTCGATTATCTGGACTTGTACACTTGCCTGCAGAAGTTGACAGGGAAGACACAACATCAAGTGCACATTACTTACGACAAGTTCTGTGCTCAGAGCGTTAATGGTACAGTAGCTCCCTCTTTAGTCTATAGCATTTGTTTATTCAGTACTCCCATGGTTTAAAGCACCCCTCGTACTTAATCTGAATGGCTGCATGCTCAATCCTCGTTTGCCTTTTCACTTTTTCAATTTCCTCATAACGGGACTTTTATGTCATTTTTCATTATGGGGAACAGAAAAAAGTCGCGTGGGGTAAGATTTGGCGAATATGGGGTGAGGGAAAGGGCGGTCATGCTGGTATTAGCTAAAAACTAGCGCACTGCGATGGCTGCGTGAGCAGGTTCATTGTCATGGTGGAAGAACCAGGTATCGCCACAATTCAGGTAGTTTTCCCTGCATTGTTAGTTAAAATTTGCTGCAATGACCTCCAACTAACTTCAGACAGCAAGAAGGTACCCTCAATGGTCCTTCGACGGTCTTCTTGCAATTTTGACAGATTTTCTGAACATTTTTATCAGTACAAGAGCTTTGAAGTCTTCTGGGACGGGGCTTGTCTTCAATGGATGTCACGCCATCTTGAATTTGGGGAAAACACTTACACTCTGGTTTTGCTTAAAACATGGTCTTTGTAAGCTTTTTTAATCATTGCAACTGTTTCGATGCGTTCTTCCCAGAAGAAGAAAACAAATCTTCTTTGTTCATTTAATGACAAAGCAGAACAAAACTGATTTTAAAACGCACACAGCTCCTCTTCACAACCTCTCAGACTGATCACACTGGTGCACTGAACTCAGGAAGCTTTCATACCATGAACTAAGGCTCCCTACCTTGTCACCGACCAGATTCCCAATACTTTTTGGGTACCCTCTCGTACAGCTTTAAAAATTACTAATTTGTCCTTCAGTTTGTTACTGAGTTATTCCAGCATACGATGACATTTCTGACGATTTGAGTGATTGTGGACTGTGTGTTGTCAGGGTCCCAAGTGTGGCAGGGGGACAGTGGAGGGGGGATGACTGCGGTGAAGAACGGACAACACTTCATCATCGGTATCGTCAGTGTTCGGCTCAACTCAGAGTTTGACTATTCAATGTACACCAACATTTACGGACCAGACCACTTCTCCTGGCTGGAACGGGAACATATCAGACTCAAAACTGTCTAGATGCTTTGTGTAAAGTGTAATGAGAGTTTTGCAAAGTTGGGTAAACTAATTTTAAAGGTTTCGCATAAACAAAACTACATTCCTAAAACCACTAGCAAAAGGAATATTAAATAAATAAAGGAGAGCAGGCTCACCTGGACAAAGTAGAATCACGTAAGAGAACACAAATTGTCAAATTTTCAGTCCTACTGTGCTCAAACTACTAGAACATGCTACTTTTGAGCTAGTTTCAGACTGGTTTCTTGATCTAGAGTGAGATAGTGACCTAGTAGCAAAATTGTACAGTTTCTCTGTGTTTTCATGTTGCCAGTTTTAGGTAATTAATAAATTTAAATGTTAAGTTTTAAGCCAAGCTTTTCTATTATACTTTGTAGTTCAATTGTTTTTGTATTATTATTGAGGCACAATCCTTGACTGTGAATAAAGTGCCACTAGACGTGGAGAACAGATTAAACATGTATTTTTTAGAGCTAGTGTACTACCTGCCTCTAACCACTCGATCATGTGACTATTGATATTGAAACCTAGATTTAATGTGTCCTGTCCAAATGAAAGGTTAAAGATTTACTTAGAATGATCACTACTGCTTAAGAATTTAGAGACATTATATATTTTCACTACGCTATAATGCAATAATAAGAAAATATAGTAACTTTTTCAATTAGTCTTTGGCAACAGGGCACAAAAACCTAGGTTTTCAGGTCCAAGATTTGTTTGATTTAAGGGCTTAGGCAGGTCACCATATAACCACGTTTTAATATATTTCTCCATGTACAGGGCCCATTCGTGGTCAAGTATTGTGTCTTTTTAAGCTAGTTTAGTTAAATGATCTCAAAATAAATTTTCATAAACTTTGACCAACTTTTTTTCTCCACTTTAGTTTCTTAGTACTGTAATCTCAAAGCAGAGTATGTAATACCTCTCATTTCGTTCTAACATTTAGTAGGATATTGTACAAAATTACAAATTTCATTTTCTAAAATCTTGATGAATTTTAAAAATACTGAATTAAAATCAAAAGTTGTACATCCACAACAAGTTTCTGCTAATTTTAAGCCATTATCTAGTGGAAAAGTAGAGAACAAAATAATAACCACTAGATAATGGCTTTAAATTAGCTGAAACAAATATACAATGATTGATTCAGTATTTATTTTAAAAAATATACATATATATTTTACAATCAGTGGTAGTTATGAATAATGTTGATGAATTTTACATTTTACAAATCTTTTATTTGATTAAACCTATTTCGCATTACGTTACATGTGTAGGAGGGTGTTCGGCATAAAGTTAAACATTTAAAAAAAGGGGTGTAAAAATGGCAGAAAATTGCATCGTGTTATACAGTATAACAACAAGCACTGGTCTAGGGAATAGCTGCAACAATTTCACACATTAGTTAGATTAATGATTAGATTGATGGGGCATATGGATTCGATGATCCTGGCGTTCCTGGCTTATTGTGCACCCCTGGTCCGTTAGATAGGAAGACCTATGTTAGTGCCTTTAACAAGGCTCATAAGTTTCTTTCCTATGTTAACATCTGTTTCATCACCTGGATGTGCGCTACCAAAGGGGACCCTTCTCCTGATCCCTAATCTTTCACACTCCAGTATGACATGTTTAGCAGTCTCATCTGACTGATTGCAGAGCCTACATTGTGGGGCCTCGGTATAGATGCCAACGGTGTAGAGATGTTTCTTAAAGTAGCCATGTCCAGTAATAAGAGCTGTTTCGAGCTTCACCTGACTGCCAGTTGGTAAAACTTTTGTTTGAATCTGTGATTAGTTGTTTGCTCAGTCCTAGAAAAGTGTAGTTTTTCCAACAATGAATCTTGCTCCGTTTTAAAATTTTAAAAAAAACCATTAGTTTGAAAAAAAAGATTTATTATAATCAAAAAATTATATATTTTTGGAAAGGCCTTGTCTTGCTGCACACAAATATGATTTTAAAATTTTTATCTTGTTCCGTTTGGAAGATATTTACAAAAAACGGAGGCAAAAGTTGCTCCGACCATGGGCTTAAGCACCTATTTATTCTAAACAATTATTACTAAAATTTGAAGACAAAAATGTTTGGACCGAACCGGATTTGAACTTGGTCTCCCGCTTGCCGGGCGCAGTAGTGCTTAGCCATGGAGCGCCCCCGCCAGCTGACAGGGTGTTGCGCCCCTAACTTAGATACAGAACAACAAAATCCAGTCTATTGACCTTGTTTTGTTTTGTATGTGTTAATTTACGGTGATAACGTGATGAGCTACACAGTAGAATCTCTTTGGCGTGGTTATAGATCAAACGAGCTTAGACCTACTTCAACTACTGAAATATAACCTGATGAAATAAAGGTTAATTTTAACTACTGCCTGCGTCCGTGGCTCAGTGGGTACAGTCACTAACTGATTAAGATATGTTTATCCCTTGTACCAACAGATAACTCTATATAGGTGCAAGTGAGGATTGCGAAGACTTCTGCTTGAAACACTGTACAAAAGCCTCCCAAGCTACCTGAGAGGTTACACCTGGGCCGGACTAAGTGTGCCCCGTAGCCAGCCTTTCCTACTATCAATGAACCGTCTGTGTACCTTGTGCCTTTATAATACCGACGAATTCATTTAACCAAACAATCATTTCTAATATGATTATTTATTTATATATTTAAAATTATGATATACATTTTCGAGTGGGAGTGCCGGCAAACAGTCGCGTTTTACCTGCTCGTGGAGAATGGGCCTCAACCATTAAATACTAAAATATCAAAGTCAATCACTCCAAATTACTAAAGGCATTGACTTTAAATATTTAAAATCAATGCTAAAGGTAAGTTGTTTTCCCCGTTTATAGGTGCATGGGAATGCTTTTTATTAAAATGATCAATTTTACAGGTCGTTGCACATGGCACATAGCTTCTTTTTTTCTCTTGTTTTCCTTGAAAGTTGAAAACTACAAGCACGATGTCACTGTCAGAAAAATGTGTAGTGATAAGAGCTTTTATGAAAATGTGGGTTGCTTAAATTTGATTTAATCATGTCCTTTCTTACTAGTTATTGTGGTTTTCGTCTTTTAAAAGTGATTACAACTAACCATTTTATTATATTTTTGGAGTTTTATGGACTCAGTTATAAAAAGTGCTGTCCAATTGGTGTTTGCTATTTTAGGTATTATTTCCTAGACCATATTGCCAATTGCCACTTCAAGAAGAAATTTCATCACCTTTTAAAAGAATTAGGCAAAACACTAATGTATAAATTTTTAGTATTTTAATTGTGTCGTTGACTGATACACGTTATAGTGTACAACGATCACTTAACAAAGCTTGGCATAGACACATTACTAAACTTGGCCGCCTTTGGAGACAAGCCTGTTAAAAATGTTCTCCCAAAGCTGTTATTTTGTACAAAATAATAAACAATCTTCTTTGACGGGATCGATAGGCTTACATCACAACTTCAGTCTCCTAGCTTCTTCCTACACCAGGATAAGCAAGACGTTTGCTTATTTACAGTCTAACTCTGTCCCAGATTTTGAAGATGTTCGCTTTGACTTCACCAAAACAACTATGAACCCTTTTGACATAAGGCTTAGCAGTTGCAACAATATGAAAATAAACCTTAGTAATGTGGGCCTTAACTCGAATGTGAGTCATATGCAGCAGAGAATGAAGTGTAAAGAAGTTCTAGAAATATCTTCACTCCCGCTTTCGTCTGCGACCTTAGTTAGAAGATTTGTCAATCAGCAAGAGCCAACTTAACTATTATTTCACCCAACGTTTTCATGTGAGTATGTGGGACATAATAAAAAGCCTAGGAGTTGTAGATTTGAATGCAAATAATTCCAATATTAGTAAACAAAACATTTTTGGACCATACAGTTCCGACTGCAAACTTGAATGCAAATTCAAAACCATGGCCAGTTTAACAGCTGAAAAAATCACCAATAATGTCAGTGAACTAAATGAAACACAAGGTATAGTGTTAAAAAAACAATCCTACCCTGATGTAGCTGAAATTAACTTACCTACAATTCCCAGTAAAAACTGTAAAATTAATTTGTCAGATTGTCCAAATGCTGTCAAATTTGGTCCAATTAGAAATGATAATGAATATGGTAGAAATTCAAATTTTAGGCTAGAGTCATCTAGTAGTGAGGTAGAGACTGCGGAAATATTTGTTCCTAGTGAAGAAATTAGTGCTAATGATCGTTCATTGATGGATTCAAAAGGTTCTATAAAAAATAATGAGAAGGGGAAAATCAACTGTGAAAGCTTAAAAGTACCTTTGCTGAAAAGTATATTAAAAACTACACCAAAGAAAACTGAACAGTTGGAAGAAGAAGCAGAATCTTCATCATGTCTAGACCTCCCTCGAGTCAGTTGTGTTCAAAGCAGAGACAGATTTGTTTCCCAATGCTCTGACGACAGTGAATGCAGTTTTATTGTGTTTGAAGAGCAAAGTGATGATGACTCAAGCTCAGTCAACACTGATGGTGATGAAGTCAGTGAAGATGATGACACTAGTGACTCCAGTTGCGATGACAGTGATGAAGACAGTTCTACAAACTCTTGAGGTAAGCTGCAGGGTATTAGAGGGTAGGGAGGGAGGGGGACAATCAATAGGCCTAGTGGGAGATTTCCTATATTTTACAAATCAGCACTTAGGGTTAAGGGCTGGGATTTTGCTGCACTCTAAATTATGTGTGGAAAAGGGGTTATCGATAATGGTTGAAAAAAGTATCTTGTATAACTGGTGTTTGCCGTTGAAATAAATAAATAAGTTAGGTGGAAACAACCTTTTAGGCTAACTGGTGTAGAAAACTGAATTTTAAAATACCAGGCATGATATTTCGTATATGATTTCTTTTTCTATAGTAAGTTTTTTTAACTTACAACGTAACAAGGGCAAAATAATAATATTTGAAATCAAATCTTGACTTTGTTCCAGAACCACTCTCAGTCATTTACTTTGTTGCATTCCCCTCAGCCAGAGTCACGGCAACATAGTACTTCCCAGGTGGACAGAAAACGGGTAAGGTCTTCATAAATCTATTATTTAGGCCTAGTTTTTTTTTTTTTTTTTGGTAGATTTTAGGTAGTTAACTTAAATTTTTAATTCATCCCTCATTAAACCTCAAGTACCTTTAAACCTACGGATTCATTGCTCTGTGTTGGGCTTCTTACATTTGTGTGTTGGCAGTGATGTATTTCTGAGTAGGCAGACTAGGCGCGTGCCTAGGGCGGCGACATTTTGGGGATAGGTCATCTATTCTTTGTTAAGGCCCCACATGTTGTGGTCCTACAAAAATAAAAGTTCAGCAAATCCTGTTAAGTTATTAAAACGGCTATTTGAAATAATTTCATTGACGATAAGTATAAGATTGATCTTTGAATGTAAGTATTAGTTAATTTTAGCTTACTTAAAACGTCCATCTAGTAGATTTGATTTAAAGTGTTCAATGATAAGCCCTTGTTTTTGTTTCAATAAAAAGCGTTCCGTGCCTTTTTTTGCGGCGTTGTGGGGTAATTTTTAGTTCTGTAGAAAATAGTTTGTTTTAATTTGTGGATGTATCTAGTATTTTTAATTTTATAAACAATTCACAAAGACAATAACATTTTAGAGACAAACTAACCTTAATGAGAAGTGGAGCGTTGCGTAGAGACCCCCTAGTAGATAGTTTCCTGTAATCCTAGGTAAATAAAAATAAAATATTGTTTTCTTGGGGTTAATGTACATATATACAAACTAGCTGAGAGTACCCGCGCTTTGACTCGGGGCTTTGTTAACATAACTGTGTGTATATTTTAAGAAAATTGTAAATTTAATGTAAACAAAAAAATATTTTCCTATAAATCCTTAAAAAATTATTTAGTTTGCCTGTTAGTTCACCATTTTCTCCTTATAAGTGTTAGCTACCTTGTGAGAGTCATAGTTACCTCAATGTTCCGGGCGTTTTTAAAGCCCGTTTGGTTTTTTGCAATTTATCTTGAAAATGTTGTATGGACTTGAAATGTAAAAAGAATTTTCAAGGTATGAAATACATCTAAAGACACACTTCGTGATGAGCTTAACCCTTAAACAAAGTTTTACCGCCATTAGATTGATGGGGAAATTTGTGGTTCAAGACCACGCGCACGTCAACCCTTTGGTTTATTGTGCTGGCTCCCTGTTCTCCTAATTAGGCAGCCCACTCCTGTTTGCTTACAAAGCTCGGTGGAGGGCTCGCTACCCAATTGGGATGGGTGTAACTCCTGCCACTCACGAGACCCTAGAAGACCCTTCTCCTGGCCTCGAGGGATTCGATAAGAATGTGTTTTGTGGCCTTTACAACTAGTATCTCCTGTGTAGAGACCCTTTTTTTAGGTGATTTCTGAAATGCCCATGACCTATAGGATGTTACCAGTCTGATTCTGGCGACTAAGACTGGTCAGATGTTTGGTAAGTATCCTTGATGGATTCTTGACTAAAAGTTTAGTTTAGCATGGTAGCTGTTTCCAAGTGTGTCGCGCATTTGCCCTATCGGATCATAGTTTTGACAAGGGAAGGACTGATTCCTACCGCTGGTTCGGACCGGCAAAAGATGACAGCGCTTCCTTTCTAGCCAGCAGATCGGCTTTTTCAATCCTTTAAATCCTTGATGCGGTATCCATTCAAGCCGTACATTATAGCTTGGGAGCATTCCCGGACAATGCAGGAGCTGATGGACAGTCCAGCGCTCTGAGGGCAGCCTGACTGTCTGAGAAGATTATGTGTTTATCCCTTGTACCAATAGATAACTCTAGGTGCAAGTGAGGATTAGAGACTTCTGCTTGAAACACTGTACAAAGCCTCCCAAGCTACCTGAGAGGTTACCTGGGCGGACTTGTGTGCCCTAGCCAGCCTTTCTATCAATGAACCTGTGCCCAGACCCTACAGTTATTAATAGTTGAAAGAGATTTGTCAGTTGACCACTGTAGCCGTGATTCTATGCTGACTGTGTAAGGTCTTACAAAGAGGTATTGCCCTTCCAGACTGATTTCACCGCCATAGTTTCAGCCAATTTCAACTTATAAGCGGTCCAAAACACCTAAAAACAAGTTCAGAGCCCATTTTGGTCCCTTGCCATTTATTTTGTGGATGTTTTATTGATGCAAAACTTAGGTAAAGACTCACTGTCTAATGGTCTAAGCCCTTAAACGAATTTTCACCACCATAGCTTCAGTCGATTCTGAGTTATAAGCGGTCCAAGATGCCTTAAAAACGTTGCAGACAGACAGGAATTCTTTTTACACCAGTTTCGGTCTACACAAAGTATATAAACACCAAAATAACCAAAAACCAATGGATTCTTTGCAATGTACAGACAAAAGCCTTATTTTATTTATATAGTCTATTAATTTTATGGACTGATTCTTGTGGTAGTTCTAGGTAAAATTGTAGGAAATAAGCGGTTGGAGCACTGAATTTAGCATGTATAGTTGAGTGGGAAAAAGGCGGTATTAGCAAAGGCATGGTTTAATTTAGAATGAGGTAGTAGGATTATAGTGTTCACTTTGTGATGGTCACATGACTTGCTGGCCAATCAGAAGTCAGAAATGTAGAAACTGTTACCTTTGGTGGATTTAAAATTTTGTAACAAGGAGCGACAAACTTGCGTGTGTTGGTTCATACACTACTAGTAGGACTGGATTTGAAGTGGGGAAATAGTTTGTGTGACATGCAGTGAGTGGTTCACCTGAGACAACAGTAAAAATATGGGGAGGTTCGGAACAGTGAGTGTTTCCACGCTCTGGTTGTTCAGACAGAGGATCACTTACATTGCGAGCAGCAATTGGAGAACTCGAGGAAGGAGTACAGGATCCGACTGAGACATACGTCTCTGTGTGTTGGTACAGGTTCGGTTTGCGAGGAGCGACTTGTGTGTGTGGGAGGTGGAGAACTCCGGAAGCGTGAAGTAATCACTGAGACCAGTTTGCAATACAGGTTCGGTTTGCCGAGGAACAGACTTGGTGTGTGTGTGGGAGGTGGAGAACTTGGAGTACAATAGTACTGTTGGCGTTCCAGAGGATTTTTGCAATCGGACAGGTTTTGCGAGAGCAGACTTGGTGTGTGTGTGGGAGGTGGAGAACTAGTGAGTGTGACTTCCACGCTCTAGACTGTTGGCGCTTCAGACAGAGGATCCGAGAGGCTGAGACCAGTTTGCAATACACCGTCTCTGTGTGTGTTGGTACAGGTTCGGTTTCAGACTGTGTGTGTGTGGGAGGTGGAGAACTCGGAAGCAGTGAGTGTGATCTAGACTGTTTTCAGACGTGTGGGAGGTGGAGAACTCGGAAGACTGTTGGCGCTTCAGACAGAGGATCCGAGGCTGAGCAGTGTGTGTTGGCAGGTTGGTTTGCGAGGAGCAGTGTGTGTGTGGGAGGTGGAGAACTCCAGAAGCAGTGAGTGTGACTT
This sequence comes from Matsumurasca onukii, assembly GCA_018831715.1. Classification (NCBI taxonomy): domain Eukaryota; kingdom Metazoa; phylum Arthropoda; class Insecta; order Hemiptera; family Cicadellidae; genus Matsumurasca; species Matsumurasca onukii. Next base: position 5,957,774 of record CM032067.1, read on the forward strand.
AGCGCTCTAGACTGTTGGCGCTTCAGACAGAGGATAGCTGAGAGTTTGCAATACTTCACACGTCTCTGTGTGTTGGTACAGGTTTTTGCCGAGAGAGCAGACTTGGTGTGTGTGGGAGGTGTAACTTGGAAGCAGTATTGTGACTTCCACGCTCTAGACTGTTGGCGCTTCAGACAGAGGATCCGAGACACTGAGACCAGTTTGCAATAACGTCTCTGTGTGTTGGTACAGGTTGGTTTGCCGAGGAGCAGACTTGGTGTGTGTGTGGGAGGTGGAGAACTCGGAAGCAGTGAGTGACTTCGCACTCCTAGACTGTTGGCTTCTGAGACCAGTTTGCAATACAGCTGTGTGTTGGTACAGGTTGGTTTGCGAGAGCAGACTTGGGTGTGTGTGTGGGAGGTGGAGAACTCCGGAAGCAGTGAGTGTGACTTGCTCTAGACTGTTGGCAGCTTCAGACGATCCGAGACACTGAGACCAGTTTGCAATACTCTGTGTGTTGGTACAGGTTCGGTTTGCCGAGGGAGCAGACTTGTGTGTGTGTGGGAGGTGGAGAACTCCGGAAGCAGTGAGTGTGACTTCCACGTGACTGTTCTTCAGACGCAGAGGATCGAGACTGAGACCAGTTTGCAATACTTCACTGTTGGTACAGTTGGTTTCTTGGTGTGTGTGTGGGGAGGTGAGACAGTGTGACTTCCAGCCTAGACTGTTGGCTTTCAGACGAGACACTGAGACCAGTTTGCAATACTTCCACCAGGTTCGGTTTGCGAGGGAGCACTTGGTGTGTGTGTGGGAGGTGGAGAACTCCGGAAGCAGTGAGTGTGACTTCCACGCTCTAGACTGTTGGCGCTTCAGACAGGAAACTGAGACAGTTTGCAATACTTAACCATCTCTGTGTGTTGGTACAGGTTCGGTTGAGGGAGCAGACTTGGTGTGTGTGTGGGAGGTGGAGAACTGGAAGCAGTGAGTGTGACTTCCATAGGTTGAGACCAGGCGCTTCAGACAGACTTGGTGTGTGTGAGAGGTGGAGCAGTGAGTGTGACTTCCACCAGTTTGCACACCAGTTTCACACGTCTCTGTGTGTTGGTACAGGTTCGGTTTGCCGAGGGAGCAGACTTGGTGTGTGTGTGGGAGGTGGAGAACTCCGGAAGCAGTGAGTGTGACTTCCACGCTCTAGACTGTTGGCGCTTCAGACAGAGGATCCGAGACACTGAGACCAGTTTGCAATACTTCACGTCTCTGTGTGTTGGTACAGGTTCGGTTTGCCGAGGGAGCAGACTTGGTGTGTGTGTGGGAGGTGGAGAACTCCGGAAGCAGTGAGTGTGACTTCCACGCTCTAGACTGTTGGCGCTTCAGACAGAGGATCCGAGACACTGAGACCAGTTTGCAATACTTCACACGTCTCTGTGTGTTGGTACAGGTTCGGTTTGCGAGGAGCAGACAGTGTGTGTGTCAGGGAGGTGGAGAACTCCGGAAGCAGTGAGTGTGACTTCAGCTCTAGACTGTTGGGCTTCAGACAGTGAGAGGATCCGAGACACTGAGACCAGTTTGCAATACTTCACACGTCTCTGTGTGTTGGTACAGGTTCGGTTTGCCGAGGGAGCAGACTTGGTGTGTGTGTGGGAGGTGGAGAACTCTGGAAGCAGTGAGTGTGACTTCCACGCTCTAGACTGTTGGCGCTTCAGACAGAGGATCCGAGACACTGAGACCAGTTTGCAATACTTCACGTGTGTGTGTTGGTACAGGTTCGGTTTGCCGAGGGAGCAGACTTGGTGTGTGTGTGGGAGGTGGAGAACTCCGGAAGCAGTGAGTGTGACTTCCACGCTCTAGACTGTTGGCGCTTCAGACAGAGGATCCGAGAGGCTGAGACCAGTTTGCAGAGTGTGTTAGAGCCGACACACCGCGCGCGCATCTACCGACAGCGCTTTGCTGAGTGAGACTGCACGGTGCATTACTTAGCCCTTCTCGCCTCTCGCGTACAGGTAAGTTCTCAAATAGAAAATACTAGCTGAGAGTACCCACGCTTCGCCTTGGGGCTTTATTAACATAGCTGTGTGTATATTTTAAGAAAATTGCAAATTTAAAATAAACACAAAAAGTTTCCTATATATCCTTAGAAAACAATTTAGTTTGCCCGTTAGTTCACCTTGTGGATGTTGCATAGGTATGAAATATAGCTATAGATACACTGCGTGATGGGCTTAACCCTTAAACATAGTTTGGCGCATAGTTTTAGCCAATTTTGACTTATAAGTGGTCCGAAACGCCTAAAAACATGTTCAGTGAACCCTCGCCATTTATTTTTGGATGGTGTATGGGTATGAAATACAGCGAAATACACACTGCATAATGAGCTAAACCCTTGGTGAAAGTTTCACCGCCATAGTTTCGTCAATTTTGAGTTATAAGCCCATTATGCCTTAAAAACGTTACAGACAGACAGACAGGATTTTTTTGACACCAGTTTCGGTCTATCCAAAGTATATAAGCCAAATAACCAAAACCGATGGATTCTTTGCAATTTACAGACAAAAGTCTTATTTTATTTATATAGATAAGTGTTAGGTACCTTGTGAGAGTCATAGTTACTCCCGCCGTTCCACTGGTTTTTTTTGAGGATGTTATATGGACATGAAATGTAGCTAAAGACACACTGAGTGATTAGCTTAACCCTCAAACAAAGTTTCACCGCCATAGCTTCAGCGGATTTCGAGTTATAAGCGGTCTAAAATGCCCACTTTGGCCCCTCGCCATTTATTTTGTTATTTATTTTTGGATGTTGTATGGGTATAAAATATAGCTAAAGACACACTGCGCAATGGGCTTAACCCTAAAACGAAGTTTCACCGCCATAGCTTCAGTTGATTCTGAGTTATAAGCGGTCCAAGATGCCTTAAAAACGTTACAGACAGACAGACAGGAATTTTTTTGACACCAGTCCATGCAAAGTATATGAACACCAAATAACTAAAAATTGATGGATTCTTTGCAATGTACAGACAAAAGTCTTATTTTATTTATATAGATATATATTTGTTTTAATTAACTTAATACATTTGACATAAAAACCAATAATACCCTAAAATATTAAATTCCAATGCTTTATTTCCGTTGGCAGCCTAAAAAATGAACGAGAAATGGCTGCTAACAATTTGTTTCATGGTAATAATAACCAATGGGATTTTGGGTTTTGAAGACTAAGAGGCTTACAACAAGATGCTATTGGATAGGTTTTTAGATATAGTTAAAACTTAACTGTTGGCAGCCATTTATTTGAACTAAAACTCGTAATCAAGAACGGAGCTTCCGAAATTATTTTAAAGAGTGTTGTTGGTTTTGTATTTTATGATTTTCAAAATGGGAGGTCACATGATAAGATTTACGTAAGAAATTTAAAACTAATCCTTAAAACCCCAAAACATGATAAAAGTACTTTAGGATACCCTAATAACATCTTCCAAAAGCGTGCTTGAAAAGTTTCATTTGTTCAAAAGTTAATGGGGACTTTTGGTTCACACTGTTTATGAAGGGAGAAATAATGATTATTACACATTTTTGTCTACTGTAGAAAGAAACCAGTGATTAGTAAAGTTATATCTTTCTTTAATTTTAAGTTCATTCTCTAATCCAAATTTCATTTTTGCAGTGGCCTATCTCTCCATTTGATGACACAATCTAATAGAAACCGGTCACGTGAAGTTAAAACCTACAGAGAATTCGTCGAGAAAGAATCCATCCTTTTTCGTAAGTACTTGCTGCTTGGAAAACATAGCACCTACTAAAAACAAAATTTAAACACCTTAGAATCGTTCACAATTCTTTTAAATAAATTTTTCATTAAATTGTCAATTGAGTGAACTGAGAACAAGCAAAGAATGTGTGTCACAAACCTAGACTTACAAGAAAATAATTTTTGGATACTTGGTCAAAGTTGTAACTACACACATCGGGAGAAAGTACAGATTAGTACATTTATAGCTTTACTAAGCGTGACTAACAAAAATCAACCATGCCTTGCAAGTGGCAAAATCTTGTAAATCCCATTTTGAGAGAACATTTTTAAATGTAACTTAATCATTACTAACACTTGTTTAGTGAAAGTAAGAAGTGGATCAAGTAGTTGAAAATAATGTGGTTTCAGGTAATGACTGGGAACGAAGAGAATGATACAGGATGTTGATCTGCCGCAGTATTCTTGGATGACTACTGTGCTTCACACTTGTCTGTGTTCTGGAACCAGCTGTGGACTGTTACCTCTGCCTGATAGAGAGAGTTCTTGTAAGTGTGTTCATCTTTGCCAGGACCTTGAAATGTGTAGCTTCAGATATGTTCCAACTTTAAATGTATTATTTAAGGTGAAATTGAAAACGTTCCAAGAGAAATACTTTAACTTAGAACCAAGGTTAGGTTAGGTTAACCTCAACATCGACCTTTATCTAGCGTTACCGTACAAATGTAAGTGGTGACTGCGGGTATCGAACTGCACCAGCGGAGTGATCAGCTCCGGAGTCGCACACAATTCCAACCCGCCATGCGCTTCCGCTCAATGTTTTTAGGCAAATAAATGGTATTTAGTAGCCTACAAGTGTGTACAATTTTACGGATGTACAGGAAGAGTTTGGTCTTGATTTATCCACATAATTTGAGTCCTACTATACTACTAAAAATAACTGTGGATAGACTTAATAATAAAATGTATATAATTTACTGTGTTACACACATTTTTTAAAGTGGTTTTAGTAAATGTTAATACACCAGTATAAATTGGTCCACTAAATCTCTAAAAGGGTCTAGAGGTGTTCTATTCGAAGAATGGGAAAGAGTGAATGTACATTTTTTATGTCTGAAAGGGATTTCGATGGAAGTATGAAAGGAAAATTTTAGCTAATAAAAAATACGATTGCCATGCATTTTATGTAAAAAATTTACACACAGTAGAATATTTATTTATTTACTAGAGTTCCGCTAATCGAACTCCGTTAATCCGCCTAATCCGAACACTGTTCAGAAAAAATGCATATAATTGTTGAGTTGGTAAAAAAATAAAACTAGTTTTCCAACTTATGTCACACTGCATGTATTTAATAACAAACCAGCTCTCACAATGACACACTATACACGCAGGTATGCGCTCAAAAAATAGCTTTGAACAAAACACACTGGCAGTATGAAACGGTGAGTCATCGTTTGTTTTTAGAACGGATAACCGTACTGTGTAGGCCTGGACGCAGTGTTCTGTGTATTGCCCGTCATGTCTCTGTACGTTAATTCCACGCTGTTTATTATTGCAGAGTACTCTGTCCGGTCCCAAGTAGTTCGGGTTAGCGGGACTCTAGTGTATAAAAAAAGCACATGAAATCTTTTTATATTTTTTACTTGAGTTCTATTTAGCTTAGGAGGTAACCCTCTTGCTGAATTTCTCTGCTTGTTATATAAAATACAAAGGATTTAGCCATCAGTAAACATTTCTAATATGTCTGATGTTTGTAATTCTTTTTCTAGATATCAGCAGACTTTGTGGCACCGTGGAGGACTGGTAGAACAGGACATCCTGCACCAAGTGGGGATTGACAATACGTGGATGAGTGCTTCATTGAAGAAGCTTAGAGTGGAGCATTAGAGCTTAGCTATGAATTCCAATGTTAATGCAATAACAGCCCAAATGCAATAGTTAAATGGTCTTGCGAATATATGTAAACATGTCCATGAGTTTCTCAATAATGACTTTTATATTTTATAGTAAAGTTTGATTAATCATGTGTTCTTCTTAATAAAAATGATTTTAAATAATTATATGTATTTCTGAATAAATTTATACTTTTTGAGTTTGTTGTATTTTGTCCTAGTTTTATTTAAGCCTTTTCTTTTTGACTTTTAAGCCAAACTGAGTATTGGAAACAGCTGACGTTAGACCTCGGACATGGCAGTAATGATGTTAAGAGTGTGTGAGACCTTGAATTCTGTCCCATAAGCAGGGCCGCCATATCTCTTGGCCGGGCCCAGGGCCAGACTTCAATCAAGCTGGCTACACACTGTCAGATTTGCTCCGAGCCAAACCCCGCCTCGAGCAGAGAGAAGGGAGGAGCAAAGGACGTTTTGAAGGATGCAAATTTTGCCCGAGCCAGACATTGGATCGGTTGTACTGGGTGTGAAAAGCACACTCAAATTGCTGTCCTTTTGCCTACATATATTTTGACAAATACACATAAATAAACTTAATAAATAAAACAGGCATAAAATCTTAAAAGTATATAAATTATAGATAAAACTAACAATTCTCAATCACTTTGTAATTTGTCTGAAGTTTAGTTTATATGATACCGTTAACTAAATGTTTTAAATAACGTTTTATAAGACCAGGATGCTGTGTCTTGCTTATAAAAACAACAAGGATACGCTACACACTGTCGTACCCCAGTCAGCAGAAGGGAGCACTTCGATCTTTTGCAAAGGACTGCCTCGAGAGAGCTCTTCTCCCTGCTTGCTGCGACGTCCCTTGGGCCATACACCAGTCGCAGCTGGTGGATTTAAATTTTGAAAGCACTCAGCTCGTAATACTATTACAAATTCAGAATAAAAAAAGGTTCATTATTGGCTTTTGACATTGAGAGAATAAATAAATAAAGGTTACAAGAATGGAGTAAGCCTGCAGAACTGTAACCTCTTCTCTACTGGCATATTTTGGGTAGATTCCTCTTCCTAACCTTTTTAATTTTTTACTTTCATAGACATGGTCACTGACACAAAAATAATGTAAAAAATAACACTTCAAAACCACTGGAAGTCGGAAAGTACAAATGAAAAATTCTGCATAGATACGATACGTTTTTCAACGCTAATTAATTTGAAAACAGCCCAATGTTTGAATTTGTGTCCTAAAAATTTACATTTTGTAAAAACTATAGCTTGAGTAAAATAAAATTCTCACAAAATACAAGTTAATGCCAAAAATAAATCAAATGCACTTGCAATTTCCGTCAATGTACAGAAATTGTCACTTTGACGGTTTATCGTGAATAAATTCAGAACGGAACAAGGTAGGGTTAAAAGGTTTGCTGATTTGTGTTAAGCGCAATCAGGCGGTGCAAAAAAATGTATCATATGTTTGGTTTTGGAAAAAAATAATTCACCTCTTTGTTGGCGGTTAATTGTGAATAATTTTTGAACAAAAAAAGATAGGGTACAACGGAGTGCAGATTAGTAATCAGCGGGATGAGGCGGTGTTAAAAAATGTATCATATGTCTGATTTAAAAATCAAAGTTTTTCGCCTATCGAAAAAACCATGGGTTTAAGCCCATGGTCAGAGCGATTTTTGCCTCCGTTTATCGTGAATATCTTCCAAACGAAAACAGGTAAAAATGTTAAAAAATCAGAATCCGGTTCAGCTGGACAAGGCGCTTCCAAATATGCAAAATCTTTTTGGTTACAATAAATTTTTTTTCAAAATACTGTTTTTTTTAAATTTTCCAATTGGAACAAGATTAAGGAAAAACTTATGCAGATCTGTTTTTGGGTCGACAAGGCGGTGTCAAAAAAGGTATCACATGTCTGATTTTCCAAAAAAAGCTTTTACCCAAAATTAGTGGCGCAACGAGTTTTTCAGGTTTTTTGGGAATAACTTCCGAACAAAACAAGATATTTTAAAACGGTTTGAAGATTTGTGTTCAGGGTGACGAACCGGACCAAAATACTGTATCATAAGTAAGGTTTTTGAAAAAAAATTTCACCTGACGTATATTTACTTTTTTGGCCGCCATTTTGAAACGGCTTGATGGATTTTTATAATTTTTGGTCTTTTGATGTATAACAACATAATACATATTTATTTAAAATTTCATCAAAATCGGATGAAATTTACTGTTTTTAAATTATTAAAAACACTTTTTTGGGGAAAAATCCCTCCCGAAAAGGGTGTTTCAACAGTCCGATTTTGCTGGTTAACAAACTCGACTAAGATATTTACATACAGAACATTTGTACCAAATTTCATGAAAATTGGACAAATTTGAACACTACTTTCATTTCTAACCGATAAACAGATTCAACTTCTCAAGAATTTGAGATAGCCTATGTTTTAAATGTTCATTTCCGTTAGCAAACTTTCAAAAATGGACCAAAGTACATAAACCATAATAAAAAATTCACCATCGATACCGTTTACACATCGATAAACCAATTTAAAATAGCTCATGTTGTTGAATAAACCAACCCTAACCATACTTTTCTTTGTTTGAAGTTTGTTGTTGACGATGGGAGGATTTCAGAAGTTGAACTATTATTGCGGACATTTTCCATCGTTAGTGAACAAAAAGGATCACAGTGATAATAGTTCAACTTCTGCTAACCATACTTATTGAGTACGAAGCAGGGGCCTAGGACAATATTTTATTAATTTTCATTTCCTTATTTTTATACACAAGATAAGTAATATACGATCCTTTAGTTAGAGTCATGGCCGGGCCCAGGGTTGTGGCCTCTCCCTTGTTTTACATAAGAACAATGTAAAGTTCTTGATACACAACATCACATTTTCACATTCACATCTTTTTCACATACATTTTCTTGATACACTTCACTCCTACAGTTTTCATTAGATTTCTATAAAATAAACTTTGCTTTAAAGTGCATTAAATTTTTTAGTGACTGGTGAGCTAATTTCCATATTTTTATTTATGAGACCGTGACATACATCTAAAATATGGGAAAATTTTATATTTCAATTTCTTGTTTTATTATTAAACTTATAGGATTTTTAAAAAAGGTATTCAGTGGAAACATTGCTGTTCATTGCCCTTTTTAAACAAAACTTATTTTTTTTAAATCTGATAAAACTTGGAAAATAAGAAAATGCTTAGTTTTACATACATTGTTCTTTTGGGACAGAAACATTATGGCTGACAGATACTAGGCACTCTTCAATACAATTCAGAAAAATTGATATAAGTACTAGTTTTTGATTTTTTGTCACAGTGAATCCTTAAACTTAAAGGAGTAGACCGATTGCTAGTGTCCAAAGAATAATATTGTTCAAATACAGCATGTTTTTATTTTGTAAACAATAGTTCCAAGAGCAGTTAAAACTTGCCTGTTTATTGAAGAAATCAGCCAAGAAAAGTGTGGCGTGTAGAGTTGCGACTCTCCATGGAGAGTCTATCCCTTTCCTTGTAGAGTTGGCAGTAGAAACTGTACACGACCACGATACAGTAAATGTCAGTCCCAGTCTCTACGAAGAGAAGAAGGACGTGATTAGCGAGTGTGTGCGTGTGTCGAATCAAGTAAATCAGTTTGAGTATAGAGAACGAGACAATCTGCATGTAGTTAATCATGAGAGAAGTGAACAAGAGACATAAGTGTTGGTGGTACGTAGCAGTCGCCAGCAAGGCACAGTTGATTAGGTCGAAGCCGTCCATCACCACCAGGAGGATCATCTCGTTGCCGTACTTCTGCCAGTTCCAGTTAGCGAGGATCGGGAAGTACAGCAGGTGCGAGAGGTGCTTGATGGTAGACAGAGCCGCTATCAGGAAACAGCCCTCGCGCAACGATAGTACAAAACAGCAGTACTGTAGTGGAAACATGTTGACAAATAACCACAATAACTGTAAACAATGTATACTGAAGAATTTATACAAAATCATATGTTTTGTTTACATATGTTGCAATTTATTCAAATAAGATTTCTAAACAGAATAATAATAGATCAGTTTTAAAACACTTGCCACAGTATTAATTGAAGTGGTATTTGTTTTGAGTTAACTACACTATATAAAACTAAGTTTCAAGGGTGGTATATGATTTTAAAAATTATCTTTGAGTATAAAGATAAGTAGCATTTTTAAAGATCTAACAAAAATAATCAAACGAATAATTTTATAACTGAGTAGACTTTCACCCGGCTAAGTCATCATCAGAAATAAACCAACAGAACATCGTCTATTTATTTTTTATTTGTATTATTTTACGTATTTTTATACTTATATTTATTTTAATATTTTGTATTTATATTGAAAAAGCCACCACTTTTTGGCAAATAGTTGTATTTAATAGAATATAATGTATAAATTTGTTCGAGCTTTTTCATCTATTCCAAAACATTGAACACTAAATTTAAAAACCATTTCACCTCTTATACATAGTAATTCTTATACGTAGTTTGGGATGAAATTGAGACATTTTGATAAAACGTAACAATATTTATTTAAAATATAAACATTTAAGTACAATACTGCAAGATCATTTACAAAATAAAATAACTTTCTCTTAAAGCTAAATGATAATGTAAACATCTAGCTGCTTTTAGTGATTGGGTTTAAATCATACAAAAATAGATTTGATGTGATTAAAATACTTAGTTTCTAAATTACGTTGCTTTAATTTCTTGAAGGGCTCAGTATCAGTTTTGCGATTGATTAAATATTACCACTAGTAGATTTTGGAATTTTTATTGTTGGTCCATTATGGAATTTGGCTGTTACTACTTCCTCAATATAACAACAATACACTAGAGTCCTGCTAATTCGAACTAATTGGGACCGGACCCTGTACGGATTAGGCGGATTTTTGGCATTTATTGGTGCATTTATTATATATTGACCTTATAAGGTCATATATTGACTTTGAGGGACTAATATTATATATATAAATGTATGAAATATGTATTTTAATCCTGTAGTACTCTGCAATAATAAACAGAGCGGAATTAACGTACGCGGGCAGTATACGGATGGCTGCGGCAGTAGGGCTTGCGTGCATAACACCAGGACACTGACCTTTCCACCCCAACCCCCGCGCCAAGGCCTGAAGTTCCAGGTAGAAAACAGTCATCCGTTCTAAAAACAAACGATGACTCACCGTGTCATACTGTCAGTGTGTTTTGTTCAAAGCTATTTTTGCGCATACCTGCGTGTATAGTGCATCATTATGCGTGCTGGTTCGTTAATAAACACATACAGTATGACATGACTTGGAAAACTAGTTTTATTTATTTTACAGACTCGACAATTTTATAAATTTATTTCACCCAACAGTGTTTGGATTAGGCGGATTTTCGGATTAACAGGGTTCGGATTAGCGGGACTCTAGTGTATTAATACAATACATTAAAATTTAACATTTCTTTCCTAAGCAAAGAAGTAAATATCTTAGGTTACGGAAAAATTGTTACCAAAATTAATGTCAAATGATTTAGTTTAGTAGTAATTTACCTTTAAATTTAACATTTTGTGCATTGTTTAAAAAAATTTGCCAAAGCACTTTTATAGTTAGTTACTATTGAAAAAAACACTCAAATCAAATGTCCATTATTATAATTATGTGTTCATTGTGTATTAAATGTTTTCTTGTCTGCCTAAAAGAGGCTGTAATTTTACATTGGTTAAAATGTTGGATATTTATACATACACATCTGTAAACAGTGTTTTAATTTCAGTCGTGCTTAAGTTAATGTCAAACTATCAGCTGTTTTTAACAAATTCATTATTGTAGTGTAAACAAACCACTTCTCTGTTACCATTTAAAAAGTAAACAATGTTCCTCAAAATGTTCTCCTCTCATTAATTCTAATTTAATTAAAATCTCTTTCTCCCTAAACTTTTCTTTTTCTCTACTCAACATTTTGGTCTTTGGTTATACAGAACTGTACTGTTAATTCAAGGCCTGTGTGAATGGCTTGATTATCGAGTTTTTCATTTGTAGTATTGTGAGTTCAAGTATAAGTGTAGTATACTCAACTCAACTTTGAACTGAAAAATTTCAACTAATATGCAATATTGTTGAAATTTGAAACAATACTCAGAAGAGACTGCGGGAGTGAAAAGGCGCTCGGAATAAACCACAGGAGGTCCGGAAAGCCCACATGTAAAATGAGTGATGGAAGTCAATAAGGAGCCATCAAAAAATATTACTGTACACACAATTTCTAACTTTAAAAATTAGTCTTTTAGACTGTGAAAACTTTGTCTTAAAAGCTAAATGGAATTCTGAAATATAACTGCTAAATCCCTTGGTCGCTAGATCTCAACTGAAAAATTATCACTTCTTTTAATTTTAACTGGGAAAACACTACGTAGTGACCTATATAATAGTTTTACAATTGGAGTTTTAACTATTTTTTTAATTGTTTGTTATTACCTATATTTTGATTGGTTTCGATAATTACTTTCTCAACCCTACAAGACATCATCTCACCTCAGGAAAATAATCTTTTAGATACAGTAGAAAATAAGAATCTGAGCTGAACTGTATATAAAATATAATATTGAACGCTGCACTAAAATTGTTTACCGACTTCAAGCCGATGATAGGAATAATTATACAATTCTGGCACATATTCAAGTGAAGCAAGAGAGGTGGGAAAAAGTGTCAAGATCTCAGCTGTGTTGTATCAACAAAACCGGTTTTGTGTCATGCTATGACAGCTGTTGAAGTTGTTGCAATTTTGATAAAAACAACACATTTTCAAACTGTTTTGAAAATTAAATTTATGCTATATTTGTATTTGGAAATCTGGAATAAGGGCAATGTTAAAATGAAAACAATAAAGATTAAATCACCGACTACAGGACCGACAGCTGCAGGCATACTAAACAAGCTCAATGATTGACTGAGTTGAGAATTTTTAAAATCAAAGTTTAAAGAAAAGTTGGTTAAAAAGAACGTTCTTCCACTTTTAGTAATGTTTTAAATTTAAAATTAATGTGAACTGTACAGAAAAGTTACAACAAAAGGGAATTTCGCTATCTTATTTCAAAGAAATTGTAGAGTCAGAAGTTTTGCAATAAGTACTGAGCAATTAAAAATCAAACCAAATTGATGAATAGTTTTGATACAGTTGGTGTGCCAAAGCACTTCAAAAAATGTGAAAAGTAAAATTACAATTTTATCTCTCCCGCAACTATGATTTAGGTTAGGATATCATTACTATAATCTAGTTCTTCCGGTTCACACTGTGTCAAAACATCATAATAATTAGCTTGAGATATTTCGGTCTTGCTGAAGAGTACCATCTTCAGTCACTGATTGACGGAAACTAAACTACTTGCTTTCTGCTATCCTATTGGTGGCAGGACTTTGATAGTGTCACAGCCAATGAGAACATGTACAGTTGACATCCTTGCTCTAATGGACGGTTGGCAGCCCTGTGACCAATAGGATAGCAGACAGCAAGTAGCTCAGTAACTGAAGATGGTACTCCACAGCGAGACGGAAATATCTCAAGCTAACTAACTTATTATGATGTTTTGACCTGAACCGGAAGAACTAGATTACAGTTGCGACACCGGCTACAACTTCCGATCTGTTTGTATAACTTAGTCTCTGGTTATGCACGCAACAGAAACATTACCTGGTACCCAACAGAATATTCAAGTGAACAAAAACTCAACCCCTTCATTTCACAGCCAACTATCCTTAATAATACTGTCTTTTAAAGAAAAAAAACTCTGGTTGTGTACATTAAATTATGTAATCTCTAATGTTCTAAATACGTGAAGATCAAAATAAAAGAAATAGATTTATTTATAAAAATAAATATGCGTATACTCTCTTAGTAAGATTCATAAACTCTTATGTACATTATAAATAAGTGATAAAATACATTTCAACTTAACAACACTATCAAGCTGTTTGAGGAAAAAGCGTCACAAGTATAGTATTACACTAAAGTTCAGAATATTTGGTTGAATTAGAAATAGCATTCTTAAAAAATCTGTGATACAGAGTGATTCAAAAGGTTTCATACTATGGTATTAGATTTGTATTAAAACAAGGCAGATGATTATAAATACAACAGTTCAACTGAAATACATCAGTATTATAGAATTGATCCTTTTGAAAATGTCTGTTTAAAATTGCCAGCTTGTTTACGTTTGGTGTTGCCTCAAACCAAGTTTTAGCGTTTCTGGAAGCCTATAATAAGAGTAATTGGAATGGTAAGGCCTTTGTTTTATGCAATTAAATTACAATAGTCCACCCGAGATTTTTGAATCACTCTATATTTCTGCTAAAAAAACTTTAAAAAATGGTCAGTCACACTTATGTTAAACTGTCAAATAGTATTAAGCGTAAATTTAGAACATTTTTCTTTTCTCATGATTTCAAACCCCACTTTTAAAATAGCCCCCACACATATATATCCAGTTTAACACATATGTCACCTAGACATTTATATCCAGTTTAACAACTAATTGAAGAAACAATCTATGAAAACGTAACTTTTGTAGACAAATTTGACGCTTAAAAATAATATTGTACACATTTGTATTGCACATTTCAGTTTTTACGACTGAACTTCATCTTTGGTATGTAAGATTTATTTTCAATTAATGGCGTGCAATCACTTTTAAAACCATAATTGACTGTTTGCACAAAATAATGTGAAAAATACTCAAGCAGTTCCGACTATAAAATTTTACAAAAAGTGACAACAGTTTACGAGCTACGAGTGTGTGTGGTGTGTGACTAATCAGTAATCGTTGCTGGAATGCTACGGTTCAGCGTGTCGAGGAAGGAACGGTGATTGTCAAATCATTTCTTGCGGAAGATGTTGATGCTTTGCAGGTTGGGGAGGTTGGTAGGCCTGGAGATCGGTGACTGGAATATCTTGGTTACTCGGTTCTTCATGTCTTCGACACCCTGGGACGTAGCCATCGCCAGAGCTAAGCTGCTACTCGACCTGCCGAACAAACAACAGGATCAGAACTCTTCACACGAGACTAATCAAAGAAATACTGATCAGTGGCAGGATGTCCACTGAACTTTAAAACATAATTTAAATTTGTTTCAATGTTTTTCACAGGTTACATGTACATTTTGAGGTTAAGAAATGTATTTGAATACTTCTGAATAGTCATAGTTACTCCCATGACTTGTTTTGATCGCTTCAAGTACTATTGTACTTCTTTCATCGTTTCTGAGCGCCGTTGCATTCCCACGATCGCTTCCCAGTGCTTTTTTTATCCCAATGTGATTGGTTTTACTCCTGCATCATTTCCAAATACATTTTCATTTCCGTGATATGTTCGTAGTACCTAATAGTTTTAAGTGCTCTGATATTACATTAAAGTCGTTTGAGTTCTGCGATACTTTCCTAGCGGCGTTCAAGCTCCACAATATGTTACAAATGTTTTGGTCGGACAGAATGATCCAAATCCGATTGGCGGTAGTAACTATGACTCTCACAAGGTAGCTTTTTCTGGTTTTGCATAAATTTACAGCTTATTTGTACATTTTCATGGTTGAGTAAACCTTGAGTGGACCCATGTAAGGCAACTTGTACCTTCAGTTTAACATTGTTTATGCTCGGGCCTGTTTAGTCTTGTAAATTGTGTCAAAATCTATTGAGCTTTAAGTGGCTGCCATTTTGTTTCTACTATTAGGAAAGTTCTGACTATTTGTGCTTTTGAGTCTTACCAATGTACAGCTGCAAGGGGAAACTACAAGAAACTGATAACAAAATTAGATTGTTCACTAAAAAAAAGAAACAAAAAGGCAACTATAAAAATAAGTGCGGTAGACTTGAAATACAATACTCTGGCTTAATTTGGCCCTGAAGTACCTGACACTACTTAAGAAACACCTTGAATAAACACAGAAAATACTTGGCTTAATTTGCAAAAGATTTTGACAGTGTATGGCCCGAAGTACCTAAATGGACTAGACTACTTTAAGAAACACCTTTGGACATCATAACACATTGGATAGACATTCTCATGAAATCCTCCTGTAATGTTATTATTTGAATGAATTGACATATTTATTGTACCATGATACATGCTACCTTACATGCGTGTTTGGGTTCTTGTTACAACTAAGAGTTGTACAACTCAACTGTATTCTCAACTGTATTCTGCATCACAAGACTTATAATCAATTTCTTTCAAACTAACTCAGACAAGATTCAGATCACAACATTCAGGGCAGAAGAACCCAGACTTACCAAGTAGGCTGAGCAAAGTTAAGGATAGTTACCCGTTCTACTGCACAGAATGTCTCAACAGGCTGCCGAGAAGTGAGAAATCTAACCTCAACAGCTAAAAGCTAGGCTATCATCTTGGTTACAGCAGGAGTTTCACCGCTGCAGGAGTTCTTGAGGAACCAGTCAAAGAGACTTTTGTAACGCCTCACCTGCCTAGAACTTGCCTTTTTTGTTATGTAAATAGTGTATATAATTTGTGTTGTAACTTTTAACCTAATTTCAAAAAAGGAGGATTACTCAAGTCAAAGTGACACTTTTCTTTTTTTTTTTTTTGTTTGAACTGTTGACAACTTCTATCCAGACTTCTCTTGGTCAAAGAATGCAGCTTGTACACACGTTGAGTTTAGCCTACTGTAGTTTCTCAGAGTCCATGGGTAGTTAGTTACCTCTCCATGGGTTTCACAGGTTCGCTTCTGGACTCCACCTCCTGTATCATACTGAGCACAGTCTCGTGATGATTCACCAACGACTGACTGCACACTTGCTCCAAGTATCTGCAAGCAGACAAGCAGCTGAATACGGCAGCATTTCTTCAGATTTGCTTGCACTGTTTGCTTCAGCCTCCAACCTTAGATTATACAAGTGAACAAGACCAAAAAATTGGGAAATTCCCGACTAGAGCTGAGCGGGATTCTCTATCAGATACTTTGTAATCAGTACATGCCAGTCCCGTATGTATCAGATCCTCAAGCAGGTTTTGATAATTTTACTACTCATCAGTTTTCTAGGTCATTCCTATTAAAAACTCCCCCAATTACAAAACAAATACAAATAACAATTTTAAAATTATGTTCAAATGTTGACATTGTTTCAGAGTAAATGAGTTATTACTTGAACCCTTTTTGATATTTTAATGTTCACAATTTCCTGTAATAATTACAAAGTTTAATTATATGGTAATATCATACTAATACGTGATACAATAATAATATCAAATCAAAGGACAATCATGCTGAACCATACATATTTCTTTAAATACTCACAAAAGGAACACAAGATTAGGATTTGTAGGGTAAATATACTTTCTTATACTGTAAAAAATAGGTTCAATTTTCTGACCTTTTTTAATTTGTAATAACTGAAATAAACTTTAAATATCAACCAAAAGTTTCCCGGTATCAAGAAAAAGTTTTTTCTCCTCCCGAAGGAAAACCCAATCTTGTCCACCCCTATTAGTTTCATCACCATAGGTGATACCAAGTGTTACGAGGTCATAAAAGGAAAACTTGTACTACATTTTATGACAATCAGGCAAATCATCCAGCCGTTATGATGGAAAATCCTTTTGACTAACTTTCAGGATCGTATCAATAGATTTTCATAATGAATTAATGGATAAAAATATAACATTCATCACAACAACATAAATAAACTACTTAATATAATATAACATATTACGCAATTGTTATTATTTCTAGAGCACTTTTTTAGAAATACAAAGTAACAAGTGGAACAAATGATGATTATTACCTTAGGCCAGGCAGGAGTGCTGTGGTGATGGTATTCTTTGATAAGGAACAGTAGACGACGTTGTTGAACGCTTCGACGAGAGCTGCAGCCAAGTCCGTGCGTCGACTCTGATTGGTCAACTGTAGCGTGTAGGCTGCCGTAGCGGCCAGTTGCGAACCACCACTGAAACATCCAACGTCACGTGTTCACACACTTTTCAGCAAAACATTTGTTTACACTTTACTTGTAGATATAGGTTATCTTGTAATTAAAATGCCAATTTTCAGGAGACTATAAAAACTATAACAGGTTACAAAGACGCTGGCAACAAATACGTTTTTCCACCACGTTTTCTACCACAACTCAGTTTTTGAAGACTTTCAGGCACTATTCATGTACTAGATTGTGATTACATTGTCTAAAAATGTGCTATATTAGTATAAGGGTATAAAATACTCTACATTCATAAGCATGAAATTAAATTGCGTAGCTAATTCTTTTCTGAAAGGACCAATTGACCTTGACAACATGGCTGTCTACATAGCTATAACTTGCATGTTTTAAGTAGATTTTTAACTTTTACTTCAAAATCTCAAACATATTCAAAACGATAGCCAGTTTTAAACATAGTCCTGATAAGAAGGATTTCTTGCGCCAACTAACTTTTGTCCACAAGTTACAAAAGTGACTCACCGTCGTCACGGAACCACTGGTCACACTTAGCGACCACGTGACCCAGAGTGGTGACCAGCTGTAACAGTGTCTGGTGACTGTCCCGGGCGGCCGGGTCACCTAGTAGCGACTGTAGCTGGAAGTACGTCTTGTCCTCCACCTGCAGACACATGGAAACCTCTTCACTTTTCAATGTCAGTGGTCGGTAACTAGATAGAGGAGGATCCAGGTGGTCAGGGATTGGTTACCGCTACATCTGCCAAGATTGGGTGTATTGGGCTACCACCAAAACGAGAGGATGTCTGGATTAAGAAGAGGAAAGGGTCTAAGTTCGGCTAACCTGACAAAAAGCAACAATCGAGGCCATTGACAAATACTTAGGACTTGAACTCTCAAGATAATAGCGAGGCCATGCCAACATATGCTTTAGCTATATTGTATGACACTATTCTTATCTCAATGATAATGAAATAAAGATACTTTGACTTTGACTAACACTTAGCCAACACTGAGCGGACCCATGGTGGGTTGGTATCGAGAAAGATTCCTGTGTCGCGGGTTCGATCCCTGCAGTCACCACTTACATTTGTAATGTAACTATACGGTAATGCAAGGTCAAGATTGAGTGTTAGAGAGGACTTTGTAGTTCTAACTTTGTCTTGTTACCTTTTTTAACCCACGAGGGACCTCCCCCCTCTAAGATCACACCAAGCCTCTCCTGAAGTCTCGGATTACCCTGCAGCTGCGTCCCTTCACATCTATATCTGACTCCAATTTCCCCTGGTGGGGAACGGAGCATGTTTAACATCCAGCCAGTTAAAAAGCTGCTCAGCAATAGTGAACCACTCTATTTTGCTGTATCCTGCATCTCTGTTCAACTACTGCCTGCCTACCTAGCAGATCCGTGGTGGATTGGTATCGCGACTCCAGCTCATCACTCCGTGGCGCAGGTTCAACCCCCGCAGTCACCACTTACATTTGTAATGTGACTAATAATGTGACGCTTAGGTAGGCTGAGGCTGAGTGGTAGAGAGGACTTTGTAGTCAATAACTTTGCCTCGTAAAACAAGACAAACTTTTTTACCTTTTTAGCTAAAGAAGCTCTACAGAAAAGTACTTCAAGAAAGAACTGCAAGGATGGCTCGTGACAAGACCTTTATATACTAGAAGGGTTTATTACTTGTAATAAATAAATATCTAACTGTATAGACCAAAGATGACGCCATTGTATTTCTTACAAAATTACAAATAAAGAGGAAGGTATTGTATTGTATCCCAGTGTAAAGAATCATAAACAACTACTGACTATTGGGGAATAACCACCAATATCGTAATAATAGATTTAAAGTGTTTTGTAATACTGATTTATCTTTCATTAAAAGTATAATAACAGTAGTTATGAGTTTTGTTTTTTAATTGTACTAACCAGATTATTAGTTCTCTCTAGAAGAGATCAGTGGGAATTTTCGGCAACATATTTAACACTTTCATTCTTAGGTAACTTAGAACTTATTATATAATATAGTTAAAACTAGGACTATCTTAAGCTTGACTTGATTACTTTAGATTATAAGTATCAAACATAGTTCTTGATATTTAACTTATATTACTTTTTAAACCCATCCATATTTTAATTTTATTCAACTTACGCTTATAATTTAAGTTAAAACTATTAACACTTCTTTACCTCTTTTTTATTGGTCGAGAACTCGCATCAGAGTACTGAATGGTAGCTAGTTTTGACGATTCTGAAAATTGACAAAGATAAGTACTTTTGTTAATTATTTTACTATGTGTAGTTATTTGTGTTTATTTAGAGCTTGTACTCTTAATCACTTGCCTTTAAGATTAAGTTGTATTAAAATGTAACGGAACTAGAGGAGGAAGACCTATTAAATTGAGTTTGAGTTTCAATAGAAGTATTTGAAATGTAACAATCAAACTAGAGCAAGTGTAGGTTTTCAGTTTTACTCACTTTTGTGCCTAACTAATTTTGTTGAGGGGAGCTCCAAGATCAGTTTGTTTCATAAAATCTTTCGGCCATCATTTTGATTGTACTAAAATTAAATTAGGGCTGATATTGGATTGTTCTCTTTGTGCGAGAATCTGAGAAATCGGTGAGCAATACCTTCACTTACTTTCAGGATATTTTGGGTAGGTTCAACGGCAACTTATCCTCATCATTCAAAATTTAACACTATGCATTTGTCTTTCTTTTTTTAGATACTGACAAAAAAAGAGTGGAAAAACATGATTGTCTTGAAATTTAAAATATATTTAGTTTCACTAAATCACTATTTGAGATGCCGACCACTCTCAAGAGGGTATTTTAAGGCAAATATGTGGTGAAGGATGAGTGTGATGAGTGGTAGTAATGAGTTATGAGGTGTAGTCTTGTTACAAACCAAGGCCGACTCTTCCTTAGAATGGGTCATTAATTAAGATCCCAATGACCAATGGAAATACAAGGACCAACGGCTTAATGTGACTTCTTAACATGTTTTTAAACATGTTTATTTGGGATACAAATTTTTAGTAATTATCTTTCCCACCATAAAAATGTTTTTTAATATCGGTTTTAGCACAACCCCAGAGCAAAGAAGTAAAAATTAACATGAATTAATCATTGTAATTTGTGGTTTTATAACCATAATTATTAGAGTGATTGAAATAGGAATTTCCTTACAAAGCAAAATATTTTAATAATACTTGCTATTTTATAAAGAAAGTAATCAGTAGTTAAAAATTATTCTTAAATAAATTTTCTACCAGAAAAAATTTCCCTCAAGATTCTCTTGTTGCTACAATTCACCCTTAAAAGACCCTTCTGCGGATATTCCTGACCTTTCAGGACCAGTGGCGGTTCTAGCTGCCCCCCAGTTTTTCCAGGGTATATATTTTATATAAATATATATATAAAAGAAATATAATGTCCTTGCCCCCCAGTTTTTAAGGTCTAGAACCGCCACTGCTCAGGACCCGTCCATTCCTACTTGAAATGCAATGCCTCGTGTACAGTGTTCACTCACACTTCCGGGTCGCTGGCGAAGGTGATGAGTGCCGGCACTATGCGGTTGGTAGTCATGGACTCTCCCACCAGGCTGACACACACTCCAAACAGCTGAGCCATCACCGCTCGCGCGTACGGCAGGCCTGGGGTGCACCACTCCTGAACAAAACACACACCACGTTCATGTTCAGCATTTGTAAGTTTATTCTTTAGGCGCTAGGCTTTTCATTGATAAAATACCAAAACCCCTTTCTGTCTTCGGTATTGAATTCAGACACTAACTATTCTTGGGATTCTGTTTAACCCTTCCTGGCCCTCAACCTTGAGCTGCCCGAGCGGCAGTTCCCCTGAGAAAGCCCTACGCCACATTGAACATTGTCGAGTAACTACTGAGTGATGGCTATCCTTTAAACTTCTTCGCCAGGTTTACTGAAATTGAGATAAATTAGACTCCTCCCACTAAGTTGATAAACTTGACTGGCTCAGAATTGCAAATTGATGAGGTCCATAAGCATTGTGTTACCGCGAGAATGTGACTGGGAAAGGGTTCAAAGGTTTACTGTTTTACCAGTAAAGGCAAAATGCAGCCAAAATAAAATGCAACAGTTGCATGGAGGGTAGGAACAGCAAACTATGGAAAATGTTGCCTCTTCATGAGTCAGCTACTTGATACGTTAAATTCACAAAAAGCTTCCAATGTCACACAACCAATAAGAACGGTTACTAAGACAGTTGTTTCTGTAACCACCAGCATATGCGGCTGGTTTTAAAACAATCGTACGTGTCAACCAAGATTCTATTGAAATAAACAAAAATGTCACGAAACAATTCTAGCTAACAAAAAAACGTAATGCTATACTGAAAAGCGCACCAACCTTCCCACAAGGCGGCCATGATAGTCTCGTGCAGTGCTGGCAACCGACACAGGTGCGCCACACTCACTTGCAAGCAGTCGACAGGGGCGCCACACAGCGACAGGCAGAAGAGAAACCTCTGCAGAGTAGCTCCAACCTCCTCCTCTTCACTCTACAACACAATTACACAATTCATTTCCATGTGTAATAAATATAACGGTAGGGCACAAATATGCGGTGATCTTCAATTATTATTGCCAGTACAGTAGACTCCTTCTCATTCGTCTCTACTTGGCTCGAACCCGCCGAACTAAAAAATGGCCACTGGACTATCCAAAATACTTAAAGAAAAGAAGCATGAAGCTACATCATTGTTTGTAACGCTTAAAGAAGCACACAACTCACCTGTATTGGAGCCTCCATGGCTAGCAGGAAGACAGGAATCAAAGATAGGTTCGGCCAATCGTGTCTGAGATTCGTCAGTTTACTTTCCAGTGCTTTCAGCCTGTCCACGATTACGGGTTTGACCTGTCAGAATAAGGAAACATGTCACCTTGAAAAGCATAAATGCAAAGTTATTTGAAAGGTTAATCAGTTGATAACAGTTAAGGGGTTAAATAAGAGCCTTTTAGCTGAGTTTGTTGATATAACAAGGGAAAAGATGATAGTCAGCTGCCTTTCCTATACAGTCTCTTTTTACTTTGTGAGCAAGCTGATCTTTGTAAATTTATGAGTGAGTTTTCTTTGAAAGCCTTTTACATTCACAAAAAATTGACAGCAGCTAATGACATTAAATATTCTAACCTTAAATTAATGGTGAAGTTTACTAGAACTGGCTACTGCCGTTTTTAATTTTTGATCAATTCAATGGCGGGTAGAACCAGCCAATATTAAACTAATGATTAAGGGTTGGGGAAAGTTATTTTCAAAGTGTATGAATGAGTTTAATAGTTATCGGTTCTCTGATCCAAGATCTTCATGCTCTCCCAAACTAAATATTAGCTCATATTTTTGGAATAAATCTACCAAACAAAATTCCTCTCTGATTATTCAAAATATAAACTATTAAAAACTTTTACACTTATTTTACACATTTTCAGGACTTTTAACACAATTTAAAGCTGGGAACAAGAAGAAGTATCACTATAGCAAACATAAAACTTACCATATTTACAGTGACAGTTTTGCCGAAACCGGCAGTCAGAGATTTGAAAAAAGCTATAAAAGAATTAAGGAGTTCTTCGTTTGTCACTTCGACTTGTTCCAGACAGTCTAACATTCTCGGTACTCTGAAATCATAGCAAACATAAATTTACTACATTTGAAACCTTGGTTAAAACCAAGCAAAATATTGGTTATTTGGTTAGAAGACCACATCTTTTAGAAGTCCTGAATAGTTTTTGATAAGTTGGTGAAATTAGCCTAACCTGGAACTACTGATTAGAAATCAAGATTTAATAAATACCAAAACCAGTTAATAATCACTTGCACGCAATACAGGAAACTGTTTTGTTTACAATACTCTTATTGTCGTTTCGAAAGTAATAAAGACAAACAACTTACAAAGTGTCCAAGACCCAAGACAACTTTGGCCATCGCACATCCTCCTTGACAACGAGGTCGAGACATCCTCCATCACCACCAACGACTGAGATTTGGAGCTCTCTCAGAACAAATCACATGAACCATCTCTGTTTCTGACTGAAAACTCATGTTAAGTTGCTGCCACATGTAATGTATCTCAGAGAAGAGTCTGAGGAGCTGTAGGGTTGCAAAACCTCCCAGCACAAATCTCAAAGGAAACTCACCTCCTGACTCACAAGCCCAAACATATTCTTGTCCAGCTTGAAGGCACTAACAGAGGGAAGAGCTCTTATGAATCAACTACTATGTCATTAGGGCATCTCTAGCCAATCATATCTCGAGCTTTGAGGAGAAGAGTGCATCTTGTAACAAATCTAATCAGTTTATTTCTACAATAAAAACTATGATCCTGACAAAACACTTAATATCCTTTCTTATCCTCACCAAAGCTTCAGCAACAAAGCTTATATTATTGTACAACAAGTGATTAACGGGACTAGATGTTCCAGCATGCTAGATTTTGCTAAGCAACCCCGTAAGGTGTCCTAAAAAAAACCCAGCATGTCCTTCTCTGTTTGTTGTTGGTCCAAAAAGCCATTTATAAGTTCATTTTGGTTTCCTATCTTGTCCTTAAAAATCTTGAGTGTTTCAAACATCTCTTCCCGTCCCTTCCCAAAATTATAAACTCCATCCTGTCCACCCCTGATTCAACACAAAATCAAATGCGTAAATTCTTAAGAAGAGGTTGTAATCACATCAGAAAGAAACTTCACCTGCAGTTCCTCAAGGCTCAGTATTGAGACCATTAATATTTTTATCATATATCTTTCTTCTTCTTTTGTAGTAGATTGTGTTAAAATACTCTTTGTAAAATGGTTGTTAAATTTAAAATGACTTGCTCACAAAGGTTCCAGCTGAGCCAAAAAGTAAATCAAGCTCATCATAATCATCTGTCGGCAAAGATAACTAAGAATGTATTACTAACTGGACTCGGCAAGAGGGAGGTCAGGTTGAATCCTCTGCGTGACACACTCCTCCGACACCACACTCATGACCAGCTGAGGCAGGAGGGACTTGAGTATCAACACCACACGACCAGAGACAGCCTGCTTCACGGAGTTCGTCTCCTGGAACAACCCCAGAGTGTATCAACACAAGATATCTTGAGCAATAACTAGTTTGTGAAGCTTGAGAAAATGTACAAAAACTTTTCAAGAAGAGAAATTAAATGAAATGAAAAAGTCTTTATTTACGTGGTGAAGTTAGGACTTTATAGTCCTCTCTACCACTTAACCACGAGGTCTTTTGAGAGGTCACTTGAGAGAGGTCTTTTTGGCTGAAGATACTTCCAGATGTTTGGGGGCAAAAGAAGTAAACCGTGCATACGTCCATAGTGCTTTTAACAATATGGAAGATGATGCAAGGGGGTTAACAAAACATTAAAATACAATTTTGTGTTGTCCATGAATTTGCAAAGTGCCATGAAGGCACACGACACATAAATGTAAGCTTTACCTGGCTGATGACTTTGAATTAAGCATTTTAAGACCTTAACTTCATAGTTATATTAAAACCCCTTAATTAGGGATAATATTGGTAACTGGGTTTTCTACAATAAGTTTAGGACAAAAAAGAATCTGTAGGTAATTGTTTCACGCTTTGGACAATGCCTACAAATGGTATTCTAACTGTGCATTTAGATTGATTTCGCCTCTAGCCAGTATCTATGCATTCACAATTTTTCAACGCCTGTTTCTCCAACGATTCCCAAACCTCCTACCGTCCCGAAATAAAACACACCATTGTGAAGATGCTTCCACTAACCTGCAGCGTGGACAGCAGTGTGGTGAGTAGCTTGCTGAGTAGTCTGTCTTGCAGACACTGGAGGTGCAGAGCCCACTGTGCCAGTACAGGGAGCAGTGTCTGAGTCGCTGTCTCACTCACCGCTAGGCTCGGGTCCATCACCGCAGACACGCTGAGTTCCTCTATCTGGACATACATTGTGCGTCTTTATCTTGGTTATAGCAGGTTCATCTTAGCGTAGAAACATAGTGAGGAGATCTTAAGGAGGAAGAGGTCATGGTAAAAAAAAGGTAAAGGTAAAAGTTTGTCTTGTTTAACGAGGCGAAGTTAGGACTACAAAGTACTCTCTACCGCTCAACCTCGACCTTTACCTAGCGTCACCGTATTAGTCACACTACAAATTGTAAGTGGTGACTGCGGGATCGAACCCACGCCAGAGGATAAGTCGAGGTCGCATCACGATACATTAATCCGCCTTTGATCCGATTGAGAGTGGAATACAGTGATGTTATTGCGGGCAAGGAAGATTTGGAAGACAATTAATATTTGAATTCAATAGTGAGATCAAGCAAATGAAGTGGCTGGAAGGCTAGAGAAATAAAGACATCCGAGATTCCCCGGTGGGAAGTGGAATACAAGCATGCTGTCACACAGGGCAAGGAAGTTTGGAAGTTCTTAATATTTGGAAAGGGCAGAGCCGATATTCAATAATTGATAACTCAGATAACTCTGTGTCAGTTTGCAAGCAGGTGAAGTGGCGTACTTGGCGATGGAAGGCTATCCTCAAGAATTATCCCAGGAGAAAAGAGGATCGAGAAGTTGTAATATTTTTTTTTCCATGCTAGGTTTCTCTTATGCCCATATTGCACTCTCAACATAAATTGACAGACCTGTTCTCAGACTACACCAATGAACTTCTTACTTAGAATTTTCATTTTGCAGCAGTGCGTTGTTATTGTGAAAAGATATACCTAAGTTTTTCAGACTCATTATTGAGTTTTAGACTGACCTGAAAGTAACCTCTGAGTTGAACTGTTCTTTTGGAGTATGAGGGTGCAGGCCCTGGAGGTTGAAGAACTTTGTATATATATACAAATTGAAGAGTGCTTGAAAAACATAGCACCCTTTATATATATTGGTTTTAAGCCATAATAAAAAATATCCCTGTTTGCTCTTTAAGCATTGTATATCTATATTTTATTCTCTTGCATTAAGCCAATGGTCACATTCATGATTTTAGCAAGTAGGTTAGATTGTGAGCCAAGAGTGTAAATATTTCACTGAATTTGAACTAACCTTTCAGGCATTTTAGGTTCGACAGAATTTGGTGTTGGGACAATCAGCAACAAGTTCCAAAACTATCGTGGACAAATCTAAGGTTCAAAGCCTGCTTGAAATTCAAGAGTTAGTTGCCAAAACATTCCCTTGGTGTTAAATCTTGGGGCCAAAAGCCTCAGCGGAAATCCTAGGGTTTGAAAAGGCTCGATGACAAACTAAGTGTATCGAAAGCATCAAATTGCATCCATGTGTTCAAAAATACGACACTGACGGTAACTAACCTGTGAGTACTTATCCGTGTCTGCCATGACAGCGACCAGCAGCGCCAGACTCTTCACACTCGACACTCTCACTTCCTCCTCCTTGTCTTCCAACAGTTGCTGCAGTATCGACAGCAGCAGGGAGTTCCGCAGCCCGGCCTGTCGACAGCAAGTGTCTCTTAATCCATGTAGGTAAGTTAGCAATACACTAGTTGGGTAGTACCCAAGCTTGATTTGTATTGTCATATGAGCAAAGTGTCAGTGGTGACTGCCTGCCTGACAGGTCTACCTGACTAGGTACACTGCGAGCCCAAGAACAACCCGGTCTGGCATTAAGTAATTCCTCTGAGAATGTGCCACTAATATTGCTCCCATACACTCTACATACCCCACAGAGTTCTATGCTTTTTATCTGACTGTCAAATAAACAAGATAATCACTCACTAGATTGGGCATATTTTATTTTTTTACTCACTTTTTCACTTAAAAGACTATAAAACTGTACCTCAAACACAAAAGAAAACTCTGACATTTTAAAATTGAAAATGCAAGTCCCAGTTCCTTTGTATAGGTAGAACCCCTTTCCTGCTGTTCTGAAATGAAATGGTAAAACAATTCGGCAATGGTTCATGTACCAACTATAGTAAAAAAATACTATCTAACACTTACTTTTAGGCAAAATAATTTCTTACTAAAAACTCATTTTGTTTCTAAAGATAATGTTTATTTACCGATATGTAAGGGGTGAGAGCGCTACAGCCCTCGGAGACTAGGAGTTTGAATTCCGTCTGCTTGTTGCTGATCGCCTCCCAGAAGTGAGGCAACAGCTCCGACTCTATCACGGCCTGGCTGCTCACCCGAGCCAGGCTCACCAGACCTGCAGACGCACGTTGTGATTGGTTAATGGAGGGACGGCTGATAGGTAAGATACTGGCTGAAACCATCTCACCCGGCCCAGGCTCACCAGTTGGAGATTTGTCGCATAGTGCTCAAGCGGGACATCTCAGCATATGTTGTGAGTTTGGTCTTGGTTACTAGGTTTCAAAAAATGTCACCCACGATCAGGACGACTTTTTAATACACTACACCAGAAAACTCAACAAAATCGGGATTCTACTGCTGATTGGTAATGATACGGCGGGTTGCAGACGCCAGCATTGAAGTTAAAAGGTGAGATGCATGACACCAACATCACAAAAGCTGTGTTCAAAAATGCGCGTCACTGAATGAACAAAAAGTGATTCTCGTATGTCTAGACATTTTGCATTGAACCTTACGTGTATCTCCCACACTTAGAAAGAGTGATACACCCGGAAACGAAGCTGCAAGGCAATGCTTTATTTACCATAGTTAAGAAAGTCACCAAGGCTCTAAAATAAGGTCGCGTCTTCGGAAGACAAATCCAATCAGCAATGAGTCATTGTGTTTTTGTATCCATGGGGCAATAGGATGATGTAAATTGTGTCCGGGTAATTGCATTACTACTCCCTGAAGTTTTAGCCATTAAACTTCGAACGGTGTAAGAAGAAAGAGACCCTTCAAGACAAGGCTCACAATGACCGTGCCATAAGACAGAGAGTTTTTAAAGACATATTCATCTTAGGACATGGGAGCTATCCTAGGAATATTGACTTCTTTTATGTTTCCCAAAAGTTAAATCTTGAACTGAAAGGAATTCTGATAAACAAAAAGTTTACAGATTTAACAAACACGCCCAAAACAGCATCCCCTGCTGTAGGGATACCAACATCAAAAGAAGGAGCAACATATTGAAGCATTGTAATGTAAAGTTTGCAATAATTAAAATAGAATTGCTTCTTACAAAAGCCACACCCTCGTGATAACGGGTATCTTATCGTGTATCTCAAATCTAAGGCACACTTTACTTACCATATTTTATACCTAAAATCTTTAGATCCCAAATTGAATTTATTTGAAGAGTTACAAAATCACACTAAAAACATGACCAAAAACGCCAGGTAAGCCAATTTATGAGTAGTAGGAAACATTGGAACCACAACAGAGTTGCATTATTTGCGTGGAGCTGCTGGGTTGGTGGAGGAGAAGAGAGAAGAGAAGGGATGCAGTAGCATATAAGGGTTTAAATGAGATGCACATCTATATAAACACTGCAAATCAAACACTAGCTGGGGCTAAGATGGGTAAATCATCTTCCGCCACCGTTCAAACTTACTACAAAAATAGCCTGCCAGACCCCAGCCAGTCCTTTATACCACATTCCTTATCTCCCTATCTCCCCGCTTGCTGAGCCGCTTATGAACATCTTTTGTTGTGGGAGGTTGGCGTCCGAGCTGGGCGAGTTTAGGATGAGAAAGTTCAGCCGAAATGCATTTCTTTGTCTGCTTTTACTCTTGACAGCTGACAATTAGCCATGCTAAGGAGGGGTCTTAAGGAGGGTCAGGGTCTGACAAATCATAGCCCTCTAGCTGGGACACAAACGGGGCCCTTATAAGTGTTTTACCCATATTCAGGAAATGTATGGGTGCAAGAGTAGAAACCACTTTATCTTAGCTAAATTAAAAAAAAAAAACTAATATTCATGCACAGCTTCGGTTGTAGTTGTACCTGCAAGAATGCATCGTCTCTCGTCCTCCTGGGGCCGCTTCTTCAGGTTGAACAGCAGTTGCAGCAGCGTGTCTCTGTGACTCGGATCGTTGTGCAAGTGTATCGTACACACCAGCAGCGGTATCAGCTCCTGCAATCAACAAGCAGCGTTGGATGTTTAGTTTCGGTCAAAGAAAATAATAAGAATTTAACATCAGAATTATGGATCCGGGATCTCTGAGCGATTTTGGATGTTTACAATCTCAACATCAGTATTTTGGACCAATACAAAATTTTGTTGTACTATTTTACAGTATTACAAAAATTTTAAGGGGATTAAAAAAAAGTTATCACATAATTTAAATTATCAAGGTTCTACTGCAATTGTGCACACATTGTGTTTTTTAGAAAGATAGGGTACTTAAAATAGACAAGTACCCGAGGTTAAAATATTATTACGAATGTTTTCCATCGTTTTTGAGTGAACAAAAGTACTCGATGTTTCGGCATCTGGAATCTGACAAGTACCCATAATTCGCACACCCACTTTGTCACTTGACTTAACTCCTGTAGCTCCTATCTGGAGCAAAGGGCCTCGACAAAGACTTGCCAGCGGACTCGGTTAGCAGCCAAAGCCTTCACTTCTCCCCATGTTTTGCCAGCTTTAAAGTACGACAGTTCTTCTCAGGTTACTCTTGGCCCACCTTCTTCTGCTTCCTTAGGGATTCCAGTCCAATGCCTCCCTTTCAATTGCGTCTGGCTCTTTCCTTAGGGTATGCCGATCCACTTCCATTTGGTTTCAAGATTTGCTTGTCTATCTTCTCTTGCTTTGCCATAGAGTTTCATTTGATATTACTTCAGGCCAGTAGATCTTTAATATCTTCTAAGACACCTGTTGACAAATACTTGTATGTTTTATAACTGACTGTTACTTTCAGGTCTCAGTAGACTTGGCGTTGCTGTTAAATATTCATAGTTTAGTTTGAGAGATTTCGAGCCCTCCACACAGGGTAAATGCAAACTGCATAATTAGCTTTTACAAATCGAATATTACATCTTCATCAACACCTCCATCCTAGTCATTACTTCCTAAGTATGTAAACGAATCAGTGTCTTCATCGTCTCTTGGCCAATATAAAATTTAGTATTCTTATAAATATTAGCTGATTTTAGTAATTTAAAAAAGGATTCGGAGCAAAATTAGAATCACAGGATCAAGCAAATCTAAGATTGAAATCCCTGTTCTAATTTAAAATTTCAATCAGAAAAATGGATCGGGATCGGAAGCCCCAATCAGAATCCAACAATATTTTTGTGCCTGATCACCGACTTACCTCTCTCTTGTTGCTGGCTATGTTAGGAAGCACTTTAGGAAGAGTTAGGCGAGAATGTGAATAAGTCTCTGTATGCTGATGCCTTCTGTTAGCAGCTCTGCAAGTAAAGCTGCGTCGTTTACTTTACTCGTATTTACAAAACACCGACACAGCACTTCTTTTTGGAAGCCTTGGGGAAGAGATCTGAAACAAGAAGATTACCTGGTTAAAAGTGAAAAAAAGTCAACAAAGTCATTATCTGTCAAATAAAGTTTTATAAAAAAACTCTAGATTTAAACTTTGAATACTTTTACTTTTCCTATGGGACAAAATCTAAACGGCCAACTAATACTGAGAGCGTTTAAATAGTTACCCCATTTTAAGAACACTTCTTCATTGATAAGTCTCAAATCAAAGGAGTATAAAGTAAAATCCAAGCTGGACAATGTAAAAAGTGAGTTTTTTGGCCAGAAGTGGGTAGCCTTGAGAAACATTCAAGAACAGGCAAGTCCCTGTACATAAATAAAGGTGTACAATTTCAACTGAGCTAAAAAGAATTCCTAGTATTGGCAAAGTAAAGAGGTTTTGGATGTGAAATAATCTCCAAACCTCCTGTTTAGTTAATATCATCAGTTGATATTTCCTGAAATCAAGCAAGAAAAAGTGTTTCTTGTCCGATTCCTGCCCTAAAAAATCCAATCTCATTCTTGTGTTAATGTTACAAAAGTGAGTATTTAACCTGTTATTGGAGATGGAAGGAGTTGCGTCTAATGGTAAGGAGTCAGCTTCTGCCCCCATCGGTTCTTGTCTTTCTTCACTCATACACTCTCGACCACCACCTGAACGTGTAAGAATCATTAATAATGCTTCGTAGCATAGCCTGGTGACGAACACCTGGGGATCAAAGTGTTGTAGGAACTAACAACTCATCCCGATTCAACATTAATACTTGCTCATAGTTGAGCGACGTAAGTAAAACTACATATTTCAAACTCAACTTTACTTGAAGAACTAATATCATAAGTCACAACAAAAAGGTGCCTTTGTTATCGTCGAACATATTTTGGGTTGCACTTTCTGCCAATGCCTGGACTTTTCCAGATTGTAATCCATTTTACAAACTTTCTAGTCCTCACTTTACAGTAATCCGGATCATATGATATGTGCGTTATGGTGACAAAAGAGAAGGAATAATTCACCTTGACTGATTTAATAAACTAATTAAACTTATGATCAGTTGAATGCGGTCTTTGAGGTATTGTCTGGACTTGTAATGTATTCTGCCTAAAGCAAAAAGAAAGCCGAATTCCTCACAGAAATTTCTGGTATTAATCAAGTTCTTATATTTTTTTCCGACATATTCAGCATTTCCCTTTATCCTTTCATTTTTCCAGACACACTAAATTCCCTGAATTTTCCTTGTTTTTCAGGGTATTCCTGACCAAAATGACTCTGATTTTAAGATTATGTTAGACACTATTTATAGTTATCAGATGTGATATGTTGACACTTTCATATGCCAAAATTATCGAGATCGTCTTCTTTCTTACAGTGAATGCGACAGAGATTTTTCTGCTTGACCTTCAGTGGGATGCAAATTTCTCACAGACACATTTTTAACATCGGCTTACAAAATGTATCTGAGGAATCACAAACTCGTCACATACCTTTACTGTTGCCGTTGCCGTCGCCACGCTCGGTGATAGAGCCGGTCTCTGAGTCAGTGCACGTGTGGTTAACTCTTGTCCACTCTTGCTCGTTGAGACTACTGCTGTCCTCTCCGCGCACCTCGCGCTCCGCGTGGATCAGCTCGAACCTCTCCGGCGTGGCACTGTTCGTGCTCACCGTCTCTGGCGCAAAGTGCGTCTGCACCTCTACCGACGACAACCTGCCACAGGTACAAAATGACAGCAAGTGCATAATACAATTTGGCAGTACACAAGCCGATGTGGCTGAGTTACCGCAGAGCTATTCAGCTTAAATTATCTATGTAATAGCAGTGTATGATGTTAAAACAGTATTAAATTCTCTATCATTTTTAACTGCTTATATCACAGTAGTAATAGGTACTCATTCAAAATAACACGATTTAGTAGCCTAGTAGTAATTAGTAGTTTTTAGTTGTTTTTTTTAATTCCTCAAAATTGAATTGGAAAGTATGAATTTTCCAAAAAGTTGAGAGTTTCTGGACTATAAGACCTAAAATTATGGTATGTTGATTGTGTAAAATAAATACTCTTATAAATTATAATTTTTCAATCACCACTTCTAACGAAAAACCAAGGTGCAAGAAAACTTACCTTTCAATTTCTGAAGAAAGTTCAGTCTTTTCTTGTTCCAAAAGAGAAATCTGCGCTCTAAGCTGATCCAACTCGGAATTCTAAACAACAAAAAAACTAATGTCTTATCTACAAGACTATTACACTAATTTAAAGCTGAGCACTACTGTATCCCGTCTAATGAGTATGTTCTCATTTTTCTCTAAAACTCACTTGACCAAGGTACCTAAGTTACGTACCAGAGAGGAGATGTTGTCTCGGTAGCTCAGCTCCTGAGGTGTTGACAAGGTCGCTTGACAGCTGAAGTCGTCTGTCTGGAAGCCGTGGGCCGGTTGTCTCATTGCGTCTCGGTACAATTGCAACAGCTCGGCCGGCTTCGGTATGTTCAGTCCTACGTCATCCCAGTCCTCGAAATCCTACACAAACCAAACTGTTATCTCCTCTTTACTCAAAAAAATTAGGTTCGGTTTGTTTGGAACATTGCATAGAAAAGGCCGGTCTTTTCTGCTCTGATAAAACTTCAACACTAAGAAGATTTATTCAACTCTGAGTCAACACAGTCGTTATCAGAATCATTTATTAAATAATTAGAAAATTTTAATTTGTTGTCAAACATTTTTTAAAGCTATCTTGATTTGTTTTTTAGGTAGATTAGTATACATATCTGTAAAAATGTGCAGATAAGTGTAAGAAAAATGTATCCTGAAAAGCAAAGAGACCTCCAAGGGTTATATTTGAACAAGTAATATTTTACCGTCTTGAAATTTGTGAAAATATTTAAGGTTCTATTTATTGCATTCAGGTTTTGGTTGTTCTGGTTTTTATTGTTATTGCCAGAGAAAATTTTATTCAATTTACACTAAAGCTAGGTTTTTTGGGAAACCAAACATTTTGCAAAAGCGGTCCAAACCTCTTTTTACTTGCCAGGGAAACTGGTGAGATATTTGTTTAAAACTACTTCTGAAAACTCAATAGGCCTTATGTAAGAGCATTCTGTAAGGGTGGTATGTTAACTATAGATATCCCCAAAGCAGAACAACGAGGGACAGTGTGATATAGTCGCAGGACAGGCAATAGCCTGAAGAAAGGTTAATCCTGATTTTAGCTTTCCTCACAAGAGCTCCCTCTTTGTAAGTTTCTTCAAATATTATCTCTTTCTTCAGATAACAAGGTCCATGCATGACTCACCTGATCTTCATTTTCGTCCTGAACGTGATGGATGTGAGTTTGTAGTTGTGGCGCAGCAGGTGTTCGTTGATCAGGAAGTTAAGGGCTCGTTGCTCGTGAGGCTTGATTGGCACTGGCTCGTTCACCACGGCACACACACCCTTGTCTGCAGTCGGAGTCTCACATTCTGGGGGACAGTCATTGTATGGAAGTGTTGAATGTTTCAAGTTAAATTTGGCTAAAATAAATGCAAGACTATTCTCTACTTACAGCCATATTATCTAAAAATACTATCCCTAATTCTGATGTATTTATCGGAAGGCTGATTTCCAAGTCAGTCAGGCAGCCATTCAGATGTATATAGGAAAAGGTCTCTGAAATCCCTGGATTAGAAATGCATTGAAAAATATATCCAATGAACTTGTGATTCACAGTAGCTAGTTTAGTCATGAGTTGGCTATGTTTGTAATTACTTTCAGAACTTGAATCAACAAAATTAAAAGTCTTGATCAAAAGTTTGGCTGAAAGATTAAAGCTATTTAGGTCTCTTACCGTAGTTTATTTGGCTTCTAAATAGCTATACAGTATATTGAAAAGCCAGTCACTCAGGTCAGATTTGGTTAGTTGAACACAGTTTACCTGTGGCCACAGTCAGGTTAGCTCTGAGAGCTGTGATGGTCTCTTTGGCTTTCCGCAGCTCAAACTCCAAGACTGCGACTCGCTCGTCTGCTCCTCGCTCTCCGTCCTCTGACAGCCTCGTCATGTCGAGTGAGTCGAGAGTGGCTTGACTTGAAGAGCGAGCTGTACAAAACACACTGAGAGGTGTAAATCAGGACAGAACTAAAGGCTAGACTAAGTAAGGCAGTCAACCAACACTTTTATTCCTTCAAATGTAATTTAAGATCGAACCACTCCTAAAAGAATTTATTAGTCAATTTACAGTTTCAAGTCTGGAACAAGTAATATTTTATGCAAACATTATGCCATGTAGATATCACAAATGGACAAGTGAGAATCAGGTGAGATAACAGAAAACTAAACCTAGGTCACTGTGCTGCCCCCCACTCCATTCCAGTTTGGATTTAACATCGCAATGGCCACGATATTTCGCTGTTTGTGTATCCGTGTTAAATGTACTTAACCCTCGTTTGTGAATGTTTTATTTCAAAAGTTGAAAAAACTACATTCAAGTCTTTGTAGAAAAAACTACATTGTGGAAATGTTCTCAAAATGGCTTAACCAATCTATGGAAAATTTGGATTACTGACTGAAAGATAATTTAAACCTAATTTAAGTTCAACAAGAAATCCGGAGGCTCTTATTACAACTTAGAAATGAATAGATGCATTTACTTTTCTTTCCGAGTACTGAACAAAGCTTTTACGTCTGAAGTGTTAGTTAAATGCAAAATCCTTCTGAACAAGAATATTCCAAGCAAAAAAGTGTTATATGATTCAACCTCAAGGCTACTTACCAATAGCACTGTACTCTGGTCTTGAAAATTGATCTTCAAAATTTCCAGGATTTGAGAAGAATTCTTTTAGCCTAGGAATTTCTTTACCACACTCTATTAGTTCTGAATGTAACTCCAATGCCGTCAAAAGGAGTCTATCTTTCAATAATTTACTAGCAATGTCGTTATAACTAAAATTATTTTCACCGTTACTACTTTTGGTAGGGTTATCCATTTCCTCCATAGTGGAAATATTTATAGCAAGATGCAAAGTGGTACTAAATTTTCGAGTTATTAAATACAATACTTCAGTACAAGGTAATAAAATTATACGATTACTCAACACCTTCAATGCTAGGAAAACAAACCAATTAATGTAGCGAATGTGAGTAGAATTTCAAGACACAATAACAATATTACTACAGATTTCCTCCATTTTCTTCAGCTGTTTACTTGTTTTGACGTTTCAACAACTGCCAGCTGAAATAAACAAAGATAATTAGTACGATTCAGTGGAAAAAAAGTCTGTCTACATATAGACCTTTGGAACATTATCAGTCACAGATTCGAAAACTGTTATTAGGCTATGTATTATGAATTGTTTCCCCCGCAACGTTTCTGACAGGTTACAGTAACATTCAGATTTGAAATATAGTATAATTGTATATAACACTTTATAAAATAATATGATGGCATTATTTTATTTATAATTTTGGTTTTATTTTCCCTGTATTGTTTATTTTTACAATTGTTTACTTTCTTCCTATATCTTCTGTGTCAGGAACAAAGATAAAATTAGTAATTAATTCCAATATTAAGAACAAAATAAACACGCGTTTGCCTTTTCAGAAAAATTGATTTCAAAAGTTCTGACAGACATTTCAATGAAAAGAGTTTAACGTGGTTTCACGCTTTCTACTTCTCTACCACCACTAGTTTTAGTTTTCACTATTGATACCTCAGTCTTAATTATTGACTCCTTTGTCTTTAAATAATTATACTGCTTAAATTCATTACTTGAGCCCCAAAAGGGTTCACTGGAGCCCCAAAACCCGTAAATGAAATACTCTGTGGATAGCCGACAGCCCCGTCAAGTTAAGACTGTGCGGACGCCGGACTGCATAATAAATACTCTGTGCGCCAGACTGTCAATCCAAAAACGCTTCACCTGCCTGTTTACCATATAAATAAATAAACAAAACAAGATAATTATTAGTAAATTGAAGAAATTTGTGTAGAGCCAAGCTTTATTGAGTCTCTTCAGTTCGCTTTCGTACTTTAAAACTAAGTTATATCAATTATGGCTGGCAAATCTAGTCAACAGGATGGAACTTCTAAAGATGATCTGCAACCACCCCCAATAAAGGTTAGGCTTCCTTATTTGATTTTCTTCAATTGAATCTTTGACAAGTAATTACAATCCTTCTAAGAAATTCAGACAGGTCTCGAGATTTGTAACGAATAAGTCTTGAACACTTGGCTCGGTAATCCTTCGCTTGAATATAACCTTACCTAACCTAACCTACCGTACCGGGCAACCTTAATCATAATCAGAAAATTCTGCTGCAAGGAGGCCACTACTATCCTCTATAGAGTTAGCGCAAGGCTGTTTAAAGCTGTATGGGGTCTTTTCCCAAGCAACAGGCCATCATCAAATAATCACCTGTTACTTGGCTTTTTAATTTCCTGAGCAGAAACATCACTCTGGATAGCTTCTTACACAGGGATTTGACTGGGACACAGGGAATCACTTAGCCTTGAATGCTTGAATAGTTTTCTCTAGGCCTGTGACACACAATAACTGCTGTTTGTGTTTATTGTTTAGAGGTACAGGAGAGCTGAAGAAAGTAGTAACTCATCTGACTCGGAAGATGAAGACAACTACGTACCCTACGTACCGGTGAAGGATAGGAAGAAACAACAGCTCATGCAACTCGGAAGACTAACTCAGGTTTGCATGAATTTCTTCATTTGGCCTTACTTGAAATAAGTTCTCAGCCCTCAGAGGTTAAATTAAGATAAGTTAGGGCTTATGCTTCAATAATTAACAATTAGAAAACTGCTACGTAAACGCATTCTGCAAAACAGAGTCCTGCATGAGCATAAAAGGCAGAGTTTAAAAGCTTTGGCGATTTCAACATTGTATTTTGCTGTTTAGTTGAAAGAGGAGTTTAAACAGAAAGCTAAGTCCTCGAGTGAAAACGAACACGAGGATGAGGACGAAGACGGACAAGTTTGGGGCCGCAAATCTAACATCAGTTTGCTGGATCAACACACTGAGCTGAAGAAGATGGCGGAAGGTAACTTACATAACTTACAAGCAAGTTAAAATTTTACATGAATGTGTGACTGGAATATTTTTACAAAGATGCTGAAATTCTTATGTGAAAAAGAATCAGCCTAACCAAAAAAAACCAAAAGCCTAGAGCGGAATTTGTAAAGAGCCTTGTATATATGAATACAAGGTCAAAATAGCAGTATAATCAAGTTTAATGTAATTTTAAATTCATCTTTATTTAAAAGAGTAGTCTGATTTTCAAAACAAATTTCACCTTGAAAGTGGCATAATTGCCCATACAAATTTGGTATCATTGGAAAGCTCTCACCTTCTACACTGGGTCTTGGGTGTTTAAATGAAAATCAATCCTCTAGGCCTTAATTATGACAGATATGGTGCCTGTCGGTCCACTGCATGTTAGTGTGATGTCACCTCATTATCTTTAGAGACTCAGATGCTAACATCAAACACTTTGCCTTTAGCCAAGAAAGAAAGCGCAATGGAGCGACAGCTAAAGGAGGAAGAGAAAATCCTGGAGAGTGTAGCAGAGAAGAAAGCATTGAAGGGTGTTGCAGAGTTGGCCAAGGGAATTCAATATGAGGATCCAATAAAAACAAGGTAAAGTACAGTTCGTTAGGTATAGCATGGCCGGTGGCCTTGAGATTTCCTGCTGGCCGCTTATGGCCATCTCACCGGCCATGCTACACCTGACGAACTTTAACTGCTTAGTATAGGCTGCTATGTGGTGGTTATGGTTAATAGGTTCAGATCAACTAGACATGTTTCTTCAAATTAAGAAACATACAAGAGAACTGCGAGTCATGTCGTGTTGTTGCATTTGTTTTTCATTATTAAAGTAGTAAACCAATGAAAGAACAAGACAATATAAAATGGTAGCTTATTTTTTATATGACTGTTTAGTTGTATTACGACACATAGTGCAAAATTCCATTAATACTACAAGAGCTAATTAATAGATGTTTTAAATCATGCCATTTTTTCACCATATTTGAAAGAACCTAGTAATTTTTATACATATAAAACTCTGCTTGCTTTCGGTGCAGTGTGAAACATTATATTTTATCGCTGAAGATCTGTGACTTGTATGGTAGTTTACCTGGTCACCCAGCCTTGACTTTGAGCATTCTATGTTGGGAAACGGAAAGGCTTAACAAGTTACCCGTTTGATTTGTGGAACCATCTTTTCTTGCTGTGCTTCAGTGTAATATTAGCTGCACAGTCAAATATCCAGTTAGCTATCTAACAATACCACATGTGTATTTAGTTTTATGTAATTATTGCTAACAATCTTCACTGGGATGCAGCTGGCGAGCGCCTAGATGTATTCTGAGTCTCCCAGAGACACGTCACGACAGAGTGCGCTACCGGCTCCGTATTCTGGTGGAGGGGGAGGACGTGCCCCCGCCCCTGCAGACCTTCAAGCACATGAAGTTCCCCCGCGGCATCCTGGCGGGGCTGGAGGCTCGGGGCATCACACGACCCACCCCCATCCAAGTGCAGGGCATCCCTACTGTGTGAGTGTTTATGTCGGGTGTCTGAGTAGTTGTAGTAAAGCATTTCCTTGACTTAATTGCGTTAAAGCGGTCAGTTTTGAGTTTTAACTTATCTAATGTCTAGTGGTTACTCTAGAGCTAAAATTTTATAAAATTGCAGTCCCAAAAAATTTTTATTGCTGAATATGCTGGAAAAACTGATTCATTGATAATTTTCTTAGAAAAACATAGTTTTAATACAATAGTAATTTATTTCAAGAATGCAAAGACTAGAGTAGGTTGGTTTAAACGTTTAAATAGAAAGAAAGAAGGAAGATTGGGAAAAAACTAGCATGACAAAGAAATAGGATGAGAACATTTTGAAGACTGCATAAGTAATGATAAAAGCTGTCAAGGGAGGCCTTATGTTGAAAGGAAAACTTCTCCATGAGTTTGAGAAAGAAAAGCTATACCTAGATAGATGAAGATGGAAAAGACTTATCCAGAAAACTGAGTGTGCTTATGATGGTGTAAACTACTACACATAACATCACAGCTCATACATTCTCCATTTAGGGTTTTCACCTTAGTAATAACGTAAATAACTATTATATGTAACATACTTGACAAAGTATACACAATCAACTCATCTAATTATATGCATCAGTGGTATCAAGACATGTTTGTTGGTTTCAGATTGTCTGGAAGAGACATGATCGGGATTGCGTTCACGGGAAGTGGTAAGACACTGGTGTTTGTACTACCACTGCTCATGTTCTGTGTGGAACAAGAGACGAGATTACCGTTCATCGCTAACGAAGGACCTTACGGTAAACAACTCTTTTCGTATATATAAATATGTCAGATTCACGGTAAGCCAGGATATCCAACAATGTATTATTTACACTTTCACTCATCCACAATCTGAACAGCCCTCACGCTTAATTTCTTACGTCCGCTTGAAGTCTTTGTAGAACTCAAAGTTAAAATTGTTTCCACGAGTCATTTGTCATGAATAAGTTGATACAATCACAATCCAAACCAGTAGAATTCAAAGGCATTCACCTCAAGTTCTGTGTTGTTTTGCAGGATTGGTGATTTGCCCGTCGCGGGAGTTGGCGAAGCAGACGTTCGACATCGTGAATCACTACAGCGAGAGCTTGCGCAAGCACGGGATGCCTCAGCTGCGCTGCTGCCTCGCCATCGGCGGCGTACCTGTCTCCGAGTCACTAGACATCATCAACAGGTAGACTGTGTATCACACACGTGTAGAGTACGGCAATAGATGTCGTTGTACACGCTGTAGACAAAGCTGTACTTTGTTATAAGTTTAAACCTTTGATGTTTCGATTGATTCTCATTATTGCTTAGTTTGAAGTTTGTTGTTGATGATGGGTGAATTTTCTGGTTTTAAATTATTTTGGATGTTTATTTTTGTTGTGAACAAGAAGAAGACGACGTTTCGGATCTGGAATCTGATCCTTCACATCAGATCCTAGTTGGATAATCATTTCCAGAGGGCAAGAAGTTATTTTTTATCTCTGTGTGTGTTCATTTCAATGGAAATGTCCCTGTTGTACATATCTTGACAAGTTCCAAAATCAGCCAAATATGTCCACCGGAAGTCCCAAACATCCGACGCTATGGCCCTGAGTTCAATTTTTGGAAATGTGTTCAAATTCACAGTAGTGCTTGTGGTTATGTATCGGCTATGTTCTGATAGTTTCATCGGTTGATATTTATGTTTTTCCCAGGGGAGTACACATCATGGTTGCCACGCCAGGCCGCCTCATGGACATGCTGGACAAGAAGATGGTTTGCCTCAGTGTCTGCAGGTAAATCTGCAAATTTATTCTTTGTCAAGATCATTTATCAAAGACTTATTAGGTAGTTTTTGTGAGAATATTATATTTCTCAATTGCCGGGCGCGAATGCTGACTACAACACAATATTAGGTAATATTGTTTCTTTCTTATTTTTGACCTCAATTTTATGTACGATTGAATCAAGATTCAAATTTGAGTCAGTGAAACTTACACAAGTAAAATAGTAAAATAATGAGTTACACAAATAAAATTGTAAAATAATGAGTTGTAGTTCCGATTGCATTGTCACAGAATA
This sequence comes from Matsumurasca onukii, assembly GCA_018831715.1. NCBI lineage: Eukaryota > Metazoa > Arthropoda > Insecta > Hemiptera > Cicadellidae > Matsumurasca > Matsumurasca onukii. The sequence goes on from CM032067.1 coordinate 5,999,321, forward strand.
AGAATATTTTTTATTTTCTTGAAATACAAAATGGTTACAATGCATTTACATACAACTTTTAAATAAAATAACATTATAACAATTATAACATTAGAAGTGCAGTGTTTAACAATATCATTTTTCAGATATCTTTGCATGGATGAAGCTGACAGGATGATCGACATGGGCTTTGAAGAAGATGTTCGAACTATATTTTCTTTTTTCAAGGTATTTCAAACAAACACTACCATAATCATGCTGAACTAAAAATATACTTTTCATAAGGTACATTTAAGTTTTTAATCTAAAAAACTATTTTAGTTACTTGTAGAACTACTTTATCACCAGTATTGAATAAACTAACTAAAAATATTAGCCATATTCTAACTGTAATTGTTCACAAATTATGAAATTTCTTGCATTTTCGCACTAATAAGTTTTTAGTTGGTGTTAGTTATACTGTCAATAATTTTCATTAAAACTAATTAAAACTTGCATCTATGAAGTAGCAAACATCATGCCTGTTAAAAGAAGCACTCGATTTATGTCAAACCTCTTGACTGTATACAGTTCAAACTAATACACATCACTACTTAGTATTTATTTTCACTTGTTGATCATAAGTAACACCACTAAATTGTTATCTTTTCATACTTTTGCTTCAGGGACAAAGACAAACCCTGCTTTTCTCCGCCACGATGCCGAAGAAGATCCAGAACTTTGCTCGCTCAGCCCTGGTGAAACCGGTGACAATTAACGTCGGTAGAGCAGGAGCCGCTTCCATGAATGTTATCCAGGTAACACATTGCACTATAAAGTACTGTCAGGATTCAGTTTGCATTACAATTTACAACGTCCATTAAGGTTCTATGGCAAGAGAGTAATAGTTACTCTAGCCTAGACAATGATGGGTGCAGAAAAAGTTATTTGTAGAAGACAGCAGCAATCTCTAGTCATTTGCTACCATTCACCACAACTTCTAGACACCCCTTCGGCAAAGAAATTTAGAATGTTGTTAATGTTCATAACAATTGCTAGGCTCCCTATAGCGTTTGCGATGAGGTCATGGCTTTTGTTATCGTCTGTGACAGTTTCTAAATGGGAGTTAGCATCTACGACAAAATCGGAACTTTTACTGTCATTTGCGGGAAGAAATCACAAATCCCACTATTATTTGCGAATCCTATTATTATTATCCAATTAAGTTTAGCTATTGTCAGGGCAGCAATGTTTTCTACCAAGGAACATTCTAGCATCTGCCAAGGATATCTCAGTAACTACGACAGAAGTACACATCATTCCACAATATTCCTGTATAATTCTCTCCTTTCCTAGAATTCTTGTGTTAACTTCCTGACAGTTAACTTGTCTAGCTACTTCAGCTTTGCAATAGTGGTTTATTCTTGTTGCTATTTGATACAGTATTGTATTAATTTGGTTGCAATTGATTGCAGGAGGTTGAATATGTGAAGCAAGAAGCCAAAATCGTTTACCTTCTCGAGTGTCTGCAAAAGACGTCGCCGCCGGTTTTAATTTTTGCGGAGAAAAAGCAAGACGTCGATGCAATCCACGAGTACTTGCTGTTGAAGGGTGTAGAAGCCGTGGCCATTCACGGAGGGAAAGGTAGGCTTGCTAGTTTTAAGACATCCACTAACCTTCCGTGCACCGAAAGTGATAATTCACATTTTTTGTACTTGTGAGCAAATCTGTCACTGTAAATCCATGCTTTTAAGAAAGTGTTCATGACTGAATAGTTTTGTTTTGGCCGTGTGATAGCAGCACCTGTTCAAGGTACTCTTCCCCCTCCACCATACATATGTAATGGCTGGTACTTGCCTTTTTCTGTCGTAAGGTGAGCCATAATGCAATAAGCTACTTTGAGCATTCTATCTGTGTGGATTCATTCACCTAGCCAGTTCAAATTGACAAAAATAAGCAAGTTTTGTTAATCTTGGGTTACAACAAATTTTAATAGGGAGACAAGGTATATTCTATTAACAGAATTTTCAACCAAAGGATTGAATGGTCAAAGCAAAATGAAACGTGATTAGTATAAGGTGAGCAACAACCAATGACAAATGTGACCGATTAACGTACACGATTTGATTAAAGTTAAGCCAATTGGGAGACAAGGAATGAGCAAACATATTTTGCTCTACAAGCAATCGACTGGCCTAAGCAGAATGAACATGATTGGTCAAAGTAAGCAGCAACCAATACAAGGAGATGAGGATTATGGGAAATTGCATTTTTTGTTGTTGCCTACTCAAGAGGTATTTAAATAGGTTTTAATCTAAGTTTTTGTGGAATCAATTTAAATTAAATATTGGACAAAAGCCCAGCGGTAACGTTTTGACACTTCCCTTTGAGGAAACCGATAAATCACTCTAAAATTCGGTCACTTTCGGTGTGTTGAAAAGATCAAGAAGAGCGTTCCCGGTCGGTGGAGGCGTTCAGGCAGAAGAAGAAGGATGTGCTGGTGGCGACGGACGTGGCGTCCAAGGGTCTGGACTTTGCAGATGTACAACACGTCATCAACTACGACATGCCTGACGATGTGGAGAATTACGGTGAGTAACAAGAGTCTTAGCAGATGTTAGGGTACACTCAGGGTAAAACAATATTTAACCCTTTGCACAATTGTATGGGTTTCCCATATTTAAGTGGAACCACTCCTCTAAATTACACTCGCCACCTCACATGAGCCACAGTTTCAAAGGATCAATGACTAGTTCCACACCTGGGTGGGTTTCGACAACGGTCACTATAACCAATCTCTCTAGGTGCCGTTAGTGTAGCATAGGCATATCAGACTGTTTCAAACCTATACTGGACATCAGCGTTTGAAGGGTTAAATTATTAAACAATTGTTTTAATTTTATTTTTTGGCTATGGTTTTATTGGTGCATTTTGTTTTAAATATTCTGTTATCTAAAGGAGTTTTATACAAATAAAATAATGCAATACAAATTAAACAACTTTATTGGATAATTTGAAGTAGAATACATCCTCGAGCTTGTCTTCTCTAGGCAGGAATGAAAGGATACAATATACCTTACTACCAAAGAGCTCACAGTGTAATATAGTCACCACTACTAGTTTAGTGTTAAAGGTCAAGGTTGAGTGGTAGAGAGGACTTTGTAGTCCTAACGTTGCCTCTTTTACCCTCTCTTCAAAACATCCTGCTCAGCATTTCTTGGTCTGCAACTGTCTCCTCATCCACCTGATTTCCCGTTGATCTCGTGTGTTACAGTTCATCGTATCGGCAGAACCGGTCGGTCGGGTCGCACAGGGATCGCGACCACGTTCATTAACAAGGCTAACGACGAGTCGGTGCTGCTGGACTTGAAACATCTGCTGATCGAAGCCAAGCAGAAAGTGCCTCCGTTCCTGGCCGAGTTGCAGTCGGAGAACGAGAAGTACCTCGACCTCGGAGGTATGTTATCGATACCAAAATCATTTTTTTGGAAAATCAATTTAATAATGTTGTTCTGTAGACTAATAAAAATAAAATTCCATAACTTTACTCTTTAATATCTAAGGCTTCCAGTTTACACCCCGTCACAGTTGAAATACAAATACTGCTAAACGTTTCGACCTCGCTGTGGAGAGTCATCCTCAGTAGCTGGTTGACTGGCTGAGACTGGATTGGCCGGCCGTGTCATCTTCTTATATACCCAAGCGGTGGTAGGTGGGGGCTGTCACCTGATTGGCCGAGGTGGGCGGAGCTTGTTGCTCGTTAAAACTCCCCACCCTTACAACTAGGATATAACGGTCCGTTGACTGACAAGGTATTCTCGTGTTTCAGACGAGAGGGGTTGCAGCTACTGCGGAGGTCTGGGACATCGTATCACCGACTGTCCCAAGTTGGAGGCGATACAGAACAAACAAGCTTCCAACATCGGCAGACGAGACTACCTGGCCAACACTGCGGCTGACTACTGAGCACTACGCCAGCGCATGCGCGAGTGTTCTACGCTACGTCTTGCTGCAGCAATGTACTTCAGTTGTACGCTTGCTTCCTCTTGATGCTTCATCACGTAAAACATGTGAGCGTTCAAACTTTTGCGGCCTTTCAGTGGCAACTTTATTATAAATCAAACTTATTTTTGGTTAGCTTTTGAAAAATGTTTTTTTCTTGAGATTTGCAAGGCTTGTTTTTTTTAATTGTGTAAGACCTGCTAACTCTAAAAACAAACCTTAAAATAGAGGCAAATCTCCATGATAATAAAGTTAGTTCTAACATGTTTCATTCATTGTAAAAAAGATACAGTAGCATGTTTCCATGATTTTTTAACCTCTAGACAAAATTATAGTAAATTTTACTGCTGCTATTAATTAGTAAACCAGTTAATTAGTAAATCAGTGGAAAAAACAATGTAAATAATTATTTTTAGTGACTGCAATGAGAGTTTTAAGGTACACTTGTACAAATATTCTGTATTTTAATAATTTTATCTTGTATGTATATCTGTAATATATTAAAAATTAATATTATTTATCATTAATATTATTAATAAAAACGTTTGGTCTCGCTGTGGAGTACCATCTTCAGTCACTGATTGGCTGACACTGAGATACTTGCTGTCTGCTGTCCTATTGGTCGAAGCAAAGTTGGCATCCTTGCTACTGGCACCCTTCGACCAATAGGACAGCAGACAGCAAATAGCTCAGTTTCAGCCAATCAGTGACTGAAGATGGTACCCTACTGAGAGACAGAAAAATGTAATATATTTTTGTACAAACATTGTTTTTTCAATAATTATACAACCTTTAACCAAAACCAATCTGTATCCTAGTTTGTACCAATTTTCTTTCCCGAAATAAAAGTATTTATTTTTCTGGCGTTTTGGTGTTTTCCTATAGTTGAGTAGTAACGCTTATTTTGGTCCATCCTGCACATTTTGGTGGTTATGTATCATATGAGAATATGACTTAGATAATAATCTTTGGGTTACATAAACAAAACCGTTAGTGAAATAATCTTTACTAAACAAAACAAAAAGTTACAAGTAAAATGTGCATCTAAACTACTGTATTTACAAACAAACTCTGATTTTGGTCCAAAACCTGCAAAATTCCACAGCATCCTACTACCCAATGTATCTCGTGTCTATGGTGGTGCATTTACTTACTCATGTATTACATATATTTCCTAAAGCTATGAAAATGCTTCAATGGGCTTATCTTATGTTACATAAATCTTGCAATGTATGTACATATATGTGTACACTTGAGAATCCTTCCTTTCCCAAGGTAATCAAACCAAATCAAATCGATTAAGTGAAATCCGGTTTTAATTTTCCTCACCCAGGTAAAATGTTTTGTAAATAAAGTTTTATAGACAAAAAATGTATAAAATCCGGTCATGCTCTGAAATTTTGGTATACAATAACAACAAACGGATGGTTCTGGCTATAACGACATCACTAACCAACATTAAATCTAGAAATAAATCTTACACCAAAGAATAGTCAATAATATTTTTAACATACAAATAAATTGTTACATTCTTTTTATTATTCTTACCAAACACAAAAGATAATGCAGATTAAATAATCAAAAATAATACTAATAAAATTATTTAAAAATTTTAAGTAATGTTAATTAAAGAAAACATTTAACAATTTAACACATACTCAAAATAAAGTACGCAAATTAACTAATAAACTATATAAAAATGTGTTTTTGTTTAACTCAAAATATTTAGGCTACAATTGTTTGGGTAAAAATTCAGTTTTAGTGCTAACTTTTACAACATCAGTTGTAGATTGAAATTTGTAAAAAATTTCATTAAAAATGTAACAATATAAAGACGATACAAAACTAGCTAGTCAAACAGGATTAAGATAACATAACGAATAGTTTTAACTCTGATAATAGTACTTCTCCCATAATAAACTATCTACTTGAAAATAAAATATAACTCTTTCAAATTTATAACATTTCAAACAAGCAAAATAAGATATATTGCTTGAAGTTTTTACTTTCAAAAATATTTAAAGGCCAAAGCCCAAAATTATACTAAATCATTACTTTTACTTTAAAGATGTCTGTACAATCTTCTTTGTAAATGACAGTCTCATAAAAACCTGGAATCAAAAGAAAAATAATTAGATATTAATAATAACGATTATCATCTTTATTTCATGCAAAATTGTTCTCTGATGTTCGCCAAGTTTACCTTTTAACATTTGAGAACTAAATTTGTCTTACATAGTTATAATGATTAAAGAAGCCCGTGATAATGTGTTCAATTACTACAAAGTCTACTCTTTTTCTTTAACTCCTTGCCGTTAACTTTAAAAATATTAGATTAGAGCTTTTAAAAGTATTTGAAATCTTGAAAGGTTGTTTGAGTGACATTTTACAATCAAAAGCACTAGTTTAATCAAGAAATCTACATAAAGCGCTTTCCACATTGAAGCAATTATTGATTGAACTAATACACCTGCTGATATAGTAGATCTACCTACTTGAAAGTCGTGCTGTTCGCAAAGATGCAAGAAAGTGACAGTCGAAGATGCAACAAATTGTTTTTAATTAAACAGTTATGATTAAAATTAGGTAAATACCTCAGTCAAACAGTTCAAATGTGGTGCTTAACCTTTTGTTTACATTTTTCAACTGTATGTCATCGTCAGGGGTGAAAATCTTCTTGATAAACAACCTGACGATGACTCTATTGCTACACAGAGAATGTCACAAACTCTATTGCTACATAAAAATGTCAAACTATGTTGTCGAGAATGTCACAAACTCTATTGCTACACAAGATAATGCCACAAAATCTATTGCTACACGAGGGAATGCCACAAACTCTATTGCTACACGAGAGAATGCCACAAACTCTATTGCTACACAGAGAGAATGCCACAAACTCTATTGCTACACGAGAATGTCACAAACTCTATTGCTACACGAGAGAATGCCACAAACTCTATTGCTACACGAGAGAATGTCACAAACTCTATTGCTACACGAGAATGTCACAAACTCTATTGCTACACGAAAGAATGCCACAAACTCTATTGCTACACGAGAGATGTCACAAACTCTATTGCTACATCAAGGAATGTCACAAACTCTATTGCTACACGAGAGAATGCCACAAACTCTATTGCTACACGAGAGAATGCCACAAACTCTATTGCTACATGAGAGAATGTCACAAACTCTATTGCTTCCCGAGTTAATGCCACCACCAGAGAATGATGACTGCATGTATGTAGGTTGGTCACGTACCTACCTGACTCAGGTATCCTGGAGGGTGAGAGGCACAGGTTGTGAGGTCAGGTACTTGCTGAAGTTGCTCTGACACTCCTCACTGCTCCAGTGCTGGATGAGCAAGTGTGTCTCAGACACTAGGGTGGTCTCCAGGGTCACGTGTAGGCTGTGTCTCAGCAGAGCCTTGGTGGCCTCCATGGACTGCAACACAACACATCACATCCATCATTCAAAACATTGGGGAATATCATTTCAAGGCTGGTCAAGTTCCAGTTCAAATAGGATTGAACAGAAATAAATAACAAATAGTTAACCAAGTCTTAACACTTTTTATTTTTTTAATAAAACTAGCTAAAATGTATAAAATTAGATCCTGGGGAGAGTGTTACACTAGATATCGGTACTCCTGGATATCGGTACTCCTTTATCACTGCGTTGGGTAGGACTTTAGATGGGCAATTTACAAGGACACAAAAGCAATGTATCTAAGTGCTTGCCAAGATCACAAATTCGGGTTTACTACCTCATTTTATTTGATTAGCCATATTATCTTCAGTGGGTTGTGGCAGCCCTGCTTCCAGAGTGACGATGAATAAATATTGTTGGTTAATATTTTCCTATGAGGGCCTTGATTAAACAAAAAGCTTAATGGCTTTATTGGTACAAAAGCATCCAACAAAAATAACAGTTTTAATTTGGATCCCAATATTATACTCTACAACTGTCTAGTAATTGATTTCTTAAAGAAAATAATCTTTTATGTATTATGAATGTGTGTAATTAATTCAGTATTAATTTTAATGTTTGCTACATTGCCTGTTTTAATGAAATAATGTAATATTTCAAGAAAACTCTTTAGGTTAAAAAGTGTTTTGATTGAAGCAATCAAAATTATAACAGCGGACAATTTAAACAAAATTAAAATTAAGAGAATAAATAAAAAGTTAATTACCAAAGTTTATTTATACTCCAATTGTATTACAACAAAACGAAAGGAGAAAGAACAGATGAGCTCAATAATTCATAAAGAAATGTGGGCCTGAGTGTCTTACTTGGACAGATGGTCAAACTGGTTTATTTAAATATAATGTGAGGCCTTTGTGGGTAGGAGGGAGGAGGGGGAGATTTCAGTTTGTGTTTCAGTCCTTCTCCAGCTGTCTGACAAGCAACACTTCAACTGGTTAATCTGTGTTATATTTACATGTGGAGAAGCAGAAATAGATCAGCTGTTTACAGAGAGGAAGTGGTTTTAAATAGTCAGCTGTTTAGACAGGAAGTTGGTTCCTAGCTGCTTTTATTATTGTTGAGTAAGGCAGACAGTGTGTTTAAAATGTGCTCACAGTGGTTGTGTTGGTTTCTGTGTGTTTATTTTGGTTTTTTGTGTGTTTATGCTTCTGAGTACCACAGCATTGTTGAAAAAGTCGTTTACAAGTATCCTGGAAAGGTTAGTTTTTTATATTATTGAAACTATTTTATGTAATTTACTATTAAATTAAGTACAATCACAATTTAGTCACAAAGATGAATTTAGTAGAAATTTTAAATACTGCCAATAATAATTATAAGTTTCAGATTGTCTAGCATACCTTGGTATGGCAAACAAGTTACGCAAACTAACAATATCTAATTAAACCTATTCATGAAGTTATTAGAAACAGGAAATCATAAAACGTAATGTGCCCACACATTACTATTGTTCCAAGAAGTGGATTGCAATTGCTGTTGTAAGTGATTCATACATTGGAGGATTTCAAATATGGTATTTAATAGTTTATTTATTATAATTATTCTTATATAGGCCCGCTGTCTTGAAAAGTTGGCTTCATTCTTTCGGAATAGCAAGTCTGTAACAGTCATTCTGGTTTTTCAGAAATTTAGTTTAACTCAATTTTTTCTCCTAAAAAAGCCTCTTTACTATTTATTTAATAAATTGTTACTTTCTTACTACAATCCCTACTGTTACAATTGTTCAATCAACACAAAATAATGTGCACTTTTAAGATAGGAAATTTTAAAATTTAACTCAACACCAACTGTTTAGTAAAATTTTGTTCCAAACATATCCAAGTAAAGCCCACTGAATTCAGAGTACAAAGATGAGCCATTCACAACATTCCTTATCTGTTCCATGATGATTCAATTATCGAGAAACGACTGAGTTGAGTTTAGATTACAGCGGAACAGTTAACTTGTTGATTGATAGAGAGTAAATATCGATACCGTAGATTCCGAGAATCCATGTTCTCTGAGTTACTCACCGCTAATCTATATCTATACAGGGTGAGTTTTAAATGTCCCTCACCTTAACTTTTGAAAACGGAAAATTTTTGAAAACCCTTTGGGAATGTTTTTATAGGGTTTTGAAGTTTTAAGGGCCTCCCTAATTTTTTATATATGAATTCCCCTCGTGTGACACCTTATTTGAAAGGGTAAAAAACACAAACTCATTGATACAATTAAAAAAACTTTGACGTTTCTGTACAAAATGGAGGCTCAAAACGGTTTTTATTTTTTAAGCAGATAAATGGACACTGTCGCTATATTTTTCAAAATTTAGAAAAAAATACAGATTTAGTTTTTGGGTATTCAAAGCTTTAAAATGATATGTTACAAGATAAACTTTTAAAAACTGCCCTTTTTTCAAAATTTGTCAATTTTCAAAAGTTTGAAAAATTTATCTTGTAACATACAGTATCATTTTAAAGCTTTCAGTACCTAAAAACTAAATCTGTAATTTTTTTTCAACATTTTGAAAAATATAGTGACAGCGTCCATTTATCTGCTTAAAAAATGAAAACGTTTTGAGCTGCTATTTTGTACAGAAAAATCGTCAAATTTTTTTAATGGTATCAATAAGTTTGTGTTTTTATACCCTTTCAAATAAGGTGTCACACGAGGAGAGTTCATATTTTTAAAAAATTAGGGGCCCTCCCCCTTGGTTTTTGGGTGGGGGTTGGGTAACGTAAAGTATGTCAAAAGAAACTTCAGAACCCTATAAAAACATTCATTGGGTCATTGGGCTATTAATTAATGACCCATTCTAAGGAAGAGTCGGCCTTAGGTTGTAACAAGACTACACCTCATAACTACCACTCATCACACTCATCCTTCACCACATATTTGCCTTAAAATACCCTCATGAGAGTGGTCGGCATCTCAAATAGTAAATAGTGATTCCCAAAAGGGTTTTTCAAAATTTTTCCTCTTTCAAAAGTTAAGGTGGGGGGACATATAAAACTCACCCTGTATATGCCCGCAGGCCCAGTGATAATGTTAACGTTCATGCTCCAAATAACAGTTATTAAAACGCTCATTAACAATGACAGATTGTGAACCTCGAATAACAGTTTTTAACACTCTTAAGCAAACAATCGCATTAGTCAAAGAACGATTTGGCCCATTCTGAAAAGGCCTTCGTATTAAATTTCCCGTCCCGATCTCACCCACCCCTGATAAACTCTTGTATGACACAGGTGAAGGGGGATCTAGAGCTACCGGAGTGCGGCAGTTACAGTGTGTGTGGAGTGATGAGACTGCGGTTCTGGCAGCCGCCGACACTACACAGACTCTGTCGCTGTGTTCACGGCACAGAGTGCCCGTGGAAGTGGGCTGCGTCCAGCACAGACCCCTTCACAATGCAGCTCGACAACCGCAGTCAACTCAAGGTAAACTACTTCAAGGTGGATAAGTCTCGAAATAGTCATACATTTCTTGGAAAATTCTAGTATTTTCTAGTAAATTGGGAGAAGAAAATGTTGTCTGGGAATTTACGGGCCATGACATTTTTTGATACTGGCAGAGAGTTATGCATCCTCTTCAGAGGCCGTAAACGCCAAATTTCAACTTGCCAAAACATTACGTTAAAGCTTTAGTGATGTGAAAATATTGAATTTACCGATCAATTGTAACTACTAATCATTTTAACTTAAAAGATACTTTACACCTCTTCAGTCCACAAATAGTCCAATTATCGAGTTTCTCCTGAATAAGAAACTATATTTTTCCGATTATTCAGTATGTAACAATTACCAATGTATAAAATAAATCTGTGATGCGTGTGTAACAGTTCTGTCAGAAAGTGAGTGAGCTTGCCGTGTGTCCGGCCAGCAAGGCAGGCATGGTGGTGTCGACAAGACAAGACAAGGAGATGGAACTGAGCGAGCTGACGACGGAAGCTTTGTGTCGATGTGAGTGGCCGTCTTACTGGCAACTTCACCGCAACTACTACCACGACTTCTTCAACGGATCAGTGGTCAGCACCAACCACTACCGTTGTGCCAAGGTGGGTTGTGTAGTCAGCCGTTGTAATATAACAATCATAGATGAGCTATATCCTCACTGGAATAGTGCGGCACTGGAGGAATGCAACCACTTGCTGACTTAGTCTCATTTGTTTCAATGATCCGACATCGGAGCCGGATCCACAATTTTTGACAAAGTCAGATGTGACCGAAAACAAGGTTGGAACCAAGATCCAACATTTGACTCAATAGCTTCCAATCCGACATCAATAAACTCGAACAAAGAACTACCGAGGATAGACTAGGAACCGAGATCCGACTAAGAAGAGAGAATCGACTTTGAGTACCGGTACAAATTAGAAAATCAACAAAAATAAAATTTGTATGTTAAATGGAAGAACATGACAGTGTTTTTCTTGGAGACTTTAACCATGTGGTTCTTATATTATAACTAACTCTTTTATACTGACATTCCTACCGCTCAGTGTTTACAGACAGAAAGACATTCCGTCTTCCGCCACTGATTTTAAGTTACCTGCTGCGCTTGATAGATTCAAGTTGATGATATGTAATCGGTGCTTGGATCCGAGATCCAAAAACCGGCTCGGAGATCTAACCTTACACTAATTTGTCTTCTTTAAGGATAGCTACAGTTTAAGCACTAAACAAGAACCATTTGTTAATTAGCTTACAAACCACCCCCTTGGACACCCTGAACCAGAAAGTAACAAGGAGTTCTAAACCACTGTGACACAAGTTTCGTTTAGCATTGAAACTTCCTCTGTGCGTGTTACAGCTGATGAGATGTGACCGTTACGACTTCTGCGGCAACGTTGTGCAGGACACGTTCTCCACGTACTACCGCTGCTCCTGCCCTGCCGGCACTCTGTGTCTCAACAAGGACCGCACTCTGCGCAACACCACGGAACTCCTCTACGAGGGACCCTCCTACCGAGCCTACTGCTTGCCCTTGGACACTCCGGTCTCTTAGTGTCTTCGACTCTATGTGTCTCCGATTGTCATTAAACACTTTGTACTAATTTATTATGAAAGCTATTTTATTTCTCAACAGTATACAAGTAACTAGTGTCGGGTCTATTCCTAATTTTTTTGATTCTCGATTCTGATACCGATACCAGGATATTGATTCTCGATTCCAAGCGTTCACATGTGTTCGTGCTAGTGTTGGATCGATTCCTACATTTTTTTATTCTTGATTCCGATTTCTAAATATTGAATTTCGATTCTGGGTTTGATTCCTGGTTCCAAAACCGATTCTTCTTACTTTGGAATTGATCAGAATCGATCCCTGATTCCCGGTTCTCAATTCTGCGCTATCGGAATCAACTTTACTGAGCGATTCTCAATACCAATTCCCCACTCAAGAAATCGGTGGAATTGAGAATCGGAATCGACCTAACACTAAAAGTAACTTTAACATAAACCAAAGAGTAAAGTACAGGTTCTTGTTATTTATAAGCCCTAAGGTAGAGTTCTCTAAGCCAGTAACTTTTCTATTTTGAGCCGGTTTGTTGACTGATTGATTGGGTTTTCTTATTGGTTTTCGGTGATCACTGAGAGCTAAGTGGTGATCACAGATGCCCTCACCGAGAGCTAAGTGGTGATCACAGATGCCCTCACCGAGAGCTAAGTGGTGATCACAGATGCCCTAAGTGGTGATCACAGATAAGTGGTGATCACAGATGCCCTCACCGAGAGCTAAGTGGTGATCACAGATGCTGGCAGAAGCTGTGTGATGGTCGTACATTTTATTTAGGAAGGCCCAAATGAAAGGAAACTGACACTTGAGCGCAACAGTGAGTTTTCCATTGTTTTGTCTAACCGGATTTATAACTTTAACGTCCTATATATAAATGCCTCTTAAGATTTACAAATAAACTTTACAACTATTAAGAAACTCTTGTTCAATATAAAATTCAAAATGTTATTTAATTCCACTAAATTATTTCTAGTACAGTGTCATATTTTGTTAATTGCAAGGTAACCAACTTTTTTACTTTAATTATAATCTTCAATACGGTTATAAAAAACTTTGCCTTTTTCATTAATAAATAGTAAAATTTTGCAAATTAGAAACAATAACTATTTTGAAAATTTGTGTGCCAACAATATTAAGATTTGGGTGATTGGTAACAATTTTATATTAGAAGGCAAAATCAATGTCTTCCAACAAGGAAAGTGAAACAAGAGTTGTTTGTGTTAAACTTGGATGTTTATTTGTATTGGCAGGTGTCAAAAGGCAACGCGGGGGAAACTAATACAGGTAATATTGTTTGTAATAAGGGTGGTGCACACAATGAATAACTGATAACCGAGGTATCAATCAATAACCTAACTCTGTCAGCACAAGTTTCAATACTGACAAAATGAATATTACGTTACGTTCAACTTGAAAATATGAATTTATGTTACATTGTCAAACAATACAGTTTTCTTTTCCTGTATTTTTTTCAATAACGGTAATGCTCTGAAAATAAATTAACTTTGCAATAAATTATATATATTTTTACACTGTTTTGGTTCAATTTTACCTAGGTGTATTATTTTCAACACCTTGACCTAGCGAGCTTTTATTATTTAAATTGGAAATTAGACGTTATTTTAGATTGTAAAACAAGAACGCTTTCCGTTCCTGTATTGTCTGTAATAACAGTTTGAAAGTATTGCTCTGAAAAACAATTTAACTTTGCAATAAATGTTATATTTTGTGCATTGTGTTTTTTCTTTTTACCTAGTTGTATTATTTTTAACAGCTAGACCAAGCGGAATTTTACTATTTTCTATTGATCAGCCTGTAACTATCCATATTTTACTATTGGCATACATGATGTCAAAGCTATACTTTTCAATACAACTTGTTATCGAATAATCCATTTTACAAGCTTACAGAATCGCTCAGTTATGGGACAAAAGTCTAGCGATATAGCTTTGTTGACATAGCTCAACTTAGCTACAAATTTCACTCCACCTTGATGCAAAGTTAACTATGAAAAAGCAAATAAGCCTAATTAGAGCTGTTCTATTATTTCTTTTAGAATAATTTACGACATCATTTTTTCTTCAAAAAAATAAATATAAATTATGTTTTCAGAATGTAAAGGGATGGTAGGGGGAGGATTTTTGCTTCCTGGAAGTGGTCTCTACAGGATTGGCGCCGGTAGATCAGTGAAAAAAATAGTTCCCAACCCGATCTTTTAACCTTAAATAGGAACTGTTTTCTGTTTTCTCCAGTTAATTGTTTTGTAATTGTAACTGTAATCATTACATTTATAAAGGGTAAGTCTAAAGTAACTTACCAAGTATGTCAGAATGTAAATAGATATTTTCGTACAGCGTGGCGTGGCCGGGACAGTGAAGAAAAATAGTTCACAACCATCTTTAACCTTAAATGACTCTGTTTTCTGGCTTTTTCTCCTAAATAGGTATAGTAACGCTTTATGGGTTAACTGCAAGGACGGCAAAGTTTGCAACCATCCTCAGATGACAAAGGATAAAAACTCCTGGACAGAGCTTTTTTAAGACATGTTCGATGTAAAAATTAAAATTCGACAAAAACCAGCCCCAAAACTGTTGCTAAGAGTCAGAAGAACCATACTTAACACGAAGTACGGCACTAGACGTATTGAACTGAAGTGAGGTCGACTTACCTGGGAGGACTGTGACGCTATGGGAGTGACTACCGACAGCACTTGCTCCTTGAAGTCTTGCTGCGGCAACACTCTCGTCACCAAGCCGAACTTCAGAGCCTCCTCGGCCGTCAGCTTCCGCGCCGCGTACAGCAACTCGCTCGTCTGTAAACATACGACACGTTCTTTATTTTCTACAACTGTTTCAAAGTAGCCACTGTTAAGATAACGTCGCCTGACTTTTCCAAGTTTCGCAGGTAAATTTTCAAAATAGTTTCAGAATTCTTGGTGACAGAACTTTGCTTCCTATAACTTGCAGATATATTACTGGCCCAACTGAATTTCATTGCACTATAACATTATAGTTTAAAATTAAAATGTTGCTAGCCATGATTATGAGGGGTATTTGTGTTTAAATTTCATAGCATTGTATTACGTAAGATAAAAAAATTTAATGTTTTCTTGTTGGATATTTTGGCATAGAGAAAGGTATAAATAACCTAAGACATTTTGAACGCCTCAGCTTTAAATAACACTGGAATAACTACAAATTAGGTTAAAGGCTTCTGCCTGGAAAACCTGACACTGGTACATCTAGTGGTAGAACACGACAGTTAAAGGATTGGGTTAAATGAAATCAAGGCAAATTGTTACATTTTTGAAGGTTCCTTAATTTTTAGTATTAGCAATCAATAATTGGTTTTAGCCATGACATTTTAGAAATCTGAAGAGTTAAAATTAATTCCCCTAAAATAATTTTAACACTCAGAAATTTTGGGCGCAACATCCAAAAATCAAACCGACAATTATCTTTCTTAGGAATTGGCTGTGAACTAAACATGCTAGAAGACTCCCAGGACACTCACCACGACAGGACCGAGCAGCGAAGGCATAGTGAGCGTCGCCCCTCCCTCGGGTATCTGACCTAGCTTGGCGTACGGAGTGTGGGACGTAGCACTGTCTGTAGCCAGCACCAGGTCGAACAGAGGCAGCATGGTGACGCCCAGACCCACTGCCGGTCCTTGCCGCGCCTTGGAGAACCAGCCCTGTGATGAACTCTCACAGCCGGTACTGCTTGTATTTGACTGTTTCATTGATGTGCTTACCGGATCTCGAACTAAGCCGAATCACCTTGGAGAATCAACGCCAGTCTGATGAACTCTCTGCTGGTACTTTTGTATTTAGCGGTTTCATTGATGTAGCTTACCTCTCTCAGAGCCAAAGCCTGATGCGAGGAGAACAGCGCCAGCGCCTTGATGAACTCTCTGCAACGCACAGTACTCTTTGTATTTGACTGTTTCATTGATGTAGCTTACCGATCTCTCGGAACTAAGCCTTGAATCACCACCATGGCTCGAGCTCCACGTCAACTTCAAACGCCACAGCGCTGTACATTCTACATTACCATCACACAGCAGCTGCTGCATTCTGGTGGCTTTCTTTGGAATCTTTTTGTTCTCCAACTAGGCCTCTATATGGTCAGAGTATACATGAAGGCTTTTTCTAACGGAAGTCGGAACTGACTTCTCACAACAATTCTACCTACATATTCTGTATTTAATGAGTGTCATTACAATCTTAATACATAAAATGAGTCCAGTTTTTGTTGAAAATGGCAAAATTCAAGACTGGCCTCAAGGATTTAATAAGTATTTTTTTAAGTTTTAACTTTTTGTAGAGTGTTCTATCAGAAAGAAATTAAGAAAATCACACAGAATATTGGAAAACTACAGAAAAGTTGACGATTTAATTTGGTACATTTTACAAAATGCCTATTTAGTAAACAAAGCCTACAAGCTGATAAATATTAAATAACTTCAGTAAACATATATTTTTTATGGACAGGATAAAGTCTGTCGGGTCAGCTAGTTTCCAATAAAATAAATCTATGGCATTTAGTGGAACTGTCTAATGATATTATGTTGAAAAACGGAATTAGTGTAAGAACCTAACGCTACTTACTTGATAGCTATAGCCAACTCCAACGCAGTCTTTCTCTCGGTACTGTCCGTCTGCACCAAGGACAGGAAATCAATTCCTTGACAGAACACTGAGCCGGTGGATGACACCAGTACGGCTCGGCAGTTCTCATCTTTCGTCAATCCCGTCAGAACTGTTGTTAGTTCCCGCAACACCTGACCACACCAAAACAACTAAAAACCTGCTATCTGTGAATTAAACTCTAAAACTTGGTTTTCCAACAGTACCAACAATTTTTAACATTCTTAAAACTAAAAATATTTACATAGACGTTTATCCAAGTTTTTGTATCAAGTTTTCTCAACTTAAAAATAGTTCAGTTTAGAAAATAAATACTTTAAAATTTTGCGAGGAATAGAAATAGTCACCTCTGACAAAGCTAAGCCTTTGCATGAAAAATAACAGATACGGAAATATGAAAATATAAATGAAATAAAGACCCACAAAATAAATTTAGGCTCTCGTAGTCGAATCTACTCTCTTCAGGTCATCCTCATTCATTCATTCATTAGTTTAATAGTACACTTTTCTCGTGAGGAATAAGATTAAATTTCTTTTGAGATCTAACTTCAACTTGTATTTCTTGGTTAGGCATACCCTTAAATCAAACAATATCTTAAGA
Source organism: Matsumurasca onukii (assembly GCA_018831715.1). NCBI lineage: Eukaryota > Metazoa > Arthropoda > Insecta > Hemiptera > Cicadellidae > Matsumurasca > Matsumurasca onukii. The sequence continues at coordinate 6,017,017 of CM032067.1, forward strand.
GTAGGTTATCATCAAAACACAATTCAAAATGTTATTTGCATCTACTTCGCTATTCTATTAGATGCGGCCGTAAGATTTTTTGTATCTTTAAAACTAATTTTGTTCCTGAGGATTATTAAAAGAAAATTAAAATAAATAGAAAATAGTACAAAATTCAAGAACCAACACATTTTTCAAGGGAGTCCTGGTAAAAAGAGCAAAAGGCGAGCTGAGGTTTTTGGGTACAATTTTGTTGCCTGAAATATTTATTAAAGTCTGTACCATACTCTAGTTTTAAGTTGTAACTTACACTAGAATTCAAAGAGTTTTTCAGCTTGGTTGAGCAGGGAGCGATGATGATTTCCACCAGTTGACCGACTCGCTTCAAGGAGAGCTCCTTGTAAACAACTGATGGTTTCGGAGATGGCTTAGGCTGAACTGGTGTACTCACTTTGTTAACTGTAAAATAAGTCAACAATAGACTCCAACTTTATTAAAAGACACGTTGTAATAGAATCGTACCTTTTTAAAATGCAGAAAACTTTGGATGAAGAACCATTTTTTTAACCGAGCTCTTGAAAGATTTAAATTAGAATATTAACACTAATTCTTTGCTGTTACCACAAAATAAAAATTACAAAAATCGTACAAGAAACCAAACTCAAAGCATTCAAATAAATACATTTTATAATGTTCTACCCCTTGAAAGAAATCAGGAATAAACCAATTACATTCATTAATTGTTCAAATCTCCAGGCCTGCTGGTTGTTACAGTACTTTACTTCACAATACATTTGACATTTTTTTCAGATTGCAATTTCAGCAAATGTATGCCAAAGGAAAGCCCACATATGTAAATTATGTTCTGTAAATATGTTTAAAACATGAAATGTTAATTATTTTATGAAATTAAATTGTTCTACAACATAAATTAGGTGAAATATTTACCTTGTGGTGTAGACGGAGGAGCAGGTGTAGGTTTCTTCACAACTTCCACTGGAATGTTCTTATCAACGTTTTCAGAGTTACGGGTGAAGTCTTCAAGGACAGCGGCTAGAGAGGAATCTAAATCATTATCCGGCATAGGTAGAGGAATTTTCCTTGGTCGTCCTCTACGATTTGCTGGCGGTCTCAACAACGCCCTGGCGAGTTTATCTGCTTGCGCTCTGTTCATGGTCAACTTCTTCTCTCTCGGAGTGGATTGCAGTTTGGGTTTCTCTTCCGTAGGTGTGTTCAACTTGCGACTCATCGTGGGAGATTGCGGTGTAGCTCTTGCTGCTTTGAGTTTGTTTGCCGAATCACCTTGCCCTGCCTCCTGGACAGGTTCCGGAGACATCACGGCCACTCTCTCGCCATCCACACTCAGTCTCCTGGGACTATTGCTACGACTAGAGTAATTGCTGCTGGACGAATGCCTTCTTATAATTCTTGATGCTTCGGCAGGAACTATTTTCGCAGGGAACGGGAACAAATCTGCGGGTGGTGGGGAACTGATCGAATGAGAGTCGTGAGAATCTACTGACATTTTCCTTGCGGATGTGTCCAAATAATTGTCTCCTCCGTCTTCTTTGGGCTGCTGTCCTCGCAGAGAGATCTTTGTCCCTTCAGGAGTCGAAGGATTGGTCATACTAAGTACAGCTGACTTTACCAATTTTGTTTTTAGAATAAGATCTTTCTTCTTTCTTCGGACAGACGGCAACACCCCCCTCTTGGTGCTCCCTCCAGCATTTTGCTTCTCTTGAATGGCAAACAACAGATTTATTGCACCTTCATCACCTAACAATCTATCTATCTCTCTCATCTTTCTAATTTTTGGTGTTTTCTCTTCTTTCACTGGAGATGGAGATGCGTCTGCTTTTTCAACTTCCGTCTCAGTTTTCTCTGGAGAGTCATTTTTATCCAGTCCATTTTTAGGTTTTCTGGCCTTGTAGTGGCTTTGTGTAGCAGTTCTAACGTAAGCATATCATCAGGGGGCAATATCGGTTTCTTCTTTGGAGGCCTTCCTCGTTTCTTTTGTGGTTTGTTCCTTTTCAAGACGTTGGCATAGTGATTCTTCTTTTTTATTTGCAACTCGACCTTTCGCCGCCTCGGATTCGTAGCTTTGAATATTTTGTTCTTGGCATTCCCTTCTTCCTCGCCGTTGAGTATCAGATCCATTGGCAGGTCCAGAGGTGGAGTTTCTGGCCTAGACAACCTCTTGTTAGAATATTGTTTTATCAGCTTACTGTCTTTCAATTGTTCACCAATAAACTCTTGGCCTTCTACAGTTAAAAACTCAGTAACTTGGCTTGCATCGGCTGTAGCTGTGGAACTGTCTACTACGTTACGAGATTTAGACATTTTCTGTTTCTTCCTTCCACTGGAGTTGTTGTTATGCTCGGCTCTAGCTGCTGCCTTGGGAGTGGGAACGCGTTTCCTCTTGGTTGTTTTGAAATCGTCTAGTTGTTTGAGAGCCAGCTCTTTTTCCAGTTCTGGGTGAAGTTTAAGCAAAGGCGTAAAATGACTTTTCCTTTTACTGGATATTCTAGGTTTCTGTTCAACTAGTTTTTCCAAAGCCTGTGGAGTTTCCGGAATACCTGGATCATCCGGATCATCTTCAAGAATTTTGAGGAGTTCAATTTTATCAGATGACAAACTTTTTGTTAGTGACTTTTTGGTCGCTTTGACAACTGAACTGTTCTGAGATTTCGGCCCTTCTTGCTTCGAGGAACTTCCTACTGGACTACCCACCTTTACGGAATCAACGTCAAATTTAATCTCAGTGTCCGGGTTTTCTACTTCACTTTTGTCCACTATCTTGGTTGCCAATCGATGAGCCAATTTCATGGCAAATATGTAATCTCTGCCTGGTTCCAGATCCGGATACTTCTGTTTCGTTCTTTCGTCAAGCTCTTCGGCAATCTCCTTGGTCGACACAGATCTCCTACCCATGACACAAGGACTGTCACCTTCTATCAGTCGCTCCAAGCGACGAGCACTCCTCACCACACCCGGGTCCAGGGTGGACACTGACGTTTGATCCACTTCCACTGCGGACTCTGAACTGAAAGTCACAGGCAAGGTAAGAGTCGCAACTTGGGTCAGCTTCTCATCCTTGTCTCCGTCAGACGAGACTGCGATTAACTTTGCTTTCTCGCTCACTTTTACTGAAGATTCCGCAGAGCTGGTTCGACAAGTACTGCCTGCAAGCTCGAGAAGAGTCAAAGCAGTGTTCGTGCTGTCTAGTTCACTTTGAGAGGGTTTTGCCACCGCTTCCGCTGTACTCGTTGGAACCTCCATTACTTGGCCGTGAATAACGGCTACTCCTTTTCCAGAGTCATCTGTTTCAACAACTGTTTTTACCTCTTTTTCTTCCACTGCTTCATTAAGTTCAAACTCGGTGTCATTAATTACAATCTCTGCTTGTTCAATCATGCTCTTTACTTGTTCTAAAGTGTTATCCGTTTCAGTTATCACTTTATCAGCACTTTCAACAGTTTTAGAGATGCTCTGGTCTGGAGCAGGATCTTCAACCGTTCTCACATCATCGATGTAAAGGGCTCCTTCTTCAGCTTCGTCTTCTTGGTTCTGTTCTTCTTCACTCTGAGAAACGTTTGGTTTTATCTCTAGAGGATCACTACATTCAATCTCCTCGATATCTACGTCTTCTTCCACTTCCTTCTTCAAACTTTGCGTATCATCGTCAATTATTTCTTGTTCCATTTCTTCATCTTGGTTCTCCGGCTGCTCCATTGCTTTATCGGTCAAGGTTATCTCTAGAGCTCCTGTACTCGAGTTTGTGGACACTACAGCTATCTGGCCGGTGTTCTTGACTTCTGCTGACAAGTCAACTATCTCTATCTTAGGGTCTTCTTGGTTCTCCTCGGAATGACAAGGGTCTAGGATGAGGAAGGTTTGGGAGCCGTCTTGATTGTTCGTGTCGGGTGTTATAACAATCACATCTCTATCGTCAATGGATGAGGACATAGTAACTGGTTTGCGGAAACCCTGACATTCACTAACCTTTTACAAACCATGCTTTACCTCGAGGATCTGCCTAGCTTACTCAGGGAACACGAATAGCTCTCGGCTGATTGTTTCCATTTTAAAATGTCACCTCTGATTTTAGTTTAGTATACGTTCTATGATATTTGGTTTTGCTGCAAGAGTTCGTGAAGCAAAGCACCTGAAACAAAATAAAAACATTTGGTCAAAAATTTATCTCTTAGTCTTCTAAATTTTATAATTAACATAGTATTGCAACGTTTTTCTTCTTACACTTCTAAAAATTGTCAAATGATTGAAACAGTAACAAGAAGTATTATGGAAGTCAAAATATCTTTCAGAGCCTTAAGGGGACAGAGCAACGTCAGGTGTTACTCAAGAGCAGTTTTGCTAACATTAAAAAAAGGCCCATTGTAATTATGATTGCATGTTGTCATTGTTGTTGATATCTAGAGGATTTTGATTTAATTACCAATTGGAAGTAATGTGAACCAAACACACTACTATAAGTACAGTCAAAAATTGCTATTCAAAGCACAGTTAGGCTTAAATTTAAAAGTAAGACTTATAATTTGTTGTTTAGGCCTATCTTCTTCTAGGGGTGCTTAATTTCAATCTGATCCTGATTGTGGATAAAACGTAAGAAAGCTGGCAGAGCTAGGCTTTTGTATATCAATTTCAAAACAATCACACCATTAGAACTACCCTTAAAAAGGGAGAATTTTAGAGGATGTCAACTTCAATGAACAGTCGCTTTTATCGGCACAAGTAACAATCGGACACAAAATTTAGTGATTGATCAGGAAAGTTGTAATTTTTGTTCCATAAGTTGTTTTTAATTACCAACACAATGTTTATTTGTACATTGGTAAAAAAAGTTTATAAAACTACTTCTGAATTGTTTCTAACCAAAGGAAATTTTATAGAACTGAGGTATCCAGTGTAAGTTTCTATTCTACTTAAAGTAGAAAATATTTTCGGTATCGGTTCAGATAAACTGTTTTTGAACAACCAACATTGTACTCAATACCTAAAATAAGCATAACTACCTATATTTTGAAGAAGAAACTAGCTTTGCCTTAGCCCTAAGCCTATTGAAAAGCCTAAGGTGCTCACAATGCAAGTAGGCCTAGCCCCATTTCCACTAACATAGCCTAATCCCAGAATGTTCATTTAGTCTATTTCGAAAATTATAACTTATCAAGCACTAAATATTTAACTCCAATCACTAATTTATGTGGAATAGTCTATTGACGAAATATTTTAAAAATATATTAAAATGAGTAGCTCCTGCAATTAAAGGTAATAGGCAAACAAAGTGACATGGAAGCAATCGAATGCTTGAACCTCGGTGTCAAGGAGCTCAGAAAGAACGTAGTTACCGGAAAATAAAGGGAACTAGAAATTACCTTGTAAGGATGAACTATAAAAATACGTAGTCCACAGTTTTACGTTAAACCGATAGAAAGTTATCGTTTATTTATAACACTATTGAAAATAACTCAAAAGCAAAACCAAATAAACACAGCTACAAATTACAACACCTTCGTCACTTCACTTCACTTGATCACTTCAACAGCCAGAGCTGCCAACAGAGTAGAATATAAACTCTAAACTCGAACTCTGCTTTTACTATAGCCAGGCAAAATAGAAAGCCAGGAACTGCTCAAGAAGTTAACACAGTTTTGAGATTGTGACAAATCACTACTTGCAATTTGTAAACAGTATATTGAGTTTCAACCAAAATACCGAGTACTGGCATGCAACCCCGCTAAAGAACCAGCGTAATTCCCCAATGTCGAATGTGCTAAGTGGAAAAGGCTTGCTTCCCCCCATAGCCTTTGTCTCACTCAATTGAGTTCTTCCAGGAGGTCCCATTTTTCAAAATGATTTATAGTAAAGCCACAGAGAACAGAATGTCTACCGGGATGGGGAAATCCCTCGCCAATCGTGGTTGCCTTTTTGTGCCATGGGCAGAGTGGGCCGCAGTGTTGGAATAGGACGGGTGAGAGCCAGTGTCCAAACACATGTGCTTGCGGTAACTTTTCACAATGGCCAATCCCTGTGATTCGAAAGTCATGTTCAACCATTGGTTGTTGTGCAATTAATTAATGACCCTAGCAGGGGAGCAGTTGGCCCTAGCATGTCACAATACTTCATCATCTATCGAAATACTCACCTTTTATCTCGTATTCACCTTAAAATACCCTTGAAGAGTGGTCTGTGACTTAGTATCTATAAAGAGTTGATATGGTAGTTCAGATAAGATATAAGCAACCTTCCCTCCATGCCTGCTCCCATTGTCTAGTGACTGATATTGATCTAAGACCAAACTGATGAACTCTATTTTAAACCTCCACTACACCCTATCATATTGTTAATGTTCTGAAATCTTTGTTGTTTACCACACATCTACGACTAAGCTGATTTGATCAGTTTTCATTCAACCCTAAGTAGAGGTTAGGTAATAAACGGCATTGTCCTTTTCGTTATTAAAAATATTGTTTCCCTTAAACTAACAACAATTATCCTGCTCCCTGGTTAATCAGCTCCGGATAATTGAGATTCTTATATAGTTTGAAACTTTTAGAACTCACCACAAAATAATAACTATATAAAATAATTTATCATTAGATTTGTGGTATGTCTTTTATTACAAATGTTTACAATAATATAGTTGGAGATCTCAAACATAATCTAGTGGAGCGGACTGGTATTAATGCTTCTTCTTTTACATGAAAGTTTCTTGGGCGTAGCTACTTCCTAAAAACAAATTGCCAACAACAAAAGTATAATGTCAATAAGTAAAATTGAGAGACTCACTACACATTTATTATAAAATATGTACCTAAGAGTAAAATTTATAACAACGGTTTTCATATCTCACCAATAAAATTGTTCCAAATTTCAAACATCTGGGACCTTTTGACACTAACGAGGCTAATTGTTAATGATCAAGAGTAAAACATTTCACAAGGGTATCAAACACACGCTTTTAGACAAGTAAAAACACTTTATTCAACTTTGTAAAACGCAGAAATCACATCTCATTTTTGGTATAAAACTTTTGAATCACAAAACCAATTAGTGTTTAATAAATAAATGACTAAAAACGTTAAGGGAGTTCAGAGGGGTTAGTTTTGAGGTGTGTAGGGCTAGGAACATTTGGTGGGTAAAATAAATTAAAATAGGAGGCTATAAATCGGATCACAGAAAATATTCAGGATCGTTACATAATATTACATGATTAGATCAGATGTTGAATAAATACCAACGTATACTTTAATAATACAAGTCTAAAATTAATCAAACTGTTTGAAGTCATAGTTTTTCATGTCTATTAGGCAAGACAAAAATGACTAAGAAAAAAAACAGCACCTTAAAAAAACACAGACAATGAGCGGAAAATCGTTGCTAGACCTGGACAAACTTATCGCAGTTATAACAATGTATTACTTGAAGCACCAAAATAATAGTAAAAATCTAAAAAAAGTTAAATCACAACATTAGGTAAGTAGACATCAAAATGAAAAAGTTAGTTGACTACAGTAGCAAAATAAACTACTGGGTAAAAATAACATTTTATGTATTTCAAGACAGTTGAAACATGATCCAAATTATGATACGGAATTACTTAAGCATCTAACACATTATAATATTATGTAAAATTTCAACTAACAATTTTTATAGTTATTTTGAAGTTAAACGTCTACGTAAACTTATAAAATATTCTCCCGGTACAAAACTTAAGTATAAACCACCGAATAAAAATGATAATACTGACTTCTTAAGACTAAAAAACTGTTCTTTGGTTTTTAAGCAAATAAAAATCATTATGTAACGGCGATAGAACATTGCGCAACCTGGAGAAAACTATGCAATGTTTTAAAATTATATAAATAAATATTAACATAAACGAAGGTGTGATTTGAAACGTTACTTTTTATTATAACTACCTCAGGGTGTCCAGCGTTCAGGAAAAACAAAATTCCCGTATAATACCCGTATTTTCCTGGGTACATTTTGCTAATTTCCCGGGTTTAGCTACCTTAAGGGCTGTTTTGACGAAACCACGACGTTTTCAATCGTTCACGACAAAATCACGCTTACGTTATCTTTCGCAGCAATCTCTTGACTCCTTCAATTTCCGGTTTTCCTGGAATTCCCGTATGCTGGACACCCTGAAACTTGTTTGGTAAACTGGATTTCCTCAAGGTATCTATATGAGGTAATTATTATTTCAAAGATGTCCTGAAACTAAAATTAAGTTTCACTTATGTTTTAGTGTTTGGGAGGCACTTTTAATTTGATAGAACTTTGGTTTTGTCGAACTGACTCAAGTTTACACAACCATTTCTGTGGCTAAATTTGTTTGGAATGTTGCATAATTTGATTTGATTAGAAGGTGTTGGATTTAAGGATTTGAACACACAGAACGTTTTGACCCCAAGTGTAAGGATTCATTTGCTCATCCAACTATATAACTATTTAATACACCAAGCCTGGTGATATTGCACACAAATAAAATGTTTCACTTCATACTTAAAACAAACATTTAAAACCATAATAATTTGAAATTGTTTCTTTTATATTTTAAATCACAAATAAGTACAGTAAAAATAAACTATTTTTTAAAAATAGCAATGAGATTCGAATTTTGCCACAGGTACATGTGACGAAACCTAGGTGTGCGAGGATTTAGCTTTCCAATTGTAAGTTCCTTAAATATTCCAAAATTATACCAAAGATTATGTTACGGTAGGTAGATTGTGGTTAGATGTCACATCGCTGAGGCAGGAAAATCAACTTAGTTCGGTAGCTCAAGCACATATAGCGCTGCGAGGGAATTATTTTACAAGTCTCTTGTAGAGCCACTGAAGAAGCACTATCTAGTTTGTTTGTCCTCAAAAATCTCACGATTTGGATAGATTTCAATCATTGACATGGGACAAACTCGAGCATGTCGAGCCAACGGGAGGGGGGCGAAAGATGGCAGCATTTGCAGCGCTATGTGTGCTTGGGCTGTCGCAACTATGCAGGGCTTCAGCCATGTGGCATCTTTGCCCAATCTACCTACCATTACTTTATCTCCGGTTATACACACATCTTCCTGACTTTATTACTGAGAAAAAACCAGCCCTGTAAGATTAAAAAGACGCTTTTTCGTGTGGTCATCGATAATTTTCGGTTAGTACTTAAATATTTTCAGATGATGGCACCTATTGATATTAATAAATAAAATAAACACACACTAGATAAGGCTAGAATAGCCTAATAAACGATTTCATTTTCTCAGCGTTGATGAAGATTCATCTGTCTTTAGCTTAACCTGAGACTCTTCCCACCGAATAAATAACGTAAACAAAAGCCAAGTTCTTATGTTGAAATATGAATGTTTGTCATATATAGGAACTCTCCTAGATTTACTATCATCGTTTTGACAGATTACCATAAGAACTCTCTTTGCTATAACGTTATTCACTCAACGCTCCTGCACACCCTGGGGCTAGGTTGGTAACTGTGACGGTGCCCTACTCTGTACAACTACGCACTGTGGACGGAGTTCAGACCTGCGCGGTGTTGGGCTCGGTGCCGAAGTATCTGTCGCCGAAGTTGCCGATGCCGGGGATCACGTAGAACTTCTCGTTGATGCCTGGATCCACGGCAGAAGTGACGATCTTTACTTGCGGGAAGGCGTAGGCGATCGTATGCACACCTGCAAGTAAGGTGATGTTGTTTAATCATTATTCCGTTTCAAGATGAAAAAGAAATTTTACTAGTAATTAGAAAAAAAAAATACATCAGAGCGAGAGAAGGCTCAACCAAATATCTATCCGTGGCACAATTTCAACCAAAGACTAAGATAAGGCAGATCTACTAAAATCTGTACCCTTGTGCGTGTGTATTTACCTGACTCTGCCATCAGTAGTGAGACTATGAGAATGTTCTCCTCAGGCACCTCGTGGTCAAGTAGGACTCGGATAGCCATCATCGCAGCCGCTCCCGTGGCAACCGTAGCATCCATTAGGATTACCCGGTAGTCCTTGATGTCCTTGGGTAACCGCAAGTAGTACAGCTGAAACATGTACAACGAGAATTAGCTATAAATCATGTAAATCTGTGCACTGTCAACTTTACTGCGGAAGGTGAAAGATTTCTTTTATTCTTGAGCTCACATAAAACTTGTTTTGCCTATGCCGTTGTTCTTTTACTCTACTAACTAGAGGAAAATCTAGATGTGGTGGTAGTTGAGGAAAAGAAGTTTGAAGTATTGAATGGCAGATGACTGCTAATAGGGATTTACTGAGAGTTAAAGATTACGAGAGCTTTAAATCAGAGTGGTTGTAGCTTGGATTTTTGGGCCTGCTTAGGCTCATAGACATAACAAAGATGTTTGGAAAACTTCCAACAAGATTGTCTCCCATTAATGACTCAAAATGGTGTATTTTGAAGTTATTTTAGAGAAATTTGGACGTGAAATTGAGGTTTGTTTTATAAAGAATCATAATATTATTTGAGATATTGCATTGTGGTTAAACTCTCTTTTGTTACGCCAACTCTGTTTATTTCATCTAAGTAAATCTGGAAGTATATAAATACGCCTAAAATTAATTAAGTACTGTGTATCTTTTTCATTGAGTTTGTTTCTAAAATACACAAAAATCAGAAATTTTATTTTTACTAAAACTTTTACAATTTGCAACAGACAACGTCATGACTGGATCTTCCGAACAACAAAGGTGGTGGCAGACCTAGTACAGAGGAGCTCCAGGCCTCAGAGCATTTTTTCCTTCCTGCTCTCCATGACTATAGCCCTAAATATTGTCAGCTCAAACAATCACAGATTTCCGACCAGTTAACTCACAGATGGACTGGTGAACAACTCACCTCAGGCTCGCCAGTCTGCTGGTTGGTCTGGATGAGTATCTTGCCTATCCTGATGTCCTTGCACACGTCTCGCACGGCTTGCTCCATGGTCTCCCCCGCTCGCAGGATACTCACTCCGCATATCTTCTCCTGGGCACAGCGCTTGCCTTGGTACAAAATGTTCTGCGGAGTCTCCACGATAGCTTCCTGTACAACACGAATTCAATAATAAATAGTGCTATTTCCTATGGAAATTCACTAATCAAAGGAGTATGGGTGGTATCAAAATTTGAGAAAGCAATATTAGTAATACCATTTTCTTTACAAATAAGTTAAATTTAAAATTTCTTCTCAAAAGACTGCTTCTTCTCGGACTACAGCAGAGCATTTTTGATTATTTTTAGCAAAATGGTCTTGTCTGGACCTAAAAATCTTGCTCAAACACCTTTACATTTCAGAACTCCCTTTATTAAAAACACTCACTTAAATACGAGACAAGAGGCGGAGAACTGCCATTGCAGACCGGTACTCACCTTGAAGGGAAGCAGGAGAGCGCATACTCGATGACAAGACGGATGAGCCGCTTGCTGTAGAAGATGAACTCGTCGCGTGACGTATCCTTGTTGCGGATGAAGGTGTGGAGTCCCTTGATCTGCGGTGTGTCGGGCAGCAGGAAGATGGAACTCGGCAGCGGCTGCCCGGTGTGGAAATGTGCCAGCTCCTCACGCAGCTTGAAACCTCTCTGTTCAATCAACAAACCATGAATGAATAAAAATTTAAAATTAAGAAAATTACAACTTTACTTTATTTAGACAGGTTTGATATTTTAAATTTATTAAACCAGACAAGTATAAATTTTCGTTTGATTAAACTGTCAACCAACAAACCAGACAATTCATTTAAAAGTTAAAGTGTGCAGGGTAGCCACAGATTTCTCAAGGACAAAACTCGCTGACTTTTCAGGTTTTCAAACATTTTTACTGACACATTTTTTTTGATAGGGCAGTCATTTTAATTGTGAGGATAACCAGATGTTTATCCAGAACTTTTATAAATTTTAGCATATAAAAGCTTTTCATTTATTATATAAGTTTGCTAAAATAGGTATTTTCCTTTGCCATTCAAATTTCAGGCAAATAAATATTTTGTTTTTTCTTTGTCAAAAATCAAGTTTTTGTTTTGTATTTTAAGGATACTTTATTCAAAGTCATTCTTCTTCATTTGGATTGAATTTCCAACCAGATTACTGTCAAGAACTCTCTTCACCTTGACTTTTTCTTGTTTCTATGTGTCTGTATCAATTTAGTATATTTTAAGAAGAATTTCAAAGTAGTTCTTGTTGCCAGCTTGCATGAATCGCTTACTGATCAGGAACCTCACTTTTAGGCTAGCCAATTTCTTTATATTTTGTATTATGTTTTAGGTTACTTTTCGCCTGAACATAGGATCAGATTCCGGATCACAAAACTCATGTTCACTAAAAACTGATGGAAAATGTCTGTAATAATACTTCAATCTTAGAAATCCTACCATTCTCAACAACAAACTTCAAACAAAGAACTGAAACAATATTATGGGCCATCACTTCAATGCATGTTGTGCCAGCTATGTTAACTTTTGAGGACTAGTACAAACAAAACCATACAAATTCCTTTTTTTTACATTTTTAATCTGTTTCAAGATGGATTATTATGACTGTGGAACATTTAGATCTTTACAGGAATAGATTATTTTCCACTTAAGTGTCACTGACCAGTGAGAGCTGCGTGTGGACGTGGTGGACGATGAGTTCGATGGCGACCATGTTGTCCCCGCCGCGTGGCACGATGATGTCCGCGTGGACCATGGTCGGCGCGATGTAGTGGTAGAATGCCGGCTTCACCATGGTCGAGTACTGCTTCAACACACCGTCCAGGTCTCTGCCTCGCTCACAGATGTCTCGCTTCAGCCGACGCGCCAGTCTCACGTCCGCATCCGTGTCCACGAATATCTTCATGTCCAGCAACTGAACAACACAATGACAGAGGGGTTTTAAATTAACAGGGTGTCCAGCTTTCGGGAAAACAAACTACTGTGTAATTCTCGCATTTTCCGACATAAATTTGCCTATTACCCGGTTTTGGGTTATAATATTACTAGGCTTCTACTAACATTTTAACATTATTTAAAAAACTGTTGAAATTCCAACATGTGAACCTCAAGAGAGTCATAGTTACTCTTGTCAATTCTTTTCCAATCTCTATTCTCCTATTAGCATCAGTGCCAATGTCACGACTCATGTTGCTGTTTATGACGATATCTAGACTCCTTTATACCGTCCAAGATGTTATCACAACTTCTGTTACTGTTGACAGCAAACTCTAGATCTACATTAGCTTCCCCGACAAAATCACAACTTTTGTTACTGTATACGATGTTACCAGACTTTTGTTAGTGTCCACGACCAAATCACCTTTTTCATTACTGTTTGTGACGATATCTAGTCGCTTTTCGACAATAACTGGACACCTGTTAGCGTTTGTGCTGAAGTTACCACTTTTGCCACCTCCTGTCTTGAAATTTCCCAGTTTTGGGACAAAATTCCAGTTTAATTCCCAACTTTTCCTATATATAGAAAACTCCCGTATAATCCCCTGTTTTCCCTAAACTGGACACCTTGATTAAGATGTAAACTAGTTGCGCTAAGGTAAAGCATTGTAAAAGGAGCTGGTTGTAAGACCATGCTTTCCACATAAGCTTTTAACTAACAGAACTTTTGTGTAGGACAAGTGAAGTTAGCAACGTTGCTCTAGGCGCAACATACAAGTTAAAAACGTTAAGATAAAATTATCAGATTTCAGTTCCACCCGATCTTCATCTTTGAGAGTTAATCTTGGTTCCTTACACTAGACCTAGAAAATAAGCAACATTTTAACTACTCACCTTCAAAACTTCAAGGTTGTAGAAAGCTAAGATACCTTCAAAAATTATCACATTGGCTCCGTACATAATTTTCTGGAACAATCAAATAAAAATTCAGGTTTTATAAAACTGTTAATAAAAGAATAAAACCTATTAAATAAATAATAATTAAAGCAAATCAAAAGTTTCCTAAAGTGAAAGCAAGCTATAAGTAATTACAAAGTATGAAATTATTTCTATTACAGGAAAGGCTTTTCTTAGGTGAAGCTGTTAGAAGTTTAAAATATACAGTAGAACTTCGTGCATTCAGAATTTGCTAGTACAGATCTCCAAATTATCCAAACTGCCTTCGGTAAAAAAAAATATGTAGGGTTATTTTCCAAAAAGTAACACTTTCAAAGCTTTTAACTACTTAACATCGCTGTTTTAGGGTAAAAATTAACATTTCTTTCTAAATATTGATTTATTCCCTTTTTCCTGAATTCTTTGGACTTTTGACTATCCCAAAGAGGCTCAGCCCCAGTCGGTCCGTATAAACAAGGTTCTACTGTAAGATCTTCGTCACAGTTGAAATACAATTACTGCTAGGCGTTTTCTGTGGAGAGTCATCCTCAGTAGCTTGTTGACTGGCTGAGACTGCCAGTCAACAAGACTCCTCAGTCTCAGCCAGTCAACAAGCTACTGAGGATGACTCTCCCAGCTTTCGAAACGCCTAGCAGTAATTGTATTTCAACTGTGACGCTGTAAACCGAAACCTTAGATCTTAGTGATGACATAAAGCCTAAGAGTTAAGATTAAGGTTCTACTGTATTCAAAGCAGTTACTTACAGTTCTCGACTCCCTGCCGTGAGTTATAAAGTTGTAGATAGGAACGTCCACCTTTTTGCCTTTTTTTAATCTCTGTAAAGTTGGTATCAGCAGCTCAAAATCAAAGGCGTCCGGATGATCAAAGTTGTATTCATTCTTCCCAGCCATCTCGTGTTGTTTCTCATTTAAAACCTGGAAAGTAATGCTGTTATCATTTTCAACAATAAGTGTTGTCCATCTATTTGACCTATCACTTTAATCCAATCCAATTAATTAACCCTCCCGAACACAAGCCGTAAATCACCACGTGCGTGCAGTACCCACTGTTAGGCAGGAGCCGTAGATCGCCACGATCTGCATTACAGTTCGTCAGGTTTAGCATGGCCAATGAATGGGCTATAGGGCCATAAGCGGCCAGCAGGAAATCTCAAGGCCACCGGCCATACCTAACGAACTGTACCGATTTGTTTCAGCATCCGCTGCTCTAGCAGATATATTAAAAACTATTTTGAATTACTCTGCATTCAGAATAGTGTCTGATAAATAATAGTTTGCTCTACTGTAGATTTTACAAATAAATTTTGGTTTTGTTGCCGATATGGCCGGCAAGTCGTTCGCTTTTGAAAGTGAAATTGATCGTGAGCTTAGTGACATTGATAGTGGATGCTCTGGGCTAAGCGATATTAAAGAGGATTGTGTTTTTTTATGCTGGTTTTGATCAACAGAGTGAGATTTCAGCTGATGACATCAATGGTGTGGCGCCCTGACACAACACAACACACCGGGACCACCACATGGAACATGGCTCAGCCCGCCTTCCTCCTCCTAGGTCACAACAAACACAGTATGTTGAACCTAGTGTATTTATAAATGATTTTGGACCTTGCCACTCATTGTCGGTTGGAGCTACTGTTATGGAATACTAAAACAAGATCCATACCGGCTGCCCGTTGAGCGCTGTAAATAATTAGGGCCCAGCAGCGCCAGGCGCAGCCAGCTTCAATGTGTGCGGGAATGGGTTAAAACTGTATTAAATTGTTTCTGTTACCTTGTAAAAGGAATCCATACTAAGCAGAGTTACCCAAGGAACATTTAATGACTCGATTATTTTGGTAGCCACCGTCGTTTTGCCAGAGGCACTCCCACCACATATACCTGTTAACAGTTTTCAAACTTAAAATTTGTAAACCCTTCTAGATTTTTAAACTTCAAATATTGTAGTATTTATTTTTTAACACATACTGACTACCAAGACACAGCCTCTATAATGATTAAATACACATTTAAAGTTGAAATTACCGATAAAGTACTATATATTTTAAGATGGATTGTTCAAGAACTGTTTCACTACCAGTGCTTACCTATGACGAAGGGCTCCACTTTCTGGCCGGCACTGTTGTACCAGGGCGGACGCCCGGCCGTGTAGATAGTACGGGTCAGGTTCCGTATCACAGACTCTGATGACGTCTTTTTCGACTGAGACATCGACGTCGTCCGCTGCCTCCGGGTCCGTGGCGACTTGGACCCTGCCACACCACATCAGCTGATTAGAAACTCGGTAAACATCTGTCTAGAAACTCTCCTGGGAGAGTGTTAACACAAAGCTAAAAGATGCATGGAATTGAAAACCAGGCAGACACGCAGCTCTTTTGCAATTTGTTACTTTAATTCGCTCCGTTCACAGCCTCACTTGGGCTTTCGGCCGTTCTATTCCCCTCGGGTGCCAGTCTTTACTACCATTACGCTTCCAATTGTTCATTACTTCATTTATTTAGGCCTTTTGTTTAGGAAAAAGGCCTACAATTTTTAATAAAACCCTAAAAACGGCAATGTTGGCCCACAGCCAACAGGAGAGCTGAAAGGGTTAAGCCTCACCACCAAACCCTAACTGGAGCTCCAAAATGGGGTAGTGTTTCTTTGAGTGAATTCTGATTAATCGCTGCTTCTATCTTACCTATGTATACATTAGTGAAAATAACTAAAGCGGCTAAGTGTTCTATAAAAGCCTATTTTAAATTTATTTTTCTTATTCTTACAATACTGTCATTATTGAACTCAGAATGTTCTTAAAATTGAATAATATTGAAAAAAAACTTTAACTGGCTTTAAGTTAAATAGAAGTAAACATGCATATGCTAGAAAACTACTCAATTGACAGAGTTAAATTTTTAATTTTTCAAGTTTCTTTCATCTAGGGTTCAACTAGCAAAATCAAACTCAATCAGTCCAAAATGCATGCCATGACAAACCTTTTGGACTACAGCATACTGGAAAATGACCTGGAAATAAACCAGAAACTTGTGCAACAGGCTTTTAACCTCATGCTCAACTTACAGATACAAGTTTATTTTTTGTAACTATTCACAGGATTGTTGTGAGTCTAAAACTAAAAGTTCAGGCTATGATACATAAAAACACATTCAACCTCATTAAATTATGTTCGAACTCTATTTAAGATAAAATACTGGAGTTGGATTTACTTACACAAAACAACTAAATTTTGTAATCTCAAGGACATCGTGTAGAGATTATTTTAAAAATCTAAACATTCTTACATTAGCGTCACTATACATTTTTGAAACTATATTATTTTGTGTTTCAAAATGTAATTTAGTACAGGGCCAAGATATACATTCTCACGATACACGCTCAAATTCTACTTTTAGACAAGATATCCATAGACTACTTATTATGAGAGATTGCCGATGCAGGCTGGCGTAAAATTTTTAAACAAGCTCCCCAATGAGATCAAAAGTTTACTGCCAGAACTGTCTTTATTCAAAAGGAAATTAAAAGAATATTTGTTGATTAAGGCTCCTTACTCTGTAGCAGAGTTTATTGCAGAACCTGATAACTTCCCTTAATATGGAATATTTAACAGAGTAAAATATATAGTAATTTCAAAATCAAGTTAGCCACTCAAACTACAATATATAAATTAAAATAAGAAAGACAAAATTATAAGACGTATATGGACGTTATTTCACCGTATTTACCAGTGGCTTAAGCCCATTCTGGCATTTTAAATTGTAATTCACCTCTCATTTCACCAATATTGTATCATCTCCATTTAATCAAAGTCAACACAATTCACATTGTACACTGACTTAATAAATTATTATTATTATTAAATTTTACTGCAGGTTTTCGCTGATTAAGTAATACTTAATCTATGAAAAACTATTGGCACGTTTTCTGTTGGACTGATTGGCAAACAAACTTTACAGTTACAACTACTGATGGGGTGGTTCAATTAATCAATCAAAGATATCTTTATTTATGTACAAATATGATGTACCC
Source organism: Matsumurasca onukii (assembly GCA_018831715.1). Lineage (NCBI taxonomy): Eukaryota > Metazoa > Arthropoda > Insecta > Hemiptera > Cicadellidae > Matsumurasca > Matsumurasca onukii. The sequence continues at coordinate 6,034,855 of CM032067.1, forward strand.
AACATTAGTGTGATTACTTAGTGTAATTTACCACAAGAGTAGCTTGGTAAAGTCACCCATATTTCAGCAGGCTTTCTCTACGGTCATAGTTACTCCTGATACTATCGAAAATACAAAATAAAGTAAAATATTGTTCCTTGTGCCGATTTATTCCTACATTCAAGGACCCAGCGACATTCGAAAACTGATTTAGTACCAAGATGCTTTCAAGGTAATGTTTAACACCCTGAGATACATTCTGAAGATTGTTTCAATTATCTTGGTATATTCTGAGGACCATTTAATCTTGTGGATCTAATGAGAGAGACTTGCAATACATTTCCAGGACCGCTTTACTCCTGCAATACTATTCAAGGCTCGTTCAACACCAAGATTGTTTAATATTTGTGACACATTACAAAGACCATTTAACATACGTAATTAATTCCAAGGGTAATTTTCCTCCTGGGATACCTACAGGGAGTGTTTAACACCCGCCATACGTTCCAAAGGTTGTTTTACTCAATTGGAGTAAGATTCTAGTGCCACTTACTCCTGCGAAATGATCTTTATGAAAAATCTTCAATACACCTTCAAAGAACCAGGTGGAGTTTTTGCTGGCGGGGAACTTAAAAAAGGCCAAAAATCTTAAATTTCTCCAGTTACATGCAAAATCCCTCTTAGTTAGATTAGATTAAGTAGGGCTGGTAGTGAACCAGTTGTACGTCAACCAAAGGTTTATTGTACTGCCCCGGTTATCTTAGCCTGGGAGACCCACCCTGTGGGACCACAAAGCCTCAAGGTGACTCCTCCAAGCTCAGACAAGTGAACTTCATCCCAATTACGCCCCTCTAGAAGACATCTTCTCCTAATCTCCAGAGAGGGACATTCTAATAGGATGTGCCTAGCAGTTTCTACTGCCTGCTCACAAAGTCTACATAGAGTATTACCATTATGCAACCCCAATTTCTGTAGATGATGCCTGAAGTGCCCATGTCCAGTAAAATATGATATTAAAAATCTGATATCAGAGCGTTTTAGTTTTAAGATGCTACTGGAGAGCGCCCTGCTAGGCCCTTTTAGGAGCAGGTTGGCGATTGAGCTTCCTGAGAGGCTTGTCCACTTTTGACAATGTGCCTCATAGGTATTATCCCCCAAGGACTTATAAACCAGAGCCGGACTTATGCCAACTGCCGGTTCCGGTCCATTAAAGGCGGACAGTGCTCCTCTCCTTGCAAGGAGGTCTGCCTTCTCGTTACCCAAGAAACCCTGATGTCCTGGGATCCATTCTAGATGAACATTATTTAATCCCCTCTCAGTTTGTTCCCAGCTTCCCAGAATTCTCTGTAGATGGGATTTTCTTTATGTTACTTCATGGGTCTTGGTTGAATATAATCAAATCCAGTTATAAATCCACCGTAACTTTAACTGGATCCAGCAATAGCTTCTGACGACGTTGATGCTACTGAAATATAACTTGTAGGATTGCACTTACCGGTGGCGGGGGGGAGAGGGGACTGAGTGGTCGGGGGCGACACCGGGCCGTAGAAGTCTCCACTCCGTTCCTCTTCATCCTCCAGACTGCCGACCAGGAACACCGGCTCCTCCCCATCCCTCTCACAGCCTTCACTGTACAACACACACCACAGAGACAGTTATATACACATGACATGCTACATCAACATCAACATTTGTATTTGATTCAATGTTGTGACAGTGACAAGGTTCCATGCCGCTAGCAGCGAATGGGTTAAGTAAACATAACACAAACATTTAAGTTAGATTCAACTAAATAAAACTTTGTATCCATAAAATAAAACTTAAACTAAGCAATATATGTTCATCCTTGAATTTATTAATGATGAGAAAGGATATACATCAATTTTAAAACTGTTGGCAAAACACTTCTATAATAAAATAAAGAAAACAATTTAGTGTTTTTGTGTGTGTGGAAAGAATTGTTTTCTATTTCTATTAAAGAAGAAGAGTTTTGCAAACAATTTTAAAATGTGCATAATATTACAAAACATATAGAAACCGACCTTACCGATTCATAACGACGAACTCTATCTGGTCTTATTTACTAACTGACACAGGACTCACATTAGACATTATCTAAAAGCCACGAGGCTCTAATTGTTTCAATTAGAGTTAAGTTAACTGCAAAGCCCTATAAGTGAACTGACAGCAGACGACGCTAGAACCACTCATGGTCAAGGCCACTATACTATCAGCTGTAGTTTCCTGTCAACATATGTGTAGTTTCGACAGTGTGTAAGATATGGTATCTAATTGGAGTTTTCAATCTTAGGACTAGTAGATCAAATTAAATTTAGCCTTTTTTTATGTTCCAAATAATTTGAGTGCATTTGAGTAGAATATCATGGAGGCACAATAAAATATTAAAACTTTAATAAGCCAATTATCCTAATTGAAAATGAACGTGTAAAATCTGGGAACAATTCAGCTGTGTTGATTGTAACAAATTCTATGAAATCTTTTCCAATTTCAAAAAATGACAGGTGAAAAACCAGTCAATATGTATCAACTCAATTAATTATCGATATAGATCGTTTCAACCACCCAGATTAAAGTCAATTTGATATCACTGAAGGGCTGTCAAATCGAAACGGGACAAGAATATTGCAATAAGTAGATAATGCAATAACCATTACAACACTTAATGTCTTGGCCCTACCTCTTCACAGAACTACTTTTTATGAGCACCAGACATTCTATTGTCCAATAAAAATGTACAACAAACTGCCTTTAAACTTAAAAAATGAATTAAATATCTTAAAATTTAAAAGACAACTAAAATTGTTTCTTATTGAACAGGAATTTTATCGTGTTGATGACTTTTTTAGTTTTAAATTTGATTAGTGCAAATTAAGATATGGTTTATTTATTTCTTACATCAAATAATGTATTTGTGCCTTAATTATAAAATATGTTTGTAATATTTGACGTTGTCATGCATTATTCATTAATTGACAATAAAGATCTTGAGTTTGAGTTATGTGATGAGACTTAAACTGAAAACTGAATATGAAGTCATCCTTATTAAATAATTTCCATAGCTGAATGTGGTATGGGGAATATATAAACCCTTATCAGTGGCGTAAGTATGTTCCACGCCCCCCCTCTCTGGCCCGCTAGATACCCTCAACCCCACTGTATGCGCTATCTTACTTCTACTATACAATACTGACGGCTATAGGCTATACAGTTATAAAATAGCTCCTTTATAAAGTAGTTTTCCTTATAATAAAATTGGTAACGGATGATCAATAGACTGTGTACATTAAGATTAAAATTTATTGTTTTAAAAATTACATGATTTTTGCGTTGACTTATTAAAAACCTCCTTTTTTTAATTCAAAAGAGTTAGTTGAAAGCTTCTCTAAATTAAGAGCACGTGCCCGTTTTCGCTCTATACTTAGTAGGGCTAGAGAGCTCAGTCTTGTGTTTGCCATTGAATTTCTCAAATATCCACTGCTCAGCTGTCTGCTGCATCTTCAATTCCAATTACAGCGGGTGAGGCTGTAATGGCCGCGCTGCATTACAACAGACAAGCTTGTCTGAGACAGTAGGAATTCAGTGACTCGGTAGGTTGCTTGCACGCAATTTTCCATTTTAAATCATAAATGAAACCGGTACAACGACACTTAGTTAACGTGGAAACAGAGCAAATTATTTATATCATCTATCACGTTAACAAGTTGCTCCCCTTGAGCTCAGAATGTTTGCTATTTTCCCAGTGACCCCGAACCCCCGCACTGTGGGGTGCTATTTACGCCACCGTCCCTTGGAAAACAGTTTTGGAAAATATACCCTTTTTATTAAATATTAATTTTATTGTGCAACCTTTTTCAATATTTAAAAAGGGTACTATGTTTTTCCAATACTGTTATACATAGTTTAAGTATCCCTGTTTTGTAATTCTCTTTCGCATAAATAAACCCTTATAAATGAGTTCTGATAAAATGAACTGATATAATTAAATTACTTTGGTTACATTGCAAATTGCCAAGTTTGATACCCTCACAGAGATGTCATCTGCTAGTAGCTAATTGGCACAGTATTTATCGCATTCTGATAGCATTAGCTTCTGACATAAATTTCTTTGACACGTCTCTCTCCTCAAAAACACAAATTCGTTGAGTGTAGTGTTTCTTGACCACACTACTTGTTTCACCAACGTTTTTTAGGATTAACATTCTTTGTATTGTCATACTTGTTGTTTTTTTATTATTATTGTTCTATCATCATCTTTTATTTCTTGATATAAGTAAAAAATCACTGTGATCAATATTTCAAACACTTTTATTCATCTTGCATTTCCACATTCTGTTTAACTTATCGTTGTTATCTATTATTGTTATATAGTAGTACCTATACTTCATCTACATGTTAGTCAATTTCTAAATTTTATCATTGTCGCTAATGTTATTTTATAGTGTAAAAGAATTCCTTGACTGTAATATTACAGATCTAATATTTTAGAACTTTTTTTACTTAAAATGTATTTTTCACTGTATTTTTTGTACTAAGACTGTCTACTTTTGTTTGATGTAGACTATGTCTATTGCATGTGCTTGATGACAATAAAGCTATTGAATACCAGAGAAATTATTACCACAGGCTCTAAATGTTGCGAAATCTACCTCAATATGCCAGAATAAAACTGTTCAATAATCTTCCACAAACTTTAAAACTAAAAAAGGCAAATTGTAATTGTAAAAACTTACTAAAAAAAAGAATTTCTGGTTAATAAAGCATAGTACACTATAGATGAATTTCTGAGTTCTTCTTAGTACTATCTTCGTTACAGAAATTGTAAAGTTGATTTCCCGTTGGAAGAATATTTAAAGACACTAAAGTCCCGCTTATCCGAACCCCACTTATCCGAAAATCTGCCTAATCCAAACACTGTTAGGAGGAAAAATGCTGTACAATTTTTGAGTTGTTAAAATAAATAAAATTAGTTTTCCAAATTATGTTTTATGTTTAATAATGAACCAGCGCTCTCAATGACGCAGACATGCACACAAACACTGTTACAGGCCCTACTGCCCCATCCAACTGTATACTGCCCGTCATATCTGCGTACATTACTTCTGCGCTGTTTATAATTGCAGTGTACTACAGGATTAAAATATACAAATTTCTTAAATATAAAAATATTATTATCTCAACAGTCAATATATGACCTTACAAGTTCAATATAAAATAAATGCACCAATATATGCCAAAAATCCGCCTTATCCGAATTTTCACTAATCCTGACAGGGTCCGGTCCCAATTAGTTCGGATTAGCGGGACTCTAGTGTAGAAAAATATTCACTGCAATCAAAAATAAAATTCATTCTGTGAGATTACTTGGAGTAGGCCTACTAACTGGTACAAGTAACTGGCATAGTAGATACCTCTTAAACAATGTCACTTGTGCCTTTTTCTGGGCAAAGGTTTGAATTTGAATATTACTAATAAGGTATCAAAAGGTTTTAGGACACATTTAACAAATATTTAACAGGGGTAAACTACGGATACATCAGCAAGGCTTAGTTAAATCATACAAGTCATGTAAGCAATGATGCATAGGCCTATTGTATGCACACATCTAGTAGCCCTAGTAGGGCAGCCATTAAACTAGGGTAGGTAAACCGAGAGTTTTAAGGAAGTAGTATGATTGATGTAATTACCTAGCAATGCCTGATGCTGTTTTATGAGTGTGAAATTTTTACTTGGCAGGTAGGTATCATAATTGACTAAATAAGAGGTAATTCACAAGGTGTTTGAAGTAAAAGTTTCATTTACAAAATGACAGTAGATTCTGCCGTATGATCAACATTGCGGTAGGCTTAGTTACTGTCACTGTGTGAACGGACTCCTATAGGAGTTAGGCAATTAATGGCATCGCCTCCTTATTATGACACAGCCTATTTCAACAGAATAAAAGTGATTGCTGTTGCTTGTCAACTCTTGAAAATTGGAACTACTTAGGACGGTATTTGTTCAAAAGAGTGACTTTTAATCTCATGAGCTAAAACTGATTTGTGCTGACAAGGCAATGTTTATAACCTAATTATACCCTGTAACTGTTTTACTAAAAACGTAATTGTATCGTTAGTATGTTACTAATTAAGATTCTTTATCTCAAATAATTTAAGCGGGTACATGAGTCTAGATTTCACTAAGCTGTAAATTCGCAATAATACTAGCTAGTGCCAACGCAAACATGTGATTGCACTCTTCTGTTGTTGCAACAGCTATGATTTTATCAAAAGTCGTATCCTGGTACTGCTTTCTAGAATAAGATTTTTAATTCAACTCACCAATCTGAACTACCTGAACTTGGAGGATCAAACTGTAATAAATTTGCTGCCATTAGGAACCAAAGCTAAAATTAATAAAATTCAGAAATTAGAATTGATTTTAGAAGTAATGTTTTCCTTTTCTTTTTGGTTTTTATCAAATTATTTAGACCATTTTTCAGTGTCCAGGAAGTATTAAGTAAAAAGTACAACCAACTACTAACATTAAAGTACAAATTAGAATGAAAAGGACTATACATAACGTAAAGCGCAATTTACATTTTACAATCACCATAGGCAATTCTAAACTTCTCAGATGAACTATATTCAGTTTACTCTACGGTAGAGCTCGAAGGCAGTAAGTATTAATATTCATTAAAATTAATTGAATATACTTTGATATTTTGAGTTGAGAATAATTGTTTGAAGTTTACTTACCTGAATACTTGTTTCATATGTCAGATAACTCATAGGCAGCGTTAATAAAATAAAAACTTGCCGACGCGCTAAGGGCTAAAGCGCCGCTTGCATGAGTGAATCGAATTTCCTTTGGAATTTGTTACAGTACTTTTATTCAATCTGTTCACAGCCTCGCTTCGGTAACAGTCCAACACCGAATGCACCTTGCACAATGCAGACAATCTGTGTTCTGTCCGCTCCCGGCACTACGTAGTTCACGTTTGTCCCGCCGCGGCAGCACCGAACAGACAATGTTTTTTTTAACTAGAGGGGAGCAGCTACTTGAAAATCTACCTTACCTTACGGTACCACCAAAACTGCTGCTCGTTCTTGTTTTTCCGCTAGAGTGCAGCAGTTACTGGAAAATCTACTTTACCATATGGTAAGGTAGATTTTCCAGTAACTGCTGCACTCTAGCGGGAAAAAACAAAACTAGCAGCAATTTTGGTGAAAACCGTATTGAAAAAAGATATTTAAGTAGCTAAGTCTGCACTTTAGCTGGTCAAACTAAACTAACAGTTGTGGTGGAAATATTTTTACATTTTATATTTTTTGTAAGACTATACATTTTTTATTTTAATATGAGAAAGCATAAGTCAGTTTTAGAAAGTATTAATTGTATTTGAAAATATTTCAATTGTATTATTTATTTACTTAAAATTTTTATTAATATATATTTTAGCCTAGAGCTGTTTTTGAATTTTTCTTATTTAAAGATTCCTAGTTTTATTAGGGTATTCTGCTACATGAAATGTAAAGACAAATTAATTATTTACCATGTCATATTATTATTACCTTTTCATTATGTTAATTAATATTTATCCATGTTTCTAATTATATATTTATTCATGTTATACTTCTATACACAATTTATGTTACATTATTACACAGTGTTGTATTTTTTTTATCCTTTAGATTTATAGTGTTCACAATAGTTATATTGTTATTCAAGGTCATCATCTTCAATAATTGTATTGGTATCATCGCATTACTACTGTCATTTCCTTCATTTAATTAGTTCCCCCATATTGTTACCATAACCACCCTGAACAATTCGATTTCTCTGTCCATAATTTATCATGTTTTTCTCTTCAGCTCATTGTTTTTATTTTTGCCATTCTATTCTGTAAAAAGGCAAAGATGCCGAAAATAAATAAAAAAATCAAATAAATTTACCCGCTTTGTTTGCAAAATGATACTTTGTCCTTAAGTCATGGAATAACTTGTTAGTTAATAAACTCTGACTTTTTGGGCCTCACACACCTTAAGGTTAGCGGTAGACTAAGGTGTCTTGAATATTGTAGATATTTTCTTGTCATAAACACACACGTCACGTATACAACAGTCTTCGTGGCACCTACAAACGTCTCAAGGGCATTAGTCCGGTCTTTTACAAGTTACGAACGACGAACCACTGACGAATTAGATGAGTCACTAGCGGGCCGGTGAGGGGAAGGAGGGGGAGGCTTGCTTATCTCTATGCAGTTTTGTTTAGCTCTAATAAACATGTCATTTAAATATAGAATAACTTGTTAGTATTAGTCAGGTACAAATAAATACAAGCGAAGAAATTAATAATGGTTTTTTATTGAAAATAGTGCTGAGCTGAAAGCTGATGTGACAACTGAGGCGAGAGTTAACGGAGACACCACAGAGTAGCCTCAGCCCCGACATTGACTGTACACAGAGCCAAGTACAGCCTGAGACAAAAGTGTTGGAACAGCTGATTCAAACCTTTTGTCACATTGTTTGAAATCAGAATATCGGAAGACATTTTTAAAACTAACAGCTTTGTTGGTTTTTTATTTGTAGGATTTATCAATAACCATACAAATAAGAAACTAATAAAAAGTCACCTCCGAGTAAAAGTACTGTTTACTGGTGCCCCCCCCCCACTTTGCAGACTGAGGGTCCATTTTCGCACCAATAAATCAAGCCCTAAAAGATTAACTCAAAAAATCCAACAGGCTACATTGTTCGGAGTAAAGTTTATTCCCTTGTTTTCTCATTTAAATTCAACAAATTTTGTTTTCAGGCTGTACTATAGCAAGTCAGAATAACATTTGCATAAAAATCAGATATCTCCCCGTTATTAACGCTATAAATATTAAATGAAGACTTCTAGTGCTGAAAAAAATATTTTACTCTATTAACAAATATTTTCTGGTACAGAGTGAGCTTTAAGCATTTCAATTAAGAAACAAATAAATTAAAAAGTTAAATTAAACGATAGAAAACTCACACTGACCAGACTATTTGCACACTTAACTTTATTCTATTCAACATCCTTTGAATGTTTGAGTACCTTAGATTTTTTTAAATAGTACTAAAATATAAAAGTCAAATATTTTTGAAGACAAAGTTTTTATTTTCTTTATAAATTTATACATCCAGCTTAAAAAATTACCAGTAGGTACATGAAATCCATTTCATAATTTTTTCATTAGAGGTACATTTAAAAAATGTTCAACTAGCTGTTGAAAAAATTAATTTCTATGACAGTTTTGTCACAAAATTTATTATGGACAATAGTAGTCTTTCCTTCTAAAGGTGGTTGAGTTTTTCTGCATTTGTTCAAAAGAAAGTTGAATAGTTAAGGATGAAGTGTGCAAACCACAAACAATGGTTACTTTGAGAAGAAATAAAAAAAACTGTACGGTCAACAAAATTAAAATGTATACAGCAGAAAACATTTATAATATTTTTTATAAAATATACAATATAAAATCACAGAAACAAAAGAAACAGACACAAATCACAGTACACAAATTAACAATTAATAACACAACTAACTAATAATAAACATTTTGATTTTTACATTAAATAATTCTGTGTTTTGCTACCTAAAATGTCTTAGAGGATGTCTTTTATTTAAGATCTATTTACATGTATTTGTAATAAATAAATAAACAAATAATTTGGTGGCAACTACAATTAATATTACACATAAGTACATCAGTTGAAACTATGCTGGGTTTACATATGAGAGAAATCGCCAGTGTCCGGTCTGATGCTAAAGAAATAAACGTCCTGTGTAGCAACATAGTTTATGACACAAACAATGTTGGTAGCCAGGCCGGAGTTAATGTGCGTGCACTAGGGGACCACGGCACAAACAAATTTACAAAAATGTTATGGCATTGTAATCAAACCCCTCAATTATTACCTAGTAATATCTGGAAGATATATTTGTGAAAGTCCACTATTTTTAAGGACATTTTCAGACCAGACAAGTCAGGAAATTAAATATAGAATCTCTTAAAACTCACCATTTATCAATAAACTGTATATAACCTTTTTGGGGGAGGAACTTTCAGATTCAGGGGGCATCTGTAACCCCGAACGGTTTCCCACCACGTTACAAGCTCAGGGGTATCTGTAACCCCCGAACCCCACGGTAGGTTACAAGCTCAGGGGGTATCTGTAACCCTGTATTTGTGAAACCCATTTTACAAGTCAGGGTATGTAACCTTTTGAGGAACCTTTCAGATTCGGTACTTTACAAGCTCAGGGGCTGCACCAAACATTGACCTTAAGAGCCCATATTTTCTATATACGGCCCTGATTGTTAGTACATAGTGCAGTAATGTACAGTGTATGTTGACTCATACATAGTGTGAACGTAATGTTCCCTTGCAAATTTGTTTCTGAAATGTTGTCTAACTTTTCTTTTTTTGCTAGAACATGCAAAAATATGTATAACCTCACCTTGGCCACCAACACAATGCTCACCGATCTGTTTATGCCAACAGAAAAACACTTTGGACAACCTCTCTCAAGTCTAACCCCAGCCTTAATTAAACCACTGAATATTTCAATAGAAATAAAACTGGACCAGAACTGTTCAATGAAATGAACAAACATTAAATAAAAAACTATATTTCTAGTATTTACATTTAGCTTGGACATTCCATGATAGTGTAGCTTTTCTTTGGCAAATAATCGAGAAACTATTCTCCTTTCTACAATGTTAACAGTTCTTCATAACCCAGCCTTCTTCAACGTCATAGTTTAAAGCAATTAGCAATGCTGCAATTGCAATTTTTCAAAAGGAACTTAATGATAAAGATTAAGAGATGTTCTTCCATTTACAAATTAACCGAAACTCAAAGGAAAATGCTTTAACAACTCAAGAGACAAGTATTGTATCTAGATTCTTAACGAAGTAATGTAATATACATATCAAAACACATTGTCTTAAGCAATTACAGCCAAATATTTAATGTAGGTTAATATTTATATATATTTAAAATCATCCTTTACACAACACATAACATTTAACCTGACTTGGTTCTTAAATAGGATGTTACCAGTAGTTTTACTGTTTAAATGATTTTAACTGAGCTTGGAGATTCTTACGTCAACTAAATAATTGTTCAAAAAGATTTTCATCATTAGCCTAAAAATGTATATTATGTCTTTTGTATATTACTATGTATAAATAAACATTTAAGAGTAAACAATGTTTATATATTGAGCTCATCAATGCATGTACAACAACCTCTATAAATATGGAGCAATAATATTAATTATTATAAACTTAAAATAGCGGATTCATTTATTGGATACAATAATTATGTGTAAAAACCTATTTGGCAAAGTTTAAAACTTGAGCTATGCTTCCCTAAGGAAGCTGTGATCACTTTTTTACAACCTCTTTTAACAACTGCGTTTTTATGCAATCATTTGTAGACAGCCACCACATATGTTCATATTGAAAAAAAGTTCATTAAGGCCGTAACATGGTGATCACCACTTCCTTGGAAATCATAGCTTAAATGTTCAAAGAGTTTTGAAATGTTTGGTAAACGTAAAAGTGGTAAACATTGCTAAACGAACCATTGGATTTTCAAACTTTGAGAGTTCTAAGTTTTGTACCGTACTCTAGGCTTGGTATTGGGTTAGTGGTCAAATTTCCTTACCAGCTTTGTAACTGTGTTCTCAAGAGAAACAAAGGCCCGATAACTTACAATCTACTAAGTTTCAATATACGTAGTTAAAAGTAAGTACTACAACTGGGTGTATAATAGTATAAAATATTGAAATAGAAAAGAGATATTTTTAGGTTAAGTTTTACTTTGTCTGTTTTGATTTTGCATTTTGGTGCAGTTTGTACTATATGAACATAATGTGCATGTTAAACAATAAAATGGTAAAACTATACCTTAATTGCATGAAAAATCTTCAAATAATTCAGTTGCATGAAAATGTTGCAGACGTAAACAACTTAACGGTGGTTAGTTAACCAGCTGCTAACCAGGCAATTGAAAAAACCACCCTAAGGTAAAACTTAACCTAAAAATATCCAGCTTTTCTATTGGTTGGCCTAATTTTAACGGTTAAGGCTGGAAAACGGCTCTAAGTGTATAATAGTATAAAACTATATTGAAATTAAGGAGATATTGACACAGACTCATGCTGGGAAGGAATGATGATTAGTCTCAAAACTCAAGGCTGGTTCACCAAGACTGGTAGGTTGTACATTGCACAAATTCTCGATTCAATATAAACTCTAAAGAACCGGTTCCCAAAGTTCTCTTGACTTTAGAATTTTCTCAAGGTTACCACCTGATTCATAAACTATAAACTCCATTTCAAAGTCTCAATCAGAAAAATAACACTAAACATCTCAAAACTTTAGCAACATCCACTCATTTAATTAACTTTATGTTATATGGTTTACAGCTTGGAATGACTGGTTTACTGGAACTCATCGTCAGAACTGAGTAACATTGTTTTCTCCGTGTAGTTAGTGCTGATGGTGGCCACTCGTTGATTGGCTGGTGCGGCTGGTTTCTTGGGTTGTGCAGAGTTCGGATCGTCAGGATCGTAACTGCCCACTCGCTGCCCTCGCTGGGAGTGGGTTCCCCCAGTCACTGAAAATGTGCGTAAAGTCGTCAATTCAATTTGTTAAAGCTTATTTTTTGATTCGGTTAAGTCTGACTACAAGCACTGTGTGGTAAAACAGTAGAGTCCTTCATATCCGACCTTAAAATCCGAACCGAGGGTGGAACAAACAAAAGTCAGACATCAGGAGGAGCAAAAAAATCTTTTAACAGGTTGAAAAATGAGTTTACTGCATCTGCTGTCAGTTTTCTGCGATTTGACCTATTAGGGCGTTTTAAAATCCATGAACTTTTAGTTTCATACTGGGAGATTTTCAACACTTCAGCTGGGAAAATAAGTTTGCTTGAAGAGTTCTTCATATTGGCTGCTGTAACTCTTGCTTCAAGGTAGGCTCTACGGTTAACCATACGTTTCCATTATGAAAGTCCCGGCACATTTCACGGGACATGTGTTGTGATTTTTGGTGACATTTTTACAATTCTCTGTGACAAGTTGCAGTTGGGGGAGAAAGGGCAGTACAGTTTGTGTAGTGAACAGAGTGTTCTGTGACTTCTAAATAAGAACAAAAAACATTGCTGCATCTGCATTTTTAGTTATGGCAGGTGCTTATCATGAAATGAAGAAAAACGGCCTAAACCGCCTACATGGTGAATATGCAGTCTTCTCGCGAAGTAAAAAACCGAAGAGGCATACTGCAACTCCCTCATAAGAGACAGACGCTTTCAATGTGGTTTTGAAAACTTTGAGAGAATGTCGGTGGAGGATTTTGAGTGTTTATTAAATCTAGTTGCACCGGAGATAACAAAAAACAGTTCTTATCGACTACCTATCTCTCAGGGTGAAATATTGGCGGCCACCATACACTACCTGGCTACGAGGGATAGTTATAGCTTGATCATGTACCTCCATAGAATCTCTAAATCAGCCACTGACAGTGTTCTACGCATGCCTGTGTCCAGGGTACACGTCACAGGCCGTTTCCATTTACCGCGGCACATGTTTTGTCCGCCGCCGCACAAATTTGTCCCCGGGACATGTGCCTTGACTTGTCCCAGACTGTTTCCAATTGGGCACATGTCCCGGGACAAATTTGTAGTAATGGAAACAGGGCTATAGGATTTTTCAGTACAATATGCACCGAGCATAACTATGGCAAGAACCAAACCCACATTGAGCTAAGATGCTCAAACCCACATGCTCAAAACCTCTCGATAAAATGTGGCAATATCAAGGGTGTATTCAATATAGGCATGAGGATCAATGTTCATTTTCCACTCCCTAAATGTTGATTTTTACTACAGTGAAAACTCAATAATTTCAAGGCTTGAATATAAAACCCTACATACCTATACTGAATACTTGAATAGTTTGATACGTCTTTTGACACCATTAGAATTCTCCTACAAATTTGTAAATAAAGATGTTATTGAATTGTATTTTTGGTTCACACTATCAAGTTTCCACTGTGTAAATAAAACAGGTGGTGGCCTCTAAGCCCCTACTTCAAACTCTCTTGTAGGAATATCCTCCTCTAAAAACATTTCTGCATACACCACTGGAAAACAGTTTTTGAAGTCATGACTGATGACATTAAATAACTGTTGGTTATATCAATAAGATCATTTTAAAATTTCATCTTGGACTTTTAACGGTACTTTGCTTCTGTTTGCAACTTGTAAATGTTGTCTGCGTTTATGTAACATATGTTCGTGTGTGTTGGAACTGTGGATTTAGTGTTATTCGTGGACTAGACATCTTTGATGCTTTAACCCTTTGAGACTTTTTTATTTAGATCTCAATTTGTAAAAATGCTAAATAGCCAATTTTATTACTAAAGAAATGTTTGGACCCAACCAGGACTTGAACCGGGTCTCCCACTTGCCGGGTGATTATACTGATCACTACACCATCCGGCCCAACTATTTATGCCTTCAAATTTAGAGAAATACTTAAAACATTCAAACTTAAGTATTTTCTAAATTTGAAGGAAAATAATATTTTCTAAATTTGAAGGCAAAAATAATATTTTCTTATAAAGAAATGTAAAGTTTAAATTTCACCAAACAACAAAAAGAAACTAAACTTTGACTTCAGATCACATGCTGCTATCGTGTAACATGCAGGAAAGGGAGGGATCAATAAAAAACTGTAACTATCATATTTTACTCTATTGTCTGCAAATAAAAATCTACAATGAAATAAATACACATACATTATAAAAAACACAATGCTTACGACTAATTACACAGTACTTTGAAATGTTACATGAAGCTAGAATATTTACGAACACTAGTAAAAGTATTGCAACACGTACCCCGGAATTAAGTACTATATAAAATGCAAAGAGTAAGCGATTTAACAATAGAAAATATCACAAGTCGTAGCAACCTATATACAAAAGAATTCTTAACTAATCTCTTTGTTCTTTGACAAAATTCAACATTAGATATGTCTAAGGAATGTATAAGGTACAGAAAGTAAATTTTACGAAGCGAGTAACTGAGATATAATGTGATGTGAAAAGCAATTTTGACAATGACTACAGAACAAAATGTTAGCTAGATAATCCACTTTTTGTTTTAACAGGAGTATGTAAACTAACTTTCCAAGTTCCAACTATTGTAAAAAGGTAAAGTTTGTCTTGTTTAACGAGGCAAAGTTAAGACTACAAAGTCAACCTCGACCATTACCTAGCGTTACCGTATATTCACATTACAAATGGAAGTGGTGACTGCGAGGATCTAACCCGCGCCACCGGATTCCAACCCGCAACGGGTTCACTCATTGTATGGAGATCAGATATACTTGTTAGCACCGGGAGGTATTGGTATTATGCAAAAAGCAACAGGAACTAAAACCAAAGATTAAGTTATAAAAGGTAGATGGCGCATAGATGCCACATGTCTGAGACAGGAAAATCAACATAGTTGCGGCAGCCCAAACACAGATAGCGCTGTGAGGGAATTTTTTTAAACGTATCAAGTAAAGCCACTGACGCTAGCAAAAATTCATTTATTCTCGAAAAATGCACAATTTGGCCTTTGACATCAGACAAACCCGAGCAAGACGGCGAGAGTTGGCAGCGCTCTCTGTGCTCGGGCTGCCGCAACTATACTCATTTTCCTGCCTCAACCATTCGGCATCTTTGCGCTATCCCTGTTATAACATAATCTTTGCTAAAACATAACTAAACAACTTGATTTGTCCATGATTCAAGATCATCGTCATCATGTGATTGTTGCAATAAATTTCGAATTGCAAGGCTACAAAATTCTTTTGCTACACAAAATATTGCTCTTCTATCCTCTAGAAACATAATACTGAAGTGAGCAGAGAGAATTAATTAATTTGCTGTACATCTTAGCCGTGGACTATTCGGTAAAAATGGGCAATATGTTTTGCATCAACTGCCACAGAAAATTTGAAGTATGTAACTTACAACTAAAATTGTTACTTATCACTGGAACAAATGCTTTCTGCACGGTAGGCCACATATTACGTTATTATTCTGTAGTCATTGGTATCAGCTGAGATTGTAAATCTACACTTCTAAAACCTTTCAGCTGTGGACAAAATGAATGCAGTGTTATGCGCTCCCATGATTATGGTTATAAAATAACTGTTGTATTATTAAAGAACTAGGTTTATTAAACCCAAATTATGTTTTGTTTCAACCCACAGTAGTTATTTCCCCAAACAGCACATAGCTCTTTTTGTTAACTTAATGTTTAATAGTAATATTATGTAATGAAACGATTAAATTAAGATTGAACACCACATTTAAATGCTAGTGAAATGAATCTCTAAATAACATGAGGTGTTTTTGAGGCAGCATTCTAAACATTTAGATGTGCAAAAGTAAATTATAAAATCTATATAAAACTTCGAAACACAATACTTTTTAGTTCAAAAGGGAATAACTTGCATCACTATTACTAGGACGATTGAATAAAATAATAATCTGAATATTTCATTTCAAAGGTTGAAAAGACCGTACGAGTAGTTGGGGTAACTTATTACGTGACTTAAAATTTTTCTTGTGAATAAAGTGGTTCCGACCCTAGGATTTTTGTTTTGGGGGCGTTAGGGTGCTGAACCAAAAGTTCTAGGGAGTCCTTTCCGACAAACATCAAAATTTAGGCTTTCCAAACTGGAATTTTAAAGCTAATTGGCAACAAATTTGTTAGTTAAAATTTGGTATATGTTAATAATTGCTAAACTGTAATTCAATCAACATTATGGAATGCTGAAACAACTTTTATTACCCTGACGCTACGATTTGCAAAGAAGGTTGGTTCTTGGACATTTTACATTAGGTTACAAAAAAATATCTTCCAAACTACCTCACAAATTCACCTAGCCTCAAAAACACCTCACGTTTCCCCAGGAGGAATCATATGTCATGAATTAATACCAACACTAAAAATAAGTTAAAAAATAAGGCACTGATAGTTTGATACGAGGAATGTAGGTAAAATAAAACTATAAACAAAAGGTTGAAGGTAGAATGCGATCATGCGGCATGCCTACAGCAACAATCACAGAACAGTCATGCCAACGCGGCGCGCGCGACAGAGGTTCAGAGCTTGTCGTACGGCGCACTCGCACTGCTGCCACTACCCACCTCTGAGAACAGAACACAGAGTCATGCAAAGCCACAGAGAAGTAGAAACAGCTGGTCGACAACGACAAGCAAACCATAACAGCTGATAATGCCAAATCAACCAAACAAAATCAAAATTTACAAATGTTGGGTTGTCGCAAGACTGGATGAGTTATGTGAGAGGAATTAATAGAAAGGAGTGTAGATAGGATATTATGCTATTTTAAAGGAATTCCTATTATTTTAATAGTATAGTACCTGTCTATACTATACTTTATATAGTTTGTCCAATACAAAAGCTGTAATTATAATGAACTAGGACTGATTTCTTTAAGTAGGGCAATCTGTTAAAAAAACCAAAAACGAGGAAATGTTGCATAGTTATTGGCTGAAGTTCTCTAGCCCATCAAAAAGAGCCACTCTACTCTTAGTTAATAGTTAATTTTAAAAATACACAAGGATAATTCCTATTCGTTCAATTTTCCTTGAAGAAGTAAAATACTCATTAAATATTTTAAAACTTCACATCAATAGGTCTCGATGTTAATTCTTTTACAGATCACGAACCAGATTAAATTAGCACCGCATAAGTAGACTGAGCTAATGTTTTGGAATAAAAACAGTCCTCTGTAATCAGCGTAAAGATTGTAAAAGATTCTTAAAGCTTTCAATTTAAACTCTAAGAAAAATAAAACAATCTTCATCTAAAGAAAGTTACAAGCAAGTTTAGCATTTAAGTAGTAATTTCTTCGGTAAGTTTACAAAGACAAGAATAAACAGTGCAAGAAACTCGATAAGATAGAGTTAAGTATTGAGGTGCTTCTTCCACCCATGTGAACTACATAATATGTTTGCGACACTTCCATACCACAGAGCAACTTGAGTTGTTCAATATCAACAAAAATAAACTAGCTTATCATTATAACATAATATTACGTATACTCACGTAGACGATGGAACATATGTTATCTAAGTGAAATATTTGGCAAAAGCTTGATATTATCAAAAGAGAGAAAAACTGGTCTCTAAGACCAGTGGTTTTAGTCTAAGCGGTGTTTGCTTCATAAAAATAAAACCAAGCTTTGATAACTTTACTAGTTCATTCAGAAGCTTCTAAATAAACTTTGAAAGACGACACAGTATGATCTGTCTTATGTGCCTACAAAGTCAGACGTATTCTTGCTACTGATTGTTTGTTCTGATTTGACACACCTATCTGTCTGCTAGAACTGAATGGTTTTGTCGTATCAGTACTCACCCGAACTGTACTGAGTGTACTGCTGATACTGGGGATGGAAGTTGTGAATAGCATCGGTCATGATGTCTTTAGGATTCATCGTTTCCTGCAAACATCGGAACAATGTTACTATGTACTATTCAATTTTATGTAACTCATTCTATTACCTTATATATACAGTAGAGTCTCGATTATCCGACCTAAACCGGCCGCGGCAAGGTCGGATAAGCAAAAATGTCGAATAACACAGAAATTGGTAAAAACTACAATGAAAATTTGTTAAAGTAATTTTATTTACACATAAGAATCTTTTAAAATACATGTAGCGTACTAAAATGTCAAAATTCACTTACTGCAAAGTAATAACACATGTTTTACAGCAGAAAAATAATGTACAGTCTGGTGTGATGAAAGGGGCTGTTTCGCGCAACAGCCTTCCGCAAAAACTCGAAATAAATGACTGATAATAAATTGTACCAGTAGGTCGGATAACTCGGAAGGTCGGATAACCGAGACTCTACTGTACTTATTGTAGTAGGTTACGTTTAGGGCACATCCGGGTTACATCAGAAAAGAATAGAAAGGAGGGCAGGCTCTCCTGAATAAAGTAGAAACACACAAGAGAATACAAACTGCCAAATTTTCTATCAAACAAAGGCCCCAGTAGGGGTGAAAATTTGACCGTCTGTGTTCTTTTAAGTGTTTCTATTTTATCCAGGTGAGCCTGCTCTTACTAATCCTTTTCGATAGCATTACCTATCATTTTGGGAAAGAACGTCACATTAACACGCAAAATCAATCGCCGATCTCTTATCTACCGTACCTTGAGGCTGGAGGAGATGCTCTGCATGGTGACACTGCGTCCTGTAGCGTCGGTGATGCAGCCGGCCGCGTACACACGGTACGGGAACGCAGCCCGCAGCGCCAACGCAGCAAACAGCATCTCGATGCAGATGAGGAAGTTCTGGTAGCCGGCCGACACGGTACCGGCACTGGTCGGTGTTCCGTAACTGTCAACCACCGGCTGGATCACCTCCATCTTCTCCAGGACAGCCAACATCACACCTGTACACAAGGGTAAAGGGACACTGACGGGCAATTCTTTGAAGTTTTATTGTTTTGTCAACAACTTTTTGTCTTACTTTACAGCACAATTTTGATGTCAGTAAATTTTATAGAACGGTTTAAATAAACTACAAGCTTTGACAAACATCAAGATAAAAATTCTTTGGCAGAAAACAAGTTGGTATTTAAAGTAGGTTGTAAAATTAAGAAAACAGGAGATTTTATTAGGCTCTTGGAAACATGCATTAACTTAATTTGTAAAATAATAAAAAAACCAACACAATGGGATTTTTGGACTACAATATGGTTTTTAAATATGTTGTGTTTGAAAACATCCATGAACACAACACAAGAAACGGAATAAATTTTAGCCGGCCCGCACACTTCTTGAAGCTGTTTGAATCAAAGCTTCGTTATGTAGGTACGAAGTTCTTCAATACTCTTCCGCCAAAACTAAAAGGACTGGACCCAGGCGTTTTGAAGAAGTTGCAGCAGTGGCTCACAGAAAGACCCTTCTACAGTGTGGTGGTATTTCTAAACTGGAGAAACTCTGACTATAATAGTCTGTAAATAGTTAAATATTTTACGTCATGTTCGAACTTTAAGATTACAATAATAAAGAATATTCCATCTCTCTTTCTTTTGGAGAGTTCAGTCATTTAAAATTTACTTCAACTCAAGTAGTTCCTAAGGTTTTATCACAGTTTAAACCAGCGAAAGTGAGAGTGAACCTGAGTAGAATGTGTGTGTGTTTGTGTACCTTGCCAGAACGAGAGGAAGATGACAGACTTGATGGTGCAGAACTTGAGGACGGGTTCGAACGGAGTGAGGAGCTCTTTGGTGGCGAAGTAGAAGAGGTAGAGTCCGTACAGAGCCAGACTCACGGAAAAGTTGTAGATCATCGTCACGTACAAGTAGCCTCCGTCCAAGCTGAACAACATGTCAAGTCATGCATTACTCAGCAACTTGCAATTTATACATTTAATAGCACAGTTAAAGCTATTTCAATATGTATTGCTGACACTTAGTTTGTCAGATAGGTATATTAGCAAGAGAAATTTCAGAATGAGAAGCAAACCAAGGTGAGACTACAATAAAAAATGGAGGTAGACAAGTTTATGTTTCTCTAAAACTCTTTTTCTTGCTTGACTTTAAGGAATTTTCCATCAAACAGATTCAAAATAATAAATACCAAGAAGCAATCTTAAATTTAAACCTGGATTAATTTTTTTGGGGGTTTGGACCTAATCCAACTGTTCTAATTCAGTTTTGTTTGTTCTGGAAATTGTTCATTTACATGTGAATACAAGTAAAATTTAATCTCAGCCAGTTGATTAGTTTGAAAAAAACAACAGCGGATTGTCAACAAAACATTACCTACTGATTTAGTTCAAGAGCTTTTCCAACTTAAACATGGCACAGGCTCAGACTACAATCTACTCCAGGGTTTTCACTAATGTAACTGACCTCCAGTCTCCGTCGTGGTAGTGGCCGAAGCTCTGCAGGACGATGATGACGAAGGCCATCACCGGCTTGACCAGACAGAACTGCAGAGTGGCTTGCTTGCAGAACCTGAGGAACCCGATAGTGTACGTCTTGCCCACCAGGCAGCACGTGCCGTACACACAGTTTGACCTGTAACAGGTTAGATATATACAGGGTGTCCACAGTTCAACAAAATTCTTGGGTATGGTTTGTTTATTTTGTATTTAACCCTTTGCGATCTTATTTTATTTTTAAATTTTCATTAAAAGCCTACCGTATGGGTTGCCCCTGTCACTGCAAGCAAAATTTCAGCAAAACCGTTCTCTCTGGTACGGTGCATTACCAGTCATAGAACCACTTCTCTAAGCGTGGGGATTTAGAGCCTCCCTAAGTTAAAAAAGTGCCACTCGCCACCTCACTGGATTTGATAAGCCATTTCCTCTTCAGTGATCCTCAGCGGGTCATTGTGCCCCCCCCAGAATGATTCAATGACTAGCATTGCACCGTACCAGAGCGCACCTGGGTGGGATTCGAACCCACGCTTTGACAGACAGGGCCAACTGTCCGTCACTATAACCACTAAACCACCGACTGTTTGTCTGGGCTGTCGGGAGTGGTAGTTTCGGTGTTCTCTGCTAGGTGCCGTTAGTGTATGGTAGTCCTTACACAGAAGAGACTGTTTCAACCGCAACCTATACTGGACATCCAAGCGTTCAAAGGGAAATAGCGTTTGTCGACCTATACTCGACACGCGCCCTAGGGTTGAAACTTGTTTAAATGCTATCTTTAGACAGTCTTAGTTACTCCCGCTAAAGTTGGCATGGAAAAAGTTATTTGTGGTAGACAACAGCAGCTTCTGGTGTCCTGTTAGTTTGTGTGCCAAAATCAGGATCATCATTGCTACTAGCTGCAATATCTAGACTTCCATTAGCGTCTGCATCCAGGAATTCCTGGATCCACACTGTCCATAGCAGAGCAAAAATAAAATTCTGATTAAAAAGCTGAACCATTATGTTCTGTTCAGTTACAAATTATTAGAACTTTATCTAATGTCGATATTTTGGATATACAGTGTTATCAAATTTGCTTTCAAGTGGGAGTTTGGCTTTAATTACTATTAGCACTAGATAAATCCCTAGGCTTATCAGAATATTTGCAAGTTAGATAAGAAGTTACAAACAAGTGATTAAGCCTAAGCTAAGACTACAGTTTGTCCTTTGGTTAATTATGTACTGAAGAGGTTTTTAACTTAAAATGTGTTCAGTTTTATGTGTTTTTAGGTAAAAGTTGAGCTAAAATGCTGAAAAGTAGGCCTACTGATGGCGGAAAATCATTACATAAAGAATTTGGTGGAACGATTATTTGTGTTTTGCCACCACAACATCTATACATCATTTTTAAGTTTTGACAATCTTTTAATCCTGTGAGTAATATGAAAATTGATCTTGGGTTATAAAACGCAAAGTAAAATGAACCACCTTTTGAGTAAACAAAAAACTAAACCGTTTATTTTTCACTTATCTTTTTATTTAATAGGACCAAAGTGGTCAATAAACCTCCTAAGGAACTAAAACAACCAGAAATTTAAATAGGTTCAAAGTTTTAGTAAAAACGTTATTATTAACCCTTTGAGGTCTTGTGTTGACTATAGTATAAACGTATTTCCTTTTGAACGCTTGGATGTCCAGTATAGGTTGTTGAAACAGTATCTGATATGCAAGGACTATGCTACACTAACGCAACCTAGCAGAGAACAAAACTCACCCCTTTTTACTGGTGAGGGTGCAATGCTATTCCCGACAAACAGTTAGGGGAGGCTAAATCCTCGCTTAGAGGAGTGGTTCAATGACAAAATGAAATTTTGCCTACAGGGACTGGGAAAAACCCATAATGGAGGCTTTTTACAAAATTTAAAAATAAAATGAGACCAAAAGGGTTAAATATGGAGAATGTTTTGAACATTATGCAAGTTATGAAATAGAGCAACCTGTATATTTCTACAGAAAGGATTCTTTTGTATCATTTGGAGGCAAGTTATTTTAGCAATGTGCAGTGTTTGTGTGAGTGGGCTACAGTGAACACACACCAATATCCAATATCAGTGTTATCTATAGAGCAACTGATAACAATGTTGTAGTATATGAGATACAGCAAACCAGCCATCAATACTGAACGCTATAACTGGGGACATTTAATGTCAAAACTATATTTAACCAACTTTGAAAACTATAAATAACTAAAGTGTTTATATACAGGGTGTCCCATAAGTAAAGTGCCAGACTCTAGGAAAAGATTATATGGGTCTAAATAAAAGAAAATTAAGAATAATTTTTCCAAAAACGCTTAGTTAACCAGATATTTGCCACTAATTATTTATTATCTCCCACACCACTTATCGGATTTGACTCAAACTTAGCATACACTTGTATCTATGTAAGACTGTTTATGGAAAAAATTACCAGCATGATCTAACTTATCATTTTAAAACGGTGGCTATTTTATGGTATTTTTAGGGCATTTTTGGAGGTACACCTTAAATAGTGAATAAACGGTGAGTTTTACAATATAATGTAAAGAATACCGTATTATAGTTAATTTTACTACCTATCTATTGACACCAAGGTTAAAAAAATCGATTAAGAATCAACAAAGTAACAGTGGAAACCGTGGCAAACATCAAGATAATCAGGTGGAAAGTTGTCTGTTTTCAGCCAGAGTTTCCCCTAAAGCTTTGTTGTATCCAAATAGATTTTTATGACTTTGATGTCAATAGATAGGTAATAAAATTACAAAACATTATTCTTAACATTTTATGGAATTAATTCGCTATTTAAGGTGTAACGTCAAAATGCCCTAAAATTACCATAAAATAGCCACCGTTTTAAAATGATAAGTTAGATCATGCTGGTAATTTTTTCCATAAATGGTCTTACTTAGATATAAATTTATGTTAAGTTTGAGTCAAATCCGATAAATTGTGTGGGAGATAATAAATAATTAGAGAAAAATATAAAATGGCAAATATTTGGTTAACTAAGCGTTTTTGGAAAAATTTCATTCTTAATTTTCTCCTTATTTTGACCCATATAACCTTTCCCAGAGTCTGGCACTTTACTTATGGGACACCCTGTATAATTTAATTCCAACTAAACAAAGGATTCATGGCAGGTTGGAATCGTGCGCGACTCAGAGTTCATCACCCCGATGGCACAAGTTCGATCCTGCAGTCACCACTAACATTTGTGAAGTGATTATGCGATAACACTAGGTAAAGGCCAAGATTGAATGGTAGAGAGGACTTTGTAGTCCTGAATTCACCTTGTTGAACAAGACAAACTTTACATTTTACATAGTAGTATTGTACCAAGTAGTACCTGATAGGTTTGCCTCGTATTTCACTCATGATGTTCCCCTCTCCTCCGAGGTACTCGTAACACAGACTCAAGAAGTTGTAGATCACGAATGCTGCAAAAACCAAACCGTACATGAGATAACCTGGAGAACTTCTTTGGAGATTTATGATGTGCGATATCAAGCCAAATCGTAAAAATAAATCAAACAAGTGCAATTGAACCTTCAATTTGGTTAAATGCAACATTGATGTACTTTGTATTTTGGTTAGTTCTGATAAAAAAATATGTCTATTTCCTACGCCTACCTATGTCTACCCACACCTTACCTACGGTTTGGCCTTGTGGGGAGGTTGCTCAAATGCAAATGTTTCTAGGCTTTTCATTTTGCAAAAGCAATCTAGAACAATCTGATAAAAACTTCAATGGGGAGAGTCGTGCAAGCCAACTTTCAAAAACTAAAATTGTTGACACTACCTTGCCTCTATATCCTTGAAACGCTAATGACTCTTTTATAATCGCAATTAAGTGGCGACCCGTGGGTAGAGCATACTGTAATTAACAACTTAAGAATAATATATTTTTCTTGTACCGAAACTGGAGACACAGGACGGTAACTCATGAACGTTTGCCTTCACAGGCAGGAGTTCTATTAGTCAACAGACTTCCAAAGATTAAAGTGCCACTATGCCAAAGGCATTTAAATCTAGTCTCAAAACAATACTAGCTCAGGAAGCATTTTACAGCACAGAAGGTACACATAACTGGGAGACCTCTTAACAACTGACAGACAGATTATTGGGCTGGAGTGGGAATAATTGAATGAAATGAATGAATGAATACCTCTGTATGTCTGAAAGATACTTCGATGTGAATGAATGGAAAATTTTATACAACCTTAAACACTGACAATTGCGATACAATGTATATTGTTTATGCAATAAAAGATTTATTTATTTATTTTATTTACGTTTACCTTGACTTGTAAACGACCAGTTGTCTTTTTTACCAAGAGTTTGAAAAAGGTCTAACTGAATAGTGCAATAATGCACAGATAACTCGTTATCATAAAGTTGATTTGTATTTAAAATTCCATTGAAAAAGCAAAACAATGGAGGTGAAAGGAGGTGGAGGAAAACTGATTTAAAAGTGCAAAAGTTACATTTCCTGAAGGCAGGCTCAGTACGGTAGTTAGGAACTATGGATTTGCATGTCACCAAGTTGAAACTTCTAAAGTTTTAAGAGGCAGTTTAACAGCATTGGCAGAGCTCTGTTCTTCTTTTGCTTGATTCTACTTCAAACTAAAACTACTGTAACTTTTTCATTTATTTTAAGGTTGCATTGAATATGTTATCAAAAACCGTCACAGTTAGTTTAGATGCAAATAATTGTTCAAGATTCAAAATTCCTTCATTCAAAATTAAGTACAATACAATATTTTGTACAGAATTGCATCATATCTCTAATATACTGTTGTTTTGTTGTTGCAAATAAATGTTACTTAGACACACTTTTGTAAATCTTACCATTTTTATTTAAATCTCACCGCCATTTAGTTAAAGTTTCTAAAAATATTCTTGATGTTATCTCCATTTACCTTGTGGTATTCATTACTATAAAATCAAAGCATTTTGTACTTTATACCAGATTAATTTTAATTTGTACACTCTTACTTATGATGCTGAGGCAAAACATCTCTATGTAAAAATTAAAACTAATGTGTTAAAAAGTACAAATACCTAACCTTAATACCTTAGCAGATCCGTGGCGGATTGGTATCGCGCGACTCGAGCTCATCATCACGGTGGCTGGTTCGATCCCAGCAGTCACCACTTACAATTTGTAATGTGACTAAACGGTGACGCTAGGTTAAGGTCGAGGTTGAGTGGTAGAGAGGACTTTGTAGTCCTAACTTCGCCTCGTTAAACAAGACAAACTATACCTTTTTTTAACACGGGTGACGGTTGTAATTTGCCAATTGTACTTATTACTAATTGACTATACAACAATGAATATTCCAGAAAGGGTTCTACCAATTTACAAAATCATATCAATCTTAATGCGTGGTAGGCTTGAGTCATTACTACATTCTAGGCTTCCTATACGATACCACAACAAGGAACTAATAACGTTTTGCTAATTCTACGATGTCATCCTCAATGACTGGGACTCGTGGCGTGGTCCTGTAATCCAGCTTCATGGAGGTGAGGTTTTGAGGATGATATAGGTCTAAAGCGGCTCAGATAGTCTCAGTGATCATCTGATGATACCTGCATCAACTCCCACCATCGTTTAGACATATCAGACCATCACCTGCGTGGTTCGGAAGTCACGTTAAGCCGTTGGTCATTGTATTTCCATTGGTCATTGGGCTACTAATTAATGACCCATTCTAAGGTAGAGTCGGCCTTAGTTTGTAACAAGACTACACCTCATAACTCATTACTGCCACTCACAACACTCATCCTTCACCACATATTTGCCTTAAAATACCCTCATGAGAGTGGTCGGCATCTCAAATAGTGATATAGTGACTACAAACCTGAGACAGAGGATGCCAGACTCAATCTAAAACAGCTGATTTACAAGACAGGACATGTGGACACTGTACCTTCATAGCAATCTCGTACAGTGGAGAAGTAGACGTAGTAACTCTCGCTGTTGAAGAACAGCAGACTGACCCACGAGTGCAGTCCGTAGATGGGAACAATAAACAGGATCCTCACGATCCACCTCTGTTCCGACGGGTTCGTGTACCATCGCAGGTGTCGGTAGATCTGCAACAGAAAACAACATTTATAGTCAACTACGTTTAAGTCCTATGGGTGTTTTTACAGTGAAAACTCAATCTTTGGAGAAATTTGTCTCATGCTGTCCAGAAGGTCTTCTGAAATCTGAAAACTAGGCAATGCTAGACTGTTGGAACCTGCAGTCATTAACATTTTCTCTAAAGTCAAAATCCACTTTATTTCCGTAAACAAAAGTACATACATATTACACATAGAAAAATAACAATAATGGAAGCATAATTAACAATTTTTACAGATTGGAATTAACAAAAATAATAAAGGTTGATGATTGCTTATCTAATACATTTTAAACTAAACCAAATTAACCTAAGTGATAAAAATGGGTCAAAATAGTAGTAAAAATGAGCTTCCCTAAAATAAAAAGAAATATAATTTGGAAATGAGCTTACATAGGCTAGAAGCTCGAGTTGCTAATTTAACAGCGTATAAGGTAGTGGGTGTGGATACGAATTTGTTTAATTTAATAATTAAATTTTCTGTATGACTTTCTTAATTTTTTTGCAGTAAGAACCTTCTACAAAAATTAGCAAACTTAAAAAAAAGACAAATTAACAGGAAAACCCAAATAATCACGATTGTTAGCCTAATATCCCATAATTATCATAGTTTGATTAACAATACACAAAATAATATAAAAGAAAACATTTTAAAAGGGGTATGAGTTTTTTCAACCCAAGTAGTTTGACTGGGACTCGTGGCGTGGTCCTGTAATCCAGCTTCATGGAGGTCAGGTTTTGAGGATGATATAGGTCTAAAGCGGCTCAGATAGTCTCAGTGATCATCTGATGATACCCGCATCAACTCCCACCATCGTTTAGACATATCAGACTATCACCTGCATGGTTCGAAGTCACGTTAAGCCGTTGGTCCTTGTATTTCCATTGGTCATTGGGCTATTAATTAATGACCCATTCTAAGGAAGAGTCGGCCTTAGTTTGTAACAAGACTACACCTCATAACTCATTACTACCACTCATCCTTCACCACATATTGGCCTTAAAATACCCTCATGAGAGTGGTCGGCATCTCAAATATTGATTTAGTGATATATTTGTTGAATAATTATAAAACCATATAACTTTTCCAGTAAAACAGGAAAGCTACTCAAGAGAAAACGCGTTAGCGTGTAAAGGTGAAAAAGCTAATGACAGCCAGCGATGTTTACTCGCAACATGTACGACGGGACCGGGACTCGGCACATTAAGTTGATTACAGAATGGCCGTTGTTTAGAGAATGTGATTAAGTGTAAGTTAGTGTTGAAGAAGATTACAGTCATGCCTCATGTGGTCTGTACACTCCGCACAGTGCAACTTTGCTCATCTCCACCCCTACGTTGGAGAATAGATTCCGCTACAGCTGTTTGTACTTTTCTTAACACCCCTTTTAGTATTAGGTAGGGGTTTTGGGGTCCTCTTCCAGAAAAGTCTTTAACTGAAAGACAACTGATATTATTAGGTAATTTTATTAATAAAATTAGCAAGATGTTTGGTGAAAAAAATGAAGTATACTGGATATACAGGGTGTTTTTTTAACGCAACCCAATGTTCAAACTATAGTAAGTCATTTTTTACAAACGCTATATGGTCATAAATTGTGTCATTGGTTTGTTCACTTCAATATTTTTAGATGGTATGTGTTATCGCAGTAACTATAGTGGTTTTGGTTTCCTAATTTGATGTTATTGTAAAATAAACGCAATCATGGTTTTTAGCAAAGATCAAAGAGTGTTTATTGTTGAAGAATACTTAGAGCAAGATAATTTTTTTGTCAAGATGCGTTTGAGATCAGGTTTGCAGGCATGAGTAGGCTATTTGCTTTTGTTGATTCAAAATGTTTAATTAGGAGAATTTTCCAAACTAACCCTAACATCCTCCATCACTTCTTCATTCAGTACAGTCCGCCTTCTGTTATGTTTCCTGTTCCCTACACGACCTGTTTTGTTAAACTTTTTTAACAAATCTGTGAACTTTATATTTGTTTGAAAAACTAACACCTGTAAACTTGACCACAAACACCTCTTCATAAAAAAGAATTATCCTGTGCTTAAGTATTCTTCAACAACAAACACTTTTTGATCTTTGCTAAAACCATGATTGAGTTTATTTTACAATAACATCAAATTATGAAACCAATAACCACTATATTACTGTAACAATACATACCATCTGATAGATATTGAACTGAAAAAGCCAATGGTACAACTTATGAACATATAGCGTTCGTAAAAAATGACTTACTATAGTTTAAACATTGGGTATGCTTAAAAAAAAACACCCTGTATTTTCCTTAAAATTCAATATATTTTCAAGGTTTGCCCCACGATCATTCATGTTATGAGTGCTGTCCAAAGTGGGTCCCTATCCAGCCTCCTCTTAAACTGGCAACACAGTCCACAGATTAAACTGTTTGAAGAGGACTTGCACTATAATAAATCACAGTTCTCTCTAGAGGCCATGTGGTGCCTGCTAGAGGATAAACAAACTAATTATGGGCCTGGAACCCAGTGATAGCAGCCTTGACTTAGTGATAAGCTAAGCACTATAGAGTCTGGTTCAAGATAGAGAAACCGGTTGTAACTAAACTTCTTTGCTTATACTGTACCCACTTCCATTTTGAAAAGAACAAAAGAGTCTATTTGCAACTTAAACCAACATGGCTCATTATATATCTGCTTCTGTGGGTGAATATTTTACAAGTTTTTAGACTTTAAACCGAAACTTGTTGAACAAAATGGATTATGATTATTATAAGCGCATAATTTTTCTGAAATGTACAAAATAGTTCACTAGATTCAACAACCGTGACGATTAATATTAGATGGACTAGTGGACCTACAATTATATGTCTAGTTTAATTTACTCACATTATGAAACTGTCAAGATAGAAAATATTTGTAAAAGAAGGAATAGCAATTTAAATTTTAATAGTTGAAATTTTGTTGAGATTTTATATTAAAAAATAAATGTGTTGCTAACACCAACGTAAGATTTATTTTAGCACTAAATTCTTATTTTGCAGATAAATAGAGAGATCTTTATTAAACTATTGAAATTTCAAAATTGAAACAACATGAGGGGTACATTAATACATGATAAGATAACAGATAAAGTAATGTTAGAGTTGTACTTGTAATGAAACGTCAAAACTAGGCAATGCGTTAACGGAACTTAGTCAAAGTACAAATGGAATACAACAACCACAATTTCAGGCATTGTTTTATTTTTACAAGAATATCTAAGCTTAAGAATTCATAACAATTACTTTTCAAAAATTGGAATATTACGCAACCTCCAAAAACATTTTTTATTACATTTTGACAGTTTACAAAATTGATTAGTCGTGGCTTTATTTTACTCTCTGGCTATTTTGTAATTATAATATTTTAAAACAATAAAACAATTCAAATATAAGTGTAAGAGTAGAATTACTGTTAAAATATGACCCTGTGTGTCTTGTGCTAAAATTAATTGTCAAAAAATAATCTAAACATGTTTAATTATACTTTATTTCAAAATATCAGGGTTTATTTTCAATAACTTCAGGCCAGAATGAAAATCAAAGAGCGAAGAAACATTCGCTTATCCACTCCGCTGACTAGAATGGATCATTTGCGTCCACAACTCAGCCTTTGACAGAGCAGAGCGAGCGAGGTCAGTGAAGCGTCTCCGAGTCCACACTTTCATTATTGATGCAGAGTTCGATACTACGACAGCGACAGCGGCTGAGAGATCGAGGTCACACATGAACAATACGAGTCATGAGTCTATTGATTTATCACACTCCTCACACTCCAGCGATTGATTGATTAATGGACGAGTTCATCAGTTACAGTCTATTAGTGGACCTGTCCGTACAACTCTTGGAGGACTTCTTCCTCTCCCCTCACGTCTCGGCTGTTCTCAAATTTCAGTTTTCCACAAACACTCGAACCTAGACCAAACTTATTTTTGTTTTACTACTTACATTAAACTCCACAGATTAAGTAAGACGACAAATAGTCATATGGTCATCGCTTTAAAAGTCTTTACCTCAGTAGAACATTTATTAGAAACTTATTCTAATAAACAGTTTTACGTAAATTTTACCTCTGGCTACTTCAAAATCCATTCTACAATATTGTAGAGTTTTTGAAGTAAAAAAAACAATTAGATTAAAATGTGTTAAATTTATTGGAATGTTAACTGTTGTTTTCTACTGTATTTTCTTTTTCAATTATTATAATATAAAACAGGCAATGTTTAATTGTAATTTATGTAGTTATACAAGGAAATTGTGAGGTCTAACCAGTTAAAGTCAGTAGCATTAAGCTTGACAATTGTCAATGATTGAAAAATCCTAATGACAAATAAAGATATATTTATTTATTTACTAATGTGTAACGATTTAATTGACTTAACAGACTTTTTCCCAGGACGCAAAAAGATTTATTTTCAGGCTTTTTTAGTACTTTTTAAGTTATAGTAATACTTGCATAATGGTTATAAAAGGTTTCGGTAGGATATACCCCATGTCATACAAGTTATCATTTAAAAGAACATTTCTGTCCAAATGTATGTCAGCATAGATAAAATATGACACATTAAGCAACTATTTCAAGTCATATTATACAAAAATCTAAAATAAAATATCCATCCCTTATCAAGTTCTGGGTCTTTTTCCCAATCATTAAATAAACTATTTTTGTTCACCCAATTTAACAATCACCAACCAACCTACCTATTGAAAATTGGAAATTCAACAAGAAAAACTTCTTGCCTTAAAGGAATAACATTGTTCTTACTTTCATTTATATGATGAATTCACATTAACGGTTGTTTAATATTTAACTGTGTCTACTGCTGTTTGTATTACAAGTTTTTTGTTTGTTTTAATGTCAATTTTAAAAGTATATTAAAGCCTTAATTCCTCTAAAAGGGTTTACTTTAATTGAATATACTTTTAAAATTGACTCTATCATAAGAGTAGTAAACAAACTACAATAAACACAGTTAAATATTAAACAGCTGTTAATATGATTCATCACATTCTTCCTCTCTGGAGAGAAGAAGAAGTAATCATCCAGGTACCTACACCGCTGAGGAACTCACGCTGACCTCCTCTGGGGGATACTCTTGTTTGAGTAAGTAAGTGTATTAAAGCCTCAATTTCCCTAAAAGGGTTTTACTTCAATTTAGAATGTCCTCTAAATGTTACTTCCTTCAAGCTACGATTTCCCAAACTCTTAAACCTTTCAACCCACAAACTCCGACTTCCAACCATTACTAGTGTTGGGGTTGACAACCCTCCCCCTCACCAGAACCTCTTGCTACTCCAAGCCTGCTGACAGCAACACACACGGACAAGCCCGGAAACTACGGAATCGACCCAGTTTCCGTGTCTTCCCGGTCAGAGTACCCGAGTCCCAGTTCACACACACTTTCACCACTCCTCACCGTCACCGGCAGTCCATTGTTCCACACAAGACACACAATTGTGCAACCAACACATGGACACCATGGTATATTTACAGATTTTACACCAAATTCTATTAGTATCTCTAAACTTTGATATCAACTATTCAGTATTATTTATTTATTTTGCTTTTAACACCACATAGGATCACTTTGGTCAGTCCATTATTTTTGTCTTCTTTAAGCAGCTGTTTAGTGTTCATCCCAGTACTTTTTCCATACGATCACTTTGTTGTCTTCTTTCTTCTTCAGTGAAAACGTCCTAGTAGCAATCTTTCTTTGGGTGAGGGTAAATTTGGTCCTTGTGTTTTTTATTTTGCTATT
Source organism: Matsumurasca onukii (assembly GCA_018831715.1). NCBI lineage: Eukaryota > Metazoa > Arthropoda > Insecta > Hemiptera > Cicadellidae > Matsumurasca > Matsumurasca onukii. Next base: position 6,067,782 of record CM032067.1, read on the forward strand.
CAGATTCTTCTTATCAATTGTATCATCAACTGTTAAGCCAATTTCTTTCAGCTCTATCCTTTAATCCATGCACGGCCTGATGTAACATTTTTTATTGAAGATTTTATTGGACTAGCTGTTTAAGGAATCGTCAGTCCTATGATGAGCCCAAAGAAACTAAGTCGCCTTTTTCTCTTGGTGTCGGTGATTGGTATTTGTTAATACGATTCTATATGATTTAGTTAACACAGATTGCATGATTCTATGACACAACGTTATCACGATTCAAAACTGTGTTAATCACTTTGTGTTATTAATGAAATAGGAGCTTATGACAACAAGATATTAATTGATTGGTTGACTAAAAAACTTTAACGCATCGACATGAAAAGACTACAAACTTGATTAGGAGCAACGGCAGTTTTAGTGAAATTACTTTATATTCTAGTCACATTGAGGAGACGTTATGTAACCAGTTTACAGAGAGAAATTTGCAAGTCGAGCATTTGTCTTTATTTACAGAAGCTTCTGCTGTGTATTCAACTTATCTTGGCTGTTAAACTTGTGCTGTTATTCTCTCTTATTTGTTCTATGTCCTAAAGTTGATATGTTACGTAATACTTACGTTTAATGGCTCATTTTAAAGCTAAAACTATTTTTGATATGAAATTGTGTTGTCTGATTTAACATAAAATGATTTGCAAAAGATAGCAATGTTTAGTACCATCTTAGCTAACAACCCTCCAGAACATTACAAAGCACACAGTTAAAAGTCATTTTTCGGGATCTTGAGCAATAACCGATTCATAATTTATTTTTATTTTGGAATTTTTTAACAAATTTTATTTTATTATTAAATTTTTAGTGAAATTACTAAATGGCTGTTACTTAACCTTGTGAACTACATTTTGTGCCTAATTGCATTTTTTAGCAGATGAGATCAAATCATGCAATAAAGATTTAGTAACCGTTTACAATTTTATTGAACAAATAATTTTACATGTGCATTAGTTTTGAGTTTGTGCAAATGATTTCAAAACAGAGCAATGTTTAGTACTATCTTAGCTAACAACCCTCCAGAACATTACAAAGCACACATTTTCTTGGGATCTTTCGATTCATAAATTTATTTTGGAATTTCTTTTAACAAATTTTATTTGATTTAATTAAACTAACATAAAATGTAAAACTACAGCAGTTATTCTAAAATTGAAAAGAGGAATCAATTTCTTTATTTATTATTGTGAAGGAACTATATCACCCAGTGTGTTGGCAAGTTGGTAGCACACGAGACTGCAGGTCCAAGGTTCACAGGTTTGAGTCCCGTCTCAGCCAACGGTCAGTAGTTAATTTGTTGTTAATGACATCACAAGGCTGAATTGGGTACTTTGAAATTCACTTATATTTGGCTACATTTTGAATCATGGATGTCGAAAAGACTATCTTTCATTGATAAACAAATTTTAACATTATATCATGTTTTCCTGTGTGAGTGAGTCAGTCAACTTATTTGATAAAAAAGTACTTATAAATTGTAGAATAAAAGCACAATAATCTTAATTTTTATGAGATTGTTTGGAGAGTAAATGTGATAAATAGCAGTACAAAATTACAGATTAGTTGACCTTCTAACTTTTGAAAGGTTTTCACAAAGAAATAACCAAATAAGTGAGACTGAAATCATAAATTATAGTCCATAAATTAATGACAAGACATAAGATAAGAGTAGAAAGGTTATCAAGAACATAGAACATAAGATTATCTCAGATAAGAGTATTTTAAATCAGAAAGGTTATCCTTACTGATAAAATGGATTTTCATAATCCCATGAAACAAGAGTGAAGTATTACAACAGGATCTTGTTGCTTTTAGGATTATGCAGAGTATTGTCTACAATCTTATTTGTGTCAGAATTGTTTTTATAATTGTCTACTACCTTTTAATTGCTTTCTGTCGAATATATTTTATAAAACTTTATTAACCAGTATAAAAATTAATGTTCCATATCTATAAATCAAAACTGTTTACTTTTAACACATATAGTGAAATTTAACTGTTATTTTGTTGTGTATTTAACATTAGAAGTTAGAAAGAAAGATTTAATTTATTTCAACTGAGACAAATACATTAAAGCTATGGTTACCTGGAAAAGCGATGACCGCTAAATTACGATGAATTTTGTTTTAAGCGCAATCACGTTGAAACAGAGAAACAGTCAATGCTCCTATATGATTACATTAAACACAAAAGTTTACCGTCATACTATGACGCAAGTTAGGGGTCACCGCTTCTTAGGAAACCATAGCGTTAAACCTGAAGAGAAATAAACCTTGTTCTGTGGTTGTGTATGTAAACAACAAACAGATGATTTGATGAGCAACGATTAACCAGAACAGCTGTGATTACAAGGTAGTCAAGGTTACAGAGATACACATATGTATTCATTATCTATCAAAGTAGTCAGTGAAAACACTACTTTCATTCACTACTTTGAAGGTAGCAAATGTATGTTGGTAACAAAACATTTTATTTTCAGCAACTACACCACTCCTGATTTTGATGAAATTTGAAATAAATATGTATCTTTGAGATATCCATCAATTTATCAACCAATTATTTATGTACCAAAAATGCTGAAAATCCATTAAATCGTTTCAAAATGGCAACAAAATTAATTTTTCGCTATAACAGCGTTATTAGTAGTCTGATTTCAATAACATTTAACATACGTTTTACCTTCACGATATGTAATAAACTTGCAGTAAAAGAAAAGTAAGTTTGAAGCCGAAGGCCGAAACGAAGCTGTGAGCGTAGCGAACCCCCTTGTAACGTCTGTGGCAATAGAACAATCGAATGCCAAAGCGAGGGTCTGAACAGAGCGAATAAGATAAACAAATTGCAAAGGAAATTCGATTAACTCATGTCCGCGGTGCTTTAGCACAGCCGTGTGTTGAACTGGTTTTATGTTGATTTATCAATTCAAAATAATTCGGCACTTATTCGTTTCAAAACTTAGGGTCTGTGTATACACTAAATAATAACAATTTTGTGTAATAATAATAATAACCTTATTGTCAATACAATAATTATTTTTAAAAAAACAAACAACAAAAACAGTAGCATGTGTAACAATAATATATATAACTAAGAAGTATTAAATTCACCTATTTAATAAAAGCTGAACAAAAAAAATGTTTGCTGACCTATAATAAGTTTAAATTTTATATAGTAACCATTTGTTGTATATGTGTCAAATAATATAATATTAAAATAAATAGATAGATAATAATTTTGGAGATGAATTTATAGGTCCATAAATTCATCTACATTATAAAAAGTGTGTTGGACCAAAAAGGATTTTAACCTGGCTTTAAATGTGTTCATATTTTGTATACTTTTAAATTATCTGGCAGTTTATTGTATAATTTGGCTCCAGTTTGACGGGTAATTTTGAAAAATATTTGTTCTGTGAATTTCAGTTCTATATTTATGACTATTTCTAGTCGTATAGTTGTGAATATCACAACCTCGAACTAAAAGATCACTTTTACAAAAGAATATTAAACATGTAATAAGAAAACAATTAAAACTGAATGTTTATCTAAACAATTTAAATATTTAAAGATGCATGCCTTTTAAAGATTTTGAATAAATTCATTTGCCTCCCAATACATTGATTATATTTTACCATGTTTTAAAAACATTGTCCAGTGTAACACAACAGTGTTGAAGACAAAAGATTACTCAAGGTGTTGGTCTCGCTTCGTGTCACAACCACAATTCAGATCTTATCTACATTCACGCTTCTCCAAACCATGTAAACTGCAGTGCTTGCCTCTTTGTGGATAAATATCACGATCCTACCTAGTATTTGAGTTTTTTTCAAAAATAACAATACACACACAAAACAGAAAAAAACTAAGACTAGGATAAGAAATATAAATAAGTTTGTGCTTGTTTATAGATTGTTACACACTTGACTTTAAACTGTTGGCAAGCACTTGCTTCTTATGTAATAAATAAAAAGAGACAAAACTTAGTGTGTTTTTTAGTTTTTATTTAATAGAATAAATGTTTGTCAACAATAAGCCAACATAGTTAAGTATTACGAGATGTATGAGCTTTAATATTGGAATATTTTGATAATATTAACTTTATTTTGATTGACAAGAGATTTCAAAAGCTAAGCTTTCTGCATCGCGCCTAACTCCAAAATTAAATTACAACAATTTTATCATACAGTGTTTTGTTTGTTTACCTACTTTTTGTATTTTGATTTTGTGGTTAGGCCTGACGAAGCAAGCTTTGCTTTTGAAAGATTCTGACAACCAAAATAAATTAACATTGGCTTGTGAAGTTAACACATTTTTCATTTCAATTTAGTATTATTTGTTGTTTTTTAATTTGAAATGATGGTAGTGGCAGTCCTACAACTCAACCAACATGTGATTTTATCCTAGACTTGCCAGTTTAAATATTTCAGCAAAATACACCACATCTTATATACAATCATATATCTACCAGGACCTGCTATTCGTTTATTCACGTTCAAGGGCACACATGCTAAACAAATTCACATCCAACTCAGCCAGTTCCGTTCTCAAGTTCACAGACTCTCCAGTGCTATGTCAACAATCGATGGATTAGATTACAAGCGGGATTCCTCGGAAAGACCTTGATAACTAGACGAAGCACAGTTGGAATGCATTGTGCATTGTGTCAACGTACGAGCAGACGACCCCAGTCAAGGTAGGGTTACAGGTTCAAGGTCCATCTATGCTGACGACATCGACATTGGACACAGAGATTTGTGTATTTGGCATTTCAATTGTTTTTTAATTTTTATGATGCAGGGTAAAAGATAACAAATGAATCTTGATAAAGGATTTATCAGGAGAATCAAGTACAAGGTGATGAAAAAAAGAAAAAAGCTGATAACTTTAAAATTTAAATTTAATTTATCAATCATTTTACAATGAAAATTGTTTTGACTGAAAACAAACAATTACTAAGAAGTAACATTTAAAAAACACAAAATATGATAAAAATAAAATGAGATAAATCCTATGGTACCGAGACAGGCCAAACTAAGTGGTGTTTAATGACTATTTTACAATGTTTTCAATAACTTCCTTAACGTATTTTATTACTCAAGTTAGGAAAAATCCAACGTTCCATACATTTTTTATATAGTTCATTGTGAAGCCATCTAGAAAAATGGAACTCATAACCAAATTAATTCTGATCTGCATACTTTTACAACTTTTAGATATGGTATTATCTTTTATATGGCAGTAGGATAGGGAAGTATTAATCCTGAACTGCCAAGCCCACATTGTAAACCCTTTCAGTAAAATTGCAAATACAAACCTTTACATATTTGATTCACTATTATACATACTCCTCATTTGATCCAAAACATATCACATAAACATAACACTTAGCTATTAACTTTATAGTCTAAACAGCCATACAGGTTATAATAAAGTTAGTTAAAAAATATCCTCTAAACACTTTTAAAACAGTTTTATTCGCTTTTAAACCATCCTTTCTATTCCTAGATGAGTTTTCAACACATTATTTATTGTCATTATTTATTTATTTGTCATTATTTATTTCATTGTATCTGTCTTGAAGTACCCTATTTGTCTATTTATTTACTTGTATACACCAATTATTACATAGCTTTTGTATATACTATGTTCATGGCTATGTAAATTCTCACTGACGTATTGTGGTGACTTTGTCAATGCTGGAAATGTTGAACGACTATTTTTATTTTTAACATACTTCTTTTAAACAGAAGACTACAAAAATTGTCTGAAATTTTAAACTTATATTCACACAAAGTATGTACACCCTTTTACGTTTTTACATAGTACGTCTATCAACCAACAACATAACCAGCTACAGCAATAAAAAAAACGAACAATTTTTCTCAAGTTGCATATTTATCAATCATATCTCAGAAATTCATGGATAAGTTCAAAACGTTTCCTGCTAAAGATTGAATGAGAACTGAAGACAGTCAAGTGTCAAGACTCGACGTACAAAGGACAAAGTGTTTACTGTAACGACTCACGAGTCCTTGACCATTAGCAAATGTACGAGGCTCTCAATGTCACGACGTTCCGTTCTTTCTCCAAACCCAACACTTTATCACTGAAGATTAAACATTTAATAACAATGTGTACATGAAATGTCATATTTGTTAACCTTTTTTTATTTTTCATATAACTTTTAATTGTAGTTTTTTAAACACAAAGTGGAAAAAATATAAGTAGACAAAACTTTTAAAGAATAATTAGTTGAAGTAATAAATTTGTCAAAGAATTAAAAAGTTACTGCTAATAAGTTTATTGCTGTATTACTTGAACTGGAAAATAAAAATTGATGGATTTAAAAATTACCTCTGTGCATTTTAAGTAAAACTACACCTAAAGCTAGTTAGTAAACTTTAGTGATTATTAACAGTAGTTAAAAAAACAGTTTTGAGTTGTCCGTTGATGCCAGCATAGCTGGCGAAAGACTTCACAACTTTTAAACATTTGTATTGGTTTTATGAGTGTTTAAAATGATTTAATTTGTTAGTAGTTTTTTAAATAAAAATTCAACCTAAGCATATTAAATTATTTCAATTTTGAGATCATAGAGTTGCATGATTGATTTATATCACAATTAAACAGTCTACAAAATTGAATGGGACGCCTGTGATTTACATTTCTGTATGAAATATAGAATACAGTATAGTTTTACCACCTGGATTTTTAATAATTTAAAAGAGTACTTAAGCCAACAAAACTTGTTTTCAAGCTTAAATATTTAGACTCCACTGAACAAAACAAAAACATGAAAAGTAAAGAATTGTTCTCGGAGAAAAGTTTGTGACTTTTATTAATCAACTTCAGCTTTAATTAATTAATTCTTCAAACACTATAATCCTTCTCTGAAAACTAGCTCTGTTGCAAAATACGCCTGACCAAAGGCCTTCTTTTTCTAGATGATGATTAAGTTTAGAATTGTCTGTTTTGCCTCAATTAACTAGAGGGTTAGTTATAGTTAAAATGTCATGTATTTTAAATGTTAGATAATTAATTATACTTGTATTGTTTGGTTCTTGTTTTTATTCTCAAGAGAGAACCTGAACAGAAAAATTTGTTATTTAACGGTGGGGACATTCAGAAATTAACCCTTCAAATATTGCTTTGTTGAATTATATTTATATAGTAGAAACTCGGTAGTTTGACACTCCTTACAGTTTGTCTTCCGTGGTGACTTGATAATAACAAAAATAACAGTCAATGAGATTTTGAAATTATTTTGTACTGTAGTAACGATGTATGCAAGTTACATTAGACAGTATAACCGGTTTTTCTATTTCTAACACTTCACTCATTGAAGAAACAATATTTAGAGGTATTTCAATTCCTGTGTGTTAGTTGGACACTTCTTCGGTCCACAAATAGTTGAACTATTGGTTGTCTACTGTATTTTAGTTACCGTATTTTTACGTTATACCACACTGTGACTCAGTGGGTAGAGTCACTTGCAAAAGGGTGGGTTCGATTCACATGGGTTTGGACCGCTTTCCCAAAAAGCGTTTGGTAATGCCCACAAAAATCCTAGGTTAAGTCTCAAAATAAAATGCCATTGGCGTAGACAGTAAAAAATTCACGGAGTGAAATAAGTTTCAGAAATAGTTAACTGTTAGGGTCTATATAATAATTAAAAATCCGTGGAACCACATTTGTTATGTTGGCACAAGGAGAACTTTACCCGATAGTCTACCTCACTCTGGTTCTATCCATGCTACAATCCTCTTCCGAGCTTATCCGTGCTGTAGTCTGGGAAAGTAAAAGTGGTGGGCGAAGTGAAGAGATGCGGGGATTTCACCTCGCTGCAGAGTCGTTACACTGTCGCGTAGTGGATATGCCACATCACACTCCAGCGCTCCAGGAGAGAGAGAGAGAGAGAGCTGGAGGTGAGGGGAAGGGGAGGGGAAGTGGTCTGCCTTGATCTGACCTCACCAGGATTAGCTAACAGACAGACAGACAGACACTGGAGTTGTAGCATAACCCAGCCGGGGTCAGACTCTCTTCTGCACCGCGCCAACAGGACACTTGAGAAACCCCGTAGTAATGGGATATTTCACGATTCGATCATTTTCTCTACCTTGAATAATCAGAGTGTTTGTGCGCTCTGTTAAAAAGCGTTGGGAATATGTTCCTTGAGTCATACAAAGTGTGAAATATTATATAACCGTGGGTTTAGACGCTAGATGTACTATTACTCAAATTATTGTTGATGTAAATAATTTTTACATCTAGAATGACTCTTAAATTCAGTTAAATTTAGGTAAGGCTAATTTACAATTTTGAAAACAATTCAGTTTTGTTACAATCTTTTTCTTTAATTACAGCATTTTAAAAATTAAAAATGTATGTGATTTAAAAAAGGTTGGTTTCTTTATTGTGAACAAATTAATTTACAGTCCAATGACGGAAAAATGTAAAAATCTTTTGAAACTGTATCCAGAATTTTTGCTGAAAACGAAGTCAGGCCCAAGCACCCCATCACTTCACTTGGGGGTGGCGCCTTCAGGTCGCAAGCAATACGTTCTTTAGCACATCTTGGGTTGTTCTTAGCTAGAAATGAAAGCTGGATCTCTATTTCTTGTGGAAATTTGCTAAACATGTAAGTCCATCACTAGCTCTTTTCTCGCACCCCAACATCAACCATCTGCCTTCCCGCCAGTCGTAGACTTAGTGACGTTACATCCTGGTGTCAGTTTTTATTGAATATCGGTAAGTGGTATCCCTGGATTACGTTTGAAGCGAGACGAAGGTTACGCAGAACTGATACGGTTGCTTCAGAACAAGGTTGCCAAGTCACTACCAAACACATCCACACATTTGTTGCCAGTCATACTTTAGCTAATCTCACATAGCAAAGCACTTAGCTCTGATCACTATAATTAATCGGTTAGATTTTCAAAGGAATGTTTAAAAACATAATTTTTAATTCTGTTTGTGAAGTCAGTCAAGAAAATGGCTAAATTATCAAATCTATAGTTGTAAAAGGCTTTGTCCTGACTGACTTACTCACTCATCATCAGTGAGCCAAAACTACAAGGCCTGGAAACTTAAAATTTTGTATGAACACTCCTTTTATAATATAGGCAACCACTAAGAGAGGATTTTTTTTTTTAAAAATTTAGGTGGGTTTTTGGGGCGTTATTAGCATTTTTCACTTCTGTTTAGAAAGTCAAAATTTTTGATCTTAGCTAGTTTAAGCATGCAAATATAACTTATTTCCAAGGTCAGTCTGTTCACAATTTATTATGACAGAAAAACAATACAAAAAGTCAAAGAAACATATGCATTTGTTTTACACCTGAACTTTGCCATAAATTACATTTGTATATAATTACAATTTTCAACATTTTGTATAGTAAACATAGATTATGAATACATGTGCAATGCTCTTGAAATTTTAATTTGGTATAGAAGATGAACATTTGTTTACTTGATGTTGCTTGAACTAAAGTTGCCTCAGGCTATTTCATATGGTTTAATGTAATACATTATTGGAATATTTGCAGTTTAAATAATTTCTCTTATATTTTGTTTTATTTATGTAGATTCTCAAGTAATAAAGTTTTACAAATCTGACACATTGTGATGGTCCATATTTCCGATTCAATTTATATTTTACAGTTTTATACCTTTAATAGAATGCATAGAATAATATACTAATTAATCTTAATTTAATTTATGTTAAAATTTTCTTTTTTAATATTTTAAAATTTAAGTTTCAATCCCGTTAAGTTTAATTTTCTCATCTAAATAAATAAATAAAATGCCTTTTATTTGTTTTTCATAAACTTTTTTTTTCAGTCATCAAAAAAAACAAATATAACAAAATAAATAGTTTACAATGATAAAACTAGTATGGCTTTGTTTGTACATTGTAAGTTTATAAAGTTATGGGTATTGATCATTCAGTCATCTTTCCTTCGTCAAATCTGTGCTTCCAATTTTCTTATAGATAAAGATCGAAAGCCATCTCCTTATTTGACTATTTTTTAGCACTTCATGATGATAGCCACCAGATTACTATGAATCAATATATAGGTTTAGGTTACCTTGTTGATCTGTAACCTATTCCAGCTGTAGTACTCATAACTACAATAAAGATTGCTCGACAGATCAACAAGGTAACCTAAACCTATATATTGACTACCATACAATCCTGTCACAATACTACCATAAAAACGAGTATTAAAACATATTTCTTGGCTTTGGAACTAATTTATTGATTGTTTGGACGTAACTCTTAACGTACAGCTGCTGAGCAGGTCGGGATTTCCACACGTAAAGTCGTGTAAAGGCAATAAATGTCGACGGTGTGACAGGATTATTACCGCTCTCAGTGTGACTGTCACTGTCAATGCCGTTTGCTACCGTGCCACATGGATTTGTCACACTGCCGATGACCGCGACACTCACCTCCCTTCCCCCCTCCCATCATGCCTGGCACAGAGCTCGTCATATCCATTCTGTTCCGGAGAGATCTTTAAATCTGTGTGTGAAATGCGGAAACGTCTCGAGAAGATTTTAGTCAAATTATACTGTATGGCACGTTTTGGGGTCAAACAGGGCTTGACCTGGTGCACAAATCCTTGACCTTTCTAGGATTAATTCCTAGTTTTAAGGAAATTTCAACTCACAACTAATTAAAATGCTTACATTGTTCGTATGGAGTTATAATTACAGTAGAGAGTCGATTATCCGAAACAATTGATGTCTAGGGGTATTTGGATAACTGATTTTTTGGATAATCGGTCATTGACAAGAAAAATGAAGTACAATGATATTGATGGGATTAAATAACATTCAAATTTATTTTTTCAATACAATAGGTAACAACACAACACCACACAATCAGAATATGGAAAGAAAACTCTTTAAAAAGTCCAAAATGGATTTTTTTTTAGTCTAGTGACTCGTTTTTAGTTTATTTATTGCTAAGCCAATATAAAGCACAAAGGATGGCCACAGACCGGGAATTATAAGTACCAGGAAATGTGCGTGAGTCCTGGGTGTCAGCGGGAAAAATTGGCCCTCATATCGTGTAGCGGGTATAAATAGGTCCTCAGGCGTACACGGGTATGAAACGACCGTCAAAACGAATTGCGCTCGTGAAATGGTGATCGGCGGACTGAGCAGCTGTGCGGTCGGTCGCTTGCTGAACTTTTGCTTGGCGCGCGATTCGATTTAATGTTTTGGTTTCTTTCTGCCTTACGGTTAACCGACGTTTCGGATGACTGGGCTTCGGATAACCGAAGCTCTACTGTACTACAATTGGAGGACAATTCAGAACTTTTCTTCCAGAAAAAGGAAATGTTCCACATTTTTCCTCTTTCAAGGGTTTTTAAAATTTATCAACACCCTGAATGACAAGACTGAAATGTTTGCCATTACATACAAAAATTTTTGCCATTTATCTATGAATAAGTCAAAACTGCTTCCTGTTAATGGTCAAAGCGGTATAAATGAATATGTCTATTTCCTATGAATATTTGCTGAAAAATATGGTATAACCCATCGAGAAAACGTTACATTTATCATACCTCACTACAACGAAGCGAATTAGCTACATAAGATAGAAATGTTGAAGTTACCTGTTGACACGTGAGGAAGAGTGCAATCCAGACGAAAGCGCCGGCTATACACTGAGCTGCCTTGGTCTGGAGGAAGATTGGCTCCGGCGGGGGTGCGGCGGAGGGGATGGAACTCCAGGGTATGGAGCTGGTGGGGGGAGCGGGGGTAGTGGTGTTGGGGGAGAACACTGCAGCCGTGGAGCTGCCTGTCGAGTTGGCCATTACTCTGAAACAATGGTTCCAGTGTTGGGGTTTCGTTCGTAAACTCTCCTTAAATTGGAAACTAAACTAAGTTTTGTAGTTTTGTTCTTGTGTTGTTGACAGATATAACCAAACACCTTTGTTATCGGAAGCAGCTAAATACGTAGGAACAGCTCATCTTTATTATACTATTTTTAACGCTTAGTTTTAGGTGTTCATCATGTAATAACAAACAATTCTTCTATTTCTCTGCCATCTGCCTTAGTGTTTGAAAACCATAGAATTTCAGTTTCTCCAGCCAAAATTTGACTATCTTTCAATCAAGGCCTTGGAAAAGCCGCACTAGATTAAGATGTGCTGGCAGACCTGTTCCTCTTGGGAACACAAGATCCGGTGTGCTTGCATTCTTTTGGGATCTCTTCCCATTGGTTAATCCTAAACCAGGTTAACATAAAACTGCATCCAAAATATATATCTAATGATTTATATTTTACATTTGTTTATGGCCTTGTTGTAAATAAGTATTTTAAATGTGTGTAACACCGTAAGAACCTTTGTTATGGTCTGCCTGCCAAATGGCAACTGGTCAACAGGCTGCAAGCCTCGGAACATATTCAGTCTCTGCATGAGGTATAATGTCTTTTAAATAAGCAGTGTACATACACTTTTTAAAATCATGTTTAAGTTAATGGTTCATTTTTTAGCCTTGTGTATCAATTATATTCAAGGTTTTAAAATATTTCCTCCACACCCACAGGACTTTAATGAACTAATGTAGCTCATTACAAAAGAAATGTCTTTCTGTTGGTTTAAACATTTTAAAACTTGCCAAAACAAACAATGAATTGGAGTATAAAAATATTGAATAAAGTTATTACACTATAAGAGAATATTTCCGGAAGAATAAAAGGTCACCTAATTAGGACAATTACGATATCAATGCATTGCCAGTGGACAATCTTCTAGCCTATACAGGTAAAACTACCTGGACACTCTATGGCACCAAATACATGGGCCGTTTAGATTTACATAGGCCTAGACGATCTTACCCTATCTTAGTCGGCCATTCTGGAAATAGAACAACAGTTTTCCAAATTCTCACAGAGGGTAGAGGATTGTTATTTAAAAGAACCTAATTTGGCTTAGCATTTGGCCACTTATATACGTGGTGGGCTGCCTTACCATGATCATACTGGGATAGGCTACAGTAAGCTAGGTTTTCAGGTTGGGCCAGAAGCTAACATGAATAATTGAACAGTTATTTTAATATACAAATTTATTTGACTTTAATGTTACTTCTTCAATAGAATTCAATGATATTATAACTAAGCGAACTATTAGGCTAGGCTTAATATTGAGATCATAGTGACCTAGATTGTAATGTGCCATGTAAGCAAGTACAGAACATGACCTAATCATTTCAAAGTGAGTGAAGATGTATTCTAAATGGTTTAAAAACGCTTAGTTTAATGTAATAACAAAAGATGGCTTTGTTAAGTTTAGGATACTCACAATGAAATCTGAAGCGGACTATCCTCTTGCACATATGTCAGGGATGTAAAAGCTCAGGAACTCACAGAAATTCACAACCAAATGAATTATTTCACTGCACAATCAACAATATAGAGAAAAAACGCACAGCCCGACACATCACGAGGTTTTAGCTTCTTATTACTATTTAAACATTTTTGAAAACAAAAATTGTCATCCACCACTCACTAAAGCAGACATAACGGAACTGTTTTTGACAGTTCTCCTTGGCCAGAAGAAGAGAGAACTGCGCATGTTTCTTCTTCTCTTCACATTGAATTCGGTGCTTATATTATACAGCCAACGTATACAACTGAAGAAAATACTATCTTTTGTTGCTGCCTACTTCCTTGCCAGGAACAATGTATGTAATTTTCAAATGAAATGTTATGTATTAAATTGGTTCTGACCGTTGATAGAAAATAAAACCCGCCGATCTTACCATATTTTGTGTAACGTTACGTGCTGTGTCAATGTTTTGAGTAGCATCATAGAATTGTACGGTTTCCTTCAAAAAACATTTGCCAGCATCCGTGGCTCAGTGGGTAGAGTCACGGCTTGTAGAGCGCAGTGCAAGGTCGCGGGTTCGAGTCCCGACGAAGGCACAAGGGTTTGGACCGCATTCCCTAAAAGCGTTCTGTGATGACCACAAACCCTAGGTTAAGTGACACATAAAAAATGTCACTAACATTGAAAGTAACAAAATTGGATAAGTAGCGGCTTCCATCTTTTGATAAGTAATGTGTGTAGGAAGGTACCTTTATTTGGGGTTTTTTTCTTCAACAAGCACTATGTTTAGAAATGCATTTATTTATTCATTCTCTTTTCATGAAATTTGGTACACATTTTCCTTTTGTAAATATCTTAGTCAAGTTCGTTAGCCAGAAAAATCGGACCACTGCAAAGTCTCCTGTTGGGGCAGTTTTTCTTTTTAAAAAAATGGGCTTTAATGCTTTAAATACAGCAAATTTCATCCCATATTGATAACATTTAAAATAAGTATGTATTTTGATCTTATACATCAATGTACCAAAAATTATGAAAATCCATTGATTTGTTTCAAGATGGGAACCATAAGTTGTTTTTTCGCTGTGGAATAATATGTCCTACTTCAATGAAACGTGTTATCGCTTCAAGATATGTAATAAAACTTTCAGTGAAAGAATATGCAAGTCTGAGGCCAAAGGCCGAAGGGAAGCTGTGAGCGTACACTTTCACACAGGATGCCAAACTGAGGTAAGTAGTGAATTGGAAAGGAAATTCGATTCACCCATGCCAGCAGCACTTTAGGGCTTAGCTGCGTGTCGGCCTAGTTTTGAAGTTGGATAAGATTTTTTGTTACTTAGCATCAACCTAATATACTCGTAACACCGTAAGGAGGTGTAAGGCCCACCATCTCACTTGTTATTTAATAACACAACAATCCCCTATTTGACAACTTCCATCCAGATTTCCTGATCAAAGAATGCTGTTTGGTAATAAGAATTCACTATCATTGTACATTCATGTTTGAATTTAGCAGAGCATAAAGTGGTCTCTTTCCTAAGAGGCCCACTCAAGATGTTAATTTTTTGATCAGAATTACATTTTGCCCGCCCAGGACTTGAGACTTGGCTTGAGGGTTAAAACAACTCTCCCCTCACGGGCATCCACTGCTCGGATCTTCTCAACCACAACCTATAAGATGCTTCAAGGGTTGCTTTGAAATTCTTGTAAGAATAGGTTCGTTTGCCTTCTGCTAAGGCCAAGCTTTTTAAACAAACCATATAATGATTTGGCGGGACGTCCTCTAGCTCCCACCTCAACTGCATAACAGTGACATTTAAACCCCTTTTGTCTGATCCCAGAACACAAATCAGAGTATTTATTCAATTTGGCTTCATGTTGTTTTGGAATGTTGGTATCCCAGGGGACTGTCAGTTCTATCAGAATTATTGTTTTAATATTTCTAGAGATAGCAGTTATATCGGGACACTTTGATGTAACTACAATATCTGAAGGGAATTCATAATGACGATTCCCTTTATCCATGAGAATGGTCCGATCATCACTTTTCTTAACTATAGAAGGTTGTTGTATAGACTTGATATTTTGCACCTGTTCTCCACTTCTGACAAACCGAAATCCGGGTCCTTTTTCTGGATGTTTCTTCGCCAAGGCAATTGCCAGACTCAAAGCTTCTTGTATGATCAATGTAAATTAAGTCCGAAGTTAGGACCAATCATAGTTAAGGAAAATGAACGTATCAAGAGACGATACGTAATTATTGGAGGTCAAGGGTCGACCTTTCCTACCAATCAAGAAGCGAGGTGGTCGAAGAGAGCTCAGTCGGCAAATGTGTATAGGTACGATCAGAAGTCAGTTCGTTTCAGCCTGTACAGTATAAATCTGTTAAAAGTATTTTTAGTTTTTCTCAAGTGGAGTTCTTTCTTTTTGTTTTTATTTTATTGTAACGAGTGAGTTACATCAACTATAAACTTAACACAGGGTTTAGAAACAACACACTACGCATGTATAAACATCTTATATTTATTTACTTATAAACATTAGTGTCTAGTTTGGGAATCTACAATCGTAGCTATTCTTAAGACATACAAAGCATTTTGTAGCTAGTCTTACAGTATAAGGACTAGGTGGGAGATTTATGTACAAGGGTACTGTGGGAACTGTATACGAGAATTTAGCTGATTTTTGATCGCTTCCGTGCAATTGCATCTTCCACAGCCTTCAGTTGTTTGAGTAACTCTTCTCTTCGTGACGGTGGAGCCTTCTTGGGTGTTGTCTGCAATTCAACACAACGTCACATGAGTTACCGTACGTTATATTTTACACTCAATTTTGAATATCGTGCATGGTAAGGTAAAGAAATTGAATGTAACAACTGGGGTCAAAGAGAGTTGAACAATTCCAAAATCCTTGGTACAGTTGTGTTCCTGTAGCACTGCTTCGGCCCAACAAATAATGTATTTGTTGGAATTTAAATAGTGCGATTTAAGTTAAACTGATTAAAAAACTCACTTTGATTGTCAACAATAATACAGAGTTGTGCTCAGAGAAAACTTGTCTTTTTAAATTTCAGCGATTTCATTAAGAAAATAATAATTAATATTATCTGAAAGCCCATTGGTTGATAAGCTCCAATTAATAAAAATTAAACGTAATAACTGTGGCCAAAGAAATTCTGCCTTCAAACCCAAAATACTAATAACAGAACACTGCCCACAAGTACAAAGTGAAGTCCAAACTCATTTGCAAATTTATTGATAGTTTAGTAAAAAGAAGAAACGGACTCCCTAAAGGAGTAGTTTCTCCAGAAGTGGCAGAAAAAATCTGTTTCTTCTTTTTACCAAATTGCTCTCCGCCACTATTATGAACTTTAAAACTAACATTTATTGATAAGCTGGAAAAATAGTCATTGTATAAGTCTTAAAAGGTGATACTGAGTTGTTTAACAACAATAGTTCTTACTCTAATTTTCAAAATGGTAATGAGGTAAAGAAATTGAGTGTGACAACTGGGGTCAAAGAAAGTTGAACGATTCCAAAATCCTTGGTACAGTTGTATTCCTGTAGCACTGCTTCGGCCCAACAAAAAATGTATTTGTTGAAATTTAAACAGTGCGATTTCAATTAATCTGACTCGGGGGAAGTTTACTTTCTAAACTTCAGTGATCTTTCAGTTATAAAATGAGGATTACTACTGTCTGAATGCTCATTGATCGATAAATCACTAAGAAATTGAATGTGACAACTGGGGTCAAAGAAAGTTGGTCAATTCCAAAGTCCTTGGTACAGTTGTGTTCCTGTAGCACTGCTTCGGCCCAACAAATAATGTATTTGTTGAAATTTAAACAGTGCGATTTAAATTAATCTGACTCGGGGGAAGTTTACTTTCTAAACTTCAGTGATCTTTCAGTCATAAAATGAGGATTACTACTGTCTGAATGCTCATTGATCGATAAATCACTAAGAAATTGAATGTGACAACTGGGGTCAAAGAAAGTTGGTCAATTCCAAAATCCTTGGTACAGTTGTGTTCCTGTAGCAAACAAATAATGTATTTGTTGAAATTTAAACAGTGCGATTCAATTAATCTGACTTCGGGAAGTTTACTTTCTAAACTTCAGTGATCTTTCAGTCATAAAATGAGGATTACTACTGTCTGAATGCTCATTGATCGATAAATCACTAAGAAATTGAATGTGACAACTGGGGTCAAAGAAAGTTGGTCAATTCCAAAATCCTTGGTACAGTTGTGTTCCTGTAGCACTGCTTCGGCCCAACAAATAATGTATTTGTTGAAATTTAAACAGTGCGATATAAATTAATCTGACTCGGGGGAAGTTTACTTTCTAAACTTCAGTGATCTTTCAGTCCTAAAATGAGGATTACTACTGTCTGAATGCTCATTGATCGATAAATCACTAAGAAATTGACTGTGACAACTGGGGTCAAAGAAAGTTGGTCAATTCCAAAATCCTTGGTACAGTTGTGTTCCTGTAGCACTGCTTCGGCCCAACAAATAATGTATTTGTTGAAATTTAAACAGTGCGATTTAATTAATCTGACTCGGGGGAAGTTTACTTTCTAAACTTCAGTGATCTTTCAGTCATAAAATGAGGATTACTACTGTCTGAATGCTCATTGATCGATAAATCACTAAGAAATTGACTGTGACAACTGGGGTCAAAGAAAGTTGGTCAATTCCAAAATCCTTGGTACAGTTGTGTTCCTGTAGCACTGCTTCGGCCCAACAAATAATGTATTTGTTGAAATTTAAACAGTGCGATTATAAATTAATCTGACTCGGGGGAAGTTTACTTTCTAAACTTCAGTGATCTTTCAGTCCTAAAATGAGGATTACTACTGTCTGAATGCTCATTGATCGATAAATCACTAAGAAATTGAATGTGACAACTGGGGTCAAAGAAAGTTGGTCAATTCCAAAATCCTTGGTACAGTTGTGTTCCTGTAGCACTGCTTCGGCCCAACAAATAATGTATTTGTTGAAATTTAAACAGTGCGATTTAAATTAATCTGACTCGGGGGAAGTTTACTTTCTAAACTTCAGTGATCTTTCAGTCATAAAATGAGGATTACTACTGTCTGAATGCTCATTGATCGATAAATCACTAAGAAATTGACTGTGACAACCAAGAGTTTCCAAAAACAGTTGTGTGCTAGTTAAATTTGTTGAAATTTCTGATTTAAATTAATCTTGGGGAACTTCAGTCATAAAATGAGGATCACTACTGTCTGAAAGTTCTATTCAAGTAGCACACTACTCTAGATTCCACCAATACGGTTTGGGAACTAGTCTAACACAACTGCCGTCCTCCCGTCCACATTCCAAACTCGAAAACGTAATGATTTTACCCATCATTACCCAGAAAGCAGCAGCAGACAATTCCTCATCGTGAGATTCAAGGCTTTTAGTGACATATTGAAGAATTTTCAACCACAGCTACAAACTGAAATTTCCCACCAAAATCACAAGATATGTTTTATTGAAGCAATTAATTTGCCTTGTAATGAAGAAAAATATTACCTTGGGCGGGGAGAACTCGAGGGGAGGAGATTCGGCCGGCCTCTTCTTGCCAGCCATCGAGGAGGTGGTCACAGTTCTGTCTCCTGCACAACCAACACCAATTCAACATTCAAACCAAACAAAACCCATTAGAAATCGGGAAATTTCCTTTTTTAGGAGGCCAGACAGGATTTAGGTAATTCCCACCCGATTTTCAACACTTTAATTTTTGTCGGAAATTTTCCTATTTTTGGGTTTTGCCCACCCTAGAATATAGTTAAGCAAAGTAAAAATTATGACATAAAAGACAAATAATAGAAACAAATCATAATTTTAAATTGTAAATGAAATTCATAACTGCAAAATTAATTAATGTTTAAATTTTATTTACCTGAGCCTTTTAGCGTAAGTTTGATCTGTTGCTTTTGTCCAGAGAGCTGTAAATAAACAGACAAACAATTAATTCCTTCTTTATATAAAATATTTATCAATAAAGTAACTAACACTGAGTATAATAAACATTCAAGACTCTTTCAGTTATAGAATTTAAACAAATCTACCCAAGTTATTACGTCACTTATCAAAATGCTTTACTTTCAACACATTGTTTGTCAATGCTGGTTATGTACCTGCAATACTATTCAAATTGTCTTTGTGCTAGTCTTAACTCCTTTAAATACATTCTCAAATTACAATTATTGACATCAAACATTTAACGATTGATTTTACAACTCAGTTAGTTTTAATAAATTCTATCTCACAATTTTTACACTTTTTTTGCGACTAAAACATTAATGAGTTAAGCGCTTTCAAACACTAAATCATTACCTTAAGAGCATCCATAGCCTTGACTTTCATGTTCATTGCTTGGGCCAACGCCAGTCTTTCATCTATCACAATCCTCTTTTGATGAACTGAAACAGACCGAGAATAAAGTTAAGAGTGGTCACATTGTAGCGCTCAAGTAAAAGTTAATTTTATTTTTTAATATTTTTAGCGTAAGGAGAAACTTGCTCAATTCAATTCCTTTCCTCATGGTTTTTTTCAGTGTTATTAAATCTATTATGTCATTTATCGTAGCTATGGGTGAAATCGCTAAGACATAGCCCTGCATTTTGTCAGTTTAAATTTTGGTGAGACCATTAATTTTCGTAAAAGTTTGTCTTTTTTAACGAGACGAAGTTAGGACTACTAAGTCCTCTCTATTACTAAACCTCGTCCTTTACCTAGTGTTACCGTAGTCCCTTAAAAAATTGTTAGTGGTGACTGCAGGGATTAAACCCGCATCACCGGAGTAAGGAGCTCTGGAGTCGCTCGTAATACCTATCCGCCATGAGCCGCTACTTTTTTGTTATGCCATATAACTGTAACGGAAGTTAAGTGGTAGAGAGGACTTCAACGTCTTAACTTCAAATTGTAGAGTAAAATCCTTTAGATTTTTTAGAAGGAACAGCCAGGACCTCTACAAGAAGTTCAGTCAATAGAGAGAGCAGTGCTCATCAGATATACTTTAAAAGTTTAAAATAGCAAATTCAACTGCCTTGAGAAAAATTTGGAATTGACAGTTTAAAATTTCTCCTTTCAAGCAATCGGAAGAAAAATTTGAACATGTATAGACCGCACGAACAATTGAAATGTAATCTTTCAAGGTTTTTTATGTCTAAACACTGAAATCTACTTAGCGGAATGAAGAAACAACCATCACACTTATTAAAGTTACACAGGCATTGAAAATCAATTACTTTCCACCAGTATAAATAAACATGCAGTTTAAAAATACAACATATTTTTGGAAGGTCTCATTCAAAACTAAAAGCTGTTGACGCAATTTAAAATTAATACAATTTGAAATTCTACCACCAGATTGTTTACAACTCATGCAGATTTCATCTGTCATGCTTTTACGAACATATTTGTCTATTTTGTAATTACTTTATAAATCACAAGTCAAATATCTAATTTAGGCTATGGCATTCAGGAGTTTCTACTGATTATATTGATCAATATATGTTTCTATAAAATAAAGGTACAAATTGTATGGTACAAAATTTTTTAAATAAACCAAAGAAAGTTGTAACTCAATTTATAAATCAAAAGGACAAACCCCATAAGCCACCTAAATTTAATAGATTGCTCTTTCGGTTGCTGTTTTAAAATTTTCCTTACACTTGGTTTAAACAAAATATCCTTTTTTCAAGTTGTTGGGCAGAAGAGGGAGGACAGGGTAGCCAGCAGAGAACCTTGATCAAACATTCACAAATTTCCTAGAATTAATTGCTCATTTTTCCATGATTAAAGAGAAAGGCTACCATCGCTAAATCGTAGTTACCCCAGCCGCTTTCAAGAATAAACCTGACAACGTCTAGTTAATTATCGTTTTGTGAGCTGATTTATGCCCAAAAAACGTAAGACTCCCACAATAATTAACGAGTACCATTAAAATAAAGTGGTACTCTTCATCCTACCGTTTTACTCCTATGATTTTGGCAATACATCTTGGATATGTAACACGATAAACATAGAAGCCCCTTTCAAAAATTGTTCTGAGCCTACTTTCTGCTGGCGGTTACGAGCATAATTCCAGAGTTCCGGGTGTGTGTGGCCCCCCTGGAGCAAACTGCAGACTACAGATCATGCACTACATACCAGGCGGGGAAGCAGGCCTACTTGAGGAACTGGAGGAGAGAGAGCTCTCGCTGGAGTCACTGCTGGACCCACTGGAGTCACTGGACCCGCTGGATCTGCTGGACTTGGAGCGAGAGCGGGTAGATCGCATGGCCGCCGCCACGGCGCTGGCAGCCTTGGATATCCTGGCGGGCACTCCCGGCCTCATCCTGCAAGCCGTGAACAATACAGTTCTAAAGATGGATATATTTAAGAAAATGTATATATATATATTATGTTTGTGACATGACAACAGCCTAAGTAGCCTATCATGCTCTTTTCGAGTCCCACCTAAGATATGCAATTGCTGTGTGAAGTGGTACCACAGACGGAAACCTACGTGTCCTTATTCAATAAAAACGAGCCGTGTGTAACCTGAAATCTAGAGACACCTGTAGGGAGGCCTTAACGAGAACAGAAGATCACATTTCCCAACCTGCCGTTCACAATAATAACTCTTTTTTGAACCACTAGGCTTGGTCAAGCAGGATAAAAGTGTATACAGTTTATCGCTAGTTTCAGTAACATTAATTAAGTGCATTCATTAAATGTTACAATTGGGGTCAAAGAAAGTTGAAAATGTCCAACATCCTTGGTACAACTGTAATCCTGTAGCACTGTTTCGGCTCAACAAAAACTTCTTTGTTGGAATTTCCAGCAGTGCGTTTTAAACTATTGTACAAAAAGTAGCCAACTATTTAATTTGTGCAGTAAAATTTGACAACTTTAAATTCTGCATACATTTGATGTACTTTTACAATTTAATGGTGCTTAAGGTGTAACTAAAAGAAGTTTGAAGGTTACATCACTCGAGAAGTTTGTCTATAAAAGTCCGGCGAGATCAACAGAATGTTCAAAGTTACCTGTCCATGGGTGGGCTGGGGTTGGTTGCAATGATCTTGCCTTTACCCTTGGGACTGGGAGGAGGAGGGTTCATCATCATGGAGGGCGGAGGTTTCTTCTCGACAGGGAGACCCACCATCGCTACTTTGGGTCCTGCAACCAAACCATATTACATGTTAACAAACTGTATGAAAGAAGTTAAAATCAAATAAGATCTTAAATGTTTCACACAAGTATGATGTGAGTCATCATTGGCAGATGCTAACCTCTCGATGGCGGTGAGGGCCGGCCGAGTCTGCGAGGTGGAGAGAGCTTGCTGGGTTTCTTGCTGCGTGACCTTGACCTCGACGATCTTGACCTTGAGTACGAACTGCTACTGCTACGAGAACTGCGACTAGAACTAAACCACAGTTTTGTCAAGAAAAGTTCACAAACACATAACAGTTTGTAGAGGGTAAATGAAATTAAATTTTTTACCTGCCCATGATTACTTTTAGAATGTGTCCACTGAGACCAAGAAAAAGAAAACGAGCTTTCGCTATTTCTGCAGTCAAAATTTCAAATTGAACAACTCATAAGATATTTTTACAATAAATTTACGTAAATTAAATGAACTATATGAAAAAGATAAAATTAAACTCCTCAATAAAACAGTAACAAGAACCAAGCTTGTGCTTAGATTTTCTAAATGTGATTTAAAAACCTCAAATGTAACATCTATTCTAGTTCTCAACTTTGAAAATAGTCTCCTGTGTTTAGTTCGGCTAGAAAGTTAATTCAGAATCAAAAAGAACTATGAGCATTAGTCGTACACAGGGAACCGGCTAATATATTTGCAAACTAAAATAGACTTTGGGTAGAAATAGCATTAGCACTCAATTCTCAAATTCTAGAACAATTCAAAACTAAAATTAAACTAAAGACTTCCAGAAAATATAACTTGTGCAATTATTACCTGGAGGATGAGTACGAGGAGCCTGAGGAATAGGAGGCTTTGCGCGACCGCTGCTTGCGGGACAGAGGCGAGGTCTTGGCGCGCATCCACGGGTCGGCCCACTCGTCCCCGCGTCCTCCACTGCGCGACTCTGCGTATCTGCTCGGCTTCGTCACTGGGCTACAGGGCAAAACAGGAGTTGTCAATACCTGCTATGTTCTAGACTCTTGTACTGCAGTAGACTCCTTCCCGTTGGGCCACCTCGGAAAAACCGGACTATCCGAAAATACGAGGAAAAGATGTTTAAAGGCCCTTTAGAGCTCCAAAACTGATGTAGTTTACCTTTAGGCCTAAGTTAAGTGAATAATATGGTCCAAACGCAAATTTGATACTTGCATGACCTTATGATCGCCTCTTTAGGCTCACGATATTTTCGATTTCAGATCCAGGTACGTTACGACCACCATTTTACGCCCGCAATACATTTAGACGGTCGTTTCATACCCGCGGTACGCTCTGAGGACCTGACTATGCCCCTGACACGATATAAGGGCCCATTTTTCCTGGTCACACGCATATTTCCCAGGTTTTTCCGGTACATATTATTTCCGCATAACTCCTGGTTTTCCCAGAATTCCCGTTCTGTGGCCACCCTGTAGAACCTAGCTTATCCAGGATCTTGCACAAGAATACAGCGGAAAAAAGGCATCTGAAATGATTGAGATTTTACCAGAGATCAACTTTGGGTAGACTGGATAGCCTTAACAAAAATTGACCCCATTAACTAATAACTAAATAATGTTTTTATCGGGACTTTCTCAAACAACATCCAATGAAGAACCCTAAATATACAAACCAAAGATGCAAAAGGAAACTAGGTTTTATGGTAAATCCTTTCCTTGAGTATTAAAATATATTGTTTTTTTCTTTTCTTTGTCACTTGGTTGATTGCTACAATCATTTTAGAAACTAATTATTAAAAAGAAAAGTAATTTATTGAATTAAGAAAGAAAAAAAGGATATCAAAACTTGAAAGTTTTATGGATCAAAGACTTGGGAACACAAATCGAAATGACTTCTGGGAGTTTTCCATACCAGCAGAAACTCTGTCTACTAATTTGCTGTTGATTAATCATCTAAATTTATTAAACTAGAAAAGTAAGCTTATGAATGATAAGGGATGTTACCTAATGAACTGCACTCCTAGACAATTTAGTTGAACATTTATGAGCTTCATACTAAACAAGCCTCATGGATTGGGACAAACATGGTATTCACCTGTCTTCCTTCCAGGAGGCTGGTTTCTCAGTGCGCTGCACTATCACTTCCGCTGGCTATACTTGGACCGCTTGCTGCTGCCTCCCTCTCTGTAGTACTCCTTCTCCCGGCTGGTGCGCGAGTGTGGCGCGTGTGACTCGTAGTACTTGCTGCTACTGCGGGACGACGACGAGTATATGCTGCGCATGCTCTCGTCATAGTGCGGCCGCTGGTGCCATACCTGCTACGATTAGAAACCTGTCATTAATCTGATGTCAGAGTTCTTGTGGAAGCTAAGATGCTGCTGGAAAAAACCTTAAGAAAACTTTGGCGGACTGCCTGATGGAGAGGACATTCTACACTATCCGAGAGTTCCTCAGCTGATCCCAGACTAAAAGACAAAACCTGTTTATTTTTTAATGTTATTTTAAATTGACGCAATACTGCACTCTATACATTTGTAAATAAAAATGATTTGTATTTGTGCAAAATTAAAGGTTTAACAACTTGATAGCCTCGATAAATATTACAACTGAGATGCAAGTTCCTTTTAACATTACTCACTTGTTCTGCGTTCCTGTTCTGTTGGTAGTAGTAGCCCTCTGGGCCTCCGCCATAGTCATCAAACCTCTCGGACATGGTCCGGTATCGCTTCGACTCTCCTTCAGGTTTACTTCTGCAACCATTCAACATTTCACAACGGAAAAACTTTCTTCTTTCTTACTGTTACATTATACTTCAAGTCTCGGTTATTAAAAGTTGTAAGCAGAAAATAATATCAACATTAGTTTCTCAAAATAATAATGAAATCCCTCGACAATGACTTCTTTGTTTCAAATTGTATGAGTCATCTTTAGCCTCTAGAGTGACTCACCCCCATGCCGGGTCGTCCGCTGCCACGGGACTGGCTGTTCTTGAATAGTAGTCGTTTTCCTTGTCCAAGTCATCCTGGCCAATCGAAAGGTTCATCTTCTTCTCCTCGAAATCCACCTCAGTCTCTTTCCTCTTTGAAGACTTCCTCAGCATCTACAAAATAAATTACAGCATATTTCAAACTTGTCGTTATTATAAAAGAAATGCTTGCTTATTTTTTTACAATTTCTACCTACTCCCAAGGCAAAATCAGGTAAAGTGAAAGATTGTGACAAAACAGAAAATAAGCGTTCACAGAATTTAAACCTAATTTTTACCATCTTACAAGAGTCATATTTTTACTCATACTAGTAAATGTAGCGAAAGGAACCCTTACTTAACCCTTCCTGTGGTAAGAGCGAGTATACTGTGTAAATTTGTCAGTGTGGTAATGAATATAAGTTGCTTAAACAATAAGTATTTTCAAAAAGTATTTAAATTTTCTCGTCCCTTCTAGTCAAAAAGTCCATCCTGTGTAATTCAAGTTTAAACAGACAACTGTTAGAGATTATGAAATCAACAATATAGTAGTCAAAACAGTGATGGCTGCAAAAGATTGAGAGGAAAAACTTGTTTTTCAAAAATATTCCTTAACTCCAAAAATGCTACATGGAAACGTACATTATCAACCCTGAACTTTTATAATTATTAAAAGTTAGTATTGACTACTCAAATTGAATTTCTTGAACATCTACATTATTTTGATCAATAAATCTAAACTTAAGATTAATTGTCTAAGTGCCAAAACTCAATATGTGCAAAACATTTGTTGTAAAAAATATTGTAGGCGTCTCTGTATGTTGATCAAATTGTTGTACAAAATTATTAGCAAAGATCATAGGTAGCTTAGATAAAAACTACAAAATAAATGTAGGTTATCAATCACAGATAAATATTAGTACAATACACTTTGTCAACATTAAGAACTGTTGCCAAGGAGATAGTTGTGCTGAATATTACTAAATAAAAACTGAGTTCAATTGAAATTAAAAATTGTGAAAAATGGCCCAGAAGAGAACATTGGTATTAACCCCTGATGCATTTAAAAATTTGCAGGAAGCGCTAGAGCTCCGACCAACTTTAGATAGGAGAGAAATTGCGGCAGTGAGTATTGTTCTGAAAAGATTTGTGGATAAACTAATCATAGTAAAGGATACACTGGAAGGCGACAATGTAAAGGAAGGAGCAGGATATTCTTCATTGGCTCTAAGAATGAACCGGAGATTAAAAGTTTTGCCTCCAGAATTTCAAATGCCTGATGAAATCTCACTGACAAGTTACATGAAACGGCAAGTGAACCTAGTCATTGACATATACGCTGAGTTGATATCCGAGCTTGATGTCCAGGGAAGCTACACGTACGTAGAATACACATTATTCTGTGAAAACGCAAAATTGTTCGACGACTTGATGGTGAAACAAGAGGCACACGATTTAACAAGACTGATAGCGTATTTGCGAGATAAAATTAAAAATGAT
Source organism: Matsumurasca onukii (assembly GCA_018831715.1). Taxonomy (NCBI): domain Eukaryota; kingdom Metazoa; phylum Arthropoda; class Insecta; order Hemiptera; family Cicadellidae; genus Matsumurasca; species Matsumurasca onukii. Next base: position 6,094,769 of record CM032067.1, read on the forward strand.
CAAACAAACTACCAGAAAACGCAGAGTACACTGCTGGAATCTTCAGGGCCGTGTTTGGAACAGGCTGTGGTCAACGTGTTCGCGGAAGAGAACTTGGGTAGCGTGTTTGCCAGGATGAGAGAAAACACAGAGAAGGAGAAGAACGAGTTGAAGTGCAGAGAAAAAGAAAACGAGGTAGAACAAACCATGGAAGACCTGTGCACAGACATTGCTGACGAGTCCAGGATACACCAGGAGATCGAGTTCCACCTCACGACAACTGTGGCGGAGCTGACGGAAAAAGTCGAGTTCTGGACGAACAAGTACAACAGTGAAGTTGAGAAACTCGACGTTGACCTACTTCAACTTGCCAGCAGGAGGGAAGATCTTGCAGAGAAGTACAAGAGCACACTGACAGAGTTCACGAGAAGACAAGAGATCATCGACGAGATGCAGGCGATCGCGGACGAACAGGAGCGCCAGTATGAGAAATTCATCCGGGAGACAAAAGCGGCATTCAAGATACAGAAGTGGTGGAAAAACATTCTCTTCAAGAGAGCTCTCAAAAAGAAAAATCTTAAGAAAAGTAAATCTAAAGATGCAAAAAAACCTAAATCAAAGAGAAAAAATAAATGAGTAATTTAAAAAGTTCCATGTTTTAGTGATTTAGCTTTTTCTAAACATTCTATCTGGTGTATACTAACCTATTAACTATTTGTAGAATTCACTTCACTAAATTTTAAGTTCAGGACCAATGGCGACATCTTTTTGGACGCTAGAAGTTATATTTATGAAATTCAATATATCAAGAAGGAATAGAAATACACAAGAAAAAGAGTGCTTTGTAGGGCTGAAAATTTGGCAGTCTGTGTTCTTCTATGTGTTTCTTATTTATTCCAGGTGCTCTCCTTTCTATTTCTTTTAGATAGCATATTAGAGAAGTTACTTAAAGGAGAGGAGTGTACTGGACTAATGAAAGAAAAAAAAACTCATTCCAAGTGAGACTTTTCAAGACTTTGCGGGGTCTGACTGATCCTATAGCCTATGTGGAGTATTTTCATGCATTAAGTACAAGATATGTATGATACCTCTTTGGCCTGTCGCAAGCCTCGTTCCCATGCAGACTCGGTAGCCGCAGGCGCCACGACATCTTCCTTCCTCGCCGTGGCGGACCCTGCGGCGGATAATGCACTGGCGGAGGTCCCATCTGGCAACACACAAGACCAAATGCTAAATATTCAAGAGTTCAATTCAAATTTCACATTAGACTATCTAAATTGTTAATTAACATAATGCTGAACCCAACTAATGATAACAATTAGTGGTTGGCGGAACCCGACAGATCGGGAAATTAAAGTCTTGAAACGCAGGTGGAAATTCTCTAAAAAGGGATTTTTAGGGTGTCAGAAGTTTTTTGGACAGGAAGGATTTTGGGAAATTTTTTGGCAAAGGGATTTTTTAGCAGATCTTGTAATTTTGGCACATTTCCAAACAATCTGTACTCATTATTAAAGTAAAAACAATTTGTTATTTTTTCTAATAATTTAACTCTGAACACTCATCTGTTTTCTAGGCGCATTACCATAAAAAATTCCCCTCATCACAAATAAAAAAATTTAATTATGTTTTAATTTTTACATATTTTAAAGAATAAACAAGTTATTATTTTAATCCTTTTTGACATTTTTAAGTAAATGTAATTATTAGTTTTCATCATGTTAATAATAATAATATGATAAATAATAATATCAAATCAATAGAGCTAACAACTTCAGTCCTGGTTTGCACACTTACCATAGGTCTCTCCATGGGGACTATGGGGGGTCTGTAGGGGTCCATGGGTGGGGGGCCGTACATGTGGGGACCGTTCACAGGCACTAGTGGCCTCACCATCTCAAACATTGTGTAGTTCCCCTTGTCCGTCACTCCGGGATGAACAAACCTGCACATTTATCATTGAACAATATTACCGTGAGATTGACAGATATAGATTTTAATTAATAATTTTTAACAACACATTTTCGGCATGGAAGGCAACTATTTTGTCTAACAAATAAACATGTAAGCTACAAACTAGTTGGAATGGTTTTGAAAGCCCACAAAATGATGGAAAAATCATAGGTTCACATAGATAAAATTCTTGTAAATACATAAAATATTTTCACAAAATCTGACAAATAAATACTTTGCCAGTTGGCTTTCCGACTCGGTTGCCTTGTTTATCAGGCACTAGAGAGTTACAGAAAAATTAGTTTCTAAATGTCATCTTTGTTTACATTTTGGGCATACCAAGAAAGCATACACAAACATAACTACTAAATATGTCAATCAGAGACCAAGAAAGAAAACCAAAAATATGATTCAAACAACAAAATAATTATTGAAAGTTATTTTGAGATTACTGACCGACAACTGGAACCCCAGGTGCACTGGCCGCGGTTATAGAATCGACAGACAGGCCTGGGTTCCGTTTCCTCCGGTCTGTTTTCTCCTTCGTCTGAGATCTCCCCTTCCTCCAGCTCATCCCCCTTCAACTCCCCTCGTCGTCCGAGTCCTTCTTGCCTTCTTTCTTCTCTTTCCCTGTTGTCACCACAGCTGCCGTCGTAGTTACCATCGACACCTCACACTCACCTTCCTCCTACACAAAGTCGGCATCCGTATGTTACAGAGAGCATCAGGACGAGAGGATCTTAAAAGAAACTGGAGAAAAGAAAGACTCCCCTCGGAAACAAGGTAAATAGGCTACCCATCTTACAATAACAGCAGGCCAACATATATTTTCTAGACTAAATTTTATTATTACTTAAGCATAGACAGTTGTTTTCTTTGATATATAATTATATAGAAATCTTCACCTGAATAAAGGACTTTCAAAAACTTTAGCAAGCATTCTTAAAATATGTAAGGTCTGTCTATTTTTTTCAAGGCTGTAAAAACAAATATTCACCTACATTCCTAGCACTTTGTTCAGTGACAAGACTTCCATCTCTAACCAAAACAGGGTAAAATCTAAACTCACAGAAATTTCTTACCTAATTTTAAATACAACAAATTGCAGACAGATTCTGAGCCAGTAGGCACCTGGTAAGATTCTGTTTAATTGTGGTTTTAATTAATGTTTCATATTTTTCAAGCACACATTTAAGCTTTGAATAAGTTTTAACAACAATCCTAGACCTTTTCAAGCTGCTTAGGATAATAGACACTGTAATACAACACATGAACCATGAAATGCGGTAACTAAAATCAACAGCAACAATTCTGACTTGATTAAACAGCGAACCTTTTCTTCAGCCTCAAAGTCCAGCTGTTCCGTGTCGTCTGCGTCCAGACCTCCAGACGAAGTAGTGTTTCTCACACAAGGAGCTTCCTTCTTCGTCTCGGACACCGGCTTGCTTACCTCCGACACCACCTTAAATAATAGAACTAATAATGAAGACCTTTAAAAAAGTCAGTAAGGGTTCAAAAATGTTTGAAATTTAGGAAAAGCAGTAATACAAACTATAAAAATATTAAATTCAAACAGTAGCCTACTTGCTTTTACATCTTTTATAAATGTGTCAGTCTCACCCACAATGTGTAACATTTGAAAGGCTTCAGACCATGAAATGATAAGGCATTTATTAGTCTGTTAAAATTGCTATGGTTCAATTAATAGTTTAGAAAGTTACGTAGTTTTTGTTCATGGAAATAATTTTAATAGCCTAGTTAAGGCAATTTGGTAAATGCCTAAAAACCTGCTCTAAAGGTGATTTGACGAGGGAAGAATTAACTGAAAGAGAAACTACGAGAGAATAAATACCTTCTCTTGTGGCCTCTCAGACTCATCTTCAGACATGGAGTTGAGACTGTCCAGGTCAGAGACATCGGACAAGTCCTCTGCGTGACTCTTGATAGGAGCTGCGGCTGCTGGTGGTGAGGAGGGCCGCCGGGTGGGGCTGTGGGCGGGGGTGCTGAACGAGGAAACAGAGGAGATGTTGCTCCGTCCGTCGTCACTGTTGTTGGAGTCTCTACGCACTCGTTGCGGAGACCTCTGTCTCGGGCTAGAACATCGCTGAGGACTCTGTGAGGATTCACCCCGTCTGTAAGGTGACGGAGACCGTATGGAGTTAGGACTCTGACTTTTCTGACTGGGGGATCGAATAGCATACTGACTTTCACGAGTCGGTGACTGGATCGAGCCTGGAGACTGAGGACTCCCGGGCTGTGCTGGGGAAGATGGGCTTTTGTTTCTGAATGAATGGTTAGAACTCGGCGATTGAATCGGGCTTGGACTTCTGGGATAGTTGGTTGTCGGACTCGGGCTTCTAGGATAGTTAGGCGAAGGACTCTGGCTCCTCGGGTCACTGGGAGGAGTTCTATTCAAAAATTGGACAGGGCTCGGACTTCTAGGGTAGAGAGAGTCCGGTGACTTAGGAGGGCTATCATTCTTCAAATTGCGAGAGTCATTTTGTGACTCGGGAGACTTGTTAGGACTCTCGTAGCTGGCACTGTCTTCTGGAGACTGGATGGGAGAAGGAGTCCCGGATTGTTTTCCGGGTCTGGGGACGCGGGAGGACTCTCGAAGTGAGTGCCTTGAGGAGATTCGGGAGGAGACTCGATGCTTCTCGCTGCTCGTGAAATGTTTTCTTCATCAGAAACATCGCTGTTGTCATTCATGTTGGGTCTGATAGGAAACCTGTTCCTATTCCTCTCCTCCTCCAATGAACTGTCGGAATCCATTGGCTGCACCTAAGATATAAGAACAATTCAATTAGAATAAAATAAAATTTAATGTAAAAATTGAGAAGACTCAGCATTAACATCCATTAAGTGTCAAGAGACAATGGGTGAAGTTTTTACGATAGAGAGGACCTGGAACAGTAGAAATAAAATTGGTTAATAAAACAGTAAGTACAATATAAAAGAACTTAAAACCATAAGTAATGATACAACGGTTGGGGTTGCTTACGTGTCGTCCGTTATTCTGGAACTGTTATTTGGAGGTGCTACTTGGAACTGTTCAGTTGGATCTGTTCTCATACGAACTGTTATTTGGAACTATTACTTGGAACTGGTCAGTTGATCTGTTCTCATACCAACTGTTGTTTATGTTATTGTTTACTTATGTTTATCATAAACTTGTATTTAAATGTTATGTTTGTATTTAAATGTTATGTTTTTAAATATAACATTTATGATTTCAATCACATTTCAGCCTTTATGTTTTCAATCACTCTTTCATCATTTTAACAATCGTGAGATGTCGGATACTTTTATATATTTAAAAAACACTAATTAGACATAATTTGCTTGTAATAATATTTTTACATTTTGCAATTGTCTAATAATTCCTCAATAAACTAATCCCATTAAAATCCTGTGCTTGATAAGTAAAGCCTTAATCATGAACTGTAAAATCCTACAAATTTTTTCCTACATGTATAAATTGTTTTTTTATTATTTGTAATTAGAGAAGTTTTTGATTGAATATGATAGAGAAAGACCGCGGTATTACTATTAAATATGTGCGCTTAGTTAAAATTGCAATATCTCTGTGATAACCGCGACTGCACTTGGACATAAATTAAATTAACTAACAAATGAGCATATAATCAAGTATATGTACGTATAATTTAAAGGAGTTTTTATTATTAATAATAATAATGAGTATTATTATAATATTTGTATTATTATTAATAATGTTTTCTGATATTCATTCTCTATGCAATACCTTAGTTTACTCTATGCCATGAACGATGGTGCAAAACGACATTAGTTCTAATTCCAGTTCCTTTGAAGTAGTTCGTTATTAGGAACAATTCTAGGAACGGCTCTTATTAGTTCAATAACGGACGACACGTAAGGAACCGCCCCCTGATACAACTTATGTAAACATGGTAAATATTTGAAAACACAGCAATTGGAACTTATTTATGATTAGTTGCATGTAATGTAGTTTGATTCTTTTATATATAGGCCTAGGCCTACTGTATAATTCTAGAAAAAGGTGTTACACCGTTGATAAATAAATAAATAAAATTCCCTAAATGAGTTTACACGGGATAAATATGTAACATTTATAAGAAATCAATTTCAGAGGTTGTACTAAGGTCTTGGACTTTTAAGTTTTTACTCTGATTCACCAGATGAATTGGGATGCAGTATAGGGTCATCAAAACTAATTCAGCAGCGCTGTAGGTAAACAAATTAGTCTTAGCTCAATTAAGCAGTAACTGACACAAGTAAGACCTGACAAAATTACAGTGTGTACCTAATTGCGTAACCAAGACATAAACAATTAATTGCCAAGCATTGCAAAGGTTTATCTTCTATCTGTGGCATAAACTTAATTTTGTAAAGACCCTACCCAAATCTCCTTAAATTGTAAGCTTCAAAATTAAATTTCAACACACAGCTCTCATAGCATAGGTATTTCTCTTAACTCCTAATATGAACCTTGTAGATTAAGCAACACACAGTAAGCTTGTTTCGGAGGAATAACATATTTGAAAAATCCATCTAAGCTATAGACGCTTTCTTACCTTGATATCCAAGTAAGGATTGGACAGTGGATTGCCATTACACTTATTGCCTAGTCTTCTAACTGAAACATTTTCGACTACTGAACCGATTACCGTAACTCACGAAAACTCGGAAAACGTAACTTTTAAAATTTAAACTTTTCACAACACAGAATAAAATAAACTGGAGTCCACATTGCTGAAAGATACAATTATTTTTGACAGACAAAGAAACATGATGGCTTCTTCACTAGAATCACCAAGCAAGGCCGCCGGCACATACCATTTTCTTCATAAATTGTCGAGGGATCTTACCTTTTCCTAAAAGCGAAGTTGCTAAATGTGTAAGATGAATTAACACAGATTCTTGAAAAGCTTTTCAATGGCCTAAACTGAGATTTGCCACAATAAATCAAACAATGTCTAGTGGCTGCAGCTCTAAGATGAACACACTCAATTCTTCATTCTTTCTAGCCTCAATCCAAAATGGCGAATGAAATTATTAGAAAATACCGATTGGAGATTACTAAGGCGGAGTAGAGAAAGAACTGGAGCTGTTGATCGAGACAGAGCTAAAGACAGAACATTGGAAAAACTAATTGTCAAGTACTATACTAAATAAACCTACCCAGTCTATAATATAGTAGCTAATAAAGAATTTATTTGCTTATAAAGAATCAATAATAAATGAACGTACATTTTGGTTTTTTGTGTGACATGAATAGGTTTTGCTATAGGTTGTATAGGATGTATAGGTTCAAGAGGCGGCACGGTTAGGCTCCGAGCCGTTAAGGTGTGTGATTATGCCTAAAACTAAAAGTAAAGTAAAGTACCAATGAAAGGATGAAAATGTTTTACTATCAACATAATCTTCGTTAGAAATTTCAAATTTGATAAATACTCTACTGCACGGGTGCGTTACGCAAAACTTTTCATTCTTTTATTTTGCTTACTGTTTACGCCAATGACATTTTCACTTGTTACTTAACCTAGGGTTTGTGGGATCACAAAAAGCTTTTTAGGGAAAGCGGTCCAAACCCTTGTGCCTGCGCCGGGAATCGAATCCGTGACCTTGACCTAGTTAGGTAATTAGACTCCGTGACACCACTGAGCCACGCCACGCGCAGCAAACAAAATTCAACCAGTTAAGTTTAATTTAAATAAGATAGTTTTTACCTATAAAAAAAACCTATAGCAAATTGTATTGGCACTAAATTAAAAAAGATAGTAGGAAATAAATATAAATGCAATTGGTATGGCATCTTGTACTTTTCTCATTTTGAAAATGTAACGTAATTATAGCCTTACAACATATAATTACGTTACATATAATTTACTGAATTTTGGCTGACGATTTAAGGTATGACAAGTGGCCAGCTTGATAAATAATAAATTGAAGGAAATGCAAAATGGCGGTTATTAGGTGATCTGTTTTGTTGGTGTCTCTTCTGTTGTTTTCTGCAGTAACTTAGGTTAGTATTTTATTTTATAAAAATAATGATAGTTATTTATTAACTTACATAGATTGAGCCTTGTTTAGCGAAAGAATAGTATGTGTGTTCTATGTTCAACAATAAACTTCAAACATTGTTGTTAAAGAGTTGCAGCTCCCATCCAGAACTAATATCAAGGTCTCAGATAATTATTATGTTTTCGCCTTCTCAGCCTCCTAGTTTTCTGTTCTAACAAATTGTTTTAGATTTGATAGGTACTTTTGAAATTTTCCTGTTACTTTTCAATATTAATTTTCGTCCAAGTTTTATAAGTTTTTTAGTTTTCTGTACAAACTCTAACTGGTAAATTGTTCAATTACCTGATAATTTGAAATTTATTTTATTTATTTATATGTGAAATAAAGATTTTAAAATATTTAAAACACACCTAAAACAATATTTACTCAAAATTCGTTTTGAAATTGAGAGAATTTGGAGGCTTAAATTTTAATTTTAATGTTAATTCTTTTTGTGTGTTTTTTTTCTTACTAAGTTTCAGTGGTATTGTATTTTTAATTTTTTTTTTGTCAAATAAAACAAACTTTTTGTATTGATATTTGACAATAAATCTTGTTGTTGTTGTTGTTTTATAATAGCTTACTACTTCTGCTGGGAGTCTTTAAATTGTCTAAAATCTTTATAACCTATTAATTACTCATATGTTAAAGTATTAAAAGTATAAAAATGGTTGGGGGGAAACTCCTTGAAAGTGGATGCAAACAGCAGATGTAGAATTGACGAGGAAGTCCATCGACTCCAAGATATGTTTGGTTCCTGTAAATATTCCGGTGCACACACCTGTCATCTTTGTTCAGGCGGTGATAGAACACTTGCAAGTCTTCACATGATAGCTAGCATATAACGTCCAGAAATCTCCTTATAACACCAAATTGAATTTAGAAATCAAATATATCGAGCCATTGAATGTACAATGGTAGAAGTCATATATACGAGTCATTATACATACATAATATCGATCCCCAAAGTCACCACTTACATTTGTAATGTGACTAATACGGTGACCCTAGGTAAAGGTCGAGGTTGAGTGGTAGAGAGGACTTTGTAGTCCTAACTTCGCCTCGTTAAACAAGACAAACTTTACCTTATACATTAAGGTAAACATTATTTGGGAAAGTGAAAGATTTGTGCGATTAAGCGATCACATGGCAGGAAATAATCCCGAATAGTGAACCGTAGCTCTGGAATACATTAGTAATGTTCACCAAACTATTTTTTTTAATTTAAGATTTGAAAGAATTGTTTGGACTCTTATGAAGTATAGAAAATCTACTTTTGCTTTTCTAATAACGTATTTAATATTGTAGCTTCTGGCTAAGTTGAGCAGCCCGATGTCAGCAAAAGCGAAGGCCACTCAGGAATGGAAGAAACGAATGAAGATTGAAGTGAATCGCATTCGTCAAGCTAAACGACACAAGCGTGCAGACGAAGTCAAAGTCAAATGGAACGCAAATCAAGCAAAAATGGAGAGTAAGTTGATAACTTATACAATTCTTTTTAAATATACATAGACACAATTGCACAAGTCTCATTTACTCAAGTCCATCCCCAAGGGTGTCAGTGAGTTTACCTGTTCTCCCAATAATGTGCCATAAACACGTTCAGAGTATAGTATTTTTTCGAGATTATAACTTCTTTGAAACAAGCTTTTAATGCCTTGTGGATCTGGCACTTTTGATTAGTTTGTTGAAGCTAAGCTTCAAAAATGCTATTTCACTAATACTAGATTGTGAGTAAACTACATTTAGTTGACATTTTGGATGTGATGCAGCAGGGCACACAATGATATAGTGAAAGGGGCAGAATTTAAATCATGTAGATGTCCTAGTGGAGAGAAGGTTTGGAACATTTTCCGGAGGCCAGTCCTCACCTATACTGATCTCGGCGCCCAAGCAATGTTGTTTGCTCTCTCTCGTAAAAGAATTGGTATTAGTGTCATCTGTAAGCTTTACAATTAAAAGAAAGCACACGTAGGAGTGATTAACATGTTTAAAAATTCAAAGTGTTCATAAGACGATCTTAAATTGTTTCAGACCTACTCGTGGAGGAACAGAAGAGGTATCTGAACAGCAAGAGTACATGGATTTACCAGAAGGAGGGACCACCTCACGTGGCTTGCATGAAGAAGGCGGAGAGCGTGCGTTCTGACGGACAAGCACTCAAAGTGCCGATCAAAGTACTTAACGCTGTCAACCCGATCCCTACAATGTACACCTGGGCCCCTATCCAACAGAACTTCATGGTGCGTAAAAAACTATTTTTACAATTGGCTTGGCCACATGGGTCGCCGGCCGGAAAAGCTTAGCTGGGCCAACACAACCTTTTGACTTGTGAAAGTTTGATACAAATGTACAGAGTTACAGAAGGTCAAAGTTTATAATAACTCTGAAGAGTAACTGTTGTTAGCTGTATTATTATATACTTTTCTGACACATTTTGTTAGCTTCATGAGGCTTTAACATTTTGAATAAAGTAAAATGTTGAATTTACAGGTAGAAGACGAGATGGTGCTGCACAACATTCCGTACATGGGTGACGAGATCCTGGACGGGGACGGTACGTTTATCGAGGAGTTGATCAAGAACTACGATGGCAAGGTTCACGGGGACAAGGAGGGAGGCTTCATCGACGACACCATGTTCGTAGAGCTTGTAGATGCACTGCTGCAGTACCAGATCAAAGACCAGGTGTGTTGTCCTCACTGTAATCTGGCCGATTGATAATCTGGCTGTCATCTGGCAAGTCTGCTGTTTTTTATTATGAAATGCTTTTGTACATTATTTGATAAGAATAAAGCCATTATACAGCCGTAATAAGCCTCTGACAGAGAACTTTTGTTTTCAATGTAAGCATATAGCGGTGTTTTCCTAGAGAGCCGTGACCATTTCCATATGATTGCATTATAAAAAAATGGTAACAAAGCTGTCCAAGCGCGTTTCTAAGAATCAATAGTTTTAGGGATTTGCATCAGGTGGCTAAATTGATTTTGTCAACAAGTTTTAAAATCATAATTATGCCCTTGTTGAATTATTTTATTTCTGTACCTCTGGTCAAACACACTTTATAGAAAAGAATTTCTAGCACTCGCCTATTCCTTAATTTCCCCTTTTTTAGAATAAAAATGTTCACACAATTGTTTAGCGCATCAGAATGAAATTTAAAAATATTAATTACTAGGTTTAGCTAAAAAAAACTTGTAACAACAAATTGAATATTACAGGAGGAGGCAGATGTGGCCGCGGCACAACGGAGAAGAACACTTCTGCAACAACACCACAGAAGAGCAACAGTTCTGCGACAACACCACAGAAGAGCAACATCAAAGCCTCTGAGAAACCTTTCCCCTCCATGCTCATCTTCCAGACCATCTCGTCCCAGTTCCCAGACAAGGGATCCCCTGAAGAGCTCAAGGAGAAGTAAGTCGTGTCCATCAATCAACACAAATAAAAAGAAAACCGGTTGTTTTTGAATAGGGCTTTTACATTGGAAGCTAAGTAGATTTTGATTTTGGGATGGGTTAAGAAATTCGAAGTCCTTGAGAAATTTCAGGAGAATACAAAAAAGTACAAAATTTCCCTGTGAAATCCTTCCTGCCCCCAAAAATCTAGTTTTTAGGATATTCTCGCCCAGTTTTCAGGATTTTAGTTTGTCAGGAATTTTCTGATTTTCGGGTCTTGTCCACCCTTAAATAGGAGTAAAACTTGTCTTATTTCTACGTGACAGAAACGACAAGACTTACAAGGTTAAGGTAGTGAGTATCCCACAACCTGGGACTAAGTGGCCAAGTAACAATGCGTCTATCTCTCCGTTGTACAGGTACAGGGAGCTGAATTTACACCTGGACCCGAACGCTCTACCGCCCGAGTGCACACCCAACATCGACGGTGCGACAGCAGAGTCTGTACCTCGTGCGCAGACCATGCACTCGTACCACACACTGTTCTGCCGCCGCTGCTTCAAGTACGACTGCTTCCTTCACAGTGAGTCATGTCATGACAATTTGCTAAATAGAATTAGGCTAGGGAATTAAAAACAGTATTTTCCAAAAGACAGAATCAGACATTTTATTTATGACGTTTTTGAACTGTCTCAAGCAGGATGTTGCTAACAAACTCTGGCAGACAGTAATTGTTGTCCGTCTGTGTTGTAGGACTGAAGAGTCACCACCCGGGACCAAACCTGAGCAAACGCAAGGGTCCAGACCTCAAACACTTCTCCGAGCCCTGCTCCTCCGACTGCTACATGCTCCTGGTCAGTTAACTACACAAAACTCTCTCAATCGGCACAAATTATTTGCAATAGAGTTCCAGTGCTCAATTGACGTCTTAAAACAATCATAACTTCTTCTCACTTTGATAATGGTCAAACGTGTCAACTGAAATATTCAGTTTTCTTAGCTTATCATCACTGTTGTCTGACGTTGGCAGGAGGGGATGCAAGAGAAGTTGGCAGCAGCGGCAGCCAAGTCGGCAGCGGTGGCGGAGGAACAAGTGAAGGACGATGGGGAGGAACCGACCAACAGCAAGGCAGAAAACGGAGCCGCGGCACCGCTCAAGGTGCGCAAACAAACCAGCGTAGACTCCGGGAACGAGGCCAGCAGTGAAGACAGCAACGATAGTAAAGGTAACTCTCTCGCATTTGTTACAACTGTCACTCTGCCAGGAACTCTTATTGTATTGTTATATAAAGGAAAGTTAAGACTTTCATAACCACTCAAATTTAATTCTTACTGCCCTCAACCTTGATTTCCAGTATAAAGGGCCAATACAGTAGACTCCCTCTTATCCGCTCACCTTGGGACTGGACCTGGGACTCATCTAAAAATGGCCGAAAAGTTGTACACTAGAGTCCCGCTAATCTGAAAATCCGCCTAATCCAAACACTGTCAGGGGGAAAAAATTTATAAATTGTTGAATCGGTAAAATAAATAAAACTAGTTTACCAGCACTCATAATGATGCACAAAAAAAGGAATGCACTCAAAAATAGCTTTGAACAAAACACACTGACAGTATGACACGGTGAGTCATTGTTTGTTTTTAGAACGGATGACCGTGTTGTTTTCTACCTGGAATTTCAGGCTGAGCGCGGGGGTTGGGGTGGAAAGGTCTGTGTCCTGGTGTTACAGGTAAGCCCTACTGCCGCAGCCATCCGTATACTGCCCACAGATAGCATTCATACTGTTTATTATTGCAAGTACTACAGGATTAAAATACACAATTTCACACTTATATATAAAATATCAGTCCGGAGTCAATATATGCCAAAATCCGCCTGATCCGAACAGGGTCCGCCCCAATTAGTTTGGATTAGCGAGACTCTAGTGTAGATATAGCCTATATTTAGGCCTCAAGTACCATCTGACAGCGGAACCAGCAAGGCCGAATGAAAGGGGTCTATTGTACATTCAAGATGGATATTTTTCTGACCACTCTTTTGCAGTTTAGACCAACGTGAGTTTTTGACCTGGCATGTTTGCAATTTTGGGTACGACGAATATTCATGCCATATTCAAATGAACAAAAACTACATGCCTATTTCTATGTAGCAAACTTACATACTGTCTGAATGTGTTGTGTAGAGTTGCGTAACGGGGACGGAGAGAACGGTGGGGGCGAGGTGTTGTCACACCAGGCAGGGTTCTCGCTGCTGCCGCTGATGACGAGGGACCAGGGTCAGGAGTGGACCGGCAGTGACCAGAGTCTGTTCCGAGTTCTGCACAAAGTGTTTATCAGCAACTACTGCGCCATCAGCCAGCTCATGCTCACCAAGACGTGTCAGCAGGTGTGTGAAACATACCCTTAATCTATACTAATATATAAAAATGAGCGGTGTGTGTCTGTCTGTTCCTCAATCTCGCAATACCACTGGACCAATTTTATGAAATTTACAGAAATTTGCTTATATACCTGGTTAACACATAGGCAATTAACATGTTTGATAATTTAATTATTTTCAAGATGGCGGTCATTAATAGGACCTCACTACATGTGAAAAATTATAACCCCAAAACTGTCATGCGGAAATTCAAAAACCTAAAAGATATACTTAATTTTCTATAATGAAGTTTTAAAATTTAATTTCTACACAAATGGTTCCGAAAGCACTTTTTCGTTTTCAACCGCTTTCTCGAAATTTAGGAACAGGTCATGATGCGCCGCTGCATGCCAAACCGCACTTCCACGGTTGTACTCTCCTCGGGCGCAGTCAGTTAAGCCCCACGACAGTGTTTGTTGACCATATTACTTACGCATTCATGCTTTACTGGCGAGCAAAACCAAATAAGAGTCTTCAATCATAGCCATGTAGTTTTCCCATTTTCAACTAAACAAAATAATATTTTGGATTTCAAACCTATGTGGTTTGTCATGATAAATTTAAAATAAATGTTGTACTATTATGGCAGCCAGCACTTATAAGGAGAAGATGGTGAACTAACAGGCAAATTAAATGGTTTTTTCTAAGGATAAATAGGAAACTGTTTTGTTTACTATTAAATTTGCAATTTTTAAAAATATTCACACCGCTATAAAAGATAAGCCCGAAGTAAGCTCGGTACTGCCAGCAAAATAGTTTACAATAAAACCTCACTTTCATTAGTGATCATATCCTTTCGCAAAATAACACGCATGTAGATGATGAAATTTTAACTTTGCGGATTTGTTCATGAGCTTGAATGACCCTACCTCTAAGTCTAAGCTAATGCGATTGCCTTTCTACTATTACCGAACCAATGTGGAAAGATTCAAATTTTAGTAATATTAGTTACAAATAAAATTATACCCACATGTGTGTTTTTTACTTAAATTTTCCCATAGCATGCTGGATTTTTTTAAACTGGGTTTTAAATTGTCCTTGTTGTAATCTTAGCTTTGGTTTTACTGCAGGGTATCATTAAGAGCCTAGAGATTTCCGCGTCTCTTACAAAGTAACCTTTTGTACCTAACATCGGCAAGATAATATTATTACAGAATTGTTATGTTTTTCTAAATTCAAATGCAAATTTAGGCCCAATAGTATTGTACCACAAATCCTAGAAATTTGCAAAATATGTGCAGAAAAATCAGGAAACATACATGAATATTTTTTTAAATTCTGGACACTGCACTGAAATTGCAATGACGTCACATTTAACAACAACAATGATGCACAGGTGTACCAGTTCGCACAGAAGGAGGCGGCGAACGTGGAGATCATGGAGTCGATGAAGGACTACACGCCACCGCGCAAGAAGAAGAAGAAGCACCGCCTGTGGTCGGTGCACTGTCGCAAGATACAGCTGAAGAAGGACGGCAGCAGCAACCACGTGCACAACTTCACACCGTGCGACCACCCTCCAACACAACCGTGCGACCAAAGCTGCCCGTGCGTGGAGAGCAGCAACTTCTGCGAGAAGTTCTGCCAGTGCAGCAGCGACTGTGAGTAGTCAGAGAAAAACTTTGCAGCGGATCTGTTTGGTTTTTTGTTAAATCGCCAACATTTTTAAACATCTAAAAAGAGATGAAGAGAAAAACTTTGTTTTTGTATACAAAAAATATTGTTGGCAAACAAAATTATAGACTAAAATAAATTATATTCACATCGTGCTATCAAAAAGGAGTAGAAAAGAGAACAGGCTCACTTGGATATAATAGAAACACATAGAAGAACACAGACTGTCAAATTTTCTGCCCTACTAAGGCCTTTGTCAAGACAAAAAGAGATAACTTAAAAGAGTCGAAAACAGTCTGTGTTCTTCTATGTGTTTCTACTTTATCCAGGTGAGCCTGCACTCCTTTCTATTCCTTTTTGATAGCATATCCTGGCCTAGTGCCCTATTTCCTAAATCTTTTATTCCTTGTCAGTTCACCTGACATGGCGTAAGCACGCTAAGGGAAGGTACCGATAGGTGGTCAGGTTAGTCAGTTCAGTGTGTTGTGAGGTAGAGCATATTCTTCCAAATTAATCATAAGTGTGCTGATTCAGATGTTTGATAAACCAAATTTGCATTTGATCTTTTTCCGAAGCACAGCAGACCAAGTAGATAAATTATTTCCTTCACATAAAAAACCTATTTTCTTCCTTCGTTTTGGTTTGGCTGATCAGATTTGGTTGATCTTTGGTACCTATGTTTGTTACAGTAACATAAAATATGTTTCACACTATTCTGCTATATAGTTATGGATCCAATTGACACGAGTGTTTGGTTGTACAGGTCAGAACCGGTTCCCGGGATGCAGGTGCAAGGCGCAGTGCAACACGAAGCAGTGTCCGTGTTACCTGGCCGTGCGCGAGTGTGACCCGGACCTCTGTCAGACCTGCGGAGCCGACCACTTCGACGTGCAAAAGATCACCTGCAAGAACGTCAGTGTGCAGCGAGGCCTACGTGAGTACAGTTGAGATCAATACCGAGAAAAGCAGCAACTATTAGGGAGTCTGCAAATTTCGTCTCCAAACTAGGGATCTTCAGAAAACTCAAACTCAAACTCTTGTCGATAACAACAAGTATGACAAAGTCAATTTTACAAAGCATGGATTTAATTAAGTTCTTACTTACTAATGTTTCATCTAAAACTTACAACTAAAAATCCTTAGACTATAAACCACTTTAATAAAAAATCATTTAAGATGCTTTTAAAATTTAAAATACTTAATTCATTTTTCAAAGTCTGAACTCCCCGATAATCGTTATCAAGTTAATCCGCTGATAAAAAATGGTAAAGAATGAAGCGCCCAAACGTAAGACTGTATTCTTATTTTTGCTACTTTTATTACTAGAGGGAGTCGGTTTTCGGTTCAGTTTTCATGCAATACCACAGGAAGGAGTCCCAAAAACAAAACGGCTGACCGCTCTGTAAACAACACATTGGGGTCCTAAAGCTATGTATCGAATCCCCATAATTAACTGCTCACCTTCGGTAAAGCTCAAATATTTGGTCGAAAATTGCCGCTAATATGCCAACAGAAAGTCGCATTTCACCGCTGATAGCGAAGGAGAGATCGCCACAAACGTATCGGTGGTCCGGATTTCACTCGCGGGCTTCATAAAACAGTGGCCAATAATCGATTTGTAAGATGATAATGCCGCGAATATTTGGATGCATCAGAGACACTAACAGAAATCTATATATTTCTCAGCTGAACGTAAAATATTTTGTAGAGAACAACCCATCTTAGTCTTTTTATATACCTTACTATTTTTCTTTATTTGTATTAAATATAAGCATTTTGCAATCAGTGGTCGTTATGAATAATCTAGAGATTGTCACAAATAATAACAATAGGCAGGAGATTGTCTCTGAGGATAGCAATAGCGTATAAATTGTCACTAACAATAATGAAAGTCATTATATCTCCTCAAACGCCCAAAGGAGCAAGGATGATTCTCACAGGGTGTCCACTTGACTGTAAGATCCGGGAATTTAGCTAACCAAAGTTAGAGTTAGTTAGAGCTATAGTTGCTACTGCACAATAATAAAATTGCAAATGGTAACATTATTTTACATAAATTAGTGGTAATACAATGTCAAATGTACGTGTCATTGTGTCAATATGAGAAATCAGATTCAAACATTTTTCTCCGTTGTCTCAGGAGTTCTTTTTTTTTTCAATGTAGGGTCTTTTGTTGGTAAATATGTATTTCTAAAATATAGAAAATTATTTAGTGCAACTTAATTAGTTTTTTAGTTATTTAATTACAATATTTTAAGGTTGTATAGTAAAAATAATGATTATTACTACTATTGAGAACATCCAGTTCGCAACACTTGATGTGTACCTATGTATGTGCAGACAAACACCTGCTGATGGCTCCCTCGGACGTGGCCGGCTGGGGGATCTTCCTGAAAGACTCGGCGCAGAAAAACGAGTTCATCAGCGAGTACTGCGGAGAGATCATCTCGCAGGACGAGGCAGACCGGCGCGGCAAAGTGTACGACAAGTACATGTGCAGTTTCCTCTTCAATCTCAACAACGGTAGGTTGACAGTTTGTGATATCTAATGTGTTTCTATTTTATCCAGGTGAGCCTGCTCTATTTTCTATTCCTTTTTGATAACATATTGTGACCTAGTTCCCTACAGTCAACTCCGTTTAACCCTGCGTCGGGGTCTTTTTTCTTTTGTATTAAAATTCAGGTTTTTTGTGTGTCGGCGGTCTAAGGTCGGTGTACCTCACACGTGCCTCTTCCTAGGAACCCCAGATACGCCGCTATTTTCTTAGTTTTAACAAAAAGGTCAATGTGAGAAGTTTAATTAGTAGCGCATTAACGGACGCTTCGTCCGTGAGCCCCGATCACGAACTACAGTTGCTGGATGAAACCTCCGTGTGCGCCCTTCTGAGTGATGGTTTATGCTAGTTTGAAAATCAGATTGTTGTTTCGTTATGGTGCTTAATTTTTAGTTCTATAAGATGGAGAGGGAAGAATATCGTATTTCAAGACTTTTGGACATTGTGGAGCGAGAGGAACAGTACAAAATTGTGAATAGACCGAGAGAAGAGTTAGTGCATGCGTTGTTTCCTGATGAGTTAGTTCCATATTGATATTGTTGCATTTGTCTTATAATTACCTTAAAAAATAATTATTCAAACCCATTCATTGAATGTTGGTACCTTGTATTGATTTACTATTTAATTTTTACTTTGTAATATTTGCTAACGGTATGTTGTTTTTTGTAGGGCTCTTCATCTTAATTTACATTTTTTAACTAAATTTTGTAGTAAACGATAAATAATAATTTCTTATATGTACTCTTACTCAAGTTTGATATCAATAAACTTGGTTTTCAAAGAAAAAGACATTTTTTCACACCTGGAGGAAACCTCCTCAGAGTCAGTAATGGTGTTTTAAATTTAATTTCTAAGACGCAGGGGTTAACTGTATCGGATTAACCCAGGACACTAAATGGAGAAAAATAAAATGAGCCATCTCTCACAAAACAGACTATAATAGTGTCCCGCTGTGACCCTGACTCGTTTTCTCTGACTCCCTGACAATATTAGTCCAAAATAGCAATTTCCCTACCTACCAGAATTACTTCATTGATAAATCAGACCAGTTAATCAGACCAGTGGTAATCAGACCAGTGGTAATCTGACCAGTGGTAATTAGGACCAGTGGTACTAGGCAAGTGGGTACAATAGGCCTAATTTTCTAAAGTGCAGTTGCAGGAGTTATTTTGTTATCGGAGTGGTATTGGTGATTGCAAAACCATGTCTACTAAACGAAAATGGGTTTTATTGACAATACCAAGAAACCCTGACATGATGTAAAAACATTGATTGTGGTTCAACAGTAAACAAGTGTGCAACCAGTATAACATTGCGCATTGGTGATACAACAGTGTGACGGTGATATACGAAAGTAAGATAACAATAACAATATTCAGTCGCCATCTTATCACAATTTTCTGGTTGCTGTGGTAACCAAGTCTCGTAGTATGGGCCTACTCACACTCAATTTAAATTAAACTGTTCATAAATTATATAAATGCATAGATTTAATAAATACAGTATGTTAACTGTACAAACCTAACTACAAGGTTTCCAGGTTTTAGTTAAACGCGAGTAGCTGCCTTTATCTACGGTATTGGACGGGTCACTGGCAGGGGATAGTGGATGTTTTATCAGCTGGTGGAAAGCTGTAAATAACCATTAAGAAGCCCTGGTCAGAGGCAAACCCAAATCCACTTTTCTTTGTTCTATAATAAAAATTCTTGTTGAGAAAAAAAGTATCTCAAGATCTCGCATACCTCTAATTTAGTGCTATGTAAGGTTTAGTAACAAAATATTTCCTCAAACCGGGTGTGTGTGCAGATTTTGTGGTTGACGCGACACGGAAGGGCAATAAGATTCGGTTCGCCAACCACTCCATCAACCCGAACTGCTACGCCAAGGTGATGATGGTGAATGGAGACAATCGCATCGGTATCTTCGCCAAGAGAGCGATCCAGCCCGGAGAGGAGCTTTTCTTCGACTACAGGTCAGTCATGCAACAGAGCAAACGATGCAATCTTCTTCTGTTCTATAGAATAACAGATTCATTCTACAAATTGAAATGTACTGGATTTTAAGTCAAGGTTTGCATGATCCAAGGGATTATTTTTTCTTGTCGAGATTTTTAAAGACAAGAAAACCATTGAGTACGAGGAGTTAAAGTTACTCCCTCTCGTGCGTTTGGGACATTTAGAGCCTACATCATGCAATTCTCACATAATTTTGCACGTTAATCGTGCGGGGATTTCTACCCTGAATTGGGAAGTTTTGAAAAGGGTGGTCTTAAAAGTCTTGATTTTACGGATGCTAAAGGCGACTGTCTATAGAGGTGTGTACCTACAGCTATTGGAATAGGTATAATTATATTGCTGGGTCAAAAAATGAAAATGTACATAACATAAAATTAACTCTTAAACCATCGTAAACTCTAATCGTGTTCAAAACTAATAACTCATCAATGAATTGGGATTTTCAAACCATTATAAAATTATGAACCTTTTCAGTATGACAAGAAAATATCCACTTTCACAAGGGAACTAAACTTTGCTTTTTACTTAAAATAATCGTAAGTAAATCTTTCAGATACGGACCAACCGAGCAGCTCAAGTTCGTCGGGATTGAGAGGGAGATGGAGTTCCTCTGAGACCACAAGCAAGAGTTCCACTAGAGTTCCACTGCCTTTAAGACTACATTAGAATATATCATGAGAATAAGCCTCAAACTAATTTACTTGTGTAACTTAAGGATCTTATATTTATGAGCATTAATAAGAACATCCTTATACTTTTTGAGTTAGTAAGCAAGTAAACTTTCTATATTTTACAAATACTTACATATGACTTTTCAAAAACAAGTTGGAAAACTTCTGGAACCAACACTCATTCCTAAATGTAAACTAAATGTTCTGCTTAACTAAATGTAATTAATGTTACTTGCTAGCAAAATGTTTTGTTGTAATTAATTCCTAAGTATCTTCACGTTAAATGTTAGTTTTGACTGTGTTACAATCAAACTGTATCAGCTTTTAATATGTTACATTTATGTTTAAAATAGGTTTAAAATTATTTAGTTTCTAAGTTAATTTTAGCAAATGAAGGTCCAAAAAATTATTGTTAAAAGTTTTTTGATTACCGTGATTTTTGTCTTAGACATAAGTTTTCCAATTTGGTTTACCATTCATAATTTTTCAGTGAACACTGAGTTTTAACTACTCTAGTAAAAACAATGTTGTGGCTTTATATGCACCATTGCTTACACAATCTACAATTATTATATGTTTCAGTGGTATTGTGTTGTATCTTTTGGTTATTACTTTCTCTATTCCCACTTCCTAACATTTAGTATATGATCAGTGAATTTCCATAGCATTTTAGTTAAGAGAGAACAAAATATCCTGGAAAAGTTTGCAGTTTTGAGCTTTTTAACACAAATTATTAAAGACGTAAATAAACCTCAGACCATAGCCGCCCTATTTTCTACAGCGAAGTGACGGGAATGACAGGCAAACATAATTGTCCTCTGTCTTTTAGAGTACAGTAGAGTCCGCTAATCAGACCCTGTTGGGATAAGCTGAATCCAGTTTAGGCATATATTGATGGAATATCATATATTGACCTTATAAAGTCATATATTGAGTTTGAGCGACTAATATTTTATATTTAAATGTAAGAAACTGTGTGTTTGAATGCTGTAGTACACTGGAGTACAAACAGTGCGGAGTAACATACTTAGAATATGACGGGCAATACAAAGATGATGTGGCGGCAGGGTGTGTACTGTACTTCTGGTGAAGATAAGATAAGGAACTAGTGGTGAGCAGTTCCAAGTAAACAACCCCTCTCCCCCCTACATCCGTGCTGAGTGCATTTTCAATGGAGGCCGGCAGCCATTATCAGGTTGGCTGATCTCAGACAGAACCAAACATCCATTTTGTACATGTACTAGATCAAATTCTAGATTTTTTTGTACTAAAACCTTTGCAATTTACTGTAATTCCAAACTAGTACGGTATAAAAACATTATTTGTCAAATGAAATAATCATTGAGTAAATGGAGATGAGGTGAGGAAATAACAAACACACTACACTCTCCTCAAGATCGATGTCACAAGCATACAGAGAAATGCTGTGATTGGCTATGTAAGCCCCCCTATGTCGTTGCATAGCAACAGCTAATGACGTAGTAGACAGCTGATAAAGGTGCAGCTGTCCCTCACTGACAACCTGGCACCTGCCTTCCCCCTCCTGCTCACATGCTGCTGCTCTCTTCCCCTCTGCTTTCCTTCTCTTCCCTTGTCCTTTCCACCTGTCATCTCTTTCTTTGCCTTCACCCCTCATATCTGTGGGCTCGTAGCTGGACAGTCTGATTTCTTCTCTCTTTTGTCACTTTTCCTGGTAGAAGCACTTAACCTCCGAATTATTCCGAGTTTTTCATATCCGAGGTGGTCTTGGTCCCAATTATCTCGGATAATCGAGATTCTACTGTATTTTGGAGTTTGTTATTAAACACATAAAGTATGATACAGTAATTGGAAAACCAGTTTTATTTATTTTACCAACTCAAAATCGTATAGTTTTTCCCCTCGACAGTGTTCGGATTAGCGGGGTTCGAATAAGCGGGACTCTAGTGTATAAGAATGCAAATACCAACGCTGGAATGTCACCGCAACTGCTAAGGGGAGGAGGCCGTTGTCCTCAGAGCAACAAGGGCTCGCTTCAGCTCGGTTAGGTCAATTCAGTGTTCGCAGGTTAGGTCTCTCTATCCGCGCTGCGCAACGCTTCGATGTCAATTTATTTATTTCACATTATAAAATCACATACTAATTGAATTCAAGTTATCTGTTCAAATTTACCTTTTAACTGTGGCTCGTTTAAGCTGCAGTGCGTGATTCTACGACCACCCGTTTCCAAGATTACACAGGCTCATAAAATGTACAACTTTTTTTAAAAATGTGTAATACTGCAAAACTTAGTAATTGGTTAGATGATTGTATAATCTACCTTGTGTAAAAGTCTCATTGCGCTGGAATGTATATTAAAGGCAAAGTTGAGTTTGGTCTGAATACGGTGAAAAATCGTGTTTTTCCAGACTCTTCGTACCTGAAAAAATTTAATTTTTGTTTTAAAAATGATTGACTTAAATGTCCGTATGTAGAATTGAACGGAGAAAATGTTGATGTGATTGTCATAATTTTACGTTCACTGAACTGCGTACAGCACCCGCTTAAACTCGTGTATATCGCTATTTGAATCCTATAGTAAGGATACTGCAGATAGCAACGCTTCTACTAGTTTTGCTATCTGCTGATAGAGCGCAGCACGTGCTAAAGAGTCTGCCTTACCACTATACGTAGTTAATTACCTAAGGTTACGTAGTTAATAAACGGCAGTTAAAGATTCGTGTTCAACGCAACGAGGCAAATGCAAAAATGTGTAATTTGTCATATGTTAGAAAAAAGTGTTCCACAAAAACAGTGGGTGTTTTTTGGCGAAAAACACTTTTTTCTCCGAAACCTGACAAATTATACATTTTTGTAACCGCCTCGTCGCGCTGAACACGAATATTCAACCCCCGTTACCGTATCTTGTTCCGTTCGGAAGATATTCACGAAAAACGAGCATTAATTTCAGGAGCAAGTTCTGTTCCTAAGCATAAGATTTTTGATCGTTTTTCTTGAATTGCTTTTGAACGGAACAAGATAAAGTAACGGGGGTTGAAGATTCGTGTTCAGCGCGACGAGACGGTAACAAAATGTGTAATTTGTCATATGATAGAAAAAAAGTGTTTCACAAAAATCTAAAGTTTAAAACCTTTGTAGCACATTAAATGACACTTTCTTATTTTATCTACAAAGGCAAGCTGCAAAGGCCTTCACCTATAGATGTGTGTGTGTTAATTTTATTATTTATGTATTTGTTTGTACAATTTTTTATACAGGGTCATCGAAAAAGGTGTATACGGGATTTGAAAGTGAAATAAAAACTTTAATGTAAGTGGTAGAGTTTTGACGTTTACATAAAAGAAACAGCAAATCTTAAATGTTTTATGTAATTTAAAATGTTTCAATGTGAGCTCCCCGTTGCATGACAGACATCTAGCCGACAGTCAACCTCCCGGCAGGTGTTTTGGAGCATTTCAGGAGTCACCGTTGAAATGGCTACGTTGTTTCTTCTTCTCAGGTGCTGTAGATCACGTATTTTCTCAGCATAAACTAAGTTTTTAATGTAACCCCAAAAGCAGAAATCTAAAGGCGTCAAATCAGGACTCCTAGGTGGCCACAAAACAGGACCATTCCTCCCAATCCAACGATCAGGAAATCTGTTGTTGCATGAGAGCTTCTTGGACGATTAGACTGTATAGTGACATGGAGCTCCATCACAAAATGATATTAATGCCCTTTTCCCTAATGTATGTGTTCCCTCAGGTTGAAGAAATTGAATGGGAAATGGGTATTAATGTTATTTTCAGCAGGATGGAGCTCCTGAAATGCTCCAAAACACCTGACGGGAGGTTGACTATCGGCTAGATGTCTGTCGTGCAACGGGGGGAGCTCACATTGAATTTTTTTAAATTAAACAAACAAATTTTCTGTGTCTTTTGATGTAAACATCAACATTCTACCATTGATATTAAAAATTTTTTCACTTTTAATATCGTATCCTGTCATCATGTCCTGCAGCAGGTGCATTTCATGATAACGAATTAATAAATTAACGTTATTTCCACTATCGATTGTACTACACACATGTGATATGTATTGACGAGTACTCCACCTGTTGCCGGAGATGAGCGCAGACTCCGTCACCATGACAACCGCACCACCCTCTCACCACCCACCCGTGGACCACCAGTCTGTGATGGAGTAGGGTCGGTTCAGCTAGCTGCGGAAATGTAGTGACCACAAGCCGACAAAACTAATAAGTAAGTGAGATTATTGCTTACATTGTAGTTTAGTTGTAAATAGTAGTGTTAAAACAGCACTTCTAGCTTGCCCGTGAAGGGATTAGTTGTTAGGAAAAGGAGCCTGAAGCACAAAATGTGTAGGAGGGTCGTACAATGTAAACAAAGAGATGTGTAATAGGCGAGTGGCATTTAGAAGTGAATATCGACTTGTGCGAGATCCTTGTTCAACTCTTTTAACAGTTGAAATGGGAAGTTAATATGTACGATTTTAATTTTATTCATAGTGAGCAAAGGTTTATATAATCGACAAAATGTAATCAGTTAATGTTCCAGGCTTTAGACATAAAAGCTTTCCAATCTAATTCTAGAAACATTAGTTTGATTTTAAAAGGTAAAATAGGAGAGCCTTGCGTTTTAAATCATCGTGTTTAATTATTTCTATATAGGTAGACTTTTATTGAATTATTTGGGGTGTTAAAGATTTAAACGTGTTATTTACAACCATTTCCAATGTCAAACAGATTCAATGGGATGTCAGAGAGGGGTTGAGATTGGTTTTGAGGACTGAAATACAACCTAAACCAGTATAAACTATACATCTTGAGGCTCATTATTTTTATATTTTTTGTGAGCTCGTATATTATTACGCTGAATTTCATTACAACATTGAACAGCTGTAGACAGTAGAGAAGCAATATTAAGCAACAAGTTGTCAATATTTCACTGGACTCCACAGGATCTACTAATGCAATGGTCGCTTTCTTTCCTTGTAACTTCTACCAGTTCAACGATCAGAGTTTGTTGTAATGTTTGGATTATCGCATTGGTATTTCTAGTCATTAAAACTTGTACTTTTACGTTTTGGTCGAACGTGAAGAACCATGATGTTTTATTTTGGTTACATGACAGTCTGCTAATCAAAACATAATGTGATTGGCTATTTATTGTGTGTTGTTGTACTCATTATTCTGGTGTTGTTGTTCATCCTAACACTGGAAAAAGCTGTGAGACAGATAAACTTAAACCCTGGAGGGACAATAATGAATAGATTAACTCAGTGTGTTGCTTATGCGGATGATATTGCAATATTCTCTAGAAATATAAATTCCCTAGAAGAAGCCTTCTCCAGTCTAGAAAGAGCGTCAAAAGACCTAGGCCTTTCAATAAACACTGACAAAACAAAATATATGAAAATGAAGAGAAATCCTCAAGCCATTAGAGAACCTACAGTGAATTTGAATGCCAAGACGTTCGAAAAGTGGGAGTTTCAGGTATCTAGGTTCACTCTTGACAGCAGATAACCAAATATCACTAGAAATAAAAGACAGATTAAGTATTGGTAATAGATGCTATTATGCTCTGCAACCGATATTTAAATCCAGAAATTTAACCAGAAAACCCAAAATCCTTATTTACAAGACAGTGCTCAGACCAATAGTACTAATGTACTATGCATCAGAAACATGGACTTTAACATCAGCCCAAGAAGACTTACTAAACAAGTGGGAAAGGAAGGTTTTAAGGAAGATATTTGGTGGAGTGTTAGAATATGGGGCCTGGCGAATGAGAAGAAACGAAGAAGTTTACCAGTTGTTTGGCGAAGCAACCATCGTCAACCATATGAAGCAAGGAAGAATTCGCTGGGCCGGACATGTGCAACGCATAGAACAAGGAGCTGTAAAAAGGTGTTTACTGAATTGCCGGGAGGAAGAAGAGGACGTGGAAGACCAAGAAAAAGATGGCTGGATGACGTCGAGGCTGACCTGAGAGCTCTGGGTGTGAGGAGATGGCGGAGAGTGGCGGAGGAAAGACTGGAGTGGAGGCGAATTGTCATGGAGGCCGGAGCGCCGAGGAGTGAGTGAGTGTTGTTCATAGACCAAACAGCAAAAGATAATAACTATAGCTAGATTGTGCTACCATAATTAGCGAATTTTCATAGGAAATTCATTTTAACTTTAAAACCCTAGAGGCGGACGGATAGAGCGGCCGCGGGCACCGCTTATAACACGGAGAATAAACTGCAAACCATGACTTTAAACTGGTTAACGTAAAAAATCGGTTTCAATAGAAGCACAAAGACATTGAAGCTGCTGCAATTGAACTCTAAAACTTGTACTTTCGTCAAACAATGAATTATTAATTACGTGTATTAAAACTTGATTTTCCCATGAGAGCATAGAGCTCGAATAACCGTGATACATATTTTGTTTAGCAAAGGAAATTTTACGTTTCAACTGCAGAATCAACTTCTTTACTTCTATTGAAACACGTTTACCATTTTGATACGCTAATCTACTCTAAAAATATTTTGCAAAATTTCCAATTTTAAATTCCCTATCCCTGATAGAGGTTTCTCGGGCTCTATCCGGCGGCCTTTTAAAACCATAGACTATTTTGTGAATTAAGAGTACCATCCAGCAACCGAAAACTGTCCGAATTTTGGCGAGTCTTTAAATTTGATCTTTATGTGTTATAAATCAAGGAGTAAATACTGTTGTCAAATTTTCAATTAATTCCCACTAGCCTTAAATTGAAACGATCCAAGGGAAACGCAAGTTTTGTTTAATAATCACTCTTCCCATTGTCTATTCCATGAACTGTGATGGCACAAGGAAAACTAGTAATCACAATTGAGTTGAAATTCCCATTTTGCCGGTAACAAAATTCAACAGTTTACGTTTCCCGATGATAAACACGACGTTGAATTATTCAAAGGTTTCCAGAATCTGATGAAATCTGTTTCCAATATTTGCCGGTAAACTGAAAGATGGATTTACAGATATCTACTACTTGGCAACTTCTATTCAACTGTATACACGGTTGTACTTACACTTATCCTACATTCAGAACTCTATTCAGCGTTTCTAGTTTAACTCGATGCTATATGGTTTAACACTATATCATCTTGCCTTCTCTGTTGTTAGTTGACATTTAGAATAGAATCTACCTACAAATATTTTTTATTTTTTGTATACATTTAGGAAAAATCACGTCCTATAAAATATAAATAAAATTATACAGGTTGTTGCTAAAGTCGGGTGTTTTAAACTAGTGGCCCTGGGACTAAATGAAGCTAAAAAATTTATTTTGCCCAAAAGCCCCTTTGTTTATAACGTACAGCCGACATTTTGCTTTTTTTCTATGTATCCTTTAATTTAGATGTATGAACTGTCACTTTCCCTTCACCTAAGCAACTACATTATGCGCTCACAAAGTCAAAACTGTCTAACTACGAAAAACAACATGGCGGACATCTAAACTGTTTAAGCCATGGCTACGCGAAATGAGTCCATCATACTGATGCTTCTAATCTTGTTTCACGCCACGGGCACTAAGTGTTCGTCACAAATGGATACTTATACCATCATAATTTTGGGGAAATATGCTGTCTTTAAATTATTTTGTCTATTGAACACATTCACGGCCACCGTTTCTAACTTCGCTTTTGGACAATTTTGACCATTTTTCTGAAGTGAATCATGTAGGCTAAGCGTCTGAATGTACGAGTATGTGAAATTTCTAGTCATGTCGTCTTTGAATGATATTATAACAGTGAAAACCCAACATAGTGGCCGTACTAGTAACAAAAGAGCCTTGGACAAAATGCACATGTTTTATTCAATAAGTCCCAGTAATGATGCCTTGAAATATCCAATGGGAATTTCAAAACAATCTGCAATTTAAACAGCTGGCTTGGAATAGAGGAGAGTCGTGTTGACCAGCATTCAAAAATCAACTGTTGATACTACCCTGCCTCAACAACCTACAAACTTGTCTTTTCTTCAAAGGAAAATACGACCAGCTAAGGAGAGTGATATTGCAGGGAGGACTACCGGACTGCCCAACACAGAACGGTAGTTCATGAACGTTTGCCATCCCAGCCAGGCTGGAGCTCAACTTGTCAACAGACTACCGAATTCGATTAAAAGTGCTCTAATGCCTAAGCATTTAAAACTCGCCTCAAACACATTTTGCAAACAAACTACAGCAAAGACGAGTTTATGGCACACACTTGGAAGACCATACATTAATTGCCTGACTGACGGGGTGCAGAGTGGGATAACCGAATAACTCGAATAAAAGGAGAGAGTGAATTTATAAATTGTATGTCTGAAAGGTTTCTCGATGTGAATGAATGGACAATTTTAGCTTTATAGATAACTTACGATTGCTTTACATGGTTTATAGTGTTTAATTCTTAGGCTTTCGCGGCCGGTGTCACAACTATAATCTACTCACACAGCGTCCAAACTTCATAATTAGGTTGAGATATTTTGGCCTCGCTGTGGAGTACCATCCTCAGTCACTGATTAGCTGAACCCCCTTGCTGTCTTCTGTCCTATTGGTGGTAGGGCTGCCAACCGTCCAATGAGATGCCAAATGTTATCACTGTGGCACTATCGAAAGACTTTCTTCAGGACTGGTTGCCAGCTTCTTGAAAGTTTAATGCTCTCTTATTTGTTGTTCCCAAAAAAAAAAATCGAATTATTACCATTTTTAATTATTTCAATGGTTTCTCAGTATGACCTCGGGTAATAACCTATTGAATCTCGCAATAAACTAAAACTTAAATTTATTGACTGGGAATAGTGGCGTGGTCCTGAAATCCAGCTTCATGGAGGTCAGGTTTTGTGGATGATATAGGTCTAAAGCGGCTCAGATAGTCTCAGTGATCATCTGATGATACCCGCATCAACTCCCACCATCGTTTAGACATATCACCTGCGGGTTCGGAAGTCACGTTAAGCCGTTGGTCCTTGTATTTCCATTGGTCATTGGGCTATTAATTAATGACCCATTCTAAGGAAGAGTCGGCCTTAGTTTGTAACAAGACTACACCTCATAAATCATAACTACCACTCATCACACTCATCTTCACCACATATTTGCCTTAAAATACCCTCATGAGAGTGGTCGGCATCTCAAATAGTGATTTAGTGATTTATTTATTTATATAATGGAAATACCAAGTCTAAAGACCAAGTTCTAAAAGCGGTATAGGTAGATCGAGCATTTATGACTCTCTAAATGTATCCGTGCATTAAGGGTTTGACTCTCTGTACACAATAGTCAACACCACAACCGCACGAGGGTGCATTAGTTACAAAGATAACACACGAGGTTATGAGAGGAGGGCTCAAAGCTTGCATAACTGTTTAACAATGTTTGCCAGTGAATATTATCTCTCGCCGGCCCAGATATCTCTTGAATATTCCGCTAATGTTTCATTTCCTGCCAGTTCAGCCACTTCCAGCTCCATCAACAGTATTTTCCTCTCCTCGCGTCAGAATTTTAACTATCTATTCACTCCTGTTAATTCATGAGAGGATAAAAGCTATTGTGCGAACAAGAATTTGAATCATATATAATATAGGGATGGTAATAGTTATGATAACGTAAAATTATCCGTTATTTTTATAAAAGTTTTGGATTTTACCAAGCAAACCTAATATTGGCTGGCTGTCTATACAGCTTTACCATTTTGACAAAGAGTTCTCAAAATGATATTTTAAATCTTGGATGATTGAACATGTAGATTAGGCTACAACTCACTGAACTCAGAGAGATAGTTCCTTGAAATAATCTATGAATAAAATTGTGATAGTGTACAACAATAAATATATTTGTATATACAATATACAAGTAATAAAGTATAAAAATATAACTATAAATTAAATATATCCTCAAGCTTGTCTGCTCCAAGAAGAGATGAAAGTCTTACAAAGATGGTTATGCAAGTCGTGTTTCCTCTTTGTATAGCTATGCTCAGTTTTGAATGAGGCAACAGCTGGATTTAAAATATTTGGTATTTAGGTGAATTTTTAGCAATACTTCTCATCCAGTATTTTCTTTCGTGACACCAAATTCCCTTGGTTTCCACCCTAAGCAAAACCAAATTATACCGTTTTGTTTTTTACGTTACTGCATTTCATATGTTTCCTCTGGACGGCTAGTTCAGATGTAGAGTCAGCATTGTCTTTCGTCATACAGGCGCATGTCTGAAGTATCTTTCTTACCTTCTTGGAATTATTTTAAATTAAACGTTTCGACGTTACACAAGGCAATAGTAATGCAAAACAAATTGAATTTTCTTAACTCTTAAGCTTTCGCGGCCGGTGTCATCACTAAGATCTAAAGGCTTCCGGTTTACACCGCGTCACAGTCACAGTTGAAGTAATGCTACTAAACGTTTCGACCTCGCTGTGGAGAGTCATCCTCAGTAGCTAGTTGACTGGCTGTCTCAGGACTGTCTGGCTGTCTCAGAAAAATGACTCTCCACTCAGGATGGAGGATGGCTACTGAGGATGGCATTCCGGTAATTCTATCTTAGAAATTAAATTTATCCCTACCTGTAAGGGTAAAATCAAAGTGTGTCTCCAAAATAAATATTATCAACAACGTACAGTATAGTATAGTATGATTTATACTCGTAAATAAAGAACCCTCGTCGTTGTGAGGAAAACTGAAGTGTTGTTTCTAGAAGAGGAATACATTAGAATATCAATGACCTCTCAGGGAGGAGATGCATCGTTTTAATGAGGCTTCGTGGTTTGAGAGAGTACAGAGAGCATTCTAGCGGAATGTTGCAGCAACTCTTGATTTCTTGCTTCAAACTTAACGTTGAAATATAATGAATATAATGTACAATATCGATGTGAAGAAAACTTTCCTAATACGGTTTTGGAGAAAGTAATTATGGCCCTTCTGTAAAAAAGAATTTCTAAAGGGTTTCTGCTTTAAAGATATTTTCGTGGGAGTACTGATTTTATTTGGACGAAAATACTATTGAAATCAGAAAGGCCAATATTATTTACTTATCTCATCGCAATAAACTATGTCTTGCAAATTTTTGTTTGTTAATGTTCATGTACAGCAATAACCGTTAATATAAAGATGGAACTTCCAAAAGCAAATAAGCCTTCAGCTGTCCTGCACAGTTGACGTAATTAAATCCATCACTCCAAACAGCAATTATGACGTTTTTGTAGCTCACTGGACGGCATCAGATTAATCAAATTTAATCTCGGTTTCACCCCCTTTCCCCTCCTCGTGATTTCACATGGCTTTCGTTGGTAAATTTCCATTCATGACTGCGTTTGCTGGGTTTATATAATTTTTGAACATCTGTTTATACAATTCTCATTGGTAGAACAAGAAGATTTCAAGTTGAATATTGAATATTATAAGTAGAAACGGTTACATAACTGTTCAACGATGTTCTGGAAGAAGTGTCCTAAATTGCATTTAGTGACTGGGACTCGTGGCGTGGTCCTGTAATCCAGCTTCATGAAGGTCAGGTTTTGAGGATGATATACTCGTAGGTCTAAAGCGGCTCAGATAGTCTCAGTGATCATCTGATGATACCCGCATCAACTCCCACCATCGTTTAGTCATACCAGACCATCACCTGCGTGGTTCGGAAGTCACGTTAAGCCGTTGGTCCTTGTATTTCCATTGGTCATTGGGGTATTAATTAATGACCCATTCTAAGGAAGAGTCGGCCTTAGTTTGTAACAAGACTACACCTCATAACTCATTACTACCACTCATCACAGTCATCCTTCACCACATATTTGCCTTAAAATAATTCATGAGAGTGGTCGGTATCTCAAATAGTGATTTAGTAATTTAGTGCAAATAATAATCTTGAAGTAAATACTGTAATTTACGATTAATTAGGTTTCATTGACTTACTTTTGTAGATCAGATACGTTAGTTGTAACAAAATTTGATATTGAAAAATATTTTAACAATAAACTTATTGTTGTTATTGTTACTAACGTATGCGAGGTCAAGCTACGGAGGAAAATAGATTGCAAAAATGATGTGAGAGAAAGAGAGGGGTGGTTGCAGAAGTAGTGGAATACGAAGGATGAGGAGACGAAGAAGAAAGAAAAAGAAGAAGGATGAGCAGGAAGAATCCCATTAGCTGATAAGAAGAATTTATTAAAAGATCCAATTACCAACAAGTCAGATTGTTGTAGAAAGCATGAATTATTGTAGTTATGAAAGCAGTTTTAACTAAAATAACGTAGTGATTCATGTTCACCAATGGCACAACTTTAGCTCTCGTAATCCATCAACTTGCATTCAATTCAAGATTAGGAAAGAAATTTCTTTTGACTTATGTTATTCTTCTGAAACTATTTTTTAGGATCAATTTGTTCAGGATTCATGAAATCACCTTTAGTATTGACAATAGATGCGATGGTTGAAAACTAGCATTCAATTCAAGATTAGGAATTAATGTTTAAATTTTCTTCAGCTCTTCTGACTAGAACTTTTTTTAGAATAAACTTATTCATAATAATGTTAACACTCAAAGCAATTTCTGGAAACCCCGTAGACTGGTTAATTGTTTTGGAGTTGGAACCTGTGTATTTCATTTCGTATGATGCTTTATAATGAGTTCGAGTACAAAATAATTTCTCCTGAACTCCAGCATTTGCTTAAATCCTCCGATCTCAACCTACGAGGCTACGAGTGAAGTTGGGATGACATGGATGTTTCATGAAACTGCCTACGAGGCTACGAGTGAAGGTGGGATGACATGGCTGTTTCATGAAACTGAACACATAAATGCAGATAACCGAGAGGCTTTGACTCTGGAGACTTTGAAGTTATAACTATCCGCTTTCCCAACCCACGCAAACTTCCTTTCATCTCTCGCAAGAAAGGACGGATGGAAGTAATGGAGGTTTTAACAACTAAACATTCTACAATAGGGAGTAATACACAGTGCGAGAAAATCTTTCAATTTGAAATTATTGAACCATATTGACAATTTTTGAATAACATCGTTTTCAGATGTGGTGTAAACAGAGAAAGAAGTACAAGTTTACGTCTTATTTAATTTAAAACCACATGTTTAACTATTGTTTAATCTGTGGAGTCATGTTAGATGCAATAGGGGTGTGGCCTAATTAGGCATAAACACTGATCCTGGAATGTAATTACCACTTGCCCGCTGTTCTGCAAGCTCCTAACAACGTTATTAATCAAATTGGAATTGATTAATTAATATTATAGTATGTGCTTTATATCAAACACCAGAGAAATGGTTTAATATATTCTAATATCGAAAAATGTTCAAATCGTTACGTAACCACTTCTATTTAACAATTACACTATCTGAGTTTAAAAAACTTATCATTGCGGACTTTTTCAATTGTTAGTGAAAAAAGATTAAACGACGTTTCGAGACAACAATACGACGACGTTTCGGCATCTGCAATCTGAAAACCTAAAATATAACACAACACATTTACTGTAAGCTGGCACACTCATACAACGTGTGTGTGTGTTTTGTATTATTTTTGTTTTTGTTACAACAAATAAAATGTTAAAACCAGCCAAGAAAACAATACAACATGCACAACACGTAAAAAACTAAATACGCTGGCTGGGAGGAGCAAACGACCAATCACAGGTGTGAATCAGACTTATCAATTGTATCAGAGAACCTCAGAAGTCCACCCTTCGGGCACAGCCAATGGAGTGGATATGGGTTCTTTGTAGCGTTTTGAGTCCTTAATACTGTACCATGCTGTGTGTGGTATTTCTTAAAGCTATGATTATCTTCATTTTTAATGAAGATCCTGAATGAACTTAGAAGATTGGTTGCTATTCGGAATATCTTCAGAGTACGACTTTAGCCTAACTAAACAATTGATTAACACTTATGATTATAATATATACACGAATTTTGTTTATTTACATTTACATTGGGAGTAACTTTACACTCATTGAGGGCAACGGGGATGGTAAAGGTGCCGACACATTATTGTTTAATTGTTTCAATGAAAAGTTACCCCATGTAAAGTGTAAATAAACAGTTTATATAAATCAATTATAGTCTAAGTTTAGTGTAGTTTGTGCTCACCATCGAAATTACATAATAGAAATAACCCTTTGGATGTGAGACAAGTCCATTTATCATAGAAAAGGCCTAAGAATTTTCAAATAGGTCCATTAAACCGGAAATCATAGTTCTATGATTATCCCTACGCTCAAGTTCATTTTTGAGTAGAAGTAGTTTTAATAGTAGAAGTAGCCTTATTTTAATTGAAGCTTGTTTGATTGGACGGTCTGCAAGTTTTATAAAAGTTTTCTTAATTTGTCTTAAAACCAGGCCGACACGCAGCTAAGCGCTAAAGCGCCGCTGGCATGAATGAAGCGAATTTCCTTATTAAGGTTATGAGTCTGTTTGCTCCGCTCACAGGCTTCAGCCTTCGGCCTCAGCTTTGCATGTTTTATTGTCACAGGTGTTACGAGGCTGTGAGGTATTGAATAATATCAGATAACATCCTCTGGGTATTCTGAGATAATATGCATATACAGTTTTGAAACAATTCTCAAAACGTGTTCTGGGGGTCAGGATCGGTGCTCATTTCACGGTCCCGGGTCAGGGTCTTACCTTGAGAACGGCATGAGTATATCAGTTTTCAAAGGAAATTCGCTAAAAGCACACGCACACACGTTGTGTAGTCGTGTTTGGCTCGTCAGCTTACGCTGTTTACTTTAGACTAGCTCATGGTCTAAGGTT
This sequence comes from Matsumurasca onukii, assembly GCA_018831715.1. Taxonomy (NCBI): domain Eukaryota; kingdom Metazoa; phylum Arthropoda; class Insecta; order Hemiptera; family Cicadellidae; genus Matsumurasca; species Matsumurasca onukii. Next base: position 6,130,181 of record CM032067.1, read on the forward strand.
GTTGTTATGTTGAAATCAACACATTCCCTAAACTTGATCTTCTTGATCACTAACGTTCGATGGATCACGTTCCAAAATTTGAAATTGTTGACTTTACCTTGCCTCTACATTCTTCAAACTTGTCTTCTTTTCAAATCAAAATGTGACCCCATAAGAGGAAGTGACATTCACTCTTATGAAACAAGAGGCAGGGAGAACTATCGAACTGGGAGACACAGAACGATAGCTCATGAACGTTTGCCTTCTCAGGCAGAAGTTCAACTAGTCAACCGGTTGCCAAATTCGATTAAAAGTGCGCAAATGCCGAAGGCGTTCAAAGCTCGTCTAAAACAAATCTTGGTCACAAAGGCATTTTACAGTACAGACGAGTTTATGGCACATAACTGGGAGACTGCAGAACCTAACGACGTACAATAGGAGGGCTAGAGTTGAACAATTCGAATGAATGTGAGAGAGTGAATGAACAAAATGTATGTTTGAATGGGACCTCGATGTCAGAATGCATGGACAGTTTTAGTTCAACCTATAATTTTGACGATTGCATAGCATGTGTATGTTTCCGCAATAAACTATTTATTTATTTATTTATCACGTCAGCAACAATATTTCTAACTCACTCCCATCGTCAACAACAAATTTCAAACAAAGAACTACACAATTACGTAATGCCACCTGAAACAAAACATTCCCATTAATTAAACAAAAAACTACGTTGAATACAAGTTGTAGCGTTCACGAGTTCATTTTCCGGCGGAAACAGCGTTGTCAGGGGAACGTAACGCTAAACGCTTGTGTGTGTGCTTGTTTTGTGGTCTCATGCAGCTGGAGATTGTTTTGGCCATCGTAGCTCCATCATTCATGCCAAACCACCGAACCCAAGCCCACAGAGTATCAGTATTGTGAATATGGGTTACATATGTGTAGGAGTTTCATTCTATATTGCGATTTCTCATTTGTGGAGGAATCGACTGTGTTACAGATGTTTTGCAAGTTAAAAACAGCTGCTTCATAGATGATAACACAGTAATAATTTTACTGAAAGAACGGGTAATTTCGGATTTAATGAACTCATTAAGTCGTCTAATTAGGTAATTTGGCGGTTTTAAATGTGGTCAGTTTTCATGCAGTCAATATTTGTAGGGAGGTTATCACCCAGCCAATGAATGTGAAATCTTACAAAAGCTTCTTTCTAAAAGAAAAATATGAGATGTTTCAAAAAGTCATCGGTGAGATTTGGTATTAAATCGAAAATCTACTTTGGCAGTGCCCTATGCCGCAAAGGTGATCTCAAGAAGATTCACTACAACCCAAATAACGTAGTTCAAAATGTCACAAATTTTAAACCTTATACCCTTATTAACACCTTCAAACCACAACCAGCATTCAATCATGCAAGACCCAAGTAAATAAATAAACAACACTGTCATCTGCTGAATGATTGGGCACTAAGCATTAGCGGACCCGTGGCGGGTAGGAATCGTCCGCGACTCCGTAGCTCATCACTCCGCTAGCGCGGGTTCGATCCCCGCAGTCACCACTTACATTTGTATTGTGACTACACGGTGACGCTAAGTAAAGGTCGAGGTTGAGTGGTAGAGAAAACTTTGTAGAGCTAACTTCGCCTCGTTAAACAAGACGAACTTTATTAACAGAATGCACCACTAAATGTATTTGAAAGGAAATTTCCAGTGACATACTTTCGTTTTCCCTCGATGTTGATTAACGCTTTGTATTGAATAGAATAAGCTAGCTCCGTAATTTTCACATTCAAATTGGCAAAGAATTTGAATACAATGTCTTATTATTTGAATAAGCTTTTGAAATCTCGTTAGCCTGCATTGTTGTGAGTTCCTTTCTGCTGAACAAAATGGAAAGCCAGCCATTAGTCGTGGTTGACCACAAAATCACTACCCCTCTCCCCCCCGCACAACACAATTACTGTACACTTAGTTTTGTATTTACATTACTGGGAAGTTCATTGTGTTCAACAAGTTTATATACTTATTTTCATATTATTTAAACATGTCGAATCTTGGCGAATGTTAACTATAATATTAGTTAAACAAGACAGCCCTTCAAAGACAGCGGACTATAATACAAACTCCGACAGTGTCCTATAATACCCTTTTTTATTTGAGTACATTATTCAGTTTAAAACAGTGTTAGCAGTGTTTACTCTATGTTCTTACCTTCTTCTTTCTCTCTTTCTTCTTCCATTCCATGTTATAAGCGGTTCCTAGGGACCCGCGGCCGCCAAATACTAGCGTGACATTCTTAGACGAGAAGACAAAATATGAATCTTCAGCGTAAATTTACAAGAACTATTGTAAGATGTACATTGGCTATTGTCTATTGATTGCCTGAAGGTATACACACTACAATGTTGTTGGGTTTATGTTACAGTCGGGGATGCAAGGCCCCACCTGGAGACAGGGGTCGGTGGCTCCCCGGCGCTCACACCCGGGAGCGCCCACTGCTCCCTCCACTCACATAGAGGACCCCGTGGCTCGCAAGGTGTCCACTCGCTGCTTCTGGAACGCCTGCAAGGCTCTTTCCTTCGGCCTCCTACTCATGCTGATAGGCGCCGCCATGGCCACTATAGGTAAGTGTTGAATGCGGTGGCCATAGCTCAGTGGTACAGTGCGTGCTTCGCACCAAATCAGCCCGGGTTTGATTCCCGGGCGCAGTGATAACTTTTCACAACGACCACTCCTTATGGAACACTCACCATCATTCCATATTCACCCTCTAAGCGTGGTCAGTGTCTCAAAGCAAAGTATCAAAAGGAAGTCCTCATGAAAGTTTACTTTGGTTGCTTTCACAGCATCCTGAGCTATGGGATCGTATTTTGGGGCGCACGCAGTTGGGAAATTATTATTTTAGTCTACAATAGTGTTCCACAAGAAATAAAACGGATAGAAGAAATAGAACAATTCAAAAATTTCTCAAGAGTTACCTAATGGAGAAGGCCCTCTACAATATTAAAGAGTTGTAGAGGAGAAAAACTCAAATTGACAGCTGGATCAACACAAGTATTCAAGTATCTCTCAAAGGTTTTGACAACTAAAAGGCTTTTGATATGATTGAAACTGGGTCACCTGTACAGTAGTCATTACTTTTGCCGTTCTCTGTGAGATCTGCTGTCAGCTGTTCGTCCCTGAGAATCGATACTCTGTAATGACTCTCGAGTCATTGGACGTCAAACAGCTGAGTTCCAACCCACTTGGTTTATTCAACATCTCACAGTCTGGACATTGGACGCAGCTTTGCACTCAGTAATGGTCATCTAAATTCGTAATGTTTTAACCTCAGGTCATCTAAACCATCAACGTCAAGCAGTCTAGTGTAGAACTCTCTTTATGGTAAATAGTAACAAGGCACGCTAGGTGTACCCGTGCTTGGCTTAGGGCTGAAATTTCTTTACGAGATTTTTAGTCTTAAACTGGATTTTGTTGAATTATATTATTGAATCTTAATGTTTGGAGTACTGTACATCGATAGTCATGTTTACTTAAGGCTTAAGTTATGGTTTTAGGAAAGCGTTGATCGCTATATAACGTCCGTAATGTAGCGGGGAACATAACGGTGACGGTGGACGTAACACAATATTTAAACAGATGTAAACAAAAACAACTTTTGACATGTTGTTTATTTTAGTTGTCAAAGTTTATTGTACGTGTGTAGAAATGGACGAGCTATACCTTAAATAATTTGTTTAGTTGTAATTGGTTTGATTTACGCCTAAAGAATATTGTGTGGACTTGAACCGAGTTATTTATGTTAGGTACAGTCCCTATCGGTTTCTGGAACGACGGCTTTATTCTCTCTTGGGGGTTTCTTATCAATATAATAAAGTATGTCTCCACCATAATATATAATGTGTTATAATTCATATCGTGTTTTATAATCCAAAAATGTAATTTCAACAATGGTTGATATTATAATATGAGTTGTGTCGCGTTTTCTATCTCCTGCTACAACAGAGATACTGGCAGGATAAGGCTCAAGTAAACAAAAGTTTGCGCTTAACTTTAATTACGTCACAGACTTAGTTGCGAGTAGATTGTTTGTCTTATTGAGTAAAGTTGAGACATTCTAAGCCTCTTTGTTGCTGTAATTAGACACAGTTCTACACTCTAATTTAAAAGATTAGTGTTTTCCATAACTCAAAGTTGGAATTTGTTATCATCTTTTAATGCAGAAACTTTAACTTTTAGAACTGAACAGCCATTGTGATTTCCTTATACCACCTCTAATAGTAATTAACGTAATGATTCTATTTACATAGAAATAGATAAACTTTTCTTCCGGTTATTGTGTTTAAAACTACACAACGTTTCGAGAGACATGTAAACTCCTTTTGTTATCAAGTGAAATTTAGACTAAATCATATTCTAATCCTTAAAACTAGTAGATTCTATTACAGAAACAAATAACCTTATCAACCTATAACAATAAAGTTAATAAGGTGATTTGTTTCTGTAGCATAAAGTCTTCATGGTAAGACCAAGAAATGTGCACCGACCCTGCCCCCGAAAACGTTTCAAAATCGGACTACCGGAAGTACCCTTTTGGGGGATTTGTCACTAAAAAAGGGAGTTTAATGATCTAAAAACAGTAAGTTTCGTCCGATTTTGATGCAACTTGAAATACATATGTATTTTGTTGTTATACATCTTACTTATAACATTATAAAAATACGTCGAGTCACTAAATCACTATTTGAGATGCCGACCACTCTCATGAGGGTATATTAAGGCAAATATGTGGTGAAGGATGAGTGTGATGAGTGGTAGTAATGTGTTATGAGGTGTAGTCTTGTTACAAACTAAGGCCGACTCTTCCTTAGAATGGGTCATCAATTAATAGCCCAATGACCAATGGAAATACAAGAACCATGAAAATACAAGATGTATGAAATGTGTTATCACAGAGGAATGAGTGGTTAGATTATTGACTTTTTAAAATGACTTCCTTTCATGATATATGTATAGTATAACTTCCAATAAAAAAAACTGTAAATCTGAGGCCGAAGCGAGGCTGTGATCAGCGAATTAGAGTAACAAATTGCAAAGGAAATTCGATTCACTCATGCAAGCGGCGCTTTAGCGCTTAGCTGCGTGTCGGCCTGGTTTATCATTCACTCTACATGAAGCAACCAAAAGGCAATTTCGATATAAATGGACGAACCACCAAAATATACATTCTTTACCAATAAAACAAATTGCATGTTGAGAGATACACTTGTATTTACATAATAGAGCCCAGATGATTGAAGAGAAACGTATACAGTACAGTGTGTTATGTGGTGCAAACAAAGGTGGTCAGAACTCAACATTAGTCCCAGACGTAATACCTTTAACCTTTCCGAACAAAACAAGGCAACTTCATTCAATTCCGTGTTGTGTCAAATACGGCTTAACAACCATTCAATTCCACAAGTTTACCTGGGCGAATTTTATAGCCGAAAATTCTTTACTGATTTAGGTGAAAAGAATTTAATCAATGTGGTCATAATTGCGTTTCTACTGGCTTGGGTTCAGGGAAAGTCCCAGATAAGATTCAACCCTACATAACAGTTTAGTACAATGAATTATTGGGGTTTTAAATAAATTATCAATAAAGTATTTGCAAATCTAATAATGATACTATTTAATATCACTATTTGAGATGCCGACCACTCTCATGAGGGTATTTTAAGGCAAATATGTGGTGAAGGATGAGTGTGATGAGTGGTAGTAATGAGTTATGAGGTGTAGTCTTGTTACAAACTAAGGCCGACTCTTCCTTAGAATGGGTCATTAATTAATAGCCCAATGACCAATGTAAATACAAGGACCAACGGCTTAAAGTGACTTCCGAACCACGCAGGTGATGGTCTGATATGTCTAAACGATGGTGGGAGTTGATGCGGGTATCATCAGATGATCACTAAATCACTATCTGAGCAGCTTTAGACCTATATCATCCCCAAAACCTGACCTTTTCTCTATTACTTGAACTGTAGAGTATAAAGGTCTCACGGTAAAAAACTTGACATTGTTATAAACTTAAACAAGTTTCCATTCCTCTTTCTAAACTAGATCACTTTAACTCGTCCTGAAAAGTCTAGATCCGTCTTGAAGTTATTCCATAACAACCTAACTCCAAGACAAACATAATATTTTATAGTTTTGTTTGCTCTTTACATCTATAACTTCTAGATGTAATCTTGTCTCTTCACCTGGATGAAATATTTTCTTTCAGTCCAATAATCTCCTCCCGGCTCCCCTATGAACTTATCAGCAATACTCTGAATAAAAACTCATTCGAGTTGACCTGTTTTCCATCCGTTGACATCCGTTGGGTTTCACACAAGTCTCTAGTTGAAAATATCAACAGAACTACTATCTCGATCAACTGCATTGTCAACTTTCTTTGACTTGATCCCGGCCTAGATTACTGAAATTTATAATTTCAATGATGGGATCTCACTTGGCGCGCACCAGTTTCGCACCAAACCTAACATCACCCCAATATTTTTGTCAAAACTGTCGCGTGGTCAAGATGACCGCCGCACTACTTCAAATCTCAACCGAAAAGTTGGAAGTTGAATCTAGATGGACGAAATCTAATCATTAAAAAAGTTGTAAATTTCTACTTTCAATTTTTCACCTAAAGAGTCTAACTGAAACGTTGAGTTTAAAAGTTGACATGGAAAGCCATGTTTCTCTCATAAAGTTATAATTTCAGTAATATACATGATAACCCTTCTTTCCAGGTGGATTTCAATTATAAAAGTTGTTCTTCGGTACTAGTCAACAGTTGAATTTCAACTTAACCCAAATCACGATTTGAAACTACCCATGTACGCCCTGCGTCACTTCAAACGCCCACTCCACAGATTATTAAATGTCACCAATGTTGAGTTGGCAACATTGCTATGCGATCCATCAATAACAGCTGACAATGCTACACAAAGGAACAATAGCTCCATGTACTTACTGTTCTCGGTCTCATCTATTATCCATTGTTTCAATTGTTACTGATTTCATTCCAGTCGCATTGGCTTTGTTCTCGCTGGTGTGTCAATCCTAGATGCACGGTTGTGATCAATTATGCATTCGTAACCATAAAACTAATTCAGAAAAACTGTTTGTTTTGTTATAACGTAATGTTTTGACCTGTTTCGAAAGGGCGAAAGAAACCACTATTTCAATAGTGACGACTACGAAACGAGATGATTGGCCAAATTTAATGAGGTTTGCTATGTGATGCACCCGATCTTTGCTAATATTGTTGTAGAAAAACGCATCGCCCGTACCATGAAAGAGCACGACAAGCTGCAGAGGACGCGAAAGGTTGTAAAACAGTGAAAATGTTTCAAAGAAAATTCGCTTCAATCGCGTCAGCGGCACTTTAGCGTTCGGCTATGCGTGGACTTGGTTTAAATTTTGACAGCCCTTGCGATGTACCTACATTTTCTTTTTATTCTCATTATATTTTCGTTTAGGTTACTAGTAGACAAAAGACGACGAACCAACATTTTGCAATAAGACTTGCCGAAACTCATATCAGAAATAAGAGGAAATTAAATGGGTCGGGTTTATTTCACTGTGTAAACGAAACTCCCCTGTGTTTTGGGATGAACTTTGACCCCCACTTCCTCCACCCTCCCCCACTGCCACCCACACCACTTTACCCAGCTGACAACTTGAGTAGTTCTCCGCTCTTGGGTTCTTTCTAGACAATCAAATTACTCACATCCTCCACTAGAACTCTAGTTTTCTTCTTTGTTTTAGTTGTTCACAATGTTTCTTGTAAAACGTGCCATGTTTAAGACAACAAAGGAATGACTACAGTACGTAGAATGACGATATTTATGACATCCACATGTCAAATCGCCTAAATGTTACTTAAAAGTACCGTTAGATTACAAAGAGAAAACTATCCTTGGACTTTTCATGTATATGTTTGTTTGGTGGTCCATGTTCCGGCTGACTATAAACTGTCAATTAAAATTTTTTTATAAAAATATTAGAACAAATTAAATGATATTGTGCGATAAACCCCACAATAAAGTCAAGGGGTTCACTCTGTCTTAAGGTTTTAAACAACAAGAATCATTGCTTAAATGAATTTTTATTTATAACACGCAGTTTAGGTTTTGGGTCAACTGAGTTATATTTATGTTGCAGGATATTACGCAGATCAAATGTCGGCTGTACCGGAAGTGAGATCTAACAACACGAGTACAGTCACTCTCAAAACCAAAGGCTTCCATCTTCACAACCTTTCGTACGCTGGACCCATCGTCATGGGCGTCGGAGGTAAGTTTATACACTTTTCGACATTGGAGCAATGAATTTGCAGGCACCAACCATTTCACTTTCAAACTGTAGAATGAGATGATACAAGAAAGTTGCTAAAACCTTAAATTTTCTCTGTAACAACACAGCTATGAATTTCTTTCCACTATCGATATTACTTTCACTCCAACCTGTTAGCTACTTTACATACTTACTTAACAAGCAGTTTTGCATAGTTTTTGTCATATTTACGACTGACTAAAGGTTACCTGGTGGATTTACAATCAGGTTGTACCTAGTAGCATGTCAAAGGCCTTTCAAATAAATGAGTGAAGAGTGGTATATGGTGGTAACACAACTAAAAGTATGCTTTGATTACAGGCGTGATTGTGGTGGTTGCGTGTGTGGTGACCTTCGAGGCGAGAGACAGTGCGGCCAAGGTGGTTCCTTCTCGACTCAAGTACTCTGCCACGTACACCGCCTCTCACCGGCACAGCAAGCTCAGTCCTGCAGTGTCCAGCAAGTTCCACTCTTCAGTGAGGACGGACTCCAGGAGGAACACCAGTAAGTGGGACCCGACAGCAGTCTACAGAGCGCCCACAGGCTCGCCAGCTGCCAACGACGCCGTCGACAGAAGAGCTCTCACTGCAGCCTTCATCCAGTTCTCCAAGACCCTCCAGCAAACCAACCAGCCCGTGCAAGCCACTCTCAGCAAGAGTCCTTCGGCGCCTAACCTCGCCGAGAACAAGCTGCTCACTCCTTCTGTCTCTCCGTTCTTGAAGAGTCACGTGTCGCCCCAGCAGAGGCAGAAGAGGAGCAGGAACTCTCTTCGTCCCTCTGGGAGTGGCTGCACTCTGCTCAACCCGCACGCTTTGTTGCAGAGGCAGGCTTTATCTATGGATAATCCAGACTACAATCCGTACTTTTCACCCCCACACTCCCAACAGCTCAGTAGACAACACAGTCACAGTGGGAAAGGCAGTAGGGAGTCTTTGGAAGTGGATCTGAATGCGATTTGTCAAGCTCACGGTTCCCAAGCTTCTATGGCGATGGATCTTCATTTGCCCAATGATTGCCCGGTCACTCTTAGAGTCAAAGATAGAACTAAACGGTCAGATACTGCCAAACGCCACGCTTTTGTCAGGCAGTCGCAGATTGTTGACGAGGATGATTCGGATCGAAGGGAAACCCACTCTTGCAGTCCAAGACTTCCTCATCATGCTAAAGCTTATGAGGAAATCAGACCTTACTATTCCAGGTCGACTCCGCACAGTAGGAGGGAATCTTTGACAAAACCATCAACATCCAGGTCCAACACTGAGGATCATCCGAGGTCTAGGTCTAACACAGGAGAGTCCAGAAGGAGCTCAATATCTAAGAAGAAATTTTCTAGGACCAACACCGAAGAACGCAGACGGAGGGGGTCCACAACCTCTGATCAACGAAGGGAGGCTATTTCTCGATCTAGTTCTTACGAGAAAAGAAGGTATTTAGAAGCACAATCCTCTACTTGCTCTGGAAGATCAGATCCTCCTCCAGAAGGAGAGAACTACCAAGAGGAATTTGACAAGAGGTCTGACACGTTTATATTGATCGAAGAGGTCGACATCCAACTGCCTATAGTATCTTGCTCTGGAGTGGAGGAGGTGGGAGATGATATTGACAAAGTAGACGAGCTAGAGGCGACTTGACAATGGATAGAAGATGAATAAAATGGCTTCCGTCTCTTTGAACAGAGGAAATAAAAGAGCTTTTGACTTTGAGGAGAGTCGTTAAGAAATGAGTCTCCAAGGGTTGATTGTCTTCGTGTCTTAGAAAGAGTCAAAGATGGTAGAGTAGTTAATAGAGGAGATTGTATGCACCACTGGCAGAGTTGAATGGGAAAATATTTTTATTCATTCCGTCCAATTACGTAAATTTTCAAACTCATTGCTATCACGATAGTACTTTATAAACTTCTTAGCGACGAACGGGGTCAAATGTTAACAAAATATAACCCCATAGGTCTGGCTTTTGTTTGATATAGTGGTTAATAATTACACACATACACTTTATTTCAATATGGTTAAAGTTAAATAGTATATAGTATTGGACAAAAATCACAAAATATAATTCCTCAGAGAAAAGTAAATTCTGGATTGAAGAAAGTGTACATTTTCTTGCAATGTAGTAGTTTTCTCCAGTTTAAATAAACACTTCTAATTGACTTTTAGAAACACTAAAGGAAAATAATTATAATGAAAAATATATCCCAAAACTGATAATTAAATCTTCATTCCAAAACTTTGAAGACGTTGCTGGTGACGAACAGCATGAGGCATACAATGGTTTAGTATGTGTTAGAATAGCGATAGAGAGATTAGCAGTTTTCAATCCCAACTGCACAGAAGAATATACGAAGTATTGCATTTATACATAGTCTGTAATATATTATAAATGTTGTTAAATATTGTTAACTATTCAATGTACTGTCTACGAATTTTCACATGTGTCTGCACTTGATCCAGGGTATTATGTGTGTCAATTGTATAACTCTTTGAGCTAATTACTATCATATGTGAGCCCACACCACTGGGGCTCCCCCACAACAGAACTACGGTCATCAGACTATTTAAATCTTTTAGTCTTAGGAAAAAATGTCACTCAAAACGCATCAAATCTCAGCATTTTGCATAAAAATCTATCAATTTTTCCGGGGGACCCGTATCCCTCTTTTTGCTGGGGGTTACTGTATGCCCCCAGGTCTCTGGTAGGGGCATAATTTATAAAATGTCGATTTTGCACACTTGCAGTTTTTACCTTAGGTCGGGCCTGCGATCAGGGCCCAATACATACTAATATATTCCTAATACTAACTCTTGGCAACGTTAGACAGTACCTCATCCCCCCTTTTGACACTTTACATAATATATTAACGGCCCCTCACAACAGAGTTAAGAATTGTCGTAAACATACCTGGCCCGAAGTACGAAGACTTACCGCGAGGTCGCAGCACTGAGCTAGACATTATACAGCACTGAGCCATTATCTACTTAGCCTACAATGAACGATCTGATTGTGTTTGGATTTAGATTCTTGTCGGTGAGAAACTCACCTCACTTAGCTAAACTAAGGCCTTCACTCAGCTCACGTGAATACACAACCAATAATTGTACATCTGTGATACTGTTGATGTTTGTATGTTTTGTATATGTACATTTTACTGTTGTGCCAATTAAACTCACACTGTATAAAATGTGATTTATTTGTTATACCTATTGCTTTCCCTAGCTTTACTGTTTTATCCTGTCGCACTCCACAATTGTATAGGACATGCTACTGCCGAATATCACAGAGCATAAGAATAGAATATTCCTATTCTCTGTGGCTACTGCCTATCTAGGGCGCGTGTAGGGTATCTTCAAGAGGGAGGGGGCTGACATAAGGGGGGTCCGGGGGCTCTCCCCTGATGAAATGTTGAAATATATAACCTATGAAACACGTTTTTGTAAGTTCTGGAAGAGAAATTTACCATACTTAAAGATTACAATAATTTGCATTCGTAATTTTATAGAACTAGCATGAAAATATAAGATTAGTAATTCAAAATGACACTTTTCCTTGCGACGATGTTCTCTCGTCTTGATCTTAAAACATAACATTAACCCCAAGTTTTAAATGCAAAATGTTCAAATACCGTACAAAATTTCAAAGACTTTTGAATCTCCCTGTAAAAAATGAACAGTTTTTGAACAGAGTACTCGCTGGGATAGGATTCCGTGACTCCTGCCGAGGTGTCTTCCGAAGACTCCAAATACAAACTGTGGCAAATCTGTTCATTGGAGAAGCCATTGTGCACGTTATCAAGAAAGGTCTTCCCCATCTCTCAGAGACGCACTCCTACAACACGAAGAAAAGGAAAAAATACAGGATCCAGTCCCACCGCCTTCACTTAACTGCCTATTCAATTCTCGGTGGTTTCGCCGAGTTAACGATAGATCCTATTGGGCTTTGTAATATTTTGTGTAGTAGTAACTAGGTTCTTAACGCTTAACGGAACGGGGCTTGCCGCTAAATCTGGATTACTAGGGGCGTTGACGTAACTAAAACTAAACTAACTTTCCCGTGACTTTAAAAAAGTCAATGCTCTGGTGAACGGGAGGCTCACTCCCCAGCCCAGGAGGAGTCTGAGAGTCCTCCCCTGAAAGATTTGAACATTATACCTGTAAAAGAAGAACGCTATTCAGACCCATAAAGTCATCCTTTTTAACTAACAGTAAACGTACTTTTATGCAAACCGGTAGCTCATAGAGTTTATGTTATATTTTATTTTATCAGGGGATAATGACTGCCGCCTCCCATGGATATGCCACTGAGAAAACCTTTGACCATTGACTTTTCTTTTCACTGTTTGTACTGCTGTCTACGCCAGAATGGTTCATGAAATCATTGACTTTAATTAAATTCAATGGTGAATTTATTATGGATTTAGAACATATGACATAACGTTATGTGATTGCTACTTACGATAAACCGACACTCGCCTATTAACTCACGCTATATTCATTCATTTCTTCTTCCAACGGATACACCATTTTCAATACTTTACAGACACTTAATACATGGTCAATGGTCATGATAGCAGATTACGACTTACAGTTTATGCAAATAATGATGGACAGGTAGAATAAAACCAACAGTTACTTACATTGATCGCTATACATACCGTTTCCTGATTCCGGTTGAATGTTTGATGTTTCAGTTGGTCTGCCTGTAGAGCTGTGAAGTGTATGTACACAATTTTTGGCAGACGAACTTTATCGTTAACATGGCTCCTGTCAGTGTTCGTAGAATAGTAGTAGTTAATTTTGTAAATTTCCTTTTTAAAGATTTGTAGTATTGTTGTTTGGTGTATTAAGTGAGTAATATTCGTTGGTGTTATGCAGTATTGTAGTATACAGAAAAATGTCTACAAGATCTCAGTTAACAAAGGATTTGAACGGTGAGTAATAAATTTCACTTTTTGAGGTGTATGTACTAGGTTTACCTTGACCTAGAGGACTTAGTCAACTTCGATTTCTTTCAACGACAGGGAATGCTTATCTAAGTTGAAATGATATTTTATTAATAATTATTCCTAATCAGTTATGTCAAACTATTACTAAACGGATATGTTAAGCTTAATTATGTTTTATATACATATCTAAATCATGATTAATTTGGGCCTATACCCAATTTACTAATATTAATCAAAGTACCACTTGAGTTTGTTTTGAAAATATTATTTTATTATCAAACTTGAGTAACAAAGTTTGTCTGAAAAACTAAAGTAATTGTTAGGCCTCCTGACATGTTTCAAAGGAAAGTCTTAGACTAAGAACTTTGGCTCCTTTTTGAGCTCTGCAAAAAAAGTTGTGGTAAAAGCTTTAGGTTATGTTGAGTTTACATGATGATGATAAACAAGTTTGCTTTGCCTTTGATGAGTCCTCTTATCAATGGAGTTTACCATAACCTACTGAAACGTTTAATAACCTACCTCACTGAAACCGTTGTCAGACTGATTTGACTGATGAGTTGCGCAATCCACTAACTTGCCACGGGATCATAATTGAATTTTCAACATATTGGAAATTATATAAATATTACTCTCATGTTGAATAAACTAACCTAAGTTACCATTGCTTTTGAAGTGGAGAGTTGACAAGCTGTACTTAATATCAGACAACTGGTGTGTTTTACAACAGTTGGACCTAGAGTGATTTTCAAACCACGAGGAATGGCTACCTAAAAGTTTTACGTTAGTGAAATGCCTGAATCAAACCCAGGCCATTTTGTTGCGAAGCTCGGACTATTATACTGAGTTATGGCCAGTTTTGGGTAAATAAATGTCAAAATGTTGATTGCTAAAACTTAAACTAGGCTTGCCCACTATTCTTGAAGGTTAGCTTACTAAAAATTATTTAAAAAAAGTAGCAAACTAAAACTATTAGAAAATAGTAGCTTACTAATTTCACACTAGCCGTTTAGAACAAGCGTTTTCAATTAAAGTGAGATGTTAAGCCACACACTTGCAATGTTTTGCCGACCTGTGCAATATGCTAGGGCTTGGGTCATTGTTTCATGTTGGGGTATCCTGACTTTGTATAGTATATTTCATACAAGAAGCGACATTTAAGTTTTTACTACTTACTATTATTTTAGGCTCGAAAATAGGTTAAGGTATCAGCTCAATTCACTCAGGATAATCACTCTGATTGTAATGTCCTGATGGCAAAAATTAATAGTTACAAAAATTGGCGCCATCACCTCCTTTGCTAAAAAGAATATGCACACTACTTTCATCCTACTACTTTTGAGCACTGAAATTATTGCCACCCCCTATGATATGAAGTTAAAAGAAATATATCTTTATTTAGGCAAAAGTTTGGACTGTAAGGGTTTTCTCTACCACTTAACCTGACAAATAGTGGTAAATAATAATTATGTACAATAATTTTGATTTAACACTGTAACTATCCAAATGAAACTTAGTAACACTGTTACCCAGAAAACAGAAAATCTGTCGGTCTAGAGGCCCTTCATAAATTTTACTTAGTTTTATAGAAGTAGCACTAACCGAAACCTTTGGTCTGAGAGACCTCCATAAGCGTAGCCCAGGGAGCACTACGATTGCAACATGCATAGCATCATGAGATTGTTCAACCAGGTCACAGATGAAAAACTAAAAAAATAATTGCTCAATCAACACTAAAATAGACTTTGTAGTAATGAGGAAGTAGAGGAATACACTGACATTAAGAAACAAAGAGTAACATTCTATGGCCACATATCAAAAAAATGCAGCCTTCTAGACTAAAAAAGCAAATTTTATAATTCTATGAAATTTTAAGTAAAGTGAAAGTAGAAACGATTAAATGGATCACAGCAGTAAGGAAGATTGTGTGTCACACAACCGGACATTTATGATAGAAATCATGGCTGAAACTTTTATTAAGCCAATCATTGTGCTCCATTTTTTTTTCTTGTCGTATTGGTTGCTGTTGATGCTCGCCTAGGCCTCATTAAATATTAATATCTTCAAAGGACGGCAGCTAACTTTTACCGCAAAAACTTAGAAATACAAAACAAATATGACTCGACCATGATCCACTTTATCATTTGTGTTATCAATAAATGAATGCTCAATTTCAGTAATTGAGACAGACTATCAGCCTATAATGCTTTATCTCCATCAGAAAATTTCCTGTGAAAATAACTTTGAATAATTCAATTCAATTCAAAACATCTTTATTCATAAATATTTTGACACAGTACAACCATAGTCTTAGTTTTTGTCTGAGACTACCATTTTTGCGAATAAGCTATCCTGTTTCAAACTGGCAAGCAGAATATCAACTAGCTGGCTTGTTTTGAATGTGAATTGGTTCCTGAGATTCTGAGAACAGTCAACAAGTCGCAGGTCAGCTTGCAAGTATTCAGTGAATCACTGTCTCGTAGATGTCTGACTCACACTATAGTAGGTGCAATGTAGCATGGCCTTGGTGGTGAATGGTGTATTGGAAGATGAGGCGGGTATTCCCGTAATAACCGCAGCACAGTTGCGGCTCAAACATTAGTCGCCTCGTTAAACTTAATGTGCTTTCAAGGTCGTGATGCTCTATTCACAATTTAGTTCAGGAATTGGCTGAATAAAAGTTGTTTACGTTCATTTAAAACAAAGTTGTAATTGATTTAGTGTTAGTATTTTCAAGTGTTATTAAAAAAGGTTAAGTTAATACATTCAAACTCCTTTACTGTAACATTTGGTTAACATTATGTGATATAATAATATTGGTTAACTTAAAACTAGTCAGAAGTCTTGTTGTCTTATAACTATTTATTTGACATAATAAGTTTGTTTAATTTTTGTTGTGCTAATTTAAATGCTCTCCAACCCAATATTATTCTTTTCCTACAAGGTGATCCTTAAAGCTATTGTTTCTTAGAACAGCGAAAAGACGTCCAGCGTCAACGTAACAGTGACGATGGACGTAACACAATATGTAAACAGATGTAGACAAAAACAACTTTTGACATCTTGTTTATTTTAGTTGTCAACGTTTATTCAAGTATATGGTAATGGACAAGCTAGACTTTTGTTTACAAAACAAAATGTGTCACCTGGTGAGAAAAACCTTAACTAGTTTTAACCGCTACTTTACGTCCACCGTTGTCTAAGAAACCACTCTCATATGATTGCATTGAAAACAAAAGTCACCGTCATATTACGGCTGTAATGTAGCGGTCACCGCTTTCTAGGAGACCATAGCTTGAGGGGTTTTTGTTTAATTTTGCAGGGCTATTTTCCATTTTAATTGCACCAATAAACCAATCAATACATCAATATAAACCAGACAAGTCATATTTTTACAGATATTATATCACAAATGAAAACCAAATGTAACAATAAAAATAATTTGAGTTTGAAGTGAATGATGGTTTATTGTTTTAGTTATCAGGCAAGACATTAAGGACGAAAATGGCTACTGTGAAATGTTTTTTTTATATGAAACGATTTGTTTACAAAGTAATACTAATAAATAAACATTTTAAAAACACTAAAAAATGATTTCCTACACTTTTTTTAATTCAAAATTTTTATTGTGAAGAAAAATGGAGTCACATAAGTCAACAAGTAACTGTAGTTAGTTGGTTGATTTAAATGTTAGCAAAAGAGTTTGGTAGGGAAGTAAGCTTAAGCAACTAGGTCTTTTTGGTGATAAAACGTATTAATCACGATATCTAGAGAAAGGAAGGTTTGAGACAAATGAATGGTTTGCAACTGTCGACTCCTGCCACTTGTCCGTTTTAATGAGATTACGGACACGGGACTGCCGGCCCTTTATTTAGCGGTCAAGGTCTCACTTGATTCATTGCTACTCCGAGAGGCAGCTAATTTACTCTCTGAATACTTATTCATACCATGAATAATAGAGTGTAAAGTACGAGTTCATTTGTTTTGGCGGAAATCAGTCTAAAAGTATGCAGTAGTATGAGGGATTTATAGATTGTAATAAAAAAATGGCAACAAGTTGAAAATACAGAAAAGTTAGCACAAAGAATTGTAAATTGTATACTCCCGGAGAAAATTAAATTATCACTGGTAAAATGTCAAACAGTTTTATAACAAGTATTAGTGCCATCCATTTTGGTAGTACACCTATATTGCATATTTCTTTGTTGCTGATTACTTAAATAAAATATTTACTTGCATTCAGCTAAAAAATTACCAATTTAGAAATAAAACACAAATGGGAAAAACAAAGAGATGCATTAATTTTGTCCAGGAGTGTATTTCCAAACATTGTTTTATTTTAAATAGATTTTCAGTATATTCAACTATTAAACTTCTACTCTGCAACATATTTAACAGAGTTGTTTTAAATATATAGTTTTTTGTTCTTTATATATATTTTACAAACGCTTGAATGATTATGAACTTACACTTTTATTTTATTCAGATATGGAACTAAATGAATGAAAATAAGGCAACTGTTATGTAAACTTTCAATAATAATTATTAATCTGTTATTTATAATATGTAACATTTCCTCTTTGTTTTTCATGTGTTATGACTAATCTGTGTTGTACTAATAATTTTGACTCTATTGTTTACAAATTTAGAACACATGTTACCTAATAATAATACACATTGTTCCTCCAACTACTGTGAAATGTTTGTTGTAATTTCTCTGTCTACCTCAATTTTTATAATTTAAACCTGTCTGAAAAAAATAAAAGAAAATTTCATAGTAAACCCATGGATTATTTTTACAACAGTTGTTGAAATGCGTTTAGCTATTTAGTTATATTATTAGGCTATAACTTCCAAGGCCGGGCAGTAGAGTTGTTTTATTCAAGATTTGATATTTACTTAAAACTTTGTAAGTTACAACTTATCCCGAGCTCTTTTAATTGTGAAGTGTTAAAAGCTAAAATAAGTAAAAGATAAAGAGAATTATTCGAGATATATGATTTGCACTTTGCATACATGTAATCAATAGTAAAACCTTAGCCTAATACTTATTTCATGTCAGATTTGACTTAACAATTGTACACAAGACCTTGTTGAAACACTGAGATGACCAGTTTCCAACAAGGAATGAAAGACTTGAGCAAATTGCTGACCAATAGTTCACGGCGAGTGAACGCACCTATCTCGGCGGAACCGACTATCGCTTTCGTCCACTGACACGCTACCTACACGCAGATTCCTCGCCAGATAGATGTGTTTAACGTTTGTAACATGAGTGCAAGACTTTCCCTCGCTCGTGTTCAAGTAAACAGTCAGTACACGCTAGGTGCTACACGCCTACACGGAGTTTTCGATATGAGGGAGATCTGTGGGAAAATACATCCACACGGTGTCAATCGAGGTATATTGCTTGCAGATCGTATGTTTTTTGTGTGTTTTATATCTTATACTTTTCTTCTTCATTGAGACCCTTACAGGATAGATAGTGTCAAATTTTACTATTAAATTTAATCAGAAAAACACTTTTCCGCCATTTCAGGAAGAAAACTACTTCCTGCCAGGAAGGGAACCGGAAAAGTCTGTTTTTCTAATTAAATTTATCTCCGCCACTATTATGAATTTTAAATAATACTCTTGGTAAAAAATATTATCAAATTTAAATTTTTTAAATCTTTGTGGCTGCAGATTTAGACCATTTTTAAGTCACTATCCTCGAAAAACTCTGCAATAGAGTAGGAGGCTTTATTTTAGACTTTAAACTTGAATGGTGCCACATTGAATTAGTAAAAACCTTTAAGGACCACCACTTGAAATACTGTTTAATTTTAAACTTAACAAAATGTTTCGACTAGGCTATGCTAGTCACCTTCAGTTGTATAAAAATTAAAATTGAGAACAGAAAATGTGTTTAAAATAGGTTTTGTGCTTTACATATTTTAAGCCTAGTCAAAACGTTTTGTTAAGTTTAAAACTCAGCAGTATTTCAAGTGGCTGTTCTAAAAATTTTACTAGTAAGTCCTATTCTTCAGCCATTTTTTGAAGATTGTAAAACGTGGTTTATCTTCTAAACTTTTTACGGTGGTTGGTAATTTGTTGAAGATCTTGATAATGAGAACAGGAAAACTATCTCTGGCCATGCTGAGGCGACAAAATAGAATGTTGATCTCTTCACGGCTCCTGGTTTTGTAGCTGTGCACTCCTCCTCTTTTCTCAAACTTTAAAATGTTGGTTTTAATGTAGGTAGCACAGATCAGAGTGTACTGACTGTGGACTGTCAGTATGCCAAGCTACAAATACAAAAAAATACTAATAGAAATAATCTTTATTTACATTTACATAGAGTACAGTATTGCATCAATTTAAAACTACAATAGGAATGGTTTTGTTGTCTTCTTTCTTCAAGTCTGTGACCAGCTGAGGAACTCTTGGATGGAGTAGAACGATCTTTCCGTAAGCCAGTCCACCAAATTCTTCTTAAGGTTTTCTTCCGGCAGCATCTTCAATTTGTGTGGCAGGAAGTTGTAGAAAGCTGCTCCAGGGTAGGAACGTTTTTCCAAAAAGACTAAGGTGATGTGTGTCAAGCAAGAAGTCTGTGCCTAGGTATAATAATGGTGTTAGTCTTCTGTTCTGGTTTTGCGGGACTTGACAGTGTAGAGAATTGTTTCCAGCTTCTTGTAATAATAGAAACGTATCAGTTTTATCTTTTAATTTATCTTGTAATTTATGTTTCTCTATGTGTTGTAGAAAGTGTCAAAGCTCTTCTTGGAAAACGTGTTAAGATCCTTTTGAAAAATGTCGTTCGACTTGAAACCAAGGGAGACAAGACAGAGAACAGAGTTCTGGTGAGTTAGATTAGTATTTAAGTTTTATTTGGTAAGTTAGTTTTCAAACTAGTTATGAACCAAACAGTCATACACAATAAATGCCCTTTTAGAGTAATGTAACTTTGTATATACATTTTTGAAACAATTTAATTACTTATTGTTTAGCTACATGTGATTTAGAAACTGGAGGAAACAACTATAGTCATAACTTAAAGGTATACGAATCACTTGAAAAATAACTATCATTGGCTTCAAGTACAGTATATGATCAACTTTCTTGACGAGCTCGAGTTAAACAAAAATCAAAATATTATTTAATTAGTCAATCATTTTACAGTGTGGGTGAAAATGCATGACATATAAACTAATTTAAAAGTAAAGTAAAATACGATAGAGATGAGATAGTTTGATTATTCGAGAACCAAAGGGGGTCTAACTATCCACTAACCAGTATTTATAAGTTTTAACACAGAAACATATTTAAATACCTCTGAGTACACCGTTTATTCAATGAGTAAATTGTTGCACAGTAAGACAAACCAATTTTACAGTACTACTGTCAGGTGTTTTTTTATTTTTCCAGGTGTTCTCCCCATGTCGGTTGTTTCTTCTTACGGCCAAAGTACCAACCAGGGTGAGTAATTTGTTACCTGGCACACTCTTAATAGAGTAGAGAAATCCAAGGTCAGAAAGAAAGAAGAATTGTGGAGTAAATACTTTTCTCCTGCAAATGAAATCTATGTTTTGATTATACAGTAGTGTCTACATAGTCAAAAATTAGTGTTTGGTCGATTCCTAATTTTTTCGGTTCTCGATTCCGATACAGATACTAGAATATTCCGATACCGATCTAAACGCCCACATATGTTTGTGCTAAGGTTGGGTTGATTCAATATTCCGATACCGATTCTTGATGGATTCGAGTTTGGTTCCCAAAACCAGGGACCTCTGGAAGGAATCGGTATCCAGCCGATTCTCAATTGCATGAAATCGGTTGTAGCTTAAAGCTTGTGCCTATTTCTACCTTCATTTGTTTTAAAAACTGTGCCAAATATTGAGTTTGACCAGTTAAAAAAAATTATTTACCTCTAGACAATACAAAACACATGTAGACGCTTCACGACTCTACCGACTTTGCAGGAGAGGATGGACTCATCCATCCGCGCAGGGTCTAGCTACTAAACTCAACCAAGCTGTTTCGATTCTGCAATCAATTTCCAATTATTCGATTCCCGATTCTTTCTTTGAATTGTTCAGAATCAATTCCCAATTATCGATCCTCGATTCTGCGTTATCGAATCGACTTTACTGACCGATTCACCATGTCAGGAATTGGAATTGACCATACACTGTAGGAAATAGTTAGGACACGGTCCTAAGATTAATATTAGCAATTAGGATTTTGTTACATATCCTGATCTCTTTATAAAAATAACTTGATAACGATTTATGGCCAACGGACTGAAAATTATTAATTTCCTTGGTTAGCACTAGTGTTTTCTGTTAAAATCACAATATTTTTTTTATTAAATTTTGGATGGTTTTATAATGCAAATTTACATAATATTTTTCAGATTGATTACCACTTCCACTACTTGGAAATTCAAGCGATTGAAAGCAAAAGAAACAATCAGGTCAGTTACATTTGTTGTTTACCACTTAGGTATTTTAGGTAGGTACAATTTACGAAACTATCTGGCTTCTGCTCTCCCAAGTCCTTCTCATGGTATTTCTCATATTTCCTCACCTAAATTATGGAATTATGTTTTGGGAAGTAGTACTGACTCATTTTGAAACTTTTCAATTACAAAAAATGCAGTTGAATTTTGGACATTTAAATTTTAGAGCCCACTGTGAAACTTTTAAAAGTCTAGGTATAATGACTCTTCCAAGCCTTTACATTTTAGACTGTCCTGTATTGCCGCTTAAGAGTTTGCCTTTGCAAGGAGCTCCATACACTAGCAGACAAGAATGAGAAAGATTTTTGTTCAGCAACACAGAACAAAATTGTTCAGTAAATTACCTTCCCAAATTGGTGCAAAATTTTTAATTTATTGCCAGTGGATATAAAATTGGAAAGTAACCAAAATTTGTTTAAATCTCAATTAAAAAAATATTTAATATCCCATGCTTTTTATAATATTGCTGAGTTTCTGGACCAATCAAATTTTAAAAGCAATAATTTTACCTTTTTTCCAGGGAGGGAGTGAGTGTCATTATGAATGACATGCCTGCGTGCATGTGTGAATGGAATTACAATAAGTTTTTTTTTTTATGTTTTTTTTGCAACACATTTTAATGTACACTGCAAATAAATATTGTTTTTATTTATTTATTAGTTACACTAGCATGTTTATTATTTGTACTTGGTTCTCCGTATGGTTTACCTGCGCTTTAATGTAAACAAAACACAATATTTAAACCGATATAGACAAAAACAACTTTTGACATGTTGTTTATTTTGGTTGTCAAAGTTTATTTACTTATAAAGTAATGGACTTTTGTTTTCAAAACAAAATGTGTCAACTGGGGAGAAAACCCTTTACTAGTTTTCACAGCTGTGGGCAATTTTCACAAATGATTAATTGATTAGTATTAAAAAGTTTACCACAAACAGTAAAACATTTCAATAAGAGATTTGTTTTGTAGCTGACTCTGACAGTGGGGGACAAAATCTGGTCGTTCCTGACGAATGAGGATCCCGGCAGCTCGGAAGTGGACGCGATGGTTCAAGCCTTGGCCACTGCCATCCGCAATATCTTCCCCACCGTTCCGTTGACGTAAGTACATCACTACTCATGCCTTAAGTATTTATCACTTGTTCTTAGATAGATTTTTTAATGTTTTTAAACTTTAGAAAGATAAGTTTTGCTAAATCTTTTGATGAGCAATCAGTTGTATGTAATAATCCTTATTGCAGCCTATTGTTCTGTAGTTCTTGCACAGAGGATAAATTGTCTACAGACATCCAATGGGATAGGGAAAGTGTTTTGTAGTTTAATTGACAAAGCCATCATTAAGCCTGGTTGTGATGTTTTGCCGAGTGTCCCAGTGAGGAGCATGTTGTGTCAACCACGCTCGGTAATGGATGTGGTGATTGAACTAGCCTTTTCCTTTTTAGCCAATAAATTAAGGTCTGTAGAGATTTACCTCCGAAAGTGAATCTGTGTTTGGTTATCAAATCTTCTACACATGAGCCAAAAACCTGTGAATCCGTTTACCATCCGCCCTTCTTTCTTAGAACACGATAAAATACATCTTAGCCACTTACAGCTTCGATTTAGTTAGTTTTTAACTGTTAAATTAGAGCCTAGAGGTAACTTCCGTGATGCCTAATCATGTTTCGGGGCAGCCCGGAGTTAACCTCCGTGTGTGACCCTGCCTGCAGCATCAGGTGAACTCATTGTACCATTTGTGTATTTCTATAGTTATTTTGTGTTTCACTTCACCTGTTGCACTTTATTCGGTTAAAATATTATAAAATGTCATTTTGAAAAAAAAAATGTTTTGCCATTTTCACTAAAAGTTTAGGGCTATCAAAAAGTTTAAAATATCAAAATTTCCCCTTAGTAGTAGTAGGTTAAATTAAATCCAAGAAATAAATATCCACTTGTAAGTAACTCATCAAAGTGATGCATCTCCACTTAACACCAAAATAATACATTAAAGTTATTTGTCACCAAGTTGTAATGTGTGCGCAGGCACATCATCCGCAAGGTGGAGGTGACGCCGGCGCAGCGCATCACACACCTTCGTGAGTCAGAGTTCACGCGCGCGTCAGAGGTGCGCGGACTGGGCCCTTGTCACGGGTTCTCCACACAGTATGCCTGCATGTGCGACTTCCACACCATGCCCTACCACGAGGAGGTCGCCTGGGTGAGCCTACAATCCAAATAA
This sequence comes from Matsumurasca onukii, assembly GCA_018831715.1. NCBI lineage: Eukaryota > Metazoa > Arthropoda > Insecta > Hemiptera > Cicadellidae > Matsumurasca > Matsumurasca onukii. Next base: position 6,154,183 of record CM032067.1, read on the forward strand.
AATAGATTCTAGTATTTGATTTTTAGATGCAAGTCCGTTTTAATTGCTACAGTTCATTCTACTTTTAACACCAGAGTACACTGTTTTATAACTACATTTTCATATGTTATGCAATGGTGCAGCACAATTTCTATTTGAGAGTGGGTCTAATTATGTTGTTATTTTGCAGGACGTGGACACCATCTACCTGTCCCATGACACCAGGGAGCTGTGTTTGAGGGACTTTGACCATTTGGACCCAAAGTGAGTAGTCAACTTGTGACAGTTAAGTTTTCAGTAAGTCTAGTCGCCAAAATGTCAACAACCATGGCAGTGTCTTCAAACACCTTACTCAAACAACCGACCTGATGAAACAAAAGTCATTCTTCTCAAATAAGAAATTTGCCAGAAAAGAACACTGATTATTCTTAAGTAATATCTTAACCTACTCCCGGCCCTGTGTGTTGAAATGCCAGAGTGGCTGGAGGTGTCAGCCCTACGCTTGAAGCTGCTCTTACATTGCGCAGTAGCTGCTTCAACCTGGTGGTTTTCCTTGAACCTTAATTATATTTGTTCCACTAAGACTGGACACCTAGTTGATATCTACAAATTGTTTAACTCGATTCTTCTGAAATATCGAAGTATAGCTCGTTTTTGTTTTCTGTAATTGATGCTTTTGGCAGGTTTTTGTTTTATTTTCTTCTCGATAATTCTCTGCAGAACTTTTCAGTTCGTTTGTTGTTTTGCTCTAGAGATTTTTGAGGTTTTGAGGATTATATAGGTCTAAAGCGGCTCAGTGATCATCCGATGATACCCGCATCAACTCCCACCATCGTTTAGACATATCAGACCATCACCTGCGTGGTTCGGAAGTCACGTTAAGCTGTTGGTCCTTGTATTTCCATTGGTCGTTGGGCTGTTAATTAATGACCCATTCTAAGGAAGAGTCAGCCTTATTTTGTAACAAGACTACACCTCATAACTCATTACTACCACTCATCCACTCATCCTTCACCACATATTTGCCTTAAAATAACCTCATGAGAGTGGTCGGCATCTCAAATAGTGATTTAGTGATTTTTAGTAATTAGTTTTGCGGCTAGAATAGGTACTTCTTTACGTGACAATGAGATCGATCATTTTACGGAAGTGATGATGGGGAAGTTGAAAGATTTGAGTTGAGTGATTTGGTTGAAAATACATTTTTAGTTTTATTAATAAAACCCCCAGTTATTTTTATTAAAAAAGTTCTAAAAAACACCATTTTCCTTCCAACTCTGGCTGTGCGCAGAAGACCACTGCGCAGCCTGACACGGTGGCTTCTGATTGGGCGGACTTTTTGAACCGCCTTGTCCGTTAGCTTTAATAGTTACCACACACGGAAAAGACAAACGTGACGTGACTGAAACCTTGTTGTTGCAGAGACTTGGTGCCGATTATCAGCGCGCTGGAGTACAACACTTGGTTCACCAAGCTGCGAGCTAGTCACATCAAACTCACGCACGAGTCCATCGACCGGATCCTGCACATCATGAAGAAGAACCTCACCATCGAGGAACTCTACCTGGACAACCTACAAGTCAAGTGGTCAGTGTATGTGTTCAACCTTAATCTAATCAAATCACAATAAGTCTTCTGTTAATTGTTTTGTAAAGTACGTTAAATATGTATTACCCGTAGCCAGTGGGTTACCACAATTTTTTTAAATGGTAAAACTGAATTAAATAACAATTTTTAAATCAAACTTTTCTATTTGTCGGAATGAAAAATTGTCGTCAGTCATTTAAGCAAAACGTTTAAGCTTATACGTTGAAATTTATTACGAAGAATGTCATTACAATCTTTCACAAGTTGCCTAAATCTGCTTATCAGTAACTCAATGATGTATTTCAGAGAAAACTATAAGAATCGTGTCACAGCTATAAATCATTGTTATGACAATTCTAGAAATCGAGTATATTTGGAGGACTATTATATAAATATGTAGGTGTGGATGAGATCCAAAATCGGAAATTCCCAACAAAAATAAAATTCTGAAAATTGGGAAAGTTCTTAAAATCAGGATTTTTGGGCGGAGGGATTTTTTAGGGACAGAAGGGATTTTTCGGGAAATTTTTAAAGCGGTAGAGACTTTTTTGGGGGGGTGGAGTTTTTAGCAAAAATGAGAGTTGATAAGGAATTTTTGGCAGATCTTATGATTTGAGAGGATTTCTAAACAATCACATTTTTTCATAATTTTACTTTGATTAATAATCAGTTTTCTAGGTGAATTTGTATAAAAATTCCCCAATTAGTAAACAAATCAAAATGAACATTTTAAACTATGTTTAAATTTTTTAAGGAGTTATTATTTTGACATTTTAATGTTTACAACTCCTTGTAATAATTACAAAATTTAATTATATGGTAATATCGATATTAATACAATTATTAATATCAAATCAAATCACTATCATGCTGTACCATACACATTTCTTTTTAAACAGATAAATGGAAAACAAGATTGGGTTTTGTAGGGTTAATGTAAGTTTTTCTTACTGTAATAAACTTTTTCAATTTTCCAACCATTTCTTTATAATTTGTAATTACTAAAATAAACTATTAATCCCGCACAAAAATTTCCCGATTTCAAGCTAGAAAAAGTGTTTCTTGCCCGATTCCCGCCTGAATGGAATGTTTACATAATGAGGTGAAACTAACTAAAGCTTGTTTCGCAGGGATTTCGCTCATAAGCTATCGCTATCGTTGATCTCGAACAATAACACTCCACTGCACACGCTGGATCTATCGAATAACCTCATCGAAGACAAAGGTAAGTGGCCGCCTCTTCACGCACTTTCAATTCACATCGAGCCAAATAACCTTGCGACACAGGTGCCTTGGCGGTTTTTCTAGTCAAATCCTACAAGATAGGCCTGTTTGATCGTATATCCTGAGCATTATTTAATTACCGTATATACTCGAATCTAAGACGCTTTATTTACCATATTTTAGGCTCTAAAATAAGGGTGCGTCTTTCATGCGGGTGCGTCTTAGACTCGCACAATACGATAAAAATATTGAGTTAATTTGAAGCGTTACAAAAACCCTCAAAACATCGAAAAAAACATTCAGATAGGCCACGAGAGGTAGGAAACACAACAGGGTTGCATATTGCATTGCCTGTTTTGAAGAGTGGAATGAAAGAATTTTTGTGACTAGAGGGGCTCAGAATTGCTTCTTATTGCATTCGTCATGTTCTCCATCCTTCTTCCCCTTCTCCTTGTCTGTAGGTTGGTGGGGGAAAAGGAGGAAGAGAAGGGAAGCAGTAGCATACAAGGAGATACGCATCTATTCAAAGCAAACACTAGCGCTTGGAAATATGGGGCAATCACCAGTGGCAAAAACATGAACTAACTGACATCAAAAAATAGTCCCTCGCCAGTCCCCAGGTGGTCCTTTATCTCTCTACCTGCCTTTCTTATCTGCTCACTGCTGACCCTTGTTTACAACATTTTTTGTGCTGTGGGAGGGGCCTAGTGGTGGACCTAGCAGGGCGGGGTTTGGGATGGGAAAGGGAAGGCAATCGTGATGCATTCTTTGTTCTGCTTTTACTCTTGACAGCTGCAGTTGGCAATTACGTCACTGGTTGCTAAGGAGGGGTCAGGGGTCTGACAAATCATAGCCCTCTAGCTGTTGACATTATAAAAACGGGTGCGTCTTATATGAGGGTGTAGAGTTTTTTACGTATATTCAGGGAAAATTATGAGTGCGTCTTAGATTCGCATGCGGCTTAGACTCGAGTATATACGGTAAGTGAATCCGTTTATTTTCTTTCTTTGTTCCAGCATGGTTTGTAGCACTTAATCGTAATGTTATGCGTAACTTCGTATTTATAAGTCAAATCATGCTTCAATCATCAATCATTGTATCCGGTAAATGTGTAGGTATAAATGTGATTTCATTGAAGTGAGCTCTCCGGTAAGGAAAACAATTATGGGATTGACTACAAAAAGTTCTAATGTGTTGTTTTAAGCTCAGACTTCTATGTGAGTGACACTCATCTGTGTACACACAATTGAAGAGTTCTTTAATTTAAAATTACATTTAGGGTTCAAGTCTGAACTCATGTATAAAATTTTCTCAAGAAGAAGGTTATGAACGGTTTCTATTTAAAAAAAATATCGTCAACAACTTTAAATTAAAATTGCAATATTGTTTTCAAACTTCTCTTAAAGGATGAAGACATTTTATTGAACTTTAAGACTCTGGCAAATTTATGTGATTCAATTTTATTGATTCAATTTAGTGCTACATCAGTTCTTAACACAAATCAAAATAAATAACGTTCCATCCAATTCATATTTTAGTTTGTAGTACTCCATACATTTCATCATTACAATATTCATATGTTACGGGGTCGCAGAATATTCTTTCAAAACTAACCCAAACATTTCAATTAAAATAAATTATTTCATGAATAACTTGGTTTAAGGGTAAAAATCCTTATTCTTAGCACGATTATTTCTAAATTTAAAATATATATATATACCATATCATACCACTTGAACATTACGTATTCTGCTTCCTCTGTTCACCATTCATTGCTTGACCCTCTCAACATTTACTCAACCTGTTTGCTACACTATTGTTTGTTCCCCAGGTGCCTCTAGTTTATGTGGAATCGTTGCAAAATTGTGCCAAGGTGCGGTTTTACTTTTTCTACTCTTGCTTGTTAGTTTAGCCAGCAGTTTTTTGCTTGCATGCGTCTCATTTGACTTTATCTGAATTATAATTAAGTGATGAGTGTACTTATCTTGTTTTTTTATGTAAGAAGAACTAATAAGTTATTTAAAAATTAGTTATTCAATACACAAGTACAGTGTGGCACAGAGCGGATCCGTAACTCGAGCTCATCACTGTGGCGGGTTCGATCCTCGCAGTCACCACATTATTTTGTAATGTGACTAATACGGTGGCTAGGTAAAGGTCGAGGTTGAGTGTAAGAGAGGACTTTGTAGTCCTAACTTCGCCTCGTTAAACAAGACAAACTTTACCTGTTATCTTTACAGTGATAGCACTTGTCCTAATGAGTGTAATTTTTCAATGCATTTCACTGCTTTGAAGCATATTAAAGCTGCTTAAGGTCGTTGAACACGGGGTCAATAGTAACGTCTACTGCACTTGGTAAGTTCTAACCGCCGTCAATTATCACTTTAGCACTTTTGGCTATGTGTATAGGGCTCCTGGCGCTTTACGCGGGCATTGGCTAAAGCGGCCATTGAAGTTGAACCTGTTCAACTTTAGTGTCCAGTGGAACGCCAGTTACAGGTCACGTGATCTAGTGGCAGCTGGTGATTGGCCGAATCTTAAAGTGTCATGGCCCTCAGTTGTGATTTTTTCATGGTGGGAGGAGCCGTGCAGACAGTCTCTGTTATTGTTTAGCCTACGTTTTTGTTTATACTCTTTGTTGATTTAAAATGGTTTTCAACTCTTCTTATGAAACTACAACAAATTTATTCATCGTAAAACATTCCTCAAACTCACTGTCACTGTCCATATTTACTCAATATTTATTAAATTTATTTTGTCAACAAAACAACACCTCTAGGCCTACATCAAACTGGCGACCACTACGAAAAATATTGGAAGCCACTATTAACCTTGTGTATAAGTGTACTGGCGGCTAAAGATAGTGGTCTCCATTATGCCTGCCAGAATTGGAAGCCACAACTGACCCCGTGTACAACGACCTTTAGTCACTTAACAGATATCACTTTGACAAAATAATTGACAGAAGAGTTAGTAAAGCTACACATTGGAAATGGTAAGTCACAAGGCATAAATGTAATACATTTTTAATATAACTACTAACAGTTAATACAGTTAATAAATGGTGGGATGGCCTACCAAGGGATTTATCGGCAGGAAGCTGTTGAACTGTAAGTAGAGGTTTGAGAATGGTTTTTGCTTATCGAGTCGTTGATTCAATTTATCAACATTTAATGATTTATCATTGATGTACACAATAGTCAATGTTTTGTAATAACGACTTTGAACATTCGATTAATCAACATTTGATATCCATTTTAAATAGTTGAAATAATTAAAACTTAAAATTTTCATGTTTTGCAGAAAAATGAGTGTTTAGGTAATATACAATTTGTATAATAAACCAACACCAAAAACACTTACTGAATTTATAGAGAATTTTTTTTGTATAACGTCTTTATTTTTAAAACTGACGATAAAGGCATTGTCTTTGAAAGGCCTCGTCCAAAATAAAGGTTTTGAAATTTGAGCTTTATTACTCTTTTATTGAGGATTAAAGTAGTGTTTGAAAGAAAGTTAAGTTGCCTTATCTTCACCCTTTACTCGTGTCATATGTCGATTCTGGTTGTGTCAACATAGCCTTTTGTAGCCATTTATTAAAAAAATATATATATATAACAAATTCAATGGTTTAGTTTGTTTTGTGTATCGAACTTTTATTTTAACTTTTGTGAGTATATGTGCACCTTTAATATATAATGTCCAACCAAGATTAAATTTCATTAGTGAAATGTTTATTTTAACTAGAATAATTTTGTATTAGTACATAATAAATACAGGCAGGTCAAGTGTGAAAAAACTGTACCCTGAAAATCAATGAGATCGCAGAGGGTAACAGGAAGACAAAAACTGCTAAAACTAAACTAAAAAATACTCACTCACTTTCTAGTTTCTTCAAAAACTCAACTCAAACAAAAACCACTCACACAGCCCTAAATAAGTATCTTAATCCACAAACAGCCCTCGTTAACAAACACGGTTTACATTACAGGAGCTAGTCATCTGAGCACGCCGCTGAGCAAAGTATCAAAAGGTTTGGTGCACCTGAACGTGTCACACTGCAGTCTGACGAGCAAGGGTATCAATCAGCTGGCACACGCACGTTGTCACTCAACAAACTCATGCCCAACACACTCACCTACCTGAACCTCAGCGGCAACAATCTCAAGGAGGACGTCAACGTAAGCATATGTAGACGATGTTGCAGTCAGTAGTTCTGTGTGCTTTCACTCTGGCACTGTTCAATCTTGAAATTTGTGATAGTTTTAAAAGTTTTGAGAGGTTGCGTGGAAAAAAAAGAAAGGCTACGAACTCCTAAAACATTTTTATGCTAATAAAAAAGTCAAAACTAATTTTATTTCCACTTTTCTAACTGTATAATACAGGGTCATCGAAAAAGGTGTACGGGATTTGAAAGTGAAATAACAATTTTAATATAATTGGTGGAATAATGATTTTAATACATCACTAAAGATGGACAGCAAATCTTAAATTTTGTGTAATTAAAAGTTTTAATATGAGCTTTGAAACTGGAGCAGACATCTAGCCATAGTCAACCTCCAGATGTTTTGGAGCATTTCAGACTCACCGTTGCAACATGTCTACATTGATTCTTCTTCTCAGGTACTGTAGATCACGATTTCCTCAGCACAAACTAAGTTTTAGATGTAACCCCAAGGGCATTATGCCATTTTCCGGCAGCTCCATGTCACTACAGTCTAATCGTCCAAGAAGCTTTCCACTCAACACACTAGATTTCCTGATCAAACGGTGAGGAATGGTCGTTTTGTGGCCACCCAGGAGTCTCGATTTGACTTCAGTTTAGATTTCTGCTTTTGGGGTTACATTAAAAACTTAGTTTATGCTGAGAAAATGGCATCTCAGCACCTGAAAGAAGAAAACATGTTTGCCTTCAATTCAAAATCCAAACAAGATGTTCTATCGGTAGATGTATTTGTCGGTTAACGGGGAAGCTCATATTAAAACTTTTTAAAATTACAAAAGAATTTAAAACTTGCTGTGTCTTTTGATGTAAAAATCATTACTCTACCAATTATATTAAAAATGTTATTTTACTTTCAAATCCCGTACACCTTTTTCGATGACCCTGTATAACACTCCTGACAAATCCGAGCACCACCCAGTGTTGCATTGTAAGATTAATCGCGTGACTGGGCTTCCTGCAATAAACAACGATGCGGTTATACTCCTCAATACCGCACGAAGAGTTAAAACCGTCCGGTGTTTTCCGGACATTATTTTATGTATCCGAAACCTATCGAGTAACGCCCTGTTGTAAAGGTCTTGACCTTAACAAAACAAAACTAGGCCTGAGTGAAGTTCTTTTACCCCTTGCTGGTTTATAGAGCTTCTTAAATATTATTGATAAGACAGTCAACAATCAAGACTTAGATTAGTGTATTTTTGAAGAAATAATAATTGAAATTCAAACAGCTGTGCGTCATATTATGTATTGGCGTTGATAAGTTAACTACAGTGAACCTCGATTATCCGGAGGCTGATTATCAGTTGGGCATTAGGCTAGAGAAAAAATCGTAAACAAAAGATCAGAACTATCCAAATTAATTTTGCAATTGTGGTGAAGTAAACAAGAATAATTTCTTGTGATTTAAATATTCTGTAAACAATAGTTTCACTTTTAAAACAATATCAATACAATAGATTTTATGTAAAAAAAAAAAATGTTATGACAAAAATATTATGTAAATATTTATTTCTTGTTCTTAGTTTCACATTTTAGTCTAGTTTTTTTCTAATTTGTAATGTCTATTTAGTGTGGCATTAAATTTAGATTTGTTTGTGTCCCCCACACTATTTTGATCACCTTAGTTATTTCCCCTAAATAATGTTGAGTTTGGTGTAGTTTTGATAGCAATAACTGCAGCATTTTCCATCCTAATTAGTCAAATTTAAATAATTCAAACTAGGAAAATTACTTTTAATTTCAACTTGTGTAGTACTTTATCACTTATTGGATTTTTGTGTACTTTTGTTACTCAGGAACCAATCTTGGTAAGTTCCTGAATAAACGTTGAGTTCCGACTCAGTAGTTCTGCGGTTTGACATGGCTGTTAGTTTTTATTTGTTACTCGTTTTCATCTTCATTATGTCGATTAATTTTGGAATGAATATTGAATAGCTGGAACAATTAGTAAAAGTTACTTATTAGGTATAAATGTATGCAGTTTTGCATTAGAATCCTACAAACAGATACTAGTTACAATATGTGTAATTATATGGTTTTAATCAACTGATTTTGCACAGCCACATTGTCTCAGTTAGCTTGTTTTTTATTTACGCCAATGTTTCCATCATTAGTTTTTGCTCATATTATTGCAATACTTTTGATAATGCGGTTTTAACTATTTCAAGTTACAATAGTTATTGAAACATGCAAATGCATTCAAAACTTTACTTGTTTTTTGAACTTGTTCATAGTTTTTGAATAGGTTTTTTCAAGTTTTTTATAGGCATGCATATTTTTGGTCCTGTATATTGAAAAGTTGACTTTTTTCATCATTAATATTATTCAATTGCAATCTGCATGTACAAGTACATGGCATGTTCCTTAATTCCAGTAGTGAGCATTTTCTCAACAATTTCTTCACCTTGGTTGTAAGAATAATTATATAAAAGAATGTTTCTAATGTCTACGTAGGCTATTTTAATTATACTCGTTAGTACTTTTAAAAAATTGAAAACAAATTTACCTAATTCTATTGGCCATTTTACTGTAAATAGTAACTACTAAATAATTAACATTTATTTACAGGAGTTCTCCAAGCGTGATGTAATCTTACTAATAAAAAACATTAAATATCAACAAAATTATCAAAGTAAATGTCTTAAACCCTTCAGCAGCTGTTTTAATTGTACAGTTTTAAAATAAAATTCTTTTTTCAGAACCTGTGCAATTTCCTGGCCCAGCCCAACCAAATCACCCACCTTGACATTTCCGCAACAGACTGCACTTTAGAAACGGTAAGCTTACCTAATTACTTGTTAAAGATTTCATTTCATTACTTTAAAATATTTCTTACCTTGTAAATTCTAGATTTTATATGAACTGAAATCCAAAAATGTTTGGTTATGGAAATTTCAGTAGTGTAAGAAACCTTCAAGGTTACTGCAATAAATTGTTGTGATTAATTATAATGTTTTGGCATATATACATGTTTAATTGTTATTACATAGTAAATTTTTGTAACGTCTTACAGCATACACAATGATTTAAAGTTTGATGTAAATAAATAAACCTTATCAATGGAAATGGCAAGTTACATAATCATAAGAAAGAATTTGAAACAAGAGGCCGATATAAGATATATTGAACAAGCACTTTCAGCAAGCTAGCATCTTCAGGCTTGTTACATAATGATTAAGCATTGAATTTTTCTTGCAAATTGGAGTGGTGAATTTCTTAAAAGTATTTTGTTTGTGGTTCCAGATATTCGGAGCTCTGTTGAGAGGCTGTGCTACAAATCTAGTCCATTTAAACGTCTCAAAGAACGCTTTCAGTACCAAAAAGACAAAAGAAGTTCCTCCGTCCTTCAAACAATTCTTCACCAGCACGCTGTCGCTCAAATATCTCAACATGTCCTACTGCAAACTGCCGCTCGAGGCGCTCAAGTTAGTGAACACTTCTACTTAGATTTTTAGACTTTTTTATAGAGATTAGACGTAAAAATCCTGACAAAAAATAAAATCCCAAAACTCGGATGGGAAATCTTAAAACAGACACGCCAAAAAGTAAAACTGGGTATAAACTTTAAATTTGTTCTTTCATTAATTACAACATTTAATAGTACTTTTAAATCAAGGATGAATCTTTATATTACTTGTGGAGTGTCTAAGTAACATTGAATGTGCTGTGGAAATAACTTAAATGGAAAGTCATCCAGAAGTAAGAAGCGATTAGATCCATCACGGCTAAACTAGCCCGGCGCACACCCTCACACTACAAGAGAGAGTGCATAGCTAGCTAGATTCTTCCTTTTAAATGAAAGTTTAGGGCTGTAGCACACAGAAGAGTCACACACAAAATTAACTGATATTGAACCCTTAATGTAAAGTGTGAAATTTTAAACACGACAAAGTCATGGCAACTGTTTTTGGGATCGAAAGGGCTTAATCCACTGTTGGTTATGCCAAGAAAAACTACAGCCCTGACTTAATGCAGTGATTATATCTTATTCAAGCTTAAAATTTTTTGGGTAAAATGTCTATTGTACTAACGGGGAACTACATAAAAAGCTAGCTAAGAAATCCTGGTTATGTTTTGTGCAAATGGTAGAACATGGCTATGGGCTGGTCCCGTTAAAACCAGTGTCTGGGTTGGTTATGTTGGTAGGCCATCTGAGCATGACTGCACTTTGGGTAGTGTTTTAAAGCAAGTTTTGGTGTTGATATCGTTATTTTTATTTGAGCTAAAAGCGTTTTTACTTTCTGGATGACCCTCGTATGATCTTTAGGATGTATGGAAAGAGTATTATTAGCCTAATTACTAATTCCAACAACAATTTTCCAACCTTGGAACCCCAATTATATTATCAAAATCCTGAAAAAGTGGTGTTCCCTGCAAACTGAGTGTTTACCCGGTGACTAAGTGTATATATGTACTTCAGGAACTTGCTGCTGGGCCTGGCATGCAACGAGTCCACAACAGACATCGCCCTGGACATGAGCTACAACAACCTCGGCGCCCAGGGTGCTCACGTGCTGGAGTCTTGCATTCCGCGTGCGCTCCATCGGCTCTCTAGACATCACCGAGAACAGTACGTACAACAGTAGATACATTACATAGGATTTAGGTGTTTGCAGCTTTTAGTCAGATATATTACTCGTCGCCCCCCTCTGTGCAATTTTTTCATGAAGTTAATATTTTATTTTGAAAAGAGTTGTAGTTCTATTTAATAAATACTGTTTTTTTATTATGGCCTTACTAGGGTTTCAAGACGTACCAGTTTCTACTGGACTTAAAACCAAGTTTTCTTGCCGTTATTTTTCGACGATCCATATTGCAAGTGCGGCTTTTGGACCCCAAAATTTCCTACCAATGCTTTTGGGACACAAATTTTGTAGGCTTACCTTTTAAAAATAAATATTCCTCCTAGGCTTCTGGAGTTATTGTTTAAAGTCCAGGATTACACAAGAGTTGGAAAGTGTCAGTAGCAAATTTTGGTTTCAAAAGCCTCTGTGGCAATTCAAATGTTCTGAATCTATACTCAGCAAACACATGTCGGCATTGAGGCGATCGGTTTTGTTGAGGTTTACACAAAACTGGAAACATTAATATTTATATTTTATTTAAGTTTGTTCCCAAATGTTTACCGCAACTAGCCACCTCGCAACTCGCTAGTTTACTTGGAATAAAACAGCTCAAACATAACAAAAACTCTACTGTACACCCATATACCTTATATTTTTCAATTGATGTGTATCAATTCATGCCTACCTGTAGTTATTTTAAGCCTTCAACTTCAACAGCTGACACCTCCTGATACAAAATGTCACATTGTTTTAACGTTTACAAAATGTATTGCAGACATGGATATGGACCTAGCGGCCGTGGTGACAGCCGTGAGCAAGAACAAGTCGATAAAGCACCTGCATATGGGCAGAAACATGGCCAACATGAAGGCCAAACACATATCAGCCATCATGGACGCTCTCGTCACCATGATTCAGGTGAATATCAATACATCATATTTATTTTGTAAGTTTGAAATGTTCATAATAGTGGCGGAGATCAAATTAGTAAAAAGAAGAAACGGACTTTACAGCCACTTCTGGAAGAAAACTACTCCTAACGTTTCAGGCAGTTAAAAACTCCACCCGTCTTCAGAGTACTACACTAATGTAGGAACTACAATTAATTATACATCTTAAGATCTTACCTAAGATCTAACTTAAGATCTTCCGTCAGCTTGAAATTTCTCCCTGCCTCCACCCGCTCCCGGCACTACTCATCCACCAACCGTTCTGTCGACCTACTTGGAGCTCAGTTAGTGCGAGGTTAGTCAGTTTGAGTCTGGGAGAGATCCTTTTAATTATTATTTACCTACCACATTCTGTGTTTTTTTTACCTATTTGTTTTATGTTTAGGACTAGCATGTAGTTTATTCCTTATTAACGCTTCCTCGTTTTACTTGTTTCTCATTCTAATTTGTGTTTTGACAAGCTATTAGTTTTTAATATGTAGCGGTATTTTTAAGTGTTGTTTGGTAAAGTCTTAGTTTAGATCTTAAGTTAAAATATATAATTAAATGTAGTTCCTATATTAGTGTAGTCCTCTGAAGAGGGATGGAGTTTTTAACTGCCCGAAACGTTAAAAGTAGTTTTTCTCAAGAAGTTGCTAGAAAAGTCTGTTTCTTCTTTTTACTAAATAGTTGTTTTGTTTGAAAATAAGTGGGTGTTTTGCTTCTAGACCAGAGTTGTAAAGAAAACGGAAAAATTAGTATTAAGGATTTTTATTGATGACAAAATTTAGTAGCCTACTGAAACCAAAGTAGTTTTATAGAGTGGTTAGTACCGTTAACTTTGTAAAATCATGAGAGACTATCGGAATCACTATTGAGATGCGACCACTCTCATGAGGGTATTTTAAAGGCAAATATGTGGTGAAGGATGAGGTGTGATGAGTAGTAAGGTGAGTTATGAGTAGTCTTGTTACAAACTAAGACCGACTCTTCCTTAAAATGGGTCATTAATTAATAGCAATGACCAATGGAAACTTTACAAGGACCACGGCGATTGCGTGACTTCCAAACCACTCAGGTGGCCGGTCTTGTATGTCTGAGCGATGGTGGAGTTGATCTTGGGTATCATCAGATGATCACTGAGACTATCTGAGCCCGTTAGACCTATATCATCCTCATCGAAACCTGACCTCCACGAAGCTGGATTACAGAACCACGGTTCACCGAGTCCCAGTCTTTACTAACTATCGCATTTGATGTTTTAACTGTTCATTTTATATATATTTTTATTTGGTTTACTGGTCTCAAAGTAATTTATTTTGGATGAATTTGACTGCGTCCATATACCAAACTCTAGTGATTCCTGGGCTAAAATCAGTCTGTACAATCTGATAAACGCACTCGGCAGCAACCAGTGCCTTCAGTCCATTGATATCAGGCAAGTCTCAGTCATCCAAAGTAGGATTATTAGAATATTACACATTCTCTCCGGTCTTGTAGAACACCTGTTCTATTTTATCAATAAACCAAATACTTAAGAAGTTTATAATATAATTAATGAAATATGTGTATGTTTCAGTGGTAATCTGATGGGAGATGCCGGAGCCAGGCTGTTAGCGAAAGCTTTACAAATCAACTCAAAAATCAGGAGTATAACATACGACAGGAACAACATCACTCTGCAAGGATACGCAGACTTGGCGTACGCACTCGAGAGGTTTGTTATATTCGCATTTCCGTGGAAATCGATATTTGTGTGTGGGATCATTGGTTTTGCTTACCCACGATGACAAGACAGATTTTTGGGTGAGGGTAAAGCTCAATCTATTGGATTGTAAGTGATTTCACCCGGAAGCTATTTATTTTCCTCACCACTTAAGCAGCGTGACTCTTGTATCACGCCAATGATTTTGGAAGAAAATAGCGTCAAATTCACCAGAAGTCCTAAAGTTGATTCCACAGTAGGGGCAAAGTGGACAGAAACGGCAGAGAAATAGTCTCCTACAACTAAATAAATCAGTGTCTTATCTTACCACATACCAGATCTTTCTGGGGTGTAGAAAATCAGTGATAGGAGGTTATACAGTAGAATCTTGATTATACAGGGTATTACAATACAATAATATCTTTATTTACAAATTTCGTTGGAGAATTGTAATGGCCAAAGCTACAAACGAATTCTTTATATTAAAAGGCATTTGATGTATACACACTCATACAGTCTACACTGCCTTATGTTCAAAATATTCTGGTATTGATTTCGTCATGGACACTAACAAGAGTCTAGGGCTTTGAGAACGGTAATTTAAGTCTTACTGTTGTCATGAATGCTAATAAGACACTAGATATCGCTGTCGTCTCCCATAAAAAAACATTTTTTGCGCAGGACCTTAGTGGTAGTAACTATAATTCTTTTAAAATATCATTTGAACAGATTTTGTAAATTTAAATTTGAATTAAAGACTATTGCTATTTGAATAAAATAATTAATATTGCACCCCGAAACTGGGTAATTCACCAAAACTATCAGGAATAACTTGGAAAATATAAAGGAATTTGGTTTTCCTGAACAATAGACACCCTGTGATGGATACCTAACGAGTATATTCAAAGTAAGAACCAGCCTTTGTCCACTGTGGCACTCTGACTGATTCTAAGCGACCTTACCATAAGGAATTGTTCTGCTCACTACGAGTGTTGTACGTTTGCAGCAACTACACGGTGAGGTACATGCCGCTGCCACTGTACGACGCGCTGCCGTGTATGAAGGTGAACGCCGACAAGACTGACACGATCATGAGGAAGATACAGGATGTCCTCCACCGCAACGTGTCTCCCAAGAAGTACAGCAACGGACAAGCATTCAGGCTGCAACAGGTGAGAAAAGACTTCTTGCTATGATTTTTGATAGAGCCGTGCAGGGATCCCAGATTTCCGGTATCGAGACGGGATTGAGATCATTTCCAATCCCTTCCCCCTAGGTGAAAGGTGAAGCCAAATGAGAAGCCAAAATCAGAAAATTGGGGTGAAATTTTAGTTGAGACAGATTGTAATTCAAGGATTGAGTTTCCTTTTTGTTTGATTAGCGATATTTTCTGTACCGTTTTAATCATCTCTCAAGTTGACCTGAGTATCGGTGTCCAGGGCTTCCTCCTGAGCTCCACGCAGCAGATGGTGGACAGACTGGTGCTGCAGACACAGGATACCATCAGAACTGTTGCGCAAGAGTCGACGGACAAGAACAACGACATCAACCTCGCCACCAATCTCATCCAGGACGCGGACAACTCCAAACAGGTAACCAGTGAACACTACCGCAGTAATTTTTGTTTCATTTTTCATGCAATTGATTATTATTAGTCTTTTATTGTTATTTTCCTTATGAAAGTAGTACGGGTGGTCTACCTTTTGGTCTGGTTTACCTCATGTATTTGCAGAGCTTTTTCCTTGTTTCAATGTCTCAAAAGATCAATTAATACTTCAATCAAGAATACAATTTCAACCATATACTTTGATTTGAAACACTGCCCACTCTTAGAGAAATTTTAAGGTGAATATGGGATGTAGGGTGAGTGTGATGAGGGTTTTTTGATGCATGATGAGGTGTAGTCTTGTTACAAACTAGAGCCGACTGTTCCCCAAATTGGGTCATTAATTAATGGCCCAATGACCAATGGAATGAACCAACGCCTTAAAGTGACTTCCAAACCACGGAAGGAAGCCATCGTGAAAAGTTTCACTCCGCCCGGGAATTGAACCTGGGCTGATTTGGTGCGAAGCACGCACTATACCGCTGAGCCACGGCCACCCCGTAGTATGTACTGATCCAAACATTTGAATTGACAATTGATTTTTAATGGAGGAAAAAGCCTGAATGATTGAATTTTCTTCGATTCTTAATCCAACATCTCCCTTGTGTTTCAGCTTCTGCCCAGGCTTCACGAGATCGTGCAGAGGTGGGAGGAAGTTGGCAACCCGATTGACGTAAAGCTAAAACAACTCTCGGAAGAACTTCACTCTACCATCACGAACTATTTACAGGTACTGTTCCCTTTGGTCTGACAAAGAAGTAAAATGCAAGAAATTATTTGTTTATTTGTGATGGTACTTCATTAACAAAGTTTCAATGTTACTTGTGAAAACAAGTGATCTCAGATCTCATTGTTCTAACAAAAAATAGTCTCCGGGTTATTTAGGTTCAGCTTCATAAGAATTTAAACTCTTTAAGCCAACTCAAAACTACCCAAACTCTCTAAAACTTTCTTACACAACTGTTCTCAATGTGTTGAATGTTGCACACAGGACGTGCTGGAGTGTATGATGAAGAGTGCTGAGGAACAGTGTCCCACCGTGCTGAGCAGTGACAAGGTCAAGTCCGAGATCAGGAAAACATGTCGAGACAAGAGTCACCTGGAGCCCAGCTTCACACAGAACGCAGTACTGGAGCTGGCCGGACACACGCGCTCAACAAGATCAAGTAAGCGCTGATTCCTGCCCCAGGCAGTATCTGTCTGGTTGGTAACTGCTCAGATTTCTAAACCCAGTAACTGCTCAGGACTTTTAAAAAAGTCTTAATTTTGAGCATGTCCAACCTCGCACTAAGGGAGTTGCCCGATGAGTTGGTTTTGAGAAATTTGATCGGTAAAGCTCAAAATTTGGTTGAGTAATTTGCCTTAGGTATAGTGGTGTTTTCGTCGCGGGTGCTATCGGGAGTCAAGAGATCGCCGTGAATGTATCAAATCGCGGCATTCGCAGCTGGGTCAGCAGTAGGTGTGCTGCAAATTTTAGAAAGAGACAATTTGTTTCTGCACTGAATTTTTATTCTCTAAAAAAGTTCAGACAAAAACAGATGAAGTTATGAGTCGGTTTCGAAGCCCCAATCGTTCAGACAGAACCGAACCGAACCTTTACCTGAATAACAGTCGAGTTTGAACCTCACCGATACCTTAAATAACGCCAGTTATGAGAAAGATTTAAAGTGTAAAAAATCAATGTGGCTGAATCTTTGTTTAATATTTACCGCCATTAAACTCCTCAACCTGATCGGCAAAGCTCCATTTGTCAAATAATTTGCCTTAAACTTAGTAATCGGGTCGTGATTCCACCGCTGGCTATAGAGGAATCAAGAATAGCCGCCACGCATTCGGGTAAGATCTTCACCTGTGGGCGCTAACGGAGTTAAGAGATCGCCAACGGTATCGTCGAATTCACCGCTGGCGCATGGAGTAAGAGATTTGCCGCCGGTCCATTCGGGTGAAAATTCACCGCCGCGCAAAGGGAGTCAAGAGATTTCGAAGTGGAATTCCGCTGGCTACCGAAGCGGAGTCGGAAATCGCACAATTAAAGTATCGGGTCGTGATTTCAAAAAAGGAGTCACGCCTCCAAAGTATCAAGGTGATTTTCACCGTTGTAAAGGAGTCAAGATGCCGCAAACGGAATCAAAGTCCGACTTTTACCGCTGGCGCAGCGGAGTCATTAGATCGCCGCTGAACGGAACTGGCAACTGAAAAATTTTTCAGAACCGAAAACCGGGAACACATTTTTCTCAGAACTGCTATGTCAACCGAACCGTAAAATTTTTAAATCCCATGCCAATGATAAAAGTTATTGGAAAACAAACTGGACAAAACGACATGTGTAGGTCAGTACAAGCATCATTAGGAGTCACTCAGGAAAAATAAAAACAATTAGACTTTGGAACATATTTTTACAATAATACCATATTCTATAACAGACTAAGGCAGGAAACTACTTAATAATAGCAAGAACAAACAAATGGTCAAATAATTATCAAAATTAAAATTGCCTAATCTCGATGCCGGGTTTTGTTGATTCTCGCAGATCTCAAGACCTTAAAACTCTGATTTCGAAATATTCTCGGTCAGCAGTCAAGTTGTAATGAAAATATCATTACAAGTTATGAGAAAGATGACAACTTTGTTTCAGTGAACTGAACTTGGCAGTTTCGGCTCACGTTTCTGACAAAATCACAGATGAAGTTATTGAGTCTCTCTCCAAGTGTCACAAGTCTCTGGCTTATGAATTAGATATAAATGTAGAAAAAAGGCAACTTTGTAAGTTTATAGGCAAATAAGGCAGAAAGTCCTTTCTACAACTCGACCTTGTACTTTAAAATTTGTTTCAAGACATTTCAACTTTACTGTCAAAAAACCGATTTAAACCAAGTTAAAAATAGACTGAAGCATACAATTTAAAGTGCAAAACAAAGCAATTTTCAGCTGAAATTTGTTAATATCTTTCTCACTCTTAAAAACCTTTCTCTCCATGTCATATTCCTTAAACATAAATAATACCCCTGTACACTTTAAAAAATATTTGTGCATCAAATTTTATTTTGTCTTAAACTTTAACAGGTTTTGTGTTCAGCATCTTGTATACTAAAGAAAGTTGCATCCCCCATTTAGCTAGCGATGAATTAGGCAACGTTTTTAAAGTTTAGTTGATTTAAATTATGCAAACTGGTGCCTAATATTACAGAAAAGCAAGAAAACCGGTGAAGTTTTTCTGGAAAAAGGCAGGAAATATACAGTTTTTTTCCCTGAAAACTGGATGGATGTACATGCAGATGGTGTGTTGTTACAGCTGGGGGACATGAGCAAGAAGAGATCGTCGACGCCGGACGTACTGCGGACAATGTCTCGCATGAGTTCAGACTCGTCCCGCAACGACCAGAGCGAAGTCTTGCCATGAGTGATGCCAGTCAGCAGTCTGATCCTTCCCCCATGGTCAGTACACACTACCTCACTCTTATACTCATTTATAGATAAGTTAGTGGGTATTGCTGAGTATCTCAAGCATTTCTTAACTCTTTCTGTAGCCCAAACTGAAACTGAAATTTCAACCCAAAAATATAATTCAGGCCTACCAGATTTCATGGTGCAATTTGGGATGGATTATTTAATTGTTTTTCTAGTGCTGAACTCACTAAGGGAAATTTTTGGTCAAGATTTAAAGCTACTCGAGAGTTTTAAGAAATTAAAAATAAACCGTTCAATATTCACCGACCAAATGAATAAGTCTTTATTTACTCTAAAAATCCCACAGTTGACATTTCTATTTGTGAGTTACTACCAAAAATTATAAAAAAGATTGTTCTGGAGTTTGAAATTGAAATATAATTTGCTACCATAGCATAAAAACTGCAAAAAGTTACTGTAATTGCTAATATTTTTGTCACTAATCAATTTGTGTTTTCATTGTGCCAGAAGCTGGAATATTTAAATCTGGTAAGTTGCATGGAGTTCGGAAAAGTGTGTTTGCATTCTGCATCCTGGGAGTTAGAAGTTAGTTTCACAGGGTGTCCACTATAAAATAAAATTCATGTTTTTGAAGTTTTTCTACGGTCTAAAAAGTTAGTTTTAAGTTTGAACACACCATTTTTTGTAATAGTTACAGTTGCTATTTGTTTTAAAAGTCGTAGTTTTGTTGGCGGCACTTTATGTATTCTGTTTTACTCTCGGAGAGGCTTCCAAGTCTCACTTCATTCTTTGCTTCCGAGTCACTCCTTCGGTCACTTCTTAATGCAGATTTAATATTTCCATGCGTTCCGAATGCTATTATAGTCAAGTCATATGTTCGAATAGCCAGTTCTGTCTGAAATCAATTCCGACTTTGGTTTTACCCTTGCTATCTTTTGAATCAATATTTAGTTCCTCGATATGTTCCTAGCAATGCAATACAACACTGTGTTTCCAAAATCTGAAATGTATTTTATTCTTGCAAATTCAAACTGAGGGAGTAACTATGACTTTAGGTAGTTTTTCCCGGTTTCATACAGAAATTCATGCCTTATTCAGTGTTTTCAAGGTTTACTGAATCCACGGTCAAGTGGACACTAATAAATATTCATTGTTTGCCCCTTGGATATCAATTTGACATAAAATAGGTTTTTGGTTACCTTCGTCAATATCCAAAAAAAGTTTTGTTGAGGACTGTTTCATCCCCAAGATGTTTCGATGTGAAGACATCATCGTCAGACGTGCAGTCTAATTGTAGAAAATCCACCTGTTAGCTTCATTATTAAAGATGAAAATGAATACACACATGAAGAAATACAATACGACGAAATACCGAAATAAATAACCATATTTTACAATTCACATAGCAAAAAACACCGAAATAAATAAATAAATTTAACACAGTTTTAAAACGAGTAGGCCTACACACACACGAACAAACAAATCACAGCGAACGCGGACAGAAGACCAAATACCTATTTTATGTCAAGTGGACACCCTGATTCCATAATAGTGTCTTGTTTTTGGGTTTAGAAATACAAAATTTAGTAAACTATATACTTTTAAACACCCATAAAAGGGTGATTAAAAAGTTCATAATCAAACCTTTTGTCAACTGCACATAGAACATTTTCTTGTTAGTTTATTAGGAACTAGATTAGTTCTTAAGTACATTCAAGTAGTAAGATAAAAATTTACTCACATTTGATTGCTTGCAGTAGTTTAATTATGTGTTCATCCTTATTCCTTACATTAGTCCCCTATGTTCTGTCTCCAAGAGAGTATTATTTGTCTCCAATTTGTAACAGAGTTTTGGTCGAATTATTTATCATTGAATGCATTAGTTTGCCTGGTTTGTTAGTTTAAATTTAGTATAAAATTTATAACTCACTTTCATAAGAACCTTCTAGTAATTTTTCTGCTCAAACTTCAATTTTCAGAGACTTTTATAGACTAAATAAACAGTTGAACAAGAGGTGCGTGATTCATTAAGTAGAAGTTAGAACTCGTGAACGGTGTGTTTACGCAGGTGTTCAATTGAAGCCCAAGTGTTCCTCTCTTAACAAGTTATCTGTTACACATTTGAAGCTGTTGCATCATCTATTCTAGATTATGTTACAATGGTAGTTTAGCTGTCTGTTGTTGACATCAAACAAGGTAATCTTCTACGTTGGGTATTTTTTAACGCGTTAGTATTTTTATAGATGTGCATTCAGATTTACATGGTTGCTAAAAAGTGACATAAACTCCCATTTTAATTTTTGGGATATTTACGTTCTGACTTAATTTTTGGCTACAAAATTTACTGCTTTATGTACAGACACGAGTTGTTCTGAAAACCAGATATGTACTGAGAACAATTAAATAAAATGCATTTTTATTTATTTACTAGCGGACCCGACAGACTACGTCCTGTCAAAAAGATTGGTAATGTGGCAGTTTTTTTTACATATGTTTTATGTCTGTAAAATAGGATATCAGCTAAAATAGCAATAAAACTCAAATTGATATGTTTTTTAGAAAACGTTTGTATGGGAAAAAGAAAAGGGTTTTTCAATTTTTAGAACATTTAAATAAAATTTGGCCAAATTGGTCCAGGCGTTGTTGAGTTATGCGCTTACCAACACATTTTGCGATTCATTTTTATATTATAGATGTAGGATTGTCCATATTTATTCAGGTTGGTGCGAAATCACCAACCAAATATTATTATCAAAGGGAAGCTGTTATCATTAAATATTGTTATCATTTCCGGAACTCGTATATGTTTTTATAATTATTTGAATAAATTGTTGATCTCCCTTTCATTTGTCAGTACAGTCGATAGGCCTGAGCAAAGCTAACAAACGAAAGAAATCTGAACATTTCTTTAATAATTTAGATTGCTAGTTCCCCCATCTCTAAACTAGACTGACACTAGCTAGCTAAATTTGTATAAACGCTAAAAGCTAATTTGTTATTAAAGCAATTTGCTACTCATAAGCTTTTAAATCCACAAAACTAATCTTATACATTTTAAAAAAATGTTTGGACCAAACCGACTTGAATTATGCTAAACCACTACACCATCCGCCCAACTATTTCTGCCTTCAAATTTAGAGAAGTACTTAAATCTGAATGTTTATCCGAATCATGTGACTGTCAAATAAAGACTATAAATCAACAAGCTGGAAATATTACAAACAGAATTTAAATACTATGTCAAATGACTTATTTAGATCTTAATTTGTTTGTATAAAAATTTGAAGACTGGACCGGTTCAAGTCCCGGTTCGGTCCAAACATTTTTGTCTTCAAATTGCTTTAGTAATAAACTAGCTAGCTAAATACATTCTATCTACAACTCGCCGGTTGTGTCGTAGGCTACTCCTCACCTGTCCACTAAGCGGAAGAGTCTCCACGGACGGAAGCTGAGACCCAAGTCTGTGGTGGACAACATAGAAGGCATGTCTGCAGACGACATCCCGGACCTGCTGCCTTCACTGCCCACCAGCAGAAGGTATGGTGGATATCTTGTAATGTACCAGTCTTGTGAGAGGGTTTCAAGTTGAATTTCACCTCATATTATGTATTTGAAATGTCATAGGAAATAGAGCTATTTATGTCCATCTCTACATAGAACGAAACTTTGTAGAATAAAACAATTTGCAGTTTTAGCTCCGAGATCACCTCCTGAATCATGTGGAAAAACTTTTTATCCATGTAACCAATCTACAGGTTACATTTTTCTGTCCGATTTTCACAAAACTTGGTACAAATTTTCCTTTTGTAAACCTCTAGGTTGAATTTGTTTATCAGAAGGGATCTTTTGGGGATTTTTCTCCCTAAAACAGATTGTATTTATGGTCCGATTTCATATAAACTAGGTATAAACATTAATGACACCTCAAAATGTACCAAAATCTATTCGGCCATTCCAAGATGGTGCTGGAAAATCTATCTTGGTATCGCTGATTAAATTTTTGGTACACATATTAGATACACTGCCATGAATGTTTATACTAGATTAAAGAAAATTGGATCATAAATACAATTTGGATAGCATAAAACTCCATTTTTGGAGAAAACCCTCCTCCCAAAAGGGCTTCATAATTCCGTGTAAATTTAGCGGATCCGTGATTGGTATCGCGACGCGAGCTCATCATCTCTGGTGCGAAGTTCGATCCCCGAGTCACCACTTACAATTTGTAATGTGACTAATAATGTAATGCTAGGTAAAGGTCAAGGTTGAGTGGTAGAGAGGACTTTGTACTTAGCCTCGTTAAACAAGACAAACTTTACCTTTACCTTTTTTTTTAAATTATACTCCGTCATGGGACATTTGCTGGGATTTACAGTAGCACTTGTCTGCTATGTTTTTTTTATACTTTGAAGTTTTTTGCTCACAATTGTAGGATTTTGTAGGTTGAAATATTATTGTGGACATTTTTTATTTTTTTAGTGAGTAACATTACACGATGTTTCTTCTATTACTGCTTACGATGGTTAATTTTAGGCTAGCTCATTTCCTAATGTTTTGTACGGTATGTTTTAGGTTACTATCTGGAGACAGGATCAGATTTGTGTTCTTCTTGTTCACTAAAAGAACTATGGAAACGGACTAATATTATTTTAACTCTAGAAAAACCGAGTTGTGTTAACTGAAAGTACCGTGTGTTGTGTAGAGTCGCTGGACAGTGTGAGTGAGCTGCCCCGCTGCAGCATCTGGTGAAGGATCGGCCCCGGAGAGCGAAGACCCGGGCCCCGTCCCGCCCCACCCTGCCTCCCCCACCTCTACACGCTCCCCTGCTGGAGGACTCGGTAGACACGTTCTTCAGCCTCACCCCCACCACGCCTCTCATCTCACCCACCTCCGAGGACAGGTGAGCGTCAGTAACCGTAGCTAGACATTACCTTAACTGCATGTGACTGTCCGAGGCAGAAAGCTTGCTAGTCGTGCAGTTACTGTGTTAAATAGTTAATAACATTTTCAGTGTGGGTGCGATCCAAGGGTCGTCGTGGTCACCCACTGAGGTCATTGAAGAGATAATTTATTGCTAGTGAAGAGGCAAGCAGCATAGTCGAGTGGGCCAGCGTGTAAGGCTGATAGGCTGAGAAAACTGTATTTAAATTTTGTTTTCTTGAGAACATACTTTGGTGAGAAAAAGCTATATCTGATATTTTTTAAGACGTCTTTTGAGCAAGGTCTATTGAGTCTGTGCTTGCAACTTGTCTATGGCGCGTTGAAGTGCTAGTTTTGAAACTGGCCTCCCTATAAAACGACTACAATAAGAACAAGTCATGTAATTTTTATTAATAAAAAATTAATAATTTATTGGGATCATTAAATAGTTTTAATTGCATGTTACCAACTTTGTTTATTGAAAATAAAAATATGTAAGTTTATAGAATATAAACAAAATTACAATTGGTGATTTTTGCCGTTTTAGCGCTTAGCGAAAACGGATAAAAAAGAAGCATACTAGGCATACAGACGGGTCTGTTTGGAGAACGCTATCACCAGCCGCAGCTGATAGTGGTTCTTCCTCATAACCACGTGCTAACTCACATGTTGCAGTATGAGCTCGAGCTTGTACCTGGGCGAGAGCGAGACTCGAGCAGCCCGTCACGCCCGCTCATGTCGCTCACGCCCATCTACACAAGGAGACTCCTCGCTCAGTGTCAAGTGACAACCTCTCGCCCTCGCCTCTGCCCAGGCTCACTCACTCGCCCATCGCTCGTCGCTTCTGCAGTGTTGACAGTCAGTATTCACTCATGTCTCTCCTCTGATACGAGAGCTGGCCGGGAAGTAACTTTGTGTGTCACGGCTAGATAACGTTTTCCACCGTTATGATCGTATATTTAACTTTAAACTTCAATTACTTCATGCCTTGGCTTAGTTTGGGAGTTTCACTGTTCTACAAACAGTAGCCACAACAATTTTACATAGCAGCGCCAAATTCTACACTCACCAAAAATAAAGTTACTATTTTTATTTTGCTATTGATCACAGAAGGGTTTTCCATGGAGTTTAATGGGCAAATGACATTGCAATATAATTTTTTTAACAGGTAAACACTTTTTAAATGAAGACAAAATCAATAAAGAAGTGCAACTATTTTGACCTTAGAGTTTTTGTGGCAGAATTTCACTTCTTTATTGATGCCTGTTGAAATGGCTTTAGCTTATGTAATATGCTCATTATTTGTCCATAAATTGCTAGGAAGTTTTTAGGTGTAGGTATTTAATTGAGCTTAGCTATCCAAAAACATTGTAGATCAGAAGCATTTTGTAGGCCTTGAAATAAAGCCAGGTGATTGTAATAGTAGATAGGTGTACAAACCTCATTACTTTCTAGATAAAAGCTAATAATAAATAGCCCTGATAACTTTGAATAATATATAAAATATTTAGCTAATTAATTATTATTTGTATAATATTATTTACAAATTATTTTGAATGTCTAAATGTGTGTCATTCAATTTCTGTAAGGTCAAACTTAAAGTGTTAAGTACATTCAGTTGTTTTGAATACATTTATTTATTTGCAGGTGGGAAAGATGAGCAGAGTGGAGAAGAAAGTGATTCTTCAAAGTCTGTAAGAAGTAAACAGGTAATTATTTGTTTGTTCTTTCTGTCTTCCCTCATTTACCATTTCTCTCTTATTCTTACTTTAGCATTTTCTTTCAGTATCATTTATTGCCGACACAACATTAATTGTTCGGTAAGAACAAAGGAACAAGGTAATTGTAAGAGTTTTGTGTATGATTTTTTTAAAAGCACTTTGTTCTAACGTTTGGACATTTAAACTTGTTGAAATTTACCAACGTTTGAACATTCTCTAATAGCACTAAGTATGGATAAATTACAGTTACACTTGCACATGAAAAAGGTAAAAGGTAAAGTTTGTCTTGTTTAACGAGGCGGAGTTAGTACTACAAAGTCCTGGCTCTACCACTCAACCTCGACCTTTATCTAGCCATCAATAGGGGGTCCTGTCAGATTACAAATTGTAAGTGGTGACTGTGGGGAACGAATCCAGTCTCAGCCAGGCTACTGAGGATGACTTCCACAGCAGGTCAGTAATTATACCAATCCGGAATAGATCTTAGTATGGATAAATTAGTTACACTTGCACATGAAATGGCTACACAAGTGCTTTGTTGACTAAATGTTGACTGTGTTGTGTAGGAAGGAGACTGTGAGTGCCCCGGAGGTAAAGTGAAGTCTATCGCAGAGTCGCTGCGATCACCAAGCAACGGTTTCCCCGCCCCGAAATCACCAGTCTTCCGCCAACTCAACGAAACAGGTAAACATCAACTGTTTGAGAAACAGATCGCTCTTCGTAACTTTGAGGTGAAATGAGAGGGTAAGAACTACTAGAACCAAAAGATAGTTCTTTGATAGGTATTACGATGCTGGATAAACCAAACCGAACTCCTATCAAACTGAACATGTGAAGCGAATCAATACCCCGAACTGAACCTATAGGACAAAATTAGGCTGTTTGATAAGTACCCGTGTTTATATAAAGTAAAAGGTAATCCATTTCCATATTGTCAGCTGTTACAACAACTATGTAAACCACAGCTGGCTAAATTTTGAGTCAAAAATGATTTTTATGTTTTGACAGCTGTTTTAAGAAATTCAACTGAACCTTTTGCTAACATGGAAAAGAATCTTGATTCGATCTGTGATTAGACTTTGTGTGTTCGGACGGAAAATGTGAGGAAACTGGCCAAAACTTGTGGAGGTGTATAAGGATATAAGGTAGTTTGTCGGATTTCCTCACATTTCTCCCTATCTAAACCCAAAAGTCTAATCACAGATCAATACGGTTATTTTTCCATGTTTGCAAAGGTTCCGGAATTAATTTCTTAAAACCGCTGCCAAAACATAAAAAAATAATTTTTTGGCTTAAAATTTAGCCAGCTGTTGTTTACATAGTTGCTCTAACAGCTGAAAATATGAAAAAGAATTTACAGTTTAAATTTTATGTTAACACGGGTACTTATCAAACAGCCCTCGTACCTTTCTAGAACAGTTCAGTTCAAAGTAATTTTGCTTTAACCAGTCGTACCTAATTTCCAGAATATTTATCGTAAAAGATCTTAATTTTGTTTAGTTATAAAAATGTTATGGCTCTCGATGGTAACATGGCTAAGTTAGTGGACTCCGAAGCTTCAGGTTGCGGGTTCAGCTAGCGCATCCCGGAATACATTTCACAGCGAACCAACCACTCGTCCTGATTCAAACACCAATCCGAACGCATGGTCCCACCACCTTGACCAAAGAATCAAAGATTATTATTTTATATCTTTAAATTAAAAAGTTACTTGTTCTTTTACTCTGAAGAAAGAATAATTTTGAAACAACTTAGTCTGATCTAATTGTTTGTTGTTTACAGGAGGTGCTGGGAAGGGTAGATCTCCGCCTCCTCCTCTCACGCCGAAACCTAGACCTTGGTCTGTAGCAGGATCCGACAGGAAATCAGGTAACAGATGTTGAGGAGAATTCAGCTCATCAAGTCTGACCCAGGTCGCTGGGACACAACTTGCATCTTGATGCGAGTTCATGTTATAAAATTGTTACCTTTAAGGGCTTTTTGTTCTTACTTAGGTAGGAGAAGTGTTGTTCATAGAATGCTCAAATTTGCATTTATCATATTTAACACTCAAGTAAAAATATAGCATGTCTTCAATTATAATTTGGGTTCCGCACTATGCTTTAAATAAAGCTATGTTTGTATGTACCTAAATATCAAAAAATGACTTTCCTATCTACTGATGGACAGGATTGGTTTTTCCCTTGAACGAGAACCAAGTTAAAACAAACTGTTTAAGATTTACGATCCAAAGGGATAGAAAGGAGAGCAGCCTCATCAGGATTAAGTTCAAATACACAAAAACACAAACTCTCAAATTGTTGGCCTCAAATAAAATGTAACATTTTTTAAAACCATTTATTACACATCGATCACATTTCCAATCAGCCAAAAACTGTCTAAACAATTCCCTTTCTACAAAAATTATCCTCCTGCCCAAAAACATCCTGTTATTAGAGAGTTATCACGGGTATTTCCGAGCTCTCAGGACCCCATTCACACTGTTGGATGCACTAAAGCTTGTGATGGTTTATGAAGGTGACCTGTGTGGACTGCTGAGTGACGGGTCGAGTCCAAACACGTCGGCAGCCAACACACCCGACTCCGGGGAGGCACTGGAGGACGGAGTCGACACCTCCAGCATCGGCTCAGGTCAGACCCTCGGCAACGAGGAGAGTTTAGTGAAGGGAACCCTACGGAAGCAATTGTTCTCGCTAGTTTAAAACATTTTGTTAATTATTTTCAGGGTGTCTAGCATGCAGGAATTCCGGGAAAGCCAGGAATTTCATCCCTAAACCGGGAATTTTAGCAAACTGTATCGAAGTCGTTATTTTGCCGCAGGTGCTGGCGGAAGTCAAGAAATTATCGTTAACGGTAACAAAAGTCGTGATTTCATCATGGCACTGGGCAGTCGCAAGATCGCTAGAACGGTAGGATCGTTGGGAACGTAGTGTAGTCATTATTTCGCTGCAGGTGCTAGCAGGAGTCAAGAGATTGTTGTTAACGGTAAAGGAAGTTGTGATTTCGCCAGCGGGAGTCAGGGGATTGCCGAAAGGTATCGTAGTCATGTTTTCGCCACAGGCGCTAGCGGAGTCGAGAGATTAATTGTTCACCAAAGATTACCAAGCAACTGATAAGTTTTGGATGTTGTTTTGAAAGAAATTCAGTATAGGGTCTAAACCTGTTCTTATATTTAGCGGAACCGTGGCAGGTTGGAAACTTGTGCAACTCCGGAGCTGATCACTCCGCTAGTGCAGGTTCGGTCCCCGCAGTCACTACTTGCATTTGTAATGTGACTATTCGGTAACACTAGGTAAAGGTTGAGGTAGAGAGGACTTTGTAGTCCTAACTTTGCCTCGTTAAACAAGATAAACTTTACCTTTTTAAAGTATAGTTACGGTATATTGTTTCCAATCAACCAGTCTTTTGTGTCAGCCTCAATTTTCATTTATCTTCATTGACGAAAAGTGTTGTTTTACAGGGAGCAGTGACAAACGGTCCGTGCGAGAACTCGCCGCGAGTCTCAACAAAAACAGCAGCGACAAGAAATCCGAGTCAAGTAAGAACACTGATTTCAAGTAGATTGTATTTCTGTACCTGATGCGTTTCTCAAAGCATGAAGTTAATCTCTTCCCCTAATCAGTAGTCAAGTAGTTGAATACACTCTACTGCTAAGAAAAAAAAAGAAATTGAAGTTGCATTCAAGCCACTTCTTAACAAAATACCCAATTCTTAAAATAATGCAAACTTTGATTACACAAAGATATTTTACGTAGCTAATGTTCATATTTATTTTTGTGTTTCTAATATCATTTGATGTCTTATAAAAGCTTTTTGGTAAAAAATGTTATTTGTAAATAATTATAATTTGCGTCTAGTATTTTTCCAGTTATGATTTTTTAGAATATTTTGGAGGTGAGCGTTTGAGCAGCAGTTTAAATCTAGTAAATTATAAAATTGATTTGAAACTTGTGGATAAAATTTAAGTTTCACATACAAAAATAACTATTAACACTAGAGAAGGGTCAGTTTTTAAAGTAATTTTCAGAATTATTTAAATAAAAATAATAATTGAAATTAAACCAATTGTATATAAGGCTACTTTTGACATTCATTGTTGGGAGTAGCTTGCTACTTTCTTCACAATTTTGGGAGTAGTAGCTCTATTTCTCATAACTTAATCTTAGCGCAGCGTGTTACAATCGTAGATACTATCCTGCTTGAATCATACTAGTTCCTTCCACTACTTGTTGTGCTGAAAATTGAAATAGTCAAAAATTAATGTAAGTGCCACTCAATGAGATTTCCAAAGTGTTGTACTAAACATTACCTTTTATAAAGAAAATAATTATGTATTAAAATAACTCTTAAGCTTTCGCGGGTGTCATCACTAAGATCTAAGGCTTCCGATTTACACCGCGTCACAGTTGAATTACAAATGCTGATAAACGTTAAGACCTTGCTGTGGAGAGCCATCCTCAGTAGCTGGTTGACTGGCGCCGGCCGTGGCGTCTTCTTATATACTCGAGCAGTGGGGTGGAGCATGTCACCTGATTGGCTGAAGTGGGGGTGCTTGTTGCTTGTTGTCGAACTGGATTGGCTGGTTTCAATAGAACTTTTGAAAACTGGCTACCAACTTTTGATAATTTTATGCCGTCTTCTTTGTTAAAGTGTCTTCATGCTTGATTATTTCTATAGTTACAGCACATGAAACAAGAAGAAATAGAAATGTCGGCAATAGCAGAACACAGCTACAAGACAAAACACAGAATTGATTTTGATAAAACCAAAGTCTTGGCGAAAATTTCACACTATTATCCAAGGAACATAAGAGAAAATATAGAAATAATCAAGCATGAAGACATCTTTAACAAAGAAAACAGCATAAAATTATTAAAAAGTTGGTAGACAGTTCTTCAGAAGTCCTATTGAAACCAGCCAATCCAGTTTGACAACGAGCAACAAGCTCCGCCCACTTCGGCCAATCAGGTGACATGCTCCACCCCCCACCGCTTGGGAATATAAGAACACGCCACAGCCGGCCAATCCAGTCTCAGCCAGTCAACCAGCTACTGAGGATGACTCTCCACAGCGATTTGTAAATCAACTGTGACGCGGTGTAAACCGGAAGTGTTAGATCTTAATGAAAATTAGATAACCTAACACTGGTGACATTAGGAAATAACTTTCAACAATTTGAATTCACATTGACTGAATTTGAGAGGATTCATCAGCATTTTGGCACTTTACTTAATAGCTTAGATCTATTATTTCAACCCTCTTCATTCGACAGTCTACTGATCACTTGTCCGCAGCCACCCCAGACGCTACTGGTCCTCATACATTCGCAGCGCTCGGCGCAATGTACCCATCTCACTATGTCAGTACACATAATCATGCACTAAATTAACACGCTAAAGTAGAGAGCTAGAAAGTTGAAACTGACCCATCTCTTAGTAACATGTACATACGCATAACTTTGACTACTCTATCTAATACGTACTGTAACACTTACCACGGTACTGAGTTAACCTGTCCGCTGCACTCACTCTCACTCTAGCATGTACTTCTGCATGTGTATGTGTGTATGTGCATGTCGTAGGCAGTCTTCTCGTCCAGCAACACAAGCCTTGGCGCCATGTCGTCGACCTAACCTCCGCTCCACACAGCGCCCAACACAAGGTAACCTAAACCTAGCTGACGTTGTGTAACTGATCATAAGTTATGGTGTTAAAGAGCAAGAAAGAAGGAAGTTGAGATAGGTCAACAGAAGTAGTCGATATTTAAAACTTCAAAATCGTCCTTTGATTAAAATTAGGGTGGACAAGACCAAAATACCGGGAAATTCCCAACAAAAATTAAAATCCTGAAAATCAGGCGGGAAATCCCTATAAACAAGATTTTTCGGGCGGGAGGGACTTTTGGATTTTTTTGACAGGAGGATTTTGGGAAATTTTTCAGATGGGAGGGATTTTTTGGGGAATTTTCCGAGTTTGTGGGATTTGTTTGTTAAAAATGGTAGTTAAAAGGGAATTTTTGTTAGATCTTTATTTTAAGAGGATAACTAAACAATCTCATTTTACTTTGATCAATGATCAGTTTTCTAGGTGAATTCCTATTGAATATTCCCCCAATTACAAAACAAATACAAATGAAAATTTTGACATTTTAATATTTACAACTTCCTGTAATTATTACAAAGTTTAATTAAATAGCAATATCAATAATAGGATCAATAATCAAATCAAAGGACAATCATGCTGTTCCATACATATTTCTTTTAAAACTCACAAAAGGATCACAAGATTGGGATTTGTAGGGTTATCATACTATTTTTACAGTAAAAACCCCTTTTTGATTTTCTGACCTTTTCATTTTAATTTGTAATGACTGAAATGAAATAAGCTTCTAAACCCACCCAAAAATTTCAAGCAAGAAAAAATGTTTGTAGCCCAATTCCACCCCGAAGGAAAACCGTTAGACTAGCCTCTTGTTGTTTCTCTACAGCTAACACTGATGATGGCGTTGCGCTTGTGTGCAGGTGGTGTCGTGGAAGGATGAGGAGAACAGGCAGAGACTACTGGCCGAGGCGGCTGCCGCGATGGCACAACACTTCCACTGTGAAGACTCCGTCGATGTGTGACACAACACTGTTTGCTTTCTACCTTTAGTCATGCCTTACGGGAAAAGTCGCAAGTTGTTAAAATAAGTTTCATACTTTCCGTTAGTCTGCATGTCTTAGGGAAGGACAATGATTTTTTGGGTGTATGAGAATTGTTTTCTGCAGTAGAAGCACACTCATCGACTAAATAATAAAAAAAATTCCTTCCAAGAATTAAAATCGAGTTCTTCCAGTTCACACCGCGTCAAAACATCGTAATAATTAGCTTGAGATATTTTGGTCTCACTGTGTAGTACTATCTTCAGTCACTGATTGGCTGAAACTGTCTGAAGATGGTACTCTACACCGAGATTGAAATATCTCTACTAGGTGTGAACGGAAGAACTAGATTATAAAAGTTCTGAGCATTAGTGGAGGCCACTATTTTTAGCTGCATTACACTAATACACGAGGTTAATAGTGGCTTTCAATATTTCCTCTTAGTGGCCCCAGTTTGATGTAGAGTTGTTGATTTGTTGAAAAATAAATGTTGAGTAAATATGAGAGTGACAGTGAGTTTGAGGAATGTTTTGACGACGATGAATAAATGTGTTGTAGTTTCAAGTGAGTTGAAAACCGTAAATCAACTAAGAGTATAAACAAAAATTAACAAAAACGAGACTATCTGCATCCACCACAGCAAAACTGTACTGGCGGCCATGACACTTCAATCAGTCACTAGATCACGTGACCTGTAAGACTGGCCACTATAGTTGAACGGGTTCAACTTTAATGGGCAACCTATACACAAGACCAATAGTGCAATAATTGTGGCGACTAGCCAAGTGCAGTGGACGTCACTACTGATGTACCGCTTCCAAGAAATTAACTTTTCTATAATAACCGCTGCACGTCAAAAGTCGTAACGTCTGAAAGCGACATAACAATTCAAAGAAATTCATCAACTACAAACCTTTGTAAATGGACTAAAAGGTGCCTGTACGAAGTTTACATAAGCTTTCATAGTTTGTAGCTGGTTGAAAACAAACATGTGATTTTTTACACCCGTTGACTACATTGTTATTTCTCCGCCTGTACCAGCATCTTTAAATTCACAGCAGCTGTCAGTGGACTGCGATGGCAGGAACTACTCTCATACATACAAAATCCAGTGTTGTTCTCCCCTACCATATTTAAAGTACTTGAAAGTCTTTTATTTAGTAGTGTAGACATGCTACACGGCAGT
The DNA here is from genome assembly GCA_018831715.1 of Matsumurasca onukii. Taxonomy (NCBI): domain Eukaryota; kingdom Metazoa; phylum Arthropoda; class Insecta; order Hemiptera; family Cicadellidae; genus Matsumurasca; species Matsumurasca onukii. The sequence goes on from CM032067.1 coordinate 6,187,878, forward strand.
AGGTTACCCCAGAGCAGCTGTTCTTGCCATTTCAAGTCGCAAACGGGCACAACTGCCGTAGTTGGTGCAGCTTGAAATGAAATTAAAAGTCTTTATTTACGTGGTGAATTTAGGACTTTATTGTCCTCTCTACCACTTAACCACGTTAAATATAAACAATAGCAATACATTAAATCAATAAACATCCCAATATGTGTACATAACAAAGATATTTCAAATTAGGTATTCAAATATGAGGTAAGATAACTTAACTAAAACTTCTGAAGAATAACAAATTCATTTAATGAACATAGCCCTAAACTTAAAAAACCAGTCACACCAACCTTTCATACGTCAGAGTTTAAACTATTATTGCGGACATTTTCCATCGTAAGTGAGCAAGATGATCCTTGACGTTTCGGGATCTGTAATCTGATCCCATCTTCAGGTGAAAAGTAACCTAAAACATAATACAGAGCATAAGTAAAAACACTTCCATACGTTTTATGGTATAAAAACGTTCTTAACCACTGTCAGAAATTCAGAACTTTCAATAATCAACCGTTCACCTTGTTTAAGAACTACTGCAATATTGTCAATCAAACAGTGTTGTGTCCTTGAAGTTGTATGCAATGATGCTGAAACTGTGAACTAAAGGCCAAAGTCAAGGCTTGTAAGAAAATAACTAATTACAAGCAGTTGATTGTGTTTAAATCAAAACTATTCTTTAACGATTAATTAGTTTTCTTAGTGTAAAAAGTGAAATTACATGCAATTAGTATTAATAATTTTGTAAATGAAAATATTTCAGTGGTGTTTTGTCCTTTCTTTAAATTATTATGAATTTTCTTATTTAATATTTGCATTTGTTTTGATGGTGGCATAATGTATGAAAAATTAAATAACTCTATTGGTTCTGAAATTGGTTAGTAAATACTTAATATTTGACCTATTTCTGGATGGAAACCAAATCTCAAAATTATAAATTTCTTAGTAAGTAAATACTTATTTGGAAAACGAAGAAAGGTTTATAAAAAAGAAACCTAATCTTAAAAACATTTTATTTTGACTACATGGTATTTTCATTATTATCTTTAATTACTTCTAAACTTGATTGCACAATGTATTGATAAGGACCAGCCAATTATCTGCACAAAAATTGAGAGTAATGAAGTGACAGCGCCAACTAGCATGAAGCGACTTGCGCAAGTGTGTAGATCACTCTTCCCTTTCCTATCCGCTTAGTACAGTCGGTAACAAGCAAACCTCGCTGTAGCTGTCACAACAAATAACATAAACTTATTGTTCGTCTGCTTTTAAACAGAAGTTTGGATTTTGCTTTAATACTTATTGCTAAACAACTGTTAAAAATAATAAAACAGAATCAACCAAACTGAATTTAAACTATCAAAATAAATAACTATTTATGTTAAAGAAACAAGATAATTTAAGTAGTTGCTGTTTGTAAACAAACCGCCATCTTGGATTCTGTTGGAACGGACTATACTGAGCCGTGTGAGGGGGAAAGTGGTGGGGGGCTACGTAACAGCTGTTTATACTCTCCTCTCTGTGATTCATGCTGATTGGCTGTCTGTAGTTACTTGTAAAACTTAAAACTTAAAATTCATTGCAGAAAAAGCACAAAATAAAAAATGCAAATCAATTATAAAAAGGTCGAGGTTATATATCTTTCAGCCACCTTTGTAGATTTTGTTGTATTATTTTTAGTTACCTTAGATCTGATAGTACCATGCTAGCTCAATGGGTAACTTATAGATGCAAAATAAGTATTAGTGCCTCCTCATACAAACAAAGCAACAAATGTGACATTATTGTTTTTGTTGTATTCCTGCATAATTTTTTTATTATTATTCAAAACTATTTGAAACACAATTTAAAAATGGTTTTAATTTATTGTTATTGTAAATTGTTTAATATTAATGATTTTTCATTAATATATTGTTTGATTTAGTCATAAAAGTCATAGCTCAGTTTGTATTAAAGTTTTACATTCCAATTTAGGTGGCATTTTATGTGATTATTTTATTTGTAGATAATTTATAAATATTGTTTTAAGTGAAATTGTTTTTTTGTTTCAGTTTACTTAATTTTTAAAAGTTATTATTGTTATGAACTAGTTAGATTATTAATTTATACTAACCTGAATTTGTTCCTCAAAATTATTCTGTGATTTTGTCAATTTACAGTATTAAACTTTTCTCTTGCCACTTTTTAATCCGGAAAAAAATTCTGTTCTTTTTTATCACACAAATTCTACGAGTAAAGGAACCCTTTTCAAACCATTACATATAGTCAACCTTTTAGGTAAAATTTTGTTTGAAATTGAGCCTTCAATATTTTGAAATGGAATAGTTTTTAGTAATCGATAAAATTTAGAACAAATTGCTAAAAACTTGAAAGTAAACCACTCTGCATGCTTGACATTTTAGGATAAGTCACAATGAATTATGTTATACTTGTTAATAATTTTTTTAAGATCATTTTGTTGTTATTTTTTAGATTGATAGTTTATTTTCATAGAATTTTATTATTACATTTTGTACATGTAAAACTATTAACAATGTACAATTTGTTTAACAACATTATATTTTATGTATTGTCCTATTTTCTTCAAAAGACTTACATGTTTGTAATTTTTTTATTTTGCTTTTAGCTTTAAGTACATTACTATTTTGCTTCTCTGTTTTTAAAAGACAACCTGTTTCATTTTAGAGGTAAGACTTAAATTGGCCAAATTTTAAGGAATATCTGAAGATAATGCATTTAGGTATTAGGAACTTCATTCCAATATGTTTATTCAAAACATTTACAAATAATAGCCTATATTAAATGACAAACAAGTTCATTTTATTAGACTTTCAATGAGACTTAACAAATAGTGAGAAGATATTGTTGAAAGATCCACAGTTTTGTTTTAATCTTTTTTGAAACTGTATTTGAAGATGTCTTAAACATGCTTAGTTTTGCTTTACATTCTATTATATATCCCTATTGTAAATTACTCACAACGCCATAGTAAAATTACAACTGTAAGAATTATATTGCCAAAGTGGTGTACATATTTTCATCTAGCACAAATAATGAATAGTACTGTTACTAACTTCATGCCAAGTTTTCAACTTATTGTAGTCAATTTACTCTTAATGTCCTGTAAAGGCTGATTATTTCTAAGCTTATTTACCTTGTATTGTTAATACCATAAACAGGCTTTGTTTTGTTGACTATTTACCAATGTAATATACCCCTAGACTATTGTAATAAAAAATTATTTATGGAAATGTTGCGTTTAATTAAGGATACTAAAAACTCAAAATTGTCCTCACTTCCCCTCCTCCTACCGCCAAAGGACGGGTTTAGGGATCCTTCCTTGGAAAATTTTAATAAAATGAATTAAAAGCTAGTTAACACTATGAAGTCCTGCTCGGCTGAGTTTTGAAGTAGTGCTCTTCTAGAGGGCTAGTGTTTCACGCCAGTTTGACTAGTTCACTGAGACTACTACTAGGTATGAGAATGGCCGCAAGGTCTAAAGCGTCAGCTGACGAGCTGGCAATTTAGGTCAATTTATTTGTTTGCTTCTATCGGCTTATGTGATCAATAGTGAATGTAAGTTCTTGGATGAAGCTGTTAAATAAGAATTTGTAAGAATTTAAAATTTAATACGCAAGATATGTTTCAAAATACGTGTTTTAAAGTTTGCAAACGGATATAAACATTTAAAAGATAGGCTATCTCAAATTCTTGATAAGTTGAATCTGTTTATCGGTTACAAATGAAAGTAGTGTTCAAGTTTGTCCGATTTTCATGAAATTTGGTACAAATGTTCTGTTTGTAAATATCTTAGTCGAGTTTGTTAACCAGCAAAATCGGACTGCCGGAACACCCTTTTTGGGTGGGATTTTTCCCTAAAAAAGTGGTTTTAATGATCTAAAAATAGTGTTTTTTTTATTTTGATGAAATTTGGAATAAATATGTATTATATTGTTATACATCAATAGACCAAAAATTATAAAATCCATCAAGCCGTTTCAAAATGGCGACCAAAAAAGTAAGTGTTTGTCAGGTGGGAATTTTTCGTCAAACCTAACACATTTTTAAAAAACCAATATGATACATTATTTTGGTCCGTCTCGTCGCCCTGAACACAAATCTTCAAACCGTTTTAAAATATCTTGTTTCGTTCAGAAGTTATTCCCAAAAAACCTGAAAATCACGTTGCACCGTTAATTTTGGCTAAAAATCTTTTTTGGAAAATTAGACATGTGATACCTTTTTTGACACTGCCTTGTCGACCCAAAAACAGATCTGCAAAGGCTTTTTCTTAATCTTGTTCCGTTTGGAAATTTAAAAAACCATCATTTTGAAAAAATTTTTATTGTTACCAAAAAGTCTTTACATTATTAGAAGCGCCTCGTCCCGCTGAACCCAAATCTGATTTTTAAAATTTTTATCTTGTTTCGTTCAGAAGATATTCACGAAAAACGGAGCCAAAAATCGCTCTGACCTAAGGCTTAAACCTTTGGTTTTTTCGATTATCGAAAAACTTTGCGTCTCAAATCAGACATATGATACATTTTTTAACACCGCCTCGTCCCGCTGATTATGAATCTGCACTCCGTTGCACCCGATCTTTTTTCGTTCAAAAGTTATTCACAATTAACCGCCAACAAGGGGTGAAATTTTTTGTTCACAAACCAAACATATGATACATTTTTTTGAACCGTCTGGTCGCGCTGAACACAAATCTGATTTTTCTGAATTTTTATCTTGTTTTGTTCGGAAGTTATTGATGATAAACCTTCAACGCTAGTCCATGCCCGGAGTTGGACCCCTGATCGGACTCTATCTAGTCTTGTACATGACATGTGTACATTAATTTTTTCAGTAGAGCAACACCTACCAATAAACTAACTTTTGAAAAAATATATCCGCGCTAGCGCTGCTCTACGGCAAAACTATGAACGCTATAAAGAAAAGCGAGTAAACAGTCTATACATAGTATAGTTCACGGCTTAGGCTTCTATACTTTTGTCAGACTAGCGCTGTCCTGCATCGAAACCACGAACTAAGGAAAAGCAAGTAAACAGTTTTGACATTGTCTAGTTCACAACTTTTCCGCTAGATCGCATAGGCTTCACCTTTATGTAACGCAAGTATACAGTTTTGATAATGTGTAGTTCCGCTAGACACAATTTTTCCGCTAGATGGTATAGGCTTCTACTTTTGAAAAGCAAGTAGACAGCTTTGACGTTGTGTAGTTCACAACTTTTCCGCTAGATCGCATAGGCTTCTACTTTTACATACTAGCACAGACTAGAGACTCTACCGTTAGTCTATGATACTAGTTGTAGATTTTCTAAGTTTTAATTATTTATATGTTACAGGATGAGCGCTCTGATTGGTTATCAAGGTTTTGATTACTTACATATTAGGCTGAATGTCGCGCTTTGTTTTTAAGGTTTAAATCATTTACGTATATTATAATAAAGAATAATACAGAACGAGCCCGCTTGCTAAACGTAATTAGCATATCAGGATGGGTGTGGTTTTATTTTATTATTTAAATCAAAGCCATTTGAGTTATACAACCTAGTTGTATTTTTATTTTGTCAACCTAAAAGAAAATTCCAATTGTAGTATAAATTATACTCACGATTTCTAGAAACCTAATAACACTAGAACCTAGAAACCCACAGCCCGGGCCCTAACTAATGAATTGAATATTACTTATCTTGTGTATAAAAATAGGGAATGTTTGTGAAATAATAAAATTTTGCTCTTGGCCACTGCTTCGTACTCTTTGAATTTACAGTTTACTATTTAGTCTAAGGCCCCTAGGCGCGCCTACACTTAAATCCGGCCCTGCAGTGATGCTGACCAACTCGAGTAATTAGCCAAATAGAAACAACAATGGCAAGCGCCTTTAATTTATGACTGTTTTTGTGGGAGGGCGCATGCGCGGCCACCAGACCGCTCTCAGTTGCACTCAGCAGTCGCCGGCAGCGGCATGGAGCTCTCCCCTCACGTGACACTGCTCCTGCTCCTCACACTGCTGTGTTGTGCCGGTCACAACATCTCCCTCCAGGAGCACTTCAGCCGCGTGCGTGCTTTCAAGTGTGCAGTGCCTCTCCTCACCGCCGTGCCTCTGACGGATCTGCCTGTGCAGGTGACAGGCAAGAAGTACCTGCCTGAGGTGACAGTGCTGCATCGCTGCCACAGGGGCACTGGCTGCTGCAACAACATCAGGGAGTCTTGCGGCCCTGCCGACACCGAGCTGGTCAGTCTGCCCTTCCAGGTGACGTTCGTGATCGAGGTGCCCGGCCATCAGCGGTACTCCACCCTCGTGGAGCACCTGCAGGTGGTGAACCACACGAGGTGCAGGTGTGTCGATCCCTCGCAGCCTCCCAGGTGAGCACTGATCATGCGTCTACTGTCAGGTGTTGACAATTCGCTGCCGCTGGTTCAATCGTGATAAGTCATCGTGTTGACATACATTGATTTCAAAGGTTCTATTGAAACATTGTTGATATAATTTAGAACAACTAACAATGCTCTTTTTGTCAATTAATGATTATTTTACTATTTTGGTACAAAAAATCGTCATAAAATCAACATTTCACTTCTGGGTGCAACTTTGCTTCATTATAATAAATTGTGGTTTGCTAATTTTATTGATAGTAACAAACAATTGACCACCAAAATTAAAGTTAAACTAATAAATATGATGCATTTATTCTTGAAGCTTTTGGTAGTGCTTGAAACGTGCATTATTATTAGTGAATTTAATTTGAATTTTGTTGTTGATTTCCTAGTATTTCATGAAAAGAAAATTAAAAAATCAACCAAAGTACAATTTAGTAAAATAAAACAAAGTAAAATGCCAACACTTGATTTAAACTCATTGGAAAGTTCAATAATATCTTCTAAAACCTTCATTAGAAGTAAAAAGAAAGGCTGGAGTTTTTACTGTCAACTCTTTTAAAGTGTTCTTGGAAGTTGGATTTGCTGGTAACGATTAGGTTAAAGCAACTATTGTGCTTAATTTGATTGTAAGTTTTTTATATTTTATTGACCTTCTTAATAATAATGTATAGAAGTCAATTAATTTATAGAATATGTATTTTTCTGACCACACAGAATGAAGTATGAGTGATACCGTATTACAAACTATTCCAAAATGTTGTAAAATCAAAATATTTTAAAATGTATCTTTATTTAATTTAGTTGAAATTGTACGGAAGTACAGTAGTATATTATGCAATAACTGTCATCGTTTCCCATATTATGAATTCTGTAATAGGTAACAAAATGGTAAGACAAAGAATTTTGTTTTATAGTGTAAATGCTTATTTCGTCTTTTAGAAATTGCTATAAGACAGGCGATCACATAAATAGGCTTAGTCTGTTTCTGGATTTTGCATACACGCTACGACCATGTTTATAGTCTCCCGTGCAGGCGCCAGTCGGCAAATTAAATAAACAGATGAGTAAAAGACTGTTTCAAGGCTGTGAAAATGCTTTTGTTGTTATATTTATATAGACTAAGTGAATAAAAAGTTGTACACAATCACTTTCATTGTTTTAAGTTCATTGTTGAAGATGGTAGAATTTTTGAGGTTGAAATATTATTGTGGAGATTTTTTATTGTTTCTTGCAGTAATATTTAAACCTCAGATAATCTCTTATTTACTCTAGATACTAAACCAATGTATTGGGAAAATTTCATTTTGTATATTAGTTTATAAATAGTTTGTTTATCATTTGTTTTACTGTACATTAAAAATAAATAGTTTAATGTTCAAGTTGCAATTGTTTATGTCAACCTTCATCCAAAACCTAAAATACTCTGATTTTTTAATTGTAACTAGCCTTTGGACAGACCCCCGTTTCGGCCTGCGGCCTCAGTTCTGTTCACTTCGCTCACGGTTCTGCTTCGGCCTCTCTGTTTGGGTATTCACTTCGCTAATGACTATACTATTTCAGTTAGGGTATTTCCTTGAGAGTTGAAACTTATACACTGTTATTATTTGTTGATGATTACATTTACAGCAGCTGGGCATTTTAATACTTTTTGCCCATTATGTTTTATTTCAAGCAAATTTAAATTTTAAGTGCCAAAAAAATGTTAGTCCACGCATAACTCCTCTTAGATGTAACTAAATACTGTATGTCAAATGATATCTCTAATGAAAGAGCATGATTCACTGAGTGTTCTTAGACCAAAACAAACAATTTATTTCAATTAGAACTTGAGATATGACAGGACAAAGCTAAGAAAACATGGGAAAAAGCTTTTTTTGAGTATAACTTGAGAAGGGCGAAAATTAAGCCATTTTTGATGACAAATCCATGCATAAATACCTTTCATTAAAAATGAAGAAAATCGACCTGATAGAACGGTTGCACTGACTGCCATTAGATTTTCATAAATTCTTTTAATATATAGATGATTACATATCAATTGTTGATTCAACAATCAATAAATTTGCAGTTCTATTAAAATTAATGATCACTAGAATGGTTTAACTGTTTTTTTAAGCTTTTGTAACATGTTAAAGACAAAAACATTTGAAACATTGTGAAAGTTCAAAAGTTTAATATAAATTTTTTGGTTTAGTTCTTTAATTCACTTGCCATATTAAAGCCATAATTTTTACCATCATGGATAAATACATTGTGGAGTAGGAGTAAACTGTACCAGCACGGTACGATACGTCTGTACTAAAGTGCATACTGTGTTGTTGTATATTTACCTTGCTTCCGATCTTCAAGAGCTCTATTCTTAGACGTAATTGATAACCAAGATCTGTTCTGTGTCTTGGTATTCCCTGCCGATCACAGTTTTATCACCGGCTTGAAAGATTGCAATCAACAAAAATATTAAATAAACTGCATGAAAACGACAGAGTTATTCAAAAAGAATTTCTAACTTTCAAACAACTCTCCTTTGTTAATTATTACTTAGATATACTCGTACATACATTAAATACTAGTAAAAAGAGCACTTTTCAGTTGGTTTTCCTTGGTACACTTCTATAAATGCTCACCATGTCCTCCCCTAACTGCTCGGCAAAAATCTAGCCGATAATCAAACTCTTCTCCCGTAGGTCACAAAGTTAATATTGATTTAGAGAACTGACTGCAGCTCTGATACGGTTCTGCATGATCATGTAGATCTTTTGTCAGAGGTGTACGTGAACCTTCACTTTAACATAGCCCCACAAAAGAAATTCATGAGGAAATCACAAATCTACGACGAAACTCTCGCTGAACTGAACTAAGTGGCTTTTTGGAAATTTAAGAACGCAAAAAGTCTTGTGTTGAATGAGGAGCCATCCTGTTGGTAATTAAAAGCGGAAATTCCTTTTCAGTAAATGTAAACAAAACTTTGAAACTTCTTCTTTTCAAGCATATGTAAATTATTCATAAAGCACTCATACTACAAAAGTTACAGAAGAATGAAAGTAGGACATTCTTTTTGAATAACCCTGTATTTTATTACAAAGCTTAGTTTAAAACTTACAGTAGCTCTGCTGGGCCAGTTTTTATCATTTGCAAGCTAGTTTCACCTTTTGGTTACATTTCAGGCTCAGAAGATCTCCTTTGTATTTGGCATGACAATAAATACTTATTTAGGAACATAATTAACAACAATTTGGACACCCAGTAAAACAGCTGATGTATCAAAACAACATAATTAAGGGGCATAATAATAGTAAAGCTATGGTTTCCTAGAAAGCGGTGAACGCTACATTACGGCCGTAATATGACGGTGAGTTTTGTTTTCAAAGCGATCATACGAGTGGTTTCCTAGAGCACGATGGTTATTAAAATAGCGGTGAAAACTAGTTAAGGTTTTTCTCACCAGGTGCCACATTTTGTTTTGTAAATAAAAGCCTAGCTCTTCCATTTATATATACGTAAATAAACATTGACTAAAATGTAAATAACCTGTTACAAGTTTTCTTTGTGAACATCTGTTATAAATATTGCGTTACGTCCACCGTCACTGTTAAGTTCTCCGCTATATTACGCCATAATGTAACGGTCGCCGCTTTCCTGGGAAACCATCCGTTAAGATAGTTCCGTGGAAACTTTTTATTTCGACTAAACCATACAGGCAAGATATATAAATCAATGCAATACATAAAATAACAAGCAAACAAACAACAATAATAATGAGAAAAAAATCACTCTGACACTAAATATATATAAATTCTATAATATTCTAGGCACCATAAATAAATAACTTTCTAATCGAGAAAACAATAAATAAAAACAAGACTACTTTTCATAAAACAAAATCAAAATATATTATACATATTGGTTTGGAGTTGCTTTTGGTGTCATTTGGTATTTGTTACATTTTAAGACAAACTATGAGAAATACAAACATATTTTCACAATTTTCTCCTAAGAAAACACTGATCAACTTCAGATTAGAATCTTTGCTGAAAAAATTACCAGAAACAAATTGAACACAAAAAATTACCAGTTTCAAATAATGAAACCAAGTGGCACCTTCGGTAACTAAATAAAACCCCACTTTTTGGCATTTCCTGAACACGTTTGGTAACTAAACGATAATCTAATGGCACAAACTAACCTAGAAAATAATCTATACAACTCATTCAAAAAGTCTCGACGGTTCTAATTTTCAGCCTTAGGCAAATCCAACTAATGTAAATAGACTAGGAGGTTTTCGAGATCCACACGAATATTTGATCTATTAGCCACCACCAATTAAAGAGGTTAATTTGTAGGTTAATTAAGGACACATTTATTTTATGATACAGTACGAAAGCAATGAAATAATAAAAGAAAATTGTTAATTAAAAACAAGAAAATTCCATTGTGTTGTACTTTTTTTTAGAAAGGTCTAAGATCAAGTTAATGATTCCAAGACAATTTAATGACTGTAAGACATTAAGAGTGCACAGTACCTGTTGGCCATTTTTTATTCGTTCCATAAGAACAATGTAAAAACAAGCAGTTTCTTGAGACACTTCACGCCTACAATTCTCATCAGATTTTAATTGGAAAGATGATAATGCACTAAATCTTCACTGACCACTTTTCTGAAAACGTTATTAACTTTAGTTTAATACCTAGTAAAAACAAGACATTCAAATACAAAGTTTCTTAAATTTTTGGATTTATGTCACAATTTGACAACTGAGAAAATTGAAATTCAGCTCAGCAGAGTCACTGAAACACTTAATGCACTTTAAAACAAAGCTTATTTCATACAAATCCGATTGAAACTGCAAGCATAAAGTGTACCAAGAAAATGCATGTTTTTACATTGTTCTTATGGGACAAAATTCAAGGTCACAGCCACTACTACACACTCTTAGGCTAAGGCCACACTTGGCGCTTCTAACGCGGCGTTGAAAACGCGAGCGCTTAAAACGTCGCCAGACTGAAATCAACACTGGCCAGACTTGGCGCTCAAAACGCCCATCAGATGCAAAGATCTCTTTGAGTAGTACAGAAGATTTGCTACTTGCGCTAGCTGTACGATTATATTTGAAAAAGAAGGACTCCAAACCTTCTTTTACGTTTCTTTTTTAATCGGAGGTGGTTGACATGGTTGAGACAACTTCTATCCACAGCTTGGATTTCACATCGTGGTTATTATAATCTTTCAATTTTATATTCCAAATAGGGGGACGGACACTAATTTCATTGATAAATTGTTCGGTATCAAATATACTGATGTATTGAAAAAACCGCACCAAACAGAGTGACAACTGTGGTAAACAAGCGTGGTGGGGGTAGACAAGTAGCGACTTGAACGCCGAGTGTGGCGGTCCCATATCATAACATGGCGGCGCTTCCGGCGCTTTCAACGTCCACGCCGAAAAGCGCTACATGCAGCGCTGAAAGCGCCGACGCCAACGCCGAAGCCCAGTGTGGCCGGCTCCCGTAAGATTACATGCTATTTTGCGACGAGCCAACGCTGACGTTTTCAACGCCGCGTTGAAAGCGCCAAGTGTGGCCTTAGCCTTAACAGTGTTTGGGAGATAACCACCTCACTTTACTGAACTCGGTGCCAAAGTTTTGGGCACAGGGCAGCAGCCATCTTCAGGTGTTTGTTTAACCAAAAAGGTACTCTCATCAATGGCCAAGTCTTCATTAAAGTCCGGCAACTCATCAATACAGTGTGCAGATTTCCTTTTGGGTTGGAGAAGGCTACCGTAACGACGAGGAAATGGATCCTCTTTCCTCTATTGATGAGCTAAGTTGACTACGAAGATGAACATCTTCTACTAAGTTGCCGATTTTCCTTCAAAACTATAGCCCGGTTAGTCTCATAGGTATGAACAACTGTTTTAGTTTGTCTGTATAGTTCGTACTATTTCAACATATAAACTATTTTACTAAAATAATAATATTAATTTTTGGCCTTAAACACAGTTTATAAGGGCTTTTCAACTTCCTAAATAGTAAACAATATCAAAATTCAACTTTCAAAGCTTAGAAATTCTTCAAAATGCAATACTGTACAAAAGTACCAAACCTCTTGAAAAGACAAAAGAAGGAAATGTTTACGAAAACACCATCACCAAACCTTAACCGAAAGCAACCCCACAGACAAAACTAACTACAGCCTACAAAAGCATTAGTTCTTTCGCAAGATAGAAAAATAGTACATTTGTTTTAGTAATTGGATTACAGACAGTGAAAAATGTATAACTTACAAAACTAGCTACAAGTGAAAAATGTGAGACCTATACGTACAATATAAATAAATTAGTCATTTTACTAATTTTAAATTTAGTTAAAGCACTGGTTATGAATTTGCTATTTATAATTATTATGTTTATTATTGAGATCTTCTAAAGTTAACCTAGCCTAAGAATACAACATATTTCCACGTTTGAAAATGCGATCAAACAAATAAAATATGTTACCGATAGATTAACTGTGGACTTTGGAATTTCTGAAACGTTTTAATTGGTGGATATGGATTATGAATTTAAAACATATAAATAAGATGACATTTAATAATCTTAGTATAGATTATTTAGTCAAATATTATGTTCGATTTAAACTTTAAAAGTATTAGAGTTCAATGAAGAATGGATATTTGATGAAAACTATTTCAAACTATTATCGGTTGTGATGTTTTAAATAAAATATTTATTGCAACATTTTCTAAACGAGCTAAGTATATTAGTTTTATATGATTGTGCAGCAAATTGTCAAGTTTAGTATAAAGTAAAATATTACATAGGTTTATTATGTAAAATGGAAGATTATTTGTATCCAATGATACTGTTTTTATGAATAAAGATATTTTGAATTGAATTGAAGAGTTTAAATGTTGGTTTATAACATTGGCATATATGGCAAGTTCATTTGCTCTAATTATTCAATTATTTTTATCACACAAAACGCAGAAGAAAACCTTACAATAAAGGATTATATCATATTATTTTCATTTATCAAAATTAGTTTTCTAAACTAACCAATGAGCGCATCTTAAACACCTTTCTAAATATTATATATCAGACTAATTTCATTTACGTTTGTACCCTTACATATTAATGAACACATCTGTTTGTTTAGAACAAGTTTTAGTTCTCCAAGCTAAAGCTGACTGAAAGAACAGCCTGAAAGCGAATAATTTATAAAAGCGCTAAATATAATTGGTGAAATACCTATAAATAGTGTAACTCTGTTACACGTTATGCTCGTAACTATGTTTGTATATTTTCTTTGGCAAGAGTGCGGGAGCTTCTTTGGTTTAAAGCTACAAAAGCAAATCAGTCAGTAAGGCAAGACAGTATCGGACAACCGGTCGAACCGGTCATGAGGTCAACTCTTCCATGAGTTCCTCGATAGATCTCTGCTCTTTGCGGAACCGTTCCATGTACATTTTAGGCACGGTCCAGTCGAGGAGAATCTCTATATTCTTCTTCAGTCTGGTCATTTCGTCGAGACCCTTCTCTCGGCACGGCTTCCTGCCGGAGCTCGCTATGGAGGCGCACAGAACATCGTCGATGAGGAGTTTCCCGTAGCCCAAGACGCGCAGTTTCTCCTCGGTACTTATCTTCTGGAACAGACAGGCCAGCAGGAGTCTGATTCTCTCCACGGTCATCACCGGATGTTCAAACAACAATTTCTTCTCCTTCTTCTCGACCTTGTCGCACTTCTCCTGGTGCTCCTCCAGGACGCTCTTCGTCTTGAAGAAGTCCTTACAGCCGAGACACAGGTACGGCTTGTCTGTCTTGTGGATAGCTAACATGTGCTTCTTCAAGTGTGGCAGCTGGTTGAACGCTTTGTTCGGACACAGGAGACACCGGAAGGGTTTCTCCCCCGTGTGGCGCCGCTGATGCATCTTGAGCGCAGACGAGTGCGCGAACGCCATGTGACACACTTGACACCGGTACGGCCGGATGCCGCTGTGTATGCGCTCGTGCACTGTTAGCTGCGAGCGCTGCACAAACTTCATGTCACAGTAGGCGCACGCATGCGGCGCTTCGTTGGCGTGAGTTCTCATGTGCTGCATTAAATGACCTGACGACAAAAAATTATGTGATTTGATACTGAAATGTTCAATCCTAACAAGATAACATCGTTATATTTGTGTGAATCCTTTTCTAGTTGGTATTGTAAAAAATCTTTAGAGATACTCGGCCATGACCCATGCTCCGCGCTAGACCCTCTGTTTACGTAGACCTACCTCAAATAGAAAGCAGTTTGATTTATTTGAAAATGGAAGTCTAAGTTTATGTATCCCACCATCAATGAGTGATTGAAAGTAAATTGTATCTATCTTCTATTATTCATAGTTACAGTATAATTTTACTTACAGAAATATGTTTCTTAAGAAAATAACTATATAGAATGTAAAATGTAATTTTTGTATTAATAAAAGCTAGATGGGTTGGTTCCAAAATTTTACCGGTTCCCGGTTCTGAGAAAAATTGATTCTCGGTTCCAAACTCAAGTCATGTGTCTAAATTTGTAAACTTTTCACTCTTTCATTAGCGTATATACTCGAATCTAAGCCACATTTTTTACACTATTTTAGGCTCCAAAACAAGGGTGCGGCTAAAACTCGCACAATTACGATGGAAAAGTGAAAACAGTAAGTAAGTTGTTTTAACACAGCACAACAAGAACATGGAAAGACACAACAGGGCTTATAAACTTAACTCAGGCTTTAACGGCCGGTGTCACAACTATAATCTAGTTCTTCTGGTTCCGGTGTGAACCGGAAGAACTAGTTTATAACAAGGATTATACTTTGTACCTTTAAAGCTCTTCTTGCAAATGTTGCAGTAGCAGGTGCGCCGGTCGGTGTGGAAGTCCATGTGGCGCTGGAGGCCGTCGCGCCGCACGAACGCTTTGCCGCAGATGTCACACGAGTAGTCCTCGATGCCGTTGTGTTTCTTGAGATGGTTGGCGAGGTTGGCGCGGTGTGCGAACCCCTTCTTGCACAACGTGCACACGTACGGCTTCTGCTCACTGTGCGTGGCCATGTGCTGGTTCAGCTGTATCTTGCGCACAAACGACTTGTTGCACACGTCACAGCTGCGGACACACAGTCAGTGTTCAGTCAAAAACAAGCTAATCAAATCTAGAATAATAGTAAAAGACTAGTTTTGTTTTAGTTGTCAGTAGTGGAAATATTAACTAAACTTTGGAGTTTTACTAAATTGTAAGTTAGTGCCAAAAGCCAAACTTTTCTTGGCTTTTCCAAGAGAGTTAAATTCTTTGCCTCATTCCAGGATTTCAGGTTAATAATAAATTCTCCCCATTTCAAGCATTTTACCCATTTTAAGATAGCAACACACATTCTCCTCAAAACAATGAAACAGAGTGAATACAGGTAGGCCTATTAGAAAAGCGTTGTGGTACTTTTTTCTGTAAAATTTCCATTTTTTAAAAAGGAAGAAATAGTCAAAACAAATACAGATTGCAACGCTCACCAGAAAGGTTTTGTTTCATTGTGGACAGTGAGCAGGTGCGTCTTGAGCCGATCTTTGAGCGGGAACTCCTTGGCGCAGTATGTGCACTTGAACATGGTCTCGGGCCTGTGTTTGCAGACGACGTGGTTCCGCAGTCCGCCACTCTGCGAAAAGCGCTGGTCGCAATACTTGCACTGGAACGGGCGCTCTCCCGTGTGCATGCGCAGGTGCTTCTTCATCGAGTACATCAGAGAGAACTGCTTGCCGCAGAACTCGCAGTGGTAGCTCTTCCCACCGACTCTTTGCTCCTTCAGCGCTTTCGTCGGCTTCTCCTTTATTTTCATTTCCTTCATTTTTGACTAATTTGTACAACCGCTACGCTTAGAACCATGCACTGTTTCCACCGCTAACCACCAACTATATCTACATTAATCTTTGGTTTGTGTGAGAGATAAGCTGCATAGCAGATTGACTACAGTAACGTGCAAAAGGTTAGGTTACCTGTCCGTAGGCTTACGTAATAACTTATAGCTACTATACAGCTTGAGTCTATATATTCTTTGGTAATTCATAATTACAAAGCAATGGCACCGAGATTGACTAGAAATGTCCAGAATACCACCTTTACGTCTCAAAATAATCAAGAGCATAGAAGAATGTCTTTTCTAACTCCAATATTGTACCTTCCACCATATTGACGATATCAGTTCACCCAAAACCAATCTACTAGTAATTAATAGCAGAAGTAATGGCAAGGGTCTTCAAGCTACTGAATTTTTTTAAATTGGAAAACTTATCTATTTGACCACCAGCAGGTTCATCTTTTCATCCACTATGCTGCACATTTTCATAAAATAAGACGTTTAAGTCCTTATCCAATCAGGTATGAGTTTCTTCATAATCTAAAAAAGAAAACAACATTGCTAAAACTACCAAGTGTAAATCATAATGCTTTGTTCATTGAACAAGTTACTAAATGTGATCTTAGACAAAATACCAAACAATTGAGTTCACAGAAAGGTATACTGTAGTAGCTAAAAAAATTGAGAATTGAGCACTCACAGCTAGTTGGTTTCCACCATTGGTACCAATATCAATTTGTTAAGTGACTGGGCCTATATGGTAATGCTACATAAAGATTGAGGTTGGGTGGTAGAGAGGACTTTGTAGTCCTAACTTTACCTCCTTGAACAAGACAAACTTTAAATTAAATTTGTTAACTTTAAAGACACGTTAGAAGTACCATGAAATTATTTATATTTGCACAAAACTAGTTTCAGGTGTGAGCTTATTTTGTAGTGTAGGCCTATATAGGTGATTCAAGTGTAGCCTGTACGCTAAATATTAGTTATTCCAAGTCCACAAGAGACTGTGCTATGATTTTTAAACCTGACCACTTGCTAAGTTTGGCAGGTTTTAGAAAAGCTCTCAGAAAAAGAAACTGATGTTTATAAATAACCAGTAAAATGAGCAAAGCGTCAAAACCTATTGTTAGCTACCTTACAGCAGCCACAATCACTCCCGCCTCATTAGTTGAGCTTTTACTGTAGACCGTTATTTGGGGCCGCAATCGTTACAATTGATTGCACGACTGTCTTTTGGCATCTGTGGTCATTAAAAATCAAACTATGTAGTTTGCAATTATTAGGTTTTAACCTTCGAGAGGTCGCATCACGGAGGTTACCTCCGGGTGTATCTGTGTTTGTTAATCAAATCACCTTCACACAAGCCAAAACACTGTTAATCCGTGTACCTTCCGCCCTTCTTTCTTAGAACACAATAAAATATATCTAAGCCACTTGCAGCTTCGATTTAGTTAGTTTTCAACTGTTTGTATTAGAGGCCGGAGGTAACTTCCGTGATGCGTTTTCTCGCGTTACGGGGCAACCCGGAGTTAACCTCCGTGTGCGACTCAGCTTGCAGCAGGTGAAATAATCAATTCATCGTATCTTTTTTTTAGTTTAACAGTTTTCGTTCTTCACTTCAACAATTAGAATGGTGAAAACCTGGTAAAATGGTGATACAAATGCCATACAATAAAAACAAATATGTTTTGCCATTTTCACTAGGGTTTTAACCCACCTGGAAGTACCCTCCGGGTGTGCCCTCTCACGTTTTGAAAACCTATGCGCCCTCTGGAAGGTTAACATTCACGTTACTGAAATTGTTGATGGGTAACTAGCACATTACTTTTTTGAAGGATAGCAAACAGTATTTCCCTTCTTGAAGATTCATGAGGAAATTTTAACCACCCGTCTTACAGGGAAATAATGAGACTTGTATATTACAATGTAATGTCTAACGCACTTTAGCAGTTAAGAGGCTACAAGCTTTTCCATTCAAACCTCAGTTAATATGTAAATACTAGTGAAATAGGTCCTGACAACCTTTTGTTGATCCTAAAATACACATTATTAATTTGTATTATCAGACTCAGCTAACCTACGTATGGTTTTTTGCCAAGTCCCCAAAATCATTATAGATAATGTTTTAAATTTTGAGCTTACCTTGTGATAAAATAAAATGACGAATTTGGCAATAAGTACAACATGAGTTCTGCCTGTACGTAAAGTTTTTAACATATTGTACTACGTAAATTAAACCGTTAATTTTTATGTTAATATATAAAGTGATTTTGAAATTTTTTAATTGTGCCATATAACAAATTTATTTAAAATCATTTAAATTTCTTCTAATGAAAAACTTTTATAGAGGAGATAACAAATTGGCGGTTTTAGACATAAATACCACATAGAACAAAGCATTTAACACTACCTTCAATATGTATTGATTTTGTATAAAAATTATAGCCAAAGTTATTGAGTATATGTCTCATAAAACAGTTTAATTTGAGTTCTAGTTATTATTTTATGTGCCAATGGGAATGTACTAGAAAGTTTGCAGTGCACTATAGTTTTTAACATTTATAGTGTCTAAAAATAAACTGGGAATTTGTGCTTCGAAAGCATACAATTTACATTAAATTTATTATGTACAATAATTGATGGCAATCAGTTAAATTATTGAGAAAAATTGATTGTTAATCGAAATTGACATTAGATATCTTGAATGGTTTGGTTTAATGCCAACGTTCACAGTCATACCGACCACACGACACAAACCCTTACGCTTGTTGTAAATTTTAAACTAACTAAACACCCGTTCCCACACTTTTAAGGCTGGACATCGGCTTAGCGCAACCGGTAATAATCGTTAGCTTTAAGCGTGGGTCACACTAGGTGAGTTGGACGCGGAAATAGCAGAATTTTTAAACCCCACAGGGGTCACTATGCTTTAGTAGAAGCTGTTCACTATATAACCATTGACTTTATATAGATACACCATTTAAAGTCAATGCGATAACTCTGCAATCATCAACTGCATTCACACTTCTAATGCGCCTTGTAGACCCACGTTTTATAATGAAACTCAACATCCCTCAAGTTGGACGCATCGTGATATCGAACTCATGGTTTGGTTTTAGTAAATAATAGGTACGGCAACCGGCTACTTGTGGGGCGTAGAATTTTATAGTAAAACCTTGGCCTCAAAAGGCGAGGCCGTCCATAGCCAGTATAGCAGTTTGACTTCTAAAGTTCTAGGGTGGAAGTCTCAGGTTTAAAGTTGAACTGTCTGAAAAGGACATTACATAATAAGTAGGGTCTTCCGACAAGCCATTGCTGACTTCTTTAGTGTACCAGGAGCAAATCCTATTAATTCATGAAGCAGGGCAATGAAGAACTTCATTCCAGCAACTAGTATTTGACTTGAAGAGCGGCGGTGAGAGGGTAGATTAAAATATTGGTTCCATTTGTGTGATGCTTTTAAGCCTTAGTGGACACTGCAGTGATACACTATAAAAGAGTGAGAATTTTTCAATCACAGCAGAGTTTTCTTGTGCACATTGTGGAGATAACTTTGAGAAATTGTAACTTCATTTGTACAGCCGTTTTGTTGCTATGACAGGTTTACTGAGTTGACAGACTCTACCTGTCAAACCCTACAGTTTTGTGGCACACTTTAAGCCCAACAAAACTTTACATACTGGATAGGTGTATGTTGTCAAGACTCTACTATATATTTCTACTCATAAAAAGTTTGCACTTGTCCATATAGTGTGATGTTTTCCTTACTTCCCTTTATTTTAATAATAGATACTTTGATTTGAGACACTGATTTGAGAGGGTATTTTAAGACTAATTTAAATCCAAGCAATTTTCTAAAGAAAACCCTCTGTTACTGCATTTCCTAGTGAAGTTCAAAAGTCTGTCTGTCCTATGTGATAAGGAAGGTACTGTAGATGTCTTGTTCATTGCAATTTCCTAATATATGATCCACATTCAAAATGACACAGGATTAAAATAACAATTTAGAGTTTTCTCATAGAAAATTTATTCACAGAATAAACAAAGAGTTGTTGAACACTAGAATAATTTAAAACCTATATTTCATGCTGTTTTGTAACGTACTAAATTAAAATATAAAACAAAGTTATGCTCAAATGACAAGTTTCAGACAGATGGGTGTGCTATTGAGCCAAAACCCAAGTTTTGTGAGCTTTCTCAAAGTTGGCGTTAACCCCTAACTGCCGAGGTTTAGTAACCTGGAGAAAACATCAGTCAATATTATTGCCTTCTGGTGCTTTTCTCGCCAGTAATTAGTAGCCTAATTCTTATTACTTGTGTAATTTAGAACTGGTTTTCAAAATTTCTCAATTTGGGCGTTGCAGGGCAGTTTTTTTTACGCACCCTGTATATCTAGGCTATGTATACTATTAGTGAGTCACGAGAAAACCCTGGCTTGACAATTTGTTTAATGCCTTAAAAGTTATAAACTACTTATGCCAACATGTAAGCTTAAAATTGATTGATGACCAGGGTAAATTGTTTTAATTAAATTTCTGGCATTCAGAATCCAGGAGTTTAATTGAACGGTGAAATTTCACTTGGATGAAATTACAAAATTTGAAAGGGAGGAGAGAGAAATTATGTCATAAATCTATATTATGTCAGTTGTTCAAACACAAAAGACAATAATTTAATTTAGAATATGTCTTAGCTTTAAAATTTATCAAAAAACAAAACTGAGATAAATTATGTTTGACGGTTATTTTCAAATAGTTCACTATGTTTGAAGTTTCAAAAATAAATTACATTCAGTATACAACAAAAAGGATGCATTTTCTTATAATAGAATCTGCTCGATTGTTTAACATGACAATAAACACATTCATATCTATACAAAATACTTATTTACAAAATAAAAGCAATTATGTTTTTGAATGTAAAAAGTCGGAAAAAGGTAAATTTACCACTTTGATAAACGAAATGGGTGAATTAGTACCAGTGGTTAAAACAAATATTACACAACACTAAACCTATTTTTACACGTATTTACAAAATTGTAAAAAACATATCAACAAGGAGTACTAAACCAAACAGTTTTCATCGCTTAACTAAATAAATAACATCAACTTAATAAAAAACATAGGACAACCAGGTTATTTAAAATTGAAATAGGCTTAAAGCTATATATGTATAATACTATTTAGCCTTCTAAAATCACTAAGGTATTGCTAAAGTTTAGATTAAATGAGATCACGAGTTGGTGTGGCAGAAACGTCGCTAGTGTTTCAGCAGAATGCTGCCCGGGTGACTGAAGGGTCCGATTCTGCCGTGAGCGTCCACGGCTCGCACGGCAAAGTGGTACTTGTGTCCTTCGATAAACTGAAACCAAACACACAGTTAACACAATCACCGTATGATCGGTCATTCGTAGTTGAGCTTGTGCAGTCAAATGTTTTCATGCGGATCATCGCATAACAGTGATTGCATTAACCAAAGTTCGGGAAGCTTGTTGAGTTCTTAGAAAACCCATTCGGAAAAATTTTGTAAATACATGTTTGTAAGCAAATTTGAATTTCCGCTACAAATCCCTACCAGCGGAAAATTACCCTAAAACTTCCCATATTGAGAAGTATTCCATGTCATATTTGTAGTTTTAAATGTTTCTAATCTCTTGAATTTATGGGTTTCATCAAGGCCTGAAGATAAATAACAACCAACTTTGTAGTAGACTTCGCTCTGATTCAATGCGCCTAAACATGGGCTATATCTACAATTTTTGAAATCATAACTTTTGAAATCAAAACTTGAAATCATAACTTTTGAAATCAAAACTTGAAATTATAACTTTGAAATCATAAGAGTATACTGAATGATATTAGCATTTTTGGCCATATTAATTCATTTAACATAGGCCTAAAGCTAAACTACATCAGTTTTGGAGCTCTAAAGGGCCCCTAAACGTTTTAATTATTTTCGATAGTCCAGCCATTTTTAGTAGGTCAGGGTCCAGTCCTGAGATGGCTGAACGAGAGGGAGTCTACTGTAATACACTAGTAACGGAGAAATTAATCAAACTCAATCGAAAATAATTTTTCTCAACTAATTTCTTTACAAGCCACTTTGGGCTATTTCTCAATAGTTTAATCAATTCCCTAAACTGAAAGATTAACTAAATCTCAATCAAACTTAGACTAGCGCTTGTGTGTAAGCTCACCTGAGTCAGTGTGCAGGCCATGGGCAGCGTCAGCGCTTTCACGTCGCCTACCTTCTTCAACAGCGCAGTGGTCGGTGGCTGCTTGCCCTCCTGGTACGCAAACAGCTGGTAACTCGCCATGTCCGCCATGTTGTCCGTCAGTGTCATACTCCACGACAACATGATACCTGTGCACAGTTAATCAATCACTCTCGGCCCTTCCACTGAATAGTGCATTGAAGACCGCCATTATCCCGGTGTGGAGAATCTTTAGTTCAATTGAGTCGAGTTTGTTAACCTTCCGACGCTTGTTGTATAAAGTACAACAGTGGTGATTTTTCGCCTATGCTCCTGATTTCGAAGTTTGAGGTTGGCTACTCTTGATGTATTCTTCCACTATGTTCCCCCAACCCTCTCTAGACGCCTGTCACCTGGTCAAGGTCAGTCGTAGTAGATTTCACGTAAGTGATAATGCTGGCCAAGACCAGTTGTACTTTTTTATACAACGCCGCATTCTCCTTGGTGTTTTTTCACTAATCTTGCATTGGTTTTTTATTATTGTGTTTACAATTAATTACAGAATTAATATTAAGAGTGAGATTGACCGGTATTCCTCACGATAGTTCGGAAGAAGATGCAGATTTTGATCGCATAGGTTTGAAATGAAACTGACCAGTGACGCACTGGGAAGACAATTATCTTACGGATGAAATTACAAATACCTAACAACCTAAGACTCACATCAAGATACTTTGTATCAGTTTTAAGTTTTGACACCTATGATCTCACCATATAATGTAATAAAAAAAAGTTACTTGATTTGACTATTGGAAACTAAAATAGAAGGCAATGACATACCATGGTATAGAAGATGATCCCAACTTGTTCTGGAGCATGTGCAGTTTTAACGTTTAAGCAGTTTTAAAAAAAAAACAGCTAAACAAACAATTAACAACTGTTGTATAGCTACAAGACTAAACATGATGACTCAATTCCTCTACCTCTATTGTCTTAGTAAATAAGTTGATTTAGTATTAAAAGGTATCTATAAAGGTTTGTTTTAATGATATAATGTGTTTTAAAACTATTAAACCATAAACAACACCTGTGGATAAAATACACCGCTGGCCCCTCGCATGACCGAGGTGCTACGCGGAAGGCTTTCAAAAAAGCTTTAGAGTTGAGTCAATTATTAACGAATCATTGAAAACTAGCCCATTTTTGGAGTCTTTGAAAAATTTGACTATTTTAAATTTTCAATTAAATATGAAATCACATACATTAAATATATCACATAAAATTCACACTAAACCAAACGAAGAAAAGACTTTGTTAACGCTAAACCAATAGTAAAATTCAAATACCATTGAATAAATTAAATACAAAATTGCTTTAACTTTTATACTTTCTGTTATATTTTCTGCAGTTTTATCCCCAGAACATTATTTGTTTCCAAAGCAAAACCTTTTATTTTACCTCTTGACTCTGTTAACGCTCATGGGTAAAATCATGACCGATACCGCTCTGCTTATCTCGACTATTTCAATCATGTGTAAAATCATGACTTCAATACCGCTTGAAGCATCCTGATCTCCCTAACGCCTCCTTTGAAATCATGACTGACATTGTTCGGGCGATCTCTTAATTCGATACCGTCATGCTATTTTCTACTCGTTAACGCCAAGAGGAAATCATTGATTCTATCAAGCTCGCTTACTCGATTCTAAGCTCAAGGAAATCATGACTTCAATACCGCTGTTAACTACGCTAACGCCTGCCGTGAAATCATGACTTAAGCGACTTTAACTCGTTGACGCCGGGCAGAAAATGCAACTTTCATACCGCTCAAGGGATTTGACTTCGCAACGCATCAAGTGGTGAAATCATGACTTCGAGCATTGTTCACCATTCTGACTTCTTGATACCTTTACGCGATCTTCTGACTCGCGAACGCTTCATGGTGAAAATTGCCACTTACCATTTGAGCTTATCTCGACTATCGCTAACGCTCAAGGTGAAACCATCTGACTTTAGCTCAAGATCTAACCCTGCACGCCCGCCAGAAATCACAACTCGATAGCTCAAGGGTCTCGACTGTAACACTCGCTGAAATATGACTTCGATACTGTTCTCCATGATTCTGACTTGATACCGCTCAAGGGGCATCTTCTGACTTCAAAGAAGCCTTGCCAGAAATATGACTTCAATGCCTAAGGATTCCTGACTCAAGCAAGCCATGAAATCGTCAACTTCGAGCAATGCTTGGTTATCTTGACTCTAACGCCTCGCGAGGAAATCACGAAAGCATCGCTCGGTTTAAATCTGACCTGCTTAACGACCGCTGTGAAATCGCGACTTGATACTGTTCATGTCTTGACCTTTTGATACCGCTCGCGGGTGATCTTCGACTCGCTTAATCAGCTTTGAAATCATACCAATACCATTTGAAGCTGTATTGACTATCACGCCTATGTGAAATCTCATAGCGACTTAGCCCTCTACTCCAATCTCTTAACCGAAAATCACAACTCGACATTTCTGGCGCTGACTCGCTTAACGACCCTGTGAAATCATGACTGAGCATTGTTCACAGCATCTATGACTCTTTGATACCGTTTTCTTGCTGCGGCACTTGATTCCTCCGAGCATGCTGCTGTGAAACATGACTTAATGCCGCTCGGCGATTCTGACTGGCACGCCGCCATGAAATCATTAACTTGAGCAATGCAGTTTATTCTGATTTCTAAGACTGCGGTGAAATTCCGTTATTCTGATACTGCTCAAGGGCGATCTTGACTTGATACCGTTTCATAAGTATCTTGACTCGATACTAACGCAATACCCTTGCTTCGACATTGTCAAGGGCGATTCTGACTTTACGCCCTGGTGAAATCACAACTGGCAATGTCTTGACTCCCCGCCTAACGCCATGTGAAATCATGATCTTCAATACCTCACGCTTATCTCTGACTCGCCAACGTCATGTGGAAATTCACAACTTCAATACCCTCAAGGCTGCTCATAATAAACCAGCCACCATCAGGTCGAAGCTGAGTTCGTTATCAATAAATACTGAACTCGAGCAATCGAAAGTACCGTGACACCCTTAGTTATCGAAATCTAGGGCTGAAGGAGTTTTCACGGGAGTCATGCAAGGAACACTGTTTCACGATTACAGGAAATTTCTGGAGCAAGACCTCAAAGCTTTAAGTAATTAAAAAAATTTGAACATTTGAAAAGGTTTTTTTGGATAGTTATATAAACACATTTTCTTTCCTAATACCAAATTTTTTGAGTTATATAAACAATTTATATTTATAATACTACTGAATATAATAAAAGCTTGTAAATGTTTAACAATTGTGATAACTGAATGTCTAAAATGATTAAACAATAACCTCCTTAGTAAGATTTAAAGATTTAATAATTCTAAACATTTTATTTGGATTTGTTTTGTGACTGTAATTTTAAATAGGAACTCACCAATACTGACCATTCAGCATCGAGTTAAATTATCCAAAATTACAGATTGTTTGAAAATCGCCCAAACTACCAATCTGCTGAAAAAACCTTTAAACATCCCTTCGTCAAAAAATCCTCTTGTAAAAACTGTATTGTCTATTTTTATTTACAAAATATTTTCAGCCAGAAAACTCACCTTTGGTGATCTACCTTGTTGGTAATTTCCTCGATCCTCGTAGAACCCTAATGAAAAACAAAAAAAGCACAAGACTAGAGGTTGACGTAGAGTATGCATTTTCTGGGTCGAAATCAGATCGAACAGAATCAAGCCAAAACTTCGAGAATCGAGACGGTGATCTGTACTTAATTAATAATTTTGCCGCCACATTTGTTTGTTTTTGCTATTATTAAGTAGTTTGCTTTAGTTGTTTTAGAATATGGTATTATTTAATATTAAAGCTCGTCGCGTTTTGCTTTTCTTGCGCTTCCAGCTTTCTGTATCAAACATAAAACAAAATATTTGTCCAGTTTTATCAATAATTATTTTAATCATTATTTTACATTGAAAACGAGTGAAAATATAATGCTGCTTGTGGCCCGCTAGGCCTAACTCTAGACCAATAATAAACAAGTAAACAAAACAATCAAATTAAAAATTTAACTTACCTATACCTTAAAAAAATAGCGACAGCCACACTGTAATGAGCGTTACCATCCTCTTATCTCGTCCGCTTCAGTCGCTACTGACATCGAGCAGCCACATAGGCACGCTATTCAAACTGCTGGCACTTAATATTTGGAAATAATCTTCTAGTTTACGTACAAATCGTGGTTTAAATAACTCTAGTCAATTTTATGGTATTACAATTTTGTCTTTTAATTTTTAGAGATGGTCTTTAAAATTTTAACGTTCCGTTCTGAGAAAATCGGTACCAATTCGGCCTCGTCTGGTTACAAGACCACCCCTGGGCTTAACGCCTGTGAAATTAATGACTGATATACTCATGTATCTTGATCCGCTAACGCTGATGAATTCCTTAATGACTGGAGTACTTCATGCCATCTTGACTCCCGCACCATGTGAAATCACGACACTTCGATACCGTCACGTTATTCTTGACTCGCTTAACTCCTCATGTGGAATCACGACTGATAATTGCTCTTCATAGCAAATTATCGACCAAATTTGAAGTACCGATCAGGTTTATAGCGGGAATACTCAAACTCGACTCACATCGAAAGTACTGCACACCCCTAACTATATGTGTTATTTTCAATTGGGCCAGTTGAACCGACTTTGTCAATTTTCGGTTCTCGGTTGCCCGCCCAACCATTCCGTTAAAAAATCCCTCTTGTCCAAAAAATCTTGTTTTAAGGAAAATATTCTTTATTTCCCAAATATTTCCGGCCAGAAAAATCCCACTTTATGGGATTCTAATTTTTGTTGGGAATTTCCTTTGGATCCTGTAGAACCCTAATGAAAACAAAAGCACAAGACACATCTTTTTAACTCACCGGTGACAGTCTTTGCGATTTTGAGTAGAGGCTTCGAAGGCGGCAGTTTGAGGCCAGGTTTCTTCATCAACACAGGTGCAGATGGAAGAGGGGCCGGATGCTGAAACAAACGTGTAAAGATTACTAAACAATGCAACCGTCTTGTTTCAATACTGTCGTAACCAAAGATAATGTTATAGTAAGTAGATTGCGCATAGGTGCCAGAAAAATTAACATAGTTGCGGCAGCCCAAGCACAGATAGCACTGCGAGGCAATTCTTTTAAGAGTCTCAAGTAAAACCACTGGCGCACGCACAAGTTCATTTATTCTCGAAAATCGCACGATTCGGTCACATTGAAGTCATTGATATTGAACAAACTCGAGCATGTAGATCAGCAGCCCTATCTGTGCTTGGGCTGCCAAACTATGGTGATTTTGCTGCCTCAACCATCTATATGCAATCTACTTACCATAACATTACCTTTGCTGTTATCTACAACATTATATTTAGGTGCAAAACCAAACTATCCAATAAAGTCGGTTAGAGAATAGAGAATGAAACCCAAGCTATAGGCCTACAAATGAATTTGTTTTAAATCAGGAAATATTATTAATGAAAACAAACTCGAGATTTGAAAACACTCTACTTTAACAGTTATAGCTGTGTACCTTCTTGACAACGTTGTTGGGCGTCGGTGCGGTGGGCTGAGGTCGAGATTGAACGGCAGGTTTGTGAGGAGAACTTGCTGTGCTCTGAGTTCTTGCACCTGTAACAGCAAATATTATTTTATACGTTCCAAACATCAGTGTCGGGTGAATCTATATCAAAAAGTGGCTTGTTAAAACTAAAAGTCGAAGTAAGCTTACTAAAACTAAAAGAAATTAGGGGTGGACAAAACCCTAAAAGCGGGAAATTCTTAACAAAAAAAAAAATTCCAAAAATCAGGCAGTAGAAATCCCTGCAAAAGAGATTTTTGGGTATTTTTTCAAGACAGGAGGGATTTTTCAGGGAATCTGTAAGGCTGTTTGACTGTCAAACTTTCAGCCCTACTAGGGCCTTTGTCAAGACAAAAAGAGCGTTGAAAGTTTTGGAAGGAAACATTTTGTTTATCAGCAGTTTTTACTCCAGTCTAGGAGGAGGGGATCGTGAAATGACATCAATCCCATCTCGGTTCCAAAATATTTCAGCAATCTGATTTAGGTTATCAATGCCTGGTCACTAACCCTTAATCGAGGTTCTACTGTAGAAACTATTGTACCATTACAGACAAATCTAGTGGGTAAAACTACAAACAACACTACAACATCTACAGATCCAGCAGCTAGCTAGCACCCACCTGACTGACTAGACGGGACGGATATGAGCTGGTTGTTTGTGCGGTAGATGGTGGGCATGCCTGTGGGAGACAGTCGCGTCGTCTGCGTAGGCTTCTGCTGCAAATCAGTTGCCGAGTTAAAACACACGCCGACACTCTGTCGGTGCAAACACGTGTCTTAGCTCTACACTCTACCCAGTGGTTAGTAACTGATAATAAGCGTTAGTAAATAAAAAATATTGTTTTGGAAAACAAAAATGTAGGGTTTTGAATACTCTATATACAAATTTTTTACTATAAGCGCCCTTTTCTTACAACACTTAAAGCTCCAAAACAAGAGTGCAGCCTTATGAGAGAAGCGGCTGTCACTGCACATTAGGATGGCAGGTGAACGATCACAATAGGGTTGGGGGTGTGGACGTGATGAGTGGGGAAGGGAGGAGCCGGTGAGAGTGATATGTGTAAACTCGGAAGAGTGAATGAAGAGTGAGAGAAGGAATGGTATTAAAGAGTAACATTTCTTTTCAGAATAATTTGATTACAAAATGTGAAGAAAAGGGAAAAGTTCAAAAACCAAGTGGAGGCACTAGAATACAATGAATGTGAGGAAGAAGCAACTAGCCGATAATTGTTTTCCCTCACTAGAGGTTCTTTATCATTCAATTTTGTGCTACCATTCTCTCCATCAAGCTTCTCTGATTTTGTTTCGAAAGCACGCATAAAAAAAGCGAACAGATAAGAAAAGCAGAAGAGACGAAACCGAGAGAATTGGTAGATAGTGTGGGGGAATGTTTTTGACCTTTAACAACGCTACTAAGTCACTGGTTGCTAGATAACCAAAGCTTGCTCAGACAGTTTATCCCATTGAAAAGGAAAAGTGACTCACCGGACTGGCGGAGGAAGTAGCGACCAAGTACTGCTGTCTCTGTCCTGGCTTCTGTACGATGTACGCCATCTGCGTGGGAGTAGTGGCCACGCTTTGCTGCAAACACACATTTTGTAAAATTACTACGGTTTTGATTTGTAGGAGTGGACTAGTCCCCTTAACTTATAATGGTGAAGGAGTTCTGAGGGATCAAAAATCTTTTGCAAAGAATTTTAATCCCAAAAACATGCTCTTAAAACGTTAATTTTAAGGGTGGGAGGGTATTATTTTGGTGGAAATGGTGATCTTTGACTAAATGGCCAAATTAGGGTAATTTGGGTTAACTAGGGTAATTCTACCTTGATTGCTTAAAATTTTGTTGTTTTAAATTTGTATTATTTTTTTAAGGCTGCAATAAGTAAAAATATCAAACTCTAAGCAAAGCTTACAAATTGTCCGCAAATACTTTACGTCTTGTCCTATTAAACAAATATAGGCCAACATACTTCTAAATTTTGAATTGGTAAAAGGAAAATCTGCTTTCTAACTTAAAAACTCCTGAAAGGTAAGCAAGAAAAAGAGTTTCCTGCTTAATAGGAAAATCCAACCCTGCCACGTTTAATAGTTTGTATAAACAGTGTTACAAAGCAAAATAGTAATTAACACCATCATTTTCACAATACTAGAGTTAAAGGCCCTGTCACACATTGCGACTTAGTAGCAGCTACTAGCCATGAGTGTGAAGTTTTCAACATGTCAACATTGAATCAGCTGACAGTTTCAATGTTGAAAACTTCACACACATGGCTAGTAGCAGCTACTAAGTCGCTATGTGTGACAGATCCTTTACATGTATGCTAAGAGTAAAAAAGGTAAGTTTGCCTTTTTTAACAAGACGGAAGTTAGGACTACAAAGTTCTCTCTACCACTCAACCTCGACCTTTACCTAGCCTTATCGTATAGTCACATTACAAATTTTAAGTGGTGACTGCGGGATTGAACCCGCGCCACCGGAGTGATGAGCTCCGGAGTCGCGCACGATACCAGTCTACCTGGGATCCGCTAAAGAGTAATGCAGAACTATAAATACTTGTTGAGATATTTGAGTTGGATGCAAGTGGTTTTGTATTCTATTGAAACCACTTACAGTTGTGTGGACTACAGTTCTACTTACTTGGACAAAGCAGACCTGAGTTTGAGGTGCCACTCGAATTCCTCCGACTGGAAAAAACAAAATTATTTAGATCACAAACTGGCACTTTTATTTCTTGAAAGTAGGCTATATAAATCTTTTGTTAAGTATACGACTCTTTGGTAAATAATTTCTTACATGGTTATGTCTATAAAACTTATCTTTTTCAAGCCGACTGGAAGATACTCCATTAAAACTTGACACATGTTGATGCACAAAAATTGCATTTTATCCTTGATTGCAAACTTTCCTTGGGCTTCCGACTCAGTGATAGTGTTAAGTTACCAAAATCTCAACTTTATTTACAACATTTCAAGAAAGGGCTACATACACTTGCTGAGTCACATTACCATTTGCCAGCTTAACGAGTACTTACCAGAACTTGGACTTGGCACCACTTTTGTCTTCTCCTCTTTGTCCGTAAGGTCGATGACCTCCAAGTCCTTGCTCGGTGTTGTGGGAGTGGATTTCACCGTCGTCGAAGCTTTGTTGCCAACTGCAGGTTTCAGTCTAGATATTATAGGCTGGAACATTTCAATACATTTTGTGTAATTCTGGAAGTGTATTAGAAACAATTATACAATTTATAATAAGTCACCGGCAACCATTATACACCAGTTGCGGCTAAATTGCTAAGCTTGGAAAACAAGCAAGCTGGCCCTCATCAACCCCAAAAGAATGGAATTTGCACACCTTTTCCGATTGTTTACAAGGTCCCTTAGGTACACCACTCAGGTCCCTTACGGGAGTGTTCGTAATTCAGAGTCGTAGTTACTCCTGCTGTACGTCATGGTTACGCTTGTAACCGATCACAGAACCTCAACAACCGCCCAATTTTCATTTTAGAGTCATTATCAAGGAAAAAATTACGATAATCTCACTAGTCCGAACATGTCACTAATCCGAACAGGGATTGGTCCCATTGGTTTGCATCAGGGGGACTCTATCTACTGTACTAAGCCAATTCTCACCTTGTTGGGTGCTGGGGTGATGGGCTGAGATATACTTGGAACTGGTGACTCGGAACTTTTCGGTGGACGGCCTGGCTTCCTTGGTTGAGACGAGGCGTTCTGTTGCATCTAGAAACCACAAATTTTTGAGAACACAGAACGCTGACATTATTAATAACAAAAAATATGTCTGGCGTTAAGGAATTGTTCTAAACAACAACAATCTGGTTCATTTTTACTAGGCTACTATGTCTTTTGGTCACTATAATCACATTTTGGCTCCTAATAAAGGATAGTGAAAGGTCTCAAACATCAGCTACTAAAGTTAGACAATTTTGTGCATTTTATTCAATCAATAAAAAATTGCACTAAAAAATCTGATTGCACAAAGCTAATAACGGTTTTTACAAATAATTATTTAAATTTATTTGATCAATACAATTATGATCTACAATATTCTACAATTATTATCTAGTTTAGAGTCAACATATGGCAACTAACAAAAATGTCTGTTTATTTTACCCATCTAATATTAAACCATATCTACAGTCAACTCCCGATTAACTGCGATAAAGTCGGGTTGAGGCTTCCCGGATAAGCAAAATCGCGGTTATTCAGCAAAAACTCTGGGTAATTCTGGTAGGTAGGGAGAACAGCTATTTTTGGACTAATATTGTCAGGGGAGCCAGAGAAAACGAGTCAAGGTCACGCGGGACACTATTATAGTCTGTTTTGTGAGGGATGGCGGCATTGTATTTTTTCTTCATAAGATGTCGCGGTTAATCCGCATACGCAGATTATCCAATTAAGGTTAATCACGAGTTGACTGTAGTGTTAAAAACTCTTTTCCAATTTTTAAAGAAATCTCAAATTTGCATTGAAAACTCACCGGAGGTGTATAAGTACCACTTGATCTAGCCTGATCTCTAGCCAATCTCTCCGCTATTTTCTGTTTCGACGCCATTTGCATTTGCTGTTGTTGTTGTTGTTGCTGTTGTACTAGTTGCATCTGTTTTTCTTGCTGGTATTGTTTGTTCTTGTTGACAACTTGCCCATGCATCTAAAAAAACAATAAATCACGTTAAAAAATTAATTGTTGGGACTTGTTTTGTATTTGAGCTAACAGTAAAGATAAATTAAGTTTTGTTACTTAAGGTTCTGCCTCTGTGGTCACTGCAGAGAAAGGCTGAATTTGTCCGTCAAGGAATACATGACAACGCGCACATAACAACAGGCTTTCTTTCAACTAATGCTGTGTAATTGTCAAACCCTCCGCTTGCAAGGGTTTTGTAGACAGTAGATAGCGCTCTTATTTGAAGGTTAAATTCGGATATGTTAATTTTTATGGAAAGAGAAAGAGTTTATCTGTGTTTGCCTATGATTAGATTTTTGATTAACCTATTTTTAGCTTCTTAAATAAGGTCTTCAAAACACAATATTTTCAAACTTTAACCGTTAATAGCATAAAAACTCATTTTGAAAAATTAACTACAGGCAAACCAAGATAATATGTTTATCTTTCATTTAAGAGCTGTTTTGTCAAAATAGGATTAATACTTTAGTCTCCATTGAACTTCCCGTAAACCTCTGCAACGACGCTCTCCCGAGCAGCTGAGGCGGACCCTTAATCATTTATTAAATGTGCATGATACTCACAGAGCTAGCCAAGACAACTTGCAGGCCGACAGAACGCGTGACTTTAATCGGCAAAAGAGGCTTGCTGTCCTTCTGGCCTGCCAAACTCTCCGCTTCGACAAGAAACGCTTCACCACCATGTCCAGTTCCCGAATCTAAACAAACATTAGAAACATCATAAAGTGCCTTATAAATTCTTTTCTTAGTAGCCGTATCTCACTTAGTAACTAAGATTACTTGTACAACCAACCTCGTTGCAAAAAGCTGAAAAACAAATGTAAAAATGGGAAATTTAAACAAAGCTTTGATAGCAGTTATCAATAAATTGTTTTTGTACAAAAATTATACTTTTAAAACTGTATCCACCAAAACTGTCTCAACCAAATTAGGGAATAAAAATCACCTGGCTTTTTCCCTCACAAAAGTTTCAGACTATTTTCCTCTCCTCAGTCCTCAGTCTGAATCTTATTGTGTCATTTAAAGATTATTGTTCTACTCATTCATGAATAATTTCTAAACTTTTGGTTGGAAATTGTTAATTGGTACAGAAATCTTATGCAAACCCAGATAAATTACAAAATTATAAGCTTCAAATTTGAAATTAACCTTTCTATTACAAAACTTAAAATCTTAAAAATCCTGCACAATTTCAAAGCTATTCTAAGAACGGACATACAACTATTTTGCCATAGTCGAGGGTTAGGATTTATCTTTAAAGCATATTCACTAACTAATTAAATTGATTGGTTAAAAACATTTATTAAACTAACAACAGCATCACACAATAAATTCTCTTTAACACTGGTTCAAAAATTCAATAGTAACCAAGATATTTGCAGTAACAAACTTAGGCCTACCTGTTTTTCGTATTGAGTAGCTTTTTTCTTCCAAGACTCCAGATCCTGCTCTAAAGTCTGGTATTTCTGCCTCATTTGACCAAGTTCACTTTTGTCAGTCACGGCTTCACAGATTTTCAACACGACTGCTTCTTCCAGTTCCTGAAATTTGCCGAGAATGTTACGAAGAGTTGAAGGTACAGAAAAACCAGGCATGCAAATTATATACGAGGGCAAGCTGAAAGGTTCCTGGTTAGAGGTACTTCTAGTTGACCAAAGGACTGTTATTTCTAGTCAGAGCATGAACATTATCTAACCAACGTCAGACGGAAATTTGAGGTCACTGAGCCCATTATATTGTGAGTTGTCAAGCTGGAAACGCCAACATGTTTGATCATTATTTGCAATTGACAATACTTCAACACCGCTTAGTAATTAAGTTTCTCGCAAAAAGCAAGAAAACTCCAAAGGAAACGGGTAATCTGGACCAAATATGTTCTCAATTGTGACCACAGATGAAACCTAAGTAAGTCAATATGATCCTGAGTCCAAACAAGAGTCAATGCAGTGGATTGAAAAGTCCCAAGGAACTATAATCTAGTTCTTCCGGATTACACCACGTCCAAACTTCATAATTAGGTTGAGACATTTCAGCCTCGCTGGAGTACCATCTGGAGTCACTGACTGGGTGAAACTCCTCCTTCAGTAACTGAAGGTGGTACTCCACAGCAAGGTCGAAATATCTCAACCTGATTATGAAGTTTGGTCTCGGTTTGAAACAGAAGAACTAGATTATAGTTGTGACACCAGCCGCGAAACCAGAAGAACTAGATTATAGTTGTGACACCAGCCGCGAAACCAGAAGAACTAGATTATAGTTGTGACACCAGCCGCCAAAGCCTAAGAGTTAAGTCCCCAAAGGAAGGTTAAGGTTGAAAAATCAGCTTCAAGCGTTAGGCCACAATATTTTGAGACAAAGATAATATTTATTGATTACCTACTCAGAGGAACTACAATGAATAGCGTATTATGTAGGGCTTTTGGTCAAGGTGCGGCAATAGATTATTTAGAAGAGGCAAAGGAGTTCTTGCAAGACAACTCTTCAGTCCACACTGCATATGTTTCAAGGCTTGCCCTGAGAAACACAGGATTCGGCTAGCTTAACCACCCATCCTACAGTCCCGACCTGGCTCCTAGTGACTACTTCCTGTTCACAAACCTCAAGAAAGAGCTCCGTGGGAGAAGATTTGACAGTGAAAATGACATGATAACGTAAGGATGATAACGTGCTGTACAGTCCACAGTGTCCTTACACTTGGGAAGCCTCAATATCTCAGAGAGATTCGATTCCGGGATGAGGTCATCATGCGCAACACCGGCAAAACTTTCCCAGGGTCACTCTTGAGCTTGGGAGGAGAAGTTTTTCATTTTTTGGTCCCTACATGTTTTATGACCTCCCCAAAGAGATAAACAACTCCACGCCATGTGCTAATTTTAAATCTAAGTTAAAAGAGCACTATGTAAATATTTTAATACATTAAGATAGCATAAGTGTAATAGAACATAATTAGAGATTATTTTAATGTGACTATGAGCTGTTCTGTAAAGCAATGTAAATTGAGAAACGCTTGTAATAAAGACATTTTTATTTATTTATTCATTTATGAAGACTACTGTAAAAGACCATTTTGAAAATAAAGAAAGGGACTATTTTTTCAATGGTATCAAAGCACTTTATAAAAGGTGTGAAAAGTGTATTGCAGTTGAAGATACAATGTTGACAAATAAATATTGTTATTTTTTTCTATGGTGTCTCTAAATACCTTAGGAACTTTTCAGCCTGCTCTCAAACCCCTTACTTAGGAGAAAATAAAGGAAATGTTTTATATTTGTACTCAAGGTAATAGTGTGTGAAGTTACTTATTGTCTAGGAAGAAGCCAACATTTCAAACCATAATGCCTTACCGATCTGGTCATTTTCTTCAGTTGGTTCTTGTGGAACTTTTTCAGCACCATGAACATGGAACATCTTGATTTCTTCACAACGCTCTCGATAGCTTTGTCCAAGTTAGTAACAGCCTTAGGTACAGATTCAGTCTTTGCTTCAACAGGTGCTTCTGAGGAAAGTTTTCTTTTGGAAACGGAAGTTTGTTTATTTTCCACATCATTTGAGGTCACTTCCATCGGCTGCAAAGTTGCGTAAGTCTTTTTTTCTTCAACTGGCATTTTAGTTCCTTCTCAGGCTTCAGCCTTAAAACATTAGTGTTTTTGCTCTCGGACAACACATTTCCTCTTAATGTTGAAGCACTAGGTTTTTTTACAACTGGTTCTGTATCTATTGGAGTCAGTTTGTATGTAATTTTATCATTCACGAGGATGTCTTTATTTTGTTCTTACTGTCTTTATTGTCAACAAAATGGCTTTTATCTACTTTAGAAATCTTTTTCTCAATTTCAGTGCTACTTCCTTTGGTTTCCATTTTATTTTGGCATCAGCTCGATCTTCTTTTGAAGTCTTGTTTTCAGCTTCAGCAGGTTTTTCTATAGATTCTATTTGTTTTATTTTGGCTTCTAATTCAGAACTATCAGATGATGAAGATAAGGGTAAAGTATTGGAGGAAAGTGGTGGTTTCACTGAAGACTTTTCAGTTTTTGTTTCACTTTTGATGACACACTCAGTTTCTTCAGACTTTTCATCAACACTTTTGGTTTCCTTCAATGTTACTGGCGTTTCTTCTACAGCTTCCAGAATGTCTGGTTTTTCTTCTATAGCTTCCAGAATGTCTGTCATTTCTTTTGTTACACCCTCTGGAATGACTCCGCCTTCCTCCAATGTCTTTTCTTTTGAAATGTCTGAGGTTTGTAGTTTTTCAACTAATGTTTCTGAATTAGGTTCATCTTTTGATAAGGTTTCAGTTTCAATGTCAATATCGTTTTCAACTTCTGATGGTTTATCTTCTGTAGCAATTTCTTCGACTAATACCAGCTTTTCATCAACTGTTTCTAAGTCTGCTGAATTATTTGATGTTTCTTTAACCTCAGCAGCTGAACTTTCTTGTTCTACTAACGGTTCTTCAATTACATCATTTAGGCACTCATCACTTTCGGTCGGTTCTTCCACTGCAGCTTCTGTATTTTTTTCATCTACTGACATTTCATCAAGAGGAACATCTGAATTTACAATAATACTTGGTTTATTTACAACTGAAGAGGTGACACTTTCTTGTAAACTATCTGGAGTTGAGTTATTTGTACCTTCATCTTCTAATTTGTTTGCAGGGATATTAGATTTTTCTTCTTCTAGTTCTGAAATAACTTCTTTATTTTTGA